>JAUMJK010000059.1:347500-1650201 GCA_033558105.1 Coccyzus lansbergi
CAGACCAAGCATGAGACTCTGCTTCAACTCCCAGGTCAAGGTGTTTGGTTAAACCGTCTGGACCTGGCTACCCCAAACACCTCCACATCAACACTATTGATCTACAAGAAGGGAAACACCATTTCTGGAGCCCACAGGCTGGTGCTGCTCTGGTGAACCCCTGCCCCTGGTTCCCTGCCCAGTCTTTTCCAGCAAGTACACATACACATCTAGGGGAAGGAGTGCAGGATGAGGTTCTTCTTCACGCATAAAAATGCATAAGTGGGGAAGAAAAAGGATGGTAGAGGAAGCACAGTGAAAGGACACACCCTGGGGATGGCAAGAGCTGGTGCTGCAGGGTGCCAGAGACAAAATTTGAAGAAAAAAGTATAAAGCACTTCCAGGTCAGGAGGGAGGCTCACCATGTCTTTACAGGAACCTAATTTTTCTGTGTCATACAGGAGAAGCATCAGCCGATGATCCTACACGATCTGTGGTTAGTTCTCCATATCCCATCCTCCCCCATCACTGTGGTTGCCCCCATCACTGTCTACTCTGCCAGGATGCTTTCGCAACCAACAGAGGCATTACCTGCACCAGCTTCAGGAAAACTACAGACAAGCAGGGTGGGAAAGGAGCAAGGCATCCTGGATGCTGTCATACCTGATGCCACAGTGTCCCCAGCAGCTGGGAGAAGTAATTACAGGAGAAATCCTACTTACATCTACAGCCATTGGGAATGAACACATGAAGCACCTACAGGTGTCCAGACGGAGCCCTGGGCTTGCTGCAAAAGTGAATACAGGATGGGAGAGAGAGGGGAGGGTCACCTCCTGCCCTGACCCACACTGGATGGCACACACGTCTGAAATACTTCTGAGTCACCATAGAATCATGGAATGGTTTGGGTTGGAAGGGACCTTAAAGCCCATTCAGTTCCACCCGTGCCATGAGCAGGGACACCTCCCACTGGATCTGGTTGCTCCAAGTCCCATCCAACCTGGCCTTGAACCCCTCCAGGGATGGGGCAGCCACACCTGCTCTGGGCAGCCTGGGCCAGGGCTTCCCCACCCTCACTGCAAAACATTTCTTCCTAAGATCTCATCTGAGAGTTTCATGTTTCTGATACCAGCCCTCCCACCAGGAAAGGATCCTGGCTGAAGTCTCAGGCTCCCAAAATGCCCACAGTTCAGGAATGTTAAACTGGTAAAATCCAGCTTTCCTCTTTAGAAACCACGTAAGGGTTCCTCCTTTGTACCATGTAGGAGGAACTGCCGACCTGATTTATTTGGCTGCAAATAAGTCAGCTATTTAGGAGTTCTGCTCCCCAGCCCTGGTGCCGTGACTAAGGGAAACAGGCCAGGGTGATGCATCACCAGCGATGCCAGCCCTGCCCGCATGGCCCAGCCTGGAAAGAGTAGGTTCTTCTTGGCTTGTTCATTGGGCCCTCAGCATACACAGTTGTTGAGTGTAGGTGGAAAGAAGTTCCTGCATTTCAGCATGCTGGGATGAGGCAGATCCCTGCCCGGAGCAGCAAAGCCATAAATCACTGTTTTAAAAATATAAACTATCAGAATGGGAAAGTCTGCCCTGCCAGCTCTGCAGGTAAAAGCCATGAGGGATGTCACAGAATCACAGAATCATAGAATAACCAGGTTGGAAGAGACCCACCGGCATCGAGTCCAACCATTCTTATCAAACACTAAACCGTGTTCCTTAGCACCTTGTCCACCTATACCTTGTCCAAAATGCCCATGAGAGTTACATTAAATACATAACCTAAAAAGTGACTAAAAGTCACCTGGTTTGAGATCTAAGCTTCTCTGAGCCCATGTTTAATGTGCCTAGGTTTCATTTCTGCTATTCACTCTTTGAAGTGAATGGTTTTGACCTGCTCAGAGAGCACAGGATGCAGCAGGAACACTGTGGCCAGAGATGGGTCCAACTGGCTGGGCCTCCTCCTCAGCTCCGGGGCTGCAGTTCCCAGGAGAACCAATGTCCTAGGAAGGATACATCCCAGGGGACTGCCTTCAGATCACTCAAACTGATTATTCACAAAGAAATTACACAATAGGAGAGCATCCTCTGCTACAAACATCCAGGGACCACGTCGAAGAGCCCTCCCAGTGCTCAATCTTGTTAAGGTTCAGCTGGCAACTAACTCAAGCATCAGGATGTTCTAAAGCTGGGATAAGAACTTTTCTTTTCCACTTTTGCAGGTAGGGCAGAGATGCAGAAACAGCTCAACTAAGGCATCTACATGGTGACATGTCCAATTAGCATGCACTTTGGTGGTAAAGTGGTTTCAGTGGGACGAGCTTTGAGGTCTTCCTCAGGCTACAGTGTGGAGCAAAGGGTAGGGAGCCAGGAACCGGGCACTACCCGTCCTGCAGTTTCGGGCAAGAAAGAGAGTTCCTGTCTGTCAATAGGAGAAATAGAAATGGGGTGACCAGGCTGGACAGAAGCATCTCTTCCCTTAGCACATGGAGAGGTGAGGTGAGTTTTCCAGAAACACAAGGGCTGTGAAATGAAGTAGATGCCAGGTCCGCACAGAAAAGGAATTTGCCACATGTCAAATTGCTTCCTAGCAGTGCTTGTTCTGGTCCCCTTGTTTTTCACTGAAATTCCTCTGAGCTTCATCACCACCTCCGAAATACATGGAAATCTGCCCAGCAGGTGAGCTATGGTGAGCAGATAGGAACAGGACAGGAAGCAAGTGGTCAACTCCCCCTTACTCAGCTTGAGATGAGCACCATGGGGCCCTTGGAAGAGAAACTTTACAAATATCCTTTCTCCCAAAACAAAGGCTGCTCACTGCAGTGTTCAGGTACTCAGTTACATTCAACACAAGCTAATTCACTTATCTTCAACAAGTGGGCTATTGATTTTTTGCCTGATTTCTAAGCTGCCTGAGGCTTTCTGAAATACAACAATAGCATCCTGCATCAAAAAAAAGGGGGAGGGGGATTCAGTGGAAAATGTCCCTTTGCTGATCAGTAATGAGGACGACCTCACGTTTGCTGAGTTCTGTCAGGATATTCAGCACAGCCACAGTTTAGGAAACTCTCACAGCCCTGTTTCCCTCACTTCTGCTGTGTAACTTCAGACTTCTGGGTTGAAAATAGTGCAGATCACTTTTCTCCATCAATACAAATCGTCCAGTTGCTCAGAGTCATTTGCTAATTGTGCTGCCCGTGTCCTGTCAGAGTTGTGGGCTCCGACTCTCACAGTTTAAAGGTTCTCACACATGGTGACAAGTGACACCGCACGGGACTCACGCTACTGTGGTAAAACCAGTACAATTCAAAAATAGATTTAAACCTGTAAGTCATATCTCCTGTGGTGACAGGACCATAACAACGGTCAATAATTCACCCTTTCAGAAGTTGGCAGAGGAAAGGAGTGTGGTTGCTGTTGCCCCTGTTGGTGCACAGACAGGCTGAAATGAATCCTCACCATTTCAGGACTTAGATACAAATGAACCGCAGGAAAATGCAGAGATTTTGAATGTGCCCCATGAGTTTTATTCACTTGCAAGATGAAATATATTTGTATACTTTAAGATATATTTACCCTGTGCTTCACAAAGCTGTTGTTATGTCCTGTACTAGTATTACAAGGCCCATAACAGAAAAAGAACTTAATTTACAGAATTAAGCCTTAATAAAGATGACAGGTTATTGTATTATCTATAAACAGATTTATGGATAAAACTGCTCTAGTAAGCCAATATATGGTAATTAAAGTGTTTCATTTTTGGTTTTGTTTTTTTTTTAAAAAGTAAGAATAATCTTAACAGTAGATTGTGGTCTTCTGGGGTGGGTTCCTACGCAGGTGAAAAAGTGTTGTTATCATGGAATGGTTTGAGTTGATAGGAACCCCAAATCTCACCCAGTTCCACCTCCTGCCATGGGAAGGGACACCTCCCACTGGACCAGGGGCTCCAAGCCCCATCCAGCCTGGCCTTGAATCCCTCCAGGGATGGGGCAGCCACCACTGCTCTGGGCAACCTGGGCCACAGCCTCCCCACCCTCACAGCAAAACATTTCTTTCTAAGATCTTATCTCAATCTCATGACTTTCAGGTGAAAACTGTTCCTCCTTGTCTTATCCCTCCACTCCCTGATCAAAAGCCTCCCAGCTTTCCTGTAGCTTCTTTCAGTGCTGGAAGCTGCTCTAAGGTCTTCCCAGAGCCTTCTCTTCTCCAGGCTGAACAACCCCAACTCTCTCAGACTGTCTTCATATGGAAGGTGCACAACAGCTCCTGTTGGAGGCAAGTCCTTCCTGTCCTCTTGGCAGAGCCTCCCTACCCTCCAGCAGATCCAGCTTCCATCCAGCTTAGTGTCACCTCCAAACTTGCTAAGGGAGCACTCGATGCCTTCATCCAGGTCATTGATGAAGACATTGAACAGGGCTGGACCCAGCACTGAGCCCTGCAGAACCCCACTTGTGACTGGTCTCCAGCTGGAGTTAACTCAATTTCCCACCACTCTCTGGGCCCTCCAGCCAACCAGTTTTCCACGTGGGAGAGCGTTCGCCTGTCCAGGCCAGAGGCTGACAGTTTCCGTAGCAGAACTCTGTGAGAAACTGTGTCAAAGGCTTTAAAAAGAAAATTTGCTGAGGGTGCCCTCAATCCCACTGTCCGTGTCTGCAACAAAGATATTAAACAGCACTGGTCCCAGCGCCTGATCCCACGTGCTCAGTCAATACCTGGAGGTGGGGAAGGAATCCGTCAGCTCTAGTACAGTTCCAGTAAAGATAGTGCCTCTGTTCTCTTTGTCAAACTGACACACACAGATATTTCAATCTATACTTCATGGTTAAAATTGATCCAAGGGAGAGGATATGTGGCTTGATCAAACTTGTGTAAGGGCTGAATCAAAGAGGATTGATGACAAAAAATACCCGCTCTAAAAAAGAAACACGTTTTTCTTGTGATAACAGGGAGCTGAGGCCTTAGTGAGGACACCAAAAGCTCTGATATGCCCAGTTCAGCATAAATAAACCCAATATCACTAAAATCAGGTAGTATATAAACAAAAATAAGAATGATATCTCTCCCTGTACATAATTCTGTAGCTTTGAAAATGGTGACCTTTCATGCCGTGTTTAAAATCTACGAGTTTTCAATTCCCACCCACTGGGGTTCCCAGCTCGTGCCTGTGGGGGCTGACAGGGTGGGGGTCTTTTAGGGCATAAAAAGCTCTGCTCGTTTAGGATAAAGTCCAAAAAATAAACAGAACTGCAAGCAGAGTAGAGTTTTTCGAATGCTGATGCAAAATAAATGCGATTCAACAGCATTTATCAGAGACAAAAAGGTAAAATTCAATATTGCATAAATACAACTACAGAAGCATTGTATTCCAATTAAATTTAATACAGAAAAATGACAGTTTTTATTTATTCCCGTGTAGTCATAATGTAATGTTAACTGGATTATAATTTTCACATTATAAAGGGTCTGACCAGACACTTGGCATGTTATTAGTTTGGCAAACGACCTTAAATTCAGTGAATATTTCAGAATGAAGACTCATATTTATCTACTAGCAAAGACTTGGCTCTTTGGGTGTCAAATCATGCCTTTACGTTACAGAAGAGTTGAGCTTTAGAAGAGAAGTTTATGAACATATCCCATAACTAAGGTGTACTCTAAAAACCAGGGCTACCAATACAATTTCAATACTCTTTCTGTCCTAAATTTGCTTGCTTCAGCTTCTTCTCCCACTAAACCGTCTTGGCTGTGGTTTGATGGTCATTTTGTATTGTTACGCAAAACCCCTCAATTAATTTAAATCATAAAAAAACCCCAAAATGATGGTGTGTGATGACTTTTCATGTTGGTTATGGACTTAGATTAAGATCTGCTGGTGTGAGCTAAGATCTTGAAAGCACCAAGGGAGGTGATTCTGCCACTCTGTTCCTCTCTTATGAAACCTCATCTGGAGTGTTGTGTCCAGTTCAGGAATCTTCAACATAAGAAGGAGATGGAGCTGTTGGAACAGGCCCAGAGGAGGTTACGAAGATGATCTAAGAGTTGGAGCACCTTGCCTATGAGGACAGGCTGAGAGAGTTTGGGTTGTTCATCCTGGAGAAGAGAAGGCTCTGAGGAGATCTTGTAGCGACCTTCCACTACCTGAAGGGACTACAAGAAAGCCGGGGAGGGACTTTTAATAAAGGCTTGGAGTGAAGGGGAATGACTTTAAATTGGAAGGGGACAGATTTAGACTAGATATAAACAGGAAATACTTCACAATGAGGGTGGGGAGGTCCTGGCCCAGTTTGTCCAGAGCAGTGGTGACTTCCCCATCCCTGGAGGGGTTCCAAGCCAGGTTGGATGGGGTTTGAGCCCCCTGGTCCAGTGGGAGGTGTCCCTGCCCAGGGCAGGGGAGTTGGAATTAGATGATCACTAAGGTCCCTTCCAACTCAAACCGTTCTATGATTCTACATGATTACAGCACTACTGCAGCAGCATAGAACAAAAGATTGAGGTAGCTGTATAATTATGGTTTCATTCCCTGACTGTTTAAATTATTTTCTCTGTGGAAAAGTAGAGACAGGATGTAGGAATTTCAGGCTTATCCAGAGAAATATTAAAAATACAGGAGAATAAAATAGGGCTCCTGTAACAACTGATAGGACCGAATGGAAAACAAATGAGAAGTAACAACGCATCTGATTGTTTAGGTAACGTATGGGTTTAATAATAAATTTTGTACAAATGATAAAAATGACTGCATGTATGCTGGATCCTCTCCTTTGATAGTAAGGATGGGATCCTCAGCTGAAAGTCTGACATGACGAGAGCACTGGGACCAGTTTGCTGTCTCCAGACGCACAGGGCTGATGGCCCAGTGGTGCCCAACAACCACTTCCTTTTAGCAGGATGACTGTTTTGCCTCTGTGTTTCTCCTGCAGCAAACCATCCCATTGCAGTCAGAAAACAGGCAAACACATTAAATACTTGCTATAAAAATAAATGTTATAAATTTATGATTTGTCCTTTCTTGGATTTCTAGATAAGAAACCTTCAAGACTCCTTGCCTTCAGTCTATCATCAGCAAGAACTCTAATGATAGTTTTGAAAATGTGAATTATAGTCTAATCAGTATGGTTTTTGGCAAAAGAACCTAACCCATAAGATGTTCTTTAATCCATTATTGCCCACAAACACAGGAAAGACAATACAATGTCAACATCTGCCAATCACCTACCACAGAACCTTCCTGTAAATAAAGAGACAAACTAGAGAAATCTGAGACTCTAATCCCTAGAACCCATTGAAAAATCTAGTTTTATTTACAGCATCTATAGCATGTCAGAAAAAAAGATTTAAAAATCGATAGGAAACTACAAACCTGAAGGACTAAACCTGTTACACAGAGATAGTTTAGTTAATCATTTAAGGCCATATAGTAAAACTCAATGAGGAACCTTAGCACACCTAATGTATCGATCAAAACCAAAATAACCTCATGCAAGGATATTTAGTCCAGTTACACGCACATGCGTTAGGTTTCATCACCAGGCAGGTCACTGATCTGCACAATTTAGCTAAATAGGTGATATTTCCATTTTGGACATCTAGAATGACGAGTCTCTGTTCTCCCTCCCTGCTGTTCCCCTCAGAGCAAACGCCAGTCAAGGCTAAGAAGGTGCTGTTAGAAAAATGCCCAACCTGGAAGTGCCTGTGTCCAAAATCTCCCTGAAATGTGGGGCGGTTCAGAAACAGAATCTCTAAATCAGGAATTAACAAACCTGGGTTTGGGTAGCACTGACTGTGTTCTCCAAGGAGTTCAGAAATTTGAAAAGGACACCGTGGGCCGACTGGTGCTTGTGTGCTGTGGAGAAGTTGATGGTCCTGGGCTCTTCTCCCAAGGGACAGGGGACAGGACAAGAAGGAATGGCCTCAAGCTCCACCAGGGGAGACTTAGGCCAGAGATTAGGAGGAAGTTTTTCACAGAAAGGGTCACTGGGCATTGGAACGGTCTGCCCAGGGAGGTGGTTGATTCCCGTTCCCTGGAGGGGTTTAAGGGATGGGTAGATGAGGTGCTGAGGGACATGCTTTAGTGTTTGATAGGAATGGTTGGACTCGATGACCCGATGGGTCTCTTCCAACCTGGTGATTCTATGATTCTATGAGGCAGTCAACAGACAGCTGATGACAACATTCTGAGTTCATCATAGGTGGAGGAACTATCAAATAGCCCGTCCAACCCTTCCACCATTGGTAACGCATTGTTGGTGCACGTTTTAGACACGTGTTACCAAGCTCATAAGAAGTTTTTTCAAAGTACCACCAACGTTCCTGGTACAATGTAAGCCTAGAATTCTCCTAAAAACAGGCTCCCTCCCTGTGCCGTAACCGCGGTTTGGCTGACACTGCAAAGTGCAGCACGGGACGTTTTTTCTAACACCACGATGGAATGACAGAGCAAAGCCCAGCACAGCACTTTAAACACAGTCGTGTACTTGAGAGCTGGGATTGGCTTGGTCTGATATTCCCAGCATTAGCCTCACCTGTCTCTACTTTTCCACAGAGAAAATAATTTAAACAAATGGGTAATGAAACCATAATTATGTAGCTACCTCTATCTTTTGTTCTTTCTTTGGAAAGTGCAGATCGCTACTCCAGGTCGCAATTTCCATCACTATTTTTTTCAGCTGCTGGTGCATTAACACATCCCCCTGCTTTACATTAAACTCTTAGACACTTCTGCATTATCAAGATGGTGTAATTAATGGAGGATTCCTATTTACTGCTTTGCTTTTCCCTGCTCTCTGGTTACACAGATGTCGAGGAAAGGCCTATCGTACAACCTGTGGACTGGCTGCTCCCCAGCTAAGGCCAATCGCTGCCACCCTGATTATCGTTCTGCTTGACTTTATGGGGAATACAGAAGGATGCAAGCTGGTGTTCAGCAAGGGGCATATTCAGCTATAGGCCTCATTTGCCTTGTAGGGATGCTGCCACAGTGCTGAAAAAGAGCACAAAGCTCTTGTGCAATGTGGCTACTCCAGTCTAAACAATTCCAAGGTTATCTGTAGCCCGTAAATCTTGGACATGGCTTTCTATGTTTTCTGGGATCACCCTCAACTATATTATGTGAGGTAAAGAATTATTTTCACCAGAGGTTATTTACTGAATATTTTGGAAAAAGAAAAACATGAGAGACAGCATTTAGTCTTTTTAAGCACACCGCGTGGCAGTGGAGGTGGATGTCTGCCTGTGTGCATTGGCACATGCAACAGGGGGTAGTACAGGTAAAAAATGATACTGCACACACATCTGCTTCACAGGACCAATAAATTCCTCTCTTACAAGAAACACAACAAATATTTAAAAAAACCCCACAGGTAAACCAAAGCAATGTTGGCATCTCATACGGTTTACGATTTACTAGAAGCGGAAAAAGGACTGGAATTGGTAGAACAGCTTCATGCTGTAGGAGGCAGATGGAGAGATGACCATTAAAAGCACAAACACATCCCCCACCCTCCACCTCCCTCCATGTCTGCCTGGGGGAAGGGGTCATGGATGACATTATTCCTTACACAAGGCAGAAAGGCTCCCATGTGCATCCAGAGAACTTACAAACATCCTTTAATTCTTCAAAGGCTAAAACAGCACTGCCAAGTAATTCCTAGAGTAAATGTTACTGCAGTAACTACTAGAGAAGCCTGGAGAAAAAGAGGCTGAAGGGACACCTCATCATTGCCTACAAGTGCCTGAAAGGAGGGTGAAGTGACGTGGGTGCTGGTCTCTTCTCCCAAGCGACAGATGATAGATGAGAGGAAATGGCCTCAGTTTGCACCAGAGGAGGTTTAGATTGGATATTAGGAAAAATTTCCTCCTTGAAGGGGTTCTCGGGCACTGGCAGAGGCTGCCCAGGATGGTGGTGGAGTCCCCATCCCCAAAGGGGTTTAAAAGACAGGTGGATGAGGTACTCAAGGACATGGTTTAGCGGTGGATAGGAATGGTTGGACTCGATGATTTCAGAGGTCTTTTCCAACCTGGCAATTCTATGAATCTATGATTCTATATTAGGCACTATCAGCACTCCATAGTATAGACAAATGCCAGGAAACCTGGAAGCTGTACTTTTCATTTACTATGTAACTAGTTGATTCACAAGGAACCCAACCACTATAGGACTGTGTAACAGTGCTGCCAGTACCTAAGACAAGGGCAACATATCATGCTCTAGGAGAGGTCTGTGGAAACACTGCAAAGCTGGACTTAGGTGGTTGCACCAGTTTTCAGCATCAAAAAGTGACTCTGTCCAAACTAAGACTGCCTTGATACCTCCCTTCCTCTTAAGAAACCTCTCACTATTAAATTCAAGTTACGTAGCACACCAACAGGTGACATTCCCAGGGAGGTGAATATTGTGCAGAGTTCTCTCAAGCCTGTGTGATGGCTCCCAGGTCTCCCCCAAGACGACTAGCTCATGAATCATCTTTGAGCCTATAATCCACAGAAATCAAAATCATGGGTCTTACGGAGCAACAAAAGATAATTAAGGGCGCAAGTGGACACCCAGAGGTCAGACTGGATGGCATTACAAATGCATATTTGAATATTTTCCTGTATGATTTTGTTTTATGTAGACCCACCCTTCAGTGAAAGCTAATGCAGCAGGATGGAATTTAAACTCGGTTTATGTGTTCCACCTTACAGCCCTCTGTGCCAGACCTCCCTCCAGCAGGCTGCATAGGAGCCGTACACGGGTAAAGCAGACGAATGTCCATCCGTGAGCAGGATGATACCGATAAACTGATCCAACTTGAGTGTGACTTGTTTTTTAACCCCCACTCGGGGAGGTGTCGACGTGGGATCTAATATGTATGAGCCTCCATCCGCTACGCAGAGCTTCCAGTGCATTTTAAAAAGCTATTCCTTTTACAAGTCAAAACCCACAATACATTTTTAACCAGTTCTTGAGTATTCTAAAAGGAAATGTTTTCTGTTTCCAAGCCAGAACTGGTCATTTCTCCTACAGAATATGATGTTTGAAAATCAGTTCTTCCTATTATAGATTTCTCCCTCAGCTTGTAGAAAATCCATGATTCCCTAAACATTGGTCTTTGAAAGCACATTGACTAAAATCTTCATGCCTAATTCATGAAGTGTAGTCTGGAGATTAGTGGAGCTGGACATAGACCAGGAATACTTTATCATATTCTAATAAGCAGAGGCTGAAAATTGCATTTCTAAAGCTACAGTATTAAAGGGCACACTGCAAAACATGACCCAAACATAACTCAGGAGTTCTACACTGTCTGTAAAGGCTTTGATATGATAAAGTATGCTGACGAGGGGAATAAACACAACTAGAAATTTCTGCGTTTAAGAAGAGGGAGAAAACCAGCAAACACTCTGTGTATACATCAAAGCATATATTGTATATTATAAACTCATATAATGTGATCCCAGTGGAACTACCCCTGTACGGTTATCGATTATTTGAACACACCATGGAACATCATTGCAATAACATAAAATTAGGCTTATGTAGCAAACGTGACAGTAAAAAAGGCTAGTAAAAATGGTCTGGAAGGCTAATGTAATCATTATCATAAAACTTCTAATGACATCTTGCAACACCATACACTAGAAAAATGTGAAAATTAAAATTACTAGGGGAGAAACATGACTATTTTTGACTTATGGTGTTTGTGTTATTTAAAAACTAAATTGCTCTCCACTCCCTTTTTGTTTGGTTTAGAGGGATTCTGTTACAACATAACTAGATTAAGAAAGGAGTGATGTACACCAGCGTTTCTAATTCCACGCCCCTCCCCCCCAGCAGGATCTGTGGGGAGTATAAGACCTTGGAAAAGGATCTTTTCATGGAATAGATTTTTCTTCTTATGCAGAAGGGGGAAGACAGAATTTCCCCCATCTCCTTTCTCCATGGGAGCATGTCAGAGGGTCAGGATCTGTTTTGAAGAAGGCAGACACTGAACAGCCCTGGGCCAGGGAAGTACCACAAATTACACTGGAAAGAAAGGCAAAACCATTAAGCTCTGTGCTATTTCTGTATGTCTTTTCCACTGAGACAGCAGAGCATTTCCAGGAGACGTACCTCAGGAAGAGGTAGTTGAGGAGGAAGGGCTGTTGCAGAGGTATGGAGGCACCCACTGGGATTCCCACTCACCCGTGCCCACCTGTCCTGGACATACTCTGGCATCCAGACCTGAAGATCTGTCATCTTTCCTTTCCTTGGGCCTCTTCCCTCTTTCTTCATATCTTAAATCCTCCACAGAAATCCAGCCCTGTTTACATCCTAAGCACTGTCTCCAGTTCTGGTACCTCAGCCTGGGCCAAGAAAAACTATAATTGAAATAGAACCAAGACGTGGCTAACCTGGGGAACTGGTGCCATATTCTGTAGCGTGTGGTGGTTGCTCATTATTCAGGAGCAGGATGGAGCAAAGCATGAAAAATAGCTCACACATTACCTATAAACCACAAATAAGTAGTGCAAGCTGAGCAAACACTAAAATTATCAGTACATAGTACTCATCTGTTGTTCCTGACACCTCGTACCCGACTGCCTCTTGTTTTATCTGCGTTTTTAAGACAGGATTTCAGCAAGTGACTTGCCAAATTTTCCCAGGAATGATGATCAAGTAACTTTAAAAAACGAATTTCCCCCTAGAGTCTGTGGAATTGCTACAAGGCTTTGTATTGCACTTGAGCAGCGGCCGTGGTTCACACAAACCTCGAACAGGCAGGGATGTTGTATTAAGCAAAAACGAAGACAAAGGACAAAGGACTATTTGGTCAGAGCTGCAAGACTTGGAATGAGTGAAAAACATCTGTCACAGCAGCCAACAGATCCTCCCAGTATAAACAAGGTAGAAATGATAGTCAATAAAATCACAATCAGATACCTTGAGCGTCAGCGTTCCTGTGTGCTCACAATCAAGGGAATCAATACCTAACACTGAAGATTCTCCACTACTTCCTCTCGTTTTATATTTTCCATTTATTTTTTTTATTTGGCTTGCCCAGCTGATTCCACCAAGAGCGTCTTTAATAAAAGGCAGTTCCAGTTGCCGGCTGTAGCGCAACAGGAATCAAGTGCAAGAGAACCAGGGAGGCCTCCTGGTTCCTCCTGGAAGTGTGAAACCATCAGGTTCACAAACCAATTGCCAGACTGGACCTTGTTCTACATGCCCCGACAATGTATAGAATGATGTTGTACAAGACTTCTGCCACTCTGAAGCTCCTTGCCACTGAAGGACCCCTTGTGTCAGACACTTAAAGATAAATCCTCCACCTGCTACAACATTAGAAATGGTGACTCGTGACAAAAGAAACCCACAGAAACCCACAGCAAAGACAACAACTGCTGCTGCGTCAGGGAACCCAGCCCTTACTTGGCTTTCTACAGGTGTCCAAACGTGCATCCATCCAAAGGCTTTCAAGCACCTCTGCACTCTGCCAGAAATGTGCGCAACTGCACTGGGCAGTTTATTGAAAAATAGCTGTTTTAATAATTCTTCGCTATTACCACTGGGAGTTTTCATATACACCTACGCAGGAATCACGCTGATGATTTACTCAGAGTAACAGTCTGCCAACAAAAACAAGTGTCCTCACTGTATCTTCAAAATTTACTGGTTTCATTCCTACAGTGATATAGAGCACAAACTTCTTTACATCTCCTTATTCCAAACATCCATCATGCAGAGGCTAGCGAAGAGGCCCTCTCCACATGTACAAAAGTTTTGGTGTTGGATTGGACGGTTGCGCCATGAACCCTTCGTTATCAAAGGGATGAAAACTCTAAGCTGCTGTGGCAGTTCTTCAGGTGTATTTTTATTAGCAGCGTGTGCATACCATCCACTTATAAAAAACAGTTCACATCGCCTGGAAAAAGTCATTTCTAGACAAGAATCGTAGACCCATAGAATCATAGAACAACCAGGTTGGAAGAGACCCATCGGATCATCGAGTCCAATCGTTCCTATCAAACACTAAACCATGTCCCTCAGCACCTCATCCACCCATCCCTTAAACACCTCCAGGGAAGGGGAATCAACCACCTCCCTGGGCAGCCTATTCCAATGCCCAATGACCCTTTCCATGAAAAATCTCCTCCTAATCTCTAGCCTAAATCTCCCCTAGAGGAGCTTGAGGCCATTCCCTCTCATCCTGTCCCCTGTCACTTGGGAGAAGAGCCCAGCTCCCTCCTCTCCACAACCTCCTTTCAGGTAGTTATAGAGTGTAATGAGGTCTCCTCTCAGCCTCCTCTTCTCCAGGATAAACACCCCCAGCTCTCTCAGCTGCTCCTCATAGGACCTGTTCTCCAGCCCCTTTACCAGCTTCGTGGCTCTTCTCTGGACTCGCTCCAGAGCCTCAACATCCTTCTTGTGCTGAGGGGCCCAGAACTGAACACAGGATTCAAGGACCTCACCAGTGCTGAGTACAGAGGGATAATAGCCTTCCTGGACCTGCTGGTCACACCATTTCTGATACAAGCCATGGAATCATTAAGGTTGGAAAAGACCCCTAAGCTCATCCAGTCCAACCATCAACACCATGCCTGCTAAACCACATCCTGACATGCCATACCTATATGTTCTTTGAACGTTTAAGATAATGCATGTATCAGACAGAAACTTTATGATCTGAGTGGCTCCTGAGAGCGGCAGGTTCCTAGAGTTTAGGGTATTTTACATTTGTATAAGAGAGGCTTTGGCAGATGTTGTGTAGCGGCACAGACCAAGAAGTGTCCTGCCTTTCGTATGAACATAAAATCCTTAATCTTTAGCTGCCTAAACAAAAGAGATCATCCATGATACATGCCCTTCTCTATCTGTGACATTTCCCCTCATGCTATTTTCCATACATAATAGGTACAAATCACACAACAGATGAAAAGAAAAAATAGCATTTTGCCTAATCAATGTCTGTTTACAGTAATCAGAGAGAAAGAGTGAATGACTCTTATAATGACATTTTATAGCTTGTTTCCAATCAATAAGACAGTTATTTTGAAAGATTCACGTACGTTTGGAATCAATTATGAATGGAAGGGAAAATGAAAAAAGGTGAATATTACTGCCTTGAGGTTTGTTCATTTGAGAGCTATATTTTTTCCAGACTCTCCTAAGTGATGCAGCATGAGCCCTGCAATAAATGCCCCTACAGAATTATTCACCATCCTCAGAAATCAGTCTGGTAACTTAAAATGGAATATATTTATTTCTAAAACACATCTACTGCGTTTTGTATGAATACTGGATGTTAAGGATATTATTTTTCAACTGCTTTATGTACTATGCTACTGTGAAAAGCAGCTCTCGCCACGAGGAACTCTTCTATGCTTCTGATATATTTATCATTTGAACATTTAGCGCACACAGCTAAAAAATAGGAGAGAGCTAATAACTGAAACTCCAACCACCAGCCACGATAAAGAAATCTGAATTTGAATCACACGTCTTGGTTCTGAGAGCAAGCTGCAGTGGCAGAGAGGGGAGATGGAGTGCAATGCACTGCGGGCGATGGCCCTGGAAGTTCTCAAGTGGCAAACAGTCCTTGGGTGGCTGGGGAGGAGACAAAGGGACACGGGGAGCCACTTCATGTGGTTGTTCTCAGCTCTTGTGTTCTGCCTTTCAGGTCACATCTTGTTCCTTTTTAGAATAAGAGAGAAAGAGTGGGTATGGAGTGGATACAAATCCAGTCATAGTGAAATGAGGCTCTCTAACCTGACACAATTATTTTCCAATATATCCCCTACCCAAGCCTCCTACTAACTGTGGACACCGCTTGGCCTCAGCGCTCATGGGGTTTTATAATTAAAGCAGTGTTAATCGTAACATTGCTTGTACCCTTTCCCGATACACTAAGTGATATTTCTACGTTTTAGACACTCCTTTCACCCACTTTGGATATTATATTTCAAACAGTAGAAGGTTCTGCACTTCACAGTCCTGTGATAACTGAGGAAAACTGAGAGGTTTCCTTCATGAGCCCCTAAAATGCGAGGAATTGTATCTCTCCAAGTCAATGTCCAAGTAGAGGGGGAAAGAAAAGGAAAATTCATTTTTATGAGAACACGTAAGTCATTCATGTAAAAATCACAATTCCGAATAAAGTTTTTGACCTAAAAAAGTGGGGTTCCAGATTCCACAGGAGTCATACTGAAGAGCTGACCTCACAAGGTAATTTGAACTTTCTTGCCTTCACTTTTACTAAAGATATTAGGAGGAAGAACCACAACTGGAATTATGGTTCCTGAAAGAAAACATGAAATCTTAATTCCTCACATTTCCATGGATAAATGTCTCGCAAACTAACACCTCCACTGTCACAGACCCAACCATGTTGATGGAACTCCATCACTGAAGCGCAATTAAGGACACATGGTGGAGTATAATTATCTTTCCTACCACTGCCGACGATGAAAACAAGATCTGTCCTGGTCCAGCACTACCTTTAAAACCTTAACAGCTTCCCTCCCTTAATGAAATACAGAGGCAGATTCAGATCAATGTAAGCGATATCAAGATCCTCTCCTTATCTAAATCCTTACACTTCATATTCATATGAGGAGCTAAAATGAACCCAAATGGGCTCTTTCTATCATGAAATAATAAGAGCAAAATTTTGATTCAAATTTATAATTATTGTTTTTTACACACAGTCCTCCAAAACTGGAGTATTTCATTGATGGTAAAAGTAGCTAATGCCCTAGTAAGGTCAATTTTAACAAAATGCACGCTGAAGTCTTAGTGAGTACGACCACCAAAGGATGTGAAAATTAAAGGACCAACTGACAATGCCTTCATCTGCCAATGAGCTTAGTGATAAAACAAAAAAATACAAATCAAGAGTGTAATCTCTCCATTTTTTTTCCTTTAAATTCCCATGCCTGAGCCCACAAGATGTTCAAGATACTGTCTACACTCAGAGGCAGGAGGACCTTTATTTGCAAGGAGAATCACCCCTCACTGTGTGGCTACAGGAGCTGCTGATAATGAAAATATTGAATATCACAATACCCCTAATGCAAAATCAGAGTCATAAAACTTTGGCTGTTCACACACATTTAAGCACGTTGTTTATGCCCAGACTCTTCCTCTGTTCAATTCCTTGCAGCCCCAGAGATAGATTGCGATAGAAAATTTCTGGCAGTTCAGTCTCCTGATACAGGTCTTTTCGCTAAATTCTCTCCACATGCCTCTTAAAGGAACACAGGATCCATAATTCTGGTCTGAGTGGAAACATTTCTGTATTTTACTGTGAGGATTTACATCACATTAGCAACACAAACATGCAATATTTATTCCTTTCTCAATTCCTCCTTTTGTGCAACTTTTCATAGTCCTTTAGCTGCTTTGGCATTAACTATTAAACTGCTGGAATGACACTCAAGCCACGGAGCGAGTTGGATGAAGCAGAATTTATCCTCTAATGTGCAAACGCATGCCTGACTGAATTTCCAGCGTGAACCAAGACCTCAAAGGACTTTCACCAATGTCAAAAGAGCACTTGTGTAGAGAAGGCAGGCGACACCTCCCTGTTTGGTGATAAGACACTAACCAGCTTTAGTTCTGATAAGATGCTTCACCTGAGGTATTCAATTACATCCCCACCAGACAGTGCTGAAGGAATATTTAAAGTCTGCTTTGCCCTTGACTCTTGATTCTGCATGTCAGAAACACTTAACTCAAACCCTTTTGGATTACCAATACTGCATTAAGTTCATTGACTCCTGTACGGGATTATCCAGGGCCAGATGAACTGATATTGCACACAGAGATATTGATGCTGCTTTAATATTGGACAAAACCAGCACTGCTTTATCAACATTTTAATTTCGGGAGGAGGGTGGATACGCTGGGACAGAATAAACAAGCTCTCTCACAAAACCCAGAGTCAAGGATCTGAAGGAAGCCACACTTGAAATTATTGTGAAAATTCAGAAATTCAGTGAAATACAGTGAAAATGCTCCTCTTTGGGAATTTCTGGTTTACAAAACCACAGGAGTGTCCACACTAATCTACAGCTCCCCTTGCTGGGGCAGCTGCTGAACTGCATCCAGCAGTGGCAAAGGAGTGCTGGAAACCTTTAGACTTGCACCAAGTGCCTGCCACGCGTGTGCTGTGCAGCGAGCGCGGTGCCGCACACGAGGCTCGGAGAGAGAGCTTGCCCAGCGCCAGGCACATCTCAGAAACACTTCAGTGCTGCAGCTGAAGAGAAGACTGAACCAAACAACAAAATCGTACAAGTGCCCTCTGCCTTCTGGGGTTCAACAGACTCAGCCTTGATGATCAGAGGGAATCCTTGCTTTTCTCCCTTACCCCTCCCACTCTGAGAGATGTCAATGAACAGACTGTTACTCAAAATTGTGAGGACTGAGACTCAAAATCCAGTAGCAGCTTTACTTAAAAGCACAGCCAGCCCTTGCTCGCCTGCTGGCAATGAGGATGCACAGCATGTCGCGCACAGGCCACCTGCAAAGTTAGCGCTCTGCGACTCCAGGGGCTTCTTTACTTCCAGAAAAATTAGGTATCTCAGTAAATCTGACTTTTTTAGCAAATTATTATCCATTATATCTGTCACCAGATACTCAGGTATAGCCACAAACACACTGCAAAGGAGTTTTGTTCTTGAAATGTCTTGATAGCTTTCATAACACAGAGCAAAATGTATCTCAGTCAACTGTTCTCTAATGCAACACCAATTGCTTCGACAAGAGATTCAGCATCATTTCTCACTCCAAACACACAGAGTACCCAGCATTTGGATGGAATTCCATGTACAGAAATATCTTTTCCCCCATGCCTTTTCCATTCTAATTTTCATTTTCAGGGTACTCAGAGTGTCTCTTGTGCTTTTGGTTGGACAAGTTTATCTTTGGTATCATTATTTATCTCAACATCACTGTACGATATAACAAATACAAAACACTTGGGGTGTAAAGGAAACTGCAGTGGTTCAACACAACCATGAGACTCTTGGTTTGGATATGAACATGGACAAAGGCGGACAATGCACATTGCTGTAAAAGTCTTGCAGAGAAACACAAATCCTATCCAGGGGTGATAACGCAAGAGGTAGCCCTATCTTCTAATTACAATTTTTACTTGAATCAAGTGGAACACAGAAGGCCCAATACATCATTCTGGTTAAAACCAGTGCACACATGCAAAAGTATAATTATGATTATTCATTCTGGTATTTCTTTCTCTTCAGTTACTTTGTGTTCCTGTCTTAAAACAATTGCTACAATGGACTTAAAAAAAATAAAAGTAAAAGAAAGTAAACATATGTAAGTCAACAATCATCTAAATAAAAACTCTAGCTCTACTTTCATATGCCTCTGACACCTTTCTGATCATGTATTGACCACTCGTGACCATCTTGCTCAGACTAACCAATCAATAAGTTGCTCATCCAGAATGTAAACCAGATTTTTTTTTTTCCTCTTACAAAGCTGGTAATTCAGGATAAGATGAGAAGACGATATTGCTAGAAACTTGTAGTATGGGTATCAACACAGCTGGAACAATAACTATGAACTTCAGAAGGATTCCTGCTGCTAGCAAATGAAATATTCAAAAACATTTTGATAGTCCAAGGCAAGTTTGACATATTTGTCAATTTTCAGAGGAGTCTGGAGTGATTACATTTAGGGGTCAGGCACTTTAAGGTCACCATGAGACCACAGGTTATACTTTCAAATTAAGAGTAAGAGAAATTACACCCAAACACCCACACGCGTGCGCACACAAGGGACTGGCTGGTCTAGGGCTTTGTGGGGTTAGTTTGGCACTCACCAAAATGAATTCCACTCACGAGGCATCATTTTTCTGACAAATAACCTTGACAGGTAAAGGTAAAGCACAGAGACAATTTACTGGCATCAGAAAGTTCTTCAAACTGTGTGCCAACCCTCATCCTCTTCAAAACAAATGGAGGAGCACCAGCTCTCACGTTACAAAGTATCTACAATTACAGAACACTTTCCAAAACGCTAACAATAAATCTAAACCAAAAGTCAATACTATTAATTTGTGAGATGGATGCTAAAAAAATCAAAGCTGCCACTGTTCAAAAGTGTTAAAACATAAGCACCGTGGAAATCATAAATGTGCTTTAAAACTCAATTTAACAATACCAGTTACAAGTTCTCCTAATCCAAATTTAAGACCCATGTTCCTTACTTATTTCTGTGAAAAAGGATACAGCAGATGAATTGTGAATTATGTTAACGAAGCCTTTCCCAGCCACAGAAAGTGTTGGCTTAATGCCCAAGGAATACAATAGCCACATGTTCGCAATCTTTAATTATCCAATTAATGTAGTGTCAT
The DNA here is from genome assembly GCA_033558105.1 of Coccyzus lansbergi. Lineage (NCBI taxonomy): Eukaryota > Metazoa > Chordata > Aves > Cuculiformes > Coccyzidae > Coccyzus > Coccyzus lansbergi. The sequence goes on from JAUMJK010000059.1 coordinate 367,816, forward strand.
TTTAGCAATTAGTTGAGATGACCATATGTAACTTTTTACAAATAGCTCTTTCTTACTATAACCAGAAGGCCAAGTGTACCAGGGTGCGTTTATATTAAATGCCCAAGCTGGATATGAGAAGGGCTCCCATAATCCCACGTGTTTAACATGCTGTGACTTTTCGCTGCTGCACCCTCTCCGACACGGGTTTAATTTCTTAAGGAAGGCTGATTTTTGCAGACTCGTTTTTTTGAACCTGCAATGCAAACTGCCTGTTTTGTTATCTCCTGGAAAGGCAGAAGAACGTGCTGGAGAAGAGCTCCCAGCAGAGCTGTCACAAACCAGCTGGGCTCTGTTCTGGTTGTTTCTTCAGACAAAAGCTGAAAACCAGCCTGGTATCAAGCAGGCGTAGACACTGCACAACCTCCACCTCTCCCCATTTCTTACTGACCTCTACAGACTATTTACTGGCATCACTCGGTGTGACACGATGAGGTGGGAAGGGTGAGGGCTGCCCCTCAGTGCCAGGCGCTGCCAGGTCAGAGAAAGCAACAAGCCCAGGAAAAGCTGAAGCATCGTGGCCCTTCATTGACCCCGAGGAGGCTATAGGAGACAGGGGTAGGATCTCAGCAGCACAGAGGTACCTTGAGAGACACCATGTCTCCTTCCTGTAAAGCCATTACGCTTATCGAACGTGACTTAGCTAAGCAGACCCAGTTCTCAGTGCTATCTCGTGCTTTACAGCTTAGGTTACAGTCTGGAAGAAATGAAGATGAGGATGTAGATTACGTTACACTCTCCTTATTTCAAGTAGATGGTACTGGCCATGGCTGGAGGGAATAAACTGCCTTACACAGAGCCTACAAGCACATTAGCTTCCCTAGAAGGTTTGAATATAACAGTTAAAAGCTTTTATTCCTTCTATTCAGAACAATCCCAAAACCTTGCACTATGAAGATCTCTTCTCATTGATTCAGGATCTGGTCACAAACATTCTGTGAAAATTTTTTTCTTAATATCCAGCCTGAACCTCCCCTGCTGGAGCTTGAGGCCATTCCCCTCTCATCCTGTTCCCTGTTCCTTGGGAGGAGAGCCCAGCTCTGCCCTCTCCACAACCTCCTTTCAGGGAGCTGGAGAGAGCAATGAGGTCTCCTCTCAGCCTCCTCTTCTCTAGGTTAAACACCCCCAGCTCTCTCAGCCGCTCCTCATAAGGCCTGTTCTCCAGACCCTTCACCAGCTTTGTTGTTCTTCTCTGGACTCGCTCCAGAGCCTCAACATCCTTCTTGTGCTGAGGGGCCCACAACTGAACACAGGATTCAAGGAGCGGCCTCACCAGTGCTGAGTACAGAGGGAGAATAACCTCCCTGGACCTGCTGGTCACCCCATTTCTGATACAAGCCAAGATGCCAGACTCTTCCCAGTTTGTATCTGCTCAGGGTTGTCGTGCCCCAAGTGCAGGACCTGGCATTTGGCCTTGTTAACCCTCATCCCCTTGATATTCAATATTCCAGAGGCATTTGGACAATGACCTGAATGTGAATGTTGGGGTTTGTCCTGTGCAGGGACAGGAGTTGGATGCAATGATCCTTCTGGGTCCCTTCTGACTTGGGTCACTGTGTGACACCAGAGGACCTTGGCCATTCCAGTAGCTCCAGATCATTCCCTCTGACAACAAGGGCAGTTACACTCAGAGCAAAAAGAGGACAGAGCAGGCCTGAGGGATAGGAAATTTGGGGCATAAAACATCTCTGTAACTTGATTCCTACTGTACATTCTCAGACAAAAAGTAATAAACCCTTTAAAAGCTGGGCCCATTCTCACCAGATCCACCCTCTGATGTTGGAGTGATGCCCTTAGGAGAAGGACAAAGCCCTGGAATGAGTGAGCACGTGTTGTGGGCACCACGATGAGCCCAGACACACTGGGACAAGTGAAAAACACCCGAGCATTTCCCCTGATGGTAAAATTTCCCATCGCCTACTCATCCCTGCAGAAGTTTGTGTGAAGAACGAAGGGACAGCGGAGGCGCACTTATAAGACTCCTCACGATCCCTCTGATTGCCTTGCCCTTGCGAACGCCAAGTATATTGAAGCCTCTTTAAAAAATTCATACGGGAGAATCATTCTGTGCAACCGTAAGAAGAAAACTGTCAGACAACATTCCCACTTCAATATTACATTGTGCTTCAAGAAAAGATTTCCATGTATTCTAGATTAAAAAAAGTCTCATAAATAAATGATAATCCATTGCTTGCACTGAAAAATAATTTTCTGTTTGCATTTTACTCTGCAGAGTAAAATTTAATCTCTCTTTTAATATATTCTTTGTATATACAGGGAAGTAAAAAGATGGAATCTTATGAAAATTGATTTTTTTTTTTTACACGGTTAAAAATATTTCTATTGGTGTTTATTTAGAAATCTTACTTTTATGAGTGCTGGGATATATCACATATCGATAACTTAAACACATTATTTCAAACAAATTATGGTAATCCTCCTATTTTTGAGAGAAACAGGAGAAAGTCTAAGTTTTTAACATTAAGCAGTATAGAGAGAATGATGAAGAAGAGGGGAACTCCTAAGCGGTTGTTCCATCTGGCCTCAGTTCAACAGGAATCTGTTAGTAATTTTACAGAATTTATTGCAACAAGACTTCTTTCTATTTTACATAAATCTAAAATAATATAAACATATACAGTATGTGTGTGCACATTTAGAAATAAATTTACATTTTAAGTATTGTGATGTGTTAGGATTGCACAGAATATAAATTATATAGAACAAACTATACGTAAACTTACAGGCAGGATTAGGAGCAGCTTTTATCTGATACAAGAAAATCAAATCAAATGTTGGTTCTCATAAAACAACTTTTTAAAAAAACCTGAACTTTTAAAATGTTGAAATAAATTTCCCTGATAATGTTTGATTTGTCAAAAAAAAACCACACAGAGAGATACACAGAATCATTGAATCACAGAATGATTTGAGTTGGAAGGGACCTCAAAGCCCACCCAGTTCCACCCCTGCCATGGGCAGGGACACCTCCCACTGGGTCAGGGGCTCCAAACTCCATCCAACCTGCCCTTGAACCCCTCCAGGGATGGGGTAGCCACCACTGCTCTGGGCAACCCGGGCCAGGGCCTCCCCACTCGCATGCCCTCCTTCCAGTTAAAACCAGTACAGACTGAAGAAGCTGCAAAGATGTCCCAAAAACTAAGAAATTCTAGAATGACAATTTTTTAATCCTAGATTTCGCCCTAGAAGTGGCTTCCAGTAAAAAAATGTAGATAGGTTAGGTGATGCTGTTGCATCAGTATTCCTCTAGCCTGGACCCACATCAGGCGAATGTTATAAACCCCACGTCAGGAGCTCCTGGCAAGATGCTGGATGTAAATGTGACACCACCACACTGGAAACTTGCATCCAGCTGTAAGAATACTTACAAAAGTGGGAAGACTACTTCTAAAATGGCACCAAAGTCCCACAGTTTAAATGGGAATTCTCAATAACGGCAATTATTCTCATCACTGCATGAAGCGCTAATTTTCCTGCTCACTGGAGGCTTAATAAAGTGCCCAATTTTGTCCCTAAATTGTGATTAATCAGCGTGGCACTGTGAATGGCAGCAATCCCTTTCCAAACACGGCAATTTTCAAAATTTGGCAAAGTGAACATGTTATGGAAATTACTTCATAATTGTACTGTGTGCTAAAAGAAAGGAACACAACTCCACAGGCAGGAACCCAAGCCGTCCTGTAGGAGAAGTCACATCCTGGCCAGTGCCACGTGTGGGCAAACAACACACCTGCACAGAGCAGAGCCAGCGGGGGATGCGCAAACCTGGCTTCTGCCACCATTCTGCTGCACTCAGAAGGCAGAAGCCACCACAGACCCTGCAGGGTGTGTGGGCAGGGGATCTCAGTGAAGGGACGGCGGATACATGCGGCAGGAAGGTTCCACGGAAGTCCCAGAACATCTCCATTATTGCCGATAGCTCCTCTCCCATCCAAGTCCCAGCTCAACCTAAATGACCTCAGAAACATTCGAGGAGTACTACGGCAACATCTACACACAGACAGATCATTCCCCTGGAGGGAGATGGAGCACGGGAGTAGCAACCAGGGCAGCACTCACAGCGCCGAGTCAGACAACCTTCCAGAAGCATCTGGCCCTCAGCCCCACAGTGAGAATGTTGGGGTGTCCTGAGCAGGGACATCGATGGACTCGATGATCCCTGTGGGTCTCTTCCAACTTGGGACATTTTGTGATTCTGTGATTCTAATTTGTTATGGAAGTTGTATCAACACACATCTCGCTGATAAATAAAGTCTGCTGTGAAACAAAAGGCAAAAAAAAAAAAAAAAAGGAGAAAAATCGTTGCTTACAGAATGAATGTACCCAAGGTACATATTTCCACTGCTTCCAATAAACACATGGTATTCCTGTTTAATCTTACCAGTTTTCAAAACTGCATGAGTCAAAACTGCTGCAATGTCACTGAGTTATTAATTCTTCAAACAGAATAAAAAGAACCTTGTACTTTTTTATTATTAAAACATAAAACACTATTCAAAGATGGGACAGAACTTCCAACTATCAGAAGCATCGTTTTGCAATGCTTTCTCATCCATAGTGAAGCTGAACCCATGCAGAGAACCTGGTAAGTGTAAAAGGCTACACATACCAGAAAAAAGGCACAAGAATCTCATTGGAGCGGCTTCCACTAGATGAGAGAATCTTCATCCAGTCCAACTTGGATAACTCACCTGTCCCTGGAAGCTACAACTGTTCCTAATAGGAATAATAGCTTTCCTGTTTGTTCCCTAGCTGACAGAGTGATAGCAGTAACTGGAGCTCACAGTACTGGCTTTGCCAAAGCTTATTTGAAACTGGCCCTTTGAGGTGCTCCGGGATGGTTGGACTCAATGATCTCTTTTCCAACCAAATGCTTCTATGATTAAATAAAATCAAGAAGAGCAACAGAGAAAGTTTACGCTACACTTAGAGAAATCGGTGTCTGACATCCACTCATTTTCAGCCCCATGCCTGCGAGAGCCTAAAAGATCTCCTTCAGGGATGCGGGAACACTCATTTTGGGGTTCACTAAAACGTGCTGATGGAGCAGCTCATCCTGGGTCATGTTTTTCAGCACAGCCCATTTCCCACATGCGCAGCGGGTGCTGTCAAGTGTTCTCCAAAGAGGAGTTCTGCTCCCTGCTCCGGGTTGCAAAGAGTTCACCGTGCAGCCATCTGGCCGCACGCATTAGAAGACACTTCAGAAACCCACAAACATTTTATAGCCGCGCTCTCCGCTGTGCGCTAAGTGCAGCGACGGTAGCACGCACCCGAGTATGGTATGTAAATAAGACAAAGACTAATAAAGCCTTCAATCCTTGGAGCACAGAGGCTGCCGTAGCAGGGAACGTGGCAACACATTTTCCATTACACCTAAGATTAATAAGCCTCATGGAGACCTGGAAAATCTGACAGAAAACAAGGGCAATACGATGTTCATTTCTGTTTCATTAAGCACGGGATGAGCTGATGGATCTCTCCACACTTTGTCACTCCGTGCTGCTAATGGCTCTCTGACATTATTATTCACCACGGGTGAGGTTTTGTAACCCCTGCCCAGGCCAGCGAGCGTTTCAAAAGTGGTCCCACAGGCAGCTGCTTCGGAGAGATTACCTGAAGCATATGGTGCTCTCAGATCAAGCGAGAGGGGCTGAATCTGACCAGAAAAAGCATTTGGGGAGGATTTCAGTAACGTGCTGGTGAAGGGCTCTTCAGGGCGTACAAAGGCTTAATGCAGCAGTTAATAACTCTGTTTTCTAGAAGGCTAAATAGTTGAGGGATACTACATCCTCTTTATTGCAATCTGCATCTCTGTAGCTCTGATGTCAGTTTGGGTTTCAAAGCAAGCAAGTAAAATACCTGAAACAGGTATTATGCTCTGAGGAACACAAACAGGACACGTGCTGCCAAGAGGCCCAACACCTCCGGCAGATGCGATGCAGAACGTGAAAAGCCATAGGAGACAGAAAATCATTTCAACACAGGAAAGTTTTGTATTATTTTTTTCTTAATTATGTAATTGAGATTTTACTTGTTCTAACATAGTTCTAGAACAGAACCATACTTTGCATTCCTTTTCTCTCAGAACTGAGTATGTCATATTGAATGCAAAACCAAACAGCAACAATGAACACAACCACAACTGTCACAGAAACGAACAACAAGGAACTATTTCTGTGTACCTTCTCTGCTTCCATCTGGAATTCCTCCAATGAATGACAATTCTTTCCTTTTACTCAGTGCTCTTCTTTGTGAAACTCCGAGCATTACCGAACTAGATTAAGCATTATTGCACTTGTTGTATCATAGATTCATGGAATGGTTTGGGTTGGAAGAGACCTCAAAGTCCATCCAGTCCCACCTGTGCCATGGGCAGGGACACCTCCCACTGGATCAGGAGCTCCAAGCCCCATCCAACCTGGCCTTGAACACCTCCAGGGATGGGGCAGCCACCTCTGCTCTGGGCAACCTGGGCCAGTGCGTCCCCACCCTCACAGTAAAATATTTCTGCCTAAGATCTCACCTCAATCTCCCTTCTTTCAGCCCAAAACAGTTCCCCCTCGTCCTGCCCCTGCACTCCCTGATCCAGAGCCCCTCCCCAGCTTTCCTGGAGCCCCTTTCAGTCTGGAAGCTGCTCTAAGGTCTGCCCAGAACAAAGACTTTCACAAAGAGTCCAAACAGGCACAAAGATACTAAACAGCTTCTAGAAGAGATATGCTGGACGGACCTGTCTCCTTAATCAAATTCTATTCCCAGCTCACCCTAAGTTTATACAGAGTTACTTTTTTCCATTTGAAAATGCGGCCTGTGCACAACTCACCCTGAACCAAATATAGTTCAGACAAAAAGGTCAACAATAATATTTCTCGCTGCAGATGTTCTAAGGGGCACTCGTGCAAAGCAGCTTTGTGGGCCTTCCCAGTTCTCCCACTGCTACATAACCTCTACGTTGACCTACCAGCTGTCTTCCTGCATCAATCTCACACTGATTTTTTTTTTAAATTTTCATTTGGCACCTAAAAAATACTAACACAGTTGTTAAAAACAGTGGGGAGGTGGACATTGCAGTCGTTCAGAAGTTATAAAACTTAATAAAAGTGCAAGTGACTCATGATGCCCAAGTGATGCCCAAGCCTGCAGACCCTCCTGTTTGAATTCCGATGGTCATGGGGCTTTTCTGTCCAACTGCAAGTAAATAGGGAAGACTGAGAATTTCATATAATAGAGATCAATAGATAACTTACAAAACAATAACAAAGGACATCCATCCAATAAATATAATTAATGAACTAACTTGAGAAAATGACTATCTGCCTGTAAGTATTACACAAATAGGAAAATGGACCATTACGTAAACAAAAATCGCCGCAGATCACATATTCAACTACAATTTCAGGTCAAAAAAAAAAAAAAAAAAGCAAAATTAACACTACCAATCACTCCAATTCATATCAGAAAATAAATTTTAAAGAAAGCTTTGGCTAAGTTCAAACTTATAAATGAGATTTACCCAGACAATCACAGTGATTCTGCAGTTCTGAGTAAGGGATTATCTAAAGATAACCCGAAAACAGGAATTTTTATAACTAATCCAATTCATTACATGAGGACTGCTGCACGAGTTGCAATGCAAATTCTGTTCTGTCTTGAGCAGAGTCCAGATAAAAGCGGGTACGGTAACCATTGCAGGAGATGGAAACAACAGGCTTTCTGCTACAGCACAGAGATGTCTTTCCAAAAGCTGAGATGGAAGCAAAACCTCAAAGGTTTAACTGAGTCAGATGCTGGAAACTTTGAACGTGAACAGCAGCATGACAGGAAGTTAAAGCTACCAAACTAAAGATCCAGCATACGCTAACAGCTGTCACTACTGTGTATGACAAAGATATCTGGGAATCCTCAGATACATCCAAACCAATTGGGTTTGGGGGAGGAACTGTATTAACCAAAGCACAAAAAAGACTCAGGCCCATTGGCCAGAGTTGCCCAGAAGCAAAACACAAAGTGCCTAAATTCCAGTTTGGAGGTGTTTCCTCTTCCAGAGCACCGTTCTTGAACCACAGAATCACAGAATCATAGAACAACCAGGTTGGAAGAGACCTGCGGGATCATTGAGTCCAACCATTCCTATCAAACACTAAACCATGTCCCTCAGGACCTCATCTACCCATCCCTTAAACACCTCCGGGGAAGGTGAATCAACCACCTCCCTGGGCAGCCTCTTCCAATGCCCAGTAACCCTCTGTGTGAAAAACTTCCTCCTAAAGTCCAGCCTAAATCTCCCCTGGTTGAGCTTGAGGCCATTCCCTCTTGTCCTGTCCCCTGTCACTTGGGAGAAGAGGCCAGCTCTCTCCTCTCTACAACCTCCCTTCAGGTAGTTGTAGAGAGTAATGAGGTCTTCTCTCAGCCTCCTCTTCTCTAGGGTAAACGCCCCCAGCTCTCTCAGCCGCTCCTCATAGGGCATGTTCTCCAGCCCCTTCACCAGTTTTGTGGCTCTTCTCTGGACTCGCTATTTTTTATTTATATTGAAGATAAATACATGTGCTGTGGGCTGAGGTAGAGGGACTGAGCAGTCAAACCCATCACAAATCCAAAACAAACAAACCGAGGTCTGATAAGCAATCTGTTCAAGAAATACAAACCCTCCTGTCCTGAGTTTTCAGTCATGAGGTAGATTCCCACAATGAAAATGCAAAAAGAGGACAATTTCCCTTACATACAGTTCCTGAGTGCATACAGGGGATGATAAGCAAATGTGGTGTCAGTCTAAGCTTTGACCCTCGGTTCTGGATATAAGCAACCAACACACGTAAGACAGAGTCCGCTACAGTTAACTGAGCTCCCTCCAAAACAGTCCCATCTGCAGAGCACTCCTGGCCCTGCTCCTGACAACAGAATAGAAAAACAATTCCAAGCCTTCAATGTGGAAGGGTTTGGTTAAAGAATAGGCAGCAGGGGAAAAAAATGCTAAAAAAAAAAAAAAAAAGAATTAGTAACAGATTTATTGCACTATAAAGATTCTGAAAGCAACAACGCTGAAAGTAAAATGTGCGAGTAGAACTAGAGAATGAATGATACAAGGAGGAGAGATCTGTTTGTTCCCATGTAGGCAAAGTGCTTCCTTACATCGCATCACCAGGGAGAAGAAGCGTGATGCGAGCCCACCTCTCTCCACTCCGTGTACGCGTGTGTATTAAACCCCTCCACAGCCGCACACTCGCACATCTGTCTTTGTCTGCTGTCTGTGGAAACAAATTCCCCCCAGAACATGAACAAGGCTGCTCGTGTGCCATAATTTCCCAGAGAAAGAAAAAAAAAAAAAACTATTACAAGTGTCTTTGTTATAACGTTACTTAAAGAAACATTCGTTGCAATGTCGCTAATTTCACTGCATAAACTTTGGAAGGCAGAACAATATAAAAAAATGCAGCCTCCGGTGGCAGCTGAAGAATTGGGGTGATCCACATGGAACAGCACGAACGGAGCAAAGAGAAAAAGCAGGTGGATTGGTATCGCATTCCTGTATGCTCGGGGTCACGAAGATGAATGTGCATGAGATTCTTTTGTCCGTTTGTGCTATAATTTCACACACAGAGAACAAAATTGTGGTCTCTGATACGCTCACACTAGTCCCTCTGGAATCAGGGAGAATTACACGGCTGCATCTAAGGGCAAAATTTGGCGCTAAGTCATTAGTTAGAGCTCTCTGCTGAAACCCCACAGAGAATCAGGGGTTCCAGAGGACGACGAGGATCAAACTGATGGAGCACACTCAGAGATTTATGCTCACAGGAGACCATCAAGTACAAGACACTCCAAAAATCCCATCTGTAAAGGTAAAAACCTTCACTAGACTTAATGCACCATATTCGCAGAGGCTGCTTTTAGTTAAAATAGATTTAAACAGCTCTATAAACAGTGGTGATGTAATCAAGCGAGAGTTTAGAGGAGAAAAAGTAGCCCAAGATTTTCAGATGCATGCAGGAGACCATGCCAACTACTAACAACAACTTCTCATTGAAAGATAAACTCAGAGAAAGAAAAATAACTTCCATGCAGCTATTGGATGTACGGTGCCCATGACCATTAGGCAGACGTAAATCTGTTGGCAAGAAGTTCTGTCCCCAGCTGCAGGATCAGCTCGTGAAGTTATTTTACCAAAATTCTCTGCTACTTTGCAAGGTTTTTAAGTTGTGTGTGTACATCTGCAAACTGTGGGGAGCCTCCCAATAGAAAGAGGGGCTCCACGAAAGCTGGGGAGGGGCTCTGGATAAGGGAGGGCAGGGATGGGATGAGGGGGAATGGTTTTGAGCTGAAAGAGGGGAGACTGAGATGAGATCTTAGGAAGAAATGTTTTGCTGTGAGGGTGAGGAGGCCCTGGCCCAGGTTGCCCAGAGAAGGGGTGGCTGCGCCATCCCTGGAGGGGTTCCAGGCCAGGTTGGATGGGGCTTGGAGCCCCTGACTCAAGGGGCTGGAACTGGACTGGCTTTAAGGTCTCTTCCAACACAAACTATTCCATGATTCTACGATTTATGTCTGCATATTTAAACACGCGTGTGTACATATTTTAGTGTTATCTGTTACAATCTGTTCTGAAAGAACCGCCTGTGCCCTAACGAATGCCACTTTAGTTGTTTATACTGAAAAGAACTGAAGTTGTTTTTAGAATACTAAATTTTGAATCTATTATTTATTTACTTTGAGCTTTAAGGGAGCAGTTGATGCACAACTAATCACAAGCAGTGTTCTGTTAAAATTTTTAACAGTAGTATTTAGCAACATTTTTTTGTGCCTCATACTGCCTCCAGACAAATGACTCACTTCTGCGACAAGTAAAGACTGTTTTATCTTAGATATTTCCCGGGTACTTGCAGTACTCAGGCTCTAAAACCCAAAGCTGCGCTTTTCATCAACAGTTATGATAAAATTTTTCCTTTGTGTTGATCGAGGGCTGACAACACTCTGGTTCACCCTGCCTGAAAAGGAACAGCTTAAAAATAAAATCTGCACTATTTAATTCTAAATTCCGCTGTATCTGTGGCAGGATAGGCTGGCATTTGCTGTTAAAGCAGAAAATTACAAGAAAGGCCTAATTGACCCTCTAGTGTCTTTGAAAAAATCCTGTCTGTTGTCTCTAATTGACCCTCTAGATACCTTTATGGAACAATGAATGAATCCTCAGTAAATAATGGACGGTGATGATTAATAGCCCTGCTTTGGCTGGACCTCTGCCGTGTGGAGTTGTGCTGCTGAACAGGTTTTTCGGCTGTTTTACCATCACAGTTCTCTGTACTTCGTAAACAAACGATTCCGAGATAACAAACATGCTAGTGTAAATAACACAAAAAGATAAAAGAGATAAAATTAAATAAATTAGATAAAATTAAATGCTTGTTCATATGGTAGGATGAAAACCAGAATCATTGGTATCATTCCCAACAGCTCTCCATCACCATCGTTTTTCATATTTCAGTTACATGGCATCGTGTATTCATATGCTCGATTTAGAAAGAAAAAAGGTTTACCATAAAGGATCCCTCTCAGAAGACATAATTCATTTCTTCCCCATGCATCGTAGTCAATAATAACGACATCATCTTTCTTTCTCTTGACTCCTCACTGCAATAAACATCTACGATACTGAAATACTTCTAGATTTGGTTTCATTATAATGCTGTCAGAAAACACTATGAAAACACCTCCAAACACCTCTTCTCGTATTTAATAACTCTAATGTCTAATGTTTTCAGACTTGTCAAATTGTGAACACCGGTATGTTAAGTAACACTATTACCCTGAAAGACAACAAAGAAATCTTGCTGTGGTTGGAAATTAATACTTACAACTGGCTCCACGCCAGTCCAAGAAATAACACGCAGCGACCGCTCACACACATCATCTTTCCTACGGCACGATGGCATTTGGAGATGACGTTGAAAAACACTTTCTAAAATTCAGCATCACATACTGAGTACGTAAAGAAAATAAAAGGCAAATCAGCAAATTCTTGCAACACATGCAACTGAAAACCCAGGAAGATCAAGTTCCTTTTTCTAGGTTCAAACACACACCAGGGATGAGCGCTCTTCTCTCAGGGTGAAAAGCAGGAGCATGGAGGGTGAGAATTTTTTCCCTGTAGCTGATCCTGACAAAGTAGTTAAGATAAGCCTTTCAGAAACAACCAGCTAGGTAATTTCCACAAGATCTCAAACAACAAGTAGCATTACAGATCTCCCAGTGAAGTAGATCACATTTCTCTGGTTTTCCAGAGGGTCTCTGCGATGCAAGCTGGGACTTGCTGGCCTCTTAACGCACCTTTTTTAGCACTGGAGATAACAGCAGGACCTGAGGTTCAGCAAGCAGCTTTGAACGGGTCTTAACAACACCTGAGAGAGTATCTGTAAATGTAGCCTTTAGCTAACCCCAGATTATCTAAAAAAGAGGACTATTTTAAATCCAGCAGCCACAGCCCTTACAGCAGGTATCTCAATTGATCACAACTAAACTGAAACAGGAGAAATGTTCTTTTTAAGGCTGGGATTAATACAATACATATTTAATCATGAAAACAAATCTTGGCTAACTGATACCTGTGCTTCTCTTTAATGCAGCTTAGTTTCTTACAGGCGTTTATCCTGATCTCCCAGAAGATGTCTCTTGTGGCTGAGCCACTGACAGCTGCCCCCAGTAAAACTGTGAACGCTTTGAGAAGGATGATACAATTCCAGCAAGTTAAGTCATAGAATCATAGAATCATAGAACAACCATGTTGGAAGAGACCCATCGGATCATCGAGTCCAAGTCTGATGATGTTTATACTAAATTGCCCACAAATAAATTTCACCTCCCTTAGAGGTGTTTAAGGCACGAGTGGATGAGGTCCTGAGGGACTTGGTTTAGTGTTTGATAGGAATGGTTGGACTCAATGATCCGATGGGTCTCTTCCAACCTGGTTGTTCTATGATTCTATGATTCTAATAAGCAATAACTGTAGGGGGAAGTTAATCAGCAAGCAAGAATATTTTATAAGTTCATTGATTTACCACAGGTGCAGCACCCTCAGAGAATGATCTAAATAAGCAGTTGAGGTCAGACTCGCATTGGTGTTTCGGCAAGCAGTGTTTTGATATGGTATTTAACATGTTTCTGTGTTATATTTATACCGCTTTCCAAATTTCAGAGAGTCACAGAATGGCTGAGGCTGGAAGTGTCCTCTGGAGATCACCCAGTTTGCGGTGCTCAGAGCAGGGTCAATGAAGCAGGTTGCTCAAGACCACATCCAGTTCAGCTTTGAATATCTACAGGGACGGATTCCCCAACCTGCCCAGACAACCTGTTCTAGGGTTTTACCACCCTTAGAGCAAAATGTTGGGGTGTGTACTGTTTAAATAAAACATCAAGCTATTTAATTTGGCACATGTTTCCTCTCGTCCTGGCACTGGCCCCCACTGAGGGGTCAGGCACTGTCGTCTTCACTAACACCATCAGATCTCTTACACGTTTCATCCAGTCGAAGCCTAAGCATAAGTTAAAGATGTACACATGGTCTCACATCCAAATAAAAGTAATAGACACTCAACTGCCTAATTTAGACATTTGAGAGCAGCAGTCACTGTGTCCAGTCTTCGCATGCAGATTTGAAACGAACTTGCTTCAGACCCTGAAACCTTCATTCCAAGCCCCACTGTGCTCCATGTTACCTGGTTTGGTCAGACAGCAAAACATGACTTGTGTGTGTTCGATATAGAAATACAAACACAAACACTGTGTCCGCATGTGCCAGTGCTGCAAACCAGCCTCAGTACCCACCAGTAGTGTTCAACTGTGGTGTGTACGCCCCATGCCTACCGGTTGCCTTTGTGGTTACTACTCACGGTATAAAAACAACGCAGAGAACCTAATCCCCTTGTCTGACTAACAGCAAATACTTAGTGTGAATTTATGAATCACTAAATCTCATAAAAATATAAATATAATTACACAAACGTGTTTACAACTACTTTAAGAGTTCTTATTTATTGTGATTGAGATGCAGTGGAAGATGTCTGTTCTCTAGAGGAACCTTATGAGAGTTGGCAGATTCATATAAATCATAACACAATTTACAGTAGGAAGTTGTTCGTCTAAATGCAGAAAACAGTAACCTTTGCACAACTGGGGTTAAACTAATCCTGCTTTAATGACAAGCAACATTTACATCCAGCTTGGTTACCACAATAAGTAGGGGTCTATGTTTCCCTCATAGCCATTCCTGTTGCATCTCCACAGCCTCAGCTGCTTCCACTCCATCCATGGGTTTTCTTTTACTCCCAGGGAGAACAGAGCCAGTCGTGAGGTCTGTCTGAGTGCCGAAAGACCACAGGGTAGAACAGACGCTTCTACTCCAAGTAATTCTTTGCTTGCTACGGTGCATACTGAGACCAAACATTAGAAACTTGATTCAATTAGAAACCCGACTGTGCAATACCCCATGCTGGTTTAGTTATAAGCCTGAACACAGAAGTGAAAACTCCTTATTTCTCTTCAGCTTTTTAACATATCTATTTAGCTCCAACTATTCGCTCAGAGAAATCCCATGGTATATGCAAAAACGTTTTCATAGCCAGTAACCCAGAACGGTCATAAATGGACTTCCAGGGCTGAAGACCCAGTAGTACCATTTTTATCCATCTCTTAAATGAAAAGCTGTGACTTACGGCAAAATAGGCTCCAGTTCAGGGTGGCTGACAATCCCCATTTCAAGACTCCAGTACAGTTGCTCATAACGTTAGCAGGCTCTAATTGTTCTCCCCAAAGTTTCCTATTTCAGACGTTTGTGTGGGGCACAACTTACATGGGAAAGTTCAGCAAACATGCTTGCAGCATTTCCAAAGAGCAAACAAAGGACAAATACATTCATTTCAGAAGTTTCAAAAAATTCTTACAAGTGCTTTCTGGGAAAGCTCCAAGCCCCGAAGGCAGAGAGGGACCTCATAAGCCACCAATTCCAGACCAGCACTACAGGAACAGAATGTCGCATGACTTTCAGGGTGAAAAGGGCTTGGGGAGGTGTGGCTGGGAAAGCTGGAAAGCTGCTTGGTGGAAAAAGACCTGTCAATGCTGGTCAGCAGTGGCCCGAAATGAGGCAGCAGTGGCCCAGGTGGCCAAGAAGGCCAACAGCATCCTGGCTTGGATCAGCCATGGAGTGGCCAGCAGGAGCAGGGAAGGGACTGTCGTTCCGCACTTGCTGGCTGCACCTCGAATGTTGTTCAGTTTTGGGACCCTCAGTACAAGGAAGACATTGAAGGGCTGGAGCGCATCTGGAAAAGAGGAATAGAGCCTGGGAGCCAAGGGGTTAGGAGGAGCAGCTGATGGACCTGGGATTGTTTTGCCCAGAGAAAAAGAGGCTGAGGATAGACCTCATCACTCTCTGCAGCTCCTGGAGAGGAGACTGTGGTGAGGTGAGTGCTGAGCTGTTCTCCCAAGTAACATTGGACAGCATGAAAGAAACGGCCCCAAGTTGTGTCAGGGGAGGTTTAGACTGGATATTAGAAAGAATTTTTTTACTGAAGGAGTGGTGAAGCCCTGGCAGTGACTGCCCAGGGCAGTGAGGGAGTCTCCATCCCTGGAGGGGTTCGAAAAACATAAAATGTAGCTGTGGTTCTTGGGGCTGTGTTTTAGCAGGCATGGTGGGGTTAGGATGATGGTTGGACTGGATGATCTGAAGAGGTCTTTTCCAACTTTAATGATTCCATGTATTGTAAGACATAGTTTGCTGAAGTGACTGCCAGTGGGGGGAAGCCAGAGGCACTCTCCCACTACTCTAAGATTAAATGCAGGAAATCAGAGCTGAGCCTATGCCAAGAAAGAAGTAGGGGAAAAGAAAACCAGAAAAAAAAAACAAACCCTTTATGAGAAAGAAGAGTGGAAAATAATGTGTAAAAGACTGAATCTGAGAGAACCTGGGACAGGAAAGACAGAAAGAAGGAACTGAGAGAAGACAGGACAAAAGAAGGAAAGGTCAGAGTGGGTTTTGGAAAAAGAAACCACACGTTTGGGAGGAAAAGCAGTAAAAAGGGATAGGGAACATCACTCTCTTTAAAAAACTGGGTAGAATACAAAACTCGGTTTCCACACTGTTCTAATTTCACAAATAATCTTAAAATAAATGTAAATACATCACTAATCGCTCTTTGGTGGCTTGTTGAGAAAGAAGCAACCCATTGTCACAGTTAGAAGTGATTAGTTCAGTTCAAAGGACAGTGTCAGTACTTCAAAGGAAAGAATCCAACACCTCTAATAATTCGGTCAGGTTTTCAACCCTTCTCTCCATCTTCCTACCACCTACTGGATATTAAAATAATAGGGAAACAAACCAAAGCCCATAAACTTTAAAAAATACTAAACTTAGATTATTTATGAAACCTTAATTCAGTCCCTTGGTGTATGAAGATCGCTAGAAAAATTTTAATTACAGAAGAATACTGACTACATCATTTTATCTCACAGGTTTTTTATCGGTGCAGGTGTTTTTAACTAATTATTCTACTAAACATATGTCACCATTCAATATACTTATCCATGCCTATGTTTCCAGTGGAAACACTAAGAGGATCATATTTAGTGATTATGCTAATATTTCTCTCATTCTTGTCCGCATGCCACATATTACATAAATCCATCCATCCTGCAGCAGGGAGCGAGTTTACTAAATAAGGCTTCTTCAGTCGAACACCTTGGACCATCCCCAGTTCTCTGCTGCTGCCAAGTGACTGAGTTAAGAGATGGACAAAAGTAGGCAGACAAAAGTAGAGATACTATGATTAATGGATGATCCAAATTCCCCTGAACCACATCTCAGGACTCAATATGAAGCCCTGAAGAGATTAAAGTCAGGAATTACAAGATCATGAATAATATAATAAAAGTTAAATTCTGTTTAAAAGCTTTTGAGTGCAAGCAAGTTGAACAAATACATTAACACAGCTTCCAAAGATTCAATCAGGTTGAATGTTACCTAGAATTTAGTTTGAACTAAGCTTTATGGATCTCCTATGTGAAGCGCAGGTCTGTTTGTGGCTGGCACTAAAGCTATTAGCATGTAGATTTTAATTCTTTCTACAGTTACAGAGAGCTTACACTATCCTCATTGCCTTTCTTTGAATAAGAGAAACTTCTTCAAATTACATATGAAATACATCTCAATGCTGCAGGTGTGAGACGCAGGGAGATCTATGCACACATACCTACATCGTTATTCTTCCCTTTTATTATCGTTTAAACACTGTCTCCTTGTTAAAGCAGCACAGTAATGGGGCTGTTGCATCTTGTTTCTCAGTACTGAGTTCATAAACAGGGGTTTGGAGGGCATTTAGTGTTTCAGTATTGAAACTATTCAGGCAGCATATAAAGCTTTTCTATAAAAGATGGCTGTACATTAACTTACAATTAAACGATGATTTTAATGAAATTATAGCGTATGACAGGTTAACGGACTGATGCTGAAAGGCAAATGTCGAAATGAAGCCAAGACGTTTATTTTCAAACTGACAAATCTTAACTCAACCATAACATATCGTTCCATTATCATTAGAGTTATTACATAAAATAATTTGGTTGAAAAAATACGTCCCAGAGCCAGCTGCCAGACCATCAGTGGAGACCCTAACCTCACCATGTCCCGTGAAAGGCAGACCAAGCCAATGGCAAAGTGACACACTAGTGTTTAAGAGTTGGAGAAAGTGCTACAAACCTAGAGCCAACCAGTCAAACACTTGCTTAATGTCTTAATCTTTCCTTTGATTTGCTATTCTCAGTACTAAGATCCAACCAACAAACTCATCATTGCTTCTGGGCCCCTCACCACAAGAAGGATGTTGAGGCTCTGGAGCAAGTCCAGAGAAGAGCAACGAGGCTGGTGAAGGGGCTGGAGAACAGGCCCTATGAGGAGCGGCTGAGAGAGCTGGGGGCGTTTAGCCTGGAGAAGAGAAGGCTGAGAAGAGACCTCATTACTCTCTACAGCTACCTGAAGGGAGGTTGTGGAGAGGAGGGAGCTGGGCTCTTCTCCCAAGGGACAGGGGACAGGACAAGAGGGAATGGCCTCAAGCTCTGCCAGGGGAGATTTAGGCTAGAGATTAGGAGGAAGTTTTTCACACAGAGGGTGATTGGGCATTGGAATAGGCTGCCCAGGGAGGTGGTTGATTCCCCTTCTCTAGAGGTGTTGAAGGGACGGGTGGATGAGGTCTTGAGTGACTTGGTTTAGTGTTTGATAGGAATGGTTGGACTAGAAGATCCGATGGGTCCCTTCCAACCTGGTTGTTCTATGATTCTATGATTCTAAACACATCACAAACTCTTAATGGGGTCCTGAATCTCAGCCTCTGCTTATTTTTCTCAACTTCTGTGGCACAACGTGGCAGAAAATTGTTAACACCTGAGTGAGGGATTTCGCTTTTGAAACAGCATCTCTGGATGCTATTAAAGACATCGTTCCTGCGGCTTCCAGCAAGTTAATATTTCAGACTGTCAAGACACAATCTGGTTGCTACAGACAATCACACATCCTGAAGAGAGATGTTTAAAGGAGCAAAATTCATCCCTCTGAAAAAGTGCTTCTGTCCATTTTATTCAAGGGTAAGCTAAATATCAACAAAACCAGAAAATGTGACAGAAAAACCAGCAGAGGTGAAGCTGAGGATCTTTTTCTTGGAACAAATACTAACACGAGACTGAGTTGCTCTCCTGGCTCTTGGCACGGCAGGGCAAGCACACAGAAACAACAGAGGTACAACTCAACCTGTAGTGATATGAGCTTCTCTGTAACTGGAAACACAATGAACTACTGTAAGAAGTGAAACGCTGAAAAGTCTGCCTAAATATATTATTTCACCATCATCATCATGGGAACAGTTCATGGAACCAGCCCTGGGACAGAGACCTCCTTCATGTTACTCCCTTGAACACACACAGAGAGGTCAGCAGCCTGTTATTTATATAATAACTCTATCACAGAGCAGATGGAATTTTGCTCCTGTGAGTTACAATCTCAGTCCTGCTCCCACTGGACAGGCTCGGGCTGCTGGGGAGGTAGCAGACGGGGATGGAGCCCTCACTCTTTACCCCTTCGGGTCAGAATGAAACAGCACTACTGGGAAGCCAGCACTATGCTTCAAAAATTTACAGCTGTTAAGGCCAGAAGGGGCTCTTAGTGACCATCCAGTCTGACCTGCTGCTCAGTTCAGCCCACGGAGTCTCAGCCACCCACTCCTATCCACACTGCACTTTCTCCTCTCCCTATACCCCTTCCTCAGTCACTTCTTTTTCTTATTTGTTTGTTTGCCTGTTTGTTTTTTTAAGTACAAGGAAGCTTCAAGTTCCCCAGTTGCCAGTTCACCATTTATTAAAAAATCACTTTGCTGTATAAAATCACTCCAAAACCTTGGAAGGAGGCTGTATGTGCCTGTTGCCCAGCTTGTTACCAAATCAGTGTCACAGACTAGGTAAAAGTAATCAAGATTATATGATCCACAGCACACTTTAGCATCTCAGTGAATGTAAGGCATTAAACACTGCACTACAATTTATTTTACAGATTACCTGGAAGTCATTTTCGGTCTTCTGCCACCTGAGCTCTAGCAGCTCCCTTCACCTGTGACGACTACAGACCCCAGTCTCTCAGCAGTATCACTTTTCTGCTTTCTCCATTCATCGCTCAAAGAAAAGTTTGAGTTTGTTCATGGAGCTGTTGAAAAAGTCTGCAAATATTTCTGCTGGTTGTATGGAGAAACCTAACCACTTGTCCAAGCCATGTCAGTATTGGAAATACTTGACTAAAAAAAAAAAAAAAAAAAAAACAAAACAAAACCAAAACTAAGCTGCATTCTTATTTTGGAGGAAAGAACCCCATGTATATAATGCATATAATGTCTATGATGTATATAATGACCTTTAGCTTTTTTCTGTTGAAACCAACTACACTGACATCTGTCCTCAGCAATGAAGAAAATTATGAAATGCAAAGTGGTGAAGGAAGAAGCCAAGATATCAGAGAAGCATGGAATGGTTTGGATCAGGAGGGATATCTAAGCTCATACAGTTCCAGTACAAGCAGGGACACCTCCCACTGGATCAGGGGCTCCAAGCCCCATCCAGCCTGGTCTTGAACCCCTCCAGGGACGGGGCAGCCACCACTGCTCTGGGCAACCTGGGCCAGGGCCTCCCAGCCCTCACAACAAAACATTTGTTCCTAATCCAAACCTCTGACACTGCACAGTCTAACTTTGTTGCACTCACTTAACTAACGTACATGAATCACAGATGTGCTGAATTGTCTTTTAGAGACTAAATCACCATAAAAGAAAAAAAAAAAAAAAAAAAAAAACCAAAAACCAAAACCTAACTAAGGCACTTTAGGTAAATTTCTCTAAACAGGTGGAATAAATCGGGCCCACAGTTCCCATAGTGAACACCAGTAACTCTCTCGCTTAAAGAGCTTTTAGGGCAAGCACATCAGAGACCTGCATCATTCAGCAAGTGTTGCAGTAGACTACTCAAAAAAACCATATTTGTACCTTTTACCTACTTTCCCCTGTTCTAGGGCTGAACCTTCTACGAGGAAAACTGCAGAGTTTCCACGTAACTGGCACACCAGGAGTTACTGCTCCTTAGCTACTGTGTTCTCTCCTCACAAGATATTAAGAAGACCTCTCATATTGTCATTGACACTCACGACATCACAAAATACCAAGAAGCAGCTCTGTGCATCTCTGCCACGAGGTGGAACATGCACGGCAGAACTTAGGAATATCTGACTTTTTCCTCATGTTCCTTCCACTTTCTCCTGACCCTGCCAGCGCAGCTGTTGAGGGAGGTGCTCAACCTTCTGCAGGTTAACCCAAGAGCCCTACCAGCTTCATTGCTCTCCCTCCCAGCCAGGTCTTGCATCAGACGACCACGCAGAATGTGGCTTGCAAGAACAAAGTGAAACCGTAAACATAACACAGCATAATTCCAAACGGTACAAAGCATAATGATCCTTATAAATGTTAGCAACGCCTCATTATATGATTTCATCACACCCTAGCAGCTATTTCTTGAAAGCTCTTTGAAGGATTAAATAAAAACATATGCTGTGAACCCCCACTGTGTGCTGTTACAAATCAAAACTCACTCCTTAGTTTGATGAAAGTTTCCACAGCGCTCAGTACTGTACACTAATGTCACGGTGGTGAAGTGCTTTGGAAACAGTGACGGCTGCCTCGATGCCCGTTAGTTTCATATTAGTCATATGAGAAGTCTCTACAGTATTTAGAACTGAAACATAAGTGTCTTCTAAACCTAAGCTTTCAGAAACACAGTCATAAAATGCTCTCATCAGCTGGGCCGATGGAAAACCGCAGTAAGACAATTAACAGGTTCATACAGAATCATAGAATAACCAGGTTGGAAGAGACCTGCGGGATCATTGAGTCCAACCATTCCTATCAAACACTAAACCATGTCCCTCAGGACCTCATCCACCCGACCCTTAAACACCTCCAGGGAAGGGGAATCAA
Organism: Coccyzus lansbergi; assembly: GCA_033558105.1. Taxonomy (NCBI): domain Eukaryota; kingdom Metazoa; phylum Chordata; class Aves; order Cuculiformes; family Coccyzidae; genus Coccyzus; species Coccyzus lansbergi. The sequence goes on from JAUMJK010000059.1 coordinate 389,409, forward strand.
CCACCTCCCTCAGCAGCCTATTCCAATGCCCAATAACCCTTTGTGTGAAAATTTTTTTCCTAATGTCCAGCCTAAATCTCCCCTGGTGGAGCTTGAGGCCATTCCCTCTTGTCCTGTTCCCTGTCACTTGGGAGAAGAGGCCAGCTCCCTCCTCTCCACAACCTCCTTTCAGGTAGTTGGAGAGAGCAATGAGGTCTCCCCTCAGCCTCCTCTTCTCCAGGATAAACACCCCCAGTTCTCTCAGCTGTTCCTCATCAGGTCGGTTCTCCAGCCCCTTCCCCAGCTTTGTTGCTCTTCTCTGGACTCACTCCAGAGCCTCAACATCCTTCTTGTGCTGAGGGGCCCACAACTGAACACAGAATTCAAGGAGCGGCCTCACCAGTGCTGAGTACAGAGGGAGAATAACCTCCCTGGCCCTGCTGGTCACACCATTTCTGATCAAAGCCAAGATGCCATTGGCCTTCTTGGCCACCTGGGCACACTGCTGGCTCATCTTCAGTCACTGTCAACCAACACCCCCAGGTCCTTCTCCTCCTGGCAGTTTTCCAGCCAGACTTCTCCCAGTCTGTAGCTCTGCATAGGGTTGTTGTTCCCTAAGCGCAGAACCCGGCACTTGGCCTTGTTAAACCTCATCCCATTGGACTCTGCCCAGTGCTCCAGCCTGTTCACCATGTGAAGGAGTTTCCCCCATTCAAGCGCAGCTTCCACAAGTGGAGCCAGTACCAGAAGCACGAGGTGGTGTGGGAGGGGGACACTGCCTGCAGCTCAGGGTCTGGGTAGCTGCATGCACCCACTGTGGCTCCATCTGGGTGGCAACATCCATCCTGCCTGCTGCAGCACCCGGAGCAGCTTTAACCTTCTGCCGGGTGGCTACCATGGCCTTCGGTGTCTTCTGTATAGTCTCTAGGTCCTCTCTGAGCGCTGCCTCCTTGAACTGCTGCTCAAACCGCCCCACACCTCGTTTTAATAAATACTTTGCATTGTTTGCTATATTTTTGTTTTCAGTGTTTAATTTGTTTACTAACTGCTTGGCTGTGTAATGGCCATCAATGTTCCACAAGCAAGGAGATTTTTGAGCTTTTTTCCTTCTTCAAACAGTTTTAGATCTGCATTTCTCAGTTTCTGCTAGGGATAGAAATACAAATGAAAGGTTTCAAATTACAGTCTTTCCATCATTGTTTTGAAGATCAGCCTAATGCCCCAATATATTGTACAATAATATCACCTCTTCCATACGTGTTCCACTGGTTTGGTGTATGTCCCTGCTCATGGCAGGGGGGTTGGAATTAGAAGATCTTTAAGGTCCTTTCCAACTCAAACCATTCTATGATTCACTTTCCCTCTGTGCCGTAACCCTATTATTAAGTGCTGGCAAAAATTTACGGTCATTTAAAAATGAAGTATCTAACATATCAGTAGGTAATATCTTTCGCTACCTCAACAGAGCATCACATAGGCAGGAGGGAGACAAAGCACAACCTGCCATAGCTTTCAGCTCCACCTTCCCTCCCTGGAAGAATCGGCCTAGAACAAAAGCTGATGTGGCCACATGGGACACGATCTTATCCCCACTTGCTCTCCAACTCATGTCCTCCTTTCACATCTGCCGATACTGGCTTCCTAAAGCATTCCTCTGCTTTGCTATTCTTTCTAATAACTATGCATATGTACGTCTGCATAAAATTATGAAAAATTATGAAAATTTTAATCATAATCTTCATGAGGTGAAGTCTCACAAATCACATTTAAAAGTTTTTGGGGTGGGTTGGATGTCACAGAATCACAGAACAACCAGGTTGGAAGGGACCCATCGGATCTTCTAGTCCAACCATTCCTATCAAACACTAAACCATGTCCCTCAAGACCTCATCCACCTGTGCCTTAAACACCTCCAGAGAAGGTGACTCAACCACCTCCCTGGGCAGCCTGTTCCAATGCCCAATGACCCTTTCTGTGAAAAACCTCCTCCTAATCTCCAGCCTAAATCTCCCCTGGCGGAGCTTGAGGCCATTCCCTCTTGTCCTGTCCCCTGTCCCTTGGGAGAAGAGCCCAGCTCCCTCCTCTCTACAACCTCCTTCAATGTCATTGAAGTAATTAATGAATAACTGAGACAATAAAAAGAACAAACCAGAAGAAAATCAGCAGAATAACGGTCGAACAGCATTGAAGCTGTTCCAAAAGTTTCACTAAAGACGGAGCTGGATAAAACCAAGAGCTTCAGAGCGACTCACCCTTTACAATGATACCAGCTGACATGAACTACACTGGAATGCAACAATAAAAACTGGAAATGCCTAGAGTAGAATGTGGCGTTTATGACACTGGGATGAAGAATTACATCTTGCCATGCTCAGTGTCAGAGTTCAAGTCATTGATGGAGTTTGGGGATGAAGGGATCATAAAAGAGGTCAAGGAGCTCCTCAAGATTTTTCATCTTCTGTAACCAGTCTGACAATTCCAAATCTTTTGGAGAAAGAAGACTGAAAATGTTTATTTGTTAACGAAACAAAAGCGTGTTGCTTAAATGCAAGCATTATATTTAAGTTATACTCATCTTTAACCTTAACTCATCTTTAGCCTCAAGCATTAGGCTTTCTGCATATTATAAACTGGTTTTAATGACTGGACTTACTGATCTACATCATAACACTATTCAGGGTGCTTTTTAGGATCTTAATGCAGAACAGCTTGATAATTTTCAGGATATCAGAAATTATTTTCTCTTGTTTCAATTTTTCATGCTGTTTATAGTACATAATATTTAATAAAACAAAATTATTCCCTGCTACATTAGTACTAGACAATAAAAAACTCCAAAATACTTTTAAAAATGCATGGGGTTTCATCTCCCTCCTTTAGTTTTGAACATGAGCTGGTAACCGGTTAATAAAAAGTACCTAGGTTGTGAGGAGTGGTACCTTCTAATAAAGAAAGCAAAAGCTAAGCTATGACTAACACACCGTAACAATTTTCTGCAAGCGGTAAGTCATTTTTTCCTATTTCCCTTGCCGATGGAACAAGAAAAATACACTTTCTCCTACAGCCTATTCACAGACACGCTGCTTATCTGATGATGCACTGCTCTGGGTCATTTTCAGGAGCTGCTATTTAGATAGAAAGGAAGAAATAGTAATATGGGAAAAACATGACAAAACAACTTTTCAAGCATACCTCTTAGGTACGATTCACTTCAAAATGAGCGGAAATAAATAATTCCAGCAATACAGAACCTTACGGTTTGGAGGTTTTTTCCATTCTTGCAGATTGGAGAGTAACAAATAAAGAAACCCCTCTAAATTAGAGCTACTATATAAAAAAACAAGATTAACTTAATCCCCTAACAATCCAATTTATGACTAGTAAAAGGTTATGAAAAATTCCATCTAGATGTCAAATATAAGGAAACACAAAGTCTTTGGAGACACATAATGATAAACTGCAGATAGAGCAATAAGCTCAGTGAATAGAATGAACAGTTCAAGAGTTCAGAACATGTTCATTTGAAAGGTGTTCATCTAAAGAGAAGGGCACGGTACAGACAAAGGCACGGAAAGGTCATCATTACAGTCATTTCATCTTCATTACAAGGGTGCAGTCACAGCATTTGGTGCACACACTCAGGTTCACACTTGCATGTCAATGCACTGCATGCCCAGGAAACAAAAGGTGCAAGAGTGGCCTGGGAGCTACAGGCAGGTACCCAGGAGCCTGGGCTTTGTTAATTCAGTGTTGAAAATAAATAGGACATGAAATAGCTGTATTTTCTCATCGTGTAAGAGCAACTAAAAATTACAGTCAATCAAGAATGGTCCCCTCCTCCATCAAACAAGCACGAAGTACACCGCGAAGGGAATGCTTCAACCTGCCTGACTCTTGCCCAGGACTCACTTTTTCAAGGCAGGTGTTATCTCAAATGCAGTAGCCCATAACAAGCAGAAAAAAATCAAGAGTATCTACCCCTGCCAAAAATTCAGTGCAAACTTTAGCAGGTTACATTCACTAAACCACAACAGGATTTTGGGCAGAATTTGGAGTAGATAGATACTCTGGTCTCAAACACAGATGAGTAATGACCGATGCAGGCAGCCCAGATCCTGGCTTTGTATCAGACCTCACCCGACACCCAGCATTGTGTCTGCTTAAAACCACTACACGCAGGAGATGTTCAGGTCTCCATCGAGGACCTCTGACCCATGTACTGACCCAACCAACCTTGTGTATAAGAGCAGGCAACCCCAACTGTGGGCAGTTCAGCTGCAGGTTAGGGACGAGGACATTAAACCTGCTTTTGCACTGGTATTTGCACAGCATTTTTCATTAACAATTAAAGAACTGGAAGCCCTGGCAGTATCTTTTCTCTGATTTCTAATTCTCTAGAGTGTAAACAGAGAGGATTATTTTCACAAGACCATTGAGATGAATATGAACTAGAATATTTTAAATGTTATATTTACCTACATATTCTTAAATAAAACAATCTAAGATCCTCTTGCACCAATATAAATACATGCTTATAGGCAGACACATTTACAAAACAATTCCTCTGTCTCAGACAAAAATCTCACTTTTAGGCAGCAACACTGGGGCAGGATTGTCACTCTGTACAATGATGTGTTAGAATTTGGCCTAGAGTAACCTATAAGGTACTTTGCAGCTTTCAAGAATGGTCACTGAACATTTTGCAGTTAAGCATAATACCTACAGAGTTTGGTATCAATTAGAGATGATTTGCACTTCTCAAAATCTGAGCCAAATTTGGTATGAAAAACCTGCTGGTGAGACAATAGCAAGTTATGCAGTCACCCTGCCAGCCCCACGGTTGAGCTGTCACTCACTTTGGACACCCTGGGATGCTTATACAAATCCTGAGATAACAGAATTGTGATAGAAGTTAGGAAAATTATATTAATGAAGCTGCACACCAGCCACAGTGTGGGGTAGACACCCCTCACACCCACACTATGAACTACGACTGAACAATTCTCTTTCACAACAATGAAAAGCAGATTTTTTTTTCCCCCATCTACCGTTCTTACTAATACTCCTCACAGTAACTGTGACAAACATAACAGCTACGGTGCAGCAACATGAAAAAATATGGATTCTGATTGAAAGCAGAACAAACATTAAACTCTTGAGTTATCTTGATTAATTGTCTTCATCACACCCAGCTCACGCCTGCCAGAGATCACGTTACTTTTAAATATATAAATAAACCCAAAACTAAATCTAGACTTATGTAGATGATGGCACACCAGGGAGAAAACAGAGGAGGTCATGGAATCAGAGACTGCTGTTGTTCCTCATAATGTAATTACACTTTTGACTAATGAAATCACTGCAGTCTCAGAGTAAGGGCTCACAAGGCAGAGCTCTCGCGTGCTTGTGAGAGCCTGAGTAATGAAACACCGTTTACCATTCGCTTCTGAGAGATGTGCGCTAATCCCCAAGATCCAAGCACAACTTTGTTTCTGAACTCTGAGCAACACTGAATTTGGGATCAAAGCCCTTTTCTAATTACTACAATAAAAGGCAAATTAGCTTAAGAGGGAGGAAAGTCTGGCAGGGAGAGAAAGAGCAGATTGTTCTGCACGGCCGATACCCTCCAACCAGCTGAAAACGAACCCAGCTTAGCTCAGCACCGAGAAGCAGCCACAGAGCAGAGCAACGTAAAGACTGGGTGAGCACTCCAGGCCTCCACTCACACCCGTGGGGGCAAATTCCATAGGACATGAAGATGCTCTGCCAGGCAGTAGTGATGTCCATGAAATAACGGGATGGTTTCTGTCATTGACTATTTGGAGGTGGGCACTCATCTAAGACAACATGAAGATTCACATTTAATGATTTGAATTGAAGACATTAAAGCGATAAACCTCATTAGGACTCAGCAAAATAATCTGTTGATCAATAGCCTCCTTGCCTGTTCCAAATCCAGCTTTAGGAGGCCAGGCAAGACCTGAGCTCGCTCGTGTTCCCTGGAACACACCAGGCTCTCAGCTTCTAAGCAAGTGATGGCACAGGATGATTAACCTCACAGGAAAGTGCTAGAGTAAATCTCACACCCCACTAGAACACAGAACACATGGAAAACAACCTCTGCCATTTTTGCCAGGTTCTCCTCCAAAGCTTCCAGTGTGAATGTTAAACCCAGAGAGCTTAAAGAAATTAGACCAACTTGCACAGAGGGAGGCTGCCTTCACCTCTTGCAGTCAAAGAACCCATTTAATTTTCAAATCTAGCTGCAAAACAAGTTCTTGCCTGTTAAACGGTTCTCAAGAAATTAATGGCAGAAGGTTTTGCTCTGTCTGTCATTAAGATCACCAAAACCACTTGTGTTTAAGATGCTAATTACAGGGGCTCAATGCCAAAAAAATAATTCTGGCAAATTAAATCCCATGATTAATTCATAACGTCCACTTTAGCATTAATCCTAGCACTAAGATACAGAGTCTCCCCCATACAGACACACACAGAGAGTTCTCTCACTCTGGGGAATAAAGCAATAGTAATTCCTAGGGGGTTTTTTTATAACTCTTCATATTTTATGTACATTATTTAATTAGTATAACTAGATGGTTAATCCATTACTTTGTATTTCTCATTCGCAATCTCTGCTAAGGTCTGTAGATTTTATAAAGTCAAACCAAGTAACTTCTCAGGCATCGTTCAGGCAAAAATGTTTGTGTAACCACAAGGACTAACGGATTGACTATTGTGCCTCATACTCCTCTGCTGGTTTTGGGACAACATAAATCCTCACCAGTTTATAATTTAAGCTTCAAAAGTCATACCTGGTTGTTAATGCCCAAAGGACTGCACCACTAGCAGGTAAGATAGTAACATCACACACCTGGAAATTTCCTACAGGGTTTCAAAAGACAATAATTACTGGATAAGATAGAACTTAAATCACTACACCAACATCATGGCTCTACCACTACCATTCTCCACAACATCCTTTCCAATAAAAGTATGAAGGCTTACATTACTGTCAGGGGTAATGGGAAGAAACAGTGAATCTTAGATGTGTAGGATATCTTCTTCTTGTGTCTTCACTTCCCTCACCTTGATCTAGCACAACTCATCCCAGGCACGTGTGTTTCTTCCTAAGCATCTCAATCAATACAGTTGTTATGAGCCGGTGATGTGACAGGGATTCCCAAATTCAGCTTCTCCATTCTTCTCCATTCATGAAAAAGCAACCCAGGAAAACATAGTAAAATGAAATAAAACATTAAATGAAGACTTTTCCATCTGAGCCAGCAAGCCAGACGGGTATGCCAAGAGATTTGGCAAGTGCATTATTTACTGAAAAGGCGACTGCTCGTATCGCTAACAGTCTCCTTCAGTTCACAATACATAACTCGAGAGTAGCTCCTAAGCTTTTAAAATGCTAGCCCTAAATATTTATTGATAGTCTAATGACTGATGTTTTCAACTAGCAGCTGACAAAGTCTTTAAAGTTCTTTATTTAACAGCTATCACTTTTCACTCTCTATTGTATGTGGTTTTCATCGACTCTCTTTAAAATTTATTTAAAGTCAATGGATCAATCGCTTCTGGGAAAATATATTCTGAGCACCAAGTTGAATGAGATATGCTTTTACCATGGTTTTGACAATCTATTGCTAACAATGACATTTTGCTATTTGTTTTCTGCTGATATCGGTACCGATTGTTCACTGCAGACAGCACCTTCTGCATTTTTTTCCCACTGAGTATCTTAAGTCATATCTAAGGCTGTTCTTTTACAGCCTCTATATTCCGCATTTCCAAAGCAGCAGGGGCATCTCATCTGCTCAATTACTTATTAGTGTTGCTAAAGAATACCATTTCCTCTTGTGGCTGATAAAATATTAATCAAAAACAGGAACAGAGTGATTTCCCAGTGTGGATGTCTTCTAATGGCAATACACGGAGCCTAAGAGAGATCTGGAGGTCATGTAATAGCTCAGGAAGGCAGGGAGGGGCTCAGAGATAGCAATGACATCGTATCCTGAGTAATGAGATTGTATTCAAAGAGCACTGGATAGCTTAATTATTGCTGATCTGTAGAAAAAACAATCACAAGTGTGACTACGCGGGTGTAAGCAAAGATTTACTGGGGATAACAGCACATAACTGCAAAATAATTCCAAGCGCAGTTTTGATCCTTGCTGTTGCTCAGTATCTGACGTAGAGCCCCATGGAGGTGACCTTTCCAAACTATTACTGTTTCACGTCCATGTATCAGTTAATCACAGTAATAAGCCAGTAAATAATTACCTGTTCATTCTCTCAGTTATTAAACATCCATCTCATCCTGTCTTTAGGTATTTCTGTTCCTACTTTTTTCATGAAGGAGGGGGGAGGAATTAGAACGAAGGACAGTGAGGCAACTGAAAGACACCTGAGAAAGTTGTGACAGTTTAAAAACAAACCTAAATATCCTTAAATTTAACATCATCATGTCTCCTTCTGAAGTTTTGGTGCAAATGCTCTTGACTGACTGAAAAAATGGTTATCCTGAATAATGTCTAGGTGAATAAATACTGCCTGGTCTTTGGTGGTGGTGCAAGTGTCTTGTATGGAACCAGTAAACTCCTTTTAACACAATAAATCCACCAGTAGTTGGAACAACTTTCTAGAAACTGCGCCACCAAACAAATGCATTTCAGCTGTGTCTGATGGCAGGAAAACCCACTCAAATTCAAATTCCGTCCATCTATGGGCACAAACAAAGTCTGGTGGAAGCACATGTTCTAGCTACCCTAAGAGAACCGCCCGACCACTTCCCCTCTCACAGCTTTGAAGAAGAAAGGACGGCAATGACATATACAAAACCAGGAGCATTTTTTCCTCTAATAAGTGATGGGGGACAGGACAAGAGGGAATGGCCTCAAGCTCCACCAGGGGAGATTTAGGCTGGAGATTAGGAGGAAGTTTTTCACGGAAAGGGTCATTGGGCATTGGAATAGGCTGCCCAGGGAGGTGGTTGATTCACCTTCCCTGGAGGTGTTTAAGGCACAGGTAGATGAGGTGCTGAGGGACATGTTTTAGTGTTTGATAGGAATGGTTGGACTCGATGATCCGATGGGTCTCTTCCAACCTGGTTGTTCTATGATTCTATGAAATACGTGTCATATTAAAACCAACCCTCCGTTTCCCAATGCAGTGTGTTCTAGCAGTGCTCTAACACTGGAGAAGATCAAGTATGGCTTGCAGCCAAGCTCAAGAACCAATGCCATCTCTTGGCTCTTGTGTTTTGTAATTCTTTGAATGCAAGGCAGCATAAAACAGTCCTGTCAGCAGTCAAAAGCAGAATTTTAGATATATATATTATAAACTGGCCATGTAATACTGGCTATACAGTATATTGTATACATATAAAACATACCGGTTGCCATCACAGTGTGTGTACCTGTTCAACAGAACAAACTTCCTAGCTGTAAACAAAATGATTATCACCAGCTAAATGGTGAACACAGTGGGCAAACAGAACAAGCAGATAGGAAAGATTGCCCCAAAAAATAATCAGTTAAAACTTTATACTTAACAATAATGTTAAGCACATGGCACTTTTTCAGATGTGAATCAAAGAACACAGAAAATGAAAATGCAATACACATGCTTCCCAGTCATATCAGAGAAACCAAGACACAAACTCATTTGTACAAAGACACTCAAAAAGGTCAAAGCTCGGGTCAGGAACAGAACGAAGCTCACTTGGCATTACTGCAGTTTGCAATCCATTTCTTTCCTGTTAAGCATGGCACACAGGAAAGCCACACAGGCAGAAGTAACAGGAATATTATTTCAAAAATCAGTAAAAGTCCCCTTTCAGTTACATTTATTTCATGTAAGATAGTATTATGGTTGGACTCGATGATCCAGTGGGTCTCTTCCAACCTGGTGATTCTATGATTCTATGATTTTTGTAGGGGAATTGTTCATTGTTACTTTAAATTAATTTTCCTCTATGTAAACAAAAATAATATTTGTCATTAACAATCCCATGTGGTCTCTGCATGGGTTTTGCACTAAAAATTTGGGATTCAGCTCTGTTACAAGCATGACACCTCTCAGGTGTCTGAGAACCCGCACTTAGCATCAGTGAGCCTCGGGTCTGCTTGGCATCCTGGAGCGATCGTCCTTAATGAGCAGAGGAGTGTGGGTGACGAGCTGGTTTTGATGAGTAGTAATAGGATGAGCAAAAAGTAATATACCAACGGTTGATATATTACTTGACATGTCAATTGTTGGAGAGTTGCTGTATTGAATTTGTACCTACAGCAAACACAATACGCGAGATTCTAATATACTGCGGTGTTTGCTACATATTTTCCAAGTGATTGTATTGACTTTGTAAACAAAGATTATATGAAAAAAATAAAGACTCCTGCACCATATAATATTTACCAAGTGAACAAATCTATCATAGCTGGAAATAAAAACACAATTTCACCCGTGTCAGGGAAGGGGGAAATAAATTGACCATTTGAAATGAGATCAGATACTTGAGTTTGGATGCCAGGCACCTGAGAGAGTCTCCTTCCAGCTCAATGGTTGATTATTACTGCAGTTTTAAATTTTGCAGGGAGAAGGAGAAGAGGAAGAATGGAGTGTCAAAAGATGAGAGTGTACAGTTCAGATATTTCAAGTCATAATGAAGAAAAATGCTAAATTTAAACTCCCCAGGTCTATTTTTCCTAACACCGCTAGTGCAGTTCCCATAGAAGCAGTACCTAGAGGCCTCCAGCTGAGTCCAAAATCACGTTTGACCTGTGCAAAAGGTTGCATCATGTAAATAAGATAAATATTGAGATGTGATCAATCTTTAAGTTACATTAAATAACATGGAATAATTCTTATTTGCCCACATACTAGCACAATAATGACACAGAAAGAAGGAATAAAAATTTGCAAAGTGCTGTGGCAGTTCAAATGGAAGTGACCGAGCCAGAAAGTAATAATTAGCCTTCATTTAATTCTTCCATAGGTGGAGGATCAGCAGCCCTCAGACACTCCTGTTCTACTCTATTTCTCCTTCTAACTTCTTCCCACTGGTTCTCCCACTGTGATCTTCCCCTTCTCACTTCTTCTCAGCTGAGACTGGCATTATGAGGGAGTGAAGAAAAAACAAAACCAAACCTGATGGTGCTGTCAATGTTACCATCACTACTGTGGTTCAATTAATACAGGTGAACCAAAGACCAGCTGGCTTAGGGCACGCAGCTCCGTGGAGCTCCAAGGAGCCTGCCATACGCACCCAACTGGCCCAGTCCCAGCCCTGTCCCAGGAGAACCTGCTGCTGCACCCAGGGCATCACTGGAATGTCAATGCATCCCCACATGTTGACACCTCTGTATTTGGACAATGAAAGTATAAGCAAAGGCTAGAAGTTAACACTCGGGCCCTAGTGACACACAAAACTGGGGTTTTTAACAAATCAGAATTATTTCTGGTCCAGAGAAGGCTACTAAGATGACGAGAGGGCTGGAGCACCTCCCCTAGAGGACAGGCTGAGACAGTTGGGGATGTTCACCCTAGAAAAGAGAAGGCTCCGATGAGATCTTACAGCAATCTTCCAGTACCTGAAGGGGCTACAAGAAAGCTGGGGAGGGACTGTTTACAAAGGATGAAGGACAAGGGGTATAAACTGGATTTAGACTAGACATAAGGAGGAATTTCTTCAACATGAGGGTGGGGAGGCCCTGGCCCAGGTTTCCCAGAGCAGTGGTGGCTGCCCCATCCCTGGAAGGGTTCAAGGTCAGGTTGGATAGGGCTTAGAGCCCCTGATCCAATGGGAGGTGTCCCTGCCCATGGCAGGGGTGGGACTGGATAATCCTTAAGGTCCCTTCCAACTCAAACTATTCTATGATTCTAAGATTCTATGAATAATAAAATTAAGTTGTGTTTCTGAAAGACAAAACTCAGTTCAAATAAATAACCTTTTTCTTTGTTTTGTGGGCACATGCCAGTGCTTAGATTTTGTAAAGTACTGTAAAATAACCAGCAATCATCACAAGGTTGATGCCAACACCTACTGCAATACGTTGCTACTGAGAAGAGACCTGTGAAAATAAAGGTCTAAGCTGGACTTACTGTAAGGTTCTAACATTACACAGAACAGGTATTTTATTTTTATTCCAAGTACTTTCCCTGTAAATGAAACCAACTGTGGGGTGGGGGAGGGAATGTTCATTCTTTTAAATAAAAGTTACTTTACATGGAATTTCCCTCCCCCAGTGCCATCACTAATGAAAATTTTACCTGTTCCCTTATCAGAGTCCTTTCCTTTGTGCAGCTCAGCTTAATCTTGGGAACGTCTGTAGCACCAAGAAAGTTTGAAGCTCTATGATTAGGTTTGAAGCTGATATTGTCAGTATGTTAGGACGTTAAAATATTTGTAAGCAACATATTTTCTAAAACAAAATAAAGTGATGCCACCCAAAACACTCTACACACAATAAAATGGATATAAAAAGGAAAATGTTAGCACTAGGCAAACTGTCATAAGCAGAGCCCAGTATTTAATATTCAGATCGAGGCATCTCTGTCTCATCCCAGCAAACCCTTTTGACAAAAGCCATCCAATGTCTGCCAGCAGTATTGAGTCCAGCTGAGGACAAATTTCAAGATGAACCTGAAATCAATTTGTCATCAAATTTTCATGCTTCTCCCAGACTATCTGTGGCATTTTAATTACGAGCACCCTAGGCGGGGGGTACTACAGATATTGACACTTAGCTTCTACAATAAACTTTATTGGCAACCCCTGTCTGAATGCAGTACTCAACTAGAATAACAAGAAATACATGAGGATATCTAAGCAATACGGTGGCATAATCACTTTGGAGTGGTTTTGTTGCAAAAGGTGGACATACCAACCCAAGAAACTCTTTAGGGTTGAAATAAATATCGGTTCGTTGGGAAATTCCCTTCTGTAATGAACTGGTACAAGACTCTAAGTTCTTCAAGAAGCTAAGCAACATTTAGTTTCTTCCCTCCCAGTTTACCTTGGGGGTGTTCTTATCTAGCACTTACAATTCTGTGGCTCCCCCATTCACATCGGACCACTAACTGCTTCCGAATGAGGGAACGTATTTTAATCTATTTTGATAGGAACGGTTGGACTTTTGATAGGAATGGTTGGACTCGATGGTCCAGTAGGTCTCTTCCAACCTGGTTGTTCTATGATTCTATGATTCTATGACTCCTGCTCCTCAGGTTCTCTCCACGCAGTATATCTGGGATCTAAACTGGAGATGGAATGGCAGGAGATATAAAGACTAAAATATTTACTTCATTCATACAACCTGATCATAAACATATGAACAAAAGTCAAAGCCGGCCATCAACTCCCTGCAGAGAAGTTATACCCATAAAAATAATCAATATGATAATTACTTAATTATGATGCCCGTTCTGAATCCAATATTTTTAGGTGAATTCTTCAAATATGTGAAATAAAAGCTGTATGAGGTTATTGTTTATTAAATATTTTTCTGCTAGCAACATACTGGCACAAACTGAAACGAGACTCTGGATCTGACTGTTCCTCAGGTACTTGCTGGGGGTTTCCTGCCATTTCATAGAAGAGGCATTAACTTCATAGAATCATAGAACAGCCAGGTTGGAAGAGACCCACCAGATCATCGAGTCCAACCATTCGTCCTATCAACTTGATCCTTAAGGAATAAACACAGACTTTCAGGATGATTTTATGTAGCCCTTCAGTAACCAAACTAATAGACTTCAAATGTGAACATGGTTTGGCCAACTCATTCTTGCAATGCGTTTCATTTTAGTATAAATTCTGCCAGCAATACAGAATCTAATATCTCATTGGGAATTTCCTGAAATGGGGCACCGCTGCTGCCGAGGGTATCTGATCGAAGCTTTCAGAGAGTCCTCGCACAGAGTAAGTATTCCCAATTGGAAGTGACTGCAGTTCTCGGTAGCCAAGAACACTATGTTTGTTAAGCCGCTCCACAAGGCACAAAAAGCTCAAGCATCTTAAAAACTTGGTGTGTGACAGCTAATCTGCTCACGCGTATCCCACAACAGAACCACGTGAATATTCGTGCTGCGCTTTGACGATGTGAGGTGTGAATGCTTTTATTACAAATAAAAGGTATCTTCCATACACCAGCACTGAAACTTTAATGAGCCTCTGGATATTGAAATACACATTATAAATCATTTAGAGATACTGGTTTTAACTTCAGACTCCAACGTAAGGAAAGAAGGATTTAGGTTCGCTTTAAGGTGCTGTGCTGAAAAACCAGTGTTTGAGAGAGTTTATTTCACATACTCCAGGCACACACAAAGCTGACGTGTAGCAGGAGCATACGTAGATGGATGACACTGAATATACAGCATTTTGTGCACTGGGAAAAGCTGGAGGCTCAAGGAAAGCCATTAGCGAGCTGTGGGTCAGCTTCTCCTGCTGAGAACCCAGCAGAAACATCAGCCTTCAGGCTCAAAATAAACTCAACGCAATAGAGCTGAAATGAAAACCTCCTCGGGATGAAGGAGGGAAATTGCGGATGCATTGCACATTCTATGAAATACTAAAAGTAGGAAAAAGTAGGACACGCCCAGTTCGTGTCTCTGAAAAAAATTAGGGAACACCAACACAAAACTTACTGACGAGACTTCTACTTTTTCTGGCTTCCCTCCACAAAACATTCCATTTCATGAACTGCTCTGTCACAAAGCACATCAGCTACGTCATTTGATAATTACGGAACACCTTCAAATACACTGTGCTGTCAGGTTTCTGAGCATTTCACTCATCCAATATCTTGTACAATGTACTCACACATTTTGTGCATTCAGTAAAGACTGACATGAATTTTGCATGCAAGGTTACGCATCCTCATTCTCATCACAAAAAGTTAATTATTGAATAAACTGCAGGTCCTGCATGAGGACAGAACAAACCCTTTTCACCTGAAGAATAAATTAAACTTCATCTCTTCAGTTGAAGTCAAAAAGTCTTAATTAGCATTTTATTTTGGACAAATCCTTGCCAAGCCTGCCGTGGCCATTTTAAATATAAAAGGAGACTTAGTGGATGAGGGTTTACATGTGACCACAGCATCATTTTTGAGTATTTCATAAAATGTGACAATATAATCTCCAACTTAAGCAATCAGCAACTGCAGGCAGTTTTCCCTCTTGGTTGTATTCCACTCAGCTCTGAATCCCCTTTCACTTACCAGCCAATGAAATGTTCAAAAGCTACCTGTGGTTAAAATCTTATAATGATGTGGTTAACTGTGCAATCTGAGTCTCTGCCAAACAAACTTTTGGTCTTTGCTTTGCTATTAGCACAAATACCATCACATCATCATAGACGTAACTGTCACCAAATACACAGAGGACAAGATTGGAAACTATCCAATGGTTAACCACGTTTTAACACCTAACCTGATAAGCTTGAAGTGAGCTTGCTTTTTAGGTTTTGGATGTTCAGGTTTTTGGGGTTTTTTGGGGTTTTTTTCAGTGAAAGAAGCAAGTAGAACACTGTGGGGGAAATATATTTTGGGGTAAAAACATACTTCTTGTGGCTGCCCCATCCATGGAGGAGTTCCAGGCAAGTTTGGATCAGGGGCTTGGAGCCCCTGATCTAGTGGGAGGTGTCCCTGCTTGTGGTGGAACTGCATGGTCTTTGAGATCCCTTCCAACCCAAATCATTCTAGGATTCTACCACTGAACTACTGCAGAAATTCAAGAAATAATGTATTACAGATGAAAGTACAGAAAATGCTTTAATAGAACAGTTAAAACCAGCATAACTTTCAAAGACAAAATGAGAAACTAAATATTCATGCTATAACAGAGCCGCCCCTAAGACAAGGAGAAGCAGCATCATCTTGATTGCAGATTAATTTTTCTCCACCTGTCTGCAGCCACAGAGCAGGCGTAGGTTGGGGGAGACCTGGTTCTCATCTCAGAAAGGACAAGAATGACCAAATGTCCTCCTACTTTGCTGAAAATGCAGCATGTAACAGGGGGAGGAAACAGGCACCAGGGATAAAAAAAGGTCAAGAAAACCCCAGTTGTGGTGCCTTTAATTTAACTCCAATTGTGCATTTCCCCTGTCATGTTCAGTGATTGTCGGTGTGATGGACAAGGCAATGGTCTGACTCATGGAGGAAGATTTCTCTCTGACCAGGAAGTGGGAATGGATTTGGTGTGGGAGATGAGGAAGCCTGAGACTTAATTTTATTTTTAATTCAAGGCAGGATTTGAGAAAGAACCAGTTTTGAAAAAAAAAAATCTGACTTTCAAACCATTTTCCACTTCTTGATAGAAACCATTCAAACCCATTTGATCAAATGGTTGGACCTTTTTGCACCGAGTCCTTTGGGGAAAACGCCTTCTTTGTTCCTTTGCTGTTCTATTTTACATTTCTGAATGTGTTCCAAGGTAGAACAGGTAAAAGTAATAAAAAATCACTTTGGAAGGACAAGTGTTCTGAGTCAACAGATCAAAGTAACATTTTTAACCCTAAAATCATTTTGGAATCCAAGACAAGTGCATAAAGGGACTGCAGAATGGTATGAGACAAGTTACACAAAAAATTGCAAAAAAAAAAAAAAAAAGGCAAGGAGTGTTACGGAGGAGCAAGAGCTTCAGTGAGGCCAGAGACTGAATGCAGGCAGAGAGCAGTGGGAAAAAAAAAATGATTGAATTTGATATTTCTCAAATCATTTTGAAGGTGTAAAAGGAGCAGAAGCCGATTTCAACATGGGTAAAGTTGACGGGAGTTTAAGACCCTAAGCAGCTGATTTCTGACCTTGGTAACAAAGAGAAGTTTGTTAAACTAACACATTTGTAGGGTTCTCAGCAGCAGAGTTCAGACTGCTGGTCACCAGGGTGGGGTTGGTGGGTGGGGGGCAGTTGATTTTAAGGCATTTTTGTTCCCAGGTTCCCTGTGAAAAATGAAAGCTGTAACAGCTCGTTGCATAAATGAAATTTCTCAAATATGAAATACAAGAGAAGATTGATGCATAAAACCAAAACTGGGTAAAAAATAGCAGAACTCCAAGGCCACAACCACATCTTGAGAGGAGATTACAGACTCGGGGAGCTTAACATCTTGTTTTGAAGATATTGCCTTTAAACCTGTATATTAAAAAAAAAAAACAAACAAACAAACAAACAAAAAAAACCCCTAAAAAACCCAAAAAGCAAAACACGGCTAAACAGTCTGTGCATTTAAAATTTAAAATCTGGTGTCATTCTTGGAAGAGTGAAGACAAGCATGATCATTTTTTGCTCCCCTGAATGTTGAATTACAGTGATTAGATTCCTCTACAAGCTGCATTAATTTGTTATTTGCTTGGAGACAGTGTAATAGGAAAACATTTTCCACATTAGTGCAACAGACAGCTTTTATGCCTGAGCTCTAAAAAGAATAAATTTGCAATTTTCCAGGAAGAAATAAGGTAATGAGGAACTGGAATTCCATTGTGGGAATACTACTTCTCGGTACAGTAGCAATTGCAATTGAATAGATGCAATTTGAGACCGTTCCATTTTCACCGCTGTACCCTGAGAGGCACTCGTTTGCTGGAGATCAGGTATTACCAATCGTGTGAGAAAAGTCTAGTAATAAGTAAAGACAGTTAAGTCTTAAAAGAAGACTTAGTGAAAACAGACCAACATACAGAAATACATTAACATAGGCATAAGTGACTCATGATTTGTTGTCCATATTCAATGCATTCAGACTCAAACCATAGATAGAATCATAGAACAATCAGGTTGGACGAGACCCATCGGATCATCGAGTCCAACCATTCCTATCAAACACTAAACCATGTCCCTCAGCACCTCATCCACCTGTGCCTTAAACACCTCCAGGGAAGGTGAATCAACCACCTCCCTGGGCAGCCTATTCCAATGCCCAATCACCCTTTCTGTGAAAAACCTCCTCCTAATCTCTAGCTTAAATCTCCCCTGGTGGAGCTTGAGGCCATTCCCTCTTGTCCTGTCCCCTGGCACTTGGGAGAAGAGCCCAGCTCCCTCCTCTCTACAACCTCCCTTCAGGTAGTTGTAGAGAGTAATGAGGTCTCCTCTCAGCCTCCTCTTCTCCAGGATAAACACCCCCAGCTCTCTCAGCCGCTCCTCATAGGGCCTGTTCTCCAGACACTTCACCAGCTTCGTGGCTCTTCTCTGGACTTGCTCCAGAGCCTCAACATCCTTCTTGTGGTGAGGGGCCCACAACTGAAGACAGGTTTGAAGGAGCGGCCTCACCAGAATAGCGTGTATAGGATAGTGTATATATTTTCTTGTTCTTCTCCAGCAGTACTTTTGCTATTTTTATTTATTATAGTATGAGCGTTAATAAGGACATTGCTTTCCTTCTGCAAAATTCTTACTGTATTTCATATCATCAAGGAAGGGACAGAGGAAGCTAAAAGCCAAAATTAAGGATAAATTGGCTCAAACTCCAATAGGCTACCTGATCGACTTAAGGAGAGCTGATCTTCTCCATGAATTCCCTAGGTGTGGTGATGTTGGATTGACAGTTGGACTGGATGAGCTTAGAGGTCTTTTCCAACCTTAAACGTTCTATGAATACATATTTCTACATAAATTATATATTATTATATAATAATATTGATTATATATTATATAATGTATATTATATAATATATAATGATATATTATTATAATATATCATATGAATTATATATTATATATTATAGTATTACATTTTCTATATGAATAATTTCTGTAAGAAAACAGAGACAGTTGAATGGGAAAACAAATGGGTCTTCCATTAAAATGCACATTTTGGGGCAAAACTATTTTGATAATAATTGACATCTGAATTGAGCTGCAGTTTCAGACAGATGTCTCTCTGGTGGCCTCCTGTGCCTGGAGCAGAATGCCCTTGACCTTCAAAGAGCCAGGACTTCAGCCCCTACTTGCCCTGCCATGCTGCTGGGATATTTTCTCTGCTTCCTTTTAATAACACCAGTAGTTTCCTACGTATTTTGCACCCATCCTTGGAACAGAATAGGTCAGGTACTGCCTTTTCCATCTTCAAATTCATGGTTGCTTGGCAGTCCTAATTTTCTCAGAGTGTTCGAAGCTGACGGATTAATAGGTGGTGTCGGGCAACCACATGGGCAGACCTTGAGTGGAGCTCATTAGCTCATATGAGTGACGAGAACACAGAGGCGTGGAAGCCATTCCTAGACTTCAACCAGTTCCTCGACAACACTCCTACCACTAAACCAACAAAAAAAAAAAAAGTAAAACTAACTAAATAAAAAATAAAACTAATAAAAATTAAAGTCAGCACTTCTGTGGTTAAATAAACACCAATTAGGTCAATTTATGTGCAGAAGAAATAAAGTAAATTATTTATTCAATTTAAATAAACCTACTTTGGCGTCACAGCTGGGGGGGTGTTTGCTACAAAATTCAGTTCTCCTTCAGAGCAACTAGAGGGAATCTGCTGAGATTCACCAAGCACACCTCAAACATCTGTTTATTGTCTCGCACACCTCGCAGTAGCGCAGACTGCTGCCCAGCCCAGCAGAGAGTTCGGCAGGATCTCCTATTCTAATAAGCCTTGAGCTAGGAGTGGATTATGAGAAAAATAATAACCACAACATTAAATGCAAGGCAAGCTTGGCATTCAACCCAAAACCCCCGGACATTTCTATTAACACGGCACACATAAAAGGATTTCATTGTAGACAAAACACTTTTTATTTCTCTTTATTTCACTCTTTCCAGCACCTGCTTAGGTTTCCAGGTAACCACGAAGTTTAATAAACCTGTACAATGATAATTAAACACTGTAAATAATTTATCTGCTTAATCTCCCTAACTGGCCCCTTATTCCTTTGTAGAGGAATGACCCTCGCTGACATCCTGAATGGGGCTGGCAAAATAAGTGCGGCGAGGAGTGGTAGCGCCAAGTGGATTTGCTCTCAATAATGTATGAAGCCCCCCGCTGGGCAGAGGAACCCTCACAAAAGCGGTACCCCAGCAATCTGCTCCTTTCATCTGCAGCCAGCGTTCCAAGGGAAGGTGCTGCTCCGAATCAAAAGCACAATCGCTCACTCGGGAGCAGATGTCCTTCACGCGGCAGGCAGCGCTTTTCCAGCACAGAGCTTAACAAACGCACTGCTGTGAGACAAGTTCCCCTGCCCGTTACAGAGAGAACACGGGGGATATTAGTTTAGCAGGTTGTTTTAAAGTAGAATTTATGAAGCAGAAAAAGCATGCGGTGAAACAAAACGGCTCTCAAACTAAAATATGAAAAGACTCCCCTCATTCTTAGTTTGCAAAGCGCGAGTCCAAGGCTGGAGACAATGGTTTTGCAGGAGATCAGCTACATGGTGAGGGGGGTGATTTTCCATACCACACACAGATTGTTACTGAAAAGAGGCTATTCATTTGAGGATACATGTGATGCTAAGGTTGCTCATCCATGTCTCTTGTGTTCTTGTTTGCTTATAGAATTTAGGACTAAAACAAAGTTCAAGTTGTTCAGAGCTGCTGGGAATCTGCACCATTTGGCAAAGGAAACCTGCACACCGCTGAGAAAGTGAGCTCTTCTGGCTCCCTCTGCGTTCACAAACATTTTTTTTAACAGCATTTCTTTTTCTAATCAAAACTTTTGGGTGCAGTCCATGCACGCTGTGGCAGACAGACTCAACTCAACTCCTCTGTGAGCCAGACCAGGATCTTTCTGATGGAAATTATGGTGGTTGTCCTTTCTGTTTTTGGAGTACATTCCTATTATACGCATTAAAATATATATTAAAAAGTAAAAATCAAAAACTTGTGCCTTACTCATAAATATCTGCAGCTCTGAATTTCCCCCCTGCAGTGGCAGCAGCTGGAGATGCCGTGTGGGCATTGACAGCAACTCAGATCATCCAAACACAAGATGCCATCAAGTGAAGACACGAACACCAAACCCTTCTGCAATGACCAAGAGGAGAAGGCAGTTCGATCCCTCTATGTGCAGTTATAAATATCTGTTCCCTTGGTAGCTCTCTCGGCTCCTTTCTGGAGCTACAAGATCCACAACAGCACCGAGTCCGTCCTGTCACTACCAGGCTGCAGGATACCCTCCCACCCATCACCCATCACTGTAAAAGCTCCCTGCACGCTTTGCTCAGCTCATTCTGTCCCTCCTCACACCCCAAAGCCTGTCCAGCCTTCAAGACTATCTGCCTTGGCCATGCATCTTGCCTTTCCCCTCTCCCAGCACTAGGCCTATAGGCTCATCATTCACCTTCCCTGGAGGTGTTTAAGGCACAGGCGGACAAGGTGCTGAGGGACATGGTTTGTGTTTGATAGGAATGGTTGGACTCATTGATCCAGTGGGTCTCTTCCAACCTGGTTGTTCTATGATTCTATGATCACTGTTTACAATCGCTTTATCCACACTAAATGAAGGCACTGAGTTTTGCTGCCCACGCAGGAAAAGGTTGATCCCTTCTTGCAGAAACACAGTGTCCCTAGCAGTACAGTTATTATACAGTGCACTGCAATTTAAACCTGAAACTCTGTTTAGATATGCACAATTATTACAGCAGGAGTCATTTGTGGACAGCGAACAGATCAAAATGCAGCTAATAACTCCTACTGTAATGATTAATCAATTTATGAATATATTATTTAAACTAATATTTCAGTTAGGGTATCTTAAACAAGTTACAGAACACATCGACCAATTCAAATACCAGCTACTCTATCGATCAGAAACTCTCAGTAACTCCAGGGAATAGGAAGACTTGCATAAGGAACTGTGAATTTTTAAAACACTTCTGTTGGGAGAACAACCTCATCACAAATAATTGCTTTAGGTCATTACGTTTGGATTTCAGCAGACTGGATGGCAAACTAGAAAGTGAAATGAGAATTTTACATTGTATAATGAGCTACTTTAATGCTATTTTAATATACGTATATATGAAAATAAACCACTCAAAGGAAAAACAGTACCTGATACTTCAATTTAGTGTTTCAGCTCAGTAGTATTTAAAGCACATCCTGGTTTCTGTAACGTGAACGAGCTGTCAAGACTATGCCCTAGACTCAACATAAATGAAATCTATATAAACACAAAATATTTTTCTCCTACAGTTTCATAGAATCATAGAATCATGGAATGGTTTGGGTTGGAAGGTACCATAAAGCCACCCCCTCTGCCTGGGCAGGGACATCTCCCACTGGACAAGGTTACTCAAGGTCTACAAAAGACAAAAAAAAGAAAGAGGTTTAAAGCAAGTAAAGCTTAAAAAAATACCAGATAACAAAACAGAAAGAAAATATTCTTTTCCCATAAGGCATTTCAGGAATTGTTAAACCTAGTAAAAGAGAAATTTGTGTAACAGATAATTGTAAACATATTTATTTTAATGTCAACAATATCAGAGAATCATGGAATTACAGAATGATGTGGGTTGGAAGGACCTCAAAGCCCATCCAGTTCCACCTGCTGCCCTGGGCAGGGACACCTCCCACTGGATCAGGGGATCCAAGCTACATCCAACCTGGTCTTGAACCCCTCCAGGGATGGGGCAGCCACCACTGCTCTGGGCAACCTGGGCCAGGGCCTCCTCACCCTCACAACAAAACATTTCTTCCTCAGATCTCATCTCAATCTCCCCTTTTTCAGGTGAAAACCGTTCTCCCTCATCCTGTCCCTGCGCTCCCATGTGCAGTTCATTGTATGAACATTTTAGGTATAAACATACATATCAAGAGGTTGACCTGGGCCAGCAAAGAGCCCTCAGTGCTGCACGGACCGAGTTAATCCTGACCATTAACCAGTTGGAAACCACCATGCAAAGTTCTCTGTACTTTCCAATTTTGTACTTTCTGTAATCCAAATGGGTAACTTCAACCTTTCAAAGCAGGAGTTCAGATTGCGAGCCATTGCCCTCCCTCCCGCTGGCATGAAGGTGGGCTGCTCCGCTTCCAGCGATGCTGCATTTTAAAAATTAATTAGTAGCTTGCAAGAACAGCCACACATTATTGAGTAAGTAACAGCATTTAAGTGAAACAGATGAAATATTGGTAAGCAATGCAGACCACAGTATAAGTATGTGCAGAGGGTCAGAGGCTAATCCCTATTGATTTTCCAAGTACGCGTACAGCACCGCTGGGAAAGGGCAGTTCTGTTGGCAATCAGCGAGCACAAATACATTATAAATCTTACTGTCCACCTTCACTGATCACTGTCACTTACTTCCTCCACTAAAGACCATTAGGAAACTACAACAAATCCACTGACAAACAACCAGGAAAGAATTTTAAAGCCTTTTTCCTGAAGTGTAATTTCGGAACACTCGTGATGAACAGGAGGTAAAACAGAAAGAGGATTGAAGGAGCAACTTAGAATCATAGAATTATAGAATCACAGAACAACCAGGTTGGAAGGGACCCATCGGATCTTCTAGTCCAACCATTCCTATCAAAACTACTATCACTACTTGGCAGTAGTGATAACTGTTCGGAGAAACAATCCATAGGAAAACTGTGAGACCACGTTGAGGAGGAACCAAATAATGACAAACAAGACATGCACATCTCACAAGACAAGCCATCTCACAACCTAGCATGAGAATTTGGAGCAAAACCTGTGCCCCAGCCACGTTTGCCTGTGGATGGAGGGAACTGAAACACACAGGTTTCCCGAAGCTGAAGACAATGTTGCCCCAGCATGGAAGGAGCAAGCAGGCTGCTGTATGGAACTGTGCACAACAACCACCTTCCAGTGCAAAGTTCCCAGCGCTGCGGAAGGAATCAGCAGCTCTGCTGCAGCTGTGCCGCACTCCCTCCCTGCCGAGCACATCGCTCCATCAACCTTTACTCAGCCAAGTTCCTCTGCCTCAGGAATAAGCGAACTGATCCCAGCCTGGCACTGTGTTTATGGGCTAACAGGGCTCCAGTTCAGCACAGCTTTCCTGAGCCACTTCCATAGCACTGCCAGGCGATCACCTTACTTTTCCCCTCCTCTCCACCTTTACTTTCCCTCCAGGAAGTAACAGCACAAGAATCAACTTTGTTCAGGAACACTGCATGTTATATTAGAAAGGCAACTAAAAAGGGAGTTTCTAGAAAGAATGACTTCAGCAGGACTTTCTGGGGAAACTGTGCCACCAGAGGCCATTTGTTGTCTGCTTTTCCTTTGAGGTGAGCATTGCTGTGAGTAGGTTATGTTAAAACGAATCACCCAGCTCTCCCCATGGAAAAGGGTTTTCCTGGGCATTTTCAGCTGCCAAGGTGAGCCCCAGGATGTGGAGCCACAGTGGAGCTCTGTGTTCTACGTATTCAAACATGAAGGTTCAAAGCTATGACTCTACTTACACAAGGCACAAACCAAACCAGCACAATCCATTCCCTTGATCCATAATCTATGTTCTCCATCTCATTCCTTTGCTGTCCTGTGATGAAACTTCTGTATAGGAATAGTAACAGCTGAACAGCTGAAAAGTATCCAGCTCTTAATCTGATACAGAAATCATAGAATTATGGAATGGTTTGGGTTGGAAGGGACCTCTAAACCCATCCAGTCCCACCCCTGCCAGGGGCAGGGACACCTCCCACTGCATCAGGGGCTCCAAGCTCCATCCAACCTGCCCTTGAACCCCTCCAGGGATGGGGCAGCAACCTCTGCTCTGGGCAACCTGGGCCAGGGCCTCCCCACCCTCACAGCAAAACATTTCTTCCTCAGATCTCATCTCAACCTCCCCTCTTTCCGTGGAAAACCGTTCCCCCTCATCCTATCCCCACACTCCCTGATAACAGACGCCCAGCAGGAACAATTTACATCAGTAGGAATACATTTGACTTATGGTTTTTTTCTATATATTTCAGGCTATCCACCGTAAATACCTACACAATATCACAAGTCACACAGATTTCAGGAACTGTAGAGTTTTAGGTTTGTTTGGTGGGGTGTTTTTGTTTGTTTTTTAAGAAATATTGCATAACTTTACATGCCGAATGGAAAAGAAATAATCCATGGTCCAGACTGGTCCTGGCAGCAGCAATGAGCTCCAGTGGCCTTAAGGTCGCATAGTCATAGAACCGTTAAGGTGGGGAAAAGATCTCTAAGATCATCCATGAAACACAATGAAAATACAAGGACTAACCAGCGCTCAAGGGATGATCCTGCTGGTGTCCCCAGCAGGTCCCCAACAGAACACGGGCAGAGCGGCCACTGCGGGAGAGCTGGGTTACACTCATCTTCAGCGCGTGGAGAGGGTTTGGAGACCTTCAGGGTTTGGAGAAAGCAGCACATAAAATGAGCTCCAAATTCCCATTTAAAACTACCGTTTAATGGAATTTTAAGCTGTCTGGGAAGACGGATACACTATGTTTGTTTCCTACATTAATGATCTATAAAAAGTGTGGAATAGACCATAAATACAGTATTTTTTTGCAATAGCCTTTACTAAAAATGCTACTATGTGTGTTTATCATTCCTATCCTCATACGCAGCCCTAGAATTGATTACACTTTAAACCATACATAACTCGCTGTGTTTTTCATTTTGAGTCATATTGCAAACACTTTTATAACTCTGTTAATATATTCCATACTTTGTATTCTTATTGATTATGAATAGTTCTTTAGGAGGTTTTATTGCTTTACAAATAAAAAATGTTAGGTATTTTCAAAAAGCCAGACACGGCATTGCAGCCTGCACGCTCTTCTTTCTCCTGATAATTCTAATATAAAAATCGTTAGCGTGGATATTTGTGGACTACCGTTTTTCACATTTCAAACTGAAGAAATAAAATGAAAGAGCCATTAATGTAAGGTACTGCCTGGCTTCCAGGTTGGGGGTTTTTTTCCCCTCAAATCTCTATATAAGCTGTTGGGCTGAATCCATAATCGTTCCGAACACTTAAAAAAATTAATAACCAAAGAAGTGTCCATATAAAACATCATGGCTTTATATCAAGTATACATTATCTTTCCTAATTACTACTGCAGTTTGCAGACTGAAATACAATTTATATTTAGAATATGATTTTGCTATTAATTATCAAATTGAAAAAAAAAATAAAATCTTGCATTATAAATTCTCTCTTGGAAATTAATGTTATTCTTTTTTTTTTCCCCCTAATCCTATCACACGAGCAATAAGTGCATTGCAGCATGAACGCTTTAATTTTTCCAGTTAGTTTTGAGCAAGCCCAGAGGTGAGGTTTAATAAGGATCAATGGCACTTTATCTGGGACAGGGCCACTTCACAGCATGCAAATTACACAGTAACACTTAAAAAAAGAAATAGATTTAATTAAAAAAAAAAAAAAAAAAAAAGTAGAACCACAGGCTCTGGAAATTCAATTAAAGGATTTATGCAAAGGTTTGCTAGGTTTTTATATGCAGTTACTGCTTATATAATGAGCTTTTCATATTAAAAATCAATAGGTAATCTAGAGTAGAAGATCATCCCCTTAAATACATTTTTGAAATCAATTTGAAAAATAGTCCATCAACTGCTGTGACTGCTCTGGCTGCTTCGATTAGACTAAGAGCAATATTTAGATTGTAAGACGTGCTATGGAATAATCTATGCTCGGATTGTGCTTTCAAGTGGTCTCCTACTTTTAAGTGCCCAAGCTAATCAAACAGTAATACCAGACTGTGTACAATGGATAAATAATTAATTTAATTACTAGCAAGGGCATAGAAGTCCTGAAATATGTGAAAAAATTAGGCATCTAATAGCACGATCTGACAAGACTTTGAATAGATGCAACCCCCTACAACTACGAATGTCTTTGCTACCTTTCTTCGCAGCCTGCCAGCTACTTAGCAAACCGAGATAAATATCACTGTTTATAACTTATTAGAGGCACCAGCTAAGGAAGCAATTAGCCTCACGCTTGTCTCGAGTGAAACTTTCACACATCATGAATTTAAAGATGGATCAGGTCCCATGTCCTTCAGGTTTAATCTAATTTGCCGAGATGCTGTGGTGATACAAGATCATTATATTAAAGTCCAAATATTCTAGTTAATATTCAGCACTTCTGGCGAACTCAACTCTTACGCAAGCGAGCAGCCTTTCGAAAGGACTGAAGCTGGACCCGTTGCGTCAGCACTTCATTTACATCTGTTAAACTGTCTGCACAGAGTTTGTAAATATTGAGGTGAATATTATTAAGCAGTCACTCAGCTGGCCCTTTGCTCCACCGAGAAAACCAAGCAAATACCAAATATCCATAAATTCGGTCCCAGGCCAGGCTGCTGGTGCTCTTAGTGCAGCAAGAGAGCCTCCACACAACAGTGAAGCACAAGGCTCCTTCCTTGCACAAACAAACTTTTCTTGTCTGTTTCCATCCAGTCATGGGTTTTCTCACTTCACTCCTTAATTTCACACCAGGTTGTTGAACACATTTTGCCACTGAGAAACTATAGAATCATGGAATGGTTTGGGTCAGATGGAACCTTAAAGCCCATCCATTTCCAACCCTGCCACGGGCAAGAACACCTCCCGCTGGGTCTTCTGCTACATGCTTGTGTGTTGTGCCTGGACACAGCGCTTTGGGAATGCTGGATGATCATGAAATGGAGATTCTAAATAACAGACTCTAAATACTGAAATGCTGGAAGACCAGCACTCACTTCTGATATGATCTCACATGTTCATATGAGAGGGAAGAAGAAACCTTTATTTCCATTGCTGGATATGCATTCGTACATGTATTCACATACATGTTTTGTCATCTTAATTCAATGCTTTGGAAGAAACACAATTGCTTTCTAGAGGGTTTGCAAAATGGTTCTGGCGCACAGCGTCTGTACATGAAGCAAAGTGAGGTGACAACCATGAGAGTCAGGGATTAGACAAAACTTCCAGTCTCTGTAACAAATGCAAAGCATGTCAGCACCTCAGCTAGGAAATATCCTGAGCAAACACATTATACAAAAGGTTCAGAGTAAGAAGCGTATTAAAAAAAAAATAAAGCATATTCAAAAAAAATTCATAATTTTCAGTGAAAATGATGATATTAAACAATAGAACTACACTGTTCAGGAAGTGAATTTACCCCTAGCTTGCCTGTTAAAAGTTAACATTGTTTACACCTGCCTCACCAATGATACCCAACACTTCTGCCTTGGTGTTTCCCACCCGTCCTGCATCCATGACTACAGAACCTGTGGAGCTGAACTCAAGCACAGGCAGCAGGAACATCAACCTGCACTGTCATTTCTCCATTAAGTCAGTTAAACGTCTTCATAAGCACTCTCTGAAGCGCCTTTCTTTATTGGATTTCTATTGTTTCTTAAAAGAAAAATCTCAAAGGAATCAAAGACAACTGTTTGCTTGCTCTCATTTCAAAGGAAATGTGGATGCAGCTTCATACGATCTTTTCCGATAGGTTTGAAAAAAAGACGTTAATGAACAGTAGCTTTATTTTCATCTTTCTTCCCAGGAACTGGATTTCTCACGCACACCATATTTTCTGACACTTTGCATTTTAAACACAAGGTGAGAACATGAGGGGATCAAAGAGTTTCAGCTGGATCTGAAGAGTGATAGCGAGGGTAACGAGGGTCCTTCGTTTCTAATGACAGAAGCATATGCTCTCAACTTTCTAAACTGCATCCAACTGCGCCATTTATCAAGGCCTGAAACTTTTTCATTATTTAAAGCACTACAACAGCTTTCCACTTGATGCCTTGGAAGTATACAATATTAGAGACTCTATAGTCATTAATTATAATATCAGCCGGTTGATGAAGTTACTGTACTTGCTGCTCGGTGATTTCATTTTTAATTGCAGCAGGTGGTATGGAAATAAAGCGATGTACTGACACACACGGTCACCTCACCAGGGTTTGCTTTTTTTATGTACAGATAAATGCAACTTTGGTTTCAGTTCTAAATCCCTCTGCAAAAGAGCAGCCGCAAGGAAAAATGAGCACACGGAACACACTGAAAATTAGATGCTTAGAAAGGAATTGAGAAGAAGAAAAATTGTCCCCGTTTTTTTTTTTTTATTATTTAAGATTCTGCTTTTTTCCCCCCCATTAAAAGATGCCATTTCCAAAGACAGCTTTCATAAATAACAGTCATAGAAAAATGTAACATACAAGTTTTGTATTCTAATTTTTTCGTCTTATTCATGCATTTGAGTAAGTAGCCACAGCTGAACTCTACAAATCAGAAAATAAAGATGTAGGTAAGCAAAACTAAACTTCAACCGTATTTAATTATGAAATTATCTGTCCTAGTAATGATTTAACTTTTTGTTGTCTTCAGAGCGCTGTTGCATATGCTTTCAAATAGCCTGTATTGTGCTTCTGATACCATCAGCTCTTAAAAGTCTATTTTCCTCCTCTATAATGTTGTAATTTCATTAATCTCTAATTTAACAGATTATAACTATTACAGGAGATGTTGCTGCCACAGGTTTTCCATGAGATTGATAGGTAATAAAACCTAGTGGTTCCTGATGGTCACAGACATGCGTCTTCAACATAAACCTGCAAACCCCCTTAAGAATCCCTGCTCTCCAAGTCATAGATCAATTGTACTCAAGCTTCATTACAAAACACACACACTGCCCTATGAAACAATGCTGGACTACCTTAGCTCAAAACTCTATTAAATGTAATTAATACCACGGCGATGTAAATGGACCCAGCATTAACGTGTACATCCTACAGGAGAACAAAATCATAGAACCACAGAATGATGGAACAGGTAGGGCTGGAAGGACCTCAGAGCCCATCCAATCCCACCTCTGCCATGGGCAGGAACACCTCCAACTGGATCAGGGGCTCCAAGCTCCATCCAACCTGGTCTTGAACTCCTCCTGGGACGGGGCAGCCACCACTGCTCTGGGCAACCTGGGCCAGGGCCTCCCCATCCTCACTGCAAAACACTTCTTCATAAAATCTCATCTCAATCTTCCCTTTTTCAGCTGAAAACTGTTCCCCTCATCCTGTCCTTGCACTCCCTGATCCAGAGCCCCTACCCAGTTTTCCCAGAGCCCCTTTCAGTACCAGAAGCTGTTCTAACGTCTTCCCAGAGCCTTCTCTTGATGTCTACTATAAACCCACGTCAGAAATTTCTAAAACTACGATTACAGTACGCTATAATTACAGAAAAGTAAGGAGCCAACCAATAGTGAGGATGCATCTCAATCAATACTAGCAAAAAAATCAACCAAAAGGCAGTGGATAGCCCGTCTACATTGTAGAATCTATTACTCCTTTTGGGAATCATTGAGCTTGCCGTGCATACAGCTCCTGAGAAAAGATGGGATGCGCGTCACAAAATCAAGGAAAATTTCCTTTGCATTTACAAGTAACATAAACTGAGTCTCAGAGAACCATGTGCAAAAGACGTAACACTGGGAGGGGGGCAAGTCGAGGAAGTCCTGCTACTCAAGTGCATTTTTAAATCCCAGATTACAGGGGAAAATATACATTGCTCCCCGAAGGAATCTGCACCAAGGACCTTGTCTTAATTACGCAGCACAGGTTTCCTAATCCATCGAGTCACCTCCCTATGTCTAGGATCTTTATTGTTATTATTAACATATAACATAATCCGAAGGCATCAAGTCATCAGGGACTGATGAGCAAACCATCGACATTTGGGAACAGAATTACTCTCTACAAGTACCTGAAAGGTGGTTGTGGAGAGGAGGGAGCTGGTCTCTTCTCCCAAGTGACAGGGGACAGGACAAGAGGGAATGGCCTCAAGCTCCACCAGGGGAGATTTAGGCTGGAGATTAGGAGGAGGTTTTTCACACAGAGGGTCATTGGGCATTGGAACAGGCTGCCCAGGGAGGTGGTTGAGTCACCTTCCCTGGAGGTATTTAAGACACGGGTGGATGAGGTATTGAGGGACTTGGTTTAGTGTTAGATAGGAATGGTTGGTCTAGAAGATCCGATGGGTCCCTTCCAACCTGGTTGTTCTGTGATTCTGTGAGAGCAGGAATTCTCTAAAATACCATTCCCTACCACACAAAAAGCACATGCTTTATTTCAGAATTGATATGACTGGAATATGCTTTGGGGGTTTGATTTTCTTTTGTTTCCTAAAATAGCCAGTACACGCAAGACAACATTCTGATTAACCGACGAACAAACGCAGACAGAAAACTCGCATTTCTGTACTGCTCTGGAAAACTAAGAGTTTCAGTTTAGCAACGTCTCCTTCAAGCTTTTATCAGCACTAATTTCAATGAAAAAAAATGGTCGTAAAATCCAGAACAGAGGGAAAACAGACCTTAATTAAGCAAAGTGTTATCTCTTTCTATTATAATGAAAGCAAAGTTACAGTTATATTTTTACCAAGACTTTTCCCCGCTTAATGAAGACATTATCCATGAGTTTTCAAAGTCACTTTACAAAAGAGCATTCAAGACATTAAAGTCAGCTTAAACTAAAAAGCCTTTTTGAAGTCAATAAACAATAAAAAGAACAATGCAAAGACAGCCTTTGATCTCTTCTTACTCTAAAGTCTTTAATTTCGGTTTTAATCTACGAGATGCATTAAGTCTTGTTTTCAAATATTTTTCATCTGCGGTACCATAAGCTTGCCTCGGCTTTTTGTAGTCTTATATGTTCTTACTGCATGAACAGACACACCTCACTGCCTGGGACAGGGATCGTTGGGACGTTCAGCCACCGAAATAAAAAGAAAAAAGTTTAGAAAACATTTTTTGTTTTGTTCTCTTTTAAAATTTCTTTTTTAAAACAAAGAAAAAAAAACATAAAAGGAAAAAGCAAAAAAGCATCTTCAGTTTGGAATTTGTGAGAAGATCAAAGACTTTAATGCACATAGATTTTTCAAAGGATAAATTATTAACAACCAGGGTGAACACACACTGGTCAATAATGTGGTCACAGAATGGTAAGTTAAGAGCATCCTTCTGCAGCCAACTGCAGTTAATTTGACTTTAGCGTTTGCAAGATATTCTAAGTTACTCACTAGATTTTTAAGATAGCTTTTATAAGCCTTATCTATCCAATCTGCAACCAGCGACAAGAGGTTCTGCAGCTTGGCACATTAACACTCCTGAACGCCTGCCCATCCTCTCCTCAGCAACGAGGGCCGTGGCTGCAAACAGGGGAATACAAAAATTACAAGTGTGCAGAATGTCTGAAGGCAGAGGCAGGAACTAGTTCCCATTCAGCCCCCAGTTTCTTCCAGGAATTCATTAGAACCCCAGCTAGAAGGGGTGAAAACTCTGTCCATACCTCTTTACTCTTGCTGCATGTATGAATTTCTTCTGTCTAAGTAGGCACATCCTCCTGGTATTCGCACCCTTTCAGGAACACGGGATCATCCCCAGAAAGAAGAAACATATCCTCCTGTCCAGACCCACACAGAGACCTGCCAATTCACTCTTTAAGTGTTTCAAAGCATTTCAAACTGAGAACACAGAGTGCGGGCGGCATGAGCTGCCATCAGAACATGCCCAAGAGCCCTTTCTCTGCAGAAGCACCTCGCCGAGCCACCTTCCCAGATGTGAGGGACAGGTGCAAACCACAGCTGCCAAAGAAGCAACCTGCCCCTTCTCTGCTACATGCAGTTAACCTAGAAGCCCGCTAACAAATTAAGTTCTATTATTGCCTTTGTTTCTCTTATTTCCCAGACCAGCTCGTAACTCAAACACACAGAGTTTGTAGGATAAAAGTGAGTCCTGGGCAGCTACTACCCAGATCAAACTGCCATTGCTTTTTTGGTATCTCCTCATCAAATTGCCCCTTTCAAAATACCTCTTACAAAACTCTCTCATTCTCTGTCTCCTTTTGTTGACAAAGGTGCTCATTTTAACTGATGATTTCTCTAAGAGAACAGGTCTAGAAGTATTTATTTGACAGAGGCCACTGAATCTGTGACCAACGTGAGATCTTAGTTGTTCATTCCTCAAGTGGGATATGAATGAGAAAACCAAACCACTGGAGGCTGAATTTCTGCCGATATAAGAATTTTATCATTACTCATACAATATGTTTCATTTTGATTCAAATGAAACTTAATTCTCTGGGACAGATCTTCTCTAAGAAAGAAAATAACCATGTAGAAATTACAGGCGATGTCTTTTTCTTCTATCAAGTTAAGCAAGAAGACTAAAATTTTCACTTTGCTCGTGGCAGATATACTTAATAAAAAGAATCAGACTGAGAGCACTTTGCTGCGTTCAGACCAGCCTCGTATTGATCTGGATGTGCTATGAACCACATTATCTAATCTACAATAAGCCATTTACCAAGTGCAATGATCTATGGACTAAAAGGCTTAGATTTTTAGTTCCATTGTAGACTTTTTGATGAAATGGTAGATCAGCAGAGAATAATACTATAATAAGATTGTGAGGGACACGAGTGTCAATATTAGGAAATTAGAAAGTTTGCCCTACTGTTTTAAATCCTCTTGCTGTTCATTTAAAAGCCCAATATCTCTCTTTCTAGACTAATTGCATCTGTATATTCAACAGAGGTCCCAGATGACATCCCACAGGGTGTCCAGTTCACAGGGGTTCAAGGGCTCATCCAACTGCAAATATTTTTATCTTTCAACGAAAATAGCACAGCAGCTATTTGTGATGAATGTGCAATAGTTATGTGAGGATACAAGCTATTGTCAGGCTGCCTTCTTGCTGCTTTATTTCATCTGTCACGCAGGAGATTTCAGCAGTTTCCCCTTAACACAGACAGGATGCATTTTGGATCATAAACTTTTCCATACCTGTACGCACAGAGCCTGGAAAAGGAGGCTGAGATCCCAGTTACACTGGGACTTACACTGAACAAAGTTGGACCAGTGCAACCCCAATCTAGTCTCTAATTGTCTCCCCCTCTAGCCATCAGCTTTGGCTACTTTCACGCATAGGAATTCTCCAGCTGCCACCAGGAACCAACATAGGAATCTCAAGACTATTTGTTTAACGACGACACTAACCTAGGGGAAAAAACACACATATGGGATCTGCTCTGTTACTTTTCAATATTGCTTTTGGATTGAGATAGTTAACTTCCTGGCAATTTACACCACAGTTTCCTTCTCAAATCACAAAGTCACTCACAGATAACTTCTTCAAAAGAATGGTTGCTTTGGGCTAACTTGGACTCAGAGATTTGTGAAAAATGTAACCTCCAAACCGTGTTTGAAACACCATAGGCATGGTCACAATAACATCTCCTGTTAGCAAAGGCAAATAGAACAAAAATTCAGTGGCCTCCAGTAGACAGAGATAAAATCTAGCATTCAGATGAGATGTCAGGAAGAAATGTTTTGCTGTGAGGGTGGGGAGGCCATGACCCAGGTTGCCCAGGGCAGTGGTGGCTGCCCCATCCCTGGAGGGGTTCAAGGCCAGGTTGGATGGGGCTTGGGGAAACCAGATCCAGTGGGAGGTGTCCCTGCCCATGGCAGGGGTGGAACTGGATGGATTTTGATGTCTCTTACAGCCCAAATCGTCCTATAATCTTACAATACTATGATTTAGTGTCAATTAGGTGAAAAACAAAGCATATTTATGAGATTATTTTATCTACAGTTCTATGGCAAATTTTAATGCATCTTTTCTGACTAAGACTGACAGGTTACATGCTGAACTAAATGTACTGAAGACATTCATGTCACTTTAAAGCAAATCAAGTTTCGATGTTCTTATATTTCCGTTGTGCTGCAACTATTAGGACGCATTGCTTCATTTTTTGAGGATGAAAAAGGGAGCGTAACTGGTTCAGGCTGCCCTGGAACTTTACAACAACTGACACTGACTATAATATACGCCAGTTTGTATTAAGATGTTATTGCACCTTTCCCGTTCTAATCGCCAATTATGACTCTATTAGTCCTACTTGGCAGTTCATCTGCTCCAGCATCAGCTGAGGGGGACTTGGAGACGGACCTCTGATCTCCGCGTTTCCGCTCCAGTGAGTGCTCAGCGCAGCGGCTGTCATCTGGAGACACTGAGGAGGGAAGGCATCGCCTTCTCCAGGATAACTACACCTGACCTTACAACAATTTACTAAGGAAATACCTGCCTAATGGCAGCGTGAGTGCAGTTTCTGTTACACTCACAGCGGCCCCGCAAATTAGAGACAACAGGATAAATCTATGACCAGCTCACTAGACACTTCATTAAATCACTGTTCCCTTGCCTTGTAGAGCACTAATAGAATCACAGCCCTCGTTAGCTACTGAATAAAAGATCAATCACATTCTTTGAGAGCTCTTGCTACCAGCTTCCAGAGGAAACAAGGCAAAAAAAGAGACATATTTAGGATCATCAGTAAGATTCTGAATGGCCTCACTGCAAGTTGGTTAAATTACCTTTTCCACAACTGACTCCGGCTGTAATACTCTGAGGAACTTGTTAAGTCTGCTTTCAAAAGCTGCTATCTAATATATGACTACCAGGCCCTGGTCAAAAGTTCATAATGTGCATATGTAAAAAGGTACTAAATTGCCTGAGGGCTAAAACCAGAGGAGTTTAATTGCAGCAAAATGCTGAAAATGGTCTGCGGAGGGTCCTTCTGTGGGGATACTGCTGGCACAGGCTGATTGAAGTGCAGCACATAAAAGCCTTACAACAATATTTCCTTAAATGCAGCTGGAACTGCTGGCACTTGTAGGGCAGAGATGGTGTGCCAAGAGGAAAAAAAGGAAAAGCACCTTCTCTAAAACAAACAGAGGTTTAAGGACTGATATAATTCATAATTCAGAAGGGCGTGGGTAAAAGGAAGAATTAAACAACACTAAATACCTGTCAGTATAAGCCCTGCTATAGGCTCTGGTTGTTGTTATGGAGGGAAATGTAAGCACAGGTCACAGAATGAATCATAGAATCATGGAATGGTTTGAGTTGGAAGGAACCTTAAAGATCATCCAGTTCCACCTCTGCCACAGGCAGAGACACCTCCCACTGTATCAGGGGCTCCAAGCCCCATCCAACCTGCCCTTGAACCCCTCCAGGGATGGGGCAGCCACCCCTGCTCTGGGCAACCTGGGACAGGACCTCCCTCACAGTAAAACATTTCTGCCTAAGATCTAACCTAAATCTACCCTTGGTCTTGGACTGAAACAATACAGAAAGTACCAGGAACACAGTTAAATGCATGGGAACCAGCAAGGAACTCAAACCAGTTTAAGAGACCTCCATTTTCAGCCTTGGCAAGTCCAGATATCAATATCCTGCAGTAGATTGCAAACCGTCTTCATGGGAAGACCATTTCACCCATATTGCTGATATGGTGGTTAGCTTCATTATCAACCAGCTCTTGGTTTACAACATAATAAACACCCAGGCCACTAGAAAGTCTCAAAAGGAAATTCACTCAAAAGAAAACTGGTGATGCATTTACGTTATCTCAACCCATCAAACCAGAGAAGTTTGGAAAAGCACAGTTTTAACGCTGATGGCATTTACCGTAACAAATTGCTGTTTGGAAACAACAAACCAGCAGTGGCTGACAACTACTGGAGAAGCCTTGAACAAGCCTTCAATTGTTTTCTCTTGATGTTCAGTCTTGAGGTTTACCCAGTAGGAAGTCATTCAAACTGGCTGGGAAGAACCCGCAACAATCTCCCAAAATGAAGTGGGACAACAGGCTGTAAATACTTCAGGAGAAATAATTCTCATGGCAAAGAGACTTCATTGTGATCTCTAAGCCTCTCTTGTAGGACTGGGCAAGCCTTTCTTTCCAGCTCCTGAGCGCTACAGTATAATTAATTCCTGGATGTATGAAGCAGAAGGGAATAGCAGAAGGGAACAGGGAACAGAACCAGGACAGCTAAAGTTTCTTTCTGATTATGACAATGAACAGGAATGACCACAGAATTTGGCTCAGCCATGTTTCATTACCAACTATAAACATTATTTTAGGAGAACAAATTAGCAATTAGATTGCCTTTATGGGAATCTCTGCTGTGGACAAAGTTTTCTGATGAGTCTTCCATCCCTTCCTAATACCAGGAAAAGCACTGAGCTCTGCGTTCATCGACTATCCATGCACAGCTTCTGATTTTCCAAGACAAGCATTTGGTCTGGACTGTGTTCTGAAGAGCATAATTGGCCTTCACTGAAGGCCACGCAAACCGCGACGCTGCTTGTCTAGCGAATAAGCACATGTGCAACGCAAGAATGATAAATTTCACCTCACCATTCAAAACAGGGTCAGATATTGTTTCCATAAAAAGATATTTTATATGAAAACATTTCCTTTAGAAACCTAAATCCCAAAAGAGACAAAAAGTATTATAAGTGGAACTGCCAGCTTTGTTGACATTTTGTGCTATAATCCCTTTAACAGGCACATACATTTCTCAGCAAGGGAATGAAAGGACTCAACTATCATTTTTTCTCACAAAGTGACTACTTTTGGTGCAAAAGCAGAGAGAGGAGCTCACTTCATACCTACCATTTCAGCAAATGGAATACGTGTCGCTCTGAGACCATGCAGCTCAGGATAACACCTTGTTTCTTGGCAGAACTAGTTAATTCATTTCCAGTTTACACAGACCTCGACAAACCCCCAAATAAACTCGCTTCCCAGATGCCCTATTTCTACTGTCGTACAGAAAATTATAGTAGATTTTTACTTTTATGACATTAGGTTTTTATTAGAACTGCGACACACGTGTGCATAGTCCCCAAGAGGAAATATGGAAGGACTTTTCAGATGCTCAGACACCCCAGGACCCTGCCTGCCCACCAAGCATACTGGTATTTGGGGCCTTTGATGAGGGCAACTGCAGCAGAGCAATGCCTCCCCTGCACCGCACAACACTGCTCTGCCGTGCGCAGGGATCTTATCAGTGAGAGGCAGGAGCACCAGGACACCCGGTATCCCTTTGTGGATCGTGCCTCTGCTCCTTAATTAACATCATTAGATCGGCAGCACTGTTTGGGATGGGATGAACATGAGCAGACAATCAGATTCTAAATGACACTGTTACAAAGTCATTATCATAAAAAATTGCCAAGACAGTTGTTGTATTTGAAGTGCTAAATTAGTTTTCTTGTACTGGTGGCATCCATCATAATGTAAGTTTGACATTGCAGGACAACATTTAAATAGTAATGCTGTTCCGCAGTCAAAAAATAGTGTATCCAATTTTCTAGCAAAATGAGGAAACTCTAATTACATTCATTAATAGATGAATGTAACAGTGACAGGCAAGGTAACCCTAACCTCCATTCCAGAGTGTTGAATTTAAAAGAAGGCTTAACCCTAGTAATTCCAGGTATCCTAATGCTTTAGCCTGAAAGCTGGGAATGTTCTCTGGTGTTTTGTGCATAGCGGTGGGCAGCATTCCAGAAGAACTCGGTGACAATGTGCCAGTTCAGCACAGGGATTTCAAATCTGTTCCTTTTAGACATGGAATAAAACAAACAGACTAAGCACTTTTTCAAGGAAGCAAACTCTGATTGCGTTCCCCTCCCCAGGAATATTACATGTATTAAAAATCTCTGTATGTTTTTCATTTATGGATATAGAGATGGATAGGTACACACACACATATAGCAGCAGTGGGAATACTGAAGCCTCATACTCAGCACTTGAGTGAACACTCTCATAACCAGCTGAGCGTCTCACCAGCCATTTGTACACAGACAGACACCTACTAGGATGGAAGGAAACTTGCCATGCTGCGAACAAACACTAAAAGTAAGCTCACAGTAAGTTTCAACTCCAATGGCTGCTTAACATTCTCGAGAATTAATGGCCATATCCATCTTAAATGCATTAAAGTTGGAAGTCCCACCCACAGCAGCAACACACGTATGAGAAATCCATTGTCAGAGATCATAGATTCATAGAATCACCAGGTTGGAAAAGACCCATCGGATCATCGAGTCCAACTCTTCTGACAGTACTGCTGTAAGACATGGAAATCCACAGCACTAGGAAATCAATCCTGCCTACGTGGGACAAGTAGATCTTGTTTTTCAAGAGAAGCAATGCTCCCTGTAGCACAAAAATCATATTACTTCTATAGGATGCATCACCCAGCATTGCTGTCTTCATCCCATTTCAATGTGAGGCGTCTGAGGTTAATTCCATCCCTCAAATCCCTTCCACAGATTGTTGTGGCATGTCCAGAAGACTGTGCTGTATCTGCAGTGATATTTAATAACTGCAAAAACACGGTGCCACTAAAATAATGGATGGCATTTGACTGGGATGTTTACATTTACTGTCATATTCCTAGCCAAAAAAAGGATTGATGCTACTAATCTAACGACTTCCTTGAAACGGCAAAATAGAGAGACTGGAAACTCCAAACAACTCAAACATTCTAAGTCTTAAAGGAAGCTCTAGAAGCTAAGTAAATTCAGGAACTCTCAGATTACACATCCGCATGCAGGTTACTGCAAAATAGCATCATTTGCATTTTACACTGAACTAAGCAAGAAAAATTCAGTGAAGTGTTCACTTTTCCCCCAGAAAAGAAGGCAAGAAGTCATGGGAACGTTACAAACATTAGGACCACAGCAGAAAGAAGGTCAGGATTTGAACAGTCTCTGACTCCAGATTTTTCACTAACTCAGTGGCATACAATGGACAGTACTGAACTGCAAAATACTAGGGAATATCCAATGGAAAAACTAGACACACTCCCTAGGGCAGTCTCAGCAACCGCAGCCTTATTTCCCTCCACATGTGAACCGGACCAAAGCTCCAAGCTGGCCAAGAACACCCTGCAGTTTGAGTCTTGCCTTTAGAAAAAAGAAAAATACCACACTCCTATCCGTAACACCAAACCCCCCAAAAACCAACAAACCCAATCCTGTTAAGTTCCATCACATTTTCCTCTGGAGACCAAAAAAAAAAAATGTCCCTATATATGCAGTAATCTTTGGAATAAAGAACTGACAAGAATTAGAAGCACTATTAGCATCACAGTAGGACACCTCTCAGAAGCCCAGCAACACGAATTTTCCATACGTACGTGTACTTCATCGATAGCTTTCCTGGAAGGAAATGTTTAGGAATGTTAATTCAGTTCTGCAGTTATCATGTCCAGGGGATGCCAACATGATGATGAACGACATGTCACATGGAAAAAAATCAAACAGATGAATCACTTTTTCAGGAAAACAGACTCTTATTGTGTTCACCTACTCAGGAATATTAAATATACTAAAACCCCAAGTATATTTTTCACTTATAAATATATAGATGGATAGGATCATTCACATACACACATATATATATAAAAATAGTGAGAATATTGAACAAACACTCCTTAGGCCTCTGCAGTTGATATACTGTATTATTTTTGGACCTTGCAAATATACTTTTTAAATGACTTTGCTCTAAAAGAAGGGACTCTCTAGCTCAGATTACTTGGACACTCTCACTGTTTACTCTTCCATCTTTTCTGTAAAGTCAGAAGAGATTTCCCTGAGAACTTCAAATAAATAAGATCCCCAGCTGCACAAACACTATACGTTCTGTTAGATGACTTTGGCTTCCTAAGGAATATTTGCCTTTCTCTGGATGTAAATGATTAAAGAGAATCCATCATATGAAACTGATTGCTGAGCTGTTTAAAGTGGTTTGGCATCTCTTCAAAGATGACGGAGAGAGACATGGAAAGCCTGTGTCAGGATAAGGCATCTCAGTTATCCAAGGAGTTCCAGGGAAACATTACTGTACCTGGGTGCCGCATCCCCCAATTAAGGATCAGTCTTTAAATGACAGTTGCGTAAAATAGGAGCTACCCTGCACTTTTTTTTCAGACAATTTGGTATTTAATCTATTCTAAATACGGCCACTGAACGCCTGGGGTTTCCTGCACATCTGTCTGCTCATAAATAGACACATCAAAAAACTTCAAAGGAAGATAAGCCAAATTCTAGAATCCACAAAATTTCTCTTGCTCTGTAAGTTATGCTCACAGAGCAACATGGGCTGACAATGTCTGGTTGTGTAACTTCATTATTTTTACCATTTTAAATTAGGGCACTGGAGTTTAACTTGTAGAGCTCAAAAAAAGAAAAACTTGGTTCTCTCCAAAACCATTTTCAGCTTTTGTTGAACTTTAGATGTGTGGGTGAGAAGCTCTGTTTCCAAAAGAGCTGTCCAGAAGGCAGAGGATCGGCAGGTCTGAAAGTGTGTGTGAAAGACATGGAAGAAAGAACTGGGAGGAAATAAAAGATTCCCAGTTGCCCAACTGCCACACAAAGTGATACAGCCAAAAAGGCAGCAGATCGCAGTTTAGTGATACAAGAGGAACTGGAATTTGATTCCTCCTCATTTACAGAATTAAAGTAGATTAATTAAGATAAGATTTAAATTAAATTAAGAAGAAACAACAAAAACCCCACAATAATAATTAATAATATTAATAAAAATAAATTTAATCAAGATAAACAAGCAGAATTATATTTAAAATATTATAGCTAAAAATGATTTAGGGGTCTAATCTCAATAAGAAACCTGACTAAAGAGAATAAAACTGAGCAAGTGAAAAGAAAACTAATGAAGCCCAATTACTTCTTGCAGCCACTCATTCGGAACCTCTCCACCCCTCCCTCATTAAGGTATCTCACAGCTTCTAAAATTGGGCAGCTGGCAAGAGTGTGAAGTGGAACAAGGATTTGCCATCTTACACCTCAACCCACCTGGGATTTGCTTTTCAAATTTCCCAGCCCTCACAGCACTGTAATTTCCAGAGCTGAAAACGCCTGCTCCAGCTGAAGTGCCCTGTCTAATTTGTGTTTGCTGTGCTTAATTTATGTGCTCGCTGTCCAGCAGAGGAGTTATGTCTGTCCAAAAAGCTGAAGATCTATACTTAAAAAGAGACTTTAGGGAATACTTTTTTATATAAAACAATTAGAAACTCATCACTAGCCAAAACCTCAAGCTCTGTCCCTATGACTACGTGAGATCTTCTCCCTAGAGTGTGAGTAGCCGATCCCTGGATCATTATAAACGAACTGCAGCGCCTGGACTCTGTTTTGGATCACAGTTATCTCATTCATAAAAGCGTTATCTCTATCCCTCTCCTGTTATTAAAGAAAATGAATAATGCTGTGATTTATGTGCTGGCTGGTAACGAAGGAGGCCTGGATCCCACCGTGTTATTTACAGCAAACAGTCTGTGTGACCTCGTTCAGGCACAGGGATGAGGAACGGGGGTCGCTGGGAGGGCTGAGCCACGGGGTGTGCAGACACGGGCACTGGGGCGACCCTGGCGACAGAGGACAGAGGGAAGCCTGCACTTGGTCTTCACTCGCACACAGTAATTTCAGCCAGAAGTTTTCACTGGTAGCTGAGCTACATCATTGTATCACGGAATCGTGGAAACATAGAATCATAGAATCACCAGCTTGGAAGAGACCCACCAGATCATCGAGTCCAACCATTCCTATCAAACACTAAACCATGTCTCTCAGCACCTCATCCACCCGTGCCTTAACCACCTCCAGGGAAGGTGAATTAACCACCTCCCTGGGCAGCCTATTCCAATGCCTAATGACCCTTTCCGTGAAAAACTTCCTCCTGATGTCCAGCCTAAATCTCCCCTGATGGAGCTTGAGGCCATTACCTCTTGTCCTGTCACCTGTCACTAGCGAGAAGAGTTCAGCTCCCTCCTCTCCACAACCTCCTTTCAGGTAGTTGGAGAGAGCAATGAGGTCTCCTCTCAGCCTCCTCTTCTCCAGGATAGACACCCGCAGCTCTCTCAGATGTTCCTCATAAGACCTGTTCTCCAGCCCCTTCACCAGCTTTGTTGCTCTTCTCTGGACTCGCTCCAGAGCCTCAGCATCCTTCTTGTGCTGAGGGACCCGGAACTGAACACAGTATTCAAGAAGCAGTCTCACCAGTGCTGAGTACAGAATGGTTTGGGTTGGAAGGGATCTCAAAGCCCATCCAGTCCCATACCTGCCATGGGCAGGGACACCTCCCACTGGATCAGGGGCTCCCAGCCCCATCCAACCTGGTCTTGAACCCCTCCAGGGATGGGGCAGCCACCACTGCTCTGGGTAACCTGGGCCAGGGCCTCCCCACCCTCACAGTAAAACATTTCTCTCTAAGACCTCACGTACTGTGAAGGGATGTCTGGGACTTTCAGACAGGAAAGAAATTATGAATGCATCACATCAGAGCACAAAAATGAAACACATTTACTTTTCAAACCTTTTGCTATGCACTCATTTATTTGCTTTGTGATGCAGCTGATACCTACAATCCAACACCCCTCTTACTCAACGAGATGCCCTGTTTACAGATGGTGTGACAATCTGCATCAAGAAATTAAAAGAACTGGATGCAAGACTGACTTTCTGCAAGTTTCAGAAGAAAACATTCCTTTCTACACTGTTAACTACCTACTAAGCCAATCCTTTTTCAGGTGTCAGACAGGAGACAATAAGGTATCAGACAGGGCTGGATGTGAGATTGCACAGATCACCGTTTGTGGGCAACTGAGACCTGTACACAGACATTCCACAAGCTTTCTGATCCTAGAAGGCTTTTTCAGACTGGAAAATAGGGAAGTATGCTTTTCAATTTCCAAGTCTAATTTAATTACATGTAATATAAAACATTATGGACCAAATGTTTCCGTGCCTTGCAGCCCACATACTTGGCAGGGCATTCTGAGATTCTGCAAGGATCCAGGGGAAGAGGAAGAAATTCCTTACTTCCTCCATAAAACTCTAGGACACAACGGAGCTGCTCCACAAACAGCTACAGGGCTCTGTTGGACACAGCAACTTCCACAGCTGTTGCTCCCCCGAGCACCCACTCTGCCCCCCAACTGTTCTGTTTGGCACAGGGATAGGTTTGCACAAAGACTGCCCATGCCTGTGCGTGGGACAGATTTAATTTGCCCTCATATTTCACACTACATTTATTTTAGCGGGAAGTTAAAATGTGCATCAGTTAAACGTACATTTGACAATAAACCAGCTGATATTACATATCTGGACAGGACACAGAGTTGTAAGTGCACAGAAGAATTTTTGTATCATCCTTCCAAAATGTTTAACTGCTACCTTAGAGGTATTGCTTCACCACCTATTAAAACCAATCAGAATATTCCAAGACACGTGCCTGCTCTCCTTTTACCCAATTGAGTCCATTTCACTAACAGCATCCTGTAAGGATGCGTATGCCATGCGTATGTCAATAAAATGATGGTCTTTCCATGCTACCAGAGGAACAGTCCCCAAACTGAGTGTTGAAAAAGAGAGCAGCTGCTGTGCATCGGTTTATCTTTCACATTTTAGACGATAATCTAAGAGAAGTGTTGCACGTGTGATACATAGATCCTCTACAACAATTGCTAACATCCAGGGGGCAGCAAGTCCTGGTTCCCTCTCCCTCCCTCTCGCATCTTCCTGCCCAAAGCTCAGTTTAAGAAAAGAATCTGCCATTGTGATCGAATACGCATCGGTGGGCTCTTCCCGAAAAGAACTGCCTGTTGCTTTTCAAGAAACCCCAGTGCATTTTCAGGGATGCCTTAGGCATATACAGGCCAAATTCTGCGCTGAAACACACACTGACCCTCCCTGCCCACGGCTGCCCCCAAAGTTGCACGTGCCCAGCTGAGCACAGGATTTGGCCTGAACTGTGAATCTAGCAGTGGAAGCCAACACCAACTCAACGCAGCCCACACAGAGCTTTGGAGAGC
The DNA here is from genome assembly GCA_033558105.1 of Coccyzus lansbergi. Lineage (NCBI taxonomy): Eukaryota > Metazoa > Chordata > Aves > Cuculiformes > Coccyzidae > Coccyzus > Coccyzus lansbergi. Next base: position 434,029 of record JAUMJK010000059.1, read on the forward strand.
AGAACGTGTTTACTTAAGGAGGGAATACTACCCGCAGCTCTAAGGGTTATTCCAGCTTTTTTAGTAAAGAACAGGGGAGAAAGAGAAGAGATGATGAGACTGCAGGGCCTCTTTTGGGCTTCCATCAAAAGCAAACAGATGTGATCATTAGGTAGAAGCAAGTTGTTCCTATAGACGCAGATTCATTTCTTGCCAGAACAGCATTTCTCAGTTGATGTTAGGTGTGAGCTCAAATCAGCACATGAAATTTAAATTTAGATACTTCCAACATATGGCAAAAGTAAAACCAGTGAAGCAGCTGTAGGCGTAGGGGCTTCCCTCCTGCCCATACAAGCATTGTGATACACGCCAACTGTCTAAAACACCCCTGGGATAAGAGCAGAACAACTAGAATTCATTGGTTTATGTACAACTAGGACATGCAGAAGACTTTCGGGCCCTTGAAAATATTCTTTAAAATATTTCTCAACAGCAAATACTTTAAATATGAAATCCAGTTCTGAGATGCTCCCGTCTTCAGAGGGGGAAAATCAAAGAGCAGTTCAGGTCTCAGTCTCTTACAGAGTGAAACACCAAGGGCAGAATGGTCTGTTTCACTGCAGCTGAGGTGCTGTGTCAAAGTGACAGGATGAGCTCTTTTAGTTGTAATTAATATCTCAGCAGCAGAAACAACGCTTTGTTCCCAGCCGCTAAAAGGAGGTAACACATCCGCTAGGGCCCCAGCACAAGGGCTGGCTTTGCGCTGCAGCAGGAAACGTAACCCAATAGCCTCAGAACTGCTACAAACCTGAGCCATCTCCTCATGTAAAAGGATTTGAAAAGTCAGCTCACCGAAACATCTGTTAAGCTCTGGCTCCTGTAACGTACAATATTCTTTCTGCTGTTGCCTGCCAACAAAAATACTTGGTCCTAAGTCAGATCATCACAAGTGTGTGCTAATGGCACTCTGCTTCTCATTTCATACGGCGTCGTAAACTCACAGCATCACCTGGAGGGACTCTAGGTAGCATATCCAGTTTAAGTTCAAAATGTAAAATAAATGCATTTCATTTTAATCTTGTGTGTAATCAGAAACAAATCCGATGGGTTCTGAGTGACTGCCATTAATTTAAAATAAAAGAAACAACTTAGTCAAACTTTTCTTATGCCAACTTTCCAGAAGAGAGAGAAAAGGAGAAAAAAAGAGTGAAAGGGCATGAAAGAGAGAAGTTAAAGGAAAAAAAGCATAGAAAAAGCACACAAGGAAGTAAAACCTTGAAGCCTTTGATCAAACCAACTAAACACGTGCATAGTTATGCAGTTCCTTTCCAAGCTTCTCTTCCAGTCTGTTATTTACAGTGGCCACTTGTTTCAATTTACATTTAATTGTAGTATCAGCTTCTCCAATTTACTGAGGAACCATACAGTGGTAAGAGAGGCCCTTTGAACATTAGTAGAGCTACAATTACTCCAGTAATAAAACGGTAATTGATTTGCAGCTATCGCTTTCTAAAAAAAAAAAAAAAAAAAATACTTGTTCTTCACTTCTGCCTAGCAAATTCTTGTGGATTTTAGACCTTCAAAAGAAGTAGCTGGGAAAAAAGAAATAGACTTTCAGTTTCCAGTGTTCCAGAAGTCCATCCTACACACCTATAACCATCAGCGATCCAAATATCGTGTTTTGTTTCAAAAGCTGACCGGACAGCTCTGTGATGCAACACAAGTCCTCTATAGCGAGCACAAAGGTACCAGAATTATTACGCTGTAGTCACTCAGAAAACAGCTTTGGAACATGTGAAGGTGCATTTATTCTTACAGGAAGGTATGGGCCACCTACATAACATGATGCTTCTAAAAGCCTCACACCTGAAGGACAGACAATCCCTATCTACCTGTTTGCTCTTTGAGGGAAACCAGATTCGAATCAATCTGCAAACTTATTCTTAAAGCAGAAATTTAAACCAGCCTGACTGCACAGAGGGTCACAGAATCACAGAATCACAGAACAACCAGGTTGGAAGGGACCCATCGGATCTTTTAGTCCAACCATTCCTGTCAAACACTAAACCAAGTCCCTCAATACCTCATCCACCCGTGTCTTAAACACCTCCAGGGAAGGTGAATCAACCACCTCCCTGGGCAGCCTATTCCAATGCCCAATGACCCTCTGTGTGAAAAACTTCCTCCTAATCTCTAGCCTAAATCTCCCCTGGCAGAGCTTGAGGCCATTCCCTCTCGTCCTGTCCCTTGGGAGAAGAGCCCAGCTCCCTCCTCTCCACAACCACCTTTCAGGTACTTGTAGAGAGTAATGAGGTCATTACTGAAATCAAGTCACCAGAGTGGCAGCAAGGAACAGCAAGCAGGTAATATTGGAATAGGGACTCATAGCGCTTCAGGGAGTCACCTCAACCTGAATCACTCCCAGCAGTGATTCCCAAGCTAAATTATGCCATGAGGAATATCCCAAGGGCTGCATACCAGAGGCTGCGTGATCCCTCCCCAAATCAACGAGGGATCAAATATAGTAATCAAATAATTACTAAACAGTTATGCTTCTTGATAACGAAACTTTAAAGAAATCATTTTATTATTCAGAAAATGATAAAAACTAAGCCAAGGGCTTGAAATCTAATTTCTCAGTAGGAACCTGCAGCCAGGACAGAATGTAGGGGTTACATTGTTTGGGAAAACACCAGTACCGAAACAGAAGTATTTTCTCATTTTCTCCTCCATCTAGCTTCAAGTTTCCCAAAATGCTGAACCTACGAGTGTTGTTCTGAGCTCTTCTGCACCCTCAGAACATCTAGTCAATCTATCTTTGTGGAACACCAATTACAGAAGTAATTATTTTTCAGTAACAGCTTTTGCTGCAATAATAGGAAAAGGTCCCAGCCAGAATCGGGTCCACACAGCCATGGGTCGTGGATACATGCACACATTCACATGAATCCATACAGACTCCAGGAGCCTCCACAGTTCACAAGGCAGGGAAGAGATCCACGCTGGCTCCAGAAGGACGAGGCTCTCTGTGCACCACAATTCAGGCATCTCTGCACGGCCTCTACTAAGGAACCTCACTGTTCGCACAACTTAGACACAAGTCTCTCCATTCCAGGTATGGACCCAGCTTAGTCACAGCCACCTGACACGCTGCTGCGTCACGGGGCCTCCTGCAGTGCAGGCTGCTTGCAGATCACAGGGACATTGGGACTGTAGCTGCAAGTTCTAAGACACAAGCCCAGAGTTCTGCCCTAAGCACTCTGCCACAGAAATATTGAGAGGAAGCACAACAAAAGATGCTCAAAAGTCCACTCTGCGCTGGTGGCATCACAGTCCCAAAAAACGGAGCAGCAGCATATCATTTGCTCCCTATAAATCTGGAAGTAGAAAAACTCTTACACTGTTGAGGATTTCAGCTGAGCTTGTTTGCAAGCCCAGGAAGGGGCACCTCTCTGGTTTTAGCGGCCACTGAAACACTGCTGAGGTTCAGGAGAACACAATTCATGGCAGAACAAGGGTTACAGAACTGATACTTAACCTTAATCCACACCCTCCATCCTAACATTCAAATAACCTCAGCGAAACGCATGTGAACACAGAAGGACGGACTGAAGTGATAGACTTGGACTGGAGTTTGCTATTACTCAGCACTGATAGTTTCTGCACCACATTTTGTATTCTCTTTTATAAACCACCCATAAATAAACAGGTATTACTAAAAAATCTACCAATTGTTTTAAAGAATTCAAAATTAACATCAGCGGTTTATGTTGTTCCTTAGAGGATGAGATTATCTGAGCAAACAACACAAAAGGTTCCTTTGTGAAAACATCTCCGAGCAAATAAAACTAACAACTCATAAAAGTTCCTCAGACAGGATCCTTTTCATGAGACGTTGATAACGTTCAGTTATCCACTCTCAGGAGAACTTCAATAATTTGTTTTATAAAGTCTCCCCAGCCCAGCACAGGCATGGTTTTAAAGGTCTAGGACAAAACCACATGCTGTTGAGAGACATTATTACTTGTCCCAAAGAGCCAGGCAGCTCGCTTCCCAACCTCATGGCCATAAATAGGCCTTGTGCCAGCCCAGGCTGTGGCCTCAGGCATAGGTCAGAGGTGTGCGGACTCTCCTGACACTGCCCGTGCACCACACTGGAGCTCTGCCATGTCTGCTCCACAGACCTCACTGATCCAGTCCTGTTGAAGAAGCTGTTCATTTTCAGACATGTCAGCAGAGTTTTAAACACAGTTAAGATGTGTTTTCCACTTACATTATTCTGGTATCAATGAAGATCCATTTCATCACCTCCATGGCAATGAAGTGTAGAAGCAAACATAGACTTCAGCCATTCATACAAGTTCCTCAAGTCTGCTCGGCTGCTATAGGTGATATGGCACATTAAGCTACGGAAGGATGGATCCCTCTGCCTCAACAATTCCTTCTCTGCCCTTTTTCAAGTAAAACCAATGAATCTGGCCTGTGTCGCCAGCTCAGGAAGACAGTAAATTACGTTACACCACAACCACTCTCACCAGTTGTAAAGCCTTCTATAAAAGGGGCCTGGTTTGGACTTGAACAAATGGCCACAGCTAGATGAGTTCTGTAGGGGTAAGAACCTTTTCTTTTCCCTAATTCACAGCTGCAGACATTCAAGGGAGACTCCCTCTCCCTGCTCCCGTTTTGGGAATACCTTTCCTTGGCAGCGAACAAGGGATGAGAAACAGTCCATACAGTTAAAAAGAAACCAATGAAGTAAAAGTCATCCTCTGGCTAAAAAAAAGACTTTGGACTCCTTACAAATACCCTGGGTCAGAGGTTCAAGGGATCACAGTAACCCCTCCAAGCAATGGAGACACTGCAAATTCTCCTATGATGCAGCCTCATGTTTGCTATGGAAGAACTGGAGAGTCTTTCATTATGTGACAGTCCCAGGTCCAATGCAGAGCAAGGGAGAACACCCATTGCCTTCAGTGCGTTGTGAGAATCAAGGCAAATGTTGGGGTTTGGGTTTTTTTGAAATATGAATTAAGGTCTTTTTACCACTGAAAGCACTCTCCCTCAGTCATTAATCATGTCCGTAGTTTCTTTTCTAACTAGGGCATCTGTTCACATATAAAATGCAGTCAAGCACATTCCACTCAAAAACCAAAGCAATCCTGTTGATCTTTTATGTATCTTGAGCACAGAAACACCTCTAAACCATCCCTCACCTTAGGTGTATAACTACCTTAATCACAGCAAAAATCATGTACGCAAACAAGGAAGTCGTGCACTTCAAACAAGGGACCTTTACTGAAGATCGACAAAGTTCATCTAAAAAGGCTGGAGAATCTTTTTCCAGAGTGTTCACTACGTCGGTACATTCTTGATCACTGAAATGAGGGCCGCAGTAATAAAAGGTAATAGGTTAAAGCAGATGCAAACATCTGGATCTGCGTAACTTCACCCGACTGATCTGAACAATGAAGATATGTGAAATAACACGAGACGTTCACTTACCATGGATTTGGTGAAAGGTCGAGCCAAGGTGAACAGCAGGGTGTACACCCACCAGCTGCGATGGATGGAGGAGTAAATCATGTTTCCAGGATGGACTGCATTGGACGTCACCCCGTGGGGAGAAAGGCGCCGGTTCAGCTCGTTGGAGAACAGAATATTGCAAAGCTTGGAACGGTTGTAGGCCAACATAGCCCAGTAGTCCTTCTTGGATGGAGAAAGCAGGCTGAAATCAAGCTTTCCCGAGGAGTCTTTAATTTCTGTAAATCTAAAAAACAGTAAATATGCCTCAGATACCCCAGAATTAATTTTGCTCTCATTGAGAACAACATAAAATTCAGACAACAGATCAGAACTTGGCCAGAACTGACATAAAACAACTTGTCATTTAGCAGCTGCAAGCATCTCCTGGAAACTGCCCGAGACCCAAGGAACAGCCCTATAGAAAATGGCAGTAAAATTCCCGAATCATTAGCAAAAGCAAATGATAAATAAAATCCAGTCCAAAAAGGTTTCAATGATTTAAAGGTACAGTATATGACTTACAAATCACTTTATTTTAAAGCCAAACAAGGGGTTTGCCACAGATTCACAGAAGCATAATTAACTTGGAGGAAATAATGTAGGGTGAGAAAACTGCATCAGAAGGAGAGAAACCCAGAGCATCCTTGCATTTCCTCTTCTTCCCTTCCCCTGATTATTCCATCCAGCATCCACACACTGCACGCTTTCCCTTAAGTGTTCGAGTAACTACGGATGAGTCTGGCTGCCTCCTGGACTCTTTTTTAGATTAAAAATTGATGAATATAAAGGGGTTATAACCTTGGTAACTTGCCATCAATAGTCTTATATGTTTAAAAGACAAACGTAAACAAAGCCAAAATGAGTTCTGGCAGAGGATAATGTTTTTAAGTACACCCATGGCATGGCTGAACACAAATCAAAGTAACTAGTTGATGTTTTTTAATTGGGTCTGACAGAGTCATTAAACACCAGCTGTTTGCTTCATTCTTTCTTTCTTTCTTTCTTTTTTAATAACAAAGTGGTGAACATTCTAAAGACACTGTGAGGAAGAAGAGGAAGTTTCCAGAGAGTATTTTTTTCTCCCAATTCTTACAATTTTATTCATCATTTTTCTGGTCTATCTCGATATTAGAAAATAATACCCGTTTAATTACAGTTCTGTTTCACTCAGAGGAGGTGCTAAAAATAAAAAGGATTTAGCAAGCTCTTTTTAACAGTCAGAATTTCCAGAATCAGCTGGGGAGAACAAGGATAAACATAATTATAGTACACACTAGAAAAATGTTTTAAAATATCTTTACTAATTTTGCAATGTGTGCCCAGAAATGAAGAGATCAGCTGGAATTTCCACATTCAGTCTTCCAGCAGCATTATAATACAGTCAGAGAAAAGCAACTGCAATATCTGAGCTCAAGAGGAAGGCAGGAGGCTCTGTATCTCGCAGAATTAGCCCTTCAACCTCAACAACAAAAATTCTCTTTCATAGCTTTTGGTTAGATAAATTACATTGCTGAAATTAACAGTTCTATTCTGGGAGGAATTTCCTATATTGGTTACTCGAGTAATCGCTTATGACACCAAAAATAATCCATAAATAAGACACTTTGTGCATACTGTGTAACGGAAACACGGTGGCACATTTGGAGTCCAGCCCCACACGTGCTTATGTGAGTTAATCGTACTTACGCCAGCAATCCCATTGAATTCAGTGGGATAAGGGCGGTACAATCAAATTAACAGCACAGAAATAAAGACGGAAGGAAAGTCAACCCACTTATTATTCTGCTTATAATATGATGTGCTTAAAGTATCCAAAAGCTTAATTTAAACAGAATGCATTTGTGCTGCATCCAGAGAAGTAACTAAAAATGAACAAAGAACATGAGGCAAATAAATACCTCACCTTGGAGCAGTCTAGCACATTTTCTGCAAACACAGGACTAGATTTTCCCCTTAACAGGGGGTCTTGACTCCAGCGAAAAGCTCCAGCGAAAGTTTATGGCAGTAATTAGATACCAACGCTTCCCTTTTACAACACAGTTTCAGGTTCCCAAGTAGGTCAGAAAGTACTGCTACCCCATAATACCTAATGTCTGAACTAACTCCTTACATCAGCTTCTTGCCATTACACAGACTTGGGGGGAAAAGCACAGTTATTAACGATGATTTAAGCATTAAGATTTGCCACAGTACATGGATGGGACCCCTTGGAAAAAGGGAAGGTCACCAGTTGTTTTTATTTTATTCATAGACTGCTCCTTATTTCCCGATGGGTCCTGTGAGCCGCGGCTGATCTCACTGCGTTAGCGAGGGGCACTTCAAAAAGGGTTTACAGAAACCCAGATAAAGATGTTCTGAGATGTGAGCTCCAGCTATGCACAGCACTTAACACGGTGGAAAACAGAGGTGTCATTTAAAATACCATCAGAAAGACAAACTTACGAAGGGGAGCAAGCAGCTGACAATTCCCCATAATCTCCCATTAAATAACAGCTCATTTGTCCGTATCCCATCGTGCCCTCCACATCTGGCGAGTGATTGGAGTTGGCAGATTTATTTCAAGAGCTATCTCGCCTGCCCTGCAGTAGCCTCCCTCGCTCCTAACAGGGCTCTGCTACTTGCTTTCACAAACCTGGTGTGATTTGCAAAGATAAGGATGTCCAGATTTTGTTACCACCTAATTACTAGACATTTCGTGTCTTTTAACACCGGGGAGGATTATTACTGGCATTTTCTATTACTTCCTTTCATTTCAGCCATCATAAATTTAAAATGGTAAAAGTAAATCTATCTGCAGTGTGTCATTTATACCATAAGCCCCTGTGTTTGGGAGTGATAAAGGTTTCAGCCTGACCCTTGGCTGGTCTCTCTCTACTAGGTCCCTGGGGTTACATTTTATGGAAACATGATTAAAAAAAATAAGCTTCATTCTGGGTCACTAAAACATTTCAGAAATATGAAGGCAGAGGGAGGAAAAAAAAAAAAAAAAAGCACTCGCACATTCTTCCCTTTGGTTTGCTGTTACACACGACCAGAAGTGAAACAGAAATCAACAGCAATGATTAAAGCTGGACATTCTAAGCCTGATCCTGTCACCCCCGAATGAAATCAGAAGGCAGGAGGTGCTTTGTGCCCACAAAAGTTCAGAATTGGGGCATGCAATGGGCATAAGGAACTTTATTTAAATCAAATCCGTCTTTTCGGTTATTAACGTAAGCACGTTTAAAAGTATGTCTGAAATAAGGCAAACCTCATCAATGTTTTTTTTTTTTTTGACAACTGCACTTCTCCTGGCAGTAGAAAAGAGAAGCATCTAACATTTTAATTAAAACATGCACCAAAAGAGGCACGGTCAGATTTCTAATATGTATTAACTAAACCACTTCCCATTTTAGTATTATACAGCTAATGTCCGCATTGAATTCCCTAATTTCTCATTATAAAACAATTGGATTTCATCTAGCAGTTTTTAATTGCATTGTTTCTCCTGCTAAAATAACTGCACATTCTTCTTGGTAAGATGTTGAAGTTGTTGAATGACGAATCAATATAGGTCATGCCATTCACATTTCATCAATTATTATTCCATCTCCTTGCAAAATCAATGAGTGACCTGAAATGCAGCGAAAATCTGCATTCGTACAAAGAATGATAAAAAAAATACCTACACACTGTGATAAAACTGGAACATGCTTTATCCAGCAACAGAGCCAAGTCAAGCAGCATCCACAGGCACCAAGGATGCCTCTGTTTTCAAAAGGATTATTCAAATACAAGGCTTTTCATTCTCAAAAACTTCAGCGGTCCTGCCCTGTTTTACGCTGCAAGGATTAAAGATTTTGGCTCAATGAAAGGTAACGTTCACCAACCTGTGTGACTCGGAGGAGACCACCACAACCCTGGCAGGAGATGAACGCCGTAAAACATCTTCCAGAAGCTGGACGAGATAGAAATGCCCCAAGTGGTTGACTTGGAAGGTGGACTCTAGGCCGTCCTCTGTCAAAGACCAGGGAACACCAAAGACGGCAGCGTTGCAGATCAGGATGTGAAGAGGCCTGGTAAAGCAGAGGCATTGAATAAATGCACCAAGAAAAAGACCTCAATGAAATACACATAATTACATTTCTGTGTGCACTGCAGCAGGGATTTCCCTGCAGCCCACGAGAGCCTATGCCGCAGTAGTTGTGTCCTGAAGGGACAACCTGTGGAGAGGCTCCAGTGTCCCAGCAGAGGAAAAGTGAGAGGAGAGAGGCGCAGCAGCAAGGAGCTGTTGTGCCCTGACCACAGCCCCTCATTCTCCTGCACCGAGGTTGAAGTAGAGGAGTTGGGATGAAGAAGTGAAGTTGGGCCTGAAAAAAGGGCTGGGGGGAGAGGGACACAAAGGTATCACTTTGGGTTTGTTTCTCACTATCTGAATCTCCTTTAATAAATGAGCCCACCAGAATGTCTCACCTCAAACTGCCTACTGAAACAAGATCACCAGAGAAAACTGCCTAATTCCCAAAACAGTGATCAGTGGATTCATCTCAAATGGGCAGGTCCCCAGAAAACACCTCAGCACCATCACTGTTCTCCTTCCCACTCATCAGCACACAGTCTTCTTCTAGAGCATTCAGAAAAGGAATTTTTCCTAGGAGAGAAGACTCCTGCCACTTTCTTACCTGGGGTACCCTCCTATTCACAACATCCACGATAGGTAGGGGAGAAATTATTAAGAAATAAAGCGACAATGCAACAAGGCAGATCCTAGAATCATGGAATGAGTTGGGTTGGAAGAGACCTCAAAGCCCATCCAGTTCCATCCCTGCCGTGGACAAGGACACCTCCCACTGAATCCAATTGCTCCCAGCCCCATCCAACCTGGCCTTGAACCCCTCCAGGGATGGGGCAGCCACCACTGCTCTGGGCAACCTGGGCCAGGGCCTCCCCACTCTCACAGGGAAAGATTTCTCTCCTAATTCACAGAATCACAGAATCACAGAATCACAGAACAACCAGGTTGGAAGGGACCCATCGGATCTTCTAGTCCAACCATTCCTATCTAACACTAAACCAAGTCCCTCAAGACCTCATCCACCCGTGTCTTAAACACCTCCAGGGAAGGTGAATCAACCACCTCCCTGGGCAGCCTATTCCAATGCCCAATGACCCTCTGCGTGAAAAACCTCCTCCTAATCTCCAGCCTAAATCTCCCCTGGCGGAGCTTGAGGCCATTCCCTCTCGTCCTGTCCCCTGTCACTTGGGAGAAGAGCCCAGCTCCCTCCTCTCCACAACCACCTTTCAGGTACTTGTAGAGAGTAATGAGGTCTCCTCTCAGCCTCCTCTTCTCCAGGATAAACAACCCCAGCTCTCTCAGCCGCTCCTCATAGGGTCTGTTCTCCAGCCCCTTCACCAGCCTCGTTGCTCTTGTCTGGACTTGCTCCAGAGCCTCAACATCCTTCTTGTGGTGAGGGGCCCAGAACTGGACACAATATTCAAGGAGTGGCCTCACCAGTGCTGAGTCCAGAGGGAGAATCACCTCCCTGGCCCTGCTGGTCACACCATTTCTGATACAAGCCAGGATGCCATTGGCCTTCTTGGCCCCCTGGGCACACTGCTGGGTCATGTTCAGTCGGCTGTCGACCAACACCCCCAGGTCCCTCTCCTCCTGGCAGTTTTCCAGCCAGGCTTCTCCCAGTCTGTAGCTCTGCATAGGGCTGTTGTGCCCCAAGTGCAGGACCCGGTATTTGGCCGTGTTAAACCTCATGCCATTGGACATTGCCCAGCAGTCCAAGAAGATATTCAGAAGATAATAAATAAATAAATACATAGACAAAATACAGTATTAGCTATATTATATATATTTATATTTTATGCTCATATAAAAAGATAGATAGATAGATAGATAGATAGATAGATAGATAGATAGATAGATAGATAGATAAGAAAGTAAGCCTTAAGTTTGAAGATAATAAATCAAAAGTAGGGAAAACCTGCCCTTAGGTCTTTCAAGGTAGTTCCCCACAGCCCTGCACATGAAGAGGACAGGAGACCATGAGTCTGTGCCTTTTCCTGTGGGGCTGAAGGATACAGGCACTGTAACTCTGAGCATCTGCAAAAGGGATTCTGGCAAAGAATGTGAAGCATAAAGCCCACATTGTCAAACAAACCTAAGCAATCAGATTCCTTCAGGTATGTCTGAAATCCCCAGATTTTGATAGCCCAGTTGTCAGATCCTTTGAGATAAGATCCTTTCAGAGGGAATCAAAGTCTCCACAGCTGGATCCTGGGAAAGCTGCACAATCACAGGCACGAAGAGGAGGCTGTAGCTCCTTAGGAAAACTGATCTCAACTTCCAGCCTGTTGGGCAGTTCCCGTGCTGCCTGCTTTGCAAAGAAGATACCAGTCCAGCATCTATACATGTGCCAGCTTGGGAAATGCTACCAACAAGCTTCAGAGCAGCACGGATCATCGGAAGCTCATAGTCTGAAGGGTTGAATTTCTGCTTTGCCTTTGGTCAGTGACACTGACCATGATAACCTCCCTCTCTCACACACACATACTCACACGCACGTACACACAAAAGAACCTGAAGGAGGGGAACTGTCCTGTTCCGTAAAGCCAAGGTTCTCCCTCAGTTCAAACAAACCTGCAGAAAGAGCAGGTCTCTTTTCCCCCTAGACACCTCACCCAGCACTAGTTAGTGCTTGGCAGGCTGTTACTAAGCTATGCAGGATCGTGTTTTTCAAAAGGCACCTGACCTTTTGAGGCATATTTTATCAAAACATGTTAAACCCGAGCTCATTTTGCCTGTTCAAGATGCAGCTGCCAAGAGGAAAGCCTCACAAAGCCTCACAAAGACTGAGTGTGTGTGAGGAAGCTCTGGATGATTCATCACCTCTGCTCAAAGTGCACGAAAAGATCTAGGAAGAAGTAATTTGCCAATGTGTAAACCTGCTGGGAAAAGGGAGCAAGTTTCTCCAACACAGGTGCAATTTTTGGTAGAAAAGCCTCTTCTATGCAGACTGAAGGACATAAGTACAACAGTAACACAAAAAAATACTATCACCCTGCCTGGCAAAAGGAAATAGAGCACTCTTTAAAACCAGAATCTTTCTGTTTGATAATTATCGGATGTAAATGGCAATAACAAACCACAACAAGTCAGCAAAGACCCACATATGGACCAAAACTGTGTCCCACCTATCCAAATGTAGTATCCTTCGTTAATACTAATTACACAATAACTACCAGAGGCAAAATACGCACTGTCTACCTAAATCTGTCAGCTCAATTAATTAAAAAGATGATTCTAGAATTATTAAACTATAAAATGTAGTCACTTTCAAATTGTCAGGGCATTTAATTGGGTTTTATACAAGAAATAAAATTATGCTTCAGTCTTTTTAATGAGATCTGCATTTTTCAAACAACATTTGGTTCTAATTTTTTAAAGTAATTAAAATTAGGGACCATAAAGTTAGAAATATTTACAATATTCTATTAGAAAGATCTGTGAAGAAGTATAAGAATAAATACAGAGACATGCTAAACTAACCCCATATGAAAAACAGCATCAGGTTCCCCTTTAGAATTCATTTCTTTTTAACTAGTACTGCTGTTTTAAAATACTTAAAAAAGGATTTATCTAGAAAACACCACAGAAAAGAAACTTAAAGGGTCCTGGAGAAAAGAAGGTTGTGGAGAGACCTTAGAGCAGCTTCCAGTGCTGAAAGGGGCTCCAGGAAAGCTGGAAAGAGGCAGGGAGAGGAGAAGGGGGAACGGTTTTCAGCCAAAAAAGGGAAGATTGAGATGAAACTTTAAGAAGCAATGTTTTCCTGTGAGGTGGGGAGGCCCTGGTCCAGGTTGCCCAGAGCAGCGGTGGCTGCCCCATCCCTGGAGGGGTTCAAGGCCAGGCTGGATGGGGCTTGGAGCCCCTGATGCAGTGGGAGGTGTCCCTGTCCCTGGCAGGGGTGGAACTGGATGGGCTTTGAGGTCCCTTCCAACCCAAACCATTGCATGATTCTATGACTCTATATATCAGTAGATAACTGCTGTTGTGTTTCATTCCAGTGTGGAAAGAATCACCTCTTGGATCTGGATTCACATCCATTAACCTATTGGTGTGTTTGGTCAGCCTACTAATGAAGGTCCATTTACTGAAAAGGATCATTTCCTGGTGAGCCAGGAAATGACTGGGATGACCTATGGAACAGCCCCTGGCTAGCTATGCATTTCAGCCACTGATGACCAATCCTAATGGCAGTAGTGCAGAGCTCTCCGTCACTGAACTTACCATCGTTTGAAGACGCATGACAATTCACATCACATATCTGGCACTATGACTTTGCTTCGTGGCCAGAGTGGGTTTAAGTGACAGCAGAACTACGACCTTGATCTCAGAAGTTTGTTAAAAACATTGCTGCCGTCTACATTAGGCTTCCTCCCAAGCTCAAGGAAAAAAAAATCCCCCTCTGGTTTCAACTGTTTGGATTTCTACATCACAGGCACATCTAAGGCCAGTGAAAAATGTCAGCAGCAAAGGAAAACTTTCCTTAGAGTTTACTCCTGGTATCAATATTACGGAGCTGCTCCCTCCAGCCATGATGTGGTTTTGGTATTTTGTATTTAAAACCTTGCAGAATGTTTCAAATATTGACCCCTACATCCCCTTAACCGCTGCCAGTCAATGAGGCACATCGCTCCGAGTGAGCTAACCCAGTCTGCCACTGCAAACTAAGGACACGCTGGGACTCCAACAGAAGCTGCCCCATCCTAGCATGTGGGGAATGTTTCTTGTCCCTCACAGCACAACTCAGGCTCAAGAACACGCAGTTTTAACTGCAAGCGATTTGGCAATTCCAGAGAACATTCACCGTGTTCATAATGGTACCTAGAGCTTAGTAAAAGTGGAAAAGCATGCAGAATTGACAAGGACACTCCTAATTGTGAGTATCTCTGTTGAAAACCATCTGTGCACTTCACAGGTCAGTGACACATCACTAACCCTTGTACTGGGCAAGTCGTTCAGATCTTGTCCTCAGCCCCAAGGTGAGAATGTTGGGGTGTCCTGTGCAGAGACAGGAGCTGGACTCTATGGTCCCTGTGGGTCCCTCCCGACTCAAGACGTTCTATGATTCTCCGATTAGAAGCTGAAAAGCAATTCAACTGCTCTGCAGTACTTGAAATTACAGTGAGTGAATGCATTAGAGAGATCTAGAAACTAAGTTGTTGCTATGAAGCAGTTAGTTATGAAATTTAATAATCAATTTGTTAGCACCTGATGGAAAACTGTGATCTGCAAGCAGCCTCCCAAGCTGCTTATGTGCAGCAGCAGCTATTTCCAAGGGAATTAATTACTGATGATTTGCAAAGGTAAGAATAATATTTTCCAACAAATGTAGCCTGTGCACTAGGAGGTTAAGCAAACACCACCAAAATGTCAACAGAGCCCTTGGCTTTGGTGTTCTCCCATTTCAAATGTAAGGAAATAGTTAACCAGAAATTATGCATAGGGAATACTTTCAAATCTTCCCATGAAGCAGAATGTCACACCATCTGGGGCACTTCTCAAGTGGTTTGGAAAGTTCACACTGTTTGGAATTACACAGAAATTCAACAGAAAAGGCCTCCCCGTATCCCCAAAGCCCCACAAGCAACTGCGGGGCCATGTCACGGCCTGCAAAGACAGCAAAGAGTTGGAACTTCTCTTCCATAAGGAAGCAAAGTCACAGCCCACCAAACTTTTCCATCCTGTAACTCTGAACACTCGTGCCGTTTTCTCAAAGTCAGCAAACGGTGCTTCCTCCTGCCAGGGAATTGCCTGTATTCCCAGGGGAAACCACCACCGCACAGGCTGGGCTCACGGCTCTCCAGAAAAGGGGTAGTTAAACCACTTCCAAAATCCCACTCAGTCCTACAGGCAGCACAGATGGGAAACCGAGCGGTGAGAAACCTCCCCGGGTCAGGCAGCAACAGGGAATCTCGGAACCATATAGGATCTAACACCAATCCAGCCACGTTTACTTGTGTGATGAAAATAAACAAATTAAAAAAGACACTGCTTAACTCCTTGAATCTTTGACATGAACGCTTAATGTCTAGCTTCCCTTTTTCTAAAAATAGTTACTGAAAAGTCAGCAAAAATGCCCTCACTTGCCACTGGCAGCTGACAGAATTGTGGATCTGTGTCATTTCAAGGCTTCATTTTAAGGCAAGCCAGTAACACGGGACTTAGAGCCCTGATGGATGACCTCCTGCTAGGAGCAAGGAAAAGTCTCTCAAATTCATCCGACTGGATTTCTTTGCAGGATTTGACACTGTTGATCAGCAAATACTTCTGCCCCACCTCCAAGAGATTAATGGCAGCAGACTGAGGCCGTTCTGCAGCTTCCTTCGTACCAAGTACACGGAATTATGACGAGCAGCTGCCACCATGTACTCATAACACATCATCTGCATCTTGCCAGCCAGGTCAGCCATCTCTCAGTTGTTACCTCCTGCCTCTAGAAAATCTACTGAATACAATTGCCTAAAAGTTTGGAGAAGGAACAAAGGTCTCAGCTGATTTAGAACTAAACAGAAAACAACCATTAATCCTGGGTTTCCCTTTATTAGCTTTTCTTACATATACAGCGGAGCAAAACCCAATCAAAAAGAACCAACCAAAGAAACCCATCACCTTACACCTCCAGAAATCAATAAGTTAAATTCCTTTGGAGAAAATATTTGTGCTTTTAGCTCTGGGGGACAGAAGCGTTTGAGCCCTACTTTTCCTCTTAATCCTGCACGCAAATAATTTCAACATTGCAAAAATTCTGAAGTTGAACATCTGAACAGAAATTCAGACTCAATATTAAATAAACATTTAAACATGTAATGATTTTAAACATTTGACAGTAACAGTTTAAACATTTGTAATGTTGCCCTCAAACTGACCTCAGTAAAATCTGCATTGCCCAAAGCACCATTCCTCAAAACCAATCCAGGCTGGGATTTCTCCTTCCATTTTAATACGGATTTCACAAAGGCTACATAAAAAAGAAGAGGAGCAGGCAGGAGGTGGAATTTGTTGGCAGAATCTGTCTCCCACAACTTGGCAAATTTATACACTATGCTTATGGTATGTGAGACTGGAAATCAGAGAAATTAGGAACTTCTAAATCTACATTTTCTTATCTGATATCATTACAACAGTAAATCCCTTTCTTTTGGTAACAAATCATTGCTTAAAAATGAAGGTCAAGAGCAGTACTAGTACTTATTTTTTAACTTATAACTACAAGGCAAGATGGAGAAAGAGAAAGAATTATATTTCAGAAGTGTATGGTGGGTTTCTTAGAATCATAGAATCATAGAACAATCAGGTTGGAAGAGACCCATCGGATCATCGAGTCCAACCATTCCTATCAAACACTAAACCATGTCCCTGAAGACCTCATCTACCTGTCCCTTAAACACCTCCAGGGAAGGTGAATCAACCCCCTCCCTGGGCAGCCTATTCCAATGCCCAATGACCCTTTCCATGAAAAACCTCCTCCTAATCTCCAGCCTAAATCTCCCCTGGCAGAGCTTGAGGCCATTCCCTCTTCTCCTGTCCCCTGTCACTTGGGAGAAGAGTCCAGCTCCCTCCTCTCCACAACCTCCTTTCAGGTAGTTGTAGAGAGTAATGAGGTCTCCTCTCAGCCTCCTCTTCTCTAGGCTAAACACCCCCAGCTCTCTCAGACGCTCCTCACAGGGCCTGTTCTCCAGCCCCTTCACCAGCTTCACCAGCTATGTGTACTAACAGCGTCAGTGCTGCCCTTTTCTCACCTCAGTGCCTCCTCAGGGCCACACTGCAAACCCAACTCTATCCACAAAACCACATTTTCTTTTGTGGAGTGTTGCACCTTTACCAGTTCTGTATCCCTGGAGACTCAATACCTCCATATGGATGGATTTTGGAAGTCCTGGGGCCAGGTTGGGGCAGAAGAAGGATCGGACTGGGCTCTGCAACTTGATTTTTAGATCCAGTCAACCTTCTGTATCTCTTCCTTTTCTCAAGCCCTGGCACAATAAGAGGAGCACCGTGTTCCAGTCCTTGCCTTACCTTGCAAACATACCGTGTTTTAAATCTCCCTGATGCTTCAGAGAGAGCAGCAATGAAAGTATCCACGATCGGGTAATTTTCACTCAGCTGCTCACCTAAGGACATTCGCTGCCTGGAAGTGGACACACGCGTCTTTTTCCAAATCCCAACAGCAAATCGTTACTCACACACATACACTGGGAGTTACAAATAAGCATAAACCAGCTGTAAAGTAACACTCACTTCTGCAATAACCATGGAATGATTTGTTGTTTCTGGCTGTATTTATAAATATACAGATTTTATTTGTACACAGTGAGCACTCCTTACAAAACCGAAAGCTACAACTCCCAAGGAAGGCCAATTTACCATTTTTATTATGTATTTGCGCTATTTCCCATTGAAGACAGCTAACACCTTGGAAAACATTTTTGGGACCACAGCTGATCACTCAAACAATAAAACACGCCATGCACGTGGAACACATCTCTAGCCAGTGACCATCCCTTCCTCTGGTTTGCCTAGAGATGCAGAGAGCTCCAGTAGAGCTCAGACAGGCCCTCACGGCTACAGCTGCCATTCAGACCTGAGAGATTCCACGTTGTGATAAAAATTAATGTACTTTGATATGCTCTGGGACTTCTGGTGCCTTGGGAACAGCTAAAGAAGAAATACAACCTTTTCAGCCTATCACGCTGTATCAGGGTTCTGAGATGAAGACCCACGTGGTAAATTCATGTCCCGTCTAACGTCAGCACTGAGGCTTCCCCAGCCGAGTGCCAGAGGACTCTGCCTTCATGTGTTTATTATCTCCCACAGAAAGCCTTTAACTAAATATACTAAATACATTTTCATCTATATGCAATTAAATACCTACTCTTGCCTTACATATCAGAATTTTTGGAAGTCAACATCAACCAGACACACGGAGAGTCTTAAAACTTATTAAGTGACAATGCTGCAAGACCCTTGTTTTATTTGCAAGAGAATACATTTCAGTCAGGCATAGCAAGTCACAGGCGTTCTACTTCCTTCGCTACTCCAAACAAACAAACAAACAAGCAAACAAACAAACAGTGTGTGTTGCGGAAGGTTTTAAGAAGACAGGGCCCCAAGACTTTATGAGACATCTTAGACTGGGCTTAGACTTGGGCTCAGGATAGGAAGGAGGACAAAGCCTTTGGGTAGTTGCCGGGGCTTCTTCATCAGGTTACGGTGAAAGGAGTGCAGTGTCCACAGACATGTGGTAAAGACACAAATCTTTGACAGCACAGCTGGACTAAAAGCTGTGTATCAAACACCTAACAAAACCTTTCTCTTAGTAATATGTAGAAACACTTAATGTTTCTGCAGATGCAACTACATGTAAAGTTATGGTGAACTGTCAATTCCATCTCTATTTGATTATGGGCTTTCACCTTAACAGAATGAAATGTCCTGGGGCAGGAGATGTTTCCCCAGCAAAGGAAATGGCATGAAAGGTGATCTGGTGAAAACATCAGGATGTTTGCCTCCAGTAGATGTAGGGAGGGGTTAAACTCCAGAGATTATTACTTTAAAAACTACTGGAAACAGGTTTTGAATCTGCACAACATGACAGATCTTCCCACAATGGTGGGAAACAGAACAGAGAAGACAAAATAAACCCCAAAGAAAATATTTCTACACAGAAAGCCAATTCCCAGGCTTTAATAAGGCCCAGAACCACCACAAAGAGAAAACAAGTTTCCTCCTAATGTATGTATGTTTGAGATGCAGTCAGTCTTTAATCTTATTGAAATTACAGGTAGGTGCTGTCTGCAACAGCAACTCCTCAACTCCCTGCTTTTCAGTATTTAATTCAGAGCAGGTATTGGTCAATATCTCAAAGTGTACAATGTTGTCCATAAGTTTGCGCCTCAGTGGCACTGTCAGAATGCCAGATGTGTTCCAAGCTGAAGAGAAATTCAACTGTTATTAGTTCCAGTTCACAAGTAGTATTGCTATAAATGTCATGGCACTAACAGATTTGTACAGTGTTAGAAAATATGTTCAACATACATAGTTGTTACAGTCGTCTCCAGCAGAGCTACATCTACTATAGAACTGAGAATTAAGCGTCACGAATAAATCATTTCAATTATATATTCCTTTTTTCTTCTGGACCTATTAAGTTATGTACACAACTTACTAAAAAGATCCCATTTTTCCATATGTACGAATAGAAGTTTTAATGCAACATCTATGACTTACTTGTGGTTAAATCAGAATTAAAAACCAAATTCACACACACGCAATATGTCAGTTATAATATATGAAAACACAGAAAAATGGTATTCTGGAGTGAACTTTTAGCAGGCTCAGAAATCTTAATTGCACCCACAAGGTTTCAGAGTGCTCCTGCTTGCAGCATGAAAAATGAATGTACGCCCAGAGTGTGAGGCTGCCGCTAAGGAGGCAGCTGAAAATGCGGCCCTCTCCATGTTGGGTCTGCTTAGGGAAATACAAGAGCCTCAGTTGCAAACGGAGAATCATAATTCATAGCTGCTTTCTTTTCCATGTTTCCACACACAGCATAAGTGAATAAACTGTCAGCATATGTCAATGCTTACCACCAAAAAAAGTCCTTTTTTTAAAGAATAGGAAAGTAACTGCAGAAAATCTGCAGATGGGAGTCCTGCAAAACTTTGAATTGTTGCTACCAATTCAGAGCATTCTACGTAGCAGCTGTTGGCAAATATCGGTTTCTATGTTGAAAGTAATACAAGAATTTTGAGAATAATTTTACTTCTTTTCCCTCAGACACTGAGAACCAATCATACTGTCTGTCTGAAGATAACTTTAATTCACACCAAGCGGCTGTACACACCACTCAGAACTGAAGATGCACATAAACTTTAATCTCCCACTCTACTGCCCACTTCTGCCCACTAACGCTTTTGATCATAGAATGAGAGAGTCACAGAATCAGTTAGGTCAGAAGGGACCTAAAAGCCCATCCAGTGCCACCCCTGCCATGGGCAGGGACACCTCCCACTGCATCAGAGGCTTCAAGCCCCATCCAACCTGGTCTTGAACCCCTCCAGGGATGGGGTAGCGACCACTGCCCTGGGCAAACTGGGCCAGGGCCTTCCCACCCTCACAGCAAAACATTTCTTCCCAATATCTAAGTTACATTTCCCTCTCGATCCTGGCAGTGTTCTTCTGCTGAGGATCCCGTGAATGCTACGATCGCAAAAAGTGACAACAGGTAGGTAGCTTAGAATTTTTAGAACGGAAATATTAGTGTTGTCCCCCACTTAAAAAAAGCGGGGTTTAGTCAAGCATGTGATGATTAAACCGTAAAATAGGTTCCAAAGCATCACTTCCACAAATCCAGACTCCTGAACAAATAACAAATCCAAGAGACCCCAAACTACCAATGCCAGTGCTGCCTACATTTAAACGCAGCTCTGCACTTCTGCCGCCAGGAGGACAGTGCCTTTGTCTAGGAAGTGGATTAATACCAACCGCAATTCCTCACGCTATGCCCACTTAACGATGAGGAGATTCAGTTCAGTGTTTTTCTGTTCCAAAAGCCTAATACGAAGGATCGGTAAGTCTGCCTCTTCCAACTGCACAAAAATCAGCTCATGCCAAATCCATCTTAGCCCAGAATGTTTTTATAAACAGATCATTTATTTGATTTCCCTAACAGAGACATTCATCAACTGCCTGCGCTGGAGATTAGCAGCAGATATGGATAAAAGAAGTATCTCAATAAAACACTGAGGTGTGCTGAGATCGCTTCTATTCTCACCCTAAGCCTAGAAAATGGAAGGAAGGTGAAGATCAGTCACTCCCAGTGGGGAATGAAAGGAGGTTGTAGAGAGGAGGGAGCTGGCTTCTTCTCCCAACTGACAGGGGACAGGACAAGAGGGAATGGCCTCAAGCTCCACCAGGGGAGATTTAGGCTAGAGATTAGGAGCAAGTTTTTCACGGAAAGGGTCATTGGGCATTGGAATAGGCTACCCAGGGAGGTGGTTGATTCACCTTCCCTGGAGGGGTTTAAGGCACAGGTAGATGAGGTGCTGAGGGACATGGTTTAGTGTTTGATAGGAATGGTTGGACTTAATGATCCGGTGGGTCTCTTCCAACCTGGTTGTTCTATGATTCTATGAATGCACCTTCAGACAACGAGTCAGGGATATTAAGAGACCCAGGAATACTAAAAGACAGCAAGAAATCACAGTGAAACTCCTTCAGCCCTATCTCTTACCAAACTAGGCTTCCATTTTATGTATCAGTCCCATTGTGTTCACATTGTGTGACAACGAAGCCAGAGACATTCAACAGCAACACTGCTCCTTTCTTCCTGCTCCCACAGGCGGCTTTGGGAGATCCAACCGAGTGATCGTGTTCAGCTCATTCTGCCCACGGAATCTTTGTAACAATGACAGCCACAACAACTGGAGAGTGCTGCTCTGCTTGTAAGGAAAGTTGGTATTTTGCTGTGATCA
Source organism: Coccyzus lansbergi (assembly GCA_033558105.1). Taxonomy (NCBI): domain Eukaryota; kingdom Metazoa; phylum Chordata; class Aves; order Cuculiformes; family Coccyzidae; genus Coccyzus; species Coccyzus lansbergi. The sequence goes on from JAUMJK010000059.1 coordinate 456,055, forward strand.
CAGAACTGCAGGATCTAAAATAATCCGCACAACCCTTCTCCCCCAGAGCTTTATTTGAAACTGCAAGGATTAAAAACTGTCTCAGAAACAGATGAATTGGCTCAAGAGCACAGATAATGCAAACAAAAAATTACTTTTTTTCCATGAGGACGAAGGATTTTCTAGAACATATTTACAGGAATATGGCATAACTTACCAGTGTTTATATACACTGAACCCAAACTTTATCTGCGGGCAAGGCTGCAACACCTAACAAAATCAAAAAGGAATAACATATTCCTATTGAATCTCTTTGCAGTGTGGTAACTTGCCAATGAATCATCTGATTTGCACTTTCAAACAAGGAAGCCTTCTTAGCTCTTAAGCAATACTCCAGTTTATGTTAAATGCTTCTTCCCAGAGTAACTCTTGCGTCTCGTTTATTATTTATGTTTTTCTCAATTCTCCCTCTGTTGCATCATTTGTTTTCTGTGAGCAACCAGCCCCTGTTCAATTCCCGCTGAGGAAAGGATGACATCTCTTCATTCTTCACATCATTTCCAGAAGCTCTCAGATCCTCAAGCACATTCAAGAAGGCATTTTTTTTCCTCTACAATTTATTTGATCAAGACTGGAGACTTACAATGTCAGCAATCTTCCCTCTGCATTTTTCCGTGCAATCCCACCAACCACCACCTTCCGCAGCTGCAGGAGGTTTTGATGTTTTAAGTCAATGAATTTTGGGGAGTCTTTTTCCTGGAGTAGTTCTGTTTTCATTTTCTCATCAGGAAGTGATCTGCGAAACACAGTTCCTGAAGACTCCTTTCCAATAGCAATCAATCAAGGAAGAACAGGCTCTCAGTTGTAACTTGATGGTGAGTACCCCCCTTCTATCCACTGACAACAAATAATCCCTAAAGTCACAAAATGTCCCAGAAGAGCAGAATTTCAGAATACAAGCAAATCTATTCTCTACTTTATAAATGTTTGGTTATTGGGTCAAAGTGTCACCAGGAGCAACAGATTCTGTAGAACACCAAAGTGTTCCAGAAAGCAATAAAGGACTGGAGAAATCAAACAGAAGAGAGTCATAGAATGACCCAAGTTCGAAGGGAGCCCCAAGGATCATCAAGTCTGACTCCTGTCCCTGTACAGGACAACCCCAATGTTCTCACCTTGGGGCTGAGGGCATTGACCAAATGCTTCTGGAATATTCTCAGCCTCGGCACTGTGACTGCTTCCCTGGGAGCTGTTCCAGTGCTCCACCACTCCTTGGGGGAAGAACCTTTCTATAATGTCCCACCTGACCCTGCCCTGGCACATCTTCCTGCCATTCCCTGTAGACCATGATGAGGTCTCCCCTCAGCCTCCTCTTCTCCAGACACCATAGACCCAGTGACTTCAGCTGCTCCTCATAAGGCTTCCCCTCTAACCCTTCACCAATTCCATGCCCTCCTCTGGACATTCCTCGGTAGCTTCAGATCCTTTTTATCCCGTGGAGCCCAGAACTGTCCCCAGTGCTCAAGGTGGGGCTGCACCAGTGCAGAGCAGAGTGGGACAACCCCCTCCCTTGACCAGCAGACGATGCTGTGCTGGATGCACTTTAGGAACTACAACCAGTGGCTGGAGATGTTCACCATCAAATACTAAGAGCTTCTTTAGATACCATGGTGTGAGAAATAAAAATGCAGATCTTCATTAAAATATGTGAGTTCATATAAAATTTCTCCTTCGTACTTTAAAGTGTTCATAGTATTTCCCCAAAACCCAAGATTGATGAACTCTGAGCTCAAATGACAGTTTTATATAGAAAAATACCCCAACACTTTATTTGTTTTTCCTACTACTTCATTATTAAGGAACTTGTAAGAGATTTTGTAAGAAAGCAAGATACACACATCACGTATTTCCTGTGCTCACGACCAGAACTTACAGCTACCTGATGGGAAACAGGGAGGGTGCATCACTGTGCCCTCTCCTACAGGTACATGAAATCAGAGATACCAAAGCCTCTGAAGAAAGTCAAGCTACAGGGTTGCCAAAGCACAAAGAGCAAGACCCAGTCCATCACCAAAGCCTGAAAGATTTATTTCAATTCCTTCTAATGCAAAGGAATCACTGCTCTGACAAAAGCCTCTGGACACTACAGCAAGGCAAACAAACAAAGAGACATAAGTAGTTAGTGTGCATCAGGGCTGCAAAGACAACAGGCTAGGATTGCAGTAATAAGATGCTACTGCCATATAATTGCTTTCCTGACCGTGTCCAGACACAGTTCAATCACAAAAAACTCAGAGCCAGAACGACCTAGTAGGTCTTCCAGCCCGTTCTCCTGCCAGTACAGATGACTGTAGGGTAACTCTTCTGTAACTGTATCAGATAAGAGATCTGCTGCTACAGGCAGTATGTGGGCTCTGGTTTCTATCCAGCTTCAGACTTTAAACAAAATATAACTGGAAATTCATTTTGGTCAACTCCCTGCAGGTCTTTTAAAAGATACAGACCTTAGGCTTTGCTGTAAGGCTTGTCCGGCCAGACTCAGATTCCACAGGATGATCTGGAGGCAAGGCAGAGCCTATAGTGCTGTCTGTTGCTAAAGTCTTTCCAAATAAATCGAGAGTGAGAACCTGCCCATCACTGGCAATGCAGCTTAACAGACCTGTGCTGGGAAAACAATGCATGCCTACGAACATAAACCAGGTTGTACCGACTCTGTATCTTCACTGATTCTGTATCTTCTCATTTTCTAAGTTTTCTGGTAGGAATTGATGTAAGTCTGCTCACTTCTGAGCAGTTACAGACATGCACATCGAATGAATAGCTGCGATGACCACAACATGATCAGCAACACACAAATCAAGAGCTGCATTTGGGAAAAGGGTGGGGTTAGCTTTTCACTGTGCCATTCATTTTTGAAAGAGATGTAGCATCTTAAAAGCACAAAGAATCCAAATTAAAACAGTTGCTGTTCCTGCATCATGAAACCAAAGTAGTACTAAAGTAGCAATGCTGCAAGGATTTATCTTTCTACTTCAAGGAAGCTTTAATTTATGAAGATGATATATGATAAGAAAATATTGTTATCAAAGACTTGGGCAGTAAAGGAACTTGTGTTAGAAGTCAGTTTTGACAATTCTTTGAATCTAAAAGACTTATAAGCACTAAAATGTCATCTGTCTATCCATGTGAGATTCGGCATTGGTAGTATTTCAGAAGCGTAAAACCATTCTTTGTTATGTATTTTCCTGACGATGATATATTTTCAAAGCTGTCTAAGAGGCCACATTCTCACCAGAAGTGCAGCGGGATGCACATGTGGTACACACATATTTGCAGAGAAAAGCTAAGTTTGAACAGTCACAACAATCAATGGGTCAAACCAGATAAAAGCACAGAGTGTGGAATTCATTGTCAAGAGCTGGCACTTAAAGATTTCAAATATTTTCTTCAATTTAGAGATTCATTGTTCAAGCTAAATTAAACAAACCGTTGGGAAGCTAACCTGATTATCTCCCTATAAATTTTTCTGTTGTTAATTACCAGCTACTCCAGATGCAGATGTGGAAAATGGAGCTGTATGCCTCATAGGGATGTTTTTCTAAAGGCTTTAAAGAGAGAGAGAGAGAGAGAGAGAAGGATAGAAAAGAAAGTAAGACATGAGAGCACTAATTGCTCATCCCTGACCTCTTCCAAACCACTGCAAAACTGATAAAAGCTGCCTGAGATGTTTTCATGCAGTTCATCTTTGGCCTTTTTCAACAGCCACCGGGGTATCCGTGCCCCCTTTAAAGCTGGGGCTAGGATTTGAATAATAAGAGCTGTAATTATTTTCTTTGAGGTGAAAACAAATGATCTTTAAATTAGGTTAAAAAAAATTCCCGTGCAAAGATTACTCACTGTGATTACTGCTCAGTCCAGCTAAGGCGAATTCTGCCAGCAGTGCTGGGCTGAGAAAGACATTAAATAGCAAGAAATTATTACACATAATATTCAGAGTACTTACACATTCTTGGATTTGAATGCTTCGGCAAAGCGCTGCACACTCTGAAGAGAAGCAAGGTCCAAGGTCATCGCTTCTACCTTGGCTTTATGCTGGAACAAGAGAAAATAGAAAAACAGATAAATAACAGCCACTTTAGTTCATGGTATCATGTTCCAGTAAACGTGTTATGAAACTTCTCCGATTCCCTTGTTTAAGACTATAACCCCAGAGTGAACACAAATCACCCAATAGAACAGATGAGCACAACATTTAGTGCCAAAAGTAGCTCTGTAGTTTTGTGGTTCTGCTAAAAATGTACAGAGCGTAAGACACGGCTTTGTGTAAGACAATGGATCGACACGGGTGTAGTGTTCAGGTTAATACCTTCTCTTTTTCCTTCCATTTAACTGGTGAAACATGTAACTCATGAAATAAAAAGCAGAATAAGCATTATTCATGGTATTTTCTACATAACATATCAACCGAAAATAGTCTGTAAATACTCTAAACCAGCTAAGCTCAAGCCTGCACACATCAATCCAAACGACTGTATTGTTCACAGCGGGTGATGTAGAAGACAGTATAAAATGAGAGCAGGAAATGACTGATTGGCCTCCTCTTTCGTTCAAAAGGAGTTTACCAGTGCGTAATATCTTATAAAGAAATTGTGCACGGACTTAAAACCAACTTTTCAGCTAGAAGAGGACATGTGATCCCCAAAATGACCAGTTAACCTGAAGGTACAAACCTCAGGCACCACCCAAACCACTCCTCTTAATATTTTGAGTGCTAAGAACCCTGTTCTCAGATCTTTTGAAATGCTTACACTCTAAATCACGCAACAAAATGGACCAAAAGTCTACTTTCATCCACTAAAGTCAAAGTCATCAGAGAATCAAGTGGACGGTGGTTCTTTCAAGCCAGAGTTCTGACACTGGCAGTTGTGTGTCTGCACCTCACCCCCCAGTTCAGTTTAAAAACATCTGTGATCCTCTGCAAAATGCCAACTACCATGACATGTAAGTCACGTACGTCCCCTAAGGAATTATGAACATGTTTGTTTGTGCTCACTTTCACTTTCAAACTTAGGTTTTAGACCATACAAACCGTCTTGGCACATACGAGAAAGCTGGCACAAGCCCTGTACTCACCCCAGACTGAAACACGTCAACTGGCAGCTCACCCTGCTCTACTTTTTCAGGGAAAAATGAATTAGAGAGAGACTTCCAATATGCTACCCACACCTAAGTGCAACGGTCGTGGTTCAGGCTAGATGCTAGTACTGCTAAAAGAAAGAGTTAAAAAAAGATGGAGCGGATCCAGTGGAACTATGCAACCAAGAGAAGAAGCAAGCGGAGAGGCAGCAGGAGCACTGTGAAACAACAGGGCATCGACTGCATCGACAAGGTTCTACAGTGAGCATTTCTGTAGCAACAAAAGGAAAGCAGCACATGTCAGCACAGAAGCAAGCCAAGAAAAGTGCTCCCATTGTCTCCTGAGTTCAAGCGATTCTCCTGATTTCCATGTTCCAGTACATCTGGTTCTCTTCTCCCTACATCTGTTTCCTATTTTCCTGGTACCAATTCTGCCTGCTACAATTACCTTACAGGTCAGGTTTAAACAGAATGTCATTCAAATCGATTTTGTCCCACTGCCACCAGACTTGTCAGGACAACGAAATAATTACAGCTAAAATCTCTACAGGTTCAGCTCCCATCAAGAAGCAGCAATTGATGGAGTCTGCAAATGCCAACTGCAACATGGCTACAAAGGGAGGTTGGGTTTTTTTACCCTCACAAGACACACATCATTCTGGAATACGTTTTGTCCCACTGGGTAAATATTTTCTTCTGTTTGACAGTCAGAGACCTGAGAAAGATGCGGCTGCCTTCCACTATGCAATAGTGCTCCACAGCAACTCCTGTCCAACTTGGCAGTGCAAAGTGTTAACTTCATAGAGAAGGACCGTGCAGAATTTTGCTTCTGTTTCCCTCAGTTAGAATCATCATAGAATCATCATCACAGAATGGTTTGGGTTGGAAGGGACCTTAAAGATCATCCAGTCCTACCTCTGCCACGGGCAGGGACACCTCCCACTGCATCAGGGGCTCCAAGCCCCATCCAACCTGCCCTTGAACCCCTCCAGGGATGGGGCAGCCACCCCTGCTCTGGGCAACCTGGGTCAGGGCCTCCCCACCCTCACAGCAAAACATTTCTTCCTAAAATCTCATCTCAATCTCTCATCTTTTAGCTGAAAATCACTCCCCTCGTCCTCTCCCTGCACTCCCTGATCAAGAGCCCCTCCCCAACCTAAACATTCTTCCCAGTGCCACATTTTGGGCTTCTGCCATGGGTTCCAAGAACAGAAGAGAAGTGTCCGTGTATTTCAAGACCAAAAGAAAAGAAGTATGATGCCTCAAAAATACTTTCAGGTGTAGAAAATAAACAAACTAAGATTGACATGGTTTTCTGGATCAATCTACTGCAAATGTAAAAATCAGAAATTTAAAAATCATAAATGAATTCTTGGAAGGAATGATCGGTGACTGGTACAGAATAAATGCAAACTGTAATTACACTGGTTCTGTACGAGCTCCATCAATGCAGTAGAAGCACCTTTCTAGTCACACTCAATTTTCTTAAGCCAATAAGATCATTTCTTTCAAGGAATTTAACAGTACTTCACCTCTTTTCTTTTGGCTTTGTCACACAAACAGTTACAGAAAAAGACAAAGAAAACATTTGTTAAGAAATCCAACAGACTATAAAAAATAGTCTGAAAAGGGAGAAATGGAGAAGGCAAGAAAGGATGTGTTTAGTAATGATTTCCATCGAATAGCAGCGAAAGCAAATGGAAAAATAAACATTTTTTCCTACTTCCTCCCTGCTTGTGCTTTTTAAAAACCCGACAGTAACAGTCTGTATTCCCTTTGCAAACATACATGTTGAGCACAGAGACATCATTTGCTCTGCTTTCCTCAGGGGAGAAACTGGAGCAGGTGACATCCAAAGCACTGGGATCAGAACTCGCCACCGTAGCTCCCGAAGCCAGGCAAACAGCCAAGTGTGAGTGTTTGCCCCACACTGTTTCTGGGCAACGGAACCCACTGGCATTCCATCAGCTTAGGCAAGTTCTGGTTCAGACCTTTCTGATTCAGACTCTTTCTCACCAATTGAGATTCTGGATTCTGTAAACCATCAATTCCACTGCAGTCTGAGAACATGAAAAGCTAAGCCTTTAGCATCCGATTCACTTTCATTCCACATTTTCCCACTCGCATCTCTACATTATGATTTATTTCAAAAAAGCTATGAATAAGGCAACACATTTGCATGGTGTGTTCTTAACAGGATCATAGAATCGCAGAATCATTAGGTTGGAAAAGACCTCTTGGATCGAGTCCAACCATAGTTGTCCACTACTAAATCATGTCCCCAAGTACCTCATCTGCCTGCCTTGTAAATACCTCCAGGGATGGGAACTCAAACATCTCCCTGGGCACACTCTGACAGGGCCCGATTAACCCTTTCTGTGAAAATTTGTTTCATGATATCCAGTCTGAACCTCCACTGGCACAGCTCGAGGCCATTCCCTCTTGTCCTGTCCCCTGGCACTTGGGAGAAGAGCCCAGCTCCCTGCTCTCCACAACCTCCTTTCAGGGAGTTGTTGAGAGCAATGAGGTCTCCCCTCAGCCTCTTTATCCTTCTGCAGGATAAACATCCCCAGCTCTCTCAGCCGCTCCTCATAGGGCCTGTTCTCCAGCCCCTTCACCAGCTTCATTGCTCTTCTCTGGACTCGCTCCAGAGTCTCAACATCCTCCTTGCAGTGAGGGGCCCAGAACTGAGCACAGTACTCAGTTTTGTAATAATGTCAGCAGATCCAACGAATGACAAGTGGAAGGTTTTTTGTTTCCTTACAGCAGCTCAGTGTTAGGTTTCTTAGCATGATTCCCCTCTTTCCCTATAAGCCTAGGTAGCACATATTTACAGCAAAAGAAAACACACTTTTTGAATAAAAAATAAAACTAAGCCACGTTTTTGCTAAGAGGCATCGTAGCTGTAATTGTAATGCACAGTCAGAACTGATTGCTAATGGTACTCTGCAAATCCTGATCTCATGTGTCATAACTGTATTACACTGATTTCTTTCACCATTTCACGTCATGTATTTTCGAGACCAAATTATGCCTCATTTTATGTTGTGAAATCTTAAATGGGACTTGTCACTCGCCCAAACGCAGAAGATCATCTTAAAACTGATATAAAAAAATCAGCCCACTAGGGCAGAAAACCTCAGAATTCTAAAAATTAAATCGACACAAGATATTAGTGCTCCCCCTAATACTTTGATTACCTCATTTAAGGGGAAACTAAATAACAGAATGAGTGTAGAATAACTTAAATAGCTGAATTCTGAATTCCTGGATCATTATTACGTGGCGCTTTTGGAAGGCTGGTGTCCTCACCATGGACCCCCAGGACAAGTGTCCCAACTGTGTCACAACCAGACTCAAGGCAGCTTCACAAACAGAAGGAGAAACTCTTCTGTTCTCTACTGAACCTTGTGAAAACAAGGGCAGTCACAGCCATCAAAACAGTGCTTTTGGGAGGTGGGGTCCTTGCATTTCATGATGCCCAGAAAGCAGCTCAAGGTTAATGAGGGTTGTGGTGAGGTGGGTGCTGGTCTCTTCTCCCAAGCAACAAGTGATCAGATAACAGGAACTGGCCTCAGGTTGTGTGAGACTGGAGAGTAGGAAATACTCCCTCACAGAAAAGGTTGTTGAGCACTGGAAGAGGCTGCCCAGGGTACTGGTAGAGTCACCATCCCTAGAGGTGTTTAAAAGACGCCTAGGTGTGGTGTTTAGGTACACACTGTAGTGGTGGACTTGGCAGTGTTACGTTAGTGGTCAGATTCAGTGACCTTAAAGGTCTTTTCCAACCTAATCAATTCTGTGATTTCAGTGCAGAAGCAGCTGAAGGCAGATCGCTCCATGGTTCCAACAAGTCCTCCTTTAAACACAACACAAGAACATTCTGAAATATGCAAAGAAAAAAAAAAATATCTCGCATTTGACAACTTTATGCCCAGTTCTAAAAGCATTTTATCAATATCTCCAGGAAAGTTTCATGACTCTAAATAGACCAGAAAACAGTCTGGTTGCTCTTGTATGCAAATTGGAGCAAAACCACTGAACATGGCTAAGTGCAATTGGTACATTTTGCACTGAGGCCAGAAAAACACTTATTGAGCCAGAAAGAAACAAGAAAGTCAAAACATCCCAAAAGCCACCAAGTTCCCTATACATGATGCATTGACTTTAGAGCTTAAAATCTGTTTAAAAATGAACACTGCATGGGAGAGTAGTTTGGCAGTAAACATGATTGTGCATCCGTGTCTTGGTATTGAAGAAGGAGCCTTTTTTCATAGTGAATTTTTCATTCAAATCTAAGTGATGATTTACGTTAAATATAGGTAAAGCACAGCTACATTTTCCTGAAGGATTGCAAGGAAGTGAAGAGCAGTACAATAAGTTGAAGCATAAAAGCTTTCTCTGTCATAATATTTATTATAATGGCATATAAAATAGCTGAAATAAATAATAGATGACTAAAAGTAAATTCATATGATAAAGAATCTTTCAGCAGACACCATTACTTCTGACTGCTCCAGTTTCATACAGAGTTGAAGAGACTTAATAAATATGCTGTAGCCCCCACATCTGATGTAAATACAAGTCATTTGGTAAGGGCTTCCTTGAAACGTAACACAGTGGACATGAGATAATTTACTGTATAATCTCACTCTGAAAAAATATTGCGTATATATCTTCAATATTTAACAGTCCTTACTCAAAACTGTACATGTAGCACAACAACAAAAACATCTGACTCAGAAAGACTCAAAACGCAATACATTGGTAAAAAGCAGATTAATTTGAGAAAGAAAAATCTGGATGACAACATATTGGAATGCAAATTGTTCTCCTATGCAATGTGAGAAACAGAATCTTCAGGACAAAAGAATCTGACACCAAAGCTGATAAGAAGTCTGCGGAATTATCTTAAAATACATAAAGAAAAAAACCCTCAGCATATGACAATAAGCCCCCACTAAGGACAAAGCAGGGCCTGCCTGGGCAGCAGGGCTGGTAGCTCGACACACGGCTCGTGACAGTCAATAGCCAGAGCCATGCACTATTTATGGAGCTGCGTAATAGGGAGAAAGGCTTTCACTCGGGATTAAGACTGTAAATATTACTGTCCCTAATGCAGTCAACACTTGGTACTTCATGCAAAGTTGTATTTATGTAATGCCAGCTTCATCTCATCATTGGCTTTGATTGTCATGCCGCTCCTTCTCACGGACCTGATTGGGATAGATGACTCACTGCCTAAGAGCAATCCAACATAGGTGCTAGATGCTTTAATGACAGGTTCTCCTGCTGCATTTGATATACCTTCATAAAGCTCATTAGAAGACACCATGGTGGAACGATTTTACGCTCAATTCTTCTGGTCACTGCCCCCATATCAGCAATTTCTATACAGTACTTTCAAATTGTCACTAACTTTATGCAAGAGAAGATGGCACACGACACAAACCAATTTCCTAACTAATAGTTATTTTATTAACCAATATAGCAGGAAAACACAGAGTCAGGGAGGTTTGAAAAGATGCCCAAGATCCAGTCCAACTGTCAGCCCGACATTACCGTGCCCACTAAGCTGTGTCCCAGATGCCACACGGCACATGTTTTTTTAAAGAGAGACTCCTCCACTGCCCTGAGGAGCCTCTGCTAGGGCTTCACTGCTCTTTCAGTAAAGACATTTTTTACTTATGTCCAGTCTAAACCACTCCAGTTGCAACTTGAGGCCATTTCCTCTCATTCTTTCTCTTGTTCCTTGGAAGAAGAGACCAGCACCCATATCACCACAACCTCCTTTCCAGGAGCTGCAGAAAGCGATGAGGTCTCCCCTCAGCCTCCTCTTCTCCAGGTTAAACAGTCCCAGGTCCCTCAGCTGCTCCCAGAAGTCCTGGGGTCCAGCCCTTTCCCCAGCTCCATTCCCTTCTCTGGACGTGCTCCAGCCCCTCAACATCCTTCTTGTAGCAAGGGGTCCAAAACTGAACCCAGGATTTGAGGTGCGGCCTCACCAGCACCAAGCACAGGGAGACGATCCCTTCCCTGCTCCTGCTGGCCACACCATGGCTGATCCAAGCCAGGATGCTGTTGGCTCTCTGTACGTGATGTACAAGGAAACAGCTGGGACAGACTGTGATTCTTCATGAAAATTAGAGATGAAAGATTTTGTTTCTTTCATTAGAAACAAAATCTATTTTATAGTACTCGGTTTCACCATTTCATAACACATGTTTTATCTGTACTTTGGTTGTCCTTTATTGGTATAATTTTCTCCCCTGCTCCTCCTGGAACTCTGGCAGGGGTTGCTGCCAACCAACTCAAGTGAAGAGCACACACGTAAAAACCCAACAGGTCAGGATAAGCCTGCAGATTGCCAGCACTGCTGATCATCCTTGGACCTACATTTTATCATCAAGGATGAATTATTATTGTTATTTCCTTTGTCTCTATCCCTTCTCCAGATCATTTGTTCGGCAGAGAACAATGTTTATCTTTTTGGCATCATCTACAACCTAGCGGTAAGAGGCTTCTTCAGAAAACCCAAAGCCCTCAAGCTGTAGTAGGACTGTGCTGTAAATGAATGTCTTAAAGTTGCAGCAGCAGCTTACACACACGATAGTCAAGAGCAAACGTCTGAACTGAGCTCAACTGGGCTCTAAGAGAAATTGAGAATTCTCGATCCTCCTTTAGGTAGAGATTAAGTATGAAGGCAAACAATGAGCTACTGAAATTCCACGTCGCTTGTCTTCAGAAGAGCAATAAAGACAACCTGACAGAAGGAGTTTGGTTTTTCAGGCTGCCATACAGCAACCTGGCACTTTGTCTTCACATTTAAACAAGTCACTATTTCCAGTAATATTTTTCCTTCTGCCAAATATTGCATAATTTACCTATAATTTAAAAGCTATCCCACAAATACAACATGACTAAAGGGAGTGTTTGTATAATTCAGTTGAATGCACAATAGTTGGTCATGCAATAGTTGTTTTAAATTCCTCAAAGATTTTAAATCTCTGCCTATTAGTAAATATCTACTCATAAAAAGAAATGCAAAATACAAGTATTTGGTTTTTTTTGTGGTTGCTTAGTTTTCCAGATTTTAAATTTTTTATATATAACTCTTCTGTAATAAATATCCCCACAAGAAGCAATAATGTTGTTTCATAATCTTTACATTTGTGAACTCGTTAGACCAATATCTCTGTAAATTTGGCCTTTTGCATCTTCTGAAGATAACTACAAAGGAAAAAAAGGAAAAATGTGCTTTTCTTTCTGAAATTACTATCTTCAGAGATGGAAGCTATGCCACAGCAATCCTAACTCATGCTTTAAAAGAGCATGAGAAGTCAATCTTGTAAGGATATTTTAGAAGTTATTTATTCCCTAGCCAGAAAACAAAAAAAAACAGACACAAAAATTACTAGACTATAATTTCAGAATACTTCAATTTGTAGGCTCCAACTGTCCCTGATTTTGCCTGGCTGCAGCCGATTCCATCGCAGGCAGCACACATCTGCTCCAACAACAAGAAATTGCATGTATTTCACAAAAAAAAAAAAAAAAAAACCCTGACCCTGGGATTTTGGCAACAAGAATTTGTTTAGCTCTTAATGTACAGCAACTGGGGGTATTTACTCGGGAGCCTACTTTTAGCTGGATTTTTTCCTTTCCCTGGATATAGATCATCCCTTTGCCTCTCCAAACGCCCATTCCTGTAAAGCTGATTTGAATTTATCTTGGGGAATCTCAAATAATCTTGGCAATATATTACATGTGTATGGTTTACTATTCTAATAAACATATCTCCTTGTTTACAGAGTAACCGGGGGAGCCTGGGAACACGGAGCAGGATCCTGACTGGAGCCTCCTTATGCAGATGCTTTCAATTCCTTTCATTCTACAAGATTTGAAGAGATAGCAGAACGCATTCGCAAAAACAGCAACAGGGCAAATGGTATCGAGGTAATTTAGAAGCCACAGACTTTGCTTCCTTTTAAAAAACTTGGGCAATTTGAAGTTTTTAAGATTAAATAAAACCAGCTCACAGGCTGCTGAGAGATATGTAGTAGAGGTGGTAAACAGGGTACTGGATTTGTTGGAAATGGTAGGAAAAACGGTATTTCTTAACAGATTAAACCAGTAACGTCCCTACTGCAATATAATATTATGGTTGTTAATTACCCACAGCATTAAAGTTGCGTTACTCTGTAGGCACAGTTATACACGCACTGGTTTATAAATCTCCCAGCGGGGTTCCACGTGCAGATCTCACACACAGCGCGGAGCCAGCATCGCTCCTGCCGATGACAAACAGGACGAGAAAAGCATGATGGTCAAAAGGGCAACAATGTGTAAGTAAATATAAACTGAACCTTTTTTCCCCGTTCTCTCATGATCCATAATCATACACTGCGCTGTTGCCTGAGAGCGCAGACATGCACTGTGCGGCGCATTAATCCTTCAAACACTAACAGATGCTGGCAGGGATTTAGGCTGGAATGTATTTACAAAGTGACAAATTATGTTCCGTATTATACCGAGAGAGAAAGAGCACCCACAAATAGGCTGATAAATGTCAGCTGCAGTCACGACAAACGGTTTATTTTTATTATACTGTAACCACAAATGTTTTTTGCAGGGAGGCCGAAGATTTATTTGTTGCAGGAAAAAAACAAGATTATATATGACACAAAGTAATAACTGTGAGCGCACTGATGTTCTGGGCAGCGTGCCCTCCTGGAAGCTACGCTGGGATTGAAAAATGCTGCTTAAAAATGGTACGGTGTATGACACAAAACAAATAGTTCACAAATCCCTATCAAAACAACAATAACTAATAATTAAAGACGGTCTTTGGACCTGGTTATACAAGTTAAGACACAAGCAGAGCATCTCCTTTAGTGGAACGTTGAAAACAAAGTCATGATATTAAAATAAGTCTGATTAAATAGGCTTAGATGAAAACCAAAATGCTATAATTGCTAGATGGAAGGAACATATATTTAAATGCGGTCGTAGCATTAGAAGAACATTTAGCGTAGAACGGTTAATTGGCAGAATAGTGACGTCTGCAGGTCTAGAAATGCACTGCAGCTGCGCCAGAGCACAGCAAACCAGGAGGTTTAAGGTACTGGTCTTACTCCCCACTCAATAGCAGGAAAATGCAGATATGGTATAGCTAAAACTCATCACTTTGTTAATCATGAATAATTTCAGGATGCTTCACATAAGTAAGAATATATGCAAGAGACAAAGAAATGCAAGAACCGAGCGATTAGCTCTGTAAGAGATTAGAATTGGCAGTTCAGTTACAGCCTCTTGGCTTCGAATACTATAAACCAAATACTTTACAAAACAGCATCCTCCAAACACACACGCATCCCCCAATTCTTTTGTTTCCACAACCATTCTGTCCCCCAGCTACGAGATCCATTGAAAATGGTCACATTGTTCTGTATGGGATTTTTGACAGTGAAAGAAAAGGATGGAATCGCATTAGCAAAGATTCCTGGTACAAATAAAGGTTGGCAGGATCAGGTTCTTTATAGACACTCAATAAACACAATCTAGACTGGAAGAAGTCCTGCACACTCACAAGAAAACGCCAGGAGCAGCACCAGAATACGGAATCCTGGCACTGAGCCACCCAAATTGTGCTCATGAAAGGAGGAAGGTTCTTCTGTCCTTTCCTTGTGAAGCAATGATGACTGTGAGACAAAGAAAATGTGAACAAAATAAACCCAAAGGCTGGAGTTCAATTTCTGTAATTTCAGTCTCAGGAACCAGTTTGCTCTTTCTGCAGTCAGAATGTAGATCTGAAACCAAACACGTCACTGAAAACATAATGTGATTCCGGGGTTGTCAAAAATCAGGGATCAACGTCTAGACCATGTGCTTTACAAACACAAAGCTGACAGCACCCAGACACTGACAGAGGCCACGAGGCCGAGTCCCATTGTCCATGTGGCTTTAGTGCAAACCTGACGTCAGTCCAGACCCAAGCGCCTCAATTTTAAGCACCATCAACATGAAAGTGTCTCAAATTTTCTTTTACTAATTATACATGAATTTTCTGATAAAATTTTGATCTCTACATAACAAAAGCACTGCAGAAAATCAACGCCTCGTACAGCAGCAGAGGTGATAGTCACCTATCTTTGACTTACTAGAACGTTTATTTCCTAGGTACAAGCTGCCAATGAAAGACATAGAGACAAGTATGAGAATAGCTCTTAAAAGTAACATTCTCATAAGCATTTTCCATACCAAAGAAGGAAGCGTTGCCATTAAAGTAAGTAAAGCAGCAAGAGAAGCACAATAACCTACTTTTAACCTGAAGAACAGGCATGCAAGATGACTATCAACGCTTTATTGATGAGAGGGAAGGGGAAGAAAGGAAGAAAAACCCCAACCACAACCACCGTTCTGCTCAAAAAAAGACGCAAAACTGACCACAAAGAACTGGAGATGAAGGGAAGCACCACATCAAGAGTGTGGGGAACACTACTGGACAGAAAGATTTGTAGATGCCTTCTGCAGTTCTGCAGTGTTAATGCCACTTTTAATGCAGCTATTCAATATTTAATGGCTTTTAATTTAACAGGTATTTTTGCATAGTTAAATACCAATGGTACTTATTCTACCTTCAAGCAGCTTGGGTTTTTTTTCAGCTTTTAAGGCAAATCCAGGCTGTAGCAGCCCAAAACACCTGAACAAGGAGCAGTGACTGCAGATCCGACCCATGTGCCACATGCAAAAATGTAAAACATGCTAAAAAAATCCAAACCGAAAATTTCCAAGCAGATGTTTATAAACAGAAGGTAACGGATAAAAACCCAAACACAATGCTGCATTATGTTACATGATTCACAGATGAATCCACTGGAACTACGGCAAAAAGCCCTTCTGGAAAACTTCCAGAAATTAAAAGGTGCAAACAAGCTGCCTAATACCCTTGCGTAGACTGAATTCTTATGAAGAAAATAAAGTTTATTGTCTGGAAACAGAGAAAGCATGAGGAAAGCACTAAAGCAATGGAGGTGAACAATTAGACAGATGTTCACTTAAGGAAATAAAGAGAACAGAAGAAGCCATCACTGACGAATTTTACGAGAATACTGACAACTCTGCACCTCATCAAGGGCACTGGTAAAGTTAAAGCCACTGAAGCCATTTCTGCTCAGCTCCACTGTAACTGCTGACCTTGCAAAAGTCTGCATTTAGCAAATGTGGCTTAGGAAAATAGCATTATACTTTTCATCTTACCTTTTTTTTCCTAAACTCCATCTATACTGTACTGTATATTTCAAGAAAATTAACTTTATTTCCTTGTATAATATTGCACATACTCGGATTTTATTTTTTTCTTCCCCAACTACGCTTTGGTATCAGGAAAAGCTACATTTAAAAATCTTTTGTCATTTAAGTAAAATGAAACAGCGTCAATGACATCTGATCTTCATAAACGTGTGTACATGGAATAGTTTTGCTTAACATGATTAGTGTGTTTCTAAAGCAGGCAGGGCAGGAGTTGGCTTAACAAGCAATGTGTCTGTTTGGGAATGTTTTAGCACATCCAACCTTTGGTCAGTAACTATCGGGAGAAGAATGGAGAAAAAGCATGTCGTGTTGGTAAACTGTCTTGTAGGGTAACAACAATTGACACAGATGCCAGCAAAAGGGGAAGGAGTGAATAATAAGAGGTGAGATTTTTTTGTCAAGGACAAAGACTAACTTCTCTGTGGTTGCGCAGGCTGAGCTGTAAAGAAAATTTGATCTCTAAACTTATCTCTGATGTTTAAAATCACATGGCAAAACTCCAGTTTATGGTAACACTTCTCTTGCAGATTTTCAGAAAAATATTTTTATTATTATTATTAAGATATATTAGAGGAAACACTAATTAAAAGCTATGTCCTTAGCTAAATACCCAGAGAAAGTGAACTCCCGTGAAGCAGATTTTTTAGAAGTACCAGAGTGCCCTTTTTCAGCCTCAGCCCCAGTTCCACTCACAGAAAGAGACGGTTCATCCATTGCAAATGGCTTTGTGAGGTCCACGATACCATCTATATTTCAGCCTACTCTGCAGGGACGGCCCACGCGGTCCCCACCCACCACAGAATCACAGAACAACCAGGTTGGAAGGGACCCATCGGATCTTCTAGTCCAACCATTCCTATCTAAACTATTGCACATTCCTATCTAACTATTGCACAGTTTGCAAGTTCTCTGTAACTCGGGAGAGACGCACACGAAAATGTCATCATTCACAGTTTAAATAATATAAAAGATGTGGGATGTGATTGATCTCACACTGGAGAGAATTGAAATTACAGTTATGGGGTAGTTTTTTTCATGTGCTGTAAGGTCAAGTAATAGTAAATAATTAATGAATTATGAAACAAATTTTCTATAAAGCAACACATAAATTCTATTCAGTAAGATCTAAAAGTGTAGTTACACTGAAAAGCCATATAATATATCACAGAATGAAGAATATGCATGACGCTGAGGAATAAAGGGGGTTTGGCATTATATGGGGAAAATGGTTACTCTTATAGAATATAAATAATGTCTTTCCACATATATGCATTATTTTCATAGGTTTTACATCTCATGACCTGCAAGAAAAAGAAAAGAAAGGATTTTCAAAATGTTTTGCTGTTGCTCTTTGTAGTGAGATCTATTTCCAGTCACAAGCACAGATACAGGCTGGGCAGAGAATGGATTCAGGGCAGTCCTGAGGAGAAAGAAGAGAGGGTGCTGGTGGGTGAGAAGCTCAACATGAGCTGGCAAAGTGCACTTGCAGCCCAGAAAGCAAATGTGTCCCGGGCTGAATCCAAAGAGATTGAGATGAGATCTTAGGAAGAAATGTTTTCCCGTGAGAATGGGGAGGCCCTGGCCACCGTTGCCCACAGCAGGGGTGGCTGCCCCATCCCTGGAAGGGGTTCAAGGCCAGGCTTGATGGGGTTTGGAGCCCCTGATCCAGTGGGAGGTGTCCCTGCCTATGGCAGGGGTGGCACTGGATGAGTTTTAACGTTCTTTCCAACCCAAACCATTCCATGATTCTATGATCTTTCCAGCAATTCAACAGGTTTTCGCACATCAGAGGCTGGATTGATTAAGCAGATCATGGCCTGGAAAAAAACATGGATGGGGCTCCTTCTCTGCTCTTACTGCTGATTTGGTTTAAGCTGAAGTCAAAGGATTGCTTATCCTTCAATTCTTTTATGCTGAGATCACGATGCAAGATGGTAGTGATCTTGGTTAGACATCTGTAGGCCAGTGATGTACAATTAATAACAGGAAAACAGGTCAAGAAGTCAAAACAGAAATGCCAAATCCCCCAATTGTCACCCAATACATTTTCTGCCTTGATACCTTAAAATTGGTCAAATTTGGAACTTTCTGGATTAGGAGATGGAAAACCTCCTCAACTGCATAACATTCATGGTTTGATTATCTTCTCTGTAACTATAAAAAGCCGGGTTTGCTAAGAGATTAAACTGTCCTGCATTTTAGATTCAGCTATGGCGAGATATTACAGAAAGAAAAGGAAAAGTGGGGGGGAATAAGCAAGTTTTGAAGAATGTATTTCTCACTTATGGTGGCTGCTTAAAGCCATTTAATCATCTAGAACTGTCCTGGTGGTAATAAATCAGAAAAGAAAAAAATTGGCAAAATCTCTGCCAAGTTTTCACATCAATTGCAGACAATCTGTCACATCTACTACCTAAGTAATCTGGACTTAAACCCTTTCAATAAACGCAAGTCAGATGTTGGGTCTTCAAGAGCAACTGTCTCACTATATAGTGTATGTGGTTTGGAACAGAGTAACTGCCGAGGACACAGCCAGTGCCAGCGCGTGCAGTCAAAACAGAGAATAAGGTTTAAGATCATTTACTGACACCATCATTTGCAGACCTAGGCACTGAAGTCAATAACCTGCAATAGTATCTAAAAGCAGTTTGAACCCAGTCCTATCAAACAACATCTGTTTCTGTGTAGCTGTAATTCCCAGTCGACCAACACTCTAGGGTGTTTTTCTCCGACCACACTGACCAATAAAATACATCACAAATGAGAGGCTTGGGATTTTCCTTCACATTCGCCCTGCCACGTTGGGAGACACACACAAATAAATAAACTTGTCAAGGAAATATAGAACAAATGTCAACCTTCTGCTCAAGAAGAAGTTAACTTCACAGAGTTCTCGCAGTTCCTGTTTCAAAGGTGCTTACTTTAATGGCATCTGAACTAATGTAATTAGCAAAAATGGCAGTTACAGAGACCCAGACAAAATGCAAAGGCAAATTTATTCTCAAAAAAAAAAAAAAAAAAGTTAATTTTGGATGAAACACACAGGGTTTATAACTTCATAACAACTGTGAGCATTTGAAGCCATGTAATGCTTAAAACAGTCGGGACTGTGCAGATTTGCACATGCGGTACCCGTGGTTAAGATAAAGGAACGCTTAGGGTGGGTACTTGACACAGAATTAAGATGCAGATGAGGTCAAGGCCTGCTGTTTGTTTGGTTATGAGGTGTGCATCAAAAGAGGAAAGAGAAGGAACGAAGAAAAGAAGGAAAGAGATAAAAATAGCTACCCCACAGCACTGTGGCACCCCATCAGTCCGATGCTCAGTCTGGGGGTAGAACTTTCTCCAAATCCTCACCCTTGCTTCATCTTTTTATAAGCTTGGGTCATGCCTTGTTGATGGGCTAACTCTGCTCCTTATTTTCCTGCCCAAATCCTGCATCTGTCCAGGCATGTTCAGCTCCTGGCAGTTGTTTTCTCTGGCAGCTGTATCCATTATCAGGACAGACCTTGCAAACCCACCCTATTCAGCACTGCAGTCCACGTGCAGTTGTCTGGGTGACCAGGCAAGGTTTAGGTGGGACATTAGGAAGAGATTCTTCTCTAGAGGGTGGTGGAGCACTGGAGCAGTCACAGTGCTGAGCCCAACAATACTGCAGAAGCGCTTGGCCAGGGCCCTCAGATGCTAAATATGAAGGCTGGGGTTGACCCATGCAGGGATGGGAGTTGCACTCGATGATCATTGTGGGTCCCTTCCAACTCAGGACATCCTGTCATTCTATCATTCTTTAAATATAGTTTTGTAGTTAAGAAGTGAAATTAAATAAGTAAATCTATTTAAGATTTAAATACAGCAGAAAAGTAGCAGTCAAAGCAAAGGCCTGAACTGAATGGCTTTCAGCGGATCATTTTTCCATCTCACTTAGCTGCCGTGTGCCTCTAAGCTACGTGATGTCATTTTGAAGGTGCCACAAGCTGCAGGTCCCTGTGACGACCAGACCACGTGAATCCACTTTAACTTAGGCTCCAAAGCGAGAAGCGTTAATTCATCATCCTGTCAAACTAATAGCATTCACTCATAAGTCCCATCCAACCTCCTCCACACCTGGCCGAGTCTGCTGTTCAGCCTAGCGAAACGCACTAATTGCTGAGCTTCTCCGCCTGCCCTCTGGACAGCGTGCCTCACCGTGTTTGAAAAGGGCAATGGGATAGAACTAAAAACTGGACAAACACCCTCAAACGTGATGGAACGAGATGCCAAGTGTACCTCTCTGAGGACCTTGTACTGAGACTCCCATAAAGTCTTTTAGTCATCTTGGCCATGCAAAATTAATTGAAATGCATCAGGCTGTTGATGTTCTCAAAGCATTTATCCTGTAGCCATGGCCTTCACGAGAAGTACAGCATCACCCTAGGAATGGTGCCTGTATCCTCTCAGCTGGGTGAATGAAAAGGAGGACACAGAAACACAATTCCCTTTCCTTACCCTGGTGTAATCGTTAACGTAGTACAGTTGTACTCTTATGCTTCTCATGTAACACAAGGAACAAAGCCTAGAACATCCCCAATGAACAGCATAATCTTTTCTGCCTCCAGGTGAGCAACTTCTTAGACATATTAGGCAAAGGAACAGAGAAATTTCCTTCAGACACACCTACCTTCTGCTTTGGACATTCACCTCTAAAACTGAGGATGCTATTTCAAACTCTTCTAAGCATAAAAAAGAGCTACGGATCTCCCATCAAGCACTGCAATTAAAACCAGAAGTAGAATCACATTATCTCCCAGAGCGTCCCAATCCAGTAGGCAGCACCAAGTAAGGCTCAAATAAACAAAAGGCACAGATAAACCAAAAAACGCCTAACATGCAGGTCACGTAGTCAGAAATATCAGGACTATATAACTTCTAAAGATGGGAAGAAGCAAGCACGAGTCCTCATGGAAATTTCATTGCAAAAGTTTACATGCTTCAGAATCTTAGGTTCTTCCAGAGGTTAAGGAAGGATTTTGAGGATCCACATCCTGAAACACAGTGTTTGGTGAAGCAGTAACACAAAATTTAGGTCCTGGTATTTCACGTTGAACAAGTGCTGAGGACTAAGACCATCCTCTTTCTGCAGCATTTCTTCACAAAGATCTGAATTATGTTCAACTCACAAAGGGCAAAGAAACTTTTTACTGTGTATGCCACTGTGCCACACCTTCTGTGGGCTGAGAAACCGTTACCTCCTTCTAGAGCAAGAGCCAGCCTGGCCTAGCAATTCCGGGTTATAGACGATACTCAAAACACTCTTTCTTCCTTTCTGTTACGTTTTATTTGCTGACCACTCTCTAGAAGACCTGTGTCCACATGTCACCACCTTTGCTGTGTCCTGGTACCACAGGGCAGTTACAATCAGGACAAAGGCTTTGCTCTGAAATGACCCACCTGCAGCCAAAGCCGTTCGTTAAGCACTAATTTTGAAGAGAGTGCTGAATTTTAAAGCATTAAGACTAGACTTAGAAAACTTCTCAAGGTTACCTAGCAATCAGAGACAGAACCTAACCAGAGTCATCCTGGTCTCACAATAGAGGTTAAAATCTTGATGGCATCAGCTTTCATGAATGCCCCTCTTAATAAGGTTCAGGAAAAAAAGAAAACCTAGAACTGACCTTTAAAAACTATTCTTGTTCTGTTTTTTAACCGTTGTGGTGTTAGGGAGGAAATGTTTTTCTGAATGAGTATGCTGTACCTTTAATGGTTCATTTGTAGTTCAGAATAAAACCTGAACTATTTGTTGTTCATTGTTGTTATATTCTGTTCCAAGGTTCATAATTTGAAAATTGACTTTGGGGACTTTTTGCTTGGTCTATTAAAATGATTCATGTTGCATTCAACATAAATTGTGCATACACAGAGGAGGCTTAGCACACGTACTCACAGTATAATAACTAAAGTGAATTTTGTACAAGCTGCAGTTTGTGGCAAGGATGCAGTATCATTTGTCTTAATTTTTCTTCGGCATTACATTAGGCTGGTGCATTTACATTTTCAGGTACAGCTGAACACTTTAAAACTTTCTTTTTACAGCATGAGTAAAGAGAGAATCAAATCTACATGTTTATATGATGTAACAAAGTAATGCCTTTTTACTGTCTAAAGTACACATGGATTTACTTTCCATTACCTTCCCGCACAAAGGCAGCTGCGAAGCGCATGAAATATTCACTGCCCATGAATCATGTAGTGTTCCTGTTAAACAGATGAGCGTGTTCTGATTTACCTTTCAAACCCACGATTCAGTAGCACTCACAGCGTCGCAGGGTTTGGTCACTCACAACTACAAGCGATGAACAGAAAGGAACCGGCGTGCTTCGTGTTTAAAACTTTAGGATACCCAGGGTCAGTTAAGCTAAAGGATCAAGGGCTGAGATGCAATTGCATATACCAAGTTCAGAAATATTTATTTTGCAAAATCTGAATAAGCAGATTTTCCCCTGCCTGAACACCTGCCATTCGGTATGGGTCCAGCAAAGACAGTAACACAAATATTCACCTCACCAAACATTTTCAACCTCTATTTTAGCTGCTCTGCTAGGACCTCTGCCATCTCAATAGGTTACTCTCCAAGGGGGTACGAGTTAGGAAGCCTGCTCCCACTGCCCTGGCACTGAACGAGCCTGACAGCCCCCGCAGAAAAGCCAGTAACTGCCATGCTGAGTGTATTACTGTAAAGGCTGAAGTTTCAGCAGCTGATTGCTGTTTTTCTGGCTTATAAGTAAGTAAATCATTCAAAACTACCACATTTTTCTAATTCTTCTATTGGTATCATATAGAAAAATATAAAAAGGTACCAGAAGATCACATATCTACTTAAATGTGCCCTGTAAGCCTCTACTAACCAAGTCTGTGGATAAACAGCTCCTTCCTCCTAGCACAGGAGGGACGTGGAGCTGTTACAGAAGGTCCAGAGGAGGCCACAAAGATGATCCAAGGGTTGGAACCCTCCCATATGAGGCCAGGCCAAGAGAGTTGTTCATCCTGGAAAAGTGAAAGGTCTCCAAGGAGACCTTAGAGCAACCTCCAGCACTGAAAGGGGCTCCAGGAAAGCTGGGGAGGGGCTCTGGATCAGGGAGGGCAGGGATGGGATGAGGGGGAACAGTTTTCAGCTGGAAGAGGGGAGATTGAGATGAGATCTGAGGAAGAAACGTTTTGCTGTGAGGGTGAGGAGGCCCTGGCCCAGGTTGCCCAGAGCAGTGGTGGCTGCTCCATCCCTGGAGGGGTTCAAGGCCAGGCTGGATGGGGCTTGGAGCCCCTGATCCAGTGGGAGGTGTCCCTGCCCACAGCAGGGGTGGCACTGGGTGGGCTTTAGGATCCTTTCCAACCCAAACCATTCTGTGTTTCTATTTATTCCACTTGATCAAGCAGCACTTTCTCATAAACTTAATTAATAATTAGTCTTTCAACTGTACGCAGTGAGACTGATGTTCTGAAAGATCAGCTGAAGATAACAACAGATCTTAGAGAAGACATAAGCATGAGAAGCACATATATATTCTTGAATTAGAAATGGTATAGAAAACAGGCATCGCACCACCATTTTCCTCAGTTTCTATATGCAATAACGCTCAGAACTGTAGGACTTGGAATTCATTTTTACTAGCTCTCGTTTCATAAGGAGCATCAGTTTCCCATCACATTTTGAACTTATACAAATACTTATCAATAACTTGGAAATATGTAAAGACCTTTATTGACTATATTAATAAACTTTCAGGAAATTCAATTTAGAAATGCAGTGCAGAAAATGAAGAACAGAATTCCATGTGGAAGAAGTTAATTCCAAAATGTATTCAGAATCTAAGAGCTTCAGGTACTGTATGTGTTAAATCATACAGGAGGAAAAAACATAAAGAAAATCTATATTTTAATCTTTTTGGGTAGAAACAAATTATCTTATTTACTACATGAATGATTTCCTCAATTTAACGCCAATCTTTGGAGGCAACTCCAACCTGTCTGCATTAAACAGTCAGCAGAAGAAAAGACTAGATTATTTATATTAGAGAATACCACTAAAAAATACAATGGAAAGATTACTTTACCATACATTGAAAATAAGAACATGCACATCACTCCAGCTTACAAAAATCTAATTTCACTTTTTTCTGTTTGATAAGTTAAGACATGTTTATATATACATTTATCTGTGTCTGTATAAACTCCTCCAAAAGAACAGCACCTGAAAAAAGGAGAAAACCACAAAATTTGCTTAGCTCTCTGTACTGTCACTATAAACACTGCAATCAGAAGATCTTTTGGTATCGAATCTTTTAATCTACAACATCTGTTCTGTATATCGACACTACAGATAGACTCTATATTTCATTCCATACATCACCAAAACCAGCATAACTCGCTCTTAGTGTACACCTGTAGACAAGTCACATCTCTTTTTAATACATGCAAGCACCCTGGAAAACAATTGGAACCATAATAAATTGGAAATAATTCACTAAAAATGTGATAGTGGCTGGATGAAAACACCTCGGATGGCTGGACATTTCCTAACATCTCATTTTCAGCTATGCGGACAAAACAAACGAACAGTTAACTAAGGTCTAACTCACACTGTCCACTCGTGAAGTTTTACACTCAATGATACTAGG
Source organism: Coccyzus lansbergi (assembly GCA_033558105.1). Taxonomy (NCBI): domain Eukaryota; kingdom Metazoa; phylum Chordata; class Aves; order Cuculiformes; family Coccyzidae; genus Coccyzus; species Coccyzus lansbergi. The sequence continues at coordinate 481,125 of JAUMJK010000059.1, forward strand.
ATTTACTAAGCCAAGGCCTGATTGCACAAATCGCCTCTACAGCCAGTGACACTTCTCCATGGAAGGTTTGTACCAGCGATGCAGTTAGACCAACAGTTCAGGACATGTGCCACACTATACTACCCAAATATTCTTCTGTTTTTCTGAGCTGAAGAGTTTATCAGTTTCGCTTAAGAACAAGAAGCCTGCATAGCCCCAATAGCTGAGAGAGCTGGGGTAGTTTGGTCTAGAGAAGAGAAGGCTCCAGGGAAACCTTAGAGCAGTTCCAGTACTTATTAGGAAGAAATTCTTCTCTGTGAGGGTGCAGAGGCCCTGGCCCAGGTTGCCCAGAGCAGTGGTGGCTGCCCCATCCCTGGAGGCGTTCCAGGCCAGGTTGGATGGGGCTTAGAGCCCCTGATCCAGTGGGAAGTGTCCCTGCCCATGGCAGGCGTCGGACTGGGTGGGTTTTAATGTCCCTTTCCAACCCAAATCATTCCAAGATTCTATGATCATCATACAATAAAATAATATCGTGTCCTGTTTTATCCAAAGTATCTCTTTTTATTGGTGAAACATTTTGAAGAGATAATTCTGAATATCCACTAAATGACTGCCGCACAGACAGCAGGGAAAAGAAGAAAACTCACAGGCAATGTAACTTTCACCAAAGCTAAAAATAAAAGTTGCGTGACTATCTTGAGCATAAATGAGATAATCCAGCCCCAGCTACATCTTGGGTATCACATAACTGTTGCTGTCACATGTTCATACTAAATTCATATCTGCTGCTCCTCTACTGCCAGGAGACCCTCACACAGAACAACTGAATTGACATCAAAATCCAAACCATAGCAACACACTCAACTATTAGCAGAATAAAACTGATCAGAGGACAAGTAAGTGAACCTGAGGAAAAGGCTGAGAAAATGTTAGTGGCATTTCAGTTTTGTAGAAAAAGTATTCTGGCTATTTAAAAAGAGGTGAATTAGTACTGAGAATGAACTGAACACCCTGGAGTCACAGAACAGGGAGTTGGCAGAGTCAACAAGCTGCACAGAGCTTCAGCCATTCAGGTTTATGACTAACGTTATGAAATAGCTCATCCCTCCTTGAAGTAAAACTTCCCGCACAAGTGGTGAGAAAGAGAAAAGGCCAGCAGAGAATGCCTGATGTCTGCATGAACTGCTGTGTGTTACATACACGAAGATATTGTGGGAAAAGCACCTCCGCTCCAACTTCATACTGTCAGGTCATTCTTTCCTGCTCTTTCCTTTGAAAGACGTCTCAGAAAGATGTAATCAGCATCACACCCAAGGATGATGTTCAGCCACTAACTTTTTCTTCCTCAAAACAACAGACGTGTTAGTGTCAAGGACTGAGTCTTCCAAAAAAGTTCCCTTTTCAGAACTATCGATGCATGCTTGTGCTAAAAATAAAATTTGAACCATTCAAGCCCTTCCATTCCAAGTGAATGAACATCCCTGGATACACAAAAGGCCAATACAAGCAGTCCCTTTGACTGGAGTCCCATGAAAAACAGTGGGTGACAAAAGCCCCTTACAGCAATCTGCAAGAAGGAGAAATAAATTAATCAAACTGCCAAACGAAGAAGGCTGGGTTTGACCTCCTTCTGATCTCATTACTTCTCGATTACCCTTTTGAAAAACAACCTCTTACAGAGATCACTAATTGAAGATTATGTGGAGGGGAATCGCACCTCTCCATCACCGTGGTAACTTTGACTCATTTGTCATTCTAATAATTCACTTCTTTTCTTTTCTGAACAGACAGAGACACTAATAGACTATCATCAGCTAAAAAGGCAATTTTTCCATTTAATTGCACTCATTAAATACTGCACTAGAACAATTGGAAAAGCAATACTCTCAATATTTAATCATACAATAGCAATAATGAAACATTACCTCAAAACAAACGGGGCTATACACAGCATGACATCAAACACACGTTGGAACTTCTGGAGCATCCAAATATTTTCAGGTAAAGTTATCTGAACCTTTTTTCCTTAACTTTTTTTGACAGTTGGGTACATGAATGGAGTGGGCTGCCAGCATGGCCTACCGCTACACACTAGAGAGAAACCAGTGGGCAAAGTCCTTCGACATTACCTCACCTCTCTTGCCACTGAACCATGACAATAAAGGATTTCATAAACCCAAGCGGCATGTCAGTGAATTTGTAGAACACATTTGAACAAGCCTAGATTTGCACAGTATTTTATTCACAGAATCATAGAACAACCAGGTTGGAAGAGACCCATCGGATCATCGAGTCCAACCATTCCTATCAAACACTAAATCATGTCCCTCAGCACCTCGTCCACCTGTCCCTTAAACCCCTTCAGGGAAGGTGAATCAACCCCCTCCCTGGGTAGCCTATTCCAATGCCCAATGACCCTCTGTGTGAAAAACTTCCTCCTAATCTCCAGCCTAAATCTCCCCCGGCGAAGCTTGAGGCCATAACAAGGCCATTGGAACAAGTTGCATTTGTGGAACTAAGGATAAGAATGTAGAGTGACGGCACTGGACACGGTCGTCAGGGCTCTGTTTGCCTGGGATATCTTAATCTTCTAAGGAAACCGCACCTCGGTCTTCAGCATTACTGCATTCCCGTTACTGAAAGCTCACTACAGTCGAGCAACCCAGCCAGAGCATGGAGGGAGCTATAACAGCACCTTTGTGTTGAGGGCGTGTGCAGAGAACTTGGAAGTGCCTGTTGCCATTTCAGACCTCACAAGGCACAAGCTGTCAAGAAATGTTTCTATTTTTACTGCAATTCTATCTCTAAGTGTTGTTACACCTCACTCCCGGCACCCGCAGCGTTAGGGCTCACCCTGACCTGCACAGTCAAAAGGGGAGGGTGAAAAGGGTTCTTTTGATATCTGTGGCAAATCAGAGACCAACAAATCTCCCAGGGTAAATTCAAACACAGGATTGACTTTGGACACAGTCAAAATCACAAACCAGATACTCACGTGCACTCCAAGTCACGACATGTGAAAAGCTGTAAAACCAGATCCCAGCCTGTTCAGATCACAATCTGATACCCTGAACACAGCCAAGGTCACTAAGCTAACTGCAGAACAATTTGGATTTGACCTGATGAACCATAGTGCCAAGGAAAACGAAAATACTGTAAGATAAGTCAGAAAAAAAGAGAGAGAGAAGTAGCAGAGGGATGTAATAGTAGGTGATGTCCCCATCACCGCTCTAGTCAGGGACACTGGTTCCTCTGGAAACCATGGTCCATCTGGTAGCTACTCCTCCAGCAGCAGTTCTTCAGGAAGATGTGGTCCCATAGGTCCTCAGGGCAGTCCTTCCTCAGGCCGGTTCCATGGGGTGGGCATGCTCAGTGCCTTCTCAGCAAGCACTGTTTATAGGGCAGTCCAAGCCCTACTAGCAGGTGACAGGGGTCTTGCTGTACAAATTCTTGAATCTGGGCATGCACAGAAGCTCCTTTGGGAAGGTTCTGGGCCTGGGCTGCTCCAGGGTCACTTGCAGTTCCACAGACCCTTGCCAGAATAACTGCTCCCTGACCCCTCTGGGTGCTCGTGCCCAGTCAGGTGAGTGTGTGCTGGGGGCAGTGCCTGCTGCCAGAACCTCCTCCCCTCCCTCTGCAGCCCCGGAGAGGGAGCCCATCGCAGGTGAGGAGAGGGCACTGCCTGCTCCTTTCATAGTTAACCAGAAGCCCCAGAGAAGACCCCCAGGCGCACACCGCCCTGCATTCAGACAGCGTTTAAGACGAGACAAATACAAGTAAAGAGGTCGGTCTTTATAAGTATAAACCCAGCCAACACAAGCAAACAGTCAGGCTAACTTCTCTGGGACAGCTCCTGTCAATTGATCCACTTCATCTGTCATTTTCTATCCAGTTCTGCTATAGCACTGAATTATTTAAACATCTCATTTCAGATTTGATGAGCACAGGGTTGGTGACTGGGATCCAAGTGCACTCATTCGTTCTACATTGCAGCTTTAAAACTAACCAGGTTACAACTTTGAGAAGGGAAAGAGACAGAAAGACTGTAAAGACATTCATGTTGAAGTACATGTTTGCAGGATTCCTGTTTCTTCCTGTTGTTGCACACACTGGGTAGTAGCATCACTTTACCAATAACCCAGCTCAGATCCATCAGTCCATCCAGTAGGTCCAATGCTCCACTTGTTCCATGGAAGAAGTGAGGGATAATCAGTAAAAGGAAGGAAAAGAAGTCTTAAAAACCAGTCATCTGGGCTACCTTTGCTAGGAAAAGATGCATCAAGTGTAGCATCTCCTTAATCAATTATTTATTCAACATTTGCATGTGAGTAACCTTATTGATTCCAGGGAGACTGAGTGCCAGACCAACACGAAAGAAAATGACAGAAGGATGGGATGTCAAAAAGCATCAGGCAAGGCCAGGTCAGAAAGGTTACGACATATAAGATTGTGGCATATTCAGTGTAGGAAAAAATGTAATTTAGTTTTATTCTTCTAACTACAAATCTTAATATCATAAAGTTTTCAATAACACTTCTCTATGTGTAGCATTTTACAGTTAAGGAGCAGTTCCTGAATGTCTACAGTAGATGAATTAAATATACAGTGATAGCAAAGATCTTATTTATTCATAAATTTGATTATAGTTACTTATATCTTTTTATAACCCAATCAACTGTTATAGAAATTCTAGTTTACATTATGTTTAGCCATTACTCTTTTTAAATAGAATTTCACATCCATTTAAATTCAAACCCAGTCACTGTTGAACTGGGAGCAGTGGGCTACAGCAGAAGCTGACGGACATCACACGAGTGCGTATGGAAAAATGCAGTTCTGAAGAGTGGGTAATGGGGCACAAGGGTGAACACATCTCCCCATCACTCTACATCCTTTACAGTGTTCAAGAGCGGAAATGTAAGATCCTTCATGGAGTCTGGCATAGGAAGTGCTTGAAAATACTCACTTTCCATTCCCCACAACACTAGTACTGTACTTAAAGGTGCAAGAAAACAATCCCCATAAAGCCACAAAATATAATTATGCTTGTTTAGAACAAAATGAGGTGCTCACTTGCATTCCAGTTTAGATGACCACAGCAAGTCACAAGACACAAATAGAGAGAGAGTCAGGCTTTTCACCCTCAGAAAGTACTCGGTGAGAAAGAGATAAAGCACAAATCACAGAATCATGGAAAGAATGGTTAGAACTTGAAGGAATATCAAAACCTATCCAGTCCCAGCCCCTGTCACAGGCAGGGACACCTCCCACTGCATCAGGGGCTCCAAGCCCCATCCAGCCTGGCCTGGAACCCCTCCAGGGATGGGGCAGCCACCACTGCTCTGGGCAATCTGGGCCAGGGCCTCTCCACCCTCACGGCAAAACATTTCTTCCTAAGATCTCATCTCAATCTCCCCTCTTTCAGCCAAAAACCATTTCCTCTCATCCTCTCCCAGCACTCCCTGTTCAAGAGCCGCCCCCCAGCTTTCCTGGAGACCCTTTTCAGTACTATATGGACCCTTTTCTTTACCCACACACTCCAACAGGTGTCAGGCTCTTTTTCCCCAATTTATGTGTACAAAAGTCAATTGGGACAGCAAAAACATAAACAGGTCAAAATTGAAAACTAACAAGTTTATATAGAGTGAGCCCAGCAGTGGGCTCTAAGTGGTTGCAGCCTCCAGCTCTGAGTGTTCCCACACTACTGAGTGCTGAGGGCCAGAAGGGTGCACCAAGATTAAAACCAGTCCACACATATTTTACCACTCAGCCTCCCTCTGCGACCATCCCCTACTGACCATCGCTTGAGACAGGACACAAGCTCTGATGTATTTTCAATTTGACTCAAATGCTGTACTTAGACTGTTAATACTAAAATCCCAATTCATAAAACGCAAGTAAATGGCTTTACACCAGTCATTATAACACTTTTATTCTAATGGCTGAATCTCAGTCACCTGAAGTTTTGCATAGGCAGCCCAGAGAAATTGAGTCAATATACCTGTATGCACATTGCATGATTTATTGTCTTCTCACTAGAGACATCGAGTGTAACCTCAGGTTGATGCTTTATCATGGAATCAAAGAATCAAGGAATGATAGAATCATAGAACCATACAATCATAGAATAACCAGGTTGGAAGAGACCCACCGGATCATCGAGCCCAACCATTCCTATCAAACGCTAACCCACGTCCCTCAGCACCTCGTCCACTCCTCCCTTAAACACCTCCAGGGAAGGTGAATCAACCACCTCGCTGGGTAGCCTCTGACAGTGCCCAATGACCCTTTCTGTGAAGATTTTTTTTTCCTGATGTCCAACCTGAATTTCCCGTGGTGGAGTTTGAGGCCATTCCCTCTATCCTGTCCCCTGTCACTTGGGAGAAGAACACAGCTCCCCCCTCTCCACAACCTCCTTTAAGGTAGTTGTAGAGAGCAATGAGGTCTCCTCTCAGCCTCCACTTCTCCAGGATAAACACCCCCAGCTCTCTCAGCCATTCCTCGTAAGGCCTGTTCTCCAGACCCTTCACCAGCTTTGTTGCTCTTCTCTGGACTCACTCCAGAGCCTCAACATCCTTCTTGTGCCGAAGGGCTCAGAATTGAACACAGGATTCAAGGAGAGGTCTCACCAACGTGGAGTACAGAGGGAGAAGAACCTGCCTGGACCTGCTGGTCACGCCGTTTCTGATACAAGCCTGGATGCCATTGGCCTTCCTTGCCACCTGGGCAATTGATTCAATATCTATCACATAAAGGATATAAAATTGGTTTCCTGTTTTTAAGACCTGTCATCCACAAATGTAGAAAATCCCTGCCCAGGATTGATGGCCATAGCATGAGCAATGACAAGGATAGAGCCACAAAGCTTTAACCCGGAAATTGAAATCCTGTTTCAAGCACGCAGAAATGTAGAAATTATCAGTTTGACCACAGGAATTCTAAACACGCAAAGAAACAGTGAAATAAAAGGAAAAAAGTCAAACTTGCTCTTCACTACTCAGTTACCACTGTGAACCTGGCACATGACACACACCTAATGCATTTACACAAGTAAGTACTGTGTTCAGCTCTGGAGTTCTGGGCACATGGATCTGTTGGAGCGAGTCCAGAGGAGACCACGGAGATGATCTGAGGCAGGAGCACCTCCTGTACCAGGACAGGCTGAGAGAGTCAGGGTTGTCCAGCCTGGAAAGCAGAAGGCTGTGGAGAGACCTTAGAGCAGCTTCCAGTGCTGAAAGGGGCTCCAGGATTCTGGGGAAGGCCTCTGGGTCACGGAGGATAGGGAGAGTATGAGAGGATGAGGAGAATGGTTTTCAGCTGAAAGAGGGGATAGTCAGATGAGATTTTTGGAAGAAATGTCTTGCTGTGAGGATGGGGAGGCCCTGGCCCAGGTTGCCCAGAGCAGGGGTGGCTGCCCCATCCCTGGAGGGGTTCCAGGCCAGGTTGGATGGGACTTGGAGCCCCTGATCCAGTGGGAGGTGTCCCTGCCCATGGCAGGGGTGGGACTGGGTGAGCTTTAAGGTCCCTTCCAACCCAAACCATTCTGTGATTCCTTGGTTCTACAATTCTATGAAAATATTTCTTGTTTATCTCATTATTTGCTTCAAAAGATTTCAACATTTAAAAAAAATCTAGGCAGAACATCTAAATAACATTAATCTAAGCCCATCAGACATTTTGACAGTAGCAAAGTCATGGTAAGATGAATGAGATAACTTCATCAAAAGCAAAAGTAGCAGCACATTGAGGAATAAAACCTGCCTCCAAGAAGCCATAAATCCACTCCCAATTCCTGTGTTTTCACCTCTCTTTATGTTTATTTGGCTAGAAGGAAGAAAAAAATAAAACCTAATTTTTCAGAAGTACTGGTGGCAAACCTCAATACCAGCAAAAAAAATATTGAGTAATTTATAGAGCTGAAAGAAAATGCAAACTAGGTCACCTATGGTATGAACTGAGCAAATGCTGCTACACACAAAAAGTAGATCTCATAGCTTAAATAAATAAAAAAATAAAGAAACCCCAAATTAACTCTTAAAGCACTGCTTTAAAAACAAAGTACAGGGGAGAAAGCAGGGCCTTGCATTGTTTAACAGACAATTGAGAAGACTTCAATAAGCATCTGTGGTCACAGACATCCACCCGTTGGCCCTGCTGGTTTTCTTATTCCTTTTGAGACATGGGCAGGAAATAAAATAAGGAATTAAAAACCCGAAACTACATTGTAGCAAGAATAAAAAATGTAGGCAAAGAATGTGTATACTTTGAGCAAAACCCATTCACCAATTGGCTGATAAAACACATTTTTCTTCTTACTCTAAAAGCACTAGGAATGTCTGCATGGAAACACTGAGAAAACACAGCAATAAATATTAAAGAGACCCAACTCTATTCAAGCGCAGCAAGAAAAACATTTCTTGTTCTTCCCTCCCTTTCAGGTACACGGGCACTGAGATGAGGGTCAGTCCATGTTTAACTGCAAAAGGAGCTGCTCCCTGGGGGTTTCCAGACATCTGAGCTGGGTAGTGGGTAAAGCATCCTGCTTGTGAGCAGTCACTGCAAAAGGAATTGCATGGAAAATGCTCTTTTCACAGCATGAGAAGGGAGGGAAGAAGGAAGAGGAATTCTCTGTGTTCCTGTACCTAAGAGAAATGACCTGGCAAAAGTGAAAGGGAAAGCTAATTACGGAGCAACTGAGCCCCCATCACCGGGACCAGCGCAGAGGGTAGGAAACCACTTTAAAGTGTCGGAGATCCACCAGTTCTGTCAGAACAGGAGAGTCACTGCTAGAGCAACAGATTGCCTGAAGTAATGGCCAAAGACTGTCACATAGAGTTTAAATGAGATGGCACATTGAATCATGTGGCAGTTGAGAGCATGGATTAGTAGAACTGCAACAAAAATTTGTAACTGTAAAGCCATTATCTTAGAAAAAGAAAATACCAGACCACAATTTTCAGCTTTGTAAATACCATAGAAGTAACAGCAAAATAAGAAAGCTACTGGTGCTTTCTTCAGCCCTCCAATAAAACCGTATTCAGCTGCTTTACATACATTTAGTGTCAATGCATTCACTGAAACTAAAATGATAAATAAAGTATAGCAAAATAAGCTATTTGAGTAACTGTATAAACCAGCACAAAGGAAAAAAAGCAAAGCCTGAAATTCTGCAAACTTTCTGTCTACATGAATAGCCCATCTCATGCCTGGAGCAGGATTCTCGTTGCAGCTACAGAGCCTGCAAGGAGGACTCGGCTATGGCACAGGTGGACTCTCCAAAGGAGACCATCCTTCCCTCAATTTACATTCACTGAAACAAAACATAACATAATTAAAAGCTTTCATCTCCTGAGATGCTGAATTCCTAGTGTCTTTTCAATACCCTGCTAAGGGAATTCAGCTTTCTTTACAAACGAGACCTAAGAGGTTGCTGCAGGTCACAACCTCCCTGAGTGACAGAAACAAGAGCTGGAATCCTGGCAGTCCTGGTTCCAGCCCTGGGCTCAGCCTGCACACAGCTGATCGCAGCTTAGATTTTACAGCAAATAACTTTTGCACGTGGAAGAACAAAAAAGCAAGCTCAGTGTTCGGACAAACTGTATTGAGCTGACAGCAAACAAATCAATTTTGAGGTTTTTAGCTCCTCTATCCAAAAACGCACTTACAGATGGAGAACTTCGTAACAAGAAGGTCTGAGCAGACAATTCCGACATTTTTTCTCAGTGTGCCACACTGTGCTTACTGGTATAAAACCAGCAACAATGTCCATCCTCCACATTTACACTGGGATAGCTAAAATCAGTTTTTTAAAGCAATAAGGAAAAAAAAATTAAAAGTGACAATAAGAAGTACTTTTCTCACAGCAACTTGGTGACACCTGTCGAAGTACAACAGCCAAAGGTATGGACAGAAAAGAAGAAATATTTGGAAATCAGAGGGACTGACCGAATGCCGGCAGTGGCACTGCTTAACACAATACACTGCAAGATCCCTCATTCTCAACAAGTACCTTCTACAGATCTTACTGCTCTTTCTGGGCTCTTGTATTCTTTCTCTGTTTTTCAAGAATTCCCAGTTCTTCCAGGAGTCAGATCTCTGGTATAATTCATTCTATCATCCCAACATGAAATAAAAACACATCTTCATTTCCATCCACACTGAGACCAATTCAGATTTATTAAGGCTTTCTTGATATTCAGTGTTGTCTTATAAGCACTAAATCATCATGAAAGCTACATAAGCAAGAGCCTGCATTCCTAAAAAACCCCCAAAGCCAATCAAACAAGAAGTCCTCTGAGAAGTATACATCTCCTGTAAAGCACAAAGCTTTCTGGAGCTCCCCAGAATAAGCACTGTTACATCTACTGTTCCTCCTTTCTTCTCTGGGTGATCAATCACAGCTGGCAACAAGTAGAAATGGAAACACATTCCGATCTCTGGGCTTCTGGGATGGCTAGAAAACCCGCAGAGCCCCTCCTCTCATGCAAAAGCAAAACAATAACAATGAGAATGAGCTTCAGCTTCATATGCTTGTGAGATTCTCACCCTTTAAGTGCTGGCTGTAACTCGTCCTTGGACTCCTGATACAGTCTCACTATCTAACACAACCAGCAAGAGACAAGGACTGCCACTACATTTAAAGATAAAACGCAGGCATAGATATATTTTTATTCAGTATTCAACAGCATATTAAGAAATTAAGTTCTGGAATGCTTTCTGCAGCCCTCTCAGGGGAAGTGCCATGCAACATTAATTCTACCCAAGATTTTAAGAAATGGCAGTTTTGTTTGAAAAGAAAATACTAACTATAAGGGGAAAGAGGGCATTCACTGCCTGACAGCGTAACCATCACCAAGAAGCCCAAGAGGCGTTCAGAGAGGGCTCAGCGTACAGAGTGACTGGAGGATAAGAAAGCAAAAAGAACAGTGACAGCAGAGTGTGTTTCTATTTCCCAAGCTCAGGCACAGACAGTGGGGAGCCACACCTGGCTGTCCCAGGGCACACCAGGCTGAACTTCATCTGAAAAGTCCTGTGGGCAAAGCAGGCAGCCTGCGACACGTCCCACAGCCGCGAGCCTGCTCAGCAGGGACTGAATAACTCTGCACGGCTCCCATGCCTGTTCCTGGCTGGACTCTCCTGGCAGTGCAATGGGAGCCGTTTAGTGAGGGTTTTACTTCTCTCCAGAATACCTGAAGAATAACACAGCGAGCAGAGGATACACAGAGGTACCAGTTCCAGTGTACACAACACTCGTGGAGAATTTCAGATGCTCCAGTGACCTTTAGATAAACCAGCAACACAAGGACATCATTATTGCACCACACTTGCCTCAACACTCCCCTCCCGTGCCAAAATCTGTGTTTAAGTTTCTTCTGAGACTGTTCAAAGAACTGGACGAGATATACCTTTGAACTTTCACTGCAAGGAAGCAGAATTAGTTCCTGCTATATCCCAGAACCTAGAAGCTATTTTAAAGGGTACTTTCATCGCCCCAGAACAAGTTGCAAGTGCTCAAAAGCCTTCTGAGTATGAGGTACTTCTTGAATATTGTTAATAGATTTGGGACTTTGTGGTATAATTAATAAAGGATGTAAAATTACAAAAATATCAGAGAGTTGGATCCATTTTAAGTACTTCAGGAGGCTGCTTAGCAAAGCTGTTGATCCATCAAAAGATCAAACTGATGCTGAAAGCATCCTCCAGTTTACACAATTGTAAATCGAAGGCACAAGCCATTGGACAAACACAATCTAGATAGCAGATAATGACTCTGATTTGGACTGAAAAAGCATTGATAACTCTGCATTAGATAAAAGTGAAAGCTCTTAGAAATCGTAACCAGGAAGGGGTCAGAGGAGATTGGATCAAAGCAGCCCAAGTTCCAACCTGTTCTGCCATAACTGGCCTCACATAGGAAACAGGGCACTTTGCAAATACCAAACAGAAACAGAGGAGGTTATGAAGATGATCCAAGGTCTGGAGCATCTCCTGTACAAGGATAGGCTGAGAGAATCAAGGTTGTTCAGCCTGGAGGAGAGAAGGCTATGAAGAGACCTTAGAGTAGGTTCCAGAAGAGTAGGGGAGGGGCTCTTGATCAGGGTGTGCACGGCCAGGATGAGGGGAAGACTTTTCAGCTGAAAGATGGGAGGCTGAGATGAGATTTTAGGAAGAAATGTTTCCCTGTGAGACTGGGGCTGCTCAGAGCAGTGGTGTTTGCCCCGTCCCTGGAGGGGTTCACTGCCAGGTTGGATGGGGCTTGGAGCCCCTGATCCAGTGAAGGTGTCCCTGCCCGTAGCAGAGGGTGGAACTGGATGGGCTTTGAGGTCCCTTCCAACCCAAACCATTCTATTATTCTTTCCTAATTTTTTCCATCACTGAATAATCAAGTTTACTTTATATAATTGAGAAGAAAGCCATGTAAAGAGATTCTGGAGTTTAAGGAATGAAAAAAAGAGGAGGTAGGTCAAATTGTAATCTCTTTGACCATGCAAAATGTATTGAATCTGATAACGTTGCTGAGAGGTCTACTGAGGGACCAGCATCCTGTATCAATTACACCCAAGGCTCTTAAATTCATTTGAATGTGTTAATTCCTAACCTAAATCACAGAAAAGTAATATAATGTTATTGTATTTTCAAATGTATGCGATAGCGCAATGCACAAACAGAAGAGCCTTTCATTTATATCATGTAGATTCATTAAAAACAAAATCACCTCTTAAGTCTGCGTGTGTTGATTTTTGAGTTGCAAATATTCATATTTCCCATGTGTAGGAAAGGAATAATTTTATACTTAGGTGTATTCAAGGCTCTGAACTTGATATACATGTAATATTAGAGAAGGAAAATAAAAATATAATGAAAGATTCTCTATTTCATGTGTTTGAAAACAATATGTTTTCCTCATTAAACCCTCAGATATAAATTCTATAAACCATGAAATTACCTTTGAGCCCTTACTGAAATAACCAGTTCACAAATAAATGATCCATGCAGGAAGAAAAGCGAAGATTAAAATAATAACAGAAAGCTATATTTTTATAGCAGCACTCAGAAAAATCAGAAATAATCCAAGGAACAATTACAAGACTTACGCAACAGAGATTCTACTTGCACAGGTAATCCTGAACCATTTAATTCACCCACATACTGAGATAGCCATTAGTCATGTTTCCAGTACTATGCGGAATTAAATCTCACAAGAAATTAAAGCTAATTTGGGCAACGGAAATGTGTGCATGGTTTTTAGTTCTACCAATAGCCATGTTATTCCAGAACACTATCTGAATTCTTCTCTGTGAGGGTGGGGAGGCCCTGGCCCAGGTTACCCAGAGCAGTGGTGGCTGCCCCATCCCTGGAGGGGTTCAAGGGCAGGTTGGATGGGGCTTGGAGCCCCTGATCCAGTGGGAGGTGTCCCTGCCCAAGGCAGAGAGTGGAACTGGATGGGCTTTGAGGCCCCTTCCTCTCATTCTGCCTCCAGGACCATCCTCCCCAGCTGCCCACTTCAGTTCTGCAATAGAGGCTCAGGTTTTGCTGTGCAGAGCAAAAAGTTCAGACGACAGTTACAATGTCAAGTTCTCTTAAGACTGTTGGGCCAATTGTCAAACCAGGAGCTAACTCAGGAGAACTTGATGCTGTTAAAACTGATTCTACCAAAACAGAGGCAGATTTGGTTAACTGGGAAAGAGCCAGCGAGTGGGAAAAGATGGGTTTCATCACAGTTCAATGCCAACAGTTTCCCTTCCAGAAGCACTTACTGTTCCCAGGGACATCAATCCATAGAAATCACTCTCCATTTCTGTCTCATAATTCACCACTTCTGCTTCAGTTTCCTCAATCTCAGCCCACTGGAAGATGTGGATTTTCCTCACAGGTCCCTTTCATCAACAAAGTGGCCAAAGGTCAGTTCTTGTCCAGTTCTTTATACAGCACTTAATAGAGTCATAGAATGTCCTGAGCTGGAAGGAACCCACAAGGATCATTGAGTCCAGCTCCTGTCACTGTACAGGACAATCTCAACCTTCTCACCATAGGTCTGTGACTAAATGCTTCTGGAATATTGCCAGGCGCAGTGACATGACTTCTTGCCTGGGGAAGCTGCTGCAGTGCTCCACCACCCTCTGGGGGAAGAAACTCTTCCTGTTGTCCAACCTAATCCTCCCCCGTCATATCTTCCTGCCATTCTCTCAGAGCCCATCACTGGTGACCAGAGAGAAGAGTTCAGTGACTGCTCCTGCCCTTGCCAGGTGATTTCACTACTTCAGGCACTTGGTTGCACAAGGGCACTATTCCACTTAGCGGCTCCCAGGAGTGCAGACCCACTTGGTAGGATGGTCTTGCATCCTCCCACTTAGCAAGAGCAGGCACCTGCCTTGCCTGTGCAACATCTTACCATCAACCTGCAAGAAACGAGGAGAGGTCCAGATCTGAGAAACCTCAGTTAACCTACAGAAAGCTGAGAACCACCAATTGATTGTTCACTATGCTACATTGCTGTTACCTAGGTTTTTAGGGGGAGTTCTTTCTTCTGCCTTAAATTAACCCTCAGCATTTTACGGGCACCGTGAGCAAGAGCAGATATATTTTAGAGATATGAAAACTCAAGAGCAGAGAGATGAAATTACTGCGTTAAATTCACCTGTTTTGCAAAGGACAAACTTTGGGCTCTCTGAGGACAGGAACACAAACAAGGAGCCCATACCCTACATATCTGCAAATCTAAACCTAAAATCAAGTACAGGCAAAAGGTAAGGCACATTCAGCATGTGAACGTTCAAACAGAGAGACCTGATACAGAAAGAGGGAGGGGAACTAGCGAGGCGGAAAATCAGAACACGGAAAAGTGCGAAGAAAGCCAAGGTTGGGGCTCAACACCAGCTGGCACAAGGGACAAAATCCAGGGAGAGAAGAGAAAGCAGGGAGGCTGCCTCGCCAGTGCCACTGCTTCTGGTTCCTGCTGCGCCAGCGTCAGCCTCTGGCTGACCCCTCCATTCAGCTCTTTCCCCAAGCCCACGTGCCTGGGAAAGGCTTTGCTGCAGGTCCCGGGGGAGCCTCTCTTGCGCAGATCCAAGTCCATGGAGCATCATAGAAGAGAGCCATTATGCTTCACTCAATTAAAACAAGGGGCTGCAAGCATAATTGCTGCTATATTTTAGAGCTGCAGGGTATCATCCACACAAAGCAATGGTGATTCTTCAGGTAGTCGAGCGTCAAAGCCGTTAAGTCAAAACTAGCAGTATTTACCCAACTTACAATAAAGACAACCCCTGAGCAAGAGTAGATGGTGAATACTGCCTGGGAGTTTAAAAATCCCAAACCAAACAAAAGCAGGGAAAATCCATCAGGATGTACCCCTGATTCTATCAGCACTCTGAGAACTTAACATCTCAGTCACTATGTATTCACTTCGTACTCAGCCTATCGCCTTCCCCTTAGAGTTCAGAAGCAAATATAAATCTCAAATTTCTGACTGAAAGCATCAACAGTGCAAAAGCTTTATTCTTTATTTCATTTGGAAGGCTTTGATAGAAGGAAAAAATAACACTCCTGAAAATTTACTTATAAAAATACCACTGACTCGTATCTCTTATCAGTAACACTGAAGGTTTAGATACTGGATTTCAGAACGATGGGAAACTTTAAGACTGAATGACAAATCCTTAAAAACAAGGGCCTATATATTGAACACAGTGACAAACTCTTGAGCTGATCAGTGTTATCAGATGTGTTTTAATACCTCTGCCGTTTAAACTTTGCCCAGATACTTCCAGTAAAGCCAGCTGCAAGCCAGCTCCAGTCGGCAAGACAGGAATTTCAGTCAGCGTAGATTAGCAGCCTGCAGTGGGCAAATGTTCAAACGCATTATGGCTTTAATATAATTATAATTGTTGAACATGTTCAACTAATTAACCACAAATATTCTGTTTATCTGAGATGCTGCCAAAAATTGTGAACTGCAGTCAAAACAACACGACACCGCGGTCCTTCCACAAAGAGCAGCACTAAATCAGAAGGAAAAACATCAGGAAAAGCCAAAGCAAATATCTGATCTGATCTATTCTAAATCATCAAATCCCATATTTTAACAATTTTACTCATCCAGACAGAAACTGCCACAAACATTTATTTGATAAATCCACACTTTAAAAGTTCGTGGCACCTACTAAAACCAGGGTCACAGAATAACTTCGGGTATTCATTCCTTTTTCATCCAACCCTCAGACATGAAGATTCTACCAAGCACAAGCACAAAGCAAAGAAATACCCGATAAAAGCTGCTGTGCCTTTAGCATTAAGCACACAGTTTTATTTTGTTGCCTGCTTTTCTGCCTCAGCTGCACAAATACAAACATGTTTTAAACATCCAGACGAGCTCCATCTAACGAGAAAAAAAATAAACGGATGCAATTTGTCTTTAAGAAGGAATTATTAACCCCCTGTTGCATGGCTTGTTTAGACAATATGCAATGCTGCAAAAGCACTTTTTTTCAGCAGTGCCCCCTAAATAATTAAGCCGTTCCTTTTACCATACTTCCTATATTACAGAAGTCATTTTCCTCCAACAAATCAATAACTCATTCCTTATGTCAGTCGTTTTTCTCTATTTAACTGAATGGACTGAAGGCCGACACTGGAAGTTAGATTACCTTTGAATTATGGGTGTGATTTAAAATTCAAAGTACTACACTAAGGAGCTTTTTAGAGTGACCGCTCTACAGCCTCCTGTGCAGACTATCCCTTACAGACCTTCCCGACAGACTGAAAGCGCAACAGCCACTCTGAAACAGTTAAAAATGTCAATGTGACCACGAAAGCACAGATCAGAGTCATCACTTGCCTTTAATTACAGAATTCCAAAGCCACGCAACCTACAACACTTACAGTAAGAGCCCCCAGCACCCCCTATTCCTTCAGATTAAGTAATTATTGCATCCGATGGTATAATTTAATCACATAGTTCAAGTAGCTTCAACCAGTCTTCTCCTGTAGACACTATCAATTAAAAATTCTACTCAAAACCTGCCTGTTTCTTAAATAATTGAATCAAAACCAAAACAAAATAAAATTAAATACTAAAATATCAATTTCTCCACAATTTGATGCATACATACGAGGGTATCTTAACGTCAGTGTGTAGTTTAGTCACAGGTAAAGGGAAACACTGGGACATATTACAGAAATTTACAATATAAAATGTGTTCTTACTCTAAATAAATCACTGACAAGAGAATTATCGATGGAGACAAGAAAAAATTTAATACCTGGAAAATGCCCTAATAAAAATACTCATACTTCATGCAAATTGTAATAAATGTGCTAATATTAAGGACAAAAGGAATTCTAGAGGCAATGTTCAAACAGCATGAGCCTGGGAAGCTGCTCCTAATTTAATTAACTGCCCTTTCTCAAAAGAATAAAACAATTCCATTAGCCCCTCTGTATTAAAGGTATGAGTCTGGGGTCGCTGCTTTGCTATCTCTAAGCTGCCTATTAATCTAAAGCACAAGTTGTTGGGACATCTGTGTTCTCCATCGGTAACAACCCCCATTTCACCACCTCAGTTCACTCCGTGTTCAGCTTTTCATGTAGCCCCTTCTGAGCTGGTTCCCTGTCTCGGAGGTGGAACCCAACCCCGACAGCCACGTGCTGCCACTAGTTGTCAATGGGGACAATTTGGAGGTTGAAACAACCAACGGCTTTTATTTTCACTCGGCTTTATTTTATCGTTAGGGATGAGTTCCCACTCCCTCCACTAAATTAGCAATGTAGAGGAGTACTGTGTGCCAGGATCTGGGGATATGGGCAGCCACTCGGATCAGAATTATTTGTCACATTAGTAGACCCTTACAATCCATCACTGACTTCTAATGTGATGTACCTGTACAAACTGCAGAAATGGGTCATTCTTAAACGCAGAAATTCTCATTTCCCAGCCTTCCATCACCCCTCCAGGCCCTGCACCTCAGCATTACCTGAAGCAATTAGAAGAAACCAAAGCAGTGTTAGGTAATGCTTTATCTTCAGCATTCTGGAAGCTCAGCAAGGCTCCCACTCCGAGCTGCTATCTGCTCCGTACAAAGCACCCCAAATCTGGGCTTTACCAGATGCTGATCTTCCTTGTAGGAAGCGGAGAATGTGTGGGAAAAGCACAACTCCCTGCTGGGTGTTAGCATGTGTGAGAGCACTCGACCTGGAGTAGCGATGCTCTAAGAGGCAGCTCTGTAAATTTCCTTAATTTCAGGTAAACACAGAGGCATGGGGGGAGATCAATAGATTAAGTACTAATTACAATTAGTACAGCAATTGCTTACATAAAAGAAAAATGAATACATGGAACAGTTTTGCTAACATAACATTATTTACAGTGAGGTTTTATCAAAGGGACCACTTCATTTTCTGACTGTTTATCAGCCAACAGTTTCCCATTGATTATTTTCCCATAAGGCAAGCGAAAGGGAAACAGCATGATAAGTTAGAATGAATCCCTTCATATGGTTATAAATTTATTTTTGATGAGGAAATCCTTGTTATAAACCACACGCACTTGTGCTGCCATCTTAAATCAATCAGGTTGTGAAAAACTCATACCAAACAAAATTTTAACCATTATTGGCTGAATTACAAACAAGTTATAGGGTCCATTCTTTTCCAGCAGGACTGGAATTCTTCGGCATGTAGAGTCTTCATGAGATCAAAATATTATTTAGCTTTAAATCAAAAGATCTGTTATTTTTGTTAAGTCTGGTAAACTAGAAAGTGAAACTCTTCATCTGGGGCTATAATATTTGCTGAAAAAAACCTCCTTCAAAACATTAATCAAATTTTTCGCCTACTGGGCAGCCATATGGTAAAGCAGCATGTGAATCTCACAAACTTGCTGATCTCCTGTAACTGGGTGCTATTAATTACGCTCGCTGCATCCATCTCGTAGATTTTCGCTTTGTGAAAAAAAAGTATTTATTGCAACAGCTTTTACAAAACAAGGGAACGAAAATCACAATTGATTAATGAGCTGAATGGAAATATTTCCGTTAGCAGGTTTTAAAATGAATAAGGATTAATACCATGGGTAAAAATGAAGTTTCCTTGTGTCCCCCTATTTTTGGGGAGGGGGAGGGTCCAATTATGCATTTGCATTAGGAGGAGGAGGGCCTAATATGCATTATTCCCTACATCAGCTTTCAGTCACGAAAAACAAGGTTTAAACTTAATGCCTTAATAACATAAAGGCCAAGGACTTCATGAGTTTGAGCACTAAATTCCTTCGTATGAAATTGTATTGTTTCACAAGTGCAAAACGTTGTGGTTTGGGATTTTTTTCTCCCAAGTATAACTTAAGACTTTCCCTGAATCCAGAGCACAGCAAACAATTCTGTATGATAGTCTCCACTCTGCCGTTAATTCCAGAGGCCACGGTACTGAGGCTGTTTGGGGATCTCAGGCATAAATCTAGTTAATCATAAATTATAGCTAGAATATAATCCTTGACTCGAAAACCTCGTGTGCCAGGGAAATGCACTCCCAGGAATTACTGAAAGAAGATTGTAGGGGTTGGCCAGGAAAGCCAGCGAATCGGTTAGAATAGGGTTGGTTCGTGTACAGAATCCCCAGCCCAGGAAAAGGCAATGAGACAGGAGTCCCAGCTCACCTGCAAAGGTTTGCCACAGGAGTGCAGGGACAGGAAGAGGAGGAACAGTTTTCAGCTGAAAGATGAGATCTTAGTTAAAAATGTTTTGCTGTGAGGGTGGGAAGGCCCTGGCCCAGCTTGCCCAGAGCAGGGGTGGCTGCCCCATCCCTGGAGGGGTTCAAGGCCAGGCTGGATGGGGTTTGAAGCCCCTGATCCGGTGGGAGGTGTCCCTGCCTGTGTCAGGGGTGGAATTGGATGGCCTTTATTTATGGCCCCTTCCAACCCAAACCATTCCATGAATCTACGAGTTTTCTTACTCTAATCTTCATATTACTCCCCTCTGCTGAACCAGCTTATTCCTACGTCTGGAAGAGGGTGTGAGCCTCATCCTAGACAAGGGTAACAGTCAGAAGGAAAAGATGAGGATTTGTTCCGGACAGAGACCGAGGATGCAGTCAGAAACATAAAACCCAGACTTAATCCTTGCTGTCACCCAATGTAAAAGTATGAGACAGACTGAAAAAACGAAGTGTCTCCAAACACAAAAATATTCTGCATATGCAATTCATCTCCTCAGATCCAAGAACAAGTCAGAAGTGAAAAAACAAGTAATTTTAAGCCATAATCATTATTCTGAGCGGTTTCCCCTCAGATTACCACACTGGCTCCTTCCTGCAGCTGGTAGAAAGGGACACCAGTGTCCTCAATGCAGACCTAGGAGTTCCATTTTATTAAAAAGTGCCTACCTAAACACAGCACCTCCACAGGGAAGAAGACAAAGAAATGTTTGCAATAAGCTAGGTTGCCGAATGATTTAAGATGTGACACATTTCACAGGCTCTCAGAACACAACACTCAGATCGCACAGGAGTCACTCCTGTCCTGCCAAGTCACCTTCCCGACCTGTGCTGTGAATTCCCTTGCCTGCCCGGAGTCTTCATGCTTCTTCACTTAAAGAAATTTAAGCAGGTAATGATCAAAATGGTGAAATACTTAATTACAGCTTCTTCAAATTACACGGTCATTTGCCGGATGCTGTTTCAGTCATCCTGGTTTATATATCTGTGCATAGAAAGAACAGAAGGGGAAGGGAAGCAAGGACCTTCAAATGCTAAACCAGCAACAGAGAAGTTCTGCACTAAGAAAAAAACCTAAATAGCGTGAAACAACCAACCAACCAAACCCCCTCATCTGCCATTCTGAGCATGATTTGTAACAGAATAGAAACTACAGAAGTTAATGCAGCTTCCAAGTCTTTCCACTGCTTTTTTTTTTTTGCCTCATGTCATCCCAACTAACACAAATTACTGTCTTCATTAGCAACGAACAATAATAAGACAATTCCTGTGATTAAAAAGCTCACAAGCTCTACGCTTTGGGAAAGAAAAAGTATTTAAAAAATTAGTATGAAACCTTTTAACTAAGTTTTAATTAGTGACCCAATATGTATGCCATAACTTTTCATCCCCTCTCGGGTGATCTCAAAACCTCTCCCACGTACATCGACTGCCTGTTTAAAAGTTTAAAGAGCTAACAAAATGTTTTAACGAGATACAAATCTCAGAGATCATTAATCAATATGTTCAATGTTATTTGTGATAATTCATCATGACATGATATTAATGGGTTACTGTACCCTTCAGAGGTGAGATTAATGCAAATGAGCAGCCACAATTAACTTTACTGCTCCCAACTCCCCGGAATGGACAGATGATTATAAATGACAACTATATGTCAATTACAATATCCAATAAAGTGAAGCTTAGAGGGCAATCTATCTGCTTTTATAGTTCTGGCTTGACATCGCTGGATTTCGCTCAGCCCACTGTTGTCACAGCGTAACCGCTGCTTGGAAGGAGGGGTCAGATCTGTAATTCTCTGTTTCTTCAGAAGGAATTCAAATCGTGCATCTCAATGCGGTGTCTGAACCAGGAAAGCTGCAGGAAACCCAGAACAGATGTTGCTTTCTTCATCAGCTGAAGAAAATTGTAGCTGTGCTCAAATTGCAACAGCAAGGCCACAAAGAAAATAATCTGTCCTGCTGTGTAATATATTTATTCAATTAAAAACAGCCCAGCATATTAATGCAGCGACCGAGGGAGTTTACATTTGGTAAACTGCTTTGTCACATACAGGGTGCTAAGTCTGCTTGGGTTCAAGAAGCTGAGGTGCACACCAGGAGCTGTGTTTTTGTAACCAAACAGATACTCTATGATCACCTCTTGAGCACCAACGCGTCTGTAGGAGACAGGTAAGACTTTACAGGAGAAAAGCAAAATTTCTACTGGCATCAAAGGAGCTAGAAACAGAGATTTTAGATGTTCATAAACCACATCGAGGTAATTCTCAAAACAGGACAGGTGCAAAATAAAAAGATACCTCTGTCTATGACATATTTACAACAAATGGGGAAATCAGCTCTGATACCATGCGCAGATTCAAGGCTTACTGCCCTCAGCAGAAAAAAAAAATATCACTGATGATAACAAGAGAAACACTGGTTAAAGTATTGTAGGAACCCACAGAGAGAAGCACCATAAACCAAGTATTTCCTGTAATTGTCAGAACTTTCCCTTGTAGTGCCTTTCCTGGATCTTATGGCCAGCAGCCCATCATGACGTACCTGGACAACTCCTTCCATGGAGGTAGGAGATGTGTCCTTTGGTTACAGATGTGCCCACTGCAATAACAAGTATTAAGGCTGCATTTCCCATCTACTCATCATGCTTACTCAGTGGCCCTGAAGGTGTGACTTAGAGACTTCAATGCACGTACTCCATTTCTACAAATCAGATACATATGTTTTCCAAAATAAGCTAACCCTGCAAGGTGTTTTGGGATAAATCAAGAGTGCTTAAGGCCAACAGCGGAACAACTTATCCCTGTTATGCAAGCTCCCAACTGAGCACCCAGCTTTCTTTGAGAAAAATAACTGACAGGAAGCCTTTTGCTTTCTATTTGACTTCCTCAACATAAAGCATTTGAATTTATTTTAGCTGTAGTTAAAAGAAAATATTGAGATGTTATTTTTGGTTTATTTTTAAAATTATCTTCTCTTCCCTTGAAAATCTATCTGAAAGAAGTGCCAACTTAGGTGGCCTCAGCTTTGCTTTAATAGCACCTAAAGCAGGTCATAAAGATGATGGGAGGGCTGGTGCTCATCTGCTGTGAGACAGGCTGAAAGAGCTGGGGTTGTTCACCCTGGAGAAGAGAAGGCTGCAGGAAGACCTTAGAGCAGCTTCTAGTAATGAAAGGGGTCCAGGAAAGCTACGGAGGGGCTTTTTACAAGGGCATGTGGTGTCAGGATGAGAGAGAATGGAAGAGAGAAGATTTAGATTAGACATTAGGAAGATGATCTTCGTGATGAGGGTTGGGAGGCCCTGGCCCAGGTTGCCCAGAGCAGTGGTGGCTGCTCCATCCCTGGAGGGGTTCAAGGCCAGGCTGGATGGAGCTTGGAGTCCCTGATCCAGTGGGAGGTGTACCTGCCCACGGCAGGGGGTGGGAGTGGGGCTTTGAGGTCCCTTCCAATCCAAACCATTCTATGATTCTAACTCTATAGCTCAACTTGCGTACAGGCACTGCAGCCTGTAGATTTGTGCAGAAACTGAGGGAGACAGTGGAGGGCAGGGTGGAAGCACCTCACAACGTGCACTGGCAGCTCCGCTTGGAAAGTATTACTTAGAAGTCAGTGCTAGGTTGGCTCAGTAACCCTGCAGGCACCATTCAGCAACTTACAGGAGCACCTCACTAAATTTTCATCATGCAAGAATTAAGATCATGTTCACATCAATACTTTGCTGAAGGACAGCAGCACAGTTCCTGATTTTCTTTAAAGCAATGTTTTCCAAAGCATCTCTCTCCCCATCTCATTTTGTTTAATCTAATCATCGAGAAAAATGGGTTTCAACTGAATAAAACTGCTGACATCATTTTCAACGTGGGAAAATAGAGGCAATTGTTTACTGCTTCCAATATGGATGATAATGGGCAGCTTTGTGACAATATTTTGTGGAAGTCCTGACACACTCTGAAAAAAATGTGCTTTCCAGAAGAAACAATTTCCATGCTGACCTCTAAAAATCTGAAGTCTATAACTACCCCTTAAAATAACTTTGTGACAATTAGTCTTAAATCTGATGTTTTAACTAAAGGCAGTACACCCTGTATATGCTCCCCAATCCCAAATTCATCAGTAGAAATAAGGCTTATTCCATACAAACAACACACTTTGAGTACCGACAAGCACCAGACAAATTCATAATTTAAACGATGTTCATAAAAGGCGAGGATTTCATTTTAGATCTCTTGGTTCTAACTAATTAATCAACAAATTTGAGTTGGTTAAATAAAACTTCTTCCAACGCCTCCTATTTAATTGCAGTTTGGCACCAACAAATATATATCAAAATTATAGTATCTCCCTTGACAGGAAGCTCCTTGCTTCCACACGCAGTTATGGCTCTCTGCAGAGTAACCAAGAACTGCTGACAACCTTGAACACCGCTACAACAATATTACTATACTTGGCAGAGAAGTACCCTTGCGGCAAGAGAAAAGCTGTAATTTTGACTGTCACTTTGCATTACACTGGATATTATTTCACTGTATACACACATACACTCGCAAACTCTTAATAGAGCACAGTTTTCTCCCTGCCCAGCTCCTCTATTATAACTGATAATACAATGCTGTTGACCTACCGGTAGGATCGCTAATAAAGCCAACATTTAACAGCACTGAAAATTTTCTTTTAAAATACAGCCACCATAAATTGTCTTGTCGCACTCAGCCCCAGCTGCTTACGGAGCTCAAAAATATTTCATTTATTTTATTATTCATCTCTAAAGAAGGGTAAAAAATGAAAACAAAGAGGAATTACAATTCTGCTGGATTTTGAGGATGTGCTCTTAAATGTCTGAGTAACTGCCAGTATCATAAACATCAATGCCTTCAGTCACAAGCTGCTTGGGTGAGAAAGTGATTGTTAAACCTCCAAAGATCTCGGTAAACCCCTCTCTCCAGGTTCCCAACAATCTCGGAAGTAACAACAGGTGATCAATAACGGAGTCAGAAGTAGAGCTACCTCGCAGACTTACTCTCCGGGCTCATGTTTGTAAGTAGGAAAATTAACATGGAAGTACTGAATTGAAGAATTGTCATTTTGAGCACATAAGTGCCCAGGGCAGAGCCCCTGCTTTAAAGTTTTAAGAGGTACAAAATGTTCTGCTTTGAAGATGAATATCCGTGTGACCCAGTCGAAAGGGTAGTTGGTTCTCCTAAATCAGATCCAATTCTCAGGCTTTAAAAGAGCTTACACTGAACTTTCCCTCTCCGGTTTTTATTTTATATGCTGCACACGATCCATACACAGATGGGCTACTAGAAAGAAAATCGTGCATGTGTGCATTTAGAGTCTGCTCTGTAGCACTGTGCACTAACAAGAGAGATACAACCACAATCAGTTACCAGAGAAAAACCTGACTCGCTGGGAATCAAGTTCTCTGTTTTGAAATATTCCAATATCAATTCATGATGCTCCAAGCAGCTCCTAGGGTTTTGTGAAAAGTAAAATCATATTTAATTAAGCAAACTGGATTTCAATAGACCCAAATAGCACATGGAAACAGGCATTAATAAAAGCAGCATTCTGATTCTGTTGTTCAGGCGTATTTTGCTCCTAGCCTCGTCTTATTGATATAGTGTTTCAGATACATTTAGAAAGACATCATCTCACTTTGCTGTTTAGATAAGGAAGCATCGCTGAATCCTTCTGCCCTCTCCAATAAAACGTATCAAAAATTTCCGCACTGTCTGCTGACCGCACCACATTTAACAAGATTCACAAATGAACCCGGAGTAAGTTTCCCACTGTGACACATTAATAATAAGTTCCTTATCCCGTCTATCCCAAGCCATGAATATGTAATGTTATAAAATGAGTCCTTTTCACACAACAGAACCTCAGACGTGAATAAATAAAAACTATCCATCACACGCCTCTGAAAAATTAATGAGAGTTCTGAGACAGAAGAAAAAATGGGTTACTGAGATGACAAGGTCCAGTACGGAAGAAAGACGTTCCTCGTCGGCTGTAAATTTCGTTTTAAAACTTTACAGTGAGAGTCCAATATATTTAGACACACACACACATATATATCTTTCTACAGTACATTTACCATAACACACAGAAAAGGGGAAAATGCTTTAATGGGGAGATATATTTCTAAGTGATCCAGACAGGATTTGAATCTGCCAGTGGATCAAACGCTGCCATGACAGGAGTTCCATTGCCAGTTACAGCAAAGTGGTAACCTTAGATATTTAGAAACACAGTTCCTTTTCCATTTCTGTTCCCTTCAGAATGGAAATGCCTGATGAAATGAGGCACTATACCCCTCTAAACTTCATTTATTCAGATAAAAGAAGAATGCCTACAAATAAATGCCTGCCACTCACACAAGTGTCTCTTTACTGTATGGTGACAGCTTTAATCTCTCAATACGCAGTCGTCACTTTTGCAATATGAAGAGAAGTAACGAAAAAATATATTTTATCAAATGAGTTGAGCTGCCACTGTGCTTATTAACACATTTTCCTAATCTTACTCAGAAGTTCGTGTTGATGTCCAAGGACAACAAGTGCTGCGCCAGCCCTATGCAAACTGGATCACCCAGAAGTGCTGGAACTTTGTCTCCGTGCAAGTAAACAAGATTACACACCAGAGGTTCCACCCATGTCCTTGATGCACTCTCCCCAAGATAGATGGCACCTCCTAAACTTTTCTACCAATGCACTGCAGAAAAGATTGTATGATCAACGTTCAGTCAGTGAAGTATGAGACATGCTAATGCCCAGCATCCCAAATGGAAACAACACCTTGTGATTCCAAACCAGATCTCCAAGATCAGTCTCTGCTCACTCAGCTCTCACCCAGTAACTAAGTTTCTCTCTTTTGTAACCTATCATCATCCCTACACCTACAATCTAATACGTTCATCCAGGTGTGACTTCCAAAACCACTAATTGTTCCTTAATTCTGATACATAAACATAGAATCATAGAATGGCCTGAGTTGGAAGAAGCCCTTGAGGATCATGGAGTCCAGTTCCTGTCCCTGCACGGGACAACCCCAACATTCACACTGTAGATCTGAGGGTGTTGGTCCAGTGGTTCTGGAATATTGTCAGGCTTAGCACTGTGACTGGGAGTAGTTCCAGGGCTCCATCGCCCTCAGGGTGAAGATTATTTTCCTGGTGTCCAAATTAACCCTCCCCTGGCACATCTTCCTGCCATTCCCTTGGGTCCTGTCATCGGTCACCAGGGAAAAGAGCTCAGTGCCGGTTCCTCTCCAGTCACTTTCTATTAACACACCTCATGCTACACAAGGCATATGTGAACACGCTGGGTAAATAAGTTTCACCTTTCCCACGTGGTGCTTGCGTATGAAGTCCTGAGCAGAGCAGGCATGTTACTGATCCCTTCCCTAGTCCACAAGACAGGGAACTGTAATGGAAACAGCAGCAGCATAGCCCTGCTCCCTCTCCAGAACACAGAATAGATTTCCCTAGTAAGGAGTGGCTTCATCACATAAAAACCTGATCAAGCAGGATGTTTTATTCTTGGTTTCTTGAAAGCGGTTATGTCTGAAAGGCTGGTCTCCAGAGTGCTGTCAGAGGTGTCTATCTGCAAAATAAATCACCTTCTGAACATGCACCACGAGTGAGTGACTGACTGCAAAGAATTATTTATTAGTCTTAAAATGCCACAGTTAAGGAACTATTTTTTATCCAAAAGTATCATGGTCTCAAACAGGAAAGGGAAGTATAGCATCACTCCTTCAGAGAAACAGGTTGCCAGTTGTCTGAGGGAGGAGCGGGTTCCCTTTACAAGAGCTTGGTCTCTATTCAAAATTCCTATCTTCTGGTCACCTTTGCCATGGCCACTTGTCTTTCCTCCAGCACAGCCCGACTACAATATAGCTCTTCTGACATTAAAAAATGGATCCAGATCATCTCTATTACAGCCCTGCTTTTTTGGGAACTATTTTTGGGAACATCTAACATATAGGAGTTAACTCCTCTTTTTTAGAATATCTGACATTTAAATCCTCTGGTTTGCATTTAGAACTAAGGATTCCACAGCAGGTCCATGAAGATTATCCAAGGGCTGGAGCACCTCCTGTATAAGGACAGACTGAGAGAGTTGGGGTTGTTCAGCCTGGAGAAGAGGAGGCTCCAGGGAGACCTTAGAGCAGCTTCCAGTGCTGAAGGGAGCTGCAGGAAAGCTGGGGAGGGGCTCTTGATCAAGGAGTGCGGGAAAGGACAAGGAGAAAGGTTTTCAGCGGAAAGAGGGGAGATGAGACCTTGGAAGAAATATTTTCCTGTGAGGATGGGGAGGCCCTGGCCCAGGCTGCCCAGAGCACTGGAGGTGTTCAAGGCCAGGTTGGATGGGGCTTGGAGCCCCCGATGCAGTGAGAGGTGTCCCTGCCCATGGCAGGGGATTGGAACTGGGTGGGTTTTGAGGTCCCTTCCAACCCAAACCATATCATGATTCTGTGATTCTCCAACATTTTCTAGAAATTCTTTTATTAAGGTTTTTCTCTCCCATTTTTATTCATTACCCTTCTCAGTCTCTCACATACATTCACCCAAATCACTTGTAACACCCTGCTGCTTAAACAGGTATTAGATTTCCAACTGTGCCAAAGCAGCTGAAGATTTCTTTCTTAAATACCCTCATTGCAGGCTGACCCTTCTTGACTTGATACACATATTTCGCATGGGAAGAGCCTTCAGGTGCGTAATCAGCCCCGTCCTGTGCCCACCACACCTTCCCAGGCAGTGTGGCAAAAGCCAGCTAAATATCTGTGACATATATTATTCCTGCCCCTCTAGGTCAACTCACTCAGCAGCTGCAGTGAGGAAAGGCCAACTGAGGGTTGATTAATTTTCAGACATATTTTAACCCTTTCAATATCCATCACCACGTGTGAGCAGAAGACACTGAACTGTGGGTTTTATATAGAGGGGGGGAAAATAACAGAGGCAGTTGTTTCTTGTTGGGTTCTCTGAGGTGCAATGCTCAGCAGCGAAGGACGACCAGAAAGGGTTTCACCAACGCTATTTCTGTCTGATGTGCTTCCTCCGCTGCTGCAAAGCAACGCTGCTCTATATTTTATGCAATCTATATTTTCATGCAATCTATATTTTCACGTCTTTGGCACCACCGTGGCTGCAATTGGCAGAGCAATAGATGAGTGGGCAAAGCATGGAATTAGAAGATGCTCTTCCTGCGTAGTGCTGAGCATGCAACCTCTCAGCCAACAACAGTCAACCCCCAGAACATTTATTTTTAAACCAGGGCAATACACCATTAGTTCTCAAGTTTAATCCAAGTGATTTTCAAGCAAATAACAATAAAATTAGCCCATAGGTAGGACAATCTTTTGGTGATGGATGAGAGGACTACAGTAAACACCAAACCTCACGCACTGAATTCTCCACTGTCAGAAAATTCCCCCAAGGGACGACCAGGCAGAGCTGGGAAAAAGTCATCCCGGGGCCAAACGGAGTTCCCTGCTTCATCGCCTCCGCAAAGATGGATTCCACGACCTTCGGAGAAAAGCCTATCTATAATTTTTGCTGAATAGGCCCCTCAGTTAACAGCAGAATCCAATTTGTAATTTAGCCTTAAATGCACACTCCACAAAAGCTATCAGGTAAGAAAAAAGCCTGACGTGTAGTTAAAAATGCTTTTTGACACACTTAAGTAAAAACTAATAGTACGGCATTTCTCAAATCAGCCATCTAAGGTGCACAGGCATTGGAAAAGTTTCAGAATACAAGAATTCAGCTTGATTTTACATTCTTTGGACCAAGAAAATATTTATGAAAAGAATAATAAATAATTAATGCTACTGGCTGCAAGCTGGGATTCTTTGCTGGTTAAACTCTATGCGGTGAAATGGCATTTAAATTATACGGGAGAATTGATTCCAATGGCTTCCATTAGCAATTTGGCAGGCTGCTGCGAACAGCTCCTAATCAATTTTAAATAGCGCTGTCCTATCTGCGAGTGAAGGCAGCCTCACGTTAAACATCCCCACATCGCAGGACTGTAAATCAGTGGCTAAAATACAGATTTCTTCATCTGTACTTAGAAGTCACAGAGTTTAACTACGTACCATCAGTAAAACCAATACAGAATGAAATGACCACGTCGCCTCAGAGAAGAGCTCGGGGCTCTGACAGTTTTCTCTTTTCTTTTACATTAACGAATATTTCAAACTAATGTTGTTCTACCCCATTTTACAGTACAATCATATCTTCATTTTGCTTGAGATCTTATCACTCAAGAGTAATTAGATCCATTTGAGCTGTAAATATTCAGTATGCACGTAGCATAACCATTTGAAGCAGGTGTGTTTGCATTATCAAAATTGTTAGTAATAATAATTCCAAGTGCACTAATGTCAGCAGACATTCAGAATTTCCTGCTCGCTGCCTCTGGTTGTTTAGATGAGACATTGGCAGTTTCAGACCAATCATTTTTTCCTGCAAAATATTTGTACAGCACCAATTCTCCTTGCGACAATCTGACATCTTCGTTAAGTAGCATGAAGGATACACTGTTATGTTGGGCATAAGAAGACAGTTATAGAAATTAAACCATAGCCATTTCTATTAATCTGGGCACATTGTTCAAATAAATCTGCAAATAGATTTCCAAAAATAAGTGTGAAATATCTTACATTGGCCACAAAATTTAACCTATCAATCATTGCAACAGAATTTTTCAGTTTGACTTCATGTGCCACGCAAAGAAACACGTCTGGTTTAGATGCTGCACAATTATAGAAACTCAACAGAGCAGTTTCAGACGGCCAACACCAGCAGGTTGATACATACTAACACACGTGTTGGGAACTGCATGTGTCTGTCTGTCTTGGAACAGAACCTCAAGAAAGCTGGTCTTGGCAGTTCCAATTCAGAAAGTCTCTTTCCTTAGTCTGATGTCCTTGCAATGCCCAACTCCTAGTCGAAAATATCTGATACTGAGTCTTTTCAAGAAAAATAAACATGTTCATCTTGCACACACATGATTGAGCCTTGGCTCATGAAGCTTTTAAACACCAGAAACAATTAATATATTAATGGTAGCAACCATTAGTCTCATTATAATGAAACTAAAACTAATGGAATCAGCTTAGAAAGCATTGTTTAAATGTGATCTATTATCTATTCATATTTTAAATCATCTTCTTCATAATGGGAAAGCATACAATGCACTGTTGTAAACCAGTTAAAACGCAGATTCCAATGCAGAGAAGGAACCCACGTTGTGTGGGCTGGGGAGACCTGAGGAGGGAGAACTTGAAGTGCTTTTGAACATGAAGAAAGCAGTTCTTGTGGCCGCTAAAGCAAACCAAAGATTGCCTTTACAAAGCAGTAAACACATTGATGAGGAAGCTCTTCCAAAAAGGAAAGCAAAGCACTGTAAGCAAACAAAGCCGTCCCACACAATCCCACTGTTCAGTTGTGAACATTAAAGCACAGCTTTCCAAAAGCAGAAAAGTGAGCACAAGTTACGGCACAGGATGTCTTTGCTTACTGATAATCTCTCACCACCATGGAGGAATACAGGCAGGCAGCTGATGTCAAGGAATGCTTAATTCTGCTATGTTCTGCTTCTAAGCAAACATGCAGCCTTGTCAGTGAGCAGATGCCCTTGTACCGAGGTTTAGTGAGGGGTATTCTATGCCCATAGTGCTCAAATTCCACAGCACCTACGCAAGAGATCGTGATGACTTCCCAGATAACAAAAACTGTGCTGTTCCTCAACAAAAGGTGCACCCTGCCAGGGCCACGGCTGCACGGGGCTCACTTTAGGGCAGGCCAGAGCCCTGGAGACCAAAGGGGGTGTGGGCAGGCGGAAGTGGCTCCTCTGAGGACTACACAACGTCACCCTGATGTACAGCTATCCTGGCTTAGAGTCAGGAAGTAGGTACCACTGCACTAACATTATCATGAACTATCTAATCAACAAACCATGTTTAATATACTCAGCAAATAAGGGAGCTGTGCTCATTTCTCTCTGTACTTGAGGGAGCTAACATGCACCTCCCAAGATGCAGGAATCCGCCCAAGCCCCTCGGCTACAAGTCCTTCTGCACATGGCCATACTCAGCCGCCTTGCTGGACTTCAGCTCACATAGGGAGAAAACAAGAAATAATTTGTATTTAAAAAGCTAAAAGATAATGCCCACAAAGCAGCTTATTTCTACACCTGCTTTGCTCCAACTTCACAATGGGCAGCAACAACCATTCTCAGTTTTCCATCAGAGCTGAGATGCACAGGGAGCAGCATCCACTCATCCTGCAGAGTGCACAGAGCACTCAAAGTGGGCACTGCTAACAACAGTGACATCTCCTGTGCCACTGACAGTGTCCAAATGAAAGCCGAGCAGTCTGTGGCTCATTGCGCAACAGGAGCCCTGCAACTTCTTCTCTAGCACAGTAAGTATTTTCAGATTCCACTTAAACAAGGCAGCAGATAGAATGGTCTGTAAAAGTCGATGACCACCACTGCTTCCTCCGATACAGCTAAAGAAAGTAAAATTCTTCTTTGTTCTTTGAGTTCCTATTTCCCTACTCCTGAGTTGACATCAAACGAGTTTCCAGGTTAGTAGCTACAGTCAGCAGACCAATGCAAGCCAGCTACCCAACCTGGCATGGGCTCCATGCAAGTTTTGCATCCTCTGCTGTGTCCCACATTGCATGGCAAAGCCCCTCAAGCTCTGTTTAAGAATCACTGAAGCACGTGTGAGTGTGTGAGCACTCGCCTTGTACCACAAGCAGAGCTTAAGAGAAGCTCAGAGATGGAATCTGTGGGGCCACAACAGCCACCACACGCTGCTGTGCTGAAGCCACATGCAGGGCTGTTCTCTCGCTTAAAACACACCATCCATGAAATACTTTTCTTCTCACTCTTTCCCCATTTAAACTTCAGTTCTACCAGACACATATTTATTGTACCAATCGTTACAGGAATCCAGAGCTATCACCTACTCTCAAACTTCTTTATCTGACAGCAGGGAGGACACTGCATCATCTCACTGTAAATTAAGATGACAGTTTCTTAGTTAGCATAGCGTGAACATGCAAGACAACAGTACTTACAAGAAAAGTAAGTTTAGTCCATGTTCAATTATAATGAACAGAGTATTTACATAAAACTGCAGTACATGCTCAAAAGCATTCATGTGCTTGATATAGTCAAACAATTTTAATATCAAGAACATATAGTTGATATCAGCAGGTGCCAGCTTTTAAATATATAGCTCTGTCTTTCCATGACAAAAGCAAAGACACTGAAAAAAGACTGCTCTTCTCTGGCTTCCCTTGTGGAACCTTTTTCAATAATTGCCTACCCAAAGCAGAAGGCGAAAATACCTTCTGACGTGAGAAACTCGATACCAAATTTTGTCTTGCAGAAGATTTTTATGGTATGTTAACTACTTCCAAACTGAGGTCTATGGAGAAAAGTATTAATACAACCTACAGAGGAAACAATTCACACAACTTTAATGCTAAACAATCTTTGAACTCAGCATATTTAGCCAAGACTACTTATCAAAAAATTACTGCTCTTATTTCTGTTGGTTGCTAACCAAGGTAATGCAGGAATACTTAGCACAACAGGATTATGCAATGATCCAGTTTTAATGCACACCAGCATTCAAGAAATTAGATATAGCAAAAATCTCTCATGACTACTTAAATTTTAATCACTTTTTTATTGTTCTATTGCAGGAGTCAAGGGTAGAGTAAACAACGTTCTTAACCCCAGTGGGCCTTAAGCAGATACTTCATACAGAAATGCGAAGATGTTAGCAATTTGTACTGTTC
This sequence comes from Coccyzus lansbergi, assembly GCA_033558105.1. Lineage (NCBI taxonomy): Eukaryota > Metazoa > Chordata > Aves > Cuculiformes > Coccyzidae > Coccyzus > Coccyzus lansbergi. The sequence continues at coordinate 514,638 of JAUMJK010000059.1, forward strand.
AGATGCTAAAAAAGTCTGCCGTCATTCAATACCCCCTTGGATCATTAAAAGAGTCTTATCCAGCTCATTCACTGTCAGTTCAGGTTCCTTAAATCCATCAACAGTATTGGAAAAAATATCTGGATTATGAAAAAAAAACTTTTCAACAAATCTGTAAATGAACTTCTCAGGAGAATGTTTTGTTTGAAGATTTTTCACGGACTTCTACAAGGCCAAAAAGAAAAAAAAAAAAAAAAAAAAAAAAAACAGAAAATCCCAGTGCCTAAGCTTGCTAAAGTAACCAGGGACTCGTATGAGGAATGAGTGCTACAGAAATAAACAGTGCTACTGTCTGGCTGAGTAGGACAGCAAGGAAAGCACATCTTCCACATCTTCTCCAAAAGTATTTTGTGGACAGGTCTGTATCTGTCCCAGAAATAATACCCTGGAGGTTCAGAATCACAGTTTTCTACACTGTTTGTGCAGAATCACCATGTGTTTGACCAATGTCCTCCTCAAATATAAAGCTCCATCCATCTGCATTGACCCTAATAATGTTCATGCAAGCTGCAGATTGGAGCCATGGGCACATCTGCTCTTGAATGCACCAGCCTGGCAGAGATGTGTGTGATGAGCTACAGCACTCAGGTGGAGCACAAAACCAGTGTTGGATCCCCTACTGCTTCCAACAGACAAGAGTCCTCTCACCATTGTCGTGTGTCAGATCAGGAATAAAATCCCAGAATATCTTAGTACAAAGAGAACTAGTGGGTGTCCTTGGTCCTCATTACACCCACTTAGTTCTCTTTACACCACTTAGTGGGTGCTCAGGACCAGCCAGAACTGAGCCTGATAGCAGCAGACGCGCCCCCAAGTGCTCTCTGGGACAAGTTACTAAAGGAGATAGAGCTAGAACATTTCTAAAAGCCCTAGAATATATTTAATATCTTATTTAGAAGGCAAAAAGCCTTCTACAAACTTCTTTCAAACTGGCTCTTCATACTGCCTCCTGTGGGCAGGCTTCAGTCAGCCCCCCCAGCACCTGCATTAGTGTGTTTTCCATCAGTGAGCTCCATCACCTATCAGCCTTACAGCTCTTTGAACAGAATATGTAAACAAACACTATGAAAAATGTTGCACCTTCACCACCTGCATTTTTCTATCTTGACCTCCCCTATCACTGGTAACGCATTCATCAGTTTAGAAAGCCGTTGGTTTAGAGAGCAAAGACAAAACAGGTACAAAGGCAAGACCTCTTCTGTTCTTAAAGTGTCTAATAAATATAAATATCAGCTTTACATGCACGGCTCACAACATTTTATGACATTTTAAAGTGTATTTAATACCTTAAAAAAAAACCCATCTAAATGGCTTTAGTCATTTACTGTAAATGTCCACTCCGGGTCACGTGCTCATCAGATGGAGTACATTTAGCATGTATTTATGGGCTTGCTGTTGCTTTTCAAAACAAAAAGATATAAATCTTAATAGTCTCAGTTCTAATGTATGGATACAAGCCATTAATCACTCTGACAAACATATGTAGGCTGTAACCCTGTACATGCGTTAAGAATAGAAAGCAGACAAACACAGCTTATATCTTCAGGTACATCTGCACTCTCCCTAGTCCTCATCAGTTGGAATTTGGTAAAGAAGTTGTGAGATGTGCTCTTCTCCCTGTAAATATCATAGATCACGTTCGACAAGCACCTGCAGGCCACCACCTTTGAGGGTTTTTGGGTTTGCAGTGATTTCTGAACGAGCCAAAGCAGACAGTGAACATTCCACCACAAAGCCTCCTTGAGTCTGCATGAAGAATTTGACAACTCATTTTCCTTATTTATTTAACCTTAAAAACAGAAAAGGACATTTAAAAGAACAACACATAAGTATTGCTCTTAGGGAATCCCAATTCTGTTCCTATGGCCAGAATCCCATTGATTTCCACAATCACCAAAGGGCCACATCGTAAACTACTACCTCATGTTTTGAATTTGATTTTCTTCTCTGATCCTGCTACTAGAAAATATTCCTGTTCTAGGAAAACAAAATGACAAGTTCAATTTGACACTTTTACATAGTATTAAAAGAAAGTCTCCCAAATCCTGCTCATTCATTTCAGTCACGTGTGTTCTGCAATACTCTGCTCAAAGAATCACTACTGCACATCTCAACTTCAAACCGCAACAGTGGAAGATAACAAGAATATTTGATACAGCTGAGGGATTGGTTGAAAGAGTTTGTACACAGTCAAAAGGAAATGTAACCTCAACTAAATGGATGTAAAGACCAACTGCTAATAGTGATTTATGTTATTCCTACCAGGAATGCTACGACACGTTTCCTCATTGACAGTAGTCACCAAGAAGCTTCCTGATGGTTTTGCACTTCCCCATGTCTGATCCTCTACTCTTTTAATGGTTTCCCAGTCATTCTCCTTGTTAAAACACCTTCAGGTTCCAACCCTTCCACAGAGCCTCCCAACCACTTTCCTTATAGGCAAAGCCCTGTGCCCCAGCATTTATGCAGTTACACAGCTCAGACTGCAAGTTCCGATGAGAGCTCTGTCTCTCCAACACTTTGCAAAACAAAGTGGTCAAAAGATTTGAAATGTGTTTGCTTCGTGTCAAGCAGCATTTCCATATATTACTGGCTTCTAAAGCTGCTGGGAACCAAGTCTTCAATGGTTACCACCATCGCACTCAGATCCTGCTACAGATTTTGTTGTCAGAGACTGGGGGTATTTTAATATGAAAATCTCTTTGTTCCCCTTCCCATTCATCACTGTCTACTCCGAAACAGCTGTAGTTTCACACCCTGCAGCATTTAGTGTGTCAGGTAGGGAGGACAAGGGAGAAAGCAAATCAGGTATATTTGTCAGATTAACAGATAACAAAAGTGCAGGAGATAAAGATGAGCTGTGTCAGGACAGACTACCGAGACAGACGAAACGGCATGGAAAGATGGATCAGATGGAGACGAGGTAAGCCAGACAGCCGTCAATGGAGCCTACAATATAAGGGCAAGGTTATTTTGCCTCGACAATCAGATTTTAATCTGCAATGTAACATCCATTGTCAGGTATCATAAGGTTTGCTGGTATCTATAGCATGCCCTGATGGCTCAGGCAAAAGGGATGCTGAATTAAAGGGGGGAGGAGACACCTCTACCAATAAAAAAATGTCTAAGTCTCTAGTAAAAGAAATAGAAAAAGAATTAGAGTACACTAGGTACAAGCATTATGATTTTTAAAATTGATCTATAGCTACAACTTTGAAACAAATTATGAAATTAAGAATTCTGAAACCCATTTGCTTGGAGATGATGACACACAAGACGCTAAAACTCAATTTGTCTGCATTCCCGCAGAAAACATAAGCAACATCAACAGCCATTGTGCATTTAAAAACAAAACCCATCCTCTTAAAAGTCATAAATAGCACCACGTAGAATTCTTACTAATATTGCAACTACCTATATTGCCTCACTTCATACAGGTAATGGCAATAAGATATTTTCCCTGGAGTCCAACCTTTCCAAAGGTATTCGCTTAAAGAACTGTCTGCATCCAAGCCATCAACCTCTGTGCTCAGCAATTCCTGATCCAGCCCCATGACTGTAGAGATTAAAATGTGACTGTAGAGATTAGAGTGTGATTTCTAAATAAAAACTAGCCGAGAAATTCTGGATTATAAAGGTAATATATTTGTAAAGATTTTACATTTCACAAATACTGGGGAGAGGAAAAGTTTTCTATACTATATATAGTTTTCTGTACCTCAAAAATGATGAAGTAAATGACATTAAAAGTCATTTTGCTTTGGAAATGAACAATACGATGTTCACTGCAATAAAGAACAGAATACAAAGGAGCATTTCACACTCAGTGCACGGCTCAGTCCATGGCAGCAAAGTATGCATTTAGACCACACACAGAGGTTAGTATTTGCCAAAGAATATAGCTTTTTACAGCAACCGGGTCAAAAAGACACTATATCAACTTTCAATTAAGTTAAAAATGATGCAAAAATGTTTAAGTTATATCTCTCAGACCTCATCAGCGTTTAATTTCAGTGGCTGCTGGGAACAGTATACAAAATCATACTCTATAAAATCTAGGGTCATCTTTCATAACAAATAATCCAATAAAAGTGAAGTTAACCTCTGAATGCTTAATTTCAACTACAATAAAGCAAAAAATAGTTTATAGACGCAAGATAAATACCCTGAAACTTTGAATATCTTTGAAACTTAACCAGATTTTCACAAAGGAGCGGGGTCTCATCCATCTCCCATCTAACCAGCCACAAGCAGCTATCAGATTTTTATCGCGAAAGTCAGAGCAATTATTGGTCTCCCATTCTAACAAGAGAAGACATTGATGTCTTTCATCACAAAACACAGACAACTCAGATTAGTACTCAGGGGACGAGGTCTGGGGGGGGGGTTGTGTTTCTTTCTTTTTTAAATACTTTCTTTTTCACAGCCCCCATCCATGTTACAGCCGTGCACGTCCATTACTGCACCATGTACATCGACATACCCATCTTCTGCTCAACGCTAATATGAATTCAAGCGCTTAGTATATTTTTAAGAACATTTGATGGGTTTCTGACAAGTCAGGAGGAATATTGCTTGGCCCACACAATCCCACAATTCTCTTAAAAGAACCACAACAGAAAACAAAAATGCAGTTGGTTTTGAACAAGTGTTTTCTTTAAAGGTGTTTCTTTTGAATGTGATTAAAACTTAAATTAAAACTTCCAATCAGAAACAAATTCAAAACATTCCGTGAGTCTCCAAAGTTCCCTCAGGTGGCTGAGGGACCTGGGGTTATTTGGCCTGGAGAGAAGAAGGCTGAAGGGACACCTCATCGCTATCTACAACTGCCTGAAAGGAGACTGTAGTGAGGTGGGTGTTGGTCTCCTCTCTCAAGTGACAGACGATAGGACAAGGGGAAATGGTCCATGTTGCGACAGATTGGTTCAGATTAGACATGAGGAAATATTTCTTCCCCAAAACGATTCTTGGGCACTGGCAGAGGCTGCCCAGGGAGGTGGTGGAGTCCCCAGCCCTGGAGGGGTTTAAAAGATGGGCAGATGAAGTGCTCAGGGATCTGGTTTAGTAGCGGGCAGGAACGGTTGGACTCTGATCTCAAAGGTCTTCTCCAATCAAGCGATTCTATGAGAACAAAACCAGTTCTCTTAATACACCCTTTGCAGGTCACACTCACAGGGGAAGAAGAAAATTAGGTTGCAATAAAGAACAAGTCAAAAGTTCAAGTGGAAGGGAGTAAGATGAGCACTTGCTGGACCTCACAGTCTCCCATCCTGCTGCTAACAGAGCTCCTCTGCCATGACACGTCTGCCACAACGTCCCTCAAATTTTCAAATCCTGCCTGCACAAGCTATGACAGAGATCCTGAGGCAAAAATAAATACATCATATATAATTAAACACTATACCCACATATTCACGCAAGCCAAGTTCTCACTCTCTAATGCCTAAGGAAGAATACAAAACTATGACACTGCCTTGGGATATTCTCCTACTCTCTAACGAGTTTCAAGCTCAGGACATCCAGAGGCAGGGATCGCACCTTGGTGTCTAACCATTTCTCTGATTTCATTTCCTTTCGTTAATCTGACTAATTGCTCTGGGACCCACGCAGACTTCAGCAGCCGTGCGGTCCAGAACGTTCCAGCTTTGCTATTTCCTTCTGCAGAAGTGTTCAACGACTACATTGAATGGAAAGATTGATTTAAACTGTCATTATAGATAAAAGAAAGTGCTCTTATGAAATAATCCAGAACATACACACACACAAAGGCACAGGAAGATGACAATTGCACCATGAATATATTCATGTTTATTCAGTTAAAATACAGCAGCCTGAGTCTTGAGAGAGTGGAATTCTATCGATTTAAACAGAAATTCAATAAAAACATTTCATAAATCTGAGAAGAAGCTTTAGGCCTTGACTGTTTACTGCTACCCATTCTCAGACCAACACACAGAACCTCACTACAAGTGACGGCCTTTGCAGATTCAAAACTTTAAAAGCAGCTGCAGGAGATAGTTCTTTTTTTAAACAGCGGAGCACAACAAAAAAAAAGTCTAATGAATAACTCTTAATCTGCCAGCAAATCAATCATAGAGAGCTTCTGTAAAGAGCATCTGAAATCTGCTTCCAGTCAACTCAACTTGGCCATCTGGTGCCCACCAGTATCTGCCAGGAGTGGGCTGCAAAACTGAATTAAAAGTGACTACACAAAAATAACCAAAACTACATTTAAGCCTGCCAATCATCTCTCTAGTCCTTCACATCTTCGTGGAAGGAATCCGCTGCTCACCTCACTGAAGGCACTGACATGTTTAAACCTTCCTAGAAGCAGGGCTGCAGCAACATTTAGCAGCTTTATTTCAAATCAACTCTGCCAACAGCACTGCAAAGCATCAGGAAGGATGCACCAACAACGTGATCTCAACAGGTTCTTTGGTTAAAGCATGAAGGGTGCTTTCCTGCAGTAATTATTTTAGTAGCAATTTAACTTGCTTTAAAGCAGAGTGATAGCTCTCTTTTCTCAGTTTTATTGATACTGGATGAATACCATTTTGGATAACACCAGAGATGTCACTTTACCTACTGACAGCTATTTATTATGCCCCTGCTCACCAACTGTTCCCTCACACTTGTTGCCAGTAGCCCAAGTCTATTCTAGATGCTATTCGTGCAATCAACTCTTATCACACTCCCCCTCATTTTTGTTTTCTTCTGTCCATATCCCAAACAGCTGGTTCATAAAAATCCATGCTGTTCAGTGACTGTCAGCACAGAGGTGACCCTGCAAGGCGTCCCTTGTCATCTGGTCATTTGCAGCAGGCACGATGCTGAATGCTGACAACCGCACCACAGACACTCACCTTAGACAGGTGAGCAAATAACCCTGCCCACAGTGACAATGCTGGAATTCTACCCGCCTGCATTTTTTACACCAAGACCGTTTAAACCCATCTGTACTGTTTAAACCAGGACTAGGTGGCCTGTTCAGTGGATAAGAAACTGGTTGGATAGTTGTATTCAAAGAGTAGCGGTCAGTGGCATGAAGTCCAGATGGAGATCCGTGACTAGTGGTGTCCCTCAGGGGTCTGTAATGGGACCAGTGCTGTTTAATATCTTCATCAATGATACTGACCGTGAAATCAAGTGCACCCTCAGCAAGTTTGCAGATGACACCAAGCAGAGTGGTGCAGATGCCACACAAGAAGGACGGGATCTCATCCAAAGGGACCTAGACAGGCTGGAGAAGCGGGTCTGTGAGAACTTCATGAGGTTCAACAAGGCCAAAGGCAAGGTCCTACACCTCAGTAGGGGCAGTTCCTGATTTCAGTACAATATGGGGGATGATGTGACTGAGAGCTGCCCTGCAGAGAAGGACTTGGGGCTGCTAATTGATGAGAAGCTTGACATGAGCCAGCAATGTGTGCTCGCAGACCAGAAGGCCAAAGGAAACATGAGCAGCAGGGGCATGGAGGGAATTCTGCCCCTCTATTCCTCTCTTGTGAGATCTCATCAGGAAATCTCATCCAGTTCTAGAATCACAGAATCATAGAATAACCAGGTTGGAAGAGACCAAACGGATCATTGAGTTCAATCATTCCTATCAAACACTAAACCATGCTCCTCAGCTCCTCGTCCATCTATCCCTTAAGCCCCTCCAAGGAAGGTGAATCAACCACTTCCCTGGGCAGCCGCTGCCAGTGCCCAATCACCCTTTCTGTGAATTTTTTTTTTTTTTTTAATATCCAGCCTGAACCTGGGACAATGGGTATAAAATGGAGAGGGGCAGATTTAGACTAGAAATAAGGAGGAATTTTTTCATGATGAGGGTGGGGAGGCCCTGGCCCAGGTTGCCCACAGTAGTGGTGGCTGCCCCACCCCTGGAGCAGTTCAAGGCCAGGTTGGATGGGGTTTGGAGTCCCTGCACATGGCAGAGGGTGGAACTGGATGGGCTTTGAGGTCCCTCCAACCCAAACTATTCTATAATTCTATGGAAGAGATCAGAAAAATCCCAGGGATAGTTTTTTGTTTCCTACTAGAAGTCTTACCGTGAATTACTGTCAAAGGTGTAAACACTTCTTTAAAATTATCAGTCTTTCCGCACTTTAAATAGGCTAATAATGATTAAGGGAAGAAATGAGAAGTGCCTAGATTACTCAGCAAAGTCTCAGCATTCCATTAACATCAAATTCCTTTAATTTCTGTGGCAAGTAGAAGAATCTCAAGCATTTACTCCTGTTATCAGAAACGGATTTTCAGTTACTTCAGAGCTCATACATTTACTAAATTTATTAGTGTATTTTTTTAAAAAAAAAACCAAAGTTTATAAGAATTTAAATCAACTACTTGGACTTCATTTAAAGACACAGTAAAACAAAAGAAGTGTTATCTTTAATTTTAGAGGAAAGTACACATGTAAAATATTCCAGATATAAGGAAGCCTTGCAATTGCAAAATTGTATTAACATTTCTAAATTTTCAGTTCTGATGAACAGAAAACATGAGCACTCCTATGACATAAATCCACAGGTCCATACCCCACATAGTGTAAATTAAAGCGCAGCAAGCTACGATGCTCTAATCACAGTTCAGAATGGAGATTCATTTACTTTTGAGACACTGTCTTCAAACACTGAAAAGCCGAGATGTCTAAATCCAGGCAGAATCCAGGATGACTACAGAAGTATGCTTTTGTTTGCCCCATTTTTAAACCTTTCCCACAGGATGTCACTGTTGCTTAGTGTCAGCGTGGCAGGTCAGCACCTGACTGGCAGTGTGGGGCAGGTCAGTTCTCTGCTCTCCAAAAGGAAACATGATGCAGATATTTGGGTATCTTCCATTTTATTAAATGAAATTACAACACGGACTGATCCCTCTCAGCTGTTGTGTTTCAAGCCCAAATATTTGCTGATGTACAAAAGAGTCAAAACTCGTTTCAGTCCTTCCAGTTTGGAAAACTAGAACACAACAAACCTGGAAGCAGCGATGCCAGTGCCAGTACCTTGTGCATATTTCAGCAGCACATGCTCCAGCTGAGGGCATTAAAGAATTCTCATCCTTAAATTCCTATATTTTCACCCTTTAGGGGTATATAGTTTATTTTCCAGGTACTCATGCCACTGGATAAACTTTTTCCCAGCAAAACAGTGACATCTCGTGGTGACACTCAGAAGTCCTTGCACGTCGCATTTCTTTTGCACAGATGGGATCGCAGACCTACCACCCTTTAAAAGTTACAATCGCAATGCTACCAGCTTCTGATGCTGCTGGCAGATCTCATCTCTGTAAGAGACTGCATTAAATGGACAACCTGTATTGATCCAGATGTTAGAGTCTTCCCTCAAAAAGGCCTCCACAATTCCCTGCCTTTGGCCAACCAGGCAACCTGCCCTACTGCCACAGTCAAGAACAAGTTGTAGGTTTGGAAGTAACTTCACAGAATCACACATTTCCAGCAAAAATCCTTGCAAGAAAGAAAGAAAATCTCTCAGAGGAGGCCACGAAGATGATCCGAGCATTCCGAGGGCTGGAGCACCTCTCTCAAAAGGACAGGCTGAGAGAGTTAGAGTTGTTCAGCCTGGAGAAGTGGAGGCTCTGGGGAGAACTTACAGCAGCTTCCAGGTACTGAAAGGGGCTCCAGGAAAGCTGGGGAAGGGCTCTGGACCAGGAGTGCAGGGATAGGATGTGGAGGAATAGTTTTCAGGTGAAGGATGGGAGAGAGAGATGAGATCTTAGGAAGAAATGATTCCCTGTGGGACTGGGGAGGCCCTGGCCCAGGTTGCCCAGGGAAGCTGTGGCTACCCCACACCTGGAGGGGTTCAAGGCCAGGTTGGATGGGGTTTGGAGCAACTGATGCAGTGGGAGGTGTCCCTGCCCACGGCAGGGGTGGGACTGGAGGGGCTTTGATGTCCCTTCTGACCCAAACCATTCTGTGATTCCATGAATTGGTGAACTAAGCCATAGGACTGAAAACACTCGGTCAAAGCCAGGTTTTAGTCTCATATTCCTAATTATACTTCCCATGCTAATGTTTTAAAGAGTGGGTTTTTTCCATTATTTGTATTTAGTCAGTGTGTCATACAGATGGATACGATTTTTCAAAGTTTTTTCTTGGAATTTGCTTGCTTATGTTTTTTTTATTGCAAATACTTTCACCTCAGTGACAGAAAAACAAGAATTTCGACGGCTGAAGCGGGAACTGCATGATCTTTAAGGTCCCTTCCAACCCAAATTATTCTATGATTCATTTTGGAATTTTACAGGAAACATTTTCTTGTGATGAAAACAATGTAAATGGTTTATGCAGTCCTTTTGCCTGTTGGTGCTGCCTAATGGATACTGACAGCTAATGAACAATGGATTTGTACAGCGCTGTACCTGGAACAAGGCGTCATCAGCAGAAACCAGAAAAGAAAATTTCCCGTTCTGCCATTACCATATATGCAAGGTAACAATAATGAAGACCAGGTGCACACACGTGTGAGTTATTTTATACAAGAACAGCAAAACTGTCACAGTGGTCAGCAGTCTGTGAAGAATATGAACTAGAAAAATTACAGCGTTGCCGAGGAAAACCCCCTAAAGTAATTACTGAAGTTTATTTAGCAGAATATGCACCTTTGCTGCTCTTAAGGTATCAGTGTTACAGTTTGCGTTACCCAATATTTCAAACGACCTGCCATCCCCAGCCCTGCAGTCTAAACCAATTATGCCAGCTTTGACTGTGCCGAGATTGAAGTTAAAACCAAGAAGGAAATATCACCCATCAACAACCCATCGCTCCCAGACAGGCCATCTTGGCCGTTCTGCTCTACATGTTCCATGTTTAGGCGAGGAAGAAATGTTTTACTGTGAGGGTGGGGAGGCCCTGGCCCAGGTTGCCCAGAGCAGTGGTGGCTGCCCCATCCCTGGAGGGCTTCAAGGTCAGGTTGGATGGGGCTTGGAGCCCCTGAAGCAGCGGGAGGTGCCTATAGCAGGGGGCTGGAACTGGTTAGGCTTTGAGGTCCTTTCCAACCCAAACCATTCTATGATTCTGTGGAAACAGCCACCCAAAATGATGCACAGCAGGTAGAGCTCTAAGATACAGAAATCAATTTCACAACATGATGGATGCAATAATGCATCTGCAACTTTCCTGAGAAAACTCTGAATCTTGCAATATTTAATGTTTTTCCATGGCTGCAAGGCAGAGGTTAAAGCTGAGATGAATCAAAATCCGTAAGGCAAATGATTACACCTTTCTTTTAAAAAGCCTCAAGATATTAAAGACTCTCTCTGATTATTTTTTGGCAGCTGACTCTTAGCACAGGCAGCTCTGTTGCCTAAACTCTGCATGGAGTAACAAGGACGATAAGAAATACTGAAGAGGTCAACAACCCAAAATCCACCACTGTTACAGAACAGTATATTCTGCAATTTCACCGAGAGCCCTGTCAACACCTGAATTTAATTCCTTTCTTTTTCACTGGAATAATCATCTTTCTCCAAGACTAAATAACCTTTATTGTTTCTCTAACGGTTCTCTGTATGTGCTGCAGGAACTGCTGCAATACTGTGATGCCACTGAAACACTATAAAACTGCTACTGGAAATCAGCTTTCGGAGCTCCTGGCACACTTCATGTGACCAAAGGGATTAGCACATTGCCCTACAGTTTTCCACGTTTTCACACACCCAACTAGAGCTTAATAATCACTAACTACCAAAGATTCATATTCAGCCTAATGCGTCTAAAACCAGACAGACTGGTGGTTTTAAAGCACTTTGGGAATTTCCAGGCCAACTCTCTTTGAGGTGCCCGAGGAACGACTCAGGCTCCTTAGCAATAAAGGAAAGCTAAAACCATAGATAGAAACTTAAGATATAAGCGCCTATAATCAAAGGAAAACATGACAAAACCACCTGCAAAAATAGTCACAAAAAGAAGAGTGGTCACGCAGGAGTTAAGAGAACCCACACAAATTATAAAGCATCTATTATGGCTTCTCATTTCAGGCGTGATACCACAAATCTTAATCATGCAAAGAACTGCTTTGTTTCCTCATCAAAAGATAGGGAACTAGAGGGAAGTTTTAGCTCATTTAACTCATTGTTAATGACAGTGCAAGCATTCTTTCATCAAAATAATTTAAAGTAATGTATTCATTCCTTTATATCTAATTAAAAATATCCTGGAGGGCAAATCCAGATCAACCCACAGTCACCTTGGCACAGATGTCTTAGGTTAGGTCCCAAAATGCAAACCCCACAGGCTGCTGGGTACTGGGTGCAGGCTGGGACGAAGAAAGTCTGCGCACATGAACCTGCAACAACTTGCCACAGAAAACTGCCCTGATGAGACTGTTCTTTACACGTGTGTGGGACCTGGTGATGAGACCCGAGGTGGAAATCACGATGATTCACATTTCTCTTCTCTAGGAAGTTGGCATGGAAAGAGAATGGAAGAGAAATTGCAAATAATTCCAGTGCTGATCACTACTGGAAGAAAAAGAAATCCTTCCAACTCCATGTAGGACTTTGTGAGTCCAATCCAGTCACTGAATAATTGAACTGTACGTGACTTGCATCAAACTCCAAAGCCATAGTTGAATTCCTTGGAATATAATGTCGATTCCCCAGCTTTGCACATACCAGCAAGGTCCTGTAACAAACTACAATGGAGAGAACAAGTTATGCTGAAATAAACAAGAAGTCACAGAGGAAAAAAAAAATCAATTAAATACTAAGTAGTTTAATTTTTTAAAAAATGAAATACAATGGAGCATTAAATATTTACTTAAAAAAAGAAAAAGAGTACCAATCCTAAAAAAAAAACCCTCAAAAACAAACATTCTCCAGACAGCAAAGTTGTCCCTATACTCTTACAAACCAAACTTCACTTTTTTGGTAACTTTTTTGGGTCCTACATACCCTCGACTTATACAACTAAAGAGCTGAATTAGCTCGGCCAGTTGAAAAATACAAATGTGCATGTTTGCGGGTATCTAGTTTCCAGGGAGTCTGCCTATCAGGAATATCAATATTCATATCTATATTGGCCACTGACTTGGTCATGTTGGCAAGATAGCACCTTCCTGGTGTCTCTGAGCAATTTAGATGCACTGTGAAATCAAACTCTGATGAGCTGTTAGGCAAAATACAGGACAGACTGGAAAGCAGGATTGAAATCATCATAACCAGCAGATACACTCCGAGATGTAGATCACGAAATAATAAGTTTTTTCTTCAAGCAGTGAAAGTATCAAGTAAAAGGTGTGGTTACCACAGCTAATGTGAAGGATAGCACTAAATATCTTCAATTGCTAATATATTTTCATCTGCTTTACATTTTACTTTTCAAAAAGAAATTTGACATTTTAATACAGTTGTTACTCCATTTTTCCCTCCAGCACCTCCAGAGCTGCATGATCTTTAATCGAGGAAGCTGAACTGTTCCTAGGGATTATAACATTCACTTCACTGCTTTCTCCTTCCAGAGAGATTATCTACTGCTCCTCTGCTGTCCAGCACAGTGGCACCATTTACGGATTACAGCCCTGGCCTCCCGAAACCCTGACTGTCCTACCCTGGCACAAGTCAGGCACAACCTCATAAGTACAACACACTATGATTCATCATCGATATAAACCACAGCTACTACATTTCAAAGGCTTTTATTTCTTTTTACTTCCAGCTGATATCAACCAATCACTGCACCTACCCCTGGGTATCATTTTCTGCTTTGGAGAGCAGCAATACAGAAATAAATAACCCATTTTTAGAGTTTGTATTACAAGATTGACCACAGGCCATTTCTTCTTACATGACCATTTTTTTCCTGCACACAGATCTAGAAGGCAGCCCCAGAAGCAGTTCTATGTATTATAAAGTATTGCTTTAAATATATCATTCTTTGGACCTTACACATTTGAAAAGGTAAATGAAAGGGTAAATGAAAAATTATGTACTTGTGTACTAGAAAAATACCAAGAGAAAGGTAGAATAATCTTAAACTAATAAAAAAAAATACAATATTCCACAATTTAATTGATTTTGAATGGCAGGGGGTGGAACTGGACAGGCAGTAAGGTCCCTTCCAACCGAAACCATTCTATGAAAGGTACAAACCAGTTCTTGGGTTTCCAACTATATTCTAAACCAAAGCTGCGGCCAGTATCAGTGTTCAACCTCCTTATCTGTCCTGTCCATGTCACAAGGGGTATTTCCCACCTCCTCCTTCTCCATAGAGTCCTTTCAGCTCCAGACCCAACGACTCACCCAAACAACTAACTGGGATTGCCTCATTCCCCTCCCACTGGTGTGCTACCACCCCAATATTCACCTTGCACTGTGCTGGCCCAGTAGTTTAGAAGCTGAATGCTGGAGTAACTGGGGAGAGTAGAACATAATAAAGCATCGCAGAATAAAACAGCCGTGCTCCTTTCCCACTTGGTAAGTCAGCCTGTTAATTTAAAATTCACTATCAGTTACCTAAATTACAGCCAGAAACCCGAATGTCAATCGACAGCCACAGCTCCCAATAGAACCATGGGAAATACTGTCATTTCATCCTTCCGATCTTTTCTCTCTGAAATGTTAGAGTAATCACAGGCACCTACTGTTTTAGTTCTCTATTGACTTTGAAGTGACTGGTTTCACAATAATGTTTCTTAGTAATCATATAATCACCAGGTTAGAATAGATCCGCCAGATCATCAAGTCCAACCATTCCTATCAATCACTAAACCATGTCCCTCAGCATCTCGTTCGCCTGTCCCTTAAACCCCTCCAAGGAAGGTGACTCAACCACCTCCCTGGGCAGCCTCTGACACTGCCCAATGACCCTTTCTGTGAAAAACTTTTTCCTAATGTCCAGCCTAAACCTCCCTTGGTGGAGCTTGAGGCCATTCCCTCTTGTCCTGACCTGTCACGTGGGAGAAGAGCCCAGCTCTCTCCTCTCCACAACCTCCTTTTAGGTAGTTATAGAGAGCAATGAGATCTCTCCTCATCCTCCTCTTCTCCAGGCCAAACACCCCCAGCTCTCTCAGCCATTCCTCACAGGGCCTGTTCTCCAGCCCCTTCACCAGCTTTGTTGCTCTTCTCTGGACTCACTCCAGAGCCTCAACATCCTTCTTGTGGTGAGAGGCCCAGAGCTGAACACAGGATTCAAGGAGCGGCCTCACCAGTGCTGAGTACAGAGGGAGAAGAACCTCCCTGGACCTGCTGGTCACACCATTTCTGATACAAGCCTAACAGGTTTTTTTTCCTGACACAAACCTAATGGAATCCTAACAGGGTTTTTTGTTCATTTGTTTGCTTAAGGTAGTGCACCACAGAAACCCCATTTCAATAAAACTCAAAGAGCCTGAAAACATTTTCAAGATAAAAAGAACCTTAAGCAGATTTCAAATGCTTTAACAAAGGTATTTTCAGGGGGATGTGGGGGTGGTGGTTACCTAAAATATGTCTACTCTTAAATTCTCTTAATTTAGCACTAGATTCACCGGGCAAGAACAATCCAGCACTCCATAAAATGCCTTATCCACCAGATAACTTCTTATCGTTCAGATAACAAACAGGGTCATGCTAACCAGGATCGCTATCAGGCATGTTACTTTCTGAAGTATTACAGTGCCCTTGCTTTTTGCATCAATGAAACTCATCCTCTTAAAACACAAACTGCTCATTCACAACAGCAAGACTTGCAGTTAAAAAATTAAGTTGTACAGATCAGAAATGTAATCACGGGAGACAAGCTCTGAGAGTTTTTCAATCACTGTGGGGCTGCATCAATTTAAAGTCATGTTAGATTAAAGAGAAAAACGGCTGGGAAAGCCTCCCAGTTGTCACTTTAGATTAGATTTGTTGTTGTTATCAGGCTGCATTTTCTAGGCTTTTTTTACATTTTAAAACTACTGCCTGATGCAGCTACGCAGAGCGGAAGGAAACATGGAATGCACCATTTTTTTAATCGGATTGCCCAGAGATCCGAGTCTGCACAAATTAACTGGCAGCCGAAAACACAAACACATCTTACAGAATTGTAGAATCATTAAGGGCGGAAAAGACCTCTGAGCTCATCCATTCCAACCGTCAGCCCAACCCCACTATGCCGACTAAACCATGTCCCAAAGCACTATGGCCACGCGCTTTCTGAACAGCTCCAGGGATGGAGACTCCACCACCAGCTTCTCTTCATTAAGCCCATTAACGTTAAGCCTTTTAACTACATTAGTGGCACAGAGAAGCTACCAAACTTCACTCTTCTTTAAAGAAAGGTCAAGAAGTAGTTTCAGTCTTCCAACAATAAAATGGAACACATCGTGGAGACCTGGTGTTTCTGGTCACGTTCATCACATTTTTCTTGCCTAAGTAAATTTTAAACTACATCAATGGACTAACTTGTGTAACAGACAGTTTCTGTTAACAATGGCTCTTGGAATGAAGCCCTCGTACCAGACAGCTGCACGCTACACAGCAGATAACACAAATTACCTACACACAAATAAAACTGAAGATTTTTAGTTCATTTCCTCATGATTTTGAGCTGACCTCTGGTGTATTGCATTGACCAGAGCTTCAGACAATTGTCCTAATTACTCTGACTGTCGAGCTGTCACATAAACAAGTTTTGAACAACACGGTATGTATTCAAATTGTCAAATAGTGTCTCACACAGATAAGTGCAGCGAAATCACTGAATATGGTGCCAGACATTACTGTTCCAATCAAATGTTCTAAATAATATCCATATAGCTAAGTGATTTTGACTTGAATTGCATAAAAGCATTTTAAGTATTAAAATTGCAGCCCCTAATATGAAATAGGGTTTCCCTTGCATAGCCATTAAATCCAGCATTTCAGTTATTGTAATCCTTCTGAAAAATGAAATCAGTAGCACAGAAGTCTAAGTTCAAATATTTACAGGTGCTCTTTAAATCAAACACACCTTTGATCCAGACCCTAACCTTTCAAAATCCCAAGGATAAAACATCATTTTGTACAAAACGTGCCAGATCTCCCTTCTTGCAGCTTTCCACATGATAAGAAACATTCCAAGATTTTACTAAGGGGTAACAAATGAAAAATTTGAAGAAGGCAACAGTCAGTTGACAGCACATAAGGAACACTGACTTCAGAAACATCAGCCTACCAGGGTGGGCAGATACACAATGAGTTCTGTTTAAATAACTTTCCCCATTCCCAAACAGCTTGGCTGTAGAGCCCAAGATTAATACAGTAGAGGCAGGTTCCTGCACAGAGTGAGGTTTTGGTTTTGGAGTCACAAGACTTTTAGTGATTGGGTGAGACCTTGTTCCGATGGGAAAACAAGCCATCTCTGTTTTCACCACATTGAAGAGGGTCTCCTGTGTGCAACTGGAATGAACCTCTCTTCTATTATTTGGGTGCTGCCAAAAAAAAAAAAAAAAAAAAAAAAAAAAAACAACCACTTCAAGCCTTCTCAGGTGCCAGAGGGGTACCAAGACAGACCAGACAAAATCAAACCTCTTGGACAGATCTTTCCACTCCAAGAGAAAACACCAACAACACCTGGTTTGCTTAAGGTTACCATTTCCTGAAGATCTACCACACTTACGGAAAAGCAGCCCAGAGACCAACATCTACGACAAGTTATGAAGTTTCAGGCTCACTATGGCTCTGCTGAAGGTGGACTTTAATCCCTCTAAGGACCACCAGAAGGAAGAAGGATCTTATCCTGAAGCGTGAGAGCTGTAACAAGCTATGTCTTAGAATAGTACATCTTTAATCTAACACCATAGCCCTGAATCTGTTCTGGTTCTACAAATGTCTCCAGTTATTTCATTTTTATCAGTGAAGAAAATGAAATAAAAAGTATTTCATACTTAACAACAAACAGACCATGTTATCCCAGAAGATGTGCTTAAATAATTTAGCTGTTAAAAGAATCTTTAACTATAAATGTACTAAAATCCAGTGCAAAAGATTAACTACAAAAGAAATTAACACTGCCTTAGGAAAGAGAGATAACATTTTTCTAAAGCATTTCTAAAGCTTTGTGATATGCTGTGTTTTAGAATTATATCTGGAGAGAACTTTCATTTTTAAATGAGACTTTTGGAGTTGCTCAAATCGCAAAGTACCACTTGTGCAATTCGAAGAATTCTGTGGAACTTGTTTTAGCCACATTAAAACAAAGAATAAATACACAATCTTTACCAATTTAAAGAATAAATACTCGGCAATCAGAATTTATCAATAATAAAAAGATACCCTAATAATATTCACCAAATATTCACCTAATTCTATCAACAACTTTGTCACAACACAGCAAAGCAAAAATAGAAAAAATAACATTTTCTCCCCTCAACAGCTTCGAAGTTTCCAGGGCTTTATCGCCAGCTGAAGCAGCCTGGCTGCATTCTCCAATGCAAACTGACAATCTGGTGATACAGTACATTAAAAATTCTCTGTGGTATTGACTGCCTGAAGCTGATGCTCCCTTGCTAAATGCAGTGCAGTTCAATTAACAGCTCTTCAATATACAATTTAATTTTTCTTTCATCTTGATCCACAGCCGAGCTGAAAATGAGGAATGCTGGAATAGATGTACTTTAAATATTGAAGCAAGTCTTTACAAATAAATCTATCAAACTCGCAATGATTTCTGTCATAACGGGACCAAACAGCTGAACCTGAGTGTCTGGCATTTTCAGGTTCAGGCACGGTTTTTCTCAGCCCTTCATGGCTCTGAATTGCTAGTGTAGGGGATGTTTTCCCCTTACGGCACCATTCTTAAGTAGTAGAGGAACTCTTTTCTGTTGCCACTTTACAAAGCAAAGCCTTTAGCATGCAAAAATCCAAATGATCACCAATGTCACCAGAGCTGACTCCAGATTTTTTATTTTTCACTGATTCCTTAAAACAGCAAGCAAACAGAGAAGGCCATGGCACCAGTTCCCATTCTTGAACCTGGACTCAACTGGTAGTAACCAATTCTGGATTGAAAAAGTAAATATTTAATGCATAAACGCTACCCTGGACACCTTTTGTTCCCCTGCAGTGTGAAGGTACATGGTACACATCAAATCTTCTCTAGGTAAGAGAAGATCTCACAAGAAAATGTAATTTAAATTCAACCAGGACAGAGTGAGAATAACTTCAAACTGCAGTATCTAAGTGGGACACTGCTGAAGGAAGCTATCAATATCCCTTACCACGTGCGTGCTCAAGGAAACACCGCAAATCAGCTTATTTCTCACAGGTACCCTACACAGTTTTCCAAATGGCAGGGTTTACTTCTGTTCATCAGCAAGGAAAACACTGAGCTGGAGGCATTTTTTTACTCTTCAAACATATTCACAAAAACAAACTTGACAGCACTCACTGCCTCAGGTAGCAGAGCGGCACTGACGGGGGAGGTTGCCCATCAGCACAGGATAAGTTACAAAGTGAGAGTCTGCACCGAGTGAGCAGCAGCAGCAGCAGCACAGCACCAGCACAGCACCCAGCTTCAGAGGAATTCAGTAAAATGGCCTTTTCAAAATTTATACATTAATGTATGGTGGAATATATCCATTTACCTCATGCCCGTGTTATAATGGCATTAGCTGAGATGCTGAGTTTTCATTCTTAATTGTTATACTTTTTTTCCTTCTTCGCATATTTTCAATCATCTTATCTACATTATCACTTTGAATGCTGAAAAGTGTCTTTATGTTAACCAGTCTCATTATTGTCACTGTTTCCTTTTTCTCTTTATTTCTAGTACTGCATTTAAGAAACCAGTATCTCAGTACTGTATTTTACATTGTCATAGAAATAATATTCAGCATTTATAGTAATTAGCTCATCACTACTTTGAATAACTGCACTAATTGGTATGCTCTACAAACCTGCAACGGTGCAGAATTAAAAATAAACATAACAAAGATATAATTTACAGCTAATCTATACTTACAACTAAAGCTAGTTTCAAGATTTATTTCATTCTATTATTTTTTATTAGCTACAGCAGACAGTAAATGGGGTGTACCACGTTCTGTTCTGCAAACACCTAGATTATAAAACGTAATTACACAAATTAATTAGAACTGAGTACATACACTCATGTCTTTGTTTGTAACCATAACATGTTAAACACAACTACATGAATGAGCAGTTCCTAAAAGTTCTAAGATACTATAACCAAGGAAAATGGTAAAGCTCCCTGGCCACACAAGGCATAAATGTCATGCAGCACAGAGAGGGTCACCACCACTGAAGTTCTCCTGAAGTCTGATTTTGAGGTTGCAGGGAGTATACAGGTTGTTCTACACAGGCGAATCCTGTGTGAACTCTCAACACCCAACGTACCATGGCAGAAGATAAGCCCAGATTGACGCTTTCCCAGAAGTGGGTCCCGCACTTTCTTTCCCACTTATTCTCAAGGCTTCTCTGATGCTCAAAAGCCTGAAGTCCCTTCAGGTCTCCTCACCGATCACATGCTTACTCTTTCATAAAGCTCAGTGCTTACCAGAACCTAATTGCCCTAAGGATCTCTACCCTTCAGAAAAAAATTGCTTCCTTATGCTTTAGATGCCAGGTTCAGCTATTCAAGATGGCTCAAGGCTTGCTTTGCATGTCTCCAGCAAAGACAAACTAACAAGAACTACCCCAAACATTCCTTTCCTTACAGAAATATTTCTGTTTGATAGGCAAAGTTTATTGTTGAAGTTAATGCTGTATCCCAGTGACCTCAAATGAAATACGGGAAGGAATAAGCTTAGCACAGCTATTGCTTATTTTTATATACTGAGTAATAAAGCTGTTTCTGTAAGATGATGCACTGAGAAGCTTTATTGGGACAAAATTAATAGCAGTTTAGTGCAAAAATCAGAACACTTAGCTTGTATTTTCAATGTAGTTTTTCTTTATAAGATCCTCTCATCAATACAGTCCTATTAAAGGAACAAGAGTCGCTGTTTAGCAGAAACACGGACAGTCTACCAGTTTGCTGCTGGGGCAGCTTTCTATCTCATCCATTCTGGTTCAGAGTTCACAGAATCAAAAAATCACCAGGTTGGAAAAGACCTCCAGGATCATTGAGTCCAACCATTCCTATCAACCACTAAACCATGTCCCTCAGCACCTCGTCCACCCGTCTTTTAAATCCCTCCAGGGATAGGGACTCGGCAACCTCCCCAGGCAGCCTCTGCCAGTGTCCAATGACCCTTTCTGTGAAAAGTTATTTTCTCACACAGCAAGGCACAAATACAAATTACACTTTTTTAACAGGTGCAGTTGCGTTCAGCAGCAGCGCAGACTTCGCCCTCCTGCACACCTGGCAAAGCACCTAAGTGAAGCGCTTCTACCCCAGACATAAACCAGAAAGGAGCAAACCAAAGATATTTAAATGACCTGGCTTCATAAGGAAATGGTCATTATATCTGTGTGCACTCCCTCACCGCAGATCTAATAAATCTCAATAATACAGTTCCAGATTTAAAAAGAAACAGAACCAAGTACAGGACAGTGCAATCATCTTTCCATGTTTGACATTAAATAACACAAATTACAGCAGGTACTGGCAGGTTTCTCCCTGCTTGTAAATTAAGTGTGGACAAATGGCTGTGGGCATGTATTTAAATTTCCGTCCCTAAACCAATCTGCTTGCATAGAGATATTTAGGGTCTGGTCAAAAAACTCTTCAAGGCAACAGAAAACTAGTATTTTCACTGGGCTTTGGAAACAGACCTTTTCATGAGCAAGAAAAATATCCATTCTTGTGAACAGCAGCAAGTTGATATACCCCAGGCTAACAGCCTCTTATTAAATTAACCATCATATATATTTTTAGCCCAACAGCATCCTGTCCATTTAACCTAATGCCTTAACCAACTGAGTTAAATAAGCAGATAATAAAGTATCTTATTCATAAAAGAAAAAATAAGACTGTCTGGGGCCCACCAAAGGTTTCAATGATAGGTTTGTGACACTCCCTAAAGAACCATGGCCATTTTAGACCCCACTTGGACTACCTTCTCCCTGGACACAGGACAAGCCATGGCTCTCACCATGTGCTGCTAAAATGGAGAGGACAGCTGTGTAATTTCTCACAGCTACCCCTAAATATCACAAAGTGACATAAAAGACAATAATCTATTAAAGAGAAGCCTGGGGGCCAAGCGAGGTGCTCTTCTGTCCCCAACTCACCCCCATCAACAAAAGTTATGAGGATAAAAGGGAATAAAAGGATGAGGAAAAATTTAAAAGGACATTAAATTAAGCAGAAAATATGATGCTTTGGCTTCAGAGTAAGAGAGGATTTAGAAATATCATTGACAAGCAATCAAATTAATAGTACCTTTCAAGCACTCTACTTAGCAAGTCTACCTCCCATACATCTCCTGTATTCCTCTCAAACTCCATCTATGGGTGTTTTATGTCATTTATGCTGCTCTGTAGTCATATCAGCTAGATAATTATCTGCAGTTTTATAAGCTGTAGTGGATCATGAACCAAGTTGGTGCTGCTTTTGATGCCCCCACATTAGTCCCATGTCACTTTAAGAAATAAACAGTGTTCCAGAAATGAGCATCTTTCCTCCCCCCACTCCCTTTTCTTTTTCAACACTTAGCAGTTATGCAAGTTGTACTACATTGGGCTGGAGCTGCTCTGCTCTACTGTACTCCCTGTTACAGTCAAACTGATACAGACTTTTAACATTTTTGTCTCTATCAGCAAGTGTTCTTTAAACACTGCCACAGCGCTGCAGACACATGCCGTACAGCTTCAGAAGCAGGAAGAAAATAATCTCTCTACATTTTCTTCCCCATACTAAGCTCAATCAAGAAAAGTTCCTCCACTTCAAAAGACTTATTTGACATATTGACACACTGGTTAAAAGCAAGCTCTCTGGAATCTGAAAACACAACTCCAAAAGGGTGAATGTTGAGACAGCTCTTAATTTCTGAGCAATATTTAGCCTAACGGCCCATTTCCTGGTCATCACTGACACAGAAACCCAAGAAAGGAACACAACTGTAGATTAGAGACAAGCATTCATTCCACTTAATGAATACAGTCACATTTTACTGTGAAGAATTCAGTTTCTTCCAAGTGTTCAAAGACTGACAACCATTCAGTTATTGCCAGCTAACGTACTGTTTACAACTAATCACAGCTTCATAGAAACACAGAATGGTTTGGGTTGAAGGGACCTCAAAGCCCATCTGGTTCCAACCACCCTGCCACGGACAAGGACACCTCCCACTGGATCAGGGGTTCCAAGTTCCATCCCAGCCTGGCCTTGAACCCTTCCAGGGATGGGGCATCCCAGCCAACCTGGGCCAGGGCCTCCCCATCCCCATGGCAAAATATTTCTTCCTAAGATCTCGACTCAGTGTCCCCTCTTTCATCTTAGAACTGTTCCCCTCGTCCTATCCCTGCAAAAGGCCCTTCCACCCTGCTCAGTTCTGATAATGAAACGAGTTACTAAACTTGTTTTTTGTTTTACTGTGAAATAATCAATTTCAGGGAAATCCACGAGATCTTGAAGCTAAGCATTAGTTCATTGTTTACTCTTTATAAAATCAAAGTGAAGAACCAATCTGGGGACAGACATAACCTAATGGATTTCACCATGGCTTTCCTAAAAAGCCATCACAGGCCATATTAAATCATTAGCAAGACACAACTCTGCCTGTTAGTTTTAAAATGCAGAGAGGGAAGCTCATTGCAGAAGCAAAAGTGGACCAATAATATAATTACGAGTGGGTGCCTGTGCAGGCTGAGTTAACGCTGCTGTTTGACATTGCAAGGCTATTGCCTTCTCCCCAGAGCCCTGCTGGAGACAGGGTTCACTCTAATTGGTTCCAAAGCTCATCCCACCACCAACAGCCGCCCTCAGCCCAGGAATGGTAATTTCCACACGCCGGCAAATAGTGCTTGCAAACAATACAAACATGGTAATAAGAGGCTAGGTGGGTAATTAACGTGGTTACAAAGCAGCTCATTTGCATTTTTATTTAAAACTGCCTTCTTTAAAAAGCAGCTCAGATTTCTTTTTGCAAAAGGAGCCTTGGTTAAGGAATAGAGCAGTAATTACTCTCTTTAGGGGTTCTTTTATACATCCTTTAGGGAATTAGAATGAAAAGATAAGCAGAATTATAAAGGGAATCATGTAAAATATGAAATGCACTATAAACACTTAGTACAGTATTTACCATAAGCTAAGCTTGTCGTCTTCATTAATGGAATATATTACAAGCTTATGGTACAATCAGATTAATTGTGAAGATGGTTAAAAAAAACCACCTAACCAGGCACTTTAATTTCCCCTCTCTTCTCCCAGAACTGGCAACCAGCAATGCAGTGACAGCAGAACTCTGTGTAGGTAACAACGCACCTGCCTGGGCTACCGTAAATAAGTTCTCGATGTCAGCAACACTGAGTAGGTTTAGAAAACACATTCTGAGAGAGCAAAATGCCCAAGAAGATCAAACCCATATTATACTCTGATATATAAAGCATCAGGGAAAATCAAACTCTGCACATTGCAAGATGAACTCAAATCAATGTACAAATCTACCATTTCTTTTAAAGATAGACATCTGCAGACAGGGTTTGATAAAGCTGAGCAAACAGTATTTCCTGGTGACATTTACCTGCAGATCAAGCATGAAGGTAGTTTTAATTCTTAATAACTTTTTTTCTCGTTTTTCTCTCTGTTTGGGGAGGTGTTTTAAATTTTTTTTTTTTCTAAAAAGCTCATGCTGCATTTAAGTGTTATTATCGCAAAGCTTTATGTCTGGTAGGGATTGTGTGACTCCTATTTCCAGATTAAGAACAGCATGGTTGAGCTAAAGAAACCAATCACCCAAAAGATCACCTCAACATTTCTGTGTATAAAATTCTGCTGACTGGAGGAAAAAAAAATCAGAAGTGCTAAAATCCTGAGACTTCTTTCAAAAGTACATTTTAGAGTTTTTTATATATACACATTTAGCAGACATTGGAAGGTGAACAGCATTACAGAGCAGAAGTAATTTAGGCAACTCAAAAGACAACTTCATCTTTACTGGAGAAAATCACAGCAAATTCACTAACCACATTAAAAGCTGTGCAGTCTCAGAGCTGTGAGAGTGCTCGGTTGGTTTCTATCAGCTGCCTACAGCATCACAACTTTGGGCATTAGCACCAAGTTCCAATCCAGCCTAGAAATCAAAAACTAAAGACAGCATATAAAGTAAACTGTACATTCTTAGACCACTTATGCACCACTATGCAAGCATATTTTCAGAGACAAGCAAGATCCTGGACAAAGCACAAAACCGACAGATATAAACATCACAAAAAGGAAAGAAAAAATGGGTTTTGGTTGGTTTATTTGTTTTGGGGTTGTTTGTTTTTTCTCTTTTCAAAAATTAAACCCATGCCAGTACTACTCCTCCTTAGTTAATAAATTCTGCCCCTCCTGAAGGGCAGGCCATCTGTAGACTAAACCACATTCACTGTCACGACAACAAGACTGCAACCAGCAGGTCAGTGGGGTCTTCTGGAATTCCAGTCTCTGAAAATCTGCACCCTGAGTCTGTTTTTTCTAAACCATCCTCACATGTTTCTCACACTGAGAATCTCTTTCATTCTCTAGCATTTTGGCTTGTCCTAGGCATGGGTGAAACAGGCAGTACCAACTGCAGAAGCTCCTACATGAGTTCATGAGGCTACAGTGAACAGGAAGATCCAAAGAGCTTACAAACAGCACCCTACCTGAAGGATACCACAGCCTTTCCCCTAATACTGACCCCTAAAAACAATCCTCCCTTGTCCGCTCTCATCAAATACCATCATCTCTCCTAGCTATTCATTTAAAGCTCATCTGTTGCCCCTTTCCTTTCCTTCACCAGCATCCAATATTTCATTAGCGGCAGAAATCTTTCTGCTTACCTATTTCAACATGTCTCATCATATGGGTTTGCCTCCAATCTGAGCAAAAGATGAAGGAAAACAAGTATTCCTGCCTTTTATAGAACAGTCCTTTG
Organism: Coccyzus lansbergi; assembly: GCA_033558105.1. Lineage (NCBI taxonomy): Eukaryota > Metazoa > Chordata > Aves > Cuculiformes > Coccyzidae > Coccyzus > Coccyzus lansbergi. The sequence goes on from JAUMJK010000059.1 coordinate 540,659, forward strand.
TTCGTATCACCAGACTTTTCCAAATGTTATTTCCCACCCATGTAAAAACTCCACAGTGCTAAAACACTTCAAATTCTCTTCCACCCTGCTCGGCACCTAAACTGTGTGCTGCATTTAGTACTTCGATTATCACCATTAAAAAGGATTCTCTACCTAAAGGCATGTCAACAACGTAAACCAGAACTTAACAACAAAATAAAAAATAAAGTGTTTATGTCTATGTAATAAATGGAGATTAAGGAAATAAGAATTGAGTTCCACGAACACTGAGCACTCAGTTCTCTACTTCCTACCAGAACAATGAAAGTCATTGTGACCATGCAGGGCAGTAAGCAGAGAGTATCTTGAAGAATAAACCTCTGCAGAGTCCAACACTGAAACGCCTTGGGACCTGAGCTATTTCTACTATGCATTTTTCCTGTAAATTCTCTCTTACAAAGAATTAATCTTCGCTTTATGCAACCAAAATTCAGTATTTCAGCGAGTGCAGTATAGTGAAGACCAAAAGTTGACTTCCTCACAGCTGTAGTGCTTTTCAAGTAGATAAAAGCTAAAATATAGCCACATTTTTAGGTATGTTCCTTTTAAACCACTTTCACTTTATTATGAATCCCAGTCACCTATTGAAACAGTAAAAATATTTTTGACAGAACCATATTGAGACATATAATATACATCACATAAATTTAAAAAAAATAATTTATCCCTGTTTATTGGAAACATAAGCCATACGAGGTCCTAAATGCCTGGAAAAGGCCCACCAAGTCCTTTATCACCTCCTGCACTTGCTCATGCTGACCGGCAATTACTTTAAAACACCAGCGTATTTAGCTTGCTAATAAAACTCTTTTTAGCATAATCACAGTGCAGACTTAACGACAGAGCAGGATGCAGGACTCATACTGCTGAGCTGTAGCCAGCACACCCACCCTCTAACTAAAAGATATCAGTATTCAGAAGGATGCCCAGCCTGGAAAGACAGGGGCTTAACACATCTGCTATATAATTCAGACTCAGTTTTACAGTGGTTTCATTACTAACCATAAAAACTGTAACAGTGGAACTGTATAAACAAACCGAACAGTGTTTTTACTGTAAAACATGAATGCAATATAAATATTTGCCTTTCTCTTTTCTCAGCATCGGTAATGAGAGGCAATTCATGCCATATGTTTATAGAGTGCAAAAAAATAGATCTCAACAATTCATCCATGTAAACGATGCTTAAACTGTTTAATGTTTTTAACTTGGGGGGGAGCTTTTTTAAGAACAAATTTCCTTGCAAATGATTAAAAAGCATCTTGCTCTGTTCATGGCTACAGTCACTGATTCGCAGCTGACTTTAGAGAAGAATCTGGCAGAGAAACTTGAAGATGGCAGATTTCTTATGGATAATGAGATCAATAGCTCCGACCAGCTGAGATATGTCCATGTTACTGTTCCAATATAAAAGCCAGAAAACTGAAAAACTGCCATGTCAGAATGTGTCAGAAGACTTCAAAATACAAAAGCAACTGCTTCCCAGCTCCTTGCATTAACAGAGTGTATTAGCAGACTGCATTATATTGAGTTTTTCTTAGTGCTCTGTATTCGAGCTGCTACTGCTTAAAAACTATGTCTACCATAACTTAACAATTCTCTGTCCAGGTGTATTTGGACAATAACAACTCAGGGGCATCATAGGTCATACTTGGCCTCAATGGCCTCAAGTGGCACCAGAGAAGATTTAGGTTGGATATGAGAAAAAAAAAAATGCCTTTAATGACAGAGCAGTGAAGCCCTGGCAGAGGCTGCCCAGGGCAGCAGTGAACTCTCCATCACTGAAGGGGTTCAAAATCCATGTGACTGCGGCACTTGAGGACATTGTTTAGTAGGCATGGAGGGGTTGGCTTGATAAGATGAGCTTAGTGATCTTTTCCAACCTTAACAACTCTATGATTCTACTTCCAGACTGTTCTCAGTCAGTTGTCACAGCCACCAGCACTGGTTGAGGCTTACACTACCAATTCTCACTAGTAACATCAGGTCCAAGTCCATTGTAATTACAGTTAGTTAAAAGATTCCTTCACTTCAGAAAGATCTTGATCACACCCTTAAAAAGAAAACACAGCATTATACTGAGCAGTGGCGATAATGCTTCCGTTAGCGTCCATGGCTGTAAGTTAGACAAGTTGATGCAGAATTTCTTTTACTGCATTACCGGATAGCACAATAAAAGCTACTGCTGCTTCCTGCCAATGCCTTTTCCCAACAACAAGACTCAGATAACTGCTTTTATCCTGATTCTTCAGCACGGTCACTATTCAGAGCACTAGAAGATAAAACATGTCTATGCATCACTCTCCCAAGTAACAGGGAAGAGGACAAGAGGGAATAAGCTCAAGCTCCAGCAAGGGAGATTTAGGCTGGACATTAGGAAAAAAATTTTCACAGAAAGGGTCATTGGGCACTGGCAGAGGCTGCCCAGGGAGGGGGTTGGGTCACCTTCCCTGGAGGGGTTTAAGGTGCATGTGGATGAGGTGCTGAGGGACATGGTTTAGTGTTTGATAGGAATGGCTGGACTCGATGATCCAGTGGGTCTCTTCAAACCTGGCGATTCTATGATTCTATAACAGGCTTTTATAATTGTGTATTACACTGAGACGGCATGTTTGCCAACAAGATAGTTTTGGAATGTCATGCTTTGAAACAACTCAATTCTTTATTACTACAACACAACACTGGAAAAATTATTTTCACAGAAATGCAGGTGCTCTACCAATATGATATTCTGAAATATCTTCTATTTTGAAGAGATTACTTTTTAAAACTCTTTAATTCTGTACTAACAGGCTGTGGCTTCACTAAGTATTTACTACTTCTTCAAAGCCACTTCTTACACATCCATTTCTTTTCCATAAATGAAAATGCCACTAATCATGAGATGTTCTCCCCTGAATCATTCACATCAGTTAATTCTAAGAACAATTTACTCAGCCGATTCTGATGCAATCTTACACAGTCCTGACATGGAAATGGTGTATTAATAGCGTCACTTACAGAAAAAGCTCACAAAAGTAACATGCAATAGATAGAAAAGGAAGTTCTACCTCCTGTACCGAGATTAGCATCCAGCAGCATCAAGAGGTTAAGCCAGAAGAGTATTTTACACAGCTAAGCTTGTATTCCATGCACACTCAAAGAATCATAAGCCAACACTACATGGGAAACCTGCTTCTCTGAGGAGGAAATATTCATAGTTGACACACACACAGAGTTGCCCATGTAAACATCTGCAGTTCACTTATTTCTGTGCTTTGCAAGATTAAAATTGGAACACAAAGACTCACTTAACAGGTTTTAATTTCATTTAGTTACTTAATCAGCAAAAACATAAACCAGTCCTTAAGCAGAGAATACACTGGGAGAAAGGAACACAGCAAGGAGTCGCATCTATTGTGTTGGCTTTCTTCTTTGGTCATATCTCTGCCCCATAAGAGTCTACATATAAAGGAAACACAGTTTTTTACAATTTAATCTAATTTTTGATGTAGCTGTAGGCTTAATACCAAGGAATAATTACGAAAGAAACATTGTATTTTTTATGAAATATTAAACTTACAATTTGTCTTCTAATACCTACTCCAAAGACTATTTGACAGGAATAAATAAATGAGAGCTGCTTGGCAAGAAAAGCTGTGATTTATGAAATACTTTATTCATTCATATTCTCAAGTATTTTCTTGAGAATATCACTAACATCTGGTTCCACGCAATCTTATCCAAACATTCTGCTCATACTCAATTAGAAAATTCTATCAATAATAATGTAAAATAAATTACCTAGCTCTCTTCTAGGAGCATAGATTTCAATGTTCGTCAGAGCAACTGTGTGTACAAACAGCACTGGAGTGTTTTTCATTAAGCCTTAAAGTCAATTAAGCTACGAATTGGAACGATCATTCCTCCTTTGCAAAGTATTGATATTTTTTTCATGGCTGCTTTCAGGCCTTTTCAGTCTTCAAGGAGAGATTTATGTCTGACAATTTCTTTCTGATTAAAATGAATCATAACTCCAGAATTCCAATTTCCTCTTTTCTGAGCAAGAAATTATCAAACAGTTTTAAATTGATATTGAATGTCATCGTGCACGAACAACACTCATTTTCAAGATACCAAATATAAAGCTGTACTCATCTCCCTTTATCTGCAGCTTTTACATCCCTTCTCTATATAAATACACATGTATGTACATAAAACATTAGATCGTACCAATATAACCAACAATACCTCTCCTTAAGAACTATATGTGACAGCCTAGCCAGACCAGTCATGACTCTCTGCAGGAGGCAATTACCCTCTAATTGCAATATTAGCTAAATTCTGCTGTAGTTTAGAAAGAAAATAACTGGAATACTGCAGGTTGCAAACAAACGTCACTCATCTAAAGTAATTAGCAAGTTTATGTGGGTAATCCCTACTCCAGTGGTTCAAAGTCTATAAAGCAGCTCTTTAGACGTAAATTGGTAAAGACAAAGCTTGCTAGATTTGTACCCAACAGGCAATAAAGATCTGTCTGAATTTGTTTTATAAACATAATGGTAGATAATCTGAAAAATCGTATTTTCTCCCATTATTCCTCCTGTTTTCTCTAAATCATGATTATATATTTTCAAACCATTTAGCTGTTCTATTTTCTCTTTATAAACTATTTCCAGCATTCACTAAAAGCAGATTGAAACTGCCTGTTTTTGCCTAATAACTAACTTCAAAGTACAAAAGGCTCAGACAAGAGGTACATTCTGCAGACACTCCTTCCATAGCATTCCAGACATGGACCTCGGAGAGACTCGATAAGGGAACAAGCTGTATGATTTTTCCAAAGTACTGTTGAGGGAGAAGCTTAACATGACCAGTAAAGTGTCTTGGGCTGCACCAGAATTACATGGCCAGTAGGGTGGGGGAGGGGACTCAGCCCCTCTGCCTTCCTCTGGTGAGACCCTACCTGCAGCCCTGCATTCTGTTCCAGAGTCCACAGCACAGGAAAGACACGGAGTTGTTAGAATAAGTGCAGAGGAGGTCACAGAGATCATCCAATGGATGGAGTACCTCCCATACGCCAACAGGCTGAGAGAGTTGGGTTGTTCAACCTGGAGAAGAGAAGGCTCTTGGGAGACCTTAGAGCTGCTTCCATTGCTGAATGGGGCACCAGGAAAGCTGGGGAGGGGCTCATAATCATGGAGTGCAGGGAGAGGTAGAGAGGGAAGGGGAATAGTTTCCAGCTGAAAGAAGCGACACAGAGATGAGATCTTAGGAAGAAATATTTCCCTGGGAGGGCTGGGAGGCCCTGGCCCAGGTTGCCCAGAGCAGTGGTGGCTGCCCCATCCCTGGAGGGGTTCAAGGCCAGGTTGGATGGGGCTTGGAGCCCCTGATGCAGTGGGAGGGGGACTGGAGGGGCTTTGAGATCTCTTCAAAATGAAGCCATTCTGTGATTCTATGATTTACTTATTTTTAAACACTGCATTACAGTAGGTTTAACCTGGTTTTTTTCTGTTGCGCTGGTAGTAGGTGGTTTGGGGGTTGGTTCATTTCTTTCTGAATCACATTTTTTGCATACATCTTTCAGGCTACGGACTAGCAATCAGATAATTGCATCAAAACTTGAAGGCATAACAGTTGCTTTTTCATACATTTTTAATTATTCTGTCTCCTTGCAAAAGAAGTAGAACTCTCTTCTGCATCAGGCAACCAAAAAAATGACAAAGGACTACTGTGTCAGGCACTTGCGCTCCAATCACTGAAGGGCACTGTCCCACAAGAAAACTAGCACAAGGTACACTGTTTTTGCCAATACACATGCTGTTACAGAAATGTCAACTTTATTACCAACATGGTATACTTCTGGTAACTGGCAAACACAGAAAAATTCAATATGGCAAAGATGTTATGAGTTAGAAATGTATCACTCATGCAAATGACATGGGATGTGGAGATGCAATTGAAGAGAGGGCACTTATCAACCAAACGTCCACCCCTCAAAATACTGGAGGAAGCCAGCATTTACAGTTCTGCTCAGGGTCTCAATCCCATAATTTCCAGGCTAACAAACAGGTAGCTACTGCTGTTGCCAAAACCACGTTACCCGAGTAACAGGACCAGGAGGCTCTGTCAGGCTGCATCCTGAGCATCTACTGTTTTTCACAAACTGTTTACAAACTGAAAAGCAAACCAATGTCATCTTGATGATTTTGCTTTCCTTGGGAATGAGGGAGACAAAACGCTGTGGATTCTTTAAAATCCTATACAGCAGGAGAGCAGCAGCTTCCTGTTGGGCTTCATCCCAAGCATACGCAGAAGTTGTTGGCATTTTTCTTAAACTCTATAATTTTAAAATTTTCAATTAACAACTTCCTACTCTGTAGTGACACCTATAAGCTAAAAATTAATATCTGACATCAATATTTTAATATTAGCATCAATCAATCAAATTAATCTTTGTCTCTCTGTTTACAGTAACTGACTTTGGGGCAGGTTTTTCTGTTTGTTTTCCTCAAGACTGCTTACAACTTGATGTAAATTTTAAGCATCTTGTAATTCATCAACTAATTCTCTCCTGGTTACACACTCCAAGTAATTAAAGTTCAGTAATAACTTATTCTTTATGCTTCAGCACCTGCATTTCATTTGTTTATTTTTCCAGAGTCATAAATCTGAGGGACTGTCAAAGTGCCATAATATTAGTGCAATAATCAAAGTTAATTAGTCCCTCTCAATAAACAACAACAAAGCCATTACAGAGACACACTGAAGGTTTTACAGCTACCCAGCTTACAGATGAGATTCTTTTCTGAACAATTAGAATTTGAAAACTGTTAGTAAATAAATATAGAGTTTCTGAAGTCATTTGACCTTCAGCTATCTTCATTCAATTAACAATTCATTAACTTTTGCAGAGATAATACAGGTACTAAGACAAGTACTCCTGAATTCCCATCGCCTTCCAAGCACTCAGTGATGCACTCAGAATTAAGGACAATGGGATGTTTTTCGGATAAAAGTTGCTCAGTACTGTCTGATTTCAGTGACATTCAAAGCTACATCCAGCTGGACTGCGGCAGACAAATTCAAAAGACACAACATTGCAACAAACCCAGTTCTGCTGAAAGAGAACAGAAGGGTAAACCTTTAAGCAACACATGCTATGCTTGCCTCTACTGGAATTCTCTTGGAATTCCACGCTACTGATATAAAAAACAAGAAGAGAGCTTTAGTGTGAAGTAGTGAAGGCAGAAAGGAAGGTATTTCTCCCTCCCAACCCCTTACTTTAAAGCAGTAATATTGCCTGGGCAAAAGAAAGAGGCCTAAATCCAAAGACTGTTTCTTGAAGAAACCTGTGCTTTAGCGATATTATAAGTAGCACTTATTCATAAATAGTTACTTGTAAGTGAACACTGTTTGGTTTGCACTAATAAATACTGTAATTATCTGCAGATTACTTCTGTGTAAATATTAATACTATTGAGTACTCTCCCCTACCATCCGGGAGCAGCTGAAATATCTTTGGAGCTTGGGAAATAGAGCTAAACCACTCATCGCCAATCTTAGCAGGAAAGAAAGAAAATTCCAAGAACCTGACTGTGCAGTTAATGATTCAAGTACAGGGTACAAGAACTGCAGCAACAGATTACCTCCTGGAAGTCTGCACTCACAGCCAGCTCAGAAAGAAACAGCCTGAGATCCTTGCCAGCAAGTAAATGATTATGAGAGCAATAACTTAAGATCAGTGAATACATTTTAATAAGGGTCTTAGAAGAGAAAAAATAAAGAGAGGGAGGAGGGAAGTTAGGTGTCCAAGAGAAACAAGGGAACAGACAGGACTGAGGAGTTTAGATTTGCATTGAAAAAAAAAATGAAGAGAAAATTAAAGGAAAAGGGAAGAAAGGGAAAAAATGTTGAAACAGACTGCCCTGCAGTGCTGTTGGGTTGACGGGCCAGGAAGGAAAGGGAGAAAAACATCCTCAGGTTTGAAAAGCATAAGAACAATTCTCTGAAATTTCTCATAGTATAAAAACTATGAGCTATCTCTACTATCCAAGTGTGTTCACTCCCTTCAGCTAGTTACACACTTAAGTACTGGAATGCCTCATCCCATGAGCTCTGAAACACACCTCAGGGGTTCTTCCAAACACTGACATCCTTACAAAGCATCCGTATGTCCCACAGTTCAGCCTCAGAGTCCAACCCCACCCCACGGAATGACAGAGCTCCATCTCTGACATGCTGGTGGCTGAACAGAGCATTACAAAATAAGGCAAATGAAGCTTTCCTTAGATTCTCACATAGCTGTGTAATATCCATCATAACTGCTTGTACCACACAAGAGATTTCACATCTTGAAGAACACAGCATAGTGTTGGACACCATATGCTCACTTACCCACTCGCCAAGAATGCGCTGTACGGCGTCACTGCCTCGAGATGGGTTTCTGCAGGCCAGCACGACGTATGCCCCATGCAACGCAAGAGACTTGGCTGTTTCAAAACCTAGGATAAAACATTTTCCTGGTCAGAAATAGATCTCAGTAACAAAACAGAGCTATAAAATCACCTGCGAAGTGAGCCACACACACCAATACACTGAGGTTACCTGTGATCTGACTGCCTGTCCAATAGTCACCTGGACTCAGCCCTTAAGAACATCTACACAATAAGGCAGACACCTCAATTTGAGCAGGTCTGTGGGACAGTAACTGTATATTGCTTGTGCAAAATAGGGTTGGGATCTTTGTAAAGCGGAGTCAATGCCTGTGCCTCAGGGTCATCAGCTGCTAGAATAGCAGAATTACTCTTACTCCTTGCTAGCCTGACTGTGAGGAATGAGCCATAAGGCCAGACTGCGGAGTTGTCATGCCTGGCAACATCAACCTGAAAGTGAGAGTTACTGTAACACTGAGCTCTGGGCTCCTCAGAGGCGCAGACAGCCTTGATTCATCCATCCATCCTCCCGTGGCAGGGAGGATCCGCCAGTGGGATGTATGATGGAATAAGAAACAAAATCACGTGGAGGTAACAATTCCTTTTTCCAATCCAAACACCACCCCATCTGTAGAACATTGCTGCACAAAATCAGAGAACCATCCAAGTGTTAAACCATTCCCAGGAGAGGACTGTCAAGCTCATGCCTAGAAAACATCAATCTAACTTAGGAGCCCTGTAATGTACAGGTATGGGTATTATCCACGCACTTTAAAATATTTGCTAAATTTTTCTTTAAATTACCCATGTAAAATCAACTCATTCTTTGTCCCATCACCAACTGATAGATGCAGAACAGTTTTATATGATTGTTCTCATTAATAATCAAACACCATGCAGCTTCAGTATCTTGGTTATGGTATGATGAGGCTGAACAGGTCACTGGATGTAACAGAAGATACAGAGAAACATGAGAAATTCCCTCTTTTGCTAAACTCACTGACATGACCTAATCATAGGATCATAGAATGGTTTGGATTGGAAGGGGCCTCAAAGCCCATCCAGTTCCACTTCCCTGGGAGACCTTCCCCCTCATCCTATCCCTGCCCTCCGTGATCAAGAGCCTCCCCACCCTGATCTTTCCCTTACAGTACTAGAGGCTGTTCTAACATCTCCCAAGAGCCTTCTCTTCTCCACGCTGAACAACCCCAACTCTCCCTGCCAGTCCCCATCTGTAAGAACACTCTGCAAGCAGACAGACAGTTCACACTTCACTACAGTTAAAGTGCAATGTGAATCTATATTACTAGGGTTTTTTATGTCCCGCATAGAATGAGGTTTTCCAGTGAATTTCTGAACAACTGTACACTTTTTGCAGTGCTGTGAATCATTCCAAATCTGAACTTCATTTCCCCATTCTAAAAGGAGACTGAAGATTTCAGATTCATCTCAGTCTGTTAATTTGGGACCACACAGTAATTTAGTGGGATCAGTTCAAATTATGCAATTGTTTACTGAGAGCTGCAACTCTTTCCACCTTGATAACGTCTCCAAGCTCTGTCAGTGCGCTCTGTTTCCCTGTCCAATTTATTAATGGAAAGCTGCACAGACGCTGGTTCAAGGTAAACTTCATTTAATTGGAAAAATCTGTGACACTTCTTACCAGGAGAGAAGGTCCGGGTGGATGCCTATGAAGTGCAGAGAGTTGAACCCAAAACTGAGTTGCTGAGGGGGTGAGCTACTACGTACTGGTGATGTCATCAATAGCATCCCTGGGCACCCACTTCCATGGAGGACTTAACAATGACATCAGTTCCCATCGAGCTGAAGGAGGCAGAAGATAGCTCAACGAATTCCCATGAGACAAGCTTACACCAGAAAATGAGGAATCAATCTGAAATGTCCAGTCATGTGAGTGTGTGGAGAAGTCAAAGAGAAGAGATATTTGTTTTAGTTTTACGACATTTAAAGCATGTTCATGTTTTCCTTTTAAAAACTGTTTACCAACATCCCTATTAAGATGGGCTGTTTCACTCCCAAAACACCCTGGAGCAACAACATTCAGCTGCAGCACAAGACACAACTCACATTACAGAAACAACAGACACCAAGACAAATTTATACCATTTTCTGCAATTACATGTTTACGGTATTTAAGTCCAAGCAATTTTCTTGTATCTCTTTTAAAGTCATTCATTGTACCAAGCAACTTTAATTACCTGCCTAATTCCTTGCATGCACACAAATTCAACCTCTGCGTGTGCAGAGATGTCCCCTGATCCTAATGCCTCTTTAAGCATATTTAACCAGAAATTTTTATGTTGCTAATGTAAGATATGTTATACCAGAGTGTTAGAAGCTAGCTGTACACTTCTTGTGTACACCAGCTTGTTAGAATGCCTGGGAATACAGGTTTTCTACTGTTATACATAGCTCTCAAGCTGATGGCCAGCTTCATTACCCAACCATGATGATGTTTTGCTAACTCTACCCCTTGTCACAGGGTGCAAAATATTTAATAAATTCCATACTATTCTCTGTTACAGTTAATAACTTAATTCTCATTATAAACTAAATTAAGAAAAAAATGTAACCAGAATCCCGTTTAAGAGTAAGACCTACACAAGGAGAAACATGACGACACAGCTCTCTCCATCATCAGCCAACCGAACAGACTGGTGGCAGAGCTCACAAGAGAGCTACAAGTGCATAGGCCTGGCTACAGATGTTTACTTACAGCAAGCCTGTCGTGCAGTAATTAGCACTTCCATTCACTCTTCATCTTCTACGATGTCCATTCAATACTTCCACATTCTGGTTTACCCACTGCTGACTGCTACCAGTGAGGCTTGGGACAAAGTTCCAGCTAACCATCCTCTGTTAATGAGCCATTCACATTGCACAATCGATGCCAAACTCCATTGTCCCAACCAACACTCTGAAACAGTGCAGCCTCCTCTGTAAAACAGAGAAAGGCATCACTGAACAGAAAGGTAATCCAGCACTTTCTGGTTTAAATACAGGGCACAGCACACAGGATTTACCATCAGGCAACAGTTTCCAAGGAGTTTGCGTCTGGCATTGACACATTTTAAAACAATCCTTTACTCCAAATATCAGTAAGAGAGTTTGAATACACAAGAAGAAATTCAAAACCATCTCATACTGCATTATGCTTTCTCTATCTTCTCTGCCATCTCCCAGATACTCCAAGATACCTTGGATCTATCACTCTAAACACATTTGAAAAGCAGTGGCACTGTCCATCTTTATCTGCAACAGCTTAGTGTAAAAGCCTACGGGGTTTGTTTGCCTTTAGCTCCTTCAAAACAACTTCTTCCTTTCTCTCCTTGGATATAAGAGCTCTGAGGTGCTAAAACATTTTCACATGTAATGATTTAAAGCTGTCAAAAGTCCAGTTCCCCTCAAGTACAACATCACAGGGAGACTGAATGCAAACTAAAAGGGAGTCCAAAAGAAAACCTTCTTCCCTTCCCCTGCAGCAAGCGCAGCAAGACCAATACGCTGCACCCAACGCTTAACCCGGAGAGTCCTCTGCGTACACAGAACCTGGGCAGTTTTATGCCATCAAACAGAGAGGAGGGGACATTTGCATCACTTTGAACTCCTGACAGTCCAATAAAGCAGAATTTTAACTCAGCCCTCAGAAAGTTCCTCTGCAATATCTGGACATCATCCAAACAGTTCTTGATTTTATTTTTTTTTTTAATGCAGAAGGAATTAAAAAGTGTCCCACAAACATTTTTTCCAGGTAGACAGTGTTACTCAATGAATTCAAACACCCTTTGTTTGGAAAACAAAACTGTACTTTCTTCCCAGACTTGAGTTTCAGATAAAAAGGAAGGAAATGAGAATGAACCTTAAGAGCAGACACGATATGCAATACTAATATATATATATTTTAATGCAACATGTAATGCAATTTAGGATTAGTTTTAGTATTGATAAGTTGTGAAAAAGTTTAACACTCAAGAACTTGCAACAGATTCTCTTTATAATTCAAAATAGACAGAACCAAACCTGAAATTTAATCCTAAACTGCAGGGATCACCCCAATCTAGACTTTCCTGTTCGAGTTGCCAGGTCACACAAACACAAACAGGTACTGTTGGGTGCTGAACAGAGGAGCAGTGGTGGGGAATCGGAGAGAACGGAAGAGTAGGAGAATCTGCGATAGGAACTAAATTGTCAGTCAAACTCCAGTTTTAACTTTCCAATCCACTCCTTGCATTAGGTCTATGCCAGAGACCAAAAACCCCAGTTAAAAAGGATTCAGACATGCATCTTCCATTTCAACTCACCCCAAAGCTCCATTTAAATCTTATATGCTCCTTTAACAGCCAAAAAAAGGCTAAGCCTTCATGTTTCATCTTGTCTTTCCTCATCTATTAAATCATAGGGTCACACTCCTATCAAATCCCTCATAAACTTTTCCTGGATGCACTTTTAAAGTAGATTTTATCAATCCAATGGACACTATCAGGACAGCACTGCACCAATATAACTAACACAATTAGTCCTGTCTTAGTGACACACCTAAAACATAAGATTACCCTGTTTGGAACTTTTATTCTCCATGTTCTTTCAAGCATAGAATAAGTCCATGTTTTCTTTTGATTGTCTCTGAAACTAACAGCATGGCTTTCTGCAACAGTCAGCCAGTTCTCCTAACATAAATCAATTATTGTAGCTCAAATACATAGAGAGAGCCAAACACTGAATGCTGATATTTTACTGTTTAAGAAGAATTTATTAAACTATATTTTTTCCCTGTTTGCATATATATATTTTTTTGGAAGTGGGAAGGCAGGCATCTGAATACACAGCAACTCAGCACACAACTTCACATTTTCTAGACAAAAGTACCTTTCCACCTAAAATCACATCTACATGTCAAACTAATAGTCACACTCTCCTACTAAGTCAAACAAGAGAGTTACATACATTTTAGAAGAAACCTGAGCTAGCATCTTTGTCCCAAAAGGAGGAAAACTCATTTTAGTGTGACTCATGTTCCTAATTTTAGTAAAAAGCCTATATGACTCCATTCAGAATTAGATATGTTTGGATAGATAAGGGATAAAAACTATTTTCTTAGACTAGAGTTACGTTAATGCACTACTTCTATTTTTACTGCAAAATAGACGCTTCCAAAATAAACATTTAACTGAAATCTAGAATAGCAGAAAACAATAAATCTGCCTGCAACACAAGTCACCATCAAACCAGCACCTCCATGAACTCTCGAACAGATCTGAGCAGTCAAAGGTGCCAGTGCATTTAGGGCATGCTGTTTCCTGATAAATCATCACTCCTGAATGCTTAGTCACAACAGGATAAGTGATTTTTTCGGTTGTTGTTTATTTGTTTAAATCAGGCCACTCTATTTACAAGCACCACAACTTGAACAAGTAGCACTATTTTGTGCACGCTCCTGTCCTTGCAGCACTGTTGCAGAGCAAAGCCAAGGCAAGCTGAAGTGAAACTGTGGCTATTAAAAAACGTATCAATGAGGTTTTTGAAAGCTGTGTTCAGGGTCATACAGGTTTCTCAGCTCACTCCAAAAACTCTGGGGGTTTTCCCCCTTTATTGTTCCTACTTTTAACACACCTCCTCTGACAAACTTACTCAAGAGACTGAAAATAAGCCCAGAGAATTTAAAATTTACCCTTGACCATTTCTCTTGGTTTCCTTGGGGTTTTTTTTTGTTTGTTTGGGTTTTTTAAATTAGACATGTTAAAAAAAATAAAACAATTCCAAGTTCAGAGAAATGGAGTTGGCACACTTTCCTTCCCCAAAACTGCTCTTCACATCAGCAGTAGCTACAGGCAACACAACAGCTTTTCCGCCAAAGCAAAAAATGGAGACAAAAGCCCGAAGTTGCCCCATTTCTTTCAAGTGTGTTTCTGTTTTTCTGAAAGGCAACAATACCACAGGGTTCTACACTGCTGACCTTAGCCCTAATTAAACAGAACAAAAAAAACTATTTGCACATTTTGAATCTCCCGCTGGCGGGTACAGCAGTGCAATGTTAATAAAATAAGTAAATTTAATAAAGAGGAATACTTCATCCAAGGCAGAATAATTAAAAGACATACTGTGCTGTCAGCTAAAGTGCTGGATTCTCCAAGCTTTAATCCATCAGTTATTTCAAGAGAAGTACTCACAGTTAAGTAAAGATAACAAACAAGTACTACAACAGAAATTGTACCTTTTTTTAGAAAAAAATGTGATATTTATTTATATCAGTTACACAAACAGTGTAAGATTTTAAAATGTATACTAGGAATTTTACAGATTAATAATAAAACAAGGTTCCATCCTAAACAGCTCACAGTTTAGGTTACAAAAAAGAATTAAACACCCACAGGGAGGTCCTGTTTCAAAGAGCTCCCAGTCTGTCATAGGGGAAAGGAAGAGGGGAGTAGACCGAAAATTAAACCTCTGCTATTCAACTTGTGGCAGTCACTACCTACTGCTGTCTCTGGGCAACAGGAGATAAGCCAGTTTGTTTGTTTAAACAGCAGAGGAAGATTCCAATACAAGAGTCATTTTGGGATCCTGAGGAAAGGACTGAACACAGGGCAGACGCTGTTCATTGTTCGTTCCAGTCCAAGTACAAACACAGCAGTAAGAGACAGTGAGCAAAGGGCTGGGTACCAGGGCACGGAGGTCTGGAAATTCATATAGTCCTGGGTCACCTCCTTAAATTCTAGTTTTTCTGGACTAGATGGTGTTCAGGATGGGTACCAACCTCCCAAGGTTCAACCTTTTGGGTGTGCTTTAAACTACGAAGGAAAGAGGGAGATGGGAAGCTGCTATGTAACTCAAATGATCCATCATGTAGTTCCAACATACAAAGTAAGGCAGGAGATGGAGGTCTGAAACAAAAGATGGAGAATAAGAAGAGTATTAACAAAAAGTGTCTGTACACAAAAGCAAGAAGAATGGAAAACAAGCAAGAATTAGAAGTCATTAAATTATAACATAAGGCCATGGGCAAAACAATCAAAGACCTTTTTGCCTCACTTTTAGGAAGGGCACAGAAAACATGCATCTTCTCACATCACAATTAATGCATATTCATTTAGATAACATTTCAGGTCTACCTGCTAGCAGGTAGACCATCCTGCTAACCATCCACCCAAGACCTCAGGGACAGCACCTTTCCAAAGCAAACAACCGCTTACAGTTGCATGTTTTGTACCAATATTTTTCACCTTCCATGAAGGTAGAACTTGCCAGTTTGGGGAAGGGTGTGTTAAATCCAAAACTACAAACGCCTGGAACATCTTACATCTGTAAGACAGGAAAACGTACACCCCTCTGCAACTGCCTGCAGCTGGATGCAGACCCAAAGAAACAAAGCACTTCGCCAAAAAGTTTTCTTTGCTCACTTTTAGTTGCCATATTTTCTACTTTTAATAGATCTTAATTACTTCTGCTGCTAAGGGACTAAAACAGCTTTCAGAGGAGCACAGTTATCCAACTCCCACTGTAAATACAGACATGGACACAATCTGTAAACGTAGGTCATGTGCTGCAGCCACACTTTGCTCCATACATGAAACGAGACTAATTACACATTTCTCAATCTTGGTAGCATAATTAACGTCTGTACTGCACAAATGTACAGAAGCAAGAAATGCTGCTCACAATCACCAACAGCAATTGAAGAATGTAAGAACCACTCAGTTCCTGGATTTCTGAATACACAATATAACATACTTTTCTATAATTTGGTTGTGCTAGAGGAGAACTAGAAACAGTCTTCACAATCTTTTAAACAAATCAATGACTTTTTGCACAAAGGCAGCTTTTTGAGGAAAACGTTCCACAGATTTTATGAATGAGAATGATATCAAAAATAAAGGAAATCCAATTAGAAAATATGTGGATAAAGCTGCTTGGATAAAGAATAAATAATGAGGAGGCAACAAAGAACTTCTACAAAGATAACATCACCTAGAAAAAAGTGAAAAAATCTCCAAGCACCACTCACTCTTCTGAGCCTCCAGTCACAGTGCATGTAAAAATCTTAACTATATCCAAAAATGAATTGTGATAGCTCCTTGCTCCCACAGATTTATCACTATCAAGAAAGCATTGTAATAACAAGAAAACCTAACCTCAATTAATATAAAGGAGACACTAAGTAAAAACAGGAACTTTGATACTGTGACAAAGTTAACTATATGTAAGTCATGAGGAGAGGAAACATAAAGCATACAATAGTGCTGTACTGTTCAAACTCCAAGACAGCTAGTTTCTGAGAAGCTTTCTGAAGGAATAGAGACAATACTAAATGCCACCTGTACAAGTACAGTGAGAAATCAAAACCAGCAAGACATTACAGCAACAGAAAAACTGAGACTGTAACACCCAGCAGAATACTACAAAAGTACCACGTAATAAAAAGAAAAGCCTATAGAAGAAATGGGAAAGGAGAAAAAGAAATCCCTTCCACTTGCAGAAGAGAAATAAAAAGAACAGGAAGGCCTAAGATTTCATGTGTGGTCAATAACAGAAGTAAAAACTGCAAACATCAATAAAGGAAAAACCCCAGATCACTAGAGACAAACAGTTTTGATGGTGTTCCCTCAAGATTTATTAACTAAATGTGACATCTGATGTATCTATTTTCCTACATCACACATTGTCTTTTAGAAAGGTCTGCATACCATAGACTTTAGGATGAATACAAGATCAACACCTTTTGCACAGCACTATTGCTATTCTCCAACCCAGGCAAAATTCTGGTTTTGCTAACCCTGAACCCAGGGACAAGACTCCTGTCAATCAGGTCAGGATTTTGACATTTACCTCCCCAGCTCTTACCTGTCCCCTCTCACTTCCTTCTTGGTAGAGATTTACCGTTTCAAACTTGAGTTTCAAAACCTTATAAACTCTCAACATAGTAAAGCGTAAGGAGCTTTAAAGGGACAGAAGATACTGAAATCTTTTCTCCTTGTGGCTCTTCTGTTTCACATAGGTAGAGACAGTTTCCTGCCAGCAAGCCAAAAACATCATACCCAGTACTGTAAGTCTTTATGCTGAAACTAGAGTTGACACTAAATATCCAGATGGTACTGTCACTAGAAAACAGCACACATTTATCAATCTCCTCTGTCCCCGCCACCTAACATTGTTCCAAAATAATACAAATGTACAGTTTAAAGTAATCAAACAGTTCTTGCAGCACAATTTGCTTTCAGAAGGCAAAGACACTCAACGATGCGGAGACTAAGTTCTGTGTTGCAGTGAGATAGACTGAATCATGGAAGGGGTCTTTTAAATCTCTGAGCTATGAAATATGTGTAAAACTGAGAAAAGCCTTTGTGAAATTAAGTAGCTCAAAAGACAGAAAAGCTATTGAGTTATATTGTGTCCCATTGAGAAGTCATTTTAACTCTTAGACAAGAAAATGAGTCCCTCAGAGCAAGGCTCCTGTTCTATAAACATTATTCCCCTGTAGAAGGAGCAACAGCAAGCACCCACCATCACACAGCTCCCATCCCATCCTTTGTGAAAAGCTTCCATTACAAGCAGTAATCATTATTGAACCTTTTAGCCCAGCTGTAATTCCTTACACCTTTCTACAAGTTCCACATGCATTGTGAATTTCAGCCAAAGCTGATGAAGTTCAATAACTCGGCTAACCAACCATGTGTACCGCTCATTACAGAAGTAATAAATAGATTCATCAAAACGGATGTGAAAAAGCACTATGAACACCTGACACTATTTCCAGCTTACTCAATAAGAAAAATAAATTGCAGAAGTTCAAGATTACCTTTTAACACTTGCAACATGTGCCAAGTAGGCAGTCAGAGCATTAGGTAACGCAGTGCAATGATGGCTTTTCCTAACACTAAGCCAGCATTACAGCAGAGACAGTACACAGAAAACTCCCTCACAGTGATTCACCATCCATGTCCACAACACAGCACGGGAAATCAGAGACCACCCCCACACCCTCGCTTCTAGTAACATTATTCCAAGTTTTAAAATAATCACTTTTAGTAGATTTTCAATTGTTTGGAACACCTAAGGACTAATTCCTGGTCGACAGCTACCAACATCCCACAAGAGAATGAGTCCAAAGTCCCACCTCACAGGCACTTTCCCTCCCTAAACCAGCTTTTCTACACCAATTACCCAGGTAATGTTTTCTAGCCAAAAATATACTTCCTGCAAGATCCAGGCTCTCCTGAAAAAGCAATGTAATACCATTCCACAAACACACTTGTACAACAGAATCCACTCCTACCACCAAGTTTCGTACTGCTACAAAGAAATTAGCCGGAAAATACTTCGCAGGGAGTACATTTCATTTTTAAGGTGCATTTCAGTAAGAAACAAACAACAAAACTCCTGTAGATATTGCCAGTATTTTTATGGTATGACTATTCCTGAGGTTTAAGATAACCTGTGCTGTGTTTGGTCTACAAAACATGGATCACAGCACTTAAAAAATTCAGCCTTTAATTTTTCAGCATTACTCTTGCCACAGTTCTTCAGTAAGCAACCAGCTTTTCCTCAAGAGGATTAATGTCTGTTGAAGTCAGAGTAATAAAAGGAAAGCAAAAACCATAGCTGCACAGACAATATGAAACTGGATCAGGCTGAAGGATGATTCTATTTCCCCCCTCATTCTCCCTACCCAATCACATTTTAGAGGGGCTTAAACCCAAACCTTCATTACCGCTATTTTGCTGGCAAACATGGCAAGAAAACAGCCCCTAAATGACACAACTGCAGTGGCAGAAGACCCTGCTGTGAAAGTTATGTCTGAAAAATGATGTTTTTATTAGGCAACTTATTTTTCTCATGAGAGGCTACTTTATTCTTGCAGGGAAAAGCGCACACACATCGGCTGCCCGCAGGCCAGCCTGGTTTTTCTGTTAATATACTATCCTGTTCATAACAGTGAAACACGCGATATACAGAGCTTAGAATTCACCAAAAAAAAAGAAAATATACCTCAAGGAACAACTCTTTCATGCTTTTAAAAGCATACAAAAGTATCCCATGAAAACAATCTCTGGAACAGCTAGAAGTTGGCCAAGAAAAACAATTCCAGATTATATATTGCTGACCTCTCTGTCTGCCTCACAGCAAGCTGTGAGCTGAAACCTCCATAAATAACATCCACTTCGGTTCTCCAGATGTGAAACGCTGCCAGCATGAAAACATGCAAAGGTGTAAAGGCTGTAGGAGCTTCTTCATCACAAGTTACACTGGTTTAGCAAGAAAACTAATTTTGATTCAGACAACAAGCTCTTTTCACCAAATCAGGAAAAGATGTCAACAATCGAAAAAGACCATTCATGATGCAATGTCACAGGTCACATCTATTTCTAGACTCAAAGAATCATGGAATGGTTTGGGTTAGATGGGACCTTGAAGCCCAGTTCTACCCCTGCCATGGGCAGGGACACCTCCCACTGGATCAGGGGCTCCAAGCCCCATCCAGCCTGGCCTTGAACCCCTCCAGGGATGGGGCAGCCACCCTTACTCTGGCAACCTGGGCCAAGGCCTCCCCACCCTGACAGGAAAGCATTTCTTCCTAAAATCTCATCTCAATCTCCCCTCTTTCAGCTGAAAACTGTTCCCCCCTTTTGTTCTATCACTCTGCTCTCACACGAAAGCAGGATTTAAATAACAGACAATGAGTGGAAGCAAAGATCACACTTAAATAAAAGATACAAAGAAGAAGTTTATGCTTACGGATCTTCCAGAAAACTCATATTTTGTGAATAGAACTGAGAAAAAAAAACTCTACAAACCAAAACCAGATATATGTCTTTTCTCTTAAAGATAATTTTTCCCCTGTACAAGCTGTCCAACAAAAACAGAATGATTTTTTCAAGGCTGATGGAATTCAGGTGTTGCAGCACAAGACAGATTCCAAACTCACAAGAAATCCTAGAATGAATCGGAAACAGAAGACTGTCTCAAGCAGTTCCATTGTAGAAGCCTTGCCAGATGTACAACCTTTAAATACTATTTCATTTGGAAACAGACCAGAGAAATTAGAAAGTTAGCTTTGTGCTTTCAAAGGAAAATGTGCATATTTGTCAAGGAAAATTTGCAATCCAGCTCAAATACAGAGCCAAACGATTCCTTGCCGACAGCTGTAAACTCAGACCACCAAACACCACACAATATAGAGAATGGCAACAAACACATTTAAGATAGGCTAATACTATTTAAGTGAGATCTCTCCATGGTATTTGTAAGGGTCTGTTTTATTCCTCCCACATGATCTGAGCTTGACTTAAATGAGACATTCACAGGTGTAATTAGGATGCAGCAAATATTATCTTCTTACTGAAGGTCAATAAAGCCAGCCTTGGTAAAGATGTTATGTTGCCACAGATAATCACAGTGGCTTCTGCAACAGAAACTGTTCCCTCCATTCACAAAATTCTCTTCTCCACAGGTACAGACCAGTCAATTTTTGATTTCTTAAGAAAGAAAAGTGGGATGAAAAAAGAACACCTTTACTATTTCTCCACTGCTAACAGATTCAGGGCATCATAGTGAAAGCTCTCCAGTACCTATTAGAAACCTTCAGTGATCTCCATGAGAAATTCAGATAAGCTTTTCAAGCTTAATTTTGCTTCTCTTATGGGCAGTAGCTTCAATAGCCATTACTCAATGAGCTGCTCCTCCGCTGGTGTAAAAAATACCACAAAGGTTAAGCACCTCTGCCTCTACCAGGTCTCTGCTGGTGGATTCTGCTCTGTAACTACGAGATTCAGAACAACATTGACAGAGAGCACTCAAACACTGCAATGCAACACACAAACAGCCCAGAACCCAGGAACTCAGAAATTCTGAAGCTGTGCAATGAATACATCACTCCCCCAGCAACACCAGCTTCCCTTGGCTTCTGCCAGGATGAAGCCTAAAGGCACACAGCAAAACACTGCAGTCCAGCCACATGCACTGTATCACTCATGTACAGGTTCCTTTCAGAAACAGAAAAAAATAGTAAAAAGCTACAGAGAGCAACTTTTTTAAGACAATAACAGGATAACAGAAAAACAAGTACAACAGGATCTTTCCAAATTACTGTAAGCACTGTATGCTCACTGAAAAGAGAGATTCTGAGCTTCCCAATATTTTAAAGTCCTGTTTTCACCCTGACAGGATCAGATCCTTGGTGCCATTAGTCTACAAACTAACATAGTTGATCCCACATCCCAGACCACTGAAACATCATTGCTTTTTTGGAGTAAGAGACACAGAAGAGCTAATACTGTTTTGGGAGCTGAACGATTTAAGAGGGGCAGCCACTGTACACTGCTCACAAATGTAAGGTGTTCACCACACTTCCTACACAAGAGAGGCTTCCGAGTTGGGTGCAGGAGATACTGTGAACAGCACATGATAAATTGCAGAGCTACATAGTTCATATTTATCACAAAAGCACCACCATGTGTGAACAAAATCTAATTACCTACATGGTACCATGATGCTTAATACTAAGTAAATTATCAAATTACCCATTGTCAGAATGTTCTCGTCTACCATTCTACAGTGTTCGGTTATGTCTGTGTACATACACAAACCCTCACTGCAATTAGCCAGGACACCTAATATTGGGAATACAACAAATTAAACACACAATCCATTCCAAAAGCAGCACAGGCGCTGTTCCGATAGTTGAGCTCACAACAGAGCTGTAGCTGCAAGTCTCTTCCCCTGATTTCACACACCTGATCCTCAGTTAAGGGTTACATTTGTTTAGGGGATGCAGACCAGCCACAGGTGAGCATAGATCAGTTTAAAAAGAATGCAAGAATACTGCTGCTAACTGTATTTTGGTAGATAAGAGACCATAAGTAGGCTGTTTTGCATTTCCTCTGTTTGTAAAAACACACTGAAATAAAATACCCCATCTTCTGCTAAAATGTACTAATCATTTTTAGTGATACTGTGATATGTTATAAGTGTGTTTCTCAACCTTTTGCATCAGGATGACAGAAGTTGCTAAAACTCAAGTTCTGTACAAGAAATAAGATAACTTCTCACACCAGCAGTATACGCAGCCTAATAGCTCATTCCTCTTACATAGTGAATCACACTAATACCTAGTTCACAATTTTTCTTCCCTCCCTTAAGGCCCCTTCATGGGATGGCAATAAAAGTGCCAGAAAAAAAATCCCCTTTCACCAAACATTAATGTGCAGTTATTTGGAAGAAATAACTTAAACCATTTCAAATTACAGGCTTTACACAATCAAGGAAAAGCAATGTAGAAAGCCATGTTGCGACTGAAGCTTCAGCATTTTCTTCAGTGTTCAAAAAATATGAAGCTGCTCAGAGTCAAAAGTGAGTTTCGTTTTCTGGAGACAATTAATGCTTTTTCTGGACATTCTTCACAAACGGAATTAACAGATTTCTTCTGACCTTCATTAAGTATAAAACACAGAACTGCAGTTCGAGCAATGGTTTGGTTGTGATTACCAATACCGGTTTGTGATAAAGCCTCAGAAAAGCATTAAAAAAAGCCCTCGTTTGTGGTATCTGCCTTACAGAACATAAGCGGTTTGCCCTTCCATAATACTCTGCAGCACCACTCAGATCCTGCTACTCACACACACTTCAGCAGTCACAGTGGGTTAGAGGTAACTGCACCTGACAGAGCACAGAACACGTGCTCTCAAGGTCATATAGCGACACAAACCTTTAAAAAGAGCAAGCAATATTTATACAAGTCATCAAAAATCACATTACCTACACAACTGTCTTCCTCATATTAAGCCCAACTAATATTCTTTAAAAAAAAAGAAAAAAAATGTTTGATTTGAGGAGATTGCTTACACATGCAGCTGAAAGCACATCTTTATAGAATCATGTCTAGATGAACAGCTGGCATGCTTCTTGCATTTTCAAATTCTAGCCCTAATAATTAAGAACACGAACAAGAAAACTGCAGGAGCATTTACCAAAAGCAGGAGAGCACCGGGTCTCTTTTGTTTAGGGTTTTCAAAGAGCAACACAGCCCTCTAGTGGAAAACTGGAAAGGATTCCTGGATTCGAGCAGGCAGTACACTGGGGAAGCGCTGTCTCTGAAACCCACCTGGTGTTGGGACATTGAAAACAAAAATCACAATACACATTCAAGACCACATGCTGTCTTTAACTCCTCACAATAGAGTGAGTCTTACTGACTTTAGAGAACAAGCTGACAGTTTACAGCAGGCATGGTTAAGTATACAGAGAACAGCAAGTTTTTAAAGCCAGAAGGATTAATGTCACCTGACTAAACTGTTCGGTCGGACTCCTTTTTAATACACCAGCTTCACCAAGACCAAAAGCTACCACAACTGCTCCTGTGAGACCTGGACTAAAACTTTGATTCAGCTTAAAAAAAAAAAAGATAAGAAAAAATCTGAATATTATTTGGATTAGAACAAAAAGATTCCAAAATTAAAAACAAAAACCAGGAAACCATTTTACTAACAAGTCCTGATCTGTTGTGATGTCTTCACCTTGCAAGAACAAAACAATTCATTAACCTCCTCCAAGTTGCAAAGGAAAACTAATGGAGTGTTTACGAATCTAGTGTTTTTAGCAAAGTTTTTCCCCACTCCTTTTACAGCAATTTGAAGGATGAAGAGAGTATGTAATCAAGGACACTCTTACATCCCACACTCCTATCTGCCACGAAAGGAACCACAGAGCAGTCAGGCTCCCCATGTCACAGAGAAGCTAAAGGCAATGGAGTAACATTTGAGAAGCCAGTACACATAATACCATTAAAACTCCACCCCTGCTCAGGTCATTCAAAGTATTCCCTCAGTCACTCACTCAGTAAGCAGCTCAGGTTTCCAGAAGATTAAAAGAAAGTTCCTGGCAAGCTATGCTGGATTCACAAATAAAGTGCATTAATGTATTATTCCACCTTTGTCAATCTGCTTTTAACTTTCCTACCTTAAAGCAGTATATGTGAATGAATAAAAACTTCCACGTTCATTCATCTTTCAATAGATTTACAACATTTTCCGAACTCTACCTTGAGCATCCAGCATCGAAGAAATTGAAAAAACATTTTTTTTTTTTTTTTGCATTTTGACAGACTGCAGTCTACCACCTTACATCTCAATCTTACACCTATCTTGAAATTCAAAAATCCTCGGCAAATGTAAAGGTACCAAAGTTAGTTTCAAACCTATCATGGAAACTCATTTTGACAACAATCACAGAATGGTTTTGGATGGAAGGGACCTCAAAGCCCATTCAGTTCCAACTCCTGCCATGGGCAGGGACACGTCCCACTGGATCAGGAAGGGCTGAATGATTTTTTTTTTTCTTCTACTAAGTACAAATGCTAATCCATCCTATTTTCTATCACTTTCTAGTCAAGGGACAGCAATAATTTCCTTGGCAATATGTACTCTTAGCTCTTATAAAACACAGGTTACTGTTCTGAAAACACTGTCATTTATTATTCCTCAAAATATTAACGGAGGGAAACACTGACACCAAAATGCACGGGGAATTTCAAAGGACTATCTACAACACAAAGCAGAGCAAAGCACTGAAATCCTAAAATTCCTAGGGAACAAGCTCCAAAGCTGTAAGAATCTCCTGCAGGTAGACCGCTGGTATTTCCACATGGAGTCCCAAAGAACTGTGTGGACACACTAAAGCTCACAGGGATCTCCACGCTGTGATCCATTACACGACACAGGCGTCACAAAGCAAGGCCAAGAGTTCTGCTAAGACTGATACATTTTAAAGTTCAGACAGCAGAAAACTTCAAATTCTGCTGATTATGTCCATGTTAATTGGACCAGAACGCTATTAACTAACTCCAAAGGAGAAGCACTCCCTTCACACAACACCAAGTAGTCTGAACCTTGTTTTTCTCCATCAAACAGCTCAAGGACAAGTCATAACTGGCACAGGCCCCTTCTCAGAAGCCCTCAGCACTAGGAAAGCATAACATAAATCACACAAGAAGCACAAACCCTAGAAATGCTTTCTCCATAACCCATGCTCCACAGAAGTTGGTAACTGGTATCAGACACAGCTTAGGACTACAGCAGCATTAAACACAATATGGCACACAAGAGTTTTGAGTTACATAGGCCCTAATGCCTTCTTAATCACACATTTGCTACATCACCTTCATAGTTTTGGACTCCTTATGTCCTAATTTCATACAGCAGCACAAGCCCAAAGTTTATTTCAGTCATGCTCCCACTCTTCTTGGCACACTTCTGAGCAGGGGCAATGCCCTGCCCCCACCTACTAACAGAAATCACCAACAGTCTGAGCCCAGGTGATCCTTAAGTGCTCTGAAGCCACACACCTGCGTTCAAAGAAAATTCTATTGCTGGATGCAATGTGAAGACACACTACATCAGTAATCTGGGATGTAAACCGTACTAAAAAACAAAAGCTCCCCACTGAGACACATAAGTATGACACTTGCTGCCCCTAACTGCAACACCAGCCCACAGCAGCACATGATGCAGTGACACCAGGACACGCGCCGTTAATGCCTGAATCGCAAACCATGATAAAGCTCTAAGTTCTTCTGACTCCTGTGGGATAACGCTCCCTTAAATAATTAAGGGATATAGACCAAAAGAATTTACAGTTACGTCCTGCTAGTAACCAACTTTGCAGAATGTCTCCAAGGTTTTCATGTCTTCAAGTACACTTCAAATACATTTAAGTCAAGATCCTCACTAAAAAAAGACACCAAATAATCTGGGTAAGGACTTCGATGTAATACCAGCATAAAGAAAAAAAGCAAACCACAAAAGGGAGCAAAAGATTAATGCTCATGTAGGATCTACGTAGACTTCCTCATTTAACAAAACAGGTTCTAATCTAACACACCAGTGTTTTAATACTTGTGTCTCCTCCACTACTTTAAGCTGCAGGAAGACATTATCTGCGGAGGTTGCTGAGGAAAACTTCAAACAGCCTCACAAGTTAAGTTGGAGAAAAAAAAGCAAAGCCCCCAAGCACCAAAGCTTCATTATAAAATGAAACAAAAGCAGTTAATTAGAATCTCTGAAACACTCCACCCCCTATAGAAGTAACAGGATGCAACAGATACCTGAACAAGCTGAGTGTTCAACAGGATTTACAAACCTGCTAGAAAATACAACTAATGGGAATTTCAAAAGTTCATAAACATAATTCTTTGCCCTAAAGGAGTACTGAGTATGACACACTAACACAAGTTCATCAAGTTGCCTCGAAAATACCTTCAAAGATAAAGATTCTATAGCTGCCTTGGAAAATCTTTACCCGGGTTGATTCACTGGCATTGGAAAGTGTTTGGGAATACTTCATCGGAACTGCCCTGTAGCCACACAAAGCTCACTCCTCCTCCTAGCCACCCAGATTAGGAAAAGAAACTCCCCTTCCCTTTCACAACCATCCTCTATAGATTTACATAACATAACAGGCCTCTATCAATGTTTTTGTAGTCAAAAATCATCCAGAATTCCATGTCTTTCCTGTGGCTCTCCTCTAAGCTCCAGACTCCCCACACTTTATTTTAAGAGTGGTACACAAGCCAGAACAAAGTTTTCTAGCTAGATTTTTCACATCACTGTAATGCAAAATCAGTCTGAATACCAGAAGTACGGAGATATTTAATTAAATGATCACATCAAAGCAACCAGCAAGATAAAGCTTACCATATTTTCCCTTACGTGTAATGTTAACCTACCTATTCCTGAATTTGCTCCTGTGATTATAACAACTTTTCCACTCAAGTCACAACCCTGGAGTATTTCCATCGCAGTACTATTTCCATCATATCTTTGTCTAGGAGTAGCTTTGACTGGATTATCTTCAACCGTAAAGGCCAGTCTTGGGTCAAGGTAGGTAGTCCTTTTGTTGATGTGGCTGCAAAAGAATATGAAAATTCAACTGCTGTGACCCTTCTGTACTCTGCATTTAGATTTCAGTTATTTCAGCCACTGATGTGTACAGTGCATTATTTAAATTCCAAAAAAAAAAAAGAGATATTTTTTTCAATTTTGTTAAAATGATCCCAATTACTTTTTATCAACCCCTTTTTCCAATTATGACAGCATTTTTTAATAACTGTATTCACACACTTCACAAGGCCATTCTGAACTTCATGTGAACCCCTGACACAGAAAGAAGTTTGCCAAGAGAAAAATCTCATTATACCAGAAAAATCGCTTTCTCCTAGGAGCTCTGTTTATAGGGGCCTGTGCTACTCCCTTGGAACTGTATCCAAATAGGAAAGGTAACCGAGTACTTTTTTCACAAACAACTGAAAACAAAGAGCTTTGCATCAGCTCAGCAAATGGCAAAACTGAGGTCAGATTTGCTTTTCTAAAAATGAGTTTTAGTTTTCTTCAGACAATTATCGGAGACTAAGCAATAAATTTCAGGCTTCAATGCCTAATTATAGAACACAGAGGTCTCACTTAATATTTTGGCCTGTGAATATTCTTAATCCTGCCAAGAAAATTCAAGATATCTGTCCCATTTTGGCTCTGCTACTGAAAAGCTAAAGGAGGAAATGTTCCAAGGAATCTTTCTGCTTTGACCAGCTTCTTCCGCCCCTACCTTCCTAAGAAACCTTTGTTGGCTCAATCCTTGTCTTCCATTCTTTCTGTGTTTTAGGTTGCAAGTGAGTCAGAGCTGCAGCAATTCTGGTTCATCTTGTATGCTTAAAGCACTACTGTAACATTAACAATCTGCCATGGAGTTCTGGATATGTTTTCGAAGCTGTATGTAGAGTTTATCCGTAAAGGAATACTAACAAAATGAGGTGACACAAAACCTGCCCAAGGGTCAGCACACATCGAGATGTGGCTACGGAAGCCACTCCAATCAGACACCCGAGCTGGTATTTCTGTGCACGTGGAAGAAATCCAAAACCCACAAATGGGTGTTTAGACACTGTAACATCTGCATATGGACTCTGAAGTTGTATTTAATAATTACTCCGTTTCCAGCAGATCCTGTCAGAGTATGATAACTCAAAAAGATACCCAACATGAAACACAGCTGTCCAACTTGCCCACTATGTTTTGATGTACTTACTCTACAAAATAGACTTGTCCGTTTTCATCAGTCTCCTGCTCCCATCCATATGGCAAACCTAGGAAACACATAAAACATCACCTTTATGTTCAGACATTAGAGTGGACTCAGATTTGAAGTTTCAGTGATTTCTCAGACAGATATGGCAAAATTCTGTGTTATTCCTATAGGCAAGGCAGCTACCGGCTGTACTCGAACGCTAGAACTTGACAGAAGGATTGCTTCCCTGATCACACGCAATCGCTCCTTAATACAATATCCAGGAGATCTGGTAAGGCTGTAACTACTGGCACACTAACTACAGAGATAGTCCAAAGATTCTTTACAAAGATTACTTCACATTGTAGCACAAAACCAGCAAAATTCCATCATGTTTCCTAGCCCATGCACAGCCATACTGCACACAGTTTAGTGTCTATCCTGATAAAGTAACTAGCAAAACCATGGAAAAAAGTTACATGTAATAATGTACTAGATGTTGAGAGATCAGAACCCTCCAGTTGGTCTGGGATACATTAAACTGATACTAAATGATTCTACGAGTTAGAAGGACAGATAAAAGGAACAAAAATGACCCATCTTCACAAAATAAATTCTTATCTAAAAGACCCTACGGAATTACTTCACAGATAACACTCCCAGTGTTTCTAGCCTTGACTTGAGTATTCAACTGTAATTCAATCACTTCAAAACCTATCGAAAATTTTCCAGTTATTGCCACATTACCATTCCCAGAACAAATACAGCTTGCCAACAGTGCAGAAGCCCTAAGAACACCTCGGAAGACATTATTTAAGGCACTGATCCAAGGTCGTTAAGAAGCCATATACCGCTGGAAGTGTCTTGAGACACTGACTGCCTTCTGCTCTGGGAAAAATATCCAACTTGGCAAGGGACAAGAAGTAAAAATGAAAACTAATGGCACTTTGCTTTGCGACAGGGATATGCTTTAATTAAATATATTCTTTAAGAATATAATCCAACTTTAAATATTAACTGATGGACAGCAGGATACCAGAACCCAATCGGAGAATTCCAGCCTTTGTATATATCCCTTATGAGCCACCGTGTAACAACCCCTTTATCCTGGAATGAGTCCTTTGGCTGTAGAAAGCCATAAAACTGGAAAGCAACCGCTCTGCATAGTCCAATCCCATAGGCAGAGCCTCACTGACACCAGCCACACTTTGGAAGCAGTTTGCCTAGGTGATCGGTGTCACCTAGAAGAGTGAGACAAGATCCAGTTCCCACACGAACTCCAGCCGACGCGCGTAACGCAACTTGGATTCATCACAAACCCAAACACAAACCTCCTGCCACACGCTTCCTCTTTCCAGACTTGGGATGCTCCCACTGGGTTTTTTCTTCCAGGTGGCTGTAGGAGAGAAAAGTTTAAGGCTTTTAAAGATCACCTAGTCATTTTGTTCTGCCATAACCGATTTTTTTTGTTTTGTTTTCATATAGTGAATACTTTCTTTAAAACAAGGTTTTTAACAGAGCTGAGATAACGGCCCTCCTGAGAAAGGGAAACCAAGTTACCAGCCTCCCGCACTCAGGGAACAGCCGGTCCCCCAGCGGCCACGGGGCTCTAGAAAACAAATTGAAGCAAGCGCCTGCTGGTGAAGGGGCTGGAGAACAGGCCCTATGAGGAACGTCTGAGAGAGCTGGGGGTGTTTAGCCTGGAAAAGAGGAGGCTGAGAGGAGACCTCATTACTCTCTACAACTACCTGAAAGGAGGTCGTGTAGAGGAGGGAGCTGGGCTCTTCTCCCAAGGGACAGGGGACAGGACGAGAGGGAATGGCCTCAAGCTCTGCCAGGGGAGATTTAGGCTAGAGATTAGGAGGAAGTTTTTCACACAAAGGGTCATTGGACATTGGAATAGGCTGCCCAGGGAGGTGGTTGATTCACCTTCCCTGGAGGTGTTTAAGGGACGGGTAGACGAATCATAGAATCATAGAACAACCAGGTTGGAAGAGACCCATCGGATCATCGAGTCCAACCATTCCTATCAAACACTAAACCATGTCCCTCAGCACCTCGTCTACCCGTGCCTTAAACACCTCCAGGGAAGGGGAATCAACCACCTCCCTGGGCAGCCTGTTCCAATGCCCAATGACCCTTTCCGTGAAAAACTTCCTCCTAATCTCCAGGCTAAATCTCCCCTGGCAGAGCTTGAGGCCATTCCCTCTTGCCCTGTCCCCTGGCACTTGGGAGAAGAGCCCAGCTCCCTCCTCTCTACAACCTCCTTTCAGGAACTTGTAGAGAGTAATGAGGTCTCCTCTCAGCCTCCTCTTCTCTAGGCTAAACACCCCCAGCTCTCTCAACCACCCCTCACACGGCCTGTTCTCCAGCCCCTTCACCAGATGAGGTGCTGAGGGACATGGTTTAGTGTTTGATAGGAATGGTTGGACTCGATGATCCGATGGGTCTCTTCCCACCTGGTTGTTCTATGATTCTACGATTCCGACCCGCGGGGCGAGACCGACGGGGATCGCCCTGCGCAGCCCGTGGGAGGCCGCGCCCCCCCCCCAACCCCCCGAGCCCCAGGCTGCCCTTACCTGGCGTAGTACACCCACCCATCGGCCGTGGTGCGCTCCTCCCAGCCCGGCGGCAGCTCCTCCTCGCTGTCCGTGTCCTCCAGCCCCGCGTAGCGCAGAGCAGCCATCACCCCCCGCCCCTTCCGCCCGCGGGAACCGGCGCGAAGGGCGGGAATGGGCGGGAATGGGCGGGAACGGCGCGAGGGGCGGGAAAGGGCGGGAACGGCACGAGGGGGCGGGAAAAGGGAGGGAATCGGCGCCAGGGGCGGGAAAAGGGCGGGAATCGGAGACCTGTCAGCTTCAGCTCTGTGCCTGGGAAGATCGTGGAACAGACCCTCCTAGAAGGGGCTTGTGAAGGGGCTGGAGAACAGGCCCTATGAGGAGCGGCTGAGAGAGCTGGGGTTGTTTAGCCTGGAGAAGAGGAGGCTGAGAGGAGACCTCATTGCTCTCTCCAACTCCCTGAAAGGAGGTTGTGGAGAGGAGGGAACTGGGCTCTTCTCCCAAGTGACAGGGGACAGGACGAGAGGGAATGGCCTCAAGCTCCACCTGGGGAGATTTAGCCTGGACATTAGGAAATATTTTTTCCCAGAAAGTGTCATTGGGCATTGGAATAGGCTGCCCAGGGAGGTGGTTGATTCACCTTCCCTGGAGGTGTTTAAGGCACAGGTAGATGAGGTGCTGAGGGACATGGTTTAGTGTTTGATAGGAATGGTTGGACTCGATGATCCAATGGGTCTCTTCCAACCTGGTTGTTCTATGATTCTATGAAGCTCTGCTAAAGCACAGGGAGGACAGGGAAGTGATTACTGGCAGCCAGCACAGTGTCACCAGGGGCAAATCCTGTCTGACCAGCCCAGTGGTTTCTAGGATGGGGTAACTGCAGCAGTGGGCACAGGAAAACCAACGGATGGGATCTAGCTGGACTTCTATAAAGCTTTTGATAAGCTCTCCCACAGCATCCTCCTCTCTAAATTGGAGAGATATGGATTAGATGGATGGACAGTGCGGTGGATAAGAAACTGGTTGTATGGTTGTATTCAGAGAGTAGTGTCAATGGCTCAAAGTCCAGATGGAGATCCATGATTCGTGGTGTCCCTCAGGGGTCTGTACTGGGACCAGTGCTGTTTAATACCTTCATTGCTGATATTGACAGTGAAATCAAGTGCAGCCTCAGCAAGTTTGCGGATGACAACAAGCAGAGTGGTGCAGGTGCCACACCAGAAGGATGGGAACTTTTGATAGGAACGTT
Organism: Coccyzus lansbergi; assembly: GCA_033558105.1. NCBI lineage: Eukaryota > Metazoa > Chordata > Aves > Cuculiformes > Coccyzidae > Coccyzus > Coccyzus lansbergi. The sequence continues at coordinate 572,986 of JAUMJK010000059.1, forward strand.
TGGACTCGATGATCCGATGGGTTGCTTCCAACCTGGTGATTCTATGATTCTATAAACTCATCCAGAGGGACCTGAACAGGCTGGAGAAGTGAGGCTGTGATAGCTTCCTGAGGTTCAACATGGCTAAGTGCTAGGTCCTACACCTGGGTCAAGGCGGTCCCCAATATGAGTATGAGATGGGGGATGATGTGATTGAGAGCTGCCCTGCAGAGAAGGATTTGGAGGTGCTGGTTGATGAGAAGCTTGACATGAGCCAGCCGTGTGCGCTCACAGCCCAGAAGGCCAAAAGAAACATGGCCAGCAGGGTGAGGGGGGAGGGGATTCTGCCCCTCTATTTCTCTCTTGTGAGACCTCATCTGGAGTGTTGTGTCCAGTTTTGGAATCCTTCTCATAAGAAGGAGATGGAGCTGTTGGAATGGGTCCAGAGGAGGCTACAAAGGTGATCAGAGGGTCGTTCAGGCAGGGCAGTAAATAATCCATTCTGCTTAAAATCTTGTGTCTTTTGCTTTCAGAGTCATATCTGTAGCAAATAGTGCTTCAAAGATGCCATTCTAATCCATTGCTGAAATAATCCAGTAAATTAATTCTTCTGGATATTCTAAGCTTTGCAGATCAAGATTAATTCCACAGTCTGCCAAAAAGTGGATAAATTAAAACAAGACGGCATTTAGAAATGGTTGTTGATTTCTCAATAACATAAATGATGGTTAGAAATGTAATCTCATGAAAAACGTTGACAAAAATTTGGTCATATAATTACACAGGCAAGCCTAAGGCAGCAAAAACTTAACATTTCCTTAATGTTAGTCACAGGCTTCTATGCTTTGCTGCATTATCCCCACTGCCTGTCAAAGACCTGAGCACTGCTCAATCTGGCAAGTCTTTGTGTGCTCAGAGTGATCTGGACATGAGAAAAATAGTTGTGACTTGTTGCAAAAGCATCCAGATGAAACAGCAAAAGGTTGGTTGATTCACCCTTTTGATGGAGCATGTGTCTGATTGTTAGAAACCATGAGTCGGGAATATGACAAAAATCTGAACAGCCTTCAGATCATAATTTTTCAGCAGCTGCCAGAACATGTTTGCATAGGCTACAGCTGTTTCTTTTCAGGTGAAAATTCTGCCTCCGTGACTCATGCCTCTCATACTTCCGCCTTGCACTAAAGTGGTGGAGTCTGCATTAGAGGACTATTTCAATCCACTGAGAGATGGAAAAATCAATATTTAAGTACTACCAAGAGTGAATGTGCCATGTCCTTCCAGTGAAAGTGGAGTTAAACTCAGCTTTCCATAAAAATGCTTACAAATTCACTTTTGACTTGTTTTTCATGTTGTGAAAACTGTTCATACTTTTAACTTCCCTGAGTTTTTACCCAAGTTCATTTTTAGTAATTTCAAGAATTTTATCCTCCTTCCATACATACATAGCATAATTTTCAGCATAATTTCAAAGTTAATAGGATTCAAATAGGCCTAGTTGATGATCTTCCATTTTCCTCTGAAAACAACATAAAGAACTTTTTATGTATGGAATCTGTCTATGAAACCTCTGAGGAAAAGGCAATGCTGGCATCCCAATCATAAGAGTTTCTTTGCCAATTTTGTTTTAATTGAGATGCAAAAAACTGTGGAATATGATTGTGCCTTGAAAAACTGTGACATCGATAGGAATGGTTGGACTCGATGATCCGATGGGTCTCTTCCAACCTGGTTGTTCTATGATTCTATGATTCTATGATCAGTAACCTCTGAGAGGCCACATTAGAACACTGTAAAATCTATCTTTCATAATTAATTAATATTCATTTGTTAAGAGCACACACAGTATGGGCATTAATATGCAGGGTCATATTTTATGTTCTTATCTTCAGATTCTGATTTGTTATTAGAAGAAATATTAAACTTGTTCAACATGATTAAAAAATAATGGTTGGAAGTGGTATGTAACAGTCTTGGTATAAATGCTAAAAAGGACAAAATCATACCTTTTTATTCATCATCAGGCAAGGAATTTCTGCCACTTTCCAGGAGCAAACCTTACTCAGTGCAGAAAAGTAAAAGTTAAAATCAAAGTCAAAAACTAATAGAGAAGGCAGCATTCAGCCAGACTTTAAGCTAATGTTTATGCTGCATCAAGAACTTATCAGTTTCTGCTTTAAACATCAGTCATTTTTTATGCTCTTTGTTGCTTTCTAAGCTGCAAGTATCCTTGGCCTTGAGTGCTCTGGTTCCACCTGTAGTGTCACCTCCATGGCCAAACACACTGATAACACAGCATTGCCTTGCTTGCATCTTGCATGATCAGGAAGTTTCTCATTTTCCATAAATTTATATGTACATCAGCATGCATAAAGACCTGTAAGATAAATTCCAAACTTGCCAGTACCAAAATTCATCTTTCCAGGAACTCCTGCAGTGACATCAGCCCCCTCACTGAAGGCCATTGTGAACCTCCCGAGAGTCACCACATCTCAGCTGGTCTCCTGCTGCATTGAGTGAGAAGCAAGGATACTTCATTTACCTTGGGTTCTTGGAGGCACTGGAAGATTCATGGAATATTCTTCACCATATAGTTAAAAAAAAGAACAAAAAATAACCTCGCTTGGTACAAACACCATATTTGAACATATAGGCAAGTATTTACTTGCACTCGCTAAGTAATTATTCATATTCTAGGCTGCAAAATGGGAGCCAGGTATCTAAACTCCTTTAAACATTTGCCTTTAAATGCTTTGCACATACAAGAAAAATCTAAGCAAATAAAATTAATCAGTGAAAAAACAGATTAATTAGTGAAAAAATCCCGCAGAATAATGGTAAAGTTCTTCTGTTCCTTGGTTATGCAGTATCTCTGAACTCAGGGATGCTACTCGCACACCTACAGCTAAAGATGGAAATGTTTGCAGACCATACCTGGAGGGTGAAGAGAACACCTGGTTCATTTTTCATTCTTAGTCCAACTCCTACCTGAGGCTACAGCAAGGAAGCTGGAATAAGCACGTGTAATGTGACTGGCAATGGAAGGGGAAAGGCGATTACCAGAATGCTTTAAGATGAAGCTGAGAATCAGTATTTGGCCACAAACATGAAAAATTAGAAGTTTTCCTTCTGAGAGGTTTAAAAGCATTCAGATGATTTGTCTGTAATTGCTCAGAAGAAATCAAAGAACATAACTAAACTAAAATAGAAATATCACTATAGCTGTTTATAAATATTAATCACCAGTAAGCTTTCTTAATCAAATTAACTATCACTCCTTATTAATCTATTAACAATGGATGCAGTCCATGCACCATGAATATGGTCAAACACAGCTGTTGATTAGACTAAACTCTAACATTTTTCTATTGCTCTTTTCTAAATACTGTTCTCTCCTATAATTATTTCAGCACAATAGATCAATTCAACTGGATTTCATTCATTCTGGAAAAAAAAGTATCATGCAAATATTGGTTTCAAGCTACCTATAATATAACAATAGAACCATAGGAAAACAGTCCTTAGGGCATGTGGGGACTGTGACTGCATAGCCTGTAGATTTAGACACAATAGAAAAGGGCTCCTCCTGTAAGGCTTACAGAATGTAAGAAGGGTTAGAGAAGCCTGGCAGCAAGATTAGTGACAAACACCTTGTTTTTGTACAATTTCTGTGTTAACCCTTAGTCATGTTTCTTTGTTTGAAGTTAAATGGTCTACAGTCTCACAGAGCTGAAAATGTGTTCTGTAGAACCAGCCTTGTCATCTAAATAAAATAAATTAAATAGTGTGAGGCCTAATGCATGTCCCTGAGGCATTTCACTGGACCCTTCTCCTCCATGGACTATTATGTTCTGTTTATGGTCCTTCAGCCAAGTTTCATTCTGCCTGAAAATCAACTGGAATTTAGTAAAAGGCGAGTAGTATATTCATTTACATTCCTGACATCTACTGATTCCCTAACAAAAGAGCCATCACAGTTGGTTAACCTACTAACTTAGTCTTAGGACGATGTAATGAGAACAAAAGTGTTTATGGAAGTGCAAATTAGTGGATACATTGGATTTCATTTCAAATGTTACACAATGGCCTGGAAAACACAGTGCATCTCACAGAAGCATACTCTCTACTGGAGGAAAAATTTCAAATGGCTGACCCTCAGGTTGGCACCAAGTAGCTAGATTTTGAAAAGGGCTTAAGTTATTGAGTGTTGAATGCTGTTGAACCCTGCGTCTTGAGTCTGAATGTAGTCTTAAAAATCTGGTCGTGAGCTCCCTTGAAAGTCTAACTTGTATTGTACTAGATGTTTGAGTTAAGGAGTTCATCTTTCCTTACCAAATGAGAATATATGTTCTGTGGGTTTGAAGAGAGACCAAAGGGAAAGTTGCTTCCAAAAATAGCGTGTGCTTGTGAAGCCTTGAAACATAGATCTTTAAGGAATAGTGGTTAACAACGTGTCGTCATTACTCATGGTGAAATTGCTTTTCTTGGCACAAACATTTCTGTGCTGGAGCCTCTATTCTGTAGTTGGAGAGAATCCAGCATTTTAAATCTCTAATCAAGTTCACAAAACTCTTCTCAATTATTTCAATTATCTTCTTGCTTATTCTCAAAATCGTTGGCGGTAAAATGAAACCCTCAAAATGTGTTAACAAAAATCTTCGAACCACACTTTTGTATCCCTGAGCCAGACACAAGAGTCTAATAAGGTACTTCTTCTACAAATACTCAACAAGTGTTTGGAATACTCAAATGTAGTACATGGCAGTGCTAAAAAGTAGATCTCTGTCCTCCTAGCTAAAGATCATATTCCTGAATGCTTTCCATTTTATTCATTAGCTTCTAATAACAAGTGTGATTCCTCTGGCAGAAGAACCTGATATCAGACTGTTTAGATTGCTCTCAGTAAAACTCAGTTGTATCTTGAGCTCACAGCAGGATCTGAGGACTAGTCCTAGCTCTTGATGCGGGGAAGCAGAAATGCCTACACTGTCAAGCAGCATGAGTAAGGGCAGCACAGGTTCTTACCTTACCCATGCAATACCAGCAAAGTTTACTGTATCAGGACAACATAGAGCATTAAAGTCACTTTTGAACACTGCCTGGTTGTCACGGTAGCTAAGGAGGGCTCATGAAAGAGTCGCAGGTTATGTCACTTGGTGCAATTTCACCTTCTCAGGACTGAGTTTAAACACAAAAGGTGCAGTTGTAGCATCTGAGGCAGCCACCTGCTGTCAGCAGAGCTTCTCAGCTCCATGCTGGCATAGCTTCCAAACAGGAACTCACATCTAGCTGTCTCAGGACATGTAACTTGGAGGATTTGACACTGTAGACATACCCTATGTGTTCTGCCCTGAGAAGTACCTGTTCTCATCAGCTGTCTTGGAGAGGAGACCTTGTACAATTGCTACCTGGCAAAGCTGGCATCAGCTTTTCATTTTTTTTGGTTCCTTTCTCCCTACCACCTTTCCCTGCATCCAATCTCTCTTTCTTCTTCCCTCCAAGAAAATAATAAAAAAAAACCCTTTCAAAATCTTCTGCTTTAGTGTGATCATTTTTCCCCTCCTGTTTTTTTTTTTTTGTTTGTTTGACCACACCACCAGACAACCCATTATTCACCCAGCTCTACTAATGAGCCACTTTTTCAGAGGTTTCGTACCCTGCATAATGAAGAACATCTGCATCTTGTGTAAGGCTTGACATTTCTCTTCTCTTCTCCTCTCCTCTCCTCTCCTCTCCTCTCCTCTCCTCTTCTCTTCCAAAGACTGGATGGATTAATTCTGCAATACTATTAAAGCCATGCGTGGGAAAGGAAATGGGCAGAGTCTTCAAAACATTCTATTCTTATCACTTTCCTTTAATATGTCAGTAGTATTGCCCAATTCATATGGTAATAATTTCCTTCTGATCAGTGCTTCATATGCAACCTTACTTATTCACTCCTACTATTCCTACTTGCCAGGAAGGCTGAATGAGACTGTTGCGGTTATCTATATTTCATGATATTGAGAACAGATTATAATGCTGGCAGCGTGCTATCAAAAAGGCATTTTTCATTAATTATCACTTATAAATAACTTGTTAAATATTACAGAGTGCTTAATGTATGCCTTAATAAACAGCTATTACATAAACCAAACAACAAATTGCTTGTCACTACAAAAGCTCTTCTGATGTGCCTAGAGTAGTCCTCAACCTTTCTTGAAATAAAGGACCACCTAGTATCCTGAAAAAAAATGCTGACTGCCTGGTCCTGTAGAAAAGGACTTGTTTGTGCATCACTGCCATAACATGTTTCATATGAATGTATTATACTTATTATTCCTATTAACATACTCCCTTTTATTTTGCCTTGTTGGTCTGGTCATTTGCATAAGAGAGTTTGTGAGAGAGACCACTTTACAGGCTACTTTGTGATGTCTGGCAAACCATCAGTCATCCAGGCAGAGGCACAGGGTTGTATGGGGGACACCACTTGTCATGAATGAGAGATTTAGATCACTTGAAGAACTGCCATGAAAGCTATTAGCAAAAGTGGTTTTAATATGGCATTGTGAAAGTGCAACTAAACAAAGTTTGATAGCAAGGTTCACGCTCTTACTGTTCAAAACTGTTACTTGAGCAATGATTCCAAACTACCAAGGCACAAATCAAAGTTACCAAGAAAAATCAAAGTTACCATACTACAAGCTTATGCACGATATCATGCACTTACCAAAGATCTGTCACTGGTCTCTCTGCCTGGAAGAGCAGCCTTGAGGGGTGTCCCAGCTCAGGGGGAGATCACTGCTGTGCAGCCACACAGTCTGGCAAGGAAAGCTCCAAAAATGCTCACTTAGGCTTTTGTATTTATAGAATAAAGTGGTTGTCTCATAGTCAAATTACATTAGACAAGAAAGGTATCCAAGGGTCTCCCTTGTATCCATGACTTTCATTATTGCATAATAAATGATTCTTGGAAAATCTGTCTGCAATTCTGCATTAATCACATGATTGGTGTTCCAAGCTCACATGTATCAATGCTTACTGTGTCACTCCGCTCCTTTACGAGTTTTCAGAGAAAAGATTGAAACTTGGAGTCCTTGACCTAACTGTGATTCAGGCTGTTACCTGCTTTGGAGCCTTTACCAGACTACTGGTTGTTCATTTATGGGGTCAAGTGCATCTGCCACACTGCTCCCGTAAGGTGCTGTTAGCAGTGACTTTATTAACTCTTACTAGAAGAGTAGTCACAGACCCCAGTCATTAACTTTATTGATCAGCTGCATACACACACACGTGCAGATACAGTTTATATTACCTGAGAAACCATCTGGATTTAATTTCACACTAGTAGAATATCAAGCTTCAGTTGGGCATTTAATGAAGACTGGAAAATATATATTTAAAAAGTTGACGAAAGACAGCAGGGCTTGCTTTCTGGTGGGTGAGAACTGTGTTAAGTGTCCCTGCTGCATCTGCAAGATCCAGTGGATGTCACTTAGTTGGCATATATTGGCAAAAATATTGTAGAAAAAACTACAGTGCTGTGATGAAGGTTTGGGAAGATTCACATGCTCATAAAATCCCTGTTAGGCCATTGTCTTCCATTTACCACAATGTCTCAACAGCAAAGTCTAGAAAAGAAAGCTGAAGCCGTTTTCTTTGTTACCAGTCTCTGATCTCAAAAGCTGCCTTTGCTCCATATGCATTCCAAGATTCCACAACGTAATCTGAGTTTATCCCAAGAACTGAACTGCATTATCCACAAGATTCATCCACTTCCATGTTTTTGGGGTTTTTTTGGCCAGTCTTCTTCACAGAATCACCTGAAAATTAGTTGACACAAAAGGGTATCTATATATGATTGTTTTACATTTGCTAAGGGAAGCGCATGAAGTCCTTTGTGTTCTTTGCAGCAGGTGCAACAGCAGAACAACCTGTGAAAATGTAGTTCTCTGTCAGTGAGAGTCTTTAGGAGCAACAGAAACAAAACCATTCCACCTGGTTTGAAAGATCCTGTATGCAAACTAAAGATGCCTGCTGAGTCTTCAAAAAGATCTTGAAGTACTGCAGAGAATTAGTAAAGTTTTGCACCTGATAATGCTTTGAACTAGTTTTGTTCCACTTTAGAGACATGGGATGTAGCCGAGGCGATTAAGCAGTTCAAATTTAATTTTCTTTAAAGGAGCAGAGAAATTCTGCTGAGGTCTTTGCATGGAATTAGTACCAAAGCTTTTATGAACTAGAGGCTAAACAACATGCACAGAACTCTCTTTACAGAACAGGTTCTATGAAATGTAGGATTTATGGTGGCCAAAGGGCTTAGCAATGCCTTTCTATTACCTTTTATAATGTTCCAAAAGGGTGACAGCAATTCTTTGTAAGCAGAACTCTCAGCAAACATTGTGTCTGATTGGGAGAAGAGCATTTTAGATGGTTGCAGGTAATATATATGAGGATTAACAGCATGAATGGGTTGATAATGTCAATAACTCCAGAGCCAAGATAAAATTAAGTGTCGGTATCTTTGATGTTGGTGTTTGACCCTCTGATCTTGGTGCTTGGCATGGAGGAAACTCATCTGGTGTACCAGCATAATTATACCTAGAGACTATAGACTACACAGTCTTAAATCTCTGCATTAGCCGTGTTTTCATGGGGAGGGGTTTGACTTTGTGTAGTGTGTATGAAATATTTCCAACAGGAGCAGAGTAGTTCTCTCTTCTTACCATTTCTCCAATCAATTTAAATTGTAACATCATAAATACACAATACTTATTTAAGCCAAGACAAATAGCTCAGTTTTCAGCAGAGTGCAGTGAAACAAACTGAAATAGTGCCTTCTCACACTTGGGGAGGTTTCTTAACATGAATTTGTTGCAGTATCCATGTTTGCACTTCACCAGATTGTTTCCTGTTAATGAGATACCAGGCACAGTGTGTTTCATGCTTTTCATCTTGATATTTTTCGTGTTGCTTTAGCTGGCTTAGACCGATTGCTCAGCTAAATGGGTAAGATGATAATTAGTTTAACAGCATGTTAGATTTAGTTCCACAGTAACTCATTATTGGCAGTACTAATCACATCATGCACGTTGACATAATTACTCTAGAGGTACTGGAGTAAATATGAAATATAATGTTTATCAGTTGAATGCTCAGCATAGCAGTGCCTGACCCAATAATTGAACTTAAAGCTCATTAGGTGTTTTTTTTTTTTTCCACAGGAGGGAAGTTCAGGGTCTCTGTCAGAAGACAGGGTAATTCTGGGAGGAGCAGTCCTTGCCTTCCTTGCTCTTCCAGCTGCCATCCTCCTTATCCAGCACCCAGATCCTTCAGTCTGGCTAGTCCTTGTGCTACTCACACACACGCGCACACACACAAACACACAAACACACAAACACTCACTCAACTGCTGTGCTCGGCATGGAGGCACACATTTGTCATCATTCATGGCATCTGGGAAAGAGGGATAGCACAGTGGCTGAGATACTGGGGCCAGAAGAGTTAATTTTCTTTTCCTTGCTTGATGATGCTTTATTCCGAACCTTAATTCGTCAATGGCTTGGCTTCCCCTTTGCAAAAAGGGGATAATCTTTTTTGTCTAAATTGTAACTTTTTGGAACAAATACTTTGTTCTGCCATGTACATAAGTAGGCCCTGAACACAGGACATGCAACAATTTTAAGTTAGAAAAAGTAACTCTGATTATGTATAGGGAAAAATTGAACAAATCAGTCATATTTTGGAAAAAGCTGATTCTACAGCCGCTGGGCCCCTCTGCTTAGAGCTGATATTGCCCTGAGAAAACAGTTTGCTTTTTAAATTATTACCTCTTTCCTTTCTCAGGGGTCCCACAACTCCACTTTCTCCTTTTCAAATTCTTTTTGCGCTCCCTCCAAGAACAGACAGGAGGATGAGCAGGGGTCCATTTTCCTACTGACATGTTTAATACATGGGCAGTATAATTTCATCTATACAGAAACTATGATCAAAACCACATTTCCATTGATTTCTTAGATGTCTTAAGCAACACCTCACAGAAGAGCAATGCCCCTGATATTGCACACTAACCCCTGCCCAACAAAAACTGGCCAAAAAAAAAAAAAAAAAAAGGTCTCAAGCTCCACCAGGGCAGGTTTAGGCTGGACATTAAGAAGAAAAAATCACAGAAAGGGTCATTGGGCACTGACAGAGGTTACTCAGGGAGGGGGTTGAGTCACCTTCCCTGGAGGGCTTTAAGGTGGACGAGTTGCTGAAGGACATCGTTTAGTGTTTGATAGGAATGGTTGGACTCGATGATCTGGTGGGTCTTTTCATAGAATCATAGAATCATAAAATAACCAGGTTGGAAGGGACCCATCAGATCATTGAGTCCAACCATTCTATAATGGTGGTTCCATAATTCTATGATTATAAAAGTTAACCCAAAGACTTAACCCAAAGCAAATTTCCTAACATCCTACATATTACAGAGAGAGCAACTGGTTTTGCCAACAGGCTCCATACAGGAGATGCGTCCCTCGCTCAGGCACAGCGGCTGGAGGATGCAGTCTCCATAGGGAGCCTGGGCTTGGCTGAGCAGCCCTGCTCCAGCCAGTTCCCTGACAGAACCGCTGCTCCTCCCCTCTGGGACAGTCCCTGGGCGCGGGCTGCTCCCCTACGCGCCGATCCACCGAGTCCCCGCGGGGGCAGCTTCAGCACCAGTTGTGCGGACAGCGCCTCAGTCCCGCCCCGCCAAGGCCCCGCGGGGGCAGCTTCAGCACCCGCCCCGCGGACAGCGCCCCAGCCCCGGCCCAGCGCTCGGCCGGGCGGCGCCTCCAGCGCCAAGCAACGCGGGGAAAAAACTCGCCTCGAAGCAAACCCAAGCAGCCCCAGGCCCCAGCCGGTGGCCACTGCGGGACTCTGCGTGTCCCAGGCCCTCTGTGACTCTCAGACTACAGGCAGTGCAACCTGAGAGACCAAAGAGAGCCTTCACATACTCCAAACCTGCTCCCTGGAACTTGGCAGGGGGAGGAGTGCAAAAAAAAAATTTAGTGTGAAGTCTTAAAAAAAATTTTATTTTTCTGCAAAGATGGTGGTAGGTGTTTCCATGTGTTGGATTAGACCTTTTTCCTTGATCAAGCAGCTAGAAGCAGTGTTTGTTTCCCTGGAGGTGTTTAAGGCACAGGTAGATGAGGTCCTGAGGGACATGGTTTAGTGTTTGATGGGAATGGTTGGACTAGATGATCCGATGGGTCTCTTCCAACCTGGTGATTCTATGATTCCATGATTCTATGTTACATTGAAGCAACGTTACAGGCTTGGTAAACTCTGCAGTCTCCTGGTGTGCCACTAGGTGTGAGTGTTGGAGCTTTTTCTCTGGTTGGCTGCGCAGTGTGTGTAAAAGCGGCTCTTGTGTGAATTCCCAGTCACCCAGGCGATTCCCAACTGGACCACGGTGACTCTCCAATGTGCAAATGCAGTGTGCAGTGTTCCTGCACTTGGGGCACAACAACCCTATGCAGAACTACAGACTGGGAGAAGTCTGGTTGGAAAACTGCCAGGAGAAGAGGGACCTGGGGGTGTTGGTCGACAACCAACTGACCATGAGCCAGCAGTGTGCCCAGGTGGCCAAGAAGGCCAAGGGCATCCTGGCTTGGATCAGAAATGGTGTGACCAGCAGGTCCAGGGAGGTGATTCTCCCTCTGGACTCAGCACTGGTGAGGCTGCTCCTTGAATCCTGTGTTGAGTTGTGGGCCCCTCAGCACAAGAAGGATGTTGAGGCTCTGGAGAGAGTACAGAGAAGAGCAACAAGGCTGGTGAAGGGACTGGAGAACAGGCCCTATGAGGAACGGCTGAGAGAGCTGGGGGTGTTTATCCTGGAGAAGAGGAGGCTGAGAGGAGACCTCATTGCTCTCTACAACTACCTGAAAGGAGGTTGTAGAGAGGAGGGAGCTGGGCTCTTCTCCCAAGGGACAGGGGACAGGACAAGAGGGAATGACCTCAAGCTCCACCAGGGGAGATTTAGGCTGGAGATTAGGAGGAAGTTTTTCACACAGAGGGTGATTGGGCATTGGAATAGGCTGCCCAGGGAGGTGGTTGATTCACCTTCCCTGGAGGTGTTTAAGGGACGGGTGGATGAGGTGCTGAGGGACATGGTTTAGTGTTTGATAGGAATGGTTGGACTTGGTGATCAGATGGGTCTCTTCCTGGTTGTTCTATGATTCTGTGATTCTATGAAATAAGGAACCACTGAGTGGCTGTCCTCTCCTCAGCACATTACTCGGGCTGCAAGCAAAGCTCTTGCTCCTGCAACCCTTTGACCAGGGGTACCTGCACGCACTGGCGAGCAGGGGTTGCTGGGCACGAGTTACTGTGACTTCTGCAGAGATGGGGAACCCAGGGGAGGGATTTGAATGGAAAGCATCACTGGGAGACCTCAAAGTATTTCAGAAACTAATTGTGGGACACTGGTGTAGAGAAGGGAGCGTAAACCCAGGCGACACTGTGTGTTTATCAGGAGAGAAGAAAGGCAGGTCTGGGGACAAGAACCGGTGCAGCAGTGGGTCAGAGCAGGCCCACAGGACAGCAGGCACTCATCCTTACTCTCAGTTCACTTTGCACGGGCACATCCAGTTACAGTGACAGTTAATTGACAGGACAGAGTTTTTCTCCCTGCTGTGTTTTTACTTAATTTTCAATCTGTCTTGCTCCCATTACAGACATTTCTGGAGGGTTTTCATGTGCTTCTACTATCTCCTCTCCAACTGTATCCACCTAAGTTTTCTTCTGTCATTTTTCCTGTCTACTTTATGTCCCTTTGTCATTTCTTAACAAAGCATTCTCTGGGAATCTTCAAATCAATTACTGATTTCTGCATGGTAGTGTTCATCTGTGTGCAGTAAATCCCGACCAAACAACCAGTTGTTTCTGTCTCTGGCATCTGTATCCACTGGCTGATAAACATCTCCAGTAATGTCTATAAACATTTTAAATTCCCAAACACAACTTTAGAAGCTTGGCTGAAATAGATTGTATGGTTGGACTCAATGACCCAGTGGGTCTATTCCAACCTGGTGGTTCAGTGATTCTGTGAATAGGTTGTACATTGAGAAACTCCTCAAAGGTAAACAACTTCTGGAACGTGTGGTGAATTTTCAGTTTGCTGTTATCCTGGGGTTACCCTGGGATTCTGCCTATTTCAGGCAAGTCAGAGCTAACGAAGCCACACAAAAATACTGCAGACTTTCAGTCATGTTAAAATGTAGTTAAAGGGAATCTTTATCCCAACCTTAAGAAAGTGTTATTAGGCTTTGGCAGAGAACTGGAGATATTTGGGAACACTTTACTCCGTTTTTAACTCAGGAGCTAAGTGAGAGAATGCTGATTCCAACCTATTTTTCAACATTAAGTGCTGGAAAATGAAATGGATTCCAACACACCACAGGATTGCATTGAACAATTGCATCTCACGTAGCCCTTAGGCAAGCAGGGATCCAAATTTTGTCCTTTGGCATGTAGGTACACGAGTAAAGAAAAAGTATCGTATAATGTTCCCAAAGACAGTGCCCCTCATGAATCAAGACAAGTCCTAGGAAAGCCTGACCTTCATATGGATGTGCAAACTGTCAAAAATCATAGTAGAGTTTAATACCAGTAGCGGCAAATTTATTGCATAATTTAAGAAATCTTGCACAACTGAAAGATAAAAAGTAGGAATTAGCCTCCAAACCGCAATATATTTAAATATTTCAATGACACTCCTTTACCCAAAAACCTGTCATCTATAACATGAAGGCAAATCTCTATGGGGAGGGTTAAGAACAGCACCAACACGATTCACTTAATTTTCAAAAGTCAGGTGTTAAATGGGGAAATCTTGTGTGTGGCCAAAGGAGCTGCGGTTCAGCCCCACTGCTTCGGGCCAGTCAGGCATGCTGCCTGCCGTGCAGCCAGGGTGAAGGAGCAGTCATTTTGTGCCCAGAAAGGGGATTTTCCTCCATACTTGTGCTTTCAGGCAGTGTTGCTGTTAGAATTAGAAAACCTCTTCCTGATCCTGCAGGAGAGAAGGCTTTTGCACATCTTGTGAAGGCATATGAAGGAGACCTGTCATCCAGTCCCGGGTTGGTTCATTTTTTAGGAATGTTCCAAACAACATCTAGTATTTAATTGGGATTGAGACATTAAGAAGCAAACATGTTCACACTAAGTGACATTTTAGAACATCTACTTCCCCCATTTTCTAGCAATGTATCACTTTCCACTCCATGTAGTTTAAAAACAAGCATCAGATTTTTTTCTGTTGCATTTGGCTTTCTTATCCCATAGGTAAAAATCTAGGTCACAAATCCATCCCATTAAACTCCAGGAGGATGATGTCCATTTTCACAGGAGTTCACATAACCGTGAAGTCCATTGTGAGCATTGGAACTGAAGGGATACCTACACCTTAAGCTGGCGCATGTCACCATACAACAATCTTCTGTAAACTTTCCATAAATGCATGAGAGCTCTGACTTCAAGTAAATGCTACCGTAACACAGAGATACAAAGTACAGAAAGAGGAGGTGAAGTCCAGCAACCTGAACATCAGGCTGAAATAATACGCCAAAAGTTGATACAATCTAGGTCAAAACATAATATATATCCCTGTACATAACAAGAGCACTCAGTAAATATTTTTAGCATCTGAACAGAAAATAAATTAACAGAGAAAACTTATGTTTCAGGAAAGAGTGAGTAAAATGCAGGAGATGGATATTTTTATCTCAGCACTGTTTAAGTGAGGAGCATGTTTATAACCTAAAACATGGTCACTGTCATTTGTACATGTAATTATGGAATCAGAAATTCACAAATATACCTTTTGGCAGTACGGCAAACTTCATCCACCCACTTGCCTTGTGAGGACTGAGAGAAAAAGACACAGTTTTCCCGCTTCCCCCCATTTGGTTGGGCACGGTCCCAGTTGAAGTACTGTAGAACCATGCCATTGACATCGACAAATTTCCCTTCATTTATCATGTCAGTGACACCCAGCCAGAACTCAGACACTCTAGGCATACTTTTCTTGCCATAATCTCGAAGAATATTCGTTTCATCATTATTCCTCGGGATAGCCAGTGTCCCTCCCTTGGCTATGCAATCTTCATTGGCTTCATGGAAATGTTTGGTGACTTCTGATGCAAGGTAGCACTTCTTATGGGCCTTTGTCCCACGAAGACAGACTGTGAATAGATATTGATTTGCATGGTCAGTAAAAGCTTGGGCTATAGCTTTGAATAATGTTTTCTAAATGGCATGAGGTTTCCAATGGGATGAGGTTTAACATGGCCAAATGCCGGGTCCTGCACTTGGGGCACAACAACCTTATGCAGAACTACAGACTGGGAGAAGTCTGGCTGGAAAACTGCCAGGAGGAGAGGGACCTGGGGGTGTTGGTTGACAGCGACTGACCATGAGCCAGCAGTGTGCCCAGGTGGCCAAGAAGGCCAATGGCATCATGGCTTGTATCAGAAATGGTGTGACCAGCAGGTCCAGGGAGGTGATTCTCCCTCTGGACTCAGCACTGGTGAGGCTGCTCCTTGAATATTGTGTCCAGTTGTGGGCCCCTCAGCACAAGAAGGATGTTGAGGCTCTGGAGCAAGTCCAGAGAAGAGCACCAAAGCAGGTGAAGGGGCTGGAGAACAGACCCTATGAGGAGCGGCTGAGAGAACTGGGGGTGTTTAGCCTAGAGAAGAGAAGGCTAAGAGGAGACCTCTTCTCCCAAGTGACAGGGGACAGGACAAGAGGGAATGGCCTCAAGCTCCACCAGGGGAGATTTAGGCTGGAGATTAGGAGGAAGTTCTTCACACAGAGGGTCATTGGGCATTGGAATAGGCTGCCCAGGGAGGTGGTTGATTCACCTTCCTTGGAGGTGTTTAAGGCACAGGTAGATGAGGTGCTGAGGGAACATGGTTTAGTGTTTGATAGGAGTGGTTGGACTCGATGATCCGATGGGTCTCTTCCAACCTGTTTGTTCTATGATTCTATGATTCTAGAATGACAATTTTCTACAGTATGGTGGGAATTAAGCAGGCAAGTCCCTCAGCAAGTGAAAGCCTCTTGCCTTCACAGAGGGGACCTGAACATTGCAGTAAGATCACTTTCCTGCTATCCCTTCAGTTGATGTAGGACCTCGGGTGCAGCCAGCATGTTGGCACTCCTTTGTGAAGTCTGAAAAGGCTGCTCAAGGGCATCCTGCACAGCACCTTGGTCTACAAGGGCTGGCCAAGAGCAGAGCTTGCTCCAGAGAAGAGACACTTGAGAAGAAGGACTGACATAGCTGTGATCTTAACTTTACAAAGTGATTTGAAGAATCTTTCCTCTGTGTATGCTGATAAACCTGAGGCATGATGTTAAGCCCCAGATTATCTCCAGCAACGTAGTTCTCTCAAGCACTTTTTTATTTTGTTGGTTTGGGATGTTAAACTACAACCCAGGCCTGTTGTCTGCATATCTTGTGTCTTCTTTTAGCATATAGTCCTGCTTTCACATATTTTTACCTTATTTCATCAGTCTGTAAATGATGAAAGGGCTGAGGTGTGGATGTTTGTATTGTTGGCAGATGCAAGTTCATCATCAGGAAATCTATACTTGACTTTATAGTAAAGCATCAGGTCTAAAAGTCCTTTCATATTTACAATATTTAAATGCCAGAGTGCTATCCATCAACTAAACCTAGTTCTGAGCAAACACAACAGGGATAGGAATGGTTGGACTAGAAGATCCAATGGGTCCCTTCCAACCTGGTTGTTCTGTGATTCTGTGATTCTGTGACAGAAAAGTGATTTAAAAAATTCCAGACCAGTGATAGCTGCTAAAAGTACATTATCGCCTGGGGAATAGCACACATTTAGTTCTTAATTTTTGTTCTCTCCAGGAAAGTCTATCCCTTCAAACTCTCAATTCCAATGAGGTAGTGACTTACATCTAGAAACATTTTTTAAACTGTGCACTTATTACTGAGCTCGCATGACAATCTGAACCAAATAATCTAAAAACTTGCGTTTAAATCTGTTTGCTTTTAGTTCTACTGGAACATATCAGGGAAGTCTTGATGTAAAGTCCCAGCATACTAGAACATTAATTTGGCACGTGCTCTGTAACTGGAATTGCTTTGCAGAACCACTGTCAGAGTTCTTGCAGCCCGAGGTCTGTGTGTACAGGCTTGCAGGAGCAAACCCTGCAACTTTGCTTTCCAACTCTCCTAAAGCAGATGTGTGAATAACATATATAATTTCCAAGAGAAATACTTACAGAAGAGAACCCTCCTCCAAGGAGTGTTCCTTCTGAGCTGAGGAAGGTAGCAAAGGCCTCAAATAAACTCCTGTAACTATTATTTTTAGAATCCTGCGTGTGACTACTTCCAGATTATTTCATTTATTGCTTGAACTAATCTTGCTTTTATTAGAAATATGTCATGAAACACTATGAGCATCATCTGTCCTGATGTTTTTTATAATCTCTCTCTAATTCTTGTCATCTGTTCTTGTGAAAAAATAATTATGTATCTGATCAACAGGATATGGAAATCCACTTTGGATCATCTCCTGTATGTCTCAGATTTTTAATATTTGCAGTTGTATTCATTGCATTCCTTAGCTGCATTTTCAGGGTCTTTTTTTTATATTAGGGCTTATCCTTCAGATGTTATCCTTTCCAGCTGCTAATGGCCAAAGAAAAGTAATTTACTAATTGCTGAATGCTTTAAAAGTATTATATTCACAGGAAAGATGGGAGAATTCTTATCTGCTTCAAATGTGCTGCAGTTACGATGGGGAGTGTCTGTCTTTAGAGAAAAAGTGCTTGCTGCCACACGGCATGTGGCAAAACTTCACAATACATAGGGAGGAGACCTAGGAAACTGAAGCAAAAGAAGAAATTGGATTGTAATGGGTGTCTTGGAAATGTCCATAAGGTAAAATAGCAGCTCCTTTTTCAAGTATCATAAGGCCATTAATAGCTAGAGGGGTGGTTGAACTCTTTGTGCCAAATTTGGAATCCAGTTGAATGGAGTGGGTTCTGAATTTAGAACAGAGCTCAAAATAAGTTTTGAGGATAGGAAATCTCCTGGCTCTGGTTTCAGCTCCAAACCACCACAAGCTTGATCTCAGGCTCCTTCTGGAAGCTATACAAGATTTACTTTTACACAAGAGTTACTTGTCTAGCACAGGCTCCCTCTTTTAAGAAACTTCTGAAGCCTTATTATAACTAATTTAAAGTAAAAATATTTTGTAAAGCTCAAAAGGCTCTGTGCAACCCAAACTGTAAACCAGGACAACCTAGATATTACCATCCCCTAAGGAAAATATGTTCTGTTTCATGTGAATGATGTAATTTCCTCCGTAGTGTCCTCTTGTACGTATTTAAATGCCAAGTTTTGTGTCAACAGCTGTGAAAAAGTAGAACTGTCTGGGAGATGCATGTGTATTTACCCTTCCTATTTTATTTGGAAATTTCCATCTGGCTGCTTAAGTACTTGAAGGACTCTGTGCATTGATACAGGATACTTCTGAACTCACAGTGGGTATTGCTTTGAAGTTTTATAGCAACATTCACATTTGAATGTCACAAACTGCTCACTTTAAAAAGGCTCAGTCCTTTTTTTGCTTCCTTTTGCTGTGAATCTTTGCTGTGAATATTTTTGCCTTGACCATTAGCCCATGTTCGTATCCAAACTGGGGACGTAACTCATTGAGCATCAGAACTCTCGGACCCAGCAACCCTCATGGTGTTGCCTTTGATTACACCTGGAAGAAGGATGAGAGACAAGGAGAGAGAAGGCAGGAATGGCTTTACCTGTCTGAAGGGCTTGCATTTCTTTGAGAGCATTTACTTCTCTCCACAATTTGTCAATCTGGGTTTTAAGGTCATCTTTTTCTAAAAGAAAAGGAATACAGAGAAATAAACAGATGCACACGCGAAAAAGACTAATTAAAAAATATATACTGAAAACTGTTTCCAAATACCATGAATTTCTGCATTGCTATGTTTTGCTTTCTTTTAAAGGTTTTTCCTTAATGAAAGGATTCCTGTAGGTTTCCTATGAAGAACAGGAGGAATCAACCTTCACCCTTCACGTTCATCATTTAAATCTCACTTTTAGTGTGAGTGTATCCTAACAACTGTTTGAAAACCATGGTTCGTTTCAACCCACGGCCGTTTAGTGTGCCAGTGTTTCACTTTCAGCAAAATTTACCTCTTCACTTTGGAACCTGTGACCTACAAACTAGAGCAAGTTGTGTTTATCCAACAAAATGTTGTTTCTGTGAGCATGAAAGATTCACTCAACTCTTGTTTTAACACAGTGAGGAGCAACTAATATAATCCCACCTCACAGTCTGCGTGTTTGCAGCCAGGCTTGCTGGGCTGCAATGTCCCCTCCCCAGGAGGAGCCTTCCTCTCTCCATCAGCAGAGAGAGGCCCTGGTGAATCACACAAATTCAGTCTGAATCTCCACTTTGTAGCACTTACAAAAGCACCAAGAAGATGATGGGACAAGAAAATGAGCTAATTTGCACATAACTCCACTTTCATGTCCTCTTTTCCATTATTTTTTCTTAATCATTATAATATTCCCCCACCATCAACCAACAGGCAGGCACTTTTCCGTTGCACAAAATGACACTTCCATTGTGGCAGTAACGAGACCTTCTGGAAGCTGCACTGATGAGCATGAGGAATAAAGAAGCTCTTTCACACACAGCAGAACCAGCGAAACCACAGTTCTTACAGATCTCTGTTGCATCGCCTAATCCTCCAGCTGCACCCCAGAAAGCTCATCTCTTCCCCATATGGCCTGCTGCCTGCAGGGATAACCCTAGCAGTGCTTTGTAACTCCCTGGTTCCCAAGGCAGGACTCCCAGTTCTGCAGCCCAGGTCCTCCTTGCAATTCCTGGTTCACACAAGCCTCTCCATGCCCCATCTGCTTCCAAAGAGGCAAAGAGCAGAATGAGCTGAGAGCTCCTGGTGCAGCCTTGTCATACTGGGAGGCTGCTGCTGGTCTCTCTCTTTTGGCACCCCCATCCTGAATTTCATTTCATGATAATTGGGAATTATCATTAGGAGCCACATTCTTCTGCCAGATTGCTTCAAGTTCAAAAGTAGTGGAAGGATAACCTGGGGGTGTTGGTCGACAGTCGACTGACCATGAGCCAGCAGTGTGCCCAGGTGGCCAAGAAGGCCAATGGCAGCCTGGTTTGTATCAGAAATGGTGTGACCAGCAGGTCCAGGGAGGTTCTTCTCCCTCTGTACTCAGCACTGGTGAGGCCACTCCTTGAATACTGTGTTCAGGGCCCCTCACCACAAGAAGGATGTTGAGGCTCTGGAGCAAGTCCAGAGAAGAGCGACGAGGCTGGTGAAGGGACTGGAGAACAGAACCTATGAGGAGCGGTTGAGAGAGCTGGGGTTGTTTAGCCTGGAGAAGAGGAGGCTGAGAGGAGACTTCATCACTCTCTGCAACTACCTGAAGGGAGCTGGGCTCTTCTCCCAAGTGCCAGGGGACAGGACAAGAGGGAATGACCTCAAGCTCCACCAGGGGAGATTTAGACTGGAGATTAGGAGGAAGTTCTTCACACAGAAGGTCATTGGGCATTGGAATAGGCTGCCCAGGGAGGTGGTTGATTCACCTTCCCTGGAGGTGTTTAAGGCACAGGTGGATGAGGTCTTGAGGGACTTGGTTTAGTGTTTGATAGGAATGGTTGGACTAGAAGATCCGATGGGTCCCTTCCAACTTGGTTGTTCTATGATTCTATGATTCTATAACAGACAAATGTGCTGGTAAACCAGCTATGTAAACAGTCTGGCATTACGAGACCAGGCTAAAAGCTAGAGAGATTCAGAAGAAGGAGGAAGGATGTATAACTGTATCGCTCCAGAGCAGCATTATCATGCTATAATGGCTTTGTCTCAGTTGCGGTTCCCTCATTGACTAGCAGTTTAAATATTTGCCATTAGTGTAACCTTCATCATACCAGCTTTCATTAGAAATAAGTCTTTAAATTAAATACACAGACATTTCCAAACAACATTCAGTAGGTGGGTTTTTTTTTTTATTATTTGCTCTGTAAGCTTTGCTCTGGGAATTTACACTTTATCTTTTTCTGCTAATTCTTTTTCATTAGTTTGACTTGCCATTTCACAGTACTTGTCACACAAGTAAAATAATATTCCACAAATATTAGACATTCTGTTAAAATTAGGAAGTGGTTCAAAAATCTGAGCAGTAACCCCTGGAGAATGAATAATTTATTTTACTCTTTTCCGTCACATGCACACAAATTTCCATTCTTCTCCTCTTAAGAAGGAGAACTACAGTGTAACTACATAACTGAGAATGCTCAGCCAGAGTCCCCCCTCAACTGTACCTTTAAGCCCTAAATAGGTATAAAGGAACAATCTATTTACAGCTGTTGTACAGCTCTATTTCCATAACTCATTTTGCCACCTTATTTTTAGCTTTGCTAACTCACATAATATTTTAAAGACAGACATAATATGCACTCAACTTTCCTTTGTTAATAAGCATTTGTGTAATGTTAGTTTCTGGTTTGTGCAATGTTATGTAAGTACATAGCAAATGTGCATAATCCACAAAGTTCTGTCCCCCTCCCAGTTAAAACCCAGTACCTTTCACTCTACGTTTGCTGTGTTTCCTGGCTTTGAATCTGGATGCCTGACTGATGGTCTGATCCAGCAGTAGGATGCTTATGAGCAGAAAAATCATAAGTCCAGTTTGTGCCATGTCTCCCTAAAGGACTTAAGAAGCTTCAGGAGATTCTCTCCAGCTGCTCTAGAAGCAAGGCGCCCAGTCACATCTTGGGAGGGACGGACTGAGGTCAGCTTTATAAAAGTGTAGGGGTAGGGTTGGCTGTACTCCTTGCTTACGAAATGTGTTTAATACTTAAACTGGCCGTGGCATAAGGCACCCCCTTGTTCTCAGGTCTCATTTGAAATTCCTGTTTCTGTTTTGAGTTCATCTGGGACAGGTTGCTTATACAGAGGCTGGACCATAACTGAACACTGCGCTGGATGCCACTAACGAGTGCCAAGGCTCCTATTTTAACTTTGAAACCAAAATGTATGGAAACGCCAAAGGATACTCAAAACCACCTTGTGTAATGCAAGCCCCAAGGAGGGGTAGCTAAAAGATTTCCACAAATCCTACAGGCTCCCCCAGCAGAGTTCTGACCCAGGGCTGCAACATCACATCAGTGGTTGTGATCTTATTGACACTGAAACAAAAAGCATTCTCCTTTTTCCTCTCACCCCACCCACCTGGTGAGAGAGAGTTTGTATAAACCGTTGACACTGAAGCCATTGCTGGGTGCTGGCAGGCGCAGCTCATGCCCCTCAGAGCTGCTCTTCCAGACATCTCTTTGCCATCTCTGCCTTGGTTACATTCTGCTTACATTGCCCGATTCTTTGAGAACTGTAACAGCAAGAGATTTATCCATTTATTAAATGAAAGCTGAGATTTAGGGACATGCTGTTGTACTACGTGAACACATACTGGCTTTTCCCAACTCGACCATACAGTCTAAGTGCCCTTCAGTACCTAGAATGGAAAGCACACCTGCACCATCCATCTCAGTGCATTTAAACAACTAAACGTATTCTAGTAATCTATAATGAGTATATTAACGATTAATATAACGACCTATCAATCATTAGTTAATAAAATTTTCACAAATGCACCCTGATATGATAAAACTTCGTTACAGCGGCCTACCCCAAATATTGAGTAGGGAAACCTCTGGATCAGCAGTGCTAAACCCTCAGTGCTTTGACACCAGTGATGGTTATTCCAAAGTTCCAGCCAGGGCTGTGGAACAAATCCTTGAATACTGTGTCCAGTTGTGGGCCCCTCACCACAAGAAGGATGTTGAGGCTCTGGAGCGAGTCCAGAGAAGAACCATGAAGCTGGTGAAGGGCCTGGAGAACAGGCCCTATGAGGAGCGGCTGAGAGAGCTGGGGGTGTTTAGCCTGGAGAAGAGGAGGCTGAGAGGAGACCTCATTACTCTCTACAAGTACCTGAAAGGAGGTTGTAGAGAGGAGGGAGCTGGGCTCTTCTCCCAAGTGACAGGGGACAGGACAAGAGGGAATGGCCTCAAGCTCCTCCAGGGGAGGTTTAGGCTGGAGATTAGGAGGAAGTTTTTCACACAGAGGGTCATTGGGCATTGGAACAGGCTGCCCAGGGAGGTGGTTGATTCACCTTCCTTGGAGGTGTTTACAGCACAGGTGGATGAGGTCTTGAGGGACTTGGTTTAGTGTTTGATAGGAATGGTTGGACTAGAAGATCCGATGGGTCCCTTCCAACCTGGTTGTTCTATGATTCTATGATTCTATGAAGTCATTCACACAGCTGCACGTTTCAGTAAACAGTTAAACGTGGGAAAGGCCTCACTCCAACCAGCACACCAGGAACTGAAAGGAGACCTGTCAGAGAGGAAAACAAGGAGCATTGTAAGGGTCTAGTTCAAGATGTAATCTGTCATTTACAAGTAACCCTAAGTTTAGGATTGATCCATATTTCATGCCAGCAGCATTGGGGCATCAATACAAGTTAATTGAGGGTGGACAGCTGAATCAATAGCTCAACTTGGTTCCTTCTCAGAGGTTGGAGAATTGCACAAGAAGCTAATACTGAGCTACTGCAGCTTGTAACCTAACATATTAAATGAGTGTTAACTTTGGGTTACCTCAGTAAGGGAGCTGTAAACCCCTGGAGCCGTTTCACGTGGGTCTTAGCTGTCCCACAGGCTCTGAGATAGGCAGAACCCACAGCTGGGGTCAGCAAGCACTTGTTGTTTGTGTTTAAGGGCTCGGTACCAGAATGGATTTGTTCTAGGACCTTGAGTTTTCTAACACAGGCTTTCTTTTCTTTCTGTGAAACGAGTCTGACAAAAAAAGATTTGTACTCCGCTGAGGCAAGCACACAACCCACTAGTGATGAAGGCATAAAGAAAACACAGATTTTGTATTCTGAGAGTCCTTGGCTAAGAGCCTGCGTAAAAACCTGTACTTTTTGGAGTTAGCCATGTTATGTCCTTTCAAGAACAGACTGAAATTCTGTTTTGAAAGCTTCACCCCTTTCATTCTGTAGTCTCTTTAAGCATTTTACCAGCTGCAAGTAGCTCAGCTGGACTCTTAAAGCCTGACTCACCAAGCTGGCCCTGCTGCTGCTGTGAGAGCACAAAAGGGAAAGAGGGGCTTGGCTGTCTAGAGTTTGTCTGGAGTACCCAAAAAACAAGTTTCACGCACGTGACTGATCTGTAGCAACTGCGAAAGCAACTTTTTGTATATGTTGTGTGGGCAGGGGAGTCAGAGAACAGTCAAAATCTGTTACTGAGAAGAGGTGAACTCCCAGGACTCCTGTGAGGAAGCAAGAAATGGAACCACATGGGAGACCTAGAGCCTCACTGAACAGAATACCTGATCTGTGTAAGGTCTTGAAACGAGCATTGCGACATCATTTAGAGTTACAGGTTTGGTTTGTTTTTTTTTTTTTTTTACTAGCATAGTTATAGCAATGTATTATAGCCCAGAGAGTAATAATACAGACCTATATACTTATGTATAGGTGAAATTTTTCCCAGGACAAATTATTCCTCTTTCTGCATCAGAATATGCTATGCAAGTACAAATAGCCTCAGAACTTTACAGCTGCAGCCACACTAGGATGGGATTGCACTATATTATTTACACCAGTACAGTAGAACTGCACACAGACAAAATCGCAGTTTTTCTTGAAGTGCTTCATTCACTTCAAGGCACTTCAAGGCACTCGAAGACCTTTGACAAGAAATATCATGCAAAATCGACAGCTGTTGAACTGCCTAGGCACCTGGATCTATTGCTCCCATCTCCCCACCTCATTCCCTTTGCTTTCAGACAACGAAGCCATTCAGAGCATAAGCATCCTTTGGCAAAAGGTTTATTTCAGTTTCTCCACAGAGGCTCTTCAAGGTAAAAAGTCAATTCCCCTCAGAGACAGTTCTACCTTTATATGCTCCTGTAAACTGACTCAGAAGAGCTCTTCATACAGCTATTTTCCCCTCTTCATTCTCACCCATCCCTGGATTTGTGGAAAGAACATGCAATTGGGCACAGAGTTGGAGAAGTCAGTGTGAGGTGAGGACTGGATGCTGAGCTGGGATTCTGAAATAGGTCTGGCTGCAACCACCCATTTCCTGTGGCGTAGAGTAAGATCCTATGGAGGGAGATCATGTCCTTTACCTGTCTCCTGAGGCAGCAGAGTTACAAATAAAACACTGCTTGTAAAATGTATCTTTAAAGAAAATTAATTCTTCTTTCTCGTGAAAAGTGAACTGCTCATATATTGCAAGCCGTCTGGCTGTGTTTTACTGAGATCTACACTCTCCTCCATGCTTCAGAGCTAATTGTGTGGTGGCACTTTTGGAACCTGGTGGGCTGTGTCTGAGACAGAAATTATAGCAAAGGTGATGGGGGTTGCAGCATTTCAGTTGTGAAAAATTCAGTTCAGCATAGGGTTTGGAAAAAATGCTTGTATGAGGGGAACAATTTACCTGTTCTACTCACATTATAAAGAGTATATGCCAGGCTAAGGGATTTCCAATGGGGCAATCCAAATCACAGAATCACCAGGTTGGAAGAGACCCACTGGATCATCTAGTCCAACCATTCCTATCAATCACTAAACCATGTCCCTCAGCACCTCGTCCACCTGTCCTTAAACCCCTCCAGGGAAGGTGAATCAACCACCTCCCTGGGCAGCCTATTCCAATGCCCAATGACCCTTTCTGTGATTTTTTTTTCCTAATGTCCAGTCTAAACCTCCCCTGGTGGAGCTTGAGGCCATTCCCTCTTGTCCTGTCCCCTGTCACTTGGGAGAGGAGCCCAACTCCCTCCTCTCCACAACCTCCTTTCAGGTAGTTATAGAGAGCAATGCGGACTCCCCTCAGTCTCCTCTTCTCCAGGCTGAGGGACCAATACAGCCAATAAAATTAGATAACATAAAAGTTAATCAAAGTTTTATCACCTCCCATGCATCAATTTTTATTACTGTCTTGGTTGGTAAATGGGACCCACTTTCATTTGTTTCCATTCAATATAAAAACTTCTGCAAATTCTCATAGTCACAGATTATGTTTTGCTTGGAAAATTACTGTATGCTTGGTTTCTTTGGCTTTGAGAAATCTTCCAAAGTCTTTCTTAAGCATTTAACCTCAGCCCAACAAGGTATAAGGCGTGATTATGGCTCACATCCCAGCAGCAAAGTTATTTTGAGGACATTTGGGGACAAATAAACAGTGTGTTTACAAAAGGCAAAGGCTGACCTCTTGGTATGCGAAGTTCTGTGAAACTTAATTATGTTTTAGGGCTTTGCAATCAGTTCAAGGTTTTTTTTCCTGTAAAGTTAATTTACAATTTTCAAAAGGAAATTTCTGGCTTCAAGAGATCTGCTCTGTCTATTAAAACTAAAGGAGGTTCCAGGTTTCTTGCAAAACCAGGCTGCCCAGCAGGGACCCGCACTGAAGGTCACTGAGTATTCACATCTTCTTCAGATGTGTGATGCTGATGTCCCAAATGCATCCCTCACTGTGGCACCTGAAAGGAGGTTGTAGAGAGGAGGGAGCTGGCCCCTTCTCGCAAGTGAAAGGGGACAGGACAGCCTCAAGCTCTGCCAGGGAAGATTTAGGCTGAACATCAGGAGGAAGCTTTTCACAGAAAGGGTCATTGGACACTGGCAGAGGCTGCCCAGGGAGGTGGTTGATTCCCCTTCCCTGGAGGTGTTTAAGGGACGGGTGGATGAGGTCCTGAGGGACATGGTTTAGTGTTTGATAGGAATGGTTGGACTCGATGATCCAATGGATCTCTTCCAACCTGGTGATTCTATGATTCTATGATTCAATGATGGGATTGATCAGTAAATAGGCTTCTCAGGATGGTATTTTTCAACTCCAAATCTAGATTTTACAGGTCTGGTGCTTTCCAATTCCCATGCTGTAAATGCTAAGTTCAACAAAATGATGAAATCGGAGATGCAAATAATGTGTGTGTACAGAAACGATTGACCTTCTGGAATAAATGCTTTTTGTATCTCTCTTGTGTCTTTGTCATGAGAACATCTCCCAGCTGGAGCTTAGGAAGCAGAGAGCAGGGTAGACAATTTACAAAAGGCAACCAAAACTCGTCTTACATTCGTAACATGCACTTAATACAAATATCATTGTCTTGGCTATGTGATCAATCCATCTCACCTACTCCTTCTCTTCTCTTGTAATGCCAGTGGTTATATAGAATATCTTGTAAACTGCTTATCAAAGTCAAAAGGTGTTCAGAAGAGATTCACTGAATCTACAGGACACACTGTGAGCAAAGCAATTTTTTGTTACCTCTCCAATGCCACTGCAAACTGGTAAAGTTTCCTTCTTGCAGGGTTCAGCTGTCTCAAAGGAATGGCACTCTTTCCAAATCCTTTCTACTTCAGGCCTTTAGCTGCAAAGATTAGTAGGTCCTGAGGGTTTTACTGACTGTCACTGCCCATTTCTTCAGGCAGAAAGGACCCCAAAGAAACAGCTATTTATTTACAGAGAAATGCTTTGCCGGATATTTAAAATGTGCAGAAAGCAAGGCACCGTCCCTCTCACAACAGAAGATTTTTGACAGACCAGCTCACTCTGTGTCACCTCTAGAGATAAGGGACTTCAGGAGAAAATTCAAATTGGTTATTTTTTTTTGCAGTCCAGGTGCAAATATAGGAGTTGAATGGGGTCTTTGAAAATGCTGCTCCCGTGGACTTGGCAAAGTTTCCATGTTGGGAATTACTGGCAGCAGCTCAGCTTGTTTAACCCCCAGGATGTGTGTGAGAATGTCTCTCTCTTCCCTTTTGTAAACACAAATTACCTGTTGTGCTAATTTTTCTCCTGTAATGTGTGCCGCCTTTTTTCCTTTCTGGAAATGATCTGAAAACATCCTGAGCATTTAATTTCTCCCTTTAAATATTTTATTTTTGATCATCACAGTCTCCCTAATAAGAGATTTTCCAGCTTCTTGTTAACATGCTTTTAGTAGGCTCTGCTCATCCTTACACATGCCAGACAAATGGTTTGGACAAAGCCTTTATTTAGGCACTGAGGAGTTCTCCAGACAGTCTGAATTGCACATTCACGGGTTCACAGCAGGTTCCCAGCAGTGCAGCTTCGCACACTGCCAGGAGGGACGGCCAGAGTGAGGACATGCTTTGGCTTGTGTAGATGTTTGTAGGATTTTTCCTCCACCAGATGGAAAGTCAGAACTTTTCAGGAGCGCGATCCTGTCTCCCTTTGGTGGCTGCACTTCGCTGAGAACTTAGAGTTTCTGCTCAAAGGTTGAAGGCTCCTGCTTTCCCAACCCAGAAACTTGAGTTCCCACCTCATCTATGGCTGTATGACCTTTGAGGTCCCTCACTCCTGCACTGTGGCCCCACAGGGGTGCTCTCAGAGACCATCCCAAGGATGTACTTTAGCTGACAGACGCCAGCCTGGCTCAGGGGGAGAAGCCAAAATGTGGCTCTGCAGTTTGAGGTCGTCACAGGACCTGCAAACAACTGACCCTGTTTTACTACGTCTTCAAAGCAGCACGACCCCCACGCACAGACATAACCAGCTCAGGCACCAGGCCTCGACACTGAAAAACACATGATGTGGTCGAAGTAAAACGCCCTTCCTTAAAAGTTAAAAGAAGTTTTTGGTTTCCTGGTCAGGAAGAAAAAGTTACACCTAACTGTAAATGCTGAGGAGATGTCTGCTTGCCTCTGAAAGCAAACTCAGGCCATGAGAAGCAGTCAGTGATGCTGCCTTGCTGGAGGCTGGGAAAGGGGGGGCTGGGACAGTGCCTACCCCTCCCAGCCAACTCGGGCACCATACACGCCCCTCATCCTGATCTCACATCACAGACTGGATGCTGAGGGTGGAAAGTGAAAAATAACTGGGGTGAGTCCAATTTTCCTTAACAGCCCAATATGTCCATGGAGAAATGCCATTTGTTTCTTGGAATGCTGCCCTCCTGTGAAAAGTCTTCAGTAGAACATCCCCTCCCACTCAGCCCTCCACCTTACTGCCCATAAGGCTGTTTTCTGATGGTACACAGAGGAGTTATGTGCCATTACTGTATTAGATGTCATTTCAAGCTCGGTCTCTAAAATCTTCCTGATTACAGCACAGAAATCTGTAAGGGTGTTTTTTTTTTTGGCTCATAACTACTTATCCCTGCTGAATTCTAGCTTGGGCAGGAAGAACCATGCTGAGGCAGCATAGCAGCCGCCTTTCCTCTTAGCTGCTGCCTTTAAGGATTTGAAATCCTTGTACATGTCTTGGGTAGGTATCACAGCCAGGCTAGCGTGAGCCTACTGGCAAAATACATTTACCTGTATCTTCTGATGTATTCTGTAGCTCATTTTCTGACAATCCACAAGGTACCTACCGTAAAGTCCACTTGTTAATGTCTGCATAAACCACACCCTGCACTGTGGACACTGTGCAGGCACAGAGTGTGTGAGATACTGGCAGCATTTAATGCATAGAATCATAGAATCACCTCGTTGGAAGAGACCCACCAGATCATTGAGTCCAACCATTCCTACCGGTCTCTAAACCATGCCCCTAAGTACCTCATCCACCCGCGCCTTAAACCCCTCCAGGGAAGGTGAATCAACCACCTGTCACTTGGGAGAAGAGCACAGCTCCCTCCTCTACGCAAACTCCTTCCAGGTAGCTGTAGAGAGCAATGAGGTCTTCTCTCAGTCTCCTCTTCTCCAGGCCCAGCTCTCTCAGCCGTTCCTCATAAGGCCTGTTCTCCAGCCCCTTCACCAGCTTCGTTGCTCTTCTCTGGACTCACTCCAGAGCCTCAACATCCTTCTTGTGCTGAGGGGCCCAGAACTGAACACAGGATTCGAGGAGCGGCCTCACCAGTGCTGAGTACAGAGGGAGAAGAACCTCCTTGGACCTGCTGGTCACACCATTTCTGATACAGACCAAGATACCATTGGCCTTCTTGGCCACCTGGGCACTCTGCTGACTCTGGAGAATTGGGAGAATTAGTCTGTTTTGGGAATTGTGGGATGTTCCGGCTCCTGCACTGCATCTCTGGGAGAACCACAGAATTTTTAAGGAAAAGCTGAAAGGATCAACAAAATCTAGAAGTGCTATCACACCTGAAAGGATATGCTCCTCTGCATGTCAGGGAGATTTTGGAGGCAGGGGCTGTGGGGCTGCATATGGCATTCAGCACTGAAGGAATTCACATTGTAATATCATAACTAGGTAAAAGTGGTTATTGGTCAGGGAAAGGGGGATGCAAATCCCTTTCCAATCATCTTCTCTTCTTCCTGTAAAACAATATTCATCTGTGCACTGCTTAGGCTCTGGATGAACCTCATGTGATGCTCCTGGATCACTCTCCATCTCTCAGCTATTTCCAACCTGGTGCTACATCCTCTCCCTGTGCTCTGACCCCACAAGCCAAGTGCCACCAGAGAGCCTGAGCTGTGGGTTCACAGGGTGGGATTAATTGACTGGGGATGTACATGTGGCAAAACCACATGCCCTGACAACATACATGATGTTCTGGGTAGCAATTTAACAAAGACTTGGAGTCACGTTATTATTTGCAAGCAATACATTTGTAAGCAAGATTTGTAAGTAAAGGGGAAAAGAGAGATCTATGTTCAATCTATGAAGGCAGCTGATACTCGCATCCATCCAAAGCGTGAATCCTGGCCTGTACTTTAGTGTCAGAGCTTCTTCTCTGCATGTGGTACTACACATTGTGCCTGTATGTTTGCTGCGTGACCTTGCACACCAGGGAGGGAGGGAGTTCAAAGACTGCATTCAGAGTTGAAGTTTTTTGAGACTGAAATTTGATTCCTCAGTGGCAACTGGAACAGCGGGAATAAACAGGCATTTATTCAAATATTTTCAAATGGCGTTTCAAACAGAAAATATTCTGGCATTTGCCAAGTAATTTAGACACTAGGAAAATGTAAACTTCACAGAATTTTTCATTATTTCCTTATTCGTTGTCATGTATATTCTTACTGCAGTTTATTCTTATTTCCAGCAGATGTCTTAAGTGACCTAGGAATGATTA
This sequence comes from Coccyzus lansbergi, assembly GCA_033558105.1. NCBI lineage: Eukaryota > Metazoa > Chordata > Aves > Cuculiformes > Coccyzidae > Coccyzus > Coccyzus lansbergi. The sequence goes on from JAUMJK010000059.1 coordinate 604,078, forward strand.
GGAGAGCTCTGATTTTATATTGCTTATCCATTAAAGAGAAAAGCCCAGGCTCTCCTTAGCCTGCTTAATGATCCAGGTACACCCGTTCTGTTGTGTGTCCCTTCACCAGTGTTACCCAGGAGAGGAACAGACTTAGTCTGATTATCCAGTTTCTAGATGGTTCTTTAGGAAGAGCAGTTGCAGACAGACGCCTATCAGGTCAAATACACTCATACAATCGTAGAATCACAGAATCATCAGATTGGAAGGGACCCACTGGATCACCAAGTCCAACCATTCCTATCAAACACTAAACCATGTCCCTCAGCGCCTCGTCCACCCATCCCTTAAACACCTCCAAAGAAGGTGAATCAAGCACCTACCTGGGCAACCCGTTCCAGTGCCCAATGACCCTTTCTGTGAAAAATTTTTCCCTTATGTGAAGCCTGAACCTCCCCTGGTGGAGCCTGAGGTCATTCCCTCTCATCCTGTCCCCTGGCACTAGGGAGAAGAGCCCAACTCCCTCCTCTCCACAACCTCCTTTCAGGTAGTTGTAGAGAGCAATGAGGTCTTCCCCCGGCCTCCTCTTCTCCAGGATAAACACCCCCAGCTCTCTCAGCCACTCCTCATAGGGCCTGTTCTCCAGCCCCTTCCCCAGCTTTGTTGCTCTTCTCTGGACTCGCTCCAGAACCTCAACATCCTTCTTGTGCTGAGGGGTCCAAAACTGAACACAGGATTCAAGGAGCGGCCTCACCAGTGCCGAGTGCAGAGGGAGAAGAACCTCCCTGGACCTGCTGGTCAAGCTGTTTCTGATACAAGCCGAGATGCCATTGGCCTTCTTGGACACCTGGGCCACTGCTGGCTCATGTTCAGTCCCTGGAGAAGAGGAGACCTCATTGCTCTCTACATCTACCTGAAAGGAGGTTGAGGAGAGGAGGGAGCTGTGGTCTTCTCCCAGGTGACAGGGGACAGGACAAGAGGAAATGGCCTCAAGCTCCGCCAGGGGAGGTTTAGGCTGAACATTAGGAAAGAAAATTTCACAGAAAGGGTGATTAGGCAGTGGCAGAGGCTGCCCAGGGAGGGGGTTGATTCACTTTCGCTGGAGGTGTTTAAGGCATAGCTGGATGAGGTGCTGAGGGACATGCATTAGTGATTGATGGGAGTGGTTGGACTCGATGCTCCAATGGGTCTTTTCCAACCTGATGATTCTATGATTCCCTGCACCTCCCCACATTGTGATTTTGCAGCTCTCATACCCCCTTCTGCAGGGCCAGGTTCCCTGCTGACCTGGATGCTTACAGCTGTCACTGACCTGCCAAGCCTCATGTTTTCCCTTGCTCCTTGCCCTCTGTTCCCCTTGCAGCACCAGCAGCTGTACACACCTGCACACCACTGCACACACCTGTACACATCTGCACACACCTGTTCACATCTGCACACATCCGCACACAGCTGCAGTGCAGTGCTGGCACATGGGGCTCGGGTTGCATCCGTGTGCTGCAGCTCCTCCCTGCTGAACATGCTCGGTTGTCAAATAACAGAGAGAGCTGCTGGTTTATGGTCTCCCTTGCTCAACAGACTGGCACCTTACTGGAAGGCTCTCAGCCCACAGAAATGAAGAAGAGGTAGCTCCTCTGAGCTGAATTGTTACTAGAGGCAACAGAGTTTTGCCTGCACAAGTCCAATGGCCTTTGCTCCTTCTCTGACAATTAGTGGTACGAGATTGCCAAAGACGGACATTTACAAATGAGCTGTAATATTTGTGCCACGCTAGGTGTGAGCTATCCCAGCCTGCTGAGATGGTAAGGCTGCTTCCAGATACGAGCTGGCAGGTTTGCACAGAGCTACACGCTGCTCTATAGGTCCAGCAGTTTGGGTCTAAGTTAGTTTCAGGAACTTGACACTGTGCACTTCTGCTTGACGTAGATGCTTCCCAGGTTGCAAGCAATGAATTGTCTCCGTCTGTTCACAAAAGACCCAACATGACCAGGAAACAGAGCAGCTGGTCTAAAGGGAAGCTGGCAAATTCGCATCTTGGTGTAGGACTTGTTGCTCAGAGGCTTGCTTTACAGATCCAAGCTTCCAATGCAGCCTGGCCCTTGATGCAGGAGCTTGGCGGCCTCTACACGCTGCCTCTGGTAGAGCAGAGAGGCAGGAGTGCCCTGGAGCGTCAGGAGCAGCACAGCTTCAAATGCAGAGGAGCAGCTGTATCTCTGCTCGAAGTTTTTCCATTTTGCGCTTAATTTACTTGCTCCAGTGGCTCCATCAAACCAGTATAAGCCAATAGTGCATCCTCAAGGAAGATAATTGGATTTGGCAATGTATGTAGCATATTTTAATAGGGAGAATTGAGCAAGGATTGAAAAAAAAAAGAGACTCCTACTTCTCTTCCTCCCACCAAAAACCTTTTAACGTGGATATAAATATTCCTGCCTGAATTTTTAATACAGCAGATACGTTTGTGTTCATTTAGAGGAATAATCAGCTTGATGCTGCCCTATCAAAACTAGTGCTAAGACTCCTGTGAGATTCCGGATTCAGTTGAATTTACCATCTTAATGGGAATAAGGAAGGAAGCTTGCAACAATTATCCTTTTATTATCCTGTTTTGCTTGATGATTAGCAAACAGACCACTGCGTAATAACTTTATACAACAGCGACATGTTGAACAAAGCACAGATCAAAATCTTGCATGAATCTTATCATGTGCACTTCATTAAATTAACCTGCAGTGCCAGGGAATGTGCTGCAAGAACGACAATATTGAAATGAGGCTGACACTTAATATGTAAACTGTGCGAGTTGGCTGCAGCCGGTGTCACGCAGCACAGCCCTGGCAGATAACGTGTTCAAGGGAGCGATCGCAGACTGATAATTTCAGTGAGGCTTTGAGACAATTCCTTCTGTAAATCCCCTGCTGTAGCCTGTGCTGAGTTCGATCACCACCCCTCTCTCTCTCTCTCTCTCCAGGGACATGCTGCATAAACACACCACTGAGGTACCTGCCAATCAGACTGTGTTACTCCACTCGCTGTGACAGCCCAGCAGGCAACACCATGTCCCATCGGATCCTCAGACGGAGTAAACCCAGTGCCACCCGTGAGGTGAGGATGAACCAAAACTGCAGGATCTGCAGTCTCGTCTCAATCCAGGCACTGCTTGTCAGAAAAGGCTGAGTTCAGGGATCAGCATTGCTCCTTTCCCTGCCATACCCTACTGGAGGCAATTACTCAGGTATACAGGGAGAGGGTGATGAAAAGAACACTAGAAGATTATTATATGGGCCACATTTAGTAATGGCTCAAGCTCTGGGCTATTGCATTTTATGAGGAAGCAAGGAAAAGTTAGACTGTTGTCTCCTAGCTGCATGCAATTCCTTAGGGTTTTGCTGACAGAATCTCGGCACAAGGCTCTGTGCATCTCTTTTGCCTTGGAGCAGGTATGATTTGAGACACGGTTCTCAGCCACGGGGGCAAAACTGCAGCTCAGCTGCTAAGTTTAATCAGGATTCCTTCAGTAAGTGAAGGATGAAATGCCAAAGGACCACAAGTCCTTGAACCAAATGGCAGTCATTTGGCACTGGGCAAGTCACTAAATTTCATTTTCCCTGTCTACAGCAGAAACGTTCCAGGAACTCAGAAGGATACTCTTATAGAACCAGTGAGATATCTGGTGAGTCACAGGAGCCCTGGTTCAGTTTGCGGTTTTTTTTGTTGGTGGTTTTTTTGTTTTTTTTTTTTTTGCTTTTTATTTTTTTTTTACAGTGGGAAAATATTCCTAATATAAAATGCAGACACTAGAAGGAAAAAAAAAAAAATAGCAACCGAGGAATAGAAATATAATCTGCCAAAGCGAACTGACTTAGAAAAGAAAAAAACACTTCACTTGTCATCATCTCTCTTCTGTGCTTGCAACAAAAGAAATGTTTTCTCCTAGAAGCCTCTGGAAAACATCACAGATCTGACACATCCTCCAGGCCACAGGATGCATGTATTGTCATGAGAGAGCCCAGTCACCCACAAGCCTTTTCAAACATGGTGTGGTTATTAGCTTCTCACCTGGCAGCCCAAGGGCTAGTGCTTTCAGGGAGAGAACAGAAACCCTTATCTCAAATAATGCATCTAGCACAGCTGCCATCTCCCTCTGTTATAGGGCAGCTAAGAAGCTGCATCGCTTTCTGACGCACTACGCAGTGAAAGACATCTCTCCGCGAGGGAAATGTGTTTACAAAGATTACCCAGCAGAAGAGCACGAAATGATTTGTACTGGAACCTGCAGCTTATCAGGAAAATGATGTTTGGCAGGGACGCAGCCAGCATCTGGCAGAAGGCAGCAAATTTCCAGTCCTGGCAGCTGCAGGGGCAGAGCTGCTGCTGGCAGGGCTGTAGGTAGCAGGAGGCTGAGGGACGGCAGCCGTGGGCTGGGGGTCGGCAGCGACTCTGGTGGGCACAGTAGCTCCGGAGCTGTGGGCACGGGTGGCTGAGCATTCTACAGATGCACCTCCGCCAGCAAACCTGCCCCCAGGAAAGAATTCTCCTCTGCTTCCCAGCTCCTCAGCCCTCACACTGGAATAGCTTTTCCCCCACTCCTTTTCCCAGTTCTTCTGGGCTAATTAGAGCTGGAGGTGTTTAGCCTGGAGAAGAGGAGGATAAGAGGAGGCCTCATTGCTCTCTACAACCACCTGAGAGGAGGTTGAGAATTGGAGGGAGGTTGAGGAGAGGAGGGTTCTTCTCCCAAGTGACAGGGGACAGGACAAGAGGGAATGGCCTCAAGCTCCACCAGGGGAGATTTAGGCTAGACATTAGGAAAAAAATTTTCACACAAAGGGTCATTAGGCATTGGAACAGGCTGCCCAGGGAGGGGGTTGATTCACCTTCCCTGGAGGTGTTTATGGCACAGGTGGATGAGGTGCTGAGGGACATGGTTTAGTGTTTGATAGGAATGGTTGGACTCAATGATCTGGTGGGTCTCTTCCAATCTGGTTGTTCTATGATTCTAATTGTAGTGTCTCAGCATGGTCACTAAGAAAGGAAAAAATAAAGTTCGTCCAGACAGATCCAAGTCCTCCTGATCTCAGAAGGAAAACAAACAGGTCCTCATCTCTCAGCCCTCCTGCCGTCACTGATCCATCCACCCCAGCAGCTGCCCTGCCTGATCCCACAAGTGCCCCGGCTGTCCCTCAGCTCACCCACCGAGCCCCTGCCTGCCTGGCTTGAAGCTTTGGCTAGTGGTGTCTGTACCAAGCATGAAACATCATGAGGGCTCAGAAGCTCTACAATTAAAGACTCTTCCTTTGTCTTTTTAGAACATGCTCTTGTTCAGTTGTTTTTAAATCGTGAGACTGTTCCTTGAAAGCTGATCTTATGTGAAGGTGGGTGTTTAGGCTTTTTGGGGCCAGGCCAGTCACTGTGGAGGCTGTTGGTGCTTCTGGCCTTTTCTTCTCCTCTTGCCCAAAATACCTGCAGAAAAGAGAAGAGATTCCTACTTGTGAAGGTTTAATCCACCTTTGTCACATCCACTCAGAGTCTGTCTGTCACTGTCTGTAGGGGATGGAAGTGAACACAACCCAGTATCCTTCAGGGGTTAAGAAATTCATTTTCCTGAGGTGCTACCAGAAAACAGTGATGATTATTGAGCTTTGCAGAAACCCAGCAGAGAAAGGCTGGGCCCCCCTCCCCATGTCAGACCTGGTGGGAGGCAGGGGGCAAGGCTGTTGAAACAAGCATTAAGGAGGATGCTGGCTTCAGCAGCAGCAGTGTCTGTGCCAGCCACCTCTTGATATAGCAAAGCCAGAACCTTTTGAACCGTCTCTTTTTCAGCGTTGTGTTGGTCTGGCTGGCTGCAGCGGGAGGTGATGGTGGAGCCACCGCGTTTGCCTCCCAAGGCTGCGTTGATGGGCTTTGCTGCAGCCTGGTAAATGCACACAGCTTCGTACAGAGAGACAGGAGCTAAATGATCCCTGAACCCTTTCCCCAGAGTGAGTCGAGATTCCAATGATGTGCTAAAAACCAGAGCCAGACCAGAAAGGCTCAGAGGCTGCCACACAGAAGTGCAACAACCTGGGCAGTCACTAAACCCCAGGTCCTCACCAAGCATACAGAGCAACAGATAACGTACTGCAAACTCCACTCACTTAGAATCATAGAATCACCAGGTTGGAAGAGATCCACTGGATCATTTGATAGGACCATTCCTATCAAACACTAAACCATGCCTCTTAGCACCTCGTCCACCCATGCCTAAAACACCTCGAGGGAAGGTGAATCAACCGCCTCCCTAGGGCAGCCTGTTCCAGTGCCTAACGACTTTCTGTGAAGAATTTTTTCCTTATGTGAAGCCTGAACCTCCCCAGGTGGAGCTTGAGGCCATTCCCTCTTGTCCTGTCCCCTGGCACTAGGGAGAAGAGCCCAGCTCCCTCCTCTCCACAACCTCCTTTCAGGTAGTTGGAGAGAGCAATGAGGTCTCTCCTCAGCCTCCCCTTCTCTAGGCTAAACACCCCCAGCTCTCTCAGCCACTCCTTGTAAGGCCTGTTCTCCAGCCTCTTCACCAGTTTTGTTGCTCTTCTCTGGACTCGCTCCAGAGCCTCAACATCCTTCTTGTGCTGAGGGGTCCACAACTGAACACAGGGTTCGAGGAGCGGTCTCACCAGTGCCAAGTACAGAGGGAGAATAACCTGCTGGTCACACCATTTCTGATCCAAGCCAGGATGCCACTGGCCTTCTTGGCCATCTGGGCACACTGCTGGGTCATGTTCAGTTGCTGTCGGCCAACACTCTCACATCCTTCTCCTCCAGGTACTTTCCAGCCAGGCTTCTCCTAGTCTGTATCTGCTCAGGGTTGTTGTGCCCCAAGTGCAGGACACGGCATTTGGCCTTGTCAAACCTCATCCCATTGGTCTCAGCCCATGGATCCAGCCTGTTCAGATCTCTTAGTAGAGCCTCCCTGCCCTCCAGCAGATCAACACTTCCACCCAGCTTAGTGTCATCTGCAGTTACTCTTGGGCAAACACACAATTAATTTCTTTTCGTACATTAATTCTCTAACTCTTTGTCATCCTCGCTGTTCTCACAGCACCCCGTTTCTGCACAGCATTGTGGGGTGAGGCACCAGCACCACACAAAGACCGAGGCAGTGGTCAGAGCAGCATTTGCTGCAGGCAGAGCCGGCAAAGCTAGGCCAGGCAGACAGGAAAGGAGCAGCTTAGTTAGAATCAGCCCAGGACAATCAATCTGTGCTACAGCTCAGGCTGAGATGGTGAAGCTACATTTGCATTTATGCTCCAACTTGTTCTCTCAAAGGAGAGCGCTAGGATGTTAGCCTAGATGTAACAAATCACTTGGAACAAAGGTGCCTCGATGCAGATGGCAATTACAGAGTTGATTGTTTTGGCTCTTTCTGCAGTGAAACAGAACAGCAGCGCACACCAAGGGACTTTGGTGCTGCCGGGGAGGGGGAGATACAGTTTGGCTCCCCAGGAGCGGGAGATTTAAGTGTGTTGTGTGCTGGCAGTCATGGCCATGCCAGGAGAATCCAGCCAGGATTAATCACTAAGCTCAGAGAAAAAGAGAGGGAAAGCCAGAATGGAGGATGAAGTACTCGGTATCCTGGGATGGTTTTCATGGTTTACCTGGCTAGGCGCTACACGAAGGCATCCCTGCTAGCAGCCTCCCTGCATCAGACTGTGTGACAGTCGAGATGACCCAGTGGGAAAGCTGGCTAAAGGTAGAGCTTCATTAGTAATCACAGTTTGCAAAAGGCTATGGCTGTTTGCTTTCAGCCTTATCCTGACCCTGTCATTAGGGATGCACTGAACATTATTTGCTTATTAAGACCTGAAAACAGAGCAGAAAGTGATTCTGTTCCTTTTCACAACCAGCAAGTGTTTGTATGAGCTTTCAGCTCACAGGGCAGATGCAGTAACTATTGAAGTGAGATTTCCAGGGACATTACAGGCTTTACAACATGTGCTATGTGACTGGAAAGAACCAAAGCTAACATTTCCTCTGTTTAGATATAAACTGAACCTTAAATCTTTATACTTTTCATGCAGGGAGACCTTTAATGCCATGTATTTCAGTGCAGGTTTGAGATGACCTGTAAGGTTTGGTAACCATAATCAGCTCTTTGAAAGGTGTAAGAACTCCCTTCAGGAGAGGTCATCTAAGATCGGAATTGAGTCACTTCCTTGCAGCCCTGAATTACGAGCAAGACCTAAGGAGAGGGGAATTTTAGATTCAATCACGTCCCCCTGCTTTCTATAGCTAATTTGGTGGTGGCTGTTTTGGATCCTATTTTAAGATTAGTGCTGTAGAATATCTCCAGTTCTGAAAGGAAGAGTCTCTCTGGAGATAACTTGTGTGTCAGCCCAGCTCCCAGTGCAATCCATGTGCTAAAAGTCTGGAAGCTTGTTTCTATCTATATCAAAATAAGTCTTCCTGAACTTTAGGGATGAGGCCGGTAGAATGTTTCTAAATGCTTAGACTGAACATTCAATACTTCATATCTAAACTGTTAGTGCCCTGTCAAGTAGCACATTCAGCCATTTTAACAGCCTCGATATTCTCTGTAATAACAAAAGAATTCTTTGTATACTCCTCAGGGACCAAAATGGAAAACAAGACCTCAAATTTCCTCTTAACCAATTCCAAGTCTGTTCCCTAACGTGACCATTATATTAAAATAAAACATGTCAGCCAAGGATGATGCTATGCTCCATATTTTATTTATATTTTATGTAAACATAATTTGCTTTGTAGGCACAATATAACAAAAGCTCTAAAGCAACAAATACAATTAAACAGTGTTTCAGTTCACTTCAATCAGGCTTAAGTTAAAGAGAAGCTTTCACAGTTCCTTTAAGGCAAATTGAGAAATGATTTGTTTCACTTGAACAAACTACCCAATTGTCTCGGAGTTGTTTAAACAACACTGTCAGTAGTAAGCACAAACCTTCACTTCTACTACAAAAAGACTTGGTCAGTGTCAAGTCTCAGCATCGTCATTTTGTATAGCATACCCCCTCCCCACTTCGGACGCGATACTACTGTTTGTGGAATTCTAAAAGGTACTTGGGGCTCGTGGGCCAAATTCTGCTCGCACAAATCCTGCTTCCAGAACAGACACCTGAAAAACTGCCACTCATCTCAGTAGTGACCTTCAGATATGCCATTTTAATGCCAGTAAAACACAGAGTGGAGCTGAGCTTGCTGAGGTCAATCCTCCTCCGTGTCGTGCTCGGGTAACTCCAGCCACGTTCCTCTGTACGCTCTGCAAGTACCGGATACTCTGCTGATCAGAAAATGGCCCCAGAGCTGGGATGAATCAGCATGAAGAGTATTTTTGCCTTGCTAACAAAACCAGAAAGAACTAGCCAGAATTATTTCATTTGATTGTTGTCCCTGTGGTGTCTGTGGCCACAACCAAGATCACCCATCTTCATTTGTCTCAAAGGGTAATTTAACGGTAGAGCCAACCATACTGCAGTTTATAACAGAAGCACGGGTTTGCTAGTCCGCTTGCCCTACTAATTTAAGGCCTTGAGAATGCCACTTACTGCCAGCTCGAAGGTCACCAGCAATATTGCTCACTTTGGCGTCAAATCAAAACTCCTAGTTATGTTAAGGTTTGTTGCAGGACAACATCATTACACTAACTGCAAAACAAAATCGGGCATGTTTCCTATCGCTGTCAGCTTATGAGTCGTGAAAACTTAATGGCCTTTCTTAAAAGCCCAACTGGCAAACCCAATACATGGGAAGCTCTTACTGAATAGTTAGGTTTTTTTCTGTGGATAAAGTCCCTGTTTGGGCCCAATCTGACACTGGAAGCGTGGGCGGGTTCAGCTTGGAAAGAAAAAAATCATCTACAGTGAAGTTCTCATCAACATCTAGAGAAAAACTAATTCTGGTCTGATTAATATTTCAAAAGCTTTTTTGGCATTTTTCTCCACAGTTATTTCTGCTCATTATTTTTGAATGTGTTTAACCCGAGGGAAACTCCTTCAGAATGAACATTCTGCACAATTATCTGGTATTAGAACAGCAACTCCAGGAGTACAGCGTAAAGAGATGGACATTAACACTCAGGTAGCAAGATGAAACAAACGGAAAAAACGAGAAAGAATCTCCTAAACTCACACAAAAAAAAGTTATCCAGGCCCCACAAGTCCTTTCACACTGAGAAAAGCCTGAGAAGCCCTCACGCTCCACCTTTAGCTTTTAACTTCTGTCATTACAGGACACTTGTAGATTCAGAAGAACAACCAGCCATGCCTGGGGTAATACTTTCTTTTGAAAATAACACATTAATTAAAAAATACATGGCACTATACGAGGTCTGTGACATTCCTTGAGCATTTCTACTGTAGGTGATTGCAGTCATTCTGAAATAACTGTTTTAACAAGATGATCGAGGACCTGAGTAGCTGCTGCTGGGATAGGTGAGACATGACAAAACCGCTGACTTTGCCATGTTTGTATCTAGTATCCACAAGTGGGAGGTAGATAGGACTGGCTGGTCTTGGAATACTCAAAACTGCAAAGGATAACAAACAGAACTGCAGACAAGAAGCAGAGCTTTTGGTAGAACTACTCACCTAGATAAAGTCAGCCCTGTGCATAATCTCTGATGGAATTAAGGCCTAAAACTAATTTTTAACAGGGCTAACTTCAGTAGGAGTTCAGCTCCAGCTTGACAGTCGATCAGCATGAGTGATTTCAGAGCAGTGCTCTCTGCCAACAGATTTCTTTCCACAGGCTGATGAGTGAGCCTTTACCAATATGATTTAAAAATGTAATTTAAAACTGGTTTAAATTTTGGACACCGATGAGTCCACGTGTCCTTCGCAGAATATGTTAATCTGTCGATAACAATGCTAATTGATAAAGGCGGTTAAAGTTCTGGGTCTAAAAAGAGTGGCTCACGGACCTTTATCTTTGCCTGGAACATTCGGATTGGTAGCTCTGATGAACAGGAAAGCACGGCAGTCTGCACTCTGAATGGTTTCATTACTGGTGCTGATGACTACTGTGATTATAAGATACTAATCAAAGTCTCCCAATTAATGATTTCTTGCAAAATTTCAGATTCCTGAACTCTAAATGAGGTCTTTTTGAAAATGAAGACAAGATTGCTTATAAAGTGATGAGGCGTGATTGAGGAAAATGAAAACTCATCTTTTTTTTGCAACTTTTATCTGTGCTTCATAAAAGGAAAACTTATTTAACACTGAAAATCCACAAACTTTAACACAAAAATCCATAAAGTCCTCCCTCCAGTTACTAGAATCTTCCAGACAGCAAGCAGGGAAGTTTTTTTATTACTATTTCCAACTCGCAAAAAAAGCCACCCTCCCCCAATAACTTTATGCCAAATGTTGGAATTTGCATGAGGAAGATGCCCATCTAAAACCACACAGTACATTAATAAGGCTTTTGAACCGGAACTGAAAAATCCATGGGACTCCTACAGGGAAACTGGGTGTTACACAGGAATGTCATAATACTGCACTGGATGAGGATGGCACTGGAGTTCAAAACAACAATGATCAACAGCTCATAGCTCAGCTGACTGCAGACAAATACAACACACACTGTACTACAGCATTTGTTCACTGATGCACAGAATAGATTTCCCAGTCTCGTTCCCTTCTGCCTCATCAATCTCTGTTTCCACCACCTCTGGCCGTTACTGGATGAAGGGCATGCGCTCTTTGTTCTCATTGTCCCCTTCGTGGTCTTCCTCCTCTTCCCCAGCCTCGCTCGTCTCTGTGCTGTCGTTGGCCATCTGCAGGGTGAAAGACGAGGGACATCAGAGCACCCTCCACGCTGGCTTCCGTGTTAATAAAATTTGACTTATTTGATAAAGTGGCTTTAAAAATGAAAGAAGGCATAGGTGCAACATGAAAATAAACATTCTGTCTGTGTAAAACTTCTGCCGGCACTGCACCATTCTAGCTGGAATGGTCACTGCTCCCTCCCAGCTTCTAGCTGAACTAGCTGACAGAAAGCTGCATTGTAGGACATGACTCTGATGAGATGTGGCTGTGTGGGAAGTTTACAGAATGTTTGAGCCCTCCGGTTCCCAGTACCTTCTGTCTCTGCTCTCTCAGGAACAGGTAGCTCTATCCTAACGGCTAACAGGTGGGATCTGGCCCCTCACAAGGCCTCATGGAAACCCAGAGAGCAACTGTCTTCTACACAACACAACGAAACTTCACAGAGCAGAGGATATACAGATGCGGGTGGAATATACCTGGGACAGGGCAAACCTTGGATCAGACAGGAGTGGGGACAAATGTCATTTCCATATTTTACTGAGGAGGCCTGTACAGGCAGTAGGCAACTGCAGAAATCTGTAGTTCATTTAAGGAGCACGTGGTGTTTTCTCTCATGGTGATATTTATTGTGAGCTGTGTAAGGCGCAGGGCTCTCAGGTACTTCCCCATCAGCGTGACGTGTGTCAGGAGGCTCTGGAAGAGCCTGGAGAGCTGGACAGGCAGCAGTGATCAACAGCGTAGATTAATGTGACTGATTTTTCTTGGCTACCAGCACTACCTCTATTAGGACACATAAAAATTCTCATATCATCACATAACTATTTAAAAATCAACTGAGCAAGGGACCCATTCAGTTATTAAAGAGAAATGCAGTGACACTGTAGCCCTGTGGTTTGATTACCAGCCTCTACTGGAAATAAAAAACCTCCAACACAACCTGAATTTAATGGAGAAGAGCAGTACCCTGAAGGTAACCACATTTTTAAATTAACATCCCTTCGTGAAGTGTCCCACATTTGTTCTCAGTCTCTAACCGATGGCTATTGTGAATATGCAATAACCAGAGAAGAGATGGGAGTAAATTTATTAATGTTGTGTTAGGAGCACTTGTTTACAGTTTTATGATGGAGTTCAGCATCAAAGCACTGCCCAGCTTCCATATGTGAGGTCCCACAAGCCCTCCTTCTCCTTGCACTGCTTTTGTTTGAGATTCGGGGCCAATTTTAGACTAAGAGCTTAACTGTAATTCAGGTTCTTTTCAGGTTCTTTTTTGTTCTTTTAAATCAGGAGGTAACTCAGGTCTGAAAGCAAACTTCATACATCAGTACTGATGTGAAGCTGGGTTTTCATTACCTTTTTTACTGCTCATTCCTACATCATCAGCGAAAGCTTAAGCCTGACCCTGACTTTGATTCACCGCAGCTCTCCTTAATGGTTCACTACCATGTTAAATGCTCCACATCCAGTGGACCAGAGCTCTGCCACAACTGCCTTCCCTCCCAACAGTTCTAGAAGGAAGTATTTAGGTATTATACTTCATGGATTATAACAGGAGTAGAACAACTCCCGTCAAAGGCATTCCCCAACTATTGGTTGGGAACCAGAAAGCACTTCCGTGTGTTTATGCTGAAGTAATATTGACTGCATCTTTTTCTGTCCAATCCACTTATTAAGACAGGAATTTTGTATTATGTGAAATGTCTTCTCCATCGTAGGGACAGAAACAGATGTATCAGTTTTACCCTGATCTAAGACTTAAGATTTTTGGAGAGACAGTCGACCATTCAGTACAGAAAAGTAACTGCTGGGACTCTGAGAACTACAATTGCATTTCATCTTGCATTAAAAATATAAATTATGATTATTATTTGTATTTCAGTGCGATGAATTTAGACAAAAACAGTATTAAAAAACAACCCACAAGGGCAATTTCTGCCAAGGTCAGTGCCACGTTTTAACCCGTGTGATAGTACACCATGCACATAGTGATGTGCACTCACCAGCGGAGTCGGGGCTTTCTCCACATCCAGGATTAGTTTTCCGATATTTCCTCGGTCATGGATTCTCTGCATAGCCTCCTTCACCTGAAAGGAAGATAAGCTATTGATGATTTTCAGGCACACACTACAAGGAGCTTGATTTCCTTCCTTGCAAACCCAGCAACACATTTAATGCGTGCGACGGACAAGGTCATTCCAACAGCTGCTTGAAACAAAATTAATAGTTAAGCACGTTCAGTGAATTTGTCACACTGGTTTTTGCATTGTGTTTGCCAAAATAGGGTGTGAGTCTTGACGGCAGTTTCCGAATAGCGCAGTGCATACAAAATGCTAATGCGGAACACAACGGTTAGTTGAGATGCAGAGAGAAATACAGGATCGAGGGGTTAATCCTGACGGGCTTTTAATTTGGTTTTTCTCTATGCAGAATATTTATCAAGAAACCCTATTTCCAGTGAAAGTACGGAATGTTTTTCTAATTGCCCTGTGATACTTTCCAGTCCATGTCTGCTGTTCCTGTGGAGGGAAAGCCGTGAGCAGGCAGGGCTGGGATTCCTGCAGTGCTGAGGTTCTCACTGCACAAGCCGCTATTGCTGCCCATCTTTTTCCACTTTTTGTTTTGTTTTACATTCAAAGTCAGTGGCTCCTACAGAAGCCCCAGGAGCGGACATTTAACAGCTGGCGGCAGGTAGTCCATGTGAGAGGAACACAAACCTCGATATCCATGCACGGGAGAGCAGCACGTGGTGCTGTGTGACGTTTCAGAGCTCGTGTGAGCTCAGTGCTGATGAACCGACACTGTGTGCTGCACCGAACCCTCAATGTGCACACAAACCACGATCAAATCACCGAGAACTGGAAGGCTTTGCTCACTTCCATGGTGGGAAACATCAGGAACTGAAAATGCACACATAAAGGCTGCTTCATATCCTCATCTCACGATTTTTTGCCAGCAGAACAGGATGTGTTGAGACAAGAAGGAGTTTTATGTTAATAGGATCTACCATCTGTGACATAGTTTTAGCGCATGTTTTATGAACAATGGCTCAGCCATTTGAGACAAGATGCTGTCTTAAAAACAAACAAGTCCACAGGACACTTAAAAACCTGGATAGGGGTTCAGGCACTTAATATCTTCATTGAACACCTAATACGGAATGAGGGATGAGAATTTTAAAGATACCAAGCACATACAGCTTTCAACTTCCAATTAAATTTAAAGGATGCTGGGCACAAAATGTCTTTACCATCTGGCAGCCTTATTTTGAACGCTGGCAGCAGCGAACTCAATATTACAATCTTAATTTTGCCAAGTCGTTTCCTCAATAAGTAAATACCAGACTTAAGAAAAAAAAAATCTATTAGAACAGAAGAAAAAAAATGCAACGCAAAGCATAGTGACTTCTTAACTGAGGGCAGAATTGTAAATTAAACTTGGAAAACACAAAACCAAGACCGACCTCTAATCGTAGTCCACAAAATCACAGTAATTTTTATGAAGTTCCTCTACAGCATAAATAATACCTAATCATCCTCTAAGACTGCACTATGAAGAATACTCCTTTAAGACTACTCTGAAGAGGCAGCAGATATATTTTATGAAACTTATTAGCCAAACCAAGCTTTCAGGAGTCTACAGCAGGGCATAAATAACCCACTGAGATGGGACAGAACTGGAGAAATCAGCACACGCACTTGCCGGTCCATTGAAATTTACTGCCAGAAAATCCTGTGGAAAGCAAGGCATGCAATGTTTATTTTAATTTGTACCATGTCATCTTCAGTGAGGCAAACTGCAGGAAATTTTCTGTCCCTGCATTTTTCACATGCTCCGGATCAAACCTGGGGCTCTGGAGAAAGGGTCAGGACACCTGTAACAAGCCTGCGAATGCAAACAGCACAGAGGCAGAGGGACCAATAAAATTCCTAACAGTAATGGTGGCTATGGGATCCAGATGGAGCTATTAAAATATATAATAAAACTGAAAGCGGTTCAAAGAGCTGATAATAGATCTGTGTATTGCAGTGCTATTTCAGCCTTCCTACCCCATCGGTCACATTCCATACGAGTGCAATGGATCCAGTGCACTGTCTCTGAATGCAGCCCATGAGCTATTTCCTAAATCAGTAATTTTTATGTTTATGGCTGCTAACATCCCACTTATCCAGCCCAGGCTACAATCACTTGTTTCCAAAGGTGCCTGAATAATAAAACCATTTCCTCTTATACTACAGAGGGCAGAGAATGTTAAAAACCTTCACCCTGCAAGGTTAAGGCTTCAGCTATTCTGCGCAGACCAGAGGAAAGCACTGACTGTTCAATGAGTGCATTCAGGTGCTGTGGACCCTCCGTCTTCCATAGAGTGTGAGATGGAGCTCAGGCCCTTCTGTGCCCAGGAGCGCCAGATGAACCACCCTTGGCTGAAGGCAGACCCGGGCTCCACTGCGAGTACAGCAAGGCATCTGCAGATCCCGGCATTTGCTGGAGCCTCTCTAACGTGGTCGAAGTTTGATTAGAAATAAACAGCCCTTCCAGCAGTGAGGATCGAAACGCTTTACCTCTTCTTACAGAAGTGTGTCCCTAAATTCCTTCTCACCAATTATTCTGTAAGGATCGCAATTTGCATTTGCCATTTCGCATCCCAGTGAACGTATCCGACACGCTTCTCTTCACGCGGGTGAGGAACTGTCTTTCTTCTGGCACAGAAGCATCAGCAGAGGGTTTGGGGATAGGAAACAGTGCAAGAGAGCGTTCAGTCATACAGAGAGTTTCCATCTGAATAAACGACCAAAGTCTCTGGGCCTTTGTTCCAGCGCAGCTCAGCCCTTAGAGGGTTTGTGTCTGAACTCAAGCTGAACTACAGGTTTCAGCCTGGAGAGTCCCTAGACTAACACCATCTGTACCGCAGAGTCCTGCACTGGAATTACAGCTGCTCTTACACGTTAGTGGACACATGGAAAATGCTTCCGCTTTCCACATTATTTACGTGGGAAAAGCTGGCAAACCAGTCCCTGAACACCAAAGCCAGACCCAGAATGCATCACGGCCGCGCCCTGTGCAGTGAATCCATGCAGCATTCCTAGGCAGCAGATGAGGAAAAGCATTCACAGCAAAGGAGGAATATAAGGAATCCCACGTTTGCCTTTTCCCTCAAGCTCACTGTTGCGTTGGTTCATACCTGAGCACGACATATCCGCTCTCCAGTCTCCTCTAGGCCAGAGCCCCCTGCCCTGTTTGCGAACTCTGGTGGAAAATGAGAACAAACCCAAGACAAGGACCTTTCTAACCCAACTTGCATTTGCTTTAAGGAATATGGTTTTGTCACCAGAAAAACAATTCTGAGCAAGTGTATTTCTCATGACCCTTTTAGCTCAACAAATAGCAGGGGTCATTGATATGTTATCCATATCCTAATTCAAGTGATGTTCTCCTCAAAAGGATCAAGAGGTTTGGATATGGTCTGCTCTGTAAAATTTCTTATTCAGCTTCAAACAAGCTCATCTTATAGAATCATAGAATCACCAGGTTGGAAGAGACCCGTCGGATCATCGAGTCCAACCATTCCTATCAAACAATAAACCATGTCCCTCAGCACCTCATCTACCTGTGCCTTAAACACCTCCAGGGAAGGGGAATCAACCATCTCCCTTGGCAGCCTGTTCCAATGCCCAATGACCCTTTCTGGGAAAAACTTCCTCCTAATCTCTAGCCTAAATCTCCCCTGGCAGAGCTTGAGGCCATTCCCTCTCGTCCTGTCCCCTGTCCCTTGGGAGAAGAGCCCAGCTCCCTCCTCTCTACAACCTCCCTCCAGGTAGTTGTAGAGAGCAATGAGGTCTCCCCTCAGCCTCCTCTTCTCCAGGATAAACACCTCCAGCTCTCTCAGCTGTTCCTCATAAGGCCTGTTCTCCAGACCCCTCACCAGTCTCGTTGCTCTTCTCTGGACTCACTCCAGAGCCTCAACATCCTTCTTGTGCTGAGGGGCCCAGAACTGAACACAGGATTCAAGGAGCGGCCTCACCAGTGCTGAGTACAGAGGGAGAATCACCTCCCTGGCCCTGCTGGTCACACCATTTCTGATACAAGCCAGGATGCCATTGGCCTTCTTGGCCACCTGGGCACACTGCTGGCTCATGTTCAGTTGGCTGTCGACCAACACCCCCAGGTCCCTCTCCTCCCCTGGGCTCCAATCTATTCAGAATCAAGCTTAGGCACTTCTCTTCATCAATAGTTTTCAGAACACTGCTGATTACTCCCATCCCCTACCAGACTGGGTCTTCTCTGTCTTCAAAACCAAGCTGTAACAGAGACCCCTCGCTCCCTCTAATGATTTTTATACAGAGAAGTACTGCAAAAAGTTAGTGTTTTTAAAATTCTGCACACAAACTAAACCAGAAGAGCAAGGCAAAAGCGGGTTCACCAGGCACACTGGGCTCTAGGGACAGGCACCTGCCCTGCTTTTCTAATTTCAAACATCCAAGCACTATGGGCTTTCAAAGGCAATGCAGATAATGATACAGAGTGAAAAACATGATAAGTCTGCAATTCCATGTGGGTCTAACAGACTTTTAAAACCCAGACTGAGAAAGCGCAACACTTGTTCCTCCTGAGAAGAACTCTGGCAGCACCTGGCTGCGCAGATTCAGAAATGCTGCCGCTCCTAGGGGAACAGCACATGACATCCTGCTCACATTTCCTTCACCAATTAAAATCTAAAATTATTAAGTATTATATTCCTGGCCAGTTCATACCAGAGCAACAAAAAGAACCCGACAGGAACATCTGAGCACATCTCAGTCCAGTGCTTCAGCTGGACAGGTGTGTGTGTGTGTTCTGTTCATGAGTCTGTGTGAGTGTTCATGTCTGAGCCTTGTGATAGGGAAAAGGTCAACCTGGGCTGGGGGAGAGGGTCTTAAAGATACCTTTTCCATGGAGTAGGCTGCTAAAATGATTCATTCAGCGCTGCTGAGTTTAGTGGATTTGGGGAATTTTCTGTCATTTATAAATGACTGATTATGTACCTTGACGTTACTGATACAGCCGTCTTGCTGCAACCTATTACCCATATAAACCAAAACAGAAAACACAAAAATTAAGTAATTTTTAAAGGTCCTCAGTGCACTTTTAAAAATGCTACCAGGAAATGCAAAAGGAAAGTTTTCAGCTAATTCAAAGAAATGTCTCTAGAGTTTCAATGTAACAAATCAGCTAATTTCATAGCATCAGACAGCAGTAGGAACTGTTACAGAGAATTATCAGGGTATTACAGATACTAGATTTCCAGTTCCTTTGGTTTGCTAAATTGCTGTCCTGTTTCTAAAAGGAAGACAGGTTTCCATAGTTCTTTAGCTAACACCTCATGGCAAACCATGGGATTGGCACAGTTTTTATTTCTCTAAAAACCCAAAGAGACCACACTGTAATAACACCCAGAAATGATTTTCCTCTCCTGAATACAGCAGGGTGTATGTGCTGGGCACGCGGATGGATTTCAGTATAGTTGTCTGTCATTAGTGAGCAAACCTGATCTACAATAAAGCACATTTGCACTAAAAAAAAAAAAAAAAGGCAAACCAAAAATTATTTCAGTTTCTTACCAGCATTGCTAAAATAGTGAAGTACTAATAATAGCAGAGTACTAACAGCAAAGCACCAACATTGCAACTAAGAAAGCAGCTCCTCTAGGAATAAGACACCCACAGGGCACATGGGTTTAACCAGGTGCTGCCAGCACTCTTCACTGACCTGCATGCTTCTGTGGGAGAAATGCATGAAAAAAAACCACACAAGTCACCATGTTCTTACCTCTCCGACCAGAAAAAACCCCTTCATATTGTAATTTAAAGCAGCTGTCTCGACACATCAATTTTACTCAAATAACTTCTGCAATCTTAAATCATGAAACCCAAAGAATATGTCAAACAGAGCAAGTAACATCCATTCAGTTTGGGTATTTGCAGCTAGCTCCTCATTGCATTGGTTTTTCCATACTTTTGGATGGGAATAGGTAAAACAAGACCATTTTCAACTAATTAAGAGATGTGTCTTACTGAAATGAGCCTTGTACACCTGCCTTGGTTTTGTTCCTGTATTCTCCTTGGAATTTTCTTGTCTGTTTCTAGCTCTGTGTTTTCCCCAGGTGAAATCACAGAATAGTTTGGGTCGGAAGGGATCTTAAAGATAATCCAGTTCCAGCCTCCCTGCCTTGGGCAGAGACACCTCCCACTGGATCAGGGGCTCCAAGTCCCATCCAACCTGGCCTTGAACCCCTCCAGGGATGGGGCAGCCACCCCTGCTCTGGGCAACCTGGGCCAGGGCCTCACCACTCTCACAGTGAAGGAATTCCTGCTTATGGCCAGTCTAAATCTTCCCCTCTCCAGTTTATACCCATTGTCCCTTGTCCTGTCACCACAAGCCTTTGTGCACAGTCCCTCCCCAGCTTTCTTGTAGCCTCTTCAGGTACTGGAAGGTCGCTGTAAGTTCTCCTTGGAGCCTTGTCTTCTCCAGGCTGAACAACCCCAACTCACTCAGCCTGTCCTTGTATGGGAGGTGCTCCAGCCCTCAGAAATGAGTAAAGCCAACTTCTTGTCTCGCTTTTCTCCAGCAGTCCCTCATTTCAGGTCTCTGTTGCTCCTGTCCTGAGCGCTGACCCTTCCCTTTGCAGCAGCTGCAGCTGCTGAGAGATGAAGTGAGGAGCACAGTGCCCTGCAGGTGTCTGGCGTCTCCGTGGCGATGATGGACGTTGGCGTATGAGCGGTGCTGATGCTCCCGAGCCCGGTGGTTTCCGAGCTGCTGTGTTGTGTCAGTTCAGCGAGGGGTATTCCCCCTTTTCCCTGGGCCGGAGAAGAGCCAGAAGCCTGTTTTTAGAGTACTCCTTGGTGGCGCTTTAAGATGCACAAGCACTCGGTTGTCGCACACAAGGAAAGATTATTTAGATTTATTTACATTTATCATTTCCAGGGTTGGACCTTAGAACCTACAACCAAAGCTGTGAAAGGTGTGGAAGATCTAAATGGCCTCTTTATAATCTTTATGGCCTCAAGCTCCGCCAGGGGAGATTTAGGTTAGACATTAGGAGGAAGTTTTTCACGGAAAGGGTCATTGGGCATTGGAATAGGCTGCCCAGGGAGGTGGTCAATTAACCTTCCCTGGAGGTGTTTAAGGTATGGGTAGACGAGGTCCTGAGGGACATAGTTTAGTGTTTGATAGGAATGGTTGGACTCGATGATCCAACAGGTCTCTTCCAACCTGGTAATTCTATGATTCTATGATTCTATGATCCTATGATTTCACCTTGGATCCCAACTACAGAACCAGCTCACAAGCTCTATTGAGGCCATGATTACTTTGGAAGTTCCTAAAGAGAGGACAGACATAAGTCTGACCTGTTATATTTAACAGATGCCTGAACAAATAATTATATATTCACTTCGTATTGCTATGGTCGAGCCTCTGCTAATTTACCTATTTTCCTTCAAACTAATTCGTTGGCTCTTCTGCATTTGAAATCAGGAGCCAACAGTAACCTCCACTGAGGTATTCATAAACACTCACTAGAACTTCATTTTGTTGGTAGAACACAGCAAAAGCAGTCTGCTGCTTTATAAACACAGAAAAGTTAGACGGGAAATGTATTCCTAATTATCTGTTGCACCATCTCATGGTGTGAAAGATAAGTGCAGCCTGCCTAAGGAGCGGATGCTATTTTCAAGCCTTTGGATCTTATTTTAACCACAATGATCCATTTCTGTATTTGGCTCTGACCCATCTCAGGAGTAAAATAAGAGAGACAGCAAAGCTGGAACACTAAACTGCTCACTCTGCCAGTATAACAACACAAAGGGGCTTCAGGCCTGTCAGGAGAGAGAAATAACAAAGGCAGCACTCCATGGAAAAACTTCCCAGTGGAAATATGCTGCTTTCCTCATCCTACGTGAGGCTGTTCAGTTCAGTAATACAATAAATTTTATCTTTTTTTTTTGGTACGCTTACACATTCACTTCACAAAGAAAAAAAATGAATTGGTGAACTGCTGCAGTAGAAAAGTGGATTTTTTTCTGACTCCATGAGGCTGATAGACTTTAGAAACACAGAATTATAGAATAACCAGGTTGGAAGACACCCAATGGATCATCGAGTCCAACCATTCCTATCAAACACTAAACTATGTGCCTCACCACCTTGGCCTTGAACATCTCCAGGGAAGGTGAATAAACCACTCCCCTGGGCAGCCTCTGACAGTGCCCAATTACCTTTTCTGAGAAAATTTTTTTCCTAATATTCAGCCTGAACCTCCCCTGGTGGAGCTTGAGGCCGTTCCATCTCATCCTGTCTCCTGTCCCTTGGGAGAAGAGCCCAGCTCCCTCCTCTCCACTACCTCCTTTCAGGGAGTTGTAGAGAGTAATGAGGTCTCCTCTCAGCCTCCTCTTCTCCAGGTTGAACACCCCCAGCTCTCTCAGCTGTTCCTCATAGGGCCTGTTCTCCAGCCCCTTCACCAGCCTCGTTGCTCTTCTCTGGACTCGCTCCAGAGCCTCAACATCCCTCTTGTGGTGAGGGGCCCACAACTGAACACAGGATTCAAGGAGCAGTCTCACCAGTGCTGAGTACAGAGGGAGAAGAACCTCCTGGTCACACCATTTCTGATCCAAGCCAGGCTGCCATTGGCCTTCTTGGCCACCTGGGCACACTGCTGGCTCATGGTCAGTCGCTGTCAACCAACACCCCCAGGTCCTTCTCCTCCAGGCAGCTTTCCAGACAGACTTCTCCCAGTCTGTAGCTCTGCATAGGGTTGTTGGCCCCAAGTGCAGGACCCGGCATTTGCTTTATTAAACCTCATCCCATTGGTCTCAGCCCATGGATCCAGCCTGTTCAGATCCCTTTGGGGCCTCCCTACCCTCCAGCAGGCCCACGCTTCCACACAGTTTAGTGTCATCTGCAAACTTGCTCAGGGAGCACTCAATGCTTTCATCCAGGTCATTGATGAAGACATCGAACAGGGCTGGACCCAGCACTGAGCCCTGGGGAACTCCTTTGTTCCAACAAGTGACAGCTACAGACAAGAATTTTGCTTGTGTAGACAAGGGCTTTACCCCTCACTCTCCCCCAGGCAGGGTTACTGTGTGCTGTCTTGCCTTGGGCCCTGCTGGTGACAGGGGTTTTTACTCAGGTACATGAAAGCATTTCTGCTCACAATTATAAAAATCTTTCAGTTCCCTTTGGTAAATTAGGCTGCAGCATGAAAGGCTGAGGAATCTCACACCAAGGTAACAAATTTAATCTGAGCCAGAAGTGAAATTAGATCAGTTAACTCAGTGTAATTTGTCAAACTCACCAATCGTTTTAAGGGTGGATCATCACATGCTGTCAAAAAGGTGATCAGCACTCAAAGGCCACTTCCCTCACCTCCACATGGGCACAGTGGAATACAGCATCAATTTACTTCACAATCTACACGATCCCCTCTCATTACTTCTGCTCCCTCAGGTTCAATACTGATGTTTATTTTCACACCTCATCTCAAAGAATCACCTTTTGTCCTCCATTTGCACATTGAAAACATCAAAACCTTCCCGCATGTCAAGGCTGTTTGCCTCCAGCCATGAAATAATCCCACCAGCCACCCAAACTTGTGCTGCAAAGTCATAGAATCATAGAATCATAGAACTACCAGGTTGGAAGGGACCCATTGGATCACTGAGTCCAACCATTCCCATCAAACACTAAACCATGTCCCTCAGGACCTCATCTACCCATGCCTTAAACACCTCCACCACATCGTCTTGCTTTTCCAGCAATGCTCCCTCTTCAACCCTTCAGCTGATCCTTCAGATTAAGTGAAAACCTAAGCAGAAACATTTACTCTCTGCATCTGGCCACCAACCCGACTCTCTTGCCCACACCACCTCCTCTGACTACTTCAGCCAGTACGACTGTAAGCACCTGCAGGAGTTTCCCTGGGCTGCATTTACACACAAAGAGATAACCCATCACAGGCATCTCCAGAGCTGGTTCTTCAGGGGTTCCTCACAGTAATACCCCAAAGTGGCAGTGTCGCCACACCCCTCTGACTCTTCCGGAGTCTCTTTTGGTGCATACAGGGGAGGCTGAAAGCAGCTGATCATTTGCAAAGTAGCTGCCACAGTCATGTAAGCATCACCCATGTTGCCCAACAGATTGGCTCCCACCACGTGATGCTCCCAGGCAGTTCTGGAAAGTGGGACAGTATCTCCTTCATCATGTGCAAGCCATGTCAACAGAACCCCCACCCCACCACAGCTAAGCCTGCTCGGCACCACTGGAACACAGAGAAATAGAACAGCACCTTCTACCCATCTACTGTTATACAGCCAGTTTCATACCTAAGTGAAAGAAGTGGAACAAAGCATTTTGCAGCAGCAAAAAGACCTTTATCCTTGATGCTCTCTTATTTCTGTTCTCCAAAGAATGTGGAGAGAAAGAAGGGAGCACTCGCTTAGTCTGCTTGACCATTGGAAACAGCCATGGTCCTTCTCAGAAATTTTGTTTGTTTGTTTGCTTTAAGTCTGGTGTAGAACTTAAAAGTTAGAATGAGCCCAGAGGAGGACATGAAGATGACCTGAAGGCTGGAGCACCTCCTATATGAGGACAGGCTGAGAGAGTTGGGTTGTTCAGCCTGGAGAAGGAAGGCTCCGGGGACACATTAGAGCAGCTTCCAGCACTGAAAGGGGTTGCAGGAAAGCCGGGGAGGGGCTCTTGAACAGGGAGTGCAAGGATAGGATGAGGGGCAACGGTTTTTAACTGAAACAGGGGAGATGTAGATTAGATCTTAGGAAGAAATGTTTTGCTGTGAGGGTGGGCAGGCCCTTGCCCAGGTTGCCCAGAGCAGGGGTGGCTGCCCCATCCCTGGAGGGGTTCAAGGCCAGGTTGGATGGGGCTTGGAGCCCCTGATGCAGTGGGAGGTGTCCCTGCCCACGGCAGGGGTGAAACTGGATGGGCTTCAGGCCCAAACTCTTCTGTGATTCCACGATTCTATGTTTCTGTAAGTCTCAGATCAGAAATAACTAGTAAAAGACTAGAAAATATTCTGTAAATAAATATAATGCTACATACATGGTTTTCACACAGGGCAGCAGTTTCTGACCACTCCTCCAGTCTGAGCAGAGCATGAACTTCCCTTTTGGACCACTCAGTATTTTCCTTATGAAAGTCACGAGTGCTTCCCCACTTTGCCCTTGTCCTCTACATGTATCTAAACCAAGCAGAAGTTCAGCTTTGCTCCTATGCAGGCACTCTCTGACACACAGAAGGGCTGACTGCATGAGCATTCCTCTCCAATAATTAATTCCTCTCTTGCTCACTGCCGTGTGGCTGAGAAGCCTGCAACTGCATCACGTCTGCAAAATCACACGGACACAGATCTCCATGGTGACTGCAGTACGCAAACATCAGCCGGCTAGCCAAGGTTACTCTGGCAACCCAAGTGTCACAGGTAATGATCCAAATCTACATGAAAGAAAAATCTGAATTAAAAACTTGCCTGTTTTTAATTCTGGCTGGTTCTGTGCTGTTGCTGTTCATAACAGCCAATATTTCCATGAGCCCTGAGCTATCTCCACTAGCATTACAAAAAATAATATCAATGATATTTACTTAAGCATCAGTTGATTGCAGTAATGAAGAAAAAGATGCATACTGCAGTCTATTCCAGCTGAGATACAGCATAATCAAAGTGCTAATAGTATAGCTTCCATTAGGCAACACAAGTTTTATCAGGAGAAGCACTGCTGTGGTCTGTTACAGAGCTATGTTATGTTCAATATGAACTGTTCATAGAATCATAGAATCACCACGTTGGAAGAGAGCCATCAGATCATCGAGTCCAACCATTCCTATCAAATACTAAACCATGTCCCTCAGGACCTCATCCACCTTAAACACCTCCATGGAAGGTGAATCAACCACCTCCCTGGGCAGCCTATTCCAATGCCCAATGACCCTTTGTGTGACAAACTTCCTCTTGATGTCCAGCTTAAATCTCCCCTGGTGGAGCTTGAGGTCATTCCCCCATCCTGTCCCCTGTCACTTGGGAGAAGAGCCCAGCTCCCTCCTCTCCACAACCTCCTTTCAGGTAGTTGTAAAGAGCAATGTTCACTGCATTATAACTGCAGGTGCTCTTGGCCAGCCAGGTGAAGAGTCCTCTTTCATGTCACTGGCATATATATGGCACGTAAGGCTGAACACAGCACTCCACACAAAGACAAACCACGTAGTCACTATCTTCTGGATGCTGTCTGTTTAGTTCTGGTCTCTGGAAGGGAGGGAACTCCAGAAACAAGGCCAAGGGTTTCCCAGCTTGCCGGCAGCTCAGAGGGAAGTGACCCAGTACGCTGCTCCAGGCAGGTTTTGCCAGGGCTTTGCAGAGCCAAGAACATCTCCCTTTAGGCCGCGTTTGCCCAGCCCTGTTAATGCGGCTCAGGGTAAGAGGAGGGCCAGGACAGGGACTCCCTGGATGTCCTGGGCCACACGGAGAGCAGTCCCTGAGCTCCTCTGTGCTGATGACTGTCCCACTCTCAAGAATTACATCAGTCAAAATTCAGTCCTATCGTTTTGCTGCCGTGTTTCTTCTTCCTCACTAATCCTGAGCTGTATCTCTCCTGTTTATGCACCACAGTTTAGTGGAGTAACATCTCACTGGGAAACATGCTGGCTTTTTCCAGGCTGTTGTTTTACAACGAGTTTGCAATACTTACCTTTCTCCAGCCACGTCTTCTGTACAATCCTTTGCAGCAAACCTGTGTTTGCCCAGGTGTGATCCCTGACAATTACCTCAGGAAAAGTTATTAGGACAAAAACATCCTTTTGCTGGCACAGATCGTCTCCCTCGGGAGTGAACAGAATAAGCTGCATTGACCACAACAACCCACCCCCCATGGCAATGATCTGTGCTCGTGACAGGCATGTTTGCCTTGCGCTGGAGCACAGCAGCTACAGAGAAGTGCTGCTGGTATTTAACACCCCTGGCTGCTGGGACAACACCCTCCAGCTGTCTGTCTGCACAGGAGATGGATACAGGAGAGGCTGGTACACACACAGCTGCCATCGCCCTGGACCATCCTTCCTTTCCCAGGCTGATTCTCCTCTCTTATCCACACCATTAACTCTAATGAGACCTCTCCAACTCTCTTTGCTCTCCTGGTAACTTTGCAAGACAAACTGAAAAGTAGTATAATGTTTGCAGGATTCTGACTGGGCTCTGTACAGTGAGCACAATCAGTTCTTAACATCCAGGAATCACTGAGCACATGGAAGCAGACGGCTCAAACTCAGGGTAGCTGGGACCCAGTTTTCATAAACACCTACTGAAATACAAAGGTTCGTGGGGAAAAACATGGATACAACAAAATCAGCTGCTAAAGTGTTAAAAAGTTGGCACTGTCAGAAATGGTTTTGAGCTGATTACAGTATTTTAGAATCATAGAATAACCAGGTTGGAAGAGACCCGTCGGATCATGGAGTCCAACCATTCCTATCAAACAGTAAACCATGTCAGATTTTAGATGCAGAAGTAAGAAAATAACTTGGGCCATGGAACCTGTTTCCCTTCTGTGAAGTTGACATGTTGTGTCATCCTGCCAGGATCCACCTGAAATCCAGAACAATTTGATCCCACTCACCCATTTATGCTCTGCTGAACTGAACTTCTGCACAAATGGTTTTGCCTGCATACATGCAAATAGAAAATACTTTTAAAATCCATTTCGTTCCTCCATTGCTATTCACAGTCATGAACAGCAGCTCTGACCTCTATCCCTTCTGCTGCCTGTCAGCAGGGAGAGACCTTTTCTCCAGAATACCTTTTAGCCTCACTGTATGTTGCCATGGCAGCAAGACTAAAACCAGACCCAAGATGAGAAAAATGTCAAAGCAATAAAAACTGGTGCTACAGGCAAATTCTGACTCCGGGTCCTCCTTCGGCTACTGAAGATATCTATTAAGTTATACATCTTTTAAACGGAGAGCTACAGCTGCAAACTGTACTTTTCTCACTCATTCCTTACTCCTACAAGCTCCTGCTGACGTCAGTGAGTATTTGTTTTCCCTCAGTAAAATTCAAAGAAAAAGAGATTTAAAGTCTTATAATTACAGAATAACTGAGTTAAATCTTGCCAGCTTTGACTTGCAGAGTCAACAGGGATAAAGCCAAAAGAAGGAAGAACCAACACCAAATGAAATATTTTGAAGTACTAAACAACAGTGTCTGGATGATCAGTTTGGTAGGAGCTTTCCTACGCGGTGAAACAGGAGAAAGGATCTTGAGATTTGATCCATTAACACAGAGGCATCCAGCAAGTTCAGAGAGGGGTATCCAGCACTTCGCCAGAGAAAGAAGGGCATTTGGGTTGCAAATGAATGCTACAGAAACAACTTCACAGTGAGACCTGTGTATTACTTTGAGAAAACCTGCACGCAGGAAAGCTATTTTTGATCAAAGCTGACACCATGCAGCTTTTCTCATTATTCTTATTAACATCAGCTTGAAGAGAAAAGGAATTATTAATGCATTAATACAGAACACAATTACCTTCTGGCTTCTAAAGTTAAGGTAGAGACTTGGGGAAGAAATCCCTGCAACACACTTCAACAGAAAAGCTGCATCTTGTGAATCAGGATGAAGCTTTTAGGATCCTGTGTTGGAATTTCTTTTGGAACAGCAATGAAGCCAGAACACCTGGACCCAAATCCTGCACAGTCACCTGCCTAGTTGGTAGCACAATACAACCCCATCGACTCTGCACTGAGAGTACCAGCCTGGAGAGCAGGAGGATGTTGTGTGGAAGGGAGAGAGATGGACTGTGACAAAGTTAAGAAGTTCCTCAAACCCCCTGGCCAAAGGGGAATCCCTCTTACATCACACTTCTGGCTACTGCATCCTCATGAGCCACAGCGTCCCAGCTGCTGCCCATGTCTTTGGGATTGCTGGTGCAAATTATGACAAATCCTAGGAAGGTGGCTTTAAGCACAACAAAAGCACCAGCAGAGAAGTTGAGAACTTGAGAATCAAGTTTATGGTCCCTTTCTCCACCCTGAGCAATACTGCATCTTACAGCCAGCTGTGCACACAGGGACACCCCAGCCCTCCTCAGCCTCGGGGCACTCAAGTAGTGCAGTGGGGCAGACTCCGCTCCAGTGAGCCTGTGTGACAGCAGCTCCTACACTGGGAGAACTCCTTGGCCTGCAGAGGAGTTTTGGCAGTCACAGGCAAAAGGAACCGGCCACTGTATTGGGTTAAGATGCAGCAGTCTCCTGCCGAAACTGAATGAAAAAGCAGTGTCCAGTTTGGTGTATTCCTGTATTCCATCAAAATCTGCTGTAACAATTTATGGCAGGAAATAAAATCTATGACATTCATCACTATGCAATTGGAAAAAAAACCCCAGCAAACATTTGCTCTTGTTATCGACTATCAAGCTCCATGAATTAGTGATTGATGGGAATGGTTGGACTTGATGATCCAGTGGGTCTCTTCCAACCTGGTTATTCTATGACATCAGTTTTTAAAGCTTTTTACCTCAGTAATGTCACCTTGTGAAATCTTTGACAAAAACATGTTGAGAACTGCACCACCCCACAAGTCCCTCTCAGTCATTCTCCTCCACAGAAGTATGTGATAACGTTCTGATTGTCATCGAATTGTTCCCCTAGAACATACAGAATTACGAGCAGTCTGCTTTGCGTAGGGGTGTATCGCTGGCTTTCCAATTCCAATGCCTTGACTACAGAGGGTGAATGTTGTTGATTCCCTCTGTGTGTGCCTGCAGCAGCAGCCCTGCCTGGTTACTCCTCTGTGGGAACCTAGCAGATAGAGATTCTTCTTCCCACACAAGTGAAAGATCAGCCAGCCTTTCTGGAATGATAGCATCACAGTCATACGAGAACTTGCAAGTGGGAAACACTCACAGACTCACAGCTTCTCACACAGACCAGCTACACATTGCAGGAAGCTACTGAAAGACAGTCTCTTCCTTGACACCAAATTCCGAACTGCTGCTGATCTAACTAGCAGCACTGTGTTCCCCCAAGTCAGTCCACGTCTTAACTCTGCCTCTAGAGTAGGGACACGAACCCAACAAAGCAGCCTGCAAAGCGTTCTTGGGCATGCATGTATCAAGAATCAAGGTCCGTTCTCCCACAACATTGTAAACATACACAGCTACACCAGGCTAGAAATGAAATCCCAAAGACTTTCTGTGGGATTTGAGCAACACCCAGGGGCCCAGATTCCTGAGGTTTCCAGGCAGAGCTGACTCTACATTATGGCAGTATTAAACTTTCACACGACAGCATCTGTGGATATTATTTGTGGATTTACCACCACTACACTTTATGAGCTGTGTGAACACACTTGAATTGCACGTTGTGATTTCCTTGTCTTTATGACAACACGCGGTATTTACATAGTCCACAGGAACGCACTGTGCACTGGTGCATCAGCTAGGTTGCCCTTCAGACATACCACAGCTTTAGTGGATGGGCTATTACACTTCTTAGTGTTCAGAGTCAATTAATATAAGAAAATCATTGCAGAAAGCTCAGCGTGCCAGTTCTATATGATGCTGCTTTCATTGTGTCTCTGCCTACAGTCCTTGTCATGGCAGCAGCTGGATATCAGCACGGATGGAAACCTGTTCTGACCTCACATGACCGTTCATATGCCTCAAAGGCAATGATCAATTAGGGATACTGACCAATTAGGGATACTGCATTCTGATCTCACCTGGGTACAGGGAAGTTTGAGGTACGAATAACGATGGACATTTAACTCCTACATGTGATCTGTGCTTGTTACTCTGCCTCATTCCAGGACATAGACCTACCTACACACACCATTTGGATAGTTTGTACTATCACTTTTTTGCCACTGTGGTGAAAACACAGCTGTTCTTTTTTTTTTACAGCTGTTTATTTAGACAAAGAGCCCTTCCAAGTGTCTTCTCGATAGAATAAACCCAAACCCCCACATGTGTTTCCTTCCTTGGTCCTTTCCAAGCTTTTGTCAGTACCTCTTCATTAATATTTACATTTATTGGTCACAAGGCAGTTTATTTTATAGAAAGGAGTTATTTCTTTGAGTGCACCTCACTGGAGAGCATTTGCTTTGCTTTAGGAAGCTGCAAACCTCTTTAAGAGAACCTCATTCCCTCAGTCTTGCAGACTTCTCCACAGCTTAGCAGCATCACTGATGTTTTCAGTGTTTCTCACCAACACTTCTGTACCCAGACTTGAAGGACTATGACCACAATGACAGAAGTTTCCTTTCTTCTGCATTAGCCTTCGCTTCTCCTCTTTGTCTCGCAGTGATGGGTGTGGCTGACTGTGCCCTGCTTTCTGCTGTCCGAACCTTTCAAGAAGATCCTGCCTCAGGAAAACACTTGCTGCTTCCTTTGCCTTTTCCAAACTGCAGGTGAGTTTGTCGAAGTCCCGCACAAAACCTGTGAGTAACACAACTCCAGCCACTTCACTTATATTTTCTACACAATTCACAGAATCACAGAATCACAGAACAACCAGGTTGGAAGGGACCCATCGGATCTTCTAGTCCAACCATTCCTATCGAACACTAAACCAAGTCCCTCAAGACCTCATCCACCTGTGCCTTAAACACCTCCAGGGAAGGGGAATCAACCCCCTCCCTGGGCAGCCTATTCCAATGCCCAATGACCCTCTTTGTGAAAAACTTCCTCCTAATCTCTAGTCTAAATCTCCCCTGGCGGAGCTTGAGGCCACTCCCTCTTGTCCTGTCCCCTGGCACTTGGGAGAAGAGGCCAGCTCCCTCCTCTCTACAACCTCCTTTCAGATACTTGTAGAGATTAATGAGGTCTCCTCTCAGCCTCCTCTTCTCCAGGCTAAACAACCCCACTCACAACAAGTGAGTCAAAGATTTTTACTCCCAAAGACTCTTCCTTGAGCTTCATTTTACAACACGGGATCTTAAAATCAGTACTAAAAAATTAGAAATTCCTGTACTACCTCTCTGTTTATCCCAAGAAACTTTAAGTCTTCCTTTACTGCTGCTATAGAGAAGAAATAGTGCTCTGTCCCAGAATAGTGTATTCCAGACCAGGGGAACTAAACCTGCCAGTTACAAAACACAGCAAATATTTAGTCTTCCAGAATGTAAAGGTGTAATCATTAAAACTCCTGACACCATAATTTCCTAAGTCAGAGAAGTTTTATACACAAATTGAACTGGAATCAAACAACAAGAACAAATTAACACTGTGTCTTTGAAAAAAACCTCTGTGCTCTTTCATAACAATGAATTCCCTCCAATAAAATCTATCCCTAATCAGTAAACCAATTATATCAATTCTTGAAACTCACTGAGGTAAATCCCAAATGTCTGTAAAGATCCAAATGAAGAAATATTTCACCTTAGATTTGTGTTTCAGAAAGTAGTACCACGAGGGCTTCTAATCTAATTGTTCATAAGTCATCATCATATTCCAGAGAAGAGCAACGAGGCTGGTGAAGGGGCTGGAGAACAGACCCTATGAGGAGCGGCTGAGAGAGCTGGGGGTGTTTATCCTGGAGAAGAGGAGGCTGAGAGGAGACCTCATTACTCTCTACAACTACCTGAAAGGAGGTTGTAGAGAGGAGGGAGCTGGGCTCTTCTCCCAAGGGACAGGGGACAGGACAAGAGGGAATGGCCTCAAGCTCCGCCAGGGTAGGTTTAGGCTGGAGATTAGGAGGAGGTTTTTCACGCAGAGGGTCATTGGGCATTGGAATAGGCTGCCCAGGGAGGTGGTTGAATCACCTTCCCTGGAGGTGTTTAAGACACGGGTGGATGAGGTCTTGAGGGACTTGGTTTAGTGTTAGATAGGAATGGTTGGACTAGAAGATCCGATGGGTCCCTTCCAACCTGGTTGTTCTGTGATTCTGTGATTCTGTGATATTTTTTGATTATTCAGGAAGCTCTGTAAGTCAGATCCTACCACTGGGTGCCACGCCATAACTTCATTAGAATTATACTTAAACAAAACCAAAACCACTGATACATTAAACTGTAATAATTACACTTGCAATGTTAGAGAACACGATTCCTGCTCCGTTGGAGCTACCTCAGTTTTCAGTCAGATTGAAATCTTTCATTTAGGCTGGATGAAAGGTAATTGAATTGATCTTGTTCACTAGCTGACAGTTTTCCAATATATTTTGCCATCCTATTTCCTTTATTACTTACTATTTCTCCTGGCACTGTTAAAAATGCCTCATTCTAAGCCTATATTAAAGATCTTAACTCCAAATAAGTTGTAACAACGTGATTGCTATAAAAATTGATTTAGTTTACAAGAAATTTAATGCTCGTGCGTGAATCCTCATTCCGCTGAGCATCACACTTTATTGACTGAAATCAAATTGCTGTGTAATTCGTAGCAGGAACTAAAGCAGAAACGTTCATGTGATAGAACGTCACCGATTCAGCTGAGACAGTTTCTAATCTAATTCAATTAAACTTGCATGCGTAGATGCACCAGAAAAAGCAAACAGCATATCTACTGGCTACAAGGAATCAGGAGAAGAGGCACCAGCAGCTTTATTAACAGACACTTTGCAGCTCTAGGGTAGAGTAGGCTTAATGGTAGGAAATCTGAGAAGAACAACACTGAAAGAAGATAAAAACTGAAGTAAAAGACAGAGCATTGTGTTCCTTCTGCTGAAGAATTCAAAGGCTGTGCTCTTTCCCCCCAGGAAGGTTTAAGATCTTTAACATATTTCACCCAAGACATTACCACAGACTATAAAAGAAAACACGTCTTGAGTTCTGGACCCCTCAGCACAAGAAGGATGTTGAGGCTCTGGAGCGAGTCCAGAGAAGAGCAACGAAGCTGGTGAAGGGGCTGGAGAACAGGCCTTATGAGGAACAGCTGAGAGAGCTGGGGGTGTTTAGCCTGGAGAAGAGGAGGCTGAGAGGAGACCTCATTACTCTCTACAAGTATCTGAAAGGAGGTTGTAGAGAGGAGGGAGCTGGGCTCTTCTCCCAAGGGACAGGGGACAGGACAAGAGGGAATGACCTCAAGCTCCACCAGGGGAGATTTAGGCTGGAGATTAGGAGGAGATTTTTCACAGAAAGGGTCATTGGGCATTGGAATAGGCTGCCCAGGGAGGTGGTTGATTCCCCTTCCCTGGAGGTGTTTAAGGCACGGGTGGATAAGGTCTTGAGGGACTTGGTTTAGCGTTTGATAGGAATGGTTGGACTAGAAGATCCGATGGGTCCCTTCCAACCTGGTTGTTCTATGATTCTATGATTTTCAGATGTGTGCACATTAATACCACATTCATAGCCTGAACCTTGTTATACAAACTAACATCCAGTAATATCAAAACAGTCGAAAATCAGCTGCTCATTTGAAAATGTTCAATTACATTGCTTCCTTTCAGGATACTTTTTCTCTAAGTCAGTGAGTGTAACATTCAGATTTGCCTACCAAATACCTGTGTGTTCGGTACTCACAGCAGGCTGAGAGAGATAGGAAACTTTTATTATGGAAGTACGTCTGCTTTGCTGCCGCACTGTTAATTCATAGCTTTATCTGTAATAAGCAATAATATCATTACTAAACTGCAATACCATATAAAACTCTCAATTACCACATTAAATTTGGATTATATTATGCTCAGAGACATCTTTAAGCCCAAGAGTAATTTTGCTTTTAAAACACATTTATATTTAACACGATTTAAAAGGATATATGAACAGTTTTCATTAGGTGAGAACATTTATCCTGATTAATGACTGTTATGCACTAAAATAAAGTGTTATTTTGGATATAATTGTTGCATTTTGATGAGGGTAACATTATGTAAACCAGAAAAGTAAACTTGCTGTCAACTACAGTTCCCCCTGCACTTAGGAAAGGAGACTTTGATCATAGTTTGTATTATGTTGTAAAATGTTATAAAATCTCAAAGCTTTAAGACTTTAAAAATCACATGACAGGAAATTTTGGATACTACAGAAACATCTAGATCAGAACGTCAGGTGGCACCAGGATAGAGTTGTACATCGAACGTGCTGCTGCTGTTGAGTACATGCCCATGATCAACTTCCACAGCCTGCAGGGGCCACAGAATCACAGAACAACCAGGTTGGAAGGGACCCATTGGATCTTCTAGTCCAACCATTCCTATCTAACACTAAACCAAGTCCCTCAAGACCTCATCCACCCGTGTCTTAAACACCTCCAGGGAAGGTGAATCAACCACCTCCTTAGGCAGCCTATTCCAATGCCCAATGACCCTCTGTGTGAAAAACCTCCTCCTAATGTCCAGCCTAAATCTCCCCTGGCGGAGCTTGAGGCCATTCCCTCTTGTCCTATCCCCTGTCACTTGGGAGAAGAGCCCAGCTCCCTCCTCTCCACAACCTCCTTTCAGGTACTTGTATAGAGCCTCCTCTTCTCCAGGCTAAACAACCCCAGCTCTCTCAGCCGCTTCTCATAGGTTCTGTTCTCCAGCCCCTTCACCAGCCTCGTCGCTCTTCTCTGGACTCGCTCCAGAGCCTCAACATCCTTCTTGTGGTGAGGGGCCCAGAACTGGACACAGGATTCAAGGAGCGGCCTCACCAGTGCTGAGTACAGAGGGAGAAGAACCTCCCTGGCCCTGCTGGTCACACCGTTTCTGATCCAAGCCAGGATGCCATTGGCCTTCTTGGTCACCTGGGCACACTACTGGCTCATGTTCAGTCGGCTGTCGACCAACAACCCCAGGTCCCTCTCCTCCTGGCAGTTTTCCAGCCAGACTTCTCCCAGTCTGTAGCTCTGCATAGGGTTGTTGTGCCCCAAGTGCAGGACCCGGCATTTGGCCGTGTTAAACCTCATGCTGTTGGACACTGCCACACAAGTCTCCTGTCACATCCACAGCTTTACACACAGCCTGGAAGATGCTGGTTGCCACAGACTGGGATATTGAGTCTCCTGCTCTCCAGGGTAAGGAATTGGTCTGTGTTGTGATGCGCCAGTAATGAATCTCAAGGTGTGTAAGGTAGGTCTCAAACACTAGAATATGTTGACTCATGAGGTTTCATATTCAACTGCCCTTCCTAGGGACAATCAATACCAGTAATGGAACTTCTGGTCAACATGTAGAGAATTATCTACATAAAACTACAGAATTACCTCACCCACAAGTCTGGTAGATAAGTCAGTAATAATTCTTTTGGTTTACGATACTGACAAAGTTGCATGAAATGGAACACAAAACTTGTGCTGTCTTTGCAATAAAGAATCCAGCAACCCAATTACACCGTTAGTATGGAAATCAAACATTGAAAACAACAACCCAGGAGATGAATTTTGTGCTACTGCTCATGAGATTCCACAAATTCTACCAGCCTGCCAAAGCCGTCACCAGCGGCAGCAGCAGCTGAGAGACAGGCGAGGTTCTGCTGATGGAACTAATGATGTGCCTTCTCTTTGGCTACTGTTACACAGATACACTGATAAGCAGATCCCAGCAGAAAAGCTGCAGTGTTTATTTTAGAAAGGCATTTTCTAAAGCCAAAAAGGCTCGATTAATGTCATTGACCGGAGTTCTGCGTCTAGTGACAACTACACATCCTTCTGCTATAGCCAGAAGCTTATGCCCGCATTATCCCTTCATAGGCCAAGCACCCAAAATTCCCCAAAGCAGAGAAATGTGAGCTAGAGCACAGCAGAAATGCCAAAGGCAGAGTATCTACTGAAGTTTCTCACCACAGTAACTTTGCAGTCTCATTCCCTTCTGCTCCACTAACCTTTCCACTCACTGTCAGTCACCAGAGATGCCACAGGGACCAATGCTGCCAATGCAGCATCTTCTAGACAAAACAGACCTACTGCATTTAAACACACAGAGATTTTCCTTATTCTCTCCTCCCACTCCTTTTTGATTCTTTTCAGTGACTCCTTAGATGACTTTCTAGGTATTCACTCATTAATGAAGTATTAGACTCATGCATTACAGCCAGAAAAAAACCCCTAAATAACTAGTCAGATATTTTGCAAATCAGAGGCAAAAAACTTCTTCCAAAATGATCAGAGATCTCTTTCCAGTCTGAAAATGGGGAAGTTTCAAAGGCAGGAGATCCTGGCAATGTCCCTGCTCACTGGAAGGGTTGGATCTAGATGACCTGTGTGTCTTGCAACACAAACTGTTCTATGACCCTACGAATCTGAATTATATGTATCCTGTATTGTATCCAGACGTACACAGATGACATCTCTCTGCTCTCTCATCATCACCAAGGAGACTTCATTACTTCTACCTCAGCTTTTTAAAATCCTGGGAAAACAAGTCTTTTCAAATCTGAAGTGAAAAAAAAGTTTCTGACAGAATGAAAACAATTGCTAGGAAATGTCAACACAAACCTCAGCTTTCTCCTTCCCGATACCCTGAGAGAGGAGGGAATTTCTCACATTAGCAGTCCCCGCCAGCTACCTTGAAGAGCCAAGAGCTTTCTTTCCAAACCAGTCAACTAATTAACAACAGAGCATGAGCGGAATTTTTCTGACACAGGGAAAATCCTGGGTTCCATTCACAGGCTCTGTGGCTTGAACTACACACATGAATACCACAGAGCACAAGAATGAAACAGCATCTAAATGTGTCTTTGAAAATGCAGTTTCTCACATTTTCCCCTAAGCACCTGCTATTTATCTACTGTTGGTCATTTATAATGTATCCAATCAATAGTTCTCTGAGTGACAAAAAACACTCACTGTTCCAAATCTTTAGTATTCCTTGCCAACTGGTACAACCAACTCTGTGGAATCAAGATGAAGGAAACTTTCTGTTAGAATCCACTTACAATTACTGCAGTGGCTGTAATGTGCTGGCACGTATTGAATCTACCTGCCTGCAGGACTGGGAGAAGACAGGCAGATATTTCATTGCAGTGTCAGGGAAAACCAAAAAGGAATTAAAAGGAATTGAAACACATTTGGATCATGGATATAAAATCGAGTAGCTTTTGCTCTCTAACAATTGATCAAGAGTCTAGAAATTGTGTTTGCATATGGAAATTACTCCATGCAACTGTTTTCCTGACTCTTGAGAACAGCTTAAATTCTATAACATAAAGTGAAGTCTAAACCAGAGCCCTCAAACATTCAAGATGAACAGAGATGAAACACCCTCTGTCTCCTGGAGTTATGCACACACGTCAATGTTTGTAAAGGTGCTCTTGATGTCTGAAGCTACCTCCTCAACTCCCGTAAAGCTTTCCCCAGCCAGACTAACCGTTGTCTTCTCCACAGGCACAGAATCCCCAGATCTGTTCCACACCTAAGGAGCCTGTGCCAAGTTATTCCTGAAAAGGTAGCCAATATGTTTCAGTGTGCAAACTGCTGGGAAATACCACTTCTTCAGAGCACTTCAGCTGTTTGCTCCATGGAACAGGTTTGTTCTTATTTTTTTCTAATCAACAACAGACGAGCTTTTCCCACACATGATCTCCTGTTGCTAATTTAATTAACTGGAAGCATGCGACTAGGTTGTCTTTAGCAGTGCACACGTGATTGAGTGGAATCTATCAATGCTTCCTATAATATTTTCCTGCCCGCTTCCCCTGGCCCTGATGCCACGTACCAGGAAGGAAGCCGACATGCTGTTTCCTTGGACCAGCAGCTATCGGATGCCCTTATCTCCCTGGCACACAGGGGCACACAGAAGTGACCCCCAAAAACACACCATGACTCACTGCTGCACTTGCCACTTCCATTCTCTTGGGCCTTCTAGAAAAGTACTTTCAGCCTGCGCGTCTCCATAACTAATTAATTCTTCGCAGAGTGCTTGCTAAGTAGATTAGAAAAGTGCTGTAGCTGCAGGCTGTGTTTATGTTAATCGAGAGAGGCTTCATCTCGCACAAGTCAGCTTCTAACCTCTGCAACAGCAACATTTTGAACACGGCATCAATGCTCATCAGAAATATTGCCAAAACACTTTCCCGTGTCTGGCACTTCATCCCAAAACACTAGGATCCGGCTCCTC
Source organism: Coccyzus lansbergi (assembly GCA_033558105.1). Classification (NCBI taxonomy): domain Eukaryota; kingdom Metazoa; phylum Chordata; class Aves; order Cuculiformes; family Coccyzidae; genus Coccyzus; species Coccyzus lansbergi. Next base: position 642,834 of record JAUMJK010000059.1, read on the forward strand.
TGAGATGAAGCAACTTGCTGACAGGGGGCAGGACACGCCCTGCCCGGAGATGGGAGCCCCCAACCAACGCAGGGGATGCCGCAGGGCAAGAGATGCTGAGACACAGCCCAGGGCCTTGGTTGTTAACAACCAGAACTGGGAATTAGTGTTTTTCAGGCTGATCCATGATCTGTTTACTAACGCACTGTATGGCATCAGGCAAGAAAGGATAGACATTGTTGCTTTGGTTATTTATCTATTAAATGAGTATTACAGTGTGGACAAGAGAACATTCTAAAGACTATAGATGGCAAAAGCATTTAACTCACAGGTATTCAACTGGCAGGCTAGACAAAGCAAGCTAAATTTTAGAAGCTGTAAGGAAATAAAAATAAAAGAAAGTACAGCTGAAAAAAAATTACTTGTTTAGTTAAATTCCAGTTATGTAGCCTGACTTTCATGCAGTGATTATGAACATACAGTAATTGAAAACAACTGGCTTCTGCTGATGTACTTAACAGGCTGAACAAGTGAAGTCTGAGTTTCCTAAACCAGCTCATTTACCCAACCTCTTTTCGTGGCAATCATAGCTGATGTTGTGTATCTGAGGCCGTATTACAGAGCCGCAGTGACCATGTACATCATCTTGCTTCTTTCCATCTCACTCTTAATAAAATCACTCTCATGTTAAACTACCATCAACAGTGTCTAGAAAACAGCCAGGAGGAGAGGGACCTGGGGGTGTTGGTCAACAGCAGACAGAACATGAGCCAGCAGTGTGCCCAGGTGGCCAAGAAGGCCAATGGCATCCTGGCTTGGATCAGAAATGGTGTGACCAGCAGATTCAGGGAGGTTATTCTCCCTCTGTACTTGGCACTGGTGAGAGCACTCCTTGAATCCTGTGTTCAGTTGTGGGCCCCTCAGCACAAGAAGGATGTTGAGGCTCTGGAGTGAATCCAGAGAAGAGCAACGAAGCTGGTGAAGGGGCTGGAGAACAGGCCCTATGAGGAGCAGTTGAGAGAGCTGGGGTTGTTTAGCCTGGAGAAGAGGAGGCTGAGAGGAGACCTCATTGCTCTCTCCAGCTACATTCATAAAAGGAGGTTGTGGAGAGGAGGGAGCTGGGCTCTTCTCCCAGGTGACAGGGGACAGGACAAGAGGGAATGGCCACAAGCTCTGCCAGGGGAGATTTAGGCTAGAGGTTAGGAGGAAGTTTTTCATGGAAAGGGTGATTGGGCATTGGAATAGGCTGCCCAGGGAGGTGGTTGATTCACCTTCCCTGGAGGTGTTTAAGGCACGGGTGGATGAGGTGCTGAGGGACATGGGTTAGTGTTTGATAGGAATGGTTGGACTTGATGATCCAATGGGTCTCTTCCAACTTGGTGATTCTATGATTCTATTATTCTATGTGTGTGAAGCCAAAGAGAACACTGGGCTGAGCCATCACTTACTGTACAGGTATGAAGGGCAGAATGAATTATAAAGTCATATGAATTCCTATTAAACAGCATTGAATGGGGAAGAAATGTAAATGAAATGACATAGGCATTTAGTGGAAACTTCATTTACGTAAGAGCAACGAGGTTCCCATAACCAAGTATGCATTATATTTTAGAGGGGAAAAACCTGCAATAGCTAATTAATCTCCAGTACTTTCAAGGTATGTTTTATTCCTGTCAGCATATAATATCTAATTTATCTGACGTTTCACTTAGTTCAGATAAGCACAGGGGGAAAAATTCTTCCTAAAAGTCCCCTTCCTCCTGGCTCAATCCTAAGTCATTCTGAAGCTGTGTTCATTACATCAAGTGTTAGCAAAGTAAATTCTAAGTGGAACAGCTTTCCCTTTACTCTTCCCAAAATCTGGAAGGCGTTTTGGTCTGTAACTGTGTGTAAGCTGGTGGTGAAAAACCTGTGCAAGCCATTATTATATTGTCACTTAACAAAAAACTTGACAGCAGATGGCATTCAGTACTGACAGCAAAGCACCAGCCCGCGCTGGGATCACCTGGCTGCCCTCCTGCTATGTTAGATGTAACTGATGGGCCAATTTTCCTCTGTCTGACTACAGTGATACAGGAAATGCTCTTTGCCCTAAAGCCGCGATCGGCGAAAGGCATGAATGGCTTTTGATGAAATTAATCTCTGCTTCAGGGGCTGCGCTGTCATTTTGCTACTGTGGGTTTGAGATTTCCCATCCCCTGCCCCGAATAACCCTCATACCGCTGATATGAACAAGCCTGCACCCAGATGGTCATTTATACGAGAGGATGAGTTCAGAGGGAAAATAACAGGTTTAAGCGCCTGAATCCTCTGAAGCCACAAAGCGGTGCTAAAATAGATTGCGATGGCTCTGCCCTCCCCCAAACACGCTATGAATTCTGCACAGAAAGAGTTGCTTTGTCCCATTCTCATCACTGCCCTGGGACTCACTAAGCCTGTGTGCTCAGACACAAAGTTTCTACTGCTTTTCTTTGCATGCTAATCACAACGAGAGCTACGCAGGGAGCAGAAAGTGTGGAGAACAGCAAGGTATGAGGACATGTCTCTCTTAAAGGGAATTATGGCATCAGCAGGTATGCTCTGACGGAGCTCTAATGTGATCGGTTGCACTGCACTCCTTTAGGTTCTTAAACACAGCTGGATTTTTCCTTAGCAGTTTATTCTGGAGAAAAACTCTAGTTTTCTAGGGAATCTCACTTATGTAAAATTTGTATTTACAGCCAGATCTGCAACATCTCTCATAATTACTCAGCCAAAAAAAGCAGGCAGTGATCCTCATAAACTGAACTGAGGTGAAGGGCTCTTTCCAGTCAGAAACACCTATGCACTGACCATGAAACACAGTCATTGGAATCCTCCAAGGTTCATATCTGGATCCACAGGGCTTGGTCCATAACCGAATTTCCTTGATTCCATGGATTTCAACCACAGCTTAGTGCCACAGCATTATTAGAAGCAACCTTCCAGTGCCTGAAGGGGCTACAGAGGGACTTTTTACAATGGTTTGTAGTGACAGGACTAGGAACAATGGATATAAACTGGAGAGGGACAGATTTAGACTAGACATAAGGAGGAATTTCTTCACGATGAGAGCGGGAAGGCTCTGGCACTGGCTGCCCAGAGAAATTGTGGCTGTCCCTTCCCTGGAGATGTTCAAGGCCAGGTCGGATTGGCCTTGGGCAGCCTGATCCAGTGGGAGGTGTCCCTGCCTATGGCAGAGAGTGGAACTGGATGATCTTTAAGGTCCCTTCATCCTTAAACTATTGTATGATTTCTGGGTCTGGGCTACAGTTGTATCACTGCTTGCTAAGGATGGGGTTGCTAAAGACATGGTCACATCATCACTAGAACCCAGTGATATGAGGTGATGCTCAGTGCCCGCTCAAGGCTACCGACCTCATCTTGTACTAATACAAGATAATCCTCATGCTTTTCCCCAGTAAGCAGCTGCTCTCTTCCCCAGGTTTTAGTATCATCATCATTCTCCCTGGCCCTTAGGCGGTACAGGTCTTTGACATCCTAACAGTCCACTCCCTTAAATCAGGTGAGAGACAAGAATGCAACAAACCTTTACTACACAAACCAGGAATGCAGCCAGGATGTTTACTCCATAATCTCAGTGGCCACCCGTATGGGCCTTGCTTGGAAAGCTTCCTAACTCATTGGGAGTCCTCGTTAAATAGGCAGCCAGCACGAGGGAAAGGTGCCTGCCTGGATTCTGGTGGCAGGGAACATATTTTGCACTGTGGCCTTCCTGGTTGGTAGTGCACGAGCAAGAATGCACGAGTTTTGTTTTACATGCTAGCAGTGCTAATTTTAATGGCTGCAAACAATAGAATCATAGAACAACCAGGTTGGAAAAGACCCATCAGATCATAGAGTCCAACCATTCCTATCAGTTACTAAACCATGTCCCTCAGCACCTCATCCACCTGTGCCTTAAACACCTCCAGGGAAGGTGACTCAACCCCCTCCCTGGGCAGCCTCTGCCAGTGCCCAGTGACCCTGAAAATCACCTGAAGAAGGGCCTCCCAGATTCCATGTCAATAATCCATCTACTCGGAGAATGGATTTTCTTTTCCGGTTATAAAAAGCTGAAGAACACAGAATTTTAAAGTGTAATATGTATGACTTTAGTCAACAAACAGGATTTTGTGAGAACCTTCACTTTTCATTCTGCTTAATTATCTAGAATTGTCTGTGTAAAGCCAAAGGCTTACAGAGCCTCAGGAGAACACTAATGCATAAATGGACACTACACGTTAATCGGAACGAAGAGGAGCAAGTAACTGCAAATTAAGGATTAGATAAGCAGTTACTAATCAAGAAACAACTACAAAGCTCACATACTCACTGAATACTAATTCTGCTTTAAGCTCTGCTATTTGTAATGAAATGCAATGTTACCAGACAATCAGCTTTTTACTACAGAACAGTATTTTAAGTATGCACCATCTACAAATTATCTCATCTTATAAATACTCAAATGTGTAAAGAAATAGCTGAAAAAATAGCTTCTCAACAGCAGCTAATTTATCACATGGCTTTGCTCATGAATAATTCCACAGTTACATTTCCATTTTAAAACATCTACGGATTTTGTTACCGTCTCAGTTAAACCCCTCTTGTGCTAACATCATAGTGTGGCTCCAATGGCCTGCTTGAGATCAGACTTTAGGAGTATTTGTTGATGTAAATTTGAGATATAAAGTACCTTTCCTGAGCCAACACCAAGAGATAACATGGCAATACAAATAGTTTTGTTCTGCAGCAGCAGTCAGCAGCCTAGATCCTGATCTCCCTTCTATCAGCAATAATCTGATGCACTGAAGGAAACAAAGTCACTTCTAAGTTTCCATCCAGAATGAATTCCGTCCCACTTTTTCTTCAGTCAGTTGGTGGATTCATTTCAGCAGACTGTACTGAAGAGGAAGGGAAATCGTCCTACAAAAGGTCAGTGAAACCATGAATCCTTCCACTAACTTCCATGGCCTTTGGAGGCTTAAGCCCAGAGGAATCCAAACACTGACAGGGACACCCAGCACAGCCCCACTGCTCCACAGGGACTGCACCAGCGTTGGGGCCAGTTGTTTAATATCTTTATCCATGATCTGGACAAGGAGATTGATTGCTCCCTCAGTCAGTTTGCAGGTGACACCAAGTTGGGTGGGAGTGCTGATCTGCTGGAGGGCAGGAAGGCTCTGCAGAGGGATCTGGACAGCCTGGATCCATGGGCTGAGGCAAACAGGATGGAGTTCAACAAGGCCAAGCACCATGTCCTCCACCTGGGCCACAACAACCCCATGTAGTTCTCCAGGCTTGGAGAAGAGTGTCTGGAAAGCTGCCTGGCAGAAAAGGACCTGGGGGTGCTGATCAGCAGCGGCTGAACACAAGCCACCAGTAGCCCAGGTGGCCAAGAAGGCCAACAGTGTCCTGGCTTGGATCAGCCATGGGGTGGCCAGCAGGAGTAGGGAGGGATCATCTCCCTGTACTCAGCACTGGTGAGGAGGCCACAGCTCAAATCTTGGGTTCAATTTTGAGTTGCTGGAGCATGTCCAGAGAACGGCATCAAAGCTGGAGAAGGGGCTAGAGCACAGGGATTATGGGGAATGGCTAATGGAACTGTGACGGTTTAGCCTGGAGAAAAGGAGGCTGAGGGCAGACCTCCTTGCTCTCTGCAGTTCCCTGAAAGCAGGTTGTATCGAGGTGGCTGTTGGTCTCATCTCCCAGGTAACATGTGACAGGACAAGAGGAAATGCCCTCAACTTGCACCAAGGGAGGTTTAGATTGGATTATTAGGGAAAATTTCTTTACCAAAAGAGTGGTGAAGCACTGGCAGAAGCTGCCCAGGGCAGTGGAGGAGTCTCTGTCCCTGTAGGGGTTAAAAAATATGTAAACCTGGCACTTTGGGACATGGTTGGGTAAGCACGGTGGGGTTGGACTGAGGTCTTTTCCAACCTTTGATTCAGTGATACTATAAGTGGTCCTTTGACAACCAGACTTAAGCAGCAAAGGAGAACAATACTGTAGATTTAACTCATCTTCTTCTAAGCCTGCAATGGTAAGACATCATTGGGGAAAAATGGGCATAATGGCTTAGCCTCTAATGAAAATTGCTGAGAATGGTCAAAAGGAAGTGGACATTTGGAGAAAATCAGGCTTACTTGACAGGAAATGAAAAGCAATCAAATGTCAGGCTCTGAAGTTGGGAGATGTTAGAGCCGTGGAGTTGGAACGGGAAACCTAAGCCAGAATGAACTCATATATCAACCCACCTTCACTCTGGTGCTGTTCAGTCCCCGGCCGTGACACATTTTGCTATCTATCACATCGAGACTCTGCCCAAAGTTATTTTTATACCCATAAATATGTCCCAAATGACAATGCCCTGAAGGGGTAACATCTCAGTAAAACTTCGCAATCGCTGAAGGGCACCTCCAGCACTGTTACATCCCCAGAGATCCCAGCCAGCCATCTCCTCAGTACACCACCAGATAGCTCATGGAGAGTGAGCAGGCGTGATAAATGAGCTGTAGTTTTCTAGACTGTGCTTTTTAACAGATGTATTTACACATTTCGCAATCTAGCAGTGGGGATGGTGCATGTTACTGCCAAATGTTAGATGAAATGTTATCAAACAGAAGTCTCCCAACAAATTCCATTATACTGACTATTAAGCTCAGCCTACCGTGTGCTATTTTTCATGGGCAGGTCTCAATCAAGATTTTTTAAGCTATTGTTGCTATTTTAATTACCCTTCTCTTTTTCACCAACACATGAAAAGGACATATTTACAAGAACCAAGAAATTGCAGTACATCTGTCTAGAGACTCGTGCCACTTAAAAGTTTTAAACAATCCTTCAGAAGCTTATTTAATAATTCATTTTTTTAAAAACATATAAAACCCCTAAGTCTGACCCCATTTCCATTTTACACCACTCATTTCAGAAATTTTAAAACGGGGAAAGAAATCTTGCTCCTACCTCTTCCAGAGCCCACAACGAATCAACCACAGGTTTGATCTTCTTACTGTTATATAGACTGAGAAGTTTGTCCATCACACTCTTGATCAGGCCACCTCGGTTCTGTTTGAAGAGTAGATTCAACAGAGAAAATCCAGCAATGACTTTGTTCTCCTCGTACAGCTTGATAGGGTTTACTTTCTCAACCTGCCACCACTGGAAAGGAATAAAAAACCAGCAGGGTTAGAAAAACACTTTTCAAGAAAAGTACAGAGAAGTTCACCAGAAAAATGTCTGGGCAGATGTGACGCACGACTTGTCCATCAGTTCTGACGCAGCAGCCAGGAGAAGCAGTGGGGATTTGATTTAAGGAAGAGACAAAAAATGTACAGAGCTGACTGACCTGCAGAAATAAGAACACAGACATGTGGCAGTCGAGACTGGGGTGTCAGGAGAACAGTGAACGGCCCCAGATCTAGGACAGGGGTCTGGCGCTAAGGAACTGGAACTTACTCCTGCTCCCTCAGGAACTGGGCCTCCCTCCTGACTCCTGCTCCTCCTCTGTTATCCCAGGAGAGCCGCACACGTCTCCCAAACTTTCACAAGCAAGGCTTGGCTACCATTCTTCTTCCCAAAACACAGAAACCATGCACTGCTTATTGGCTTCCATTTACTTTATACTCGTTATTATGTTTGTGATATTTGAGCAAGCCTCATACCATCTCCTGAAACTCTGTTATCTCGTTTAGCCCAAGAGCATCCCTGAGATCGAGATCCCACTTTCTAGTAAGTTTTATATGAATGAGTCAATTTTTAATTAAAATTTCCATACAAGTTCGACGAGTTAATTTTACAGTATAATTACAAAAAGCTAGTTATACTGCTATACAGCATCTCATAGCGTCTTTTGAAATTAAATTCAATTTATTCTTATTTACTCAGTCAATAAATACCAGCACTATCTGAAAAACATTTCAGTTGGAATTGATTTCATGGGGCAAACCTCCTCTACAACTTGCAAGCATCTGGATAGGTTTGTATTAGCAGTAAAAAAAAGCTGCATAGCAAAGATTATCTTATTTTACTTCAAAAAGGCATGAAATTAATGAAGATGCTGCCACTACAGCCATCAAGATAATTTGGGAAGCAACAAATAGCTTCTTGCTGCAGTCTTTGACTTATCTTCTCAACTAAACAGAGACTTCTGAAGCTCCTTTCTCGGGAGAAAGGGGTGTCCTGGAAGCTGTAAATGAGTTCTTGGCAGAAAGATCATATGAGAGATCTTCAGTCAACATTTCTCCCTCTTTTCCTTGCCTGAAGGAATCACTTTCATTCCCAGTTAACTCCTTTCTCACTAGCAGTTTATTTGATGTATGCGTTCCTGTTTTGATCTCATGGATTTCTGATCAGATTTTGTTGTAAGCTGAAGCAAAGCATTTACTGTTTGGATTTTTGATTTGTTGACATCATCAGTTGGGAAACAAACACAACATCAGTCTCCTTGATGTCATTTGAAATGAACGGGGAAGACTGAAAAACGCATTTCTGTGTGGAATTAACTCATGAAAGGCTGGAGATGACTGGACACAAGCCTCATCTTAGGAGATACATCTCCTTTAAGATCTCCTTTAATTCACTATGCTGTCCTGACAGTGTTTCCACATAGGAGTTATCCATATCCATGGATATGATATTCTGCCCTAAGTAAATAAACAATGCAAGCTTAGCCATAGGAGAGATACTTGCTTGGCAGTTAACCATTTCAATGTGCACTGCACACAGATCCCATTACCGTGTAGGACAACACATCAGGCCTCAGAGCAGTCAGAAAAATGCTCTCTTAGAAACATCAGAAGTAACAACTCAGTAAAGATAAATGGGAATGACAAAGGCAAGAATGGCACAGAAAAGATCGAAGTGAGAGGGCAGAACAGAATCACAGCACTGGGACACTTACGGATTTTGCAAAACTGAAGAAGCTTTTTGTCTCCCCTGTAACCATGTTAGACGAACCTGTAAGAGAGGGGTACAGTCACACACAGCTTTACACACACTGATCAGCACAGCATTTACTGAGTGTACAATAATTGCATTGATTCATAGTTAAGAAGAAAACTTCTCCCCAGCTTTAAAAGGGATTAGCAGACATCCTTATTCCTTAGGAATAAATAACAAAGAGGCCAAGGTGACAGAGCCCTGGACATTTATAGGCACTCTGAGATGACCAAAGCAATACATCAAATCTTCTAGACTCAGGAACAGGTTAAGCACTACCAGGTCTATTGACACCAAAGCTCTTCTACAGGTGCTCTCTCCCCTCTGCAGTGAAATGTTGGTTGCCTCGGACAAGCTGTTATTCAGCAAGAATCACAATACGGGTGTTCGCTCCCTGTATCTGTAAAGGTACGTTTGTCTGACTACCACGAGTGTGAGCACTGTGCATGCAGCCCGTTAACGAACAGACCAACAACTCATTGGCAGGGACTATGTTACAAACAAGTGACCAGGTTGGCTTATGCAGTCCAAGCCGAAATCCTAGTGACCCCATCTTCGTTACTGCCGCCCTGCGAGCTAGACAAAAGCCCAAGGAGGCAGGTGTGCTTATCCGTGGTGACACTGCACCTTCCACTGCGATTCTTCATTCCAAATCACAGAATCACAGAACAACCAGGTTGGAAGGGACCCATCAGATCTTCTAGTCCAACCATTCCTATCAAACACTAAACCAAGTCCCTCAAGACCTCATCCACCCATGTCTTAAACACCTCCAGGGAAGGGGAATCAACCCCCTCCCTGGGCAGCCTATTCCAATGCCCAGTGACCCTCTGCGTGAAAAACCTCCTCCTAATCTCCAGCCTAAACCTACCCTGGCGGAGCTTGAGGCCATTCCCTCTCGTCCTGTCCCCTGTCCCTTGGGAGAAGAGCCCAGCTCCCTCCTGTCCACAACCTCCTTTCAGGTAGTTGTAGAGAGCAATGAGGTCTCCTCTCAGCCTCCTCTTCTCCAGGATAAACAACCCCAGCTCTCTCAGGCGCTCCCCATAGGGTCTGTTCTCCAGCCCCTTCACCAGCCCCGTTGCTCTTCTCTGGACTCTCTCCAGAGCCTCAACATCCCTCTTGTGGTAAGGGGCCCAGAACTGAACACAATGTTCAAGGAGTGGCCTCACCAGTGCTGAATACAGAGGGAGAATCACCTCCCTGGACCTGCTGGCCACACCATTTCTGATCCAAGCCAGGATGCCATTGGCCTTCTTGGCCACCTGGGCACACTGCTGGCTCATGTTCAGTCAGCTGTCGACCAACACCCCCAGGTCCCTCTCCTCCTGGCAGTTTTCCAGCCAGGCTTCTCCCAGTCTGTAGTTCTGCACAGGGTTGTTGTGCCCCAAGTGCAGGACCCGGCATTTGGCCGTGTTAAACCTCGTGCCGTTGGACACTGCCCAGCGGTCCAGCCTGTTTAGATCCCTTTGCAAAGCCTCCCTACCCTCCAGCAGATTGACACTTGCACACAGCTTTGTGTCATCTGCAAACTTGCTAAGGGTACCCTCAATGTCCTCATCCAGGTCATTGATGAAGACATTGAACAGGACTGGACCTAGCACTGAGCCCTGGGGAACACCACTTGTCACTGGCTATGGTTAACAGTCCCTGTCACTGTCAATGGTTAACAGTCCCTGTTGCTGCCCTCCTACAGAAGCTTGGACTGCTTTATCTACACACAGTTTGCAACAGGCAGAGCCGCAGGAAAGACGTGTTTACTTGGGGTGCGAAGCAGTCCATGTACATGAATGGAAATCTCTGAAAGGAAGCCTGAGCTTGAATACCTCAAAGTTACATCAAATAAGAACAACAAGGATGTTGAGGCTCTGGAGCAAGTCCAGAGAAGAGCAACGAGGCTGGTGAGGGGTCTGGAGAACAGGCCCTATGAGGAACAGCTGAGAGAGCTGGGGGTGTTTAGCCTGGAGAAGAGGAGGCTGAGAGGAGACCTCATTACTCTCTACAAATACCTGAAGGGAGGTTGTAGAGAGGAGGGAGCTGGGCTCTTCTCCCAAGTGACAGGGGACAGGACAAGAGGGAATGGCCTCAAGCTCCGCCAGGGGAGATTTAGGCTAGAGATTAGGAGGAAGTTTTTCACACAGAGGGTCATTGGGCATTGGAATAGGCTGCCCAGGGAGGTGGTTGATTCCCCTTCCCTGGAGGTGTTTAAGGGACGGGTGGATGAGGTCTTGAGGGACTTGGTTTAGCGTTTGATAGGAATGGTTGGACTAGGAGATCTGATGGGTCCCTTCCAACCTGGTGATTCTATCATTCTATGACAGTATTCTTCCCGATATCTTCCTCCCAGCTGTCCTCCCACAAGAACTACATTACAGCTTCCTTGGCCGCACTGTGATTCCTGTGGGGTGGACAGGAGGGATCCAAGCTTTCTCCTGCACTTCTCCTATATCACCCAATAACGTTTAACAATCTGAAACAGATGTGCAGTTTCAGTTTGGGATTATTTTTTTTTTACATTATTTTAGGAGTTGCTTTTTATTTTCTGCTGTTCCTCAATCACTCAGTCCCTGCTCAGCTTCACTAAAATCCTTGATTGGAAATGGTCAAACTGAGAAAGTACAACACGGTGCCCTCCGCTTCCAGAAGCGGCACAGGTGATTTTAAGTTTTGCAAAGCTTTAGTTTTTAAATATATACTTGGTTTTTTCTACTTACCATATAGAATGTATGTCCCAAGTGGTTTGAGGAGACTGAGGCCTTTCCCAGTATTTTCTCCACACAGGCAGTCCAGAACAATATCAACGCCATCTGCTGAGATTCTGAAAGGCAAGAAAGAAATCTCACTTTGCGACAGGACCCACCAGTGAGCACAACACAGGCTGATTGTTAATGTTCTCCTAACATTTTCCAGGTACGGCAGAAAGGACTCTAAGGCTGAGGCTTCGACCACATGAAAGCCTTCTCTTCATCAAAAGGCAGCTCTAACTCATTCAGTGCTGGAACGTGAAGCTGTTGGGCTGCCCAACCCACATCTTTCAGGTTTAGATGATTGGAAACTATCTTGTTCCCCCTCTCAGAGGGCTTTCAGTAAAATTATATTATCAAAACCTAGCTGACAGACACCAAAATCTGAGTAAATGAGAACGCTAGAGAAAGTATTTTCATTTTGTCAATTAATGTCACAGAGAAAAAGGACGTTTGTTATTTGTGTCTTCTTATGTTCTTTTTCTGAATTCTTAAGGAAACATCTTATCTCACTTCTTCTCAGATTAAATAACTTCACAAGGACATCATTTAAAGTCTTCTGTATCAGACTTTGTTTTAATTAGATGTCAGCAAGGAGATGAATCAAGCATGTGGAGAAGTCACCAAGAGCTACAAACCCAGCCCAAAGGACTCAATCAGGCCATATTATAGAAATCAGTAAGTACTTATACTGTTTCAATAGTTTGCATATTCATAATTTTCCATTAAAGACCTTTGTGAACACAATGTTAACGTGATGCTGAATTAAAAACATGAATCTGAATACTTCAATTTAGTTCTTTTTTTCTGACAAAACAGCAGCCTGCAAAATCCTGTCATTGGGTTGATCTGAATCTAATCTCCCACATACTCACCAAGAAAACAGCCCAAGCAGCAGCGAATTCTCAATAAATACTCTTAAACAAATGTGCAAATAACTGGTGCAGACCCAAGGAGAAATCTGCAAGCTGGAGGCTGCTGACAAGTTTATGGGGCAGTCAATAGGAATTTGATAGGAATGGTTGCACTCGATGATCCAGTGGGTCTCTTCCAACCTGGTGATTCTATGATTCTGTGATAGCACCTAAGAGTACCCACTGGCTCCGGAGGCCTGTGCCTTCAGCAGAGGCACCACTGTAATCAGAAAGCAGGACAGAGACGAAGCTTGACGACTTGGAATGCTTCCTTCTGTTTCCTCACAACCTGGTTACAGACAGCAGCAAAACTGGGCAGCTTCACTTTTTGGTACCGCTGTGTATGTGGGGTAACAGACAGTTTATATTCAGGCTGCAGTATGAGCTCTCACTGTGAATGAAGGATGATCTTGCAATTGAACAGCTTCTGGAGGCTCCCCTGGCTGAACTGACTCCTCAGCCCCAGGAACATTTCCAGGGCTACGCCATCTCTGTGGGCTTTTCTGTTTGCTCATTTGTTCAGGGTGTTGGGGGTGTTTTTTGGACTGGGTATCTTGAGGAATGCTCTTTCCTTGAGCAGCCCAAGCACCTGCAATACAGCAGGTTCCTACCACTGTCCTTCCCCAGCCCCGGTCCACCCAATCCTGCCCCCAGATTGCCAGCCAAGGAGCAGCCTCCCCCTTCCCTCAGGGTTCTGGTGGGCGCAGCAGCCAGCAGGCTGCCCTGCTGCCAGCCAAGCACTTCAGGCAGTACATAGCAGAGAGCTAATGGCCAGCAAACCAAACAGCTACGCTGTGCACCCCCTGCCTCTTCCAAAAGGCAGCAGAGAAATCCAGTTTGCCTTTACAGCATTCTCAGAAACAGCACTGTACTTCTTAACATTTTTTAATTTCAATGCAAAGGGAAACTGCACAAATCTGAACACCAAGTCAGGGTATCACTATGCTTGCAGGGTGCTAATTCTGACTTTTAATTAGGACTATGAAGCCTGCTAATACTACACACCTTGACACAAAGAAAGAATCATAGAATTATTGAGGTTGGAAAAGATCTCTAATCTCATCCAGTCCAACCTCCAGCTCAACCCCACTGTGCCTGATAAACCACGTCCCTGAGCACATCTACATGCCTTCTGAACCCCTCCAGGGATGGAGACTCCACCACTGCCCTGGGCAGCCTCTGCCAGGGCTTCACCACTCTGTCAGTAACAACATTTTTTCTAATATCCAATCTAAACCTCCCCTGGCACAACTTGAGGTCATTTCTCGTGGCCAAGAACCACCGAGTAGCTTGTCACACCTACACTTTATCCTTTACATCTGGTTCTCTGCTGCATTGATCTATTGAGAGGTGAAAAAGTGAGTGAAAATGCAGGATTACCAAAAGTGACTTCAACAGAGCAAAATTCCATCCCTTCATGAGCAGGTCTCTCTATTATTTCAGCAGCTACAGTCAGGGAACCATCCTCAAAAGAACTATCCTGATGAAGGCCAGAAGCAGTCAACGCTACCCGTGATCACGAAGTTATCAGAGTTAAAGGGGCTTTGATCCTTTTTTTAAGCATTGGTTTCTGTTGTATCTATTCCCATATCACACACTCACTTGACCATATTGGTTGCCGTCCCTGCCCATAGTTAGGAAATAAGTTAGTGCTGAACTCTGATTAGCATTTTCAAGAGTTTCTTGCTGAATAACAGCAGTAAAGTGGGGATTGCTGGATTCCAGTCTTCACCTCCCCACAGCAGTTTTCCAGGGGCAGCAAAACCCTTCAGTAGGCAAGACACCCCCCAAAGGAAAGGCCATCAAAGGGCTGAAGAGACATACTGTGATTCTTCTGAGCTGTAAGACAATGGCAGGGTGAACAAGGCCTGTCTTTTCGGTGAAACTTCCCATATGGAAGAATCTTCCTTTGATATAAAATGTCCTTTGTAATGCACCATTTCAAATGTCCTCTTAAGCCTGTGCAGTGTTTCAGAAACAGCAGGAAGATACCCCTCTCCTTGCAACCAGCAGCCTGGATTGGTAACAGCCCATACAACAGCCTGCTCTGTACCACAGACCTACTTTGGGGGTTGGGAACCCTCGTTTGAGGAGAGCTTCCCAGGCTCGGCAGGTCTCTGAGGAGCCTCCCTGCTGCACTGCCTCGGGGTGTCCTGGGGAAAATGTCGTGGTTCACACTCAGCCACATCATCCCATGTTTTGACAGATACGAGATGAAAAGTAAGCGTTATCCTTATCTCTCTGACAACTAAAAACAAAGGGACATTTTTCAGTAAGATTTTCTTATAAATTCTAAAGTTTTGCCATCTGAATCAACATTGGTATCTAAACCCAGACAAACTGGAAAACAAAGTATTGGAAAGCTTGTAAATAGAAACACACATGGTGACTTCAAAAGGCAACAGGATGATTCCAATCTAAATGCAAACAAACAAAATCTCAGGATCTGGAATTAAAGCAGACATTATGTGCTCTGATATCAGTCCCTGGCAGAGGATAAGAACCCAGGCAGGTGGAAACACCCCAGAGAACTCCAAAACCTGGACAACTTACAGATCCACTGGAAATATCTTACTCAGTGCATGGCAGTGAGCTGCTGCATATGGACATAACGGCCTTGATACTCTTCCACTGAGTTTACTTTGCTGGTAAAGTATGAATATGGAATAACAAAGCTTGTGTTGCCTCTATAGAAAGAGCAAGATGCTCGCTACCTTGTCCCTTGTAACGGACAGATGGAATATCTAAGTAAAATTCCCAAACTCACAGACGCCATCTCTTCCCATAAATAAAGTCAGCTCAGAGTCATTCACAGCATTCTGCCAGATACTACACAGCCTTTACTCAAGAAAATAAAAGATTACCTTTTTACTTCTTGAACATAGTCTGCATTTCTGTCAAACAGGTGAGTTACCGAGTCTTTGATTGCTTCGTGTTTGAAAGATGAAGCTGTTCCAAAAACCGTAACGTTGGGAACAGTCGAGCAGAGCTGAGCAACAGCCTGACCCTGCAAACACATTATTACGTTAGTTTCCCACCACAGGAAGCGGTTGACAGACTTCACAACTGCCAATTCACTCATGACACAGCAAGATATAAACCCAAACCAAACATATACAAGGACTTCCCAAACTAATTTATCACCAGTGCAATGCCGTTCAGCCACAAGAAATAACACTTCAATGGAAAGGATATTCTGGAGACAAAGCAACTACAGGGATAAAATGAATTTAATCTATGAACAGCTGTATTGGAGAAAAGTTGTCCTTGTAATGCAGGCAGTGTAATTTAAGGGAAATGGCACTGATTTGCAAGGACCACCAAGAATGATTGTTCGGAGAGGGCACGAGCATCATCTCTAAGTCTCTGCTTTGCACCCCATGAGTATCTCCCCCAAAGCGATGCCAGCAGGCTCTCTGCACTCTGTACCCCAGGGCACTGCTGACCCCTTCTGTGCCAATTCACACCCTCTCCGCTAACCAGGAAGGCCCTGCAGCGCCTGATGCCACAACAGAATTTTTGGCTGATACTGTAAAAGCATTTGGCTCTCTGGTACTCTGACACAGCTTTTATTGTTCAGGTTTTTGTGGTACCAGTACAGAAGGGTCTTGAGCACTCAGTCCCCACACAGCATGCAGTCTAGCATTACAAAGCAATCCTATTTTCTTATGGTTGCCAGTTGGCATAACAAACACTACATAGTAAAGCAAATCTGGTTTACCTCCTATTAATAACAATAATTACTACTGACTATTCAAAATGCAGGAATAGCTATGAGTCATGCTAACTGTTCTACTCAGGTTGGTGTCCCAGCCTCACAAACAATCAAGAGCAAATGGGTGAAAGTGGCCCAGACTGGGTACAGGGACACCGTTCTCCTCGTAGATCCTTCCAGCTTTCACAACTTCCACCTCGTCAGCTTATTTTTCTCTCTTCTGATGTTTAAATGAGTTTGGAGGAAGTTCTTGCAGTGTGTAAGATGCAAATTTCATGTTCTATTTTTAATTTCTGGGCTCTGACACAGAACCATGGCTTCTTTCTAATGCTGTGATGAAAATCACAATACTGAAAAGGACAAGTCACCTGGGTCTGTTGGACCCAACCTGCTCCTACTGACACAGACCCAACCTCCTCCCACCGACACAGACACCCGTATGCACCTACACACCCACACAGGTGTTCAAACAGCACAACTGCACCCGAGACAGAGCAGCTGCAACAAGAGTGAAGACTCATCAAGCTGGAAGAGAAGCAGTGCAAAACATTTTCACCAAAGCTTGCTTTTGTACTACTTCAGTTCAGCATTTGCCCAGATTTGTGTGGCTGTTCCTTAGGATTTCATAGAATCACAGAATCATAGAACAACCAGGTTGGAAGAGACCCACAGGATCATCGAGTCCAACCATTCCCATCAAACACTAAACCATGTCCCTCAGGACCTCATCCACCCGTGCCTTAAACCCCTCCAGGGAAGGTGAATCAACCACCTTCCTGGGCAGCCTATTCCAATGCCCAATGACCCTCTGTGTGAAAAACTTCCTCCTAATGTCTAGCCTAATGTCTTTCTCCTAATGTCTAGCCATTTCCAGCTGATCAGGGTAAAACTCAGAGTGTGAGTATATTTGCTGGCTGGAAGCACAGAGACAAAGGTTGGGAAAGGACTCTGCCTCTTGCTGCAGCCTTATCACTCCACTAGAGCCAGTATGGTTACATAGACACATCTAGAAGCAAGAAGCCTAAAAGTACTGATGGAATTCATTGGAGTCTTACTTATATTTACAGTCTAAAGTTTGCAATTTGTAAACTGTATGCATGACCAGTAAAATCACTCATGGCTGAATACATTGCTGTTCATTCCAACCAGAAACCCTGGTTATTAGTATGTAAATACCAGTAATCAGCACTTGGCTTTTTATTTAAAGTACAATAAGTCAATAACCCTGCACCCTCCCCCTGGGAGCTTGGCATTTTCACATACAATGTCGAGTGTAATTGCCAGTGATGATCCTCTGAGCTACACATCGCAGGAGGACAATGTTATCATTTTTATATTGTGCCATCGAGGAGTTTCAGATTGATTTCCTACTGCATTAATCGGTAAACAGCTACAGAGCAAAGCACAGTTTATGTGATTCTGTGGGCATGTACCAGTAAACACGGGGAAGGGATACATCCTCACTCTTACTTTGCAGAGAAGAAATAGAAGAGCACAGCAAATTAAACAACCTGTCCACCAGCTCAGAGAAACTTACAGCAGGATGTCAGAATGACTGTTGGTAATCTAATACCACAATAAATGACCTTTCTTTTTATAATTATCCACCAATTTCGTGGGCTGGAATCCCCAGTCTCTTCGAAATCATAGGAAAATCCATTCTTGAGGGGCCTCACCTCATAAGATGTAACATCTTGGGGAGCAGAAAACGTTTCGTTACCCTCATAATTCATTTCTCTACTACTTATCCTCTCACTACAAGTCCAGGTTTGAGCCTCAATAAATCTTGCAGCATAAAAAACCCCCTGGATTCTGTGTCTCTCTTTTTCTTACGCATTTTCAGCAGCAATCTTCCCTTCTCACTTTCTCTGTCTCCCAGCAGACCACCACCCACAGCGATCTAGGCAAGCCGATATTTTATGATGTATGTTACTAGAGTGAAATTCTGACATTATTGATCTCTTCTCTAATTAGTTTTCTGCATTTTCAATCTAACTTGGGAAGACAAGGGATAATGAGCATATCCTGAATCAAAACCACTGAATGTTTCAAAGGTCACATATTAGAACAGAAAACACGTTGATGTTTATCCTGCAGCAGGCGATTAACATTTAACAAACCGGCAGTCGGATGAAGAGGAGAAACACATAAACCCCCCAGGATGTGTATAACCTGTTTGCTTCCTGACTCAAATTTGGTAGCACATCCCTCCTTCCCCCTGTAGAGATAAGCTTATCTGAAGCCCCAGATCAGAACACCTTCCAGCTTTCTGGAGATTTTTAAAGCCTAAAGCTGACTCATCCGGCCTGTAGTTTTACAACTGGATGAATACCACTGAAGCAGTTTGAGGCAATTCCACATAACACTCTTCTTTCTGAAGATCTGAATTCAACGTTGACTCTTCCTTGGTTTTGTGCAAAGGATTCTCAGTGTTTGCCTGACAGAAACCTCGGAATGAACCCTGATACCAGACCTTTCATGCCTTCCCCACCAGAGCAGAAGAATTGAACTCACCCTACGAACTCCAACACTCTTCTAATTTCTGCGGAATCTGACTAAGCTCCAAACCAGCACTGTGGCCACACAAGTCACTCCTAAATCTCCTTTTAATCCCTTAAGCCATAGCTGCCTCTGGATTAGCAGAGGGCTACACAATTTAACTGCAAGTATGTGGGGCCCCAGTGCTCAGGATGGCCACGGGGGTGGATGCACCACGGGGTCTGCAGCTGGAAGGAGGAACATCTTCTTCCCAAGGCTGTGGTGCGGCAGGCAAGGCTCCCACGCCAGCTCCCGTCCAACCGCACTCTCACCAGGAAGAACCCTTTGATCACAAGGACACCCAAGCTCTGCCCCATCCTGTCCTAGAAACTGCTTCGTGGTGGACAGAGCCAAGAGAGCTCTCTGCATCCTCCCTGCCCAGATAAAACCACATGACTTCTGCTACAGCTTCCACCATGGAGATCACAAGGACGTGGAAGCAGACACCACATTATGAGAAATAAGGCATGAAGTCTCAAACCTCCCACAAGAGTGTCTGATAAGATAGACATGATCTGAAAAATGAAAATAAAACTCTGCACTCATCTGTTTTTTTTCATATACAATACAAATTCCTACTTGACTACAGACTAGATTCTTGCTTCCTGAACCTGGGCAAATTAGTAAGTGGTAATGAGCAATTCTCACTTGGACAATAAATTTTACCTTTAACAGGATTTAGCAGTCTTTGAAAAGAAGGATCGATTGCTTCACTGAAGGGATAGACATGGTTACAAAATACTCCCTTAACATGGGATTAATCTCCTTTAAAATCTATATCTAATTTATAGACTACTTATTGTGCAGCACTCCACGTGGTGGAGTCCTCAAAGAAACTAGTAACTGAATTAAAGCATTCTGTGCAAATCAAGCATGTTCCTAATACTGGATTTGGCATCGCAGTCTCAAATCTCTGCCTTCAAAGCCTGTTTGATGGATTCTTTTTCAAGGTATCATGTCTATAAAACCAGCATGTTACACATATGATTATTACGGGATTAATTATAAATAGATATGCTTGTAGTAGTTTTATAGATCTAGTAAAATGACTGAAATTTCTTTACATTCCTGTGCTTTTACTGTAGGATTAGAAACTTCTCTCACTGAGATAATCACATGAAAAAGCAGATTTTTGGGAAGTGAAAATGAAACAGAGCATTCTGTGCGTTGAAAAATTTCAAAGTAGAAAAAAAATAGTCATTGACACTTAAAAATCAATACACAAAGCACAAACAGAAGAAAACTTAGTAATCTAATTAGCTTATTAATACTTTCTAATTTCACCGGTCGAAATATAAATAAGGGGTATAAGTCAGTGGATTTCTGAAAGGATCTAACCTAAGGGCATGAGCCAGACCTCAGTCTGATGCACTGAATTACAGCAGTTACAGCACAGTGTACTTTCCAGAAAGCATCTTTTCTGCTATGATGTAAATTTAAACCGAACCCAGCATTATAGCAAGAGAGAACAAACCTGCTATAAGATTCTATGCTGCAAAACTACATCTATTGGAGCCAACAGCATCAGAAAGAGATTAACGTTTCTATGATACATTTGTGCAGCCCAGAGGTGCTGCAGCATTTAAAAAAAAAAAATCATTCAGATGGAATCTTGCACAAGAAACCTGTCTGGCACTGAACGTGAGGAGAATGACATTTCCAAAACACTTTGATGCCACACAACCGTAGCTCAGGGTACACAACACAGCAAGGAAGCTGCAAAAGAGCACATCTACTGATCTCCTGGCATCAGGGAAAACTCTTCTCCAGCGTCAGAAGCCAGATACACAACACTCCATCTCCTGAAGGTGTCATTTTTCCAATTACAGCAAAGGAAATTGGAAACCAAACACAATGTGAACATTGCAGAGTGGACAAACTGAAATGTTACTCTTGAACAAGCGCATAGCAGCATCTGCTATGCTCAGTGCACCACAAATAAATTTGGGAGCAAAGGGAGAGGAAGAGTCACCACGAGACCAGGATCTCTTTTACCCTCAGAATCTGTTATTTTCCACAACAATTAGTAGGATGCGGTTTTCCCTACCCTCCTTGCAAACCTGTGCAGCTGATTTGCATCCAAAACTCAGGGCTCAATTTCCTTCTAGTCCAAACCCTCTTCAGTTTAGAGGAGCTGTGACAACGCACCGGAGCCGAAACCCTTGCCCAGAGGACAGGAGCTCCCTCTGCAAAGGTGAAAGAGCCAAGGAGGAGTTAAGCACTGCCTGTCCGTGCCAGGACTCAGCAGGGGATTCAGGGAAAAGAGAGTCCTTTGGGGGGTGTAGGGCGGAGAGGTAAAAAAAAAAAAAGGCTGTCAGAGGCTGTCACTGCTTTGGTCAGGGACACTGCTTTCCATGTGCAGGTCACCAGGCTTTTGTGTTTGATTAGCAGATGATGCTGTGAGGCAACAACTGGAAAGAGAGCGAGGCATGGCACTGGGACTCTCCTGAGCTGCTGAGGGGGCACACGCTTCTGCAGAGGCTCTCGGTGGCACGAGGCAGCTTGGCGCAGAGACATCCTGTCTGGCTTCAAGTGAGACAACTCGGTACTAAACACAGCCCGGACCTGGTTTCACAGAGCTCTCTGTGAGCTGATTTATTCCCTTCCTCGGCTGCTGGAGATGAAATAAGAAGGAAGCACTTGGGGTGTACTCATCAAGTGCAGAAAGGCTATGAACTGCAAATATGAAAATAGCAAGCGCAGCCCTGGGAGGCAGCGACAAAAGATTTCAGCAGAGTGGGAAGTATGGATGCCATTGTACAGCGTGCTGGCCGGGGCCAGGAGAAGAGCAGGGTACGTTCCAATTATTCACATTGACAGAGGGCTGACTCAAACACTAGAGTGCTGTTTAATGTGCTCCTACCTGCTAGGTGCAGACAGCCCTAAATTCAGCCTTACCCACACAATGTTTAAAAGGATTAGGGGTGCTGTGAGACCTATTTTAAAAGGCTCTGGCTTTCATACCAGCTCATTGCTGCTTTGCTGCCAACCAGCTAAGAGCCCAGCAAATGCTTCTGCATCTGCCTGGACCAGTGTCTGCAGAATACAGACATCTGACCCTGGGAAAAAAGAGGTATGAACAAACCATCCTGCTTTCTGCCTGAAAAACACAGGCCAAGAAGAGCATTCAATGCTAAGCTTGTTCTAGCCATAAACACATATACATCTTCCCCAAAAGACCTGAAAGAGGTGCCCCAAGAGGAAAGAAAATCTAATTTTAATTAATGAGCAACTCCAGCAGAAGAACAAAGATACATTAAGTGGTCACAAGAGAAGTCTGGAAATGGTGAAAGCTATCTCACTGAGTAAGAAAGAATCTGAAGGAATAACAACACAGGTATTTTTTTAAGGAGAAATGTGATAATTCTCCTGAAAGGGTTCCTGGGACAGCTGCCTGGGACAGCAGGTGACAAGATGGACTAAGGAGTGCCAGGTCCTTCTCAGACAAAGTATCACTACGTCAGTAATTCAGTTTGGAACACATCCTCAAATATTTGCCGTTTATGCAGGGGAGACACAATAAAACAGGAGGTTCCTGCCAAGGAGCAACCAATCCTGCCAGGATGACCTGGATCTGTTGCCAAGTCAGATTTGCCCTTCAAATCCAAACCTGAGCACTGCATCCCTAACTCACTCTGCCTGCGCTTCCTCTTGCTGCTCAGCCTGGGAGGGAAGGTCAGATCACAGCTTCAGGATGGCAATCGATGCTCCTGCATGGAAGGCAGCTAAACTGTGCCATCTTCAAGATCAAAATGCTGAAGAATTGGCTAATAATTCTGTCTTGCGTCTGACGAGTTCATTGGTGAAACTGAGTAGTTTACACAATCTTCCTAAACGACCCAAGTCTTGTGTCCTAAGTGTTCAGAAGAGGAAAGCACATAACAAAATGGGGATAATGGTTCTCCCTTACTAATCCAAATCCATGAAAGAAGTAATTTTCTAGGTAAGTATGATAGAGAGAGAATGGATTTATTGAAGCTAGAAGAGAAGAGCCTAAGATGTTTTGCTTTTTGGTTTTTTGAGTTTGTTTTTTTGTGTGCTTCTTTTTTTTTTTAAAAAAACTCAACAGTACTGCATTTATACTAATTCAACTAATCCGGGAGACAGTTTACAAGTTCACATCAATAATTTCAGGAGCAACTTTATAGTCTCATACAAGCTTGCGCTGTGACTTGCACTGAATGCACAGCCTTCATTTTACAGAACTAATTGCTTCCCACAGCAGATCAGCCCAGCGGGGTGCACACTGCTGCTCAGTTCTCTCAGTACTCTTTATTGAATCGCCAGTTTGCTTCACTTGAAAAGCGGCGTGGGAGTGTATTTGTGAAGGGAACTACTCTACCATTGTCTTACTGACATTTCATACATTAATTACAGCATTTCACAGTTAAGAAAGGCCTATATATGTCCTACAGCAAGTCATACATCCTTGCAAGCTCTGTTTCTGAGCATTGATGCCTACACATGTATAATGGGAAGGTTTTGAAGTTTAGTGTCAGCTGACTTTCTCTTTAGTTCAGAAGGGCACTTAAATATTTCCGTAGCTTTAAGCATTTCAACTGTATTCCTATTACACAATTATATCTTTGTTAATTATCGAACTGCCTTGCAACTCGCTCTGAGGGTTTAAGCAGAGTGTCAAGCATCCTGCCAAGCAGAGGCGTGAGCATACGACAACTGTCCCTGTTAGATCACAGCCAGCAGCAGCTGGAGTAACAGAATCATAGAATCATAGAACAACCAGGTTGGAAGAGACCCATCAGATCATCGAGTCCAACCATTCCTATCTAACACTAAACCAAGTCCCTCAGCACCTCATCTACCCGTGCCTTAAACACCTCCAGGGAAGGGGAATCAACCACCTCCCTGGGCAGCCTGTTCCAATGCCCAATGACCCTCTGTGTGAAAAACTTCCTCCTAATCTCCAGCCTAAACCTCCCCTGGTGGAGCTTGAGGCCATTCCCTCTTGTCCTGTCCCCTGTCACTTGGGAGAAGAGCCCACCTCCCTCCTCTCCACAACCTCCTTTCAGGTAGTTGTAGAGAGTAATGAGGTCTCCTCTCAGCCTCCTCTTCTCCAGGCTGAACAACTCCAGCTCTCTCAGCCGCTCCTCATAGGTTCTGTTCTCCAGCCCCTTCACCAGCTTCATGGTTCTTCTCTGGACTTGCTCCAGAGCTGTGCAAGGTATTAATTTCTCATCAAAGTCTGATAGAATCACCAAATGCAAGTAAGAGTCTGCACCACACTCTCCTAGAAGAGCTCTAGAATTCCTCCAGCCTGCTTGGCTGGCCAGGCTGAGCACCAAGGTAGTTCCTCTTAACCTCCTCATCTCAGGAAAGGGAGAGACAGCAAAGCCAAACCTAGCTCTAGTGCAGCCCCCTTCACAAACAATCGAACCAACAAGCCAGCCCTACGAAACAAACCCAACACAATCTCTCTGTTCAAACACCCTTTCTAAGCAATGCAGTAGGTCCTGCTCTTCAGATTGGCGGCTATGATATGATCAAGCAGAGTGAGTGAGCGTCCACTTCTCCCCTCCTGCTCTGAAAGGAAAGGTGCTTCCCTACAATGAGACAGAGTTTCCTGCCATGATCAGCGGAGATTGCACGATGCACGATGACCTTTCCGATGAACAAGTGGCCCTTGCCACCCCACTGACCATGGCAGGGTGCTCATTTGGCACATGGGACAGGACATAACTGTCTGTAACAGAGATGGGTATGTGAGACTTTTTTCAAGACATTCCCTTGGCACATTTCCTTTTTCTTCACACCATCTTCTGATGTTCCCTGGAAGGTCTGGAAATAAACGAACTGACTTATCTGAAGCATCCCGTCAGACCTTAAAAGATACCGTCACAGGCTGATCATACCCCGAGCACAGACGGAAACACAATTGCTATGGCCACTTCGCTACCAAAAATATCTATAAACAAAAGCAAGATCACATATATAAATAAACTGAGGCAGTTACAAGTAAAGGTTCCCTGAGAATGTTCCCTGACTCATTTCACTGAAAAAGCTGCAGGGTCCTCCTAGAGGGGACTGGGCAGCCAGAACAAAGAACCGCACGTTTTTGAAGCAACAAGTTGGTTTTCATAAACTGCCTGAATCAGCTAAAATAATCATCTTGCATAATGAGAAAGGAACAATTGCAACCTTCTAGTCGCACAGGGAGCCTACTGTCTCATTAAAGTGCTCAGGAATTTCTATGACATTTAGAAATAAAATGGACAGGTTTCCCACTTGCTGAAAGCAGGAATGGGCTTTCTATCTCTTAAAGCAACTGCACAAAAAATACCTCTCCCCACAGTGATTCCAGCGCCAGTTTTCTGGTTTACTGGTGAAGAACTTTGTGAAAATGATTGTCTTGATTGAGGCTGTTAAATTTCAAAAAGGAGGAACAGACAGATTATTGGAGCTGTTAAAGGAGTAACACAGACCCCTCCGACACCTTTATGCCACCCTTATGCCATGCACCTCCAGAGTGGCGTTTCACCTGTAAGACCTACCAAGCAATGAGAAAAGTCTTCCCTTTTCAAACGCAGCTGTACACATTGTGCCCTTGCTCTTGGTCAACTTCACTGCTCTTCCTGCATCTCTGGCTTTCTACTTGGAAACTATTTTATTTAACTCCTCAGCAGTCGATGGATCTGGTTTCTCCCTGTTCTCCCGGCAGTTAACCAGGACCCATCCCTCCTTTGGGTTCTCTCACAGAAGGTCCACAAGCAGCCACAGCAGAGGCTGCTCAGAGAAAATCCACAGTTAGAGAGAGGAAGGCAGCAGCTCCTTCCAGAACGGCCCCGCACAGAGGCTGAGCACCACTGAAGGTAACTACAGGAGAGCATCAACAGTGTTCCAGGAAGAGAAGGAAGAAATAACTAGGGGGTTAGAAAGAGGAAGAGATAGAAAGAAAGAAATGTAGCAAGGATGCTTTATCTTAACAAGGAGGAGGCTTCGCTTTTTCTGGATCCATGCATATGTGCAGGGATTGCTTTGGATGCTTTGCTAACTCTGTACACTTAGCCTGGGTTTGTACAGCATCAGCAGGGCAAGGGGCTGCACAGCCACAGCTGAGCTTTCGATTCCTGTAGGATACACATTCCCCTAAATGTATGGCCTCATGGTGCTTTAACAGCCCAAAATTCCACAGGAAAAGATTTAATATCAAAGAACAATAAAGTCAGCCATAACACTCTAGCTCGTCCAGTGCTGAGGCATAATACGATTATAAATTCCGTTCATTTACAGAAGTATTCCAAGAGGACCATTTACTGCAAGTAGGATTAGCGTTAGCTAAAAATACTTTGTGCAGGGAGCTCATGAATTTATTCCTTTGATTACAGCCTTCTTTTATATGAGACCCCAGAAGAAGGTCTAAGGGCACAGAACTAAGGCGTCTGTGGCTGCCCACCAGACCTCAGTAGGCAACAGAGTACTAATTTAGCATAAACAAGGTGCAACAGGAACACAGAAGAGGTACTTTAGCTTGAAAGGCTGAGATCTGCTACTGTTCTCAGGTGGTAAGGTCTGTCTTATGGAAAAGGACTGCATAGCTTCAAATGCAAGCAACCTCCCCTGTCAGTATCTTTAATATTTTATATAGGCTTAAATATTTTCCAAAGGAGAGAGTTTTTTTCCCTAAAAGACAGTCCAAGGAGCTAGTAACACAAAATGCTGAATGTTATTTGATTGCACGGCCTGGTATTCCACCAAATTCATCCTACAGCTGCTTTGCCCAAGCAACACACCTCCTTACACAAGCCATGACCTTCAGCAAACACCCCCGCCTCAAAATTAGCATTTGTACATTCTCCTCAGGGCTGGCACGACAGCACTTTCCACCACTTTCAATTCCTCTACAACAAAGAGACAAAAAGGAAGCCTTTCACAGAGAAAGCATCACAGGGGCTCACACAAGGTATCTTCAGGAGGACTCCAAGAGGGTCCTTTACTGCAGGGAGGATTACAGTTACTTACACATGCCTTGTGCAGGGAGTTGGTTCATTCTTTCTTTTCATTACAGCCATCTTTTCCATAGAAGTACACGGTGCATAAGTTCAAGAATGCAATGGGTGAGACAACACTTGCTCCTCGATCTCTGGCAACTAACTGGAGGTTTTGGGAAGGGTTTAGGGTAAAGCTTTCAGTCAGAAAATTTTATTCCACCTAAAACTGCTTCCAACCATTCACATCAGCCTTTTGATAGGAAAACAGATGCATTTCCTCCCACCAAAGCCCCTCAGACAGGGAAGTCAGACATCAAATAGAACTGCAGGGACTGGCTCATTCCAGAAACTGGGATGCGTCAGGCTGCTTCAGTTACCTGGTGACAGGGAAGCAAGAGAAGTTCCAACTTACCACCCCACCTCCTGCTGAGTGAACCAGCACAGACATCCCTTCTCTCAGATTGGCAACTTCAAAGAGCATCATGTAGGCAGTTACAAAGTTCATGGGAAATGCAGCAGCTTCAGAAAAACTCATGTCATCTGGGATCTTGTAGACAAACTCCACTGGCGTGCACACTACTTCGGCCCATGCGTTGTAGTTTACAAAAGCCATGACCCTGTCTCCAATCTGCAAACAAGGAAGAAAACAACTGTAAGGACTGAGACTACAAGAGAGCAAATTGTAAGGCCTGCAGCTCTGCTGTGCGAGCTGTGGGTCACCGACTGACCGTGAGGGAAATGGTGCTCTGTATCTCTAGCAAAACAGTAGTGAAGCTGCTGAGCTTTGGGCTTTCACCATTCTTTAACTGTATTTATTTAAAAAGTTGAATTCAACAAAAACATCCAGACAAAGTTAAAAACAGCTTTTCTTTTTTGCTACGTTGCTTCTCTGATGGAGCTACCATCTTCAGTAATATAGATCATCAGTGCTAGCAGAGGCCCTAGAGCACAAATGGGGCTGTAAGCAACAAAACCAGCACTCTTACTAATAACTAAGAAATCTGCTTACAGAAGAAAAAGGGAAAATTAGGAAAAACTATTATAATGCTATTGATGAGATGCACGGAATAAACAAAACTACATTTCAGACAATTTTCCCTTTGCTTTCCCTGTCTTCATACCAGTTTAGAGCTACTTTTCCTTTCGGTGCAAAAGTATGCTGGCAGGCAGAGCATATGAAATGAAGGCAACATCGTTTGCAACCACCCTCTATTTTTTTATCTTAATTACTGATTGTATCAATACATTCCCACAGTTTTCATTTCTACAGCCATGTGTCAGAGCAGAATTTGATCCTGCAACTTCAAATAAGCCACCTTAAACATACTTTGGATTACGAGGCACGACTAAGTCTACAAGGTGAATCTGACAGGATTTAAAAGAGAACAGAAATAACCTCTTTGAATGCAGCATTTCTCGACTCAATGTCTTTGGAAAATACATAGTAGCGAAAGGGCATTTGACTATGGAGACAAAGATTTTATATTACTACTGGACAGAGGAGGTTGTTCCTAGGAACTGTTCAGAGGTCCAGGCACACCAAATTCATACGTTTCTATAACAGTCTTCGCTGCAGCTCCAGGTTTTACAACAGAGATAGTGACTCCCCTCAGATGGGCAATAACAGTAACAAGGCAACTGGAGCTCTGCGGCTCCTGCAGGGACACAACCAGGCTGAGAAAGCAATGCTCACATAAAAGCATTAGTTGGTCTGCTGGGGCTACTGGGGAGAGCTGCAGAGAGCAAACACTTGGCCAATACATATTAAAACCTTCACAGACGTGACTCTTACAAACTCTTGATAACAGCTTCTCAGCAGCAACCCCTGCACACCTTTTACCTCGTCCTAGATCTCTTTGTCTTGCTATAATACACCAATAAAACCAGCATCCTTAACCACAAAAGGTGTGTTTTGAAAAGAGTACAAGTAATACATCACAAACAACATCAAACTTCAGGACTTCACATTTTAACTAAAACTAAGAGCAGCGGTTCCTCTAAAATATCTTCACTTACCTGCCTGATATTGTGTCTTATGTTCTACAGCTGTCCACTAACACTTTAGAAACACTACAGGTTGCTCTTGGGTTATTTCAACTATATTCCTCAGCAGTGGAGTGCTGCACAACACCTTCCCCTTCCAGCAAACATTTCCAGCACAAGCGCATTTTGGTCTCCCAAGAGCTTGTCATCACTTTGGCTCTGGGATATTGTGGGTTTGCTAAAAGCCAAGGTGCTGCTGACAGTTCTGAAGGGTTTGTCTCTTAGAATGAGGGTGTCGAAAGAGAACTGTCATTCCAATTTCACTGAAATGCCTCCACCTTTTGAAAAGACATTCACATTAACAATGCCTCACTGGTAACCACTCTGTGGTTCCCTTTTGTTGTTAGAGAAGCGTCAAAAATCCGAAGCCTGCTAGGATTAATTAGTGAAGATGTTAATATGTCCTATATCCTTGCAAACAAACATAACTGACTACCGAAAGGAATGCAGAGAAGTCCCTCCTTCTGATTCCCAAGTGATTCTTAGCAATAATAAATACTATATTTTACCACAAACACGGAGCCTAGACACCACGTCAGATCGAGCCTCCACTCCTGAGCATCATCCACACAACTGGAGAGGGACCAGCATTTCGGCTCAGAAGAAATCAGCTTTTTCTTGTAATGGGGGAAGGAACAGGCACTACATCATTATTTCATAAAAAGACTTTATTTCAGTGTACACTGCTGTCAAAATGGACTGCCACTCAAGGCTGTCATTTGTCATACAGTGGATGATGCAACCACGGCAACTGAGGACAAAAAAATAGCTGGAAATCTCTCATGTGTAGTAGCACAGACGACACAGACTAATGGTCAGTAAAACACATTTTTCCAGAGCATGAAATGCCTACGGCTTTAACATGTCTTGAACTGGAGGAGATCCACAAAGGGGAAGAAGGTGAGAAGATGCAGGATGCCACTCCTGCCATTGCTACGAACAGAATGTAATGGCAGATGTCAAGGAGACAGGCAGCATCGGGCATAGAATCATAGAACAACCAGGTTGGAAGGGGACCCATCGGATCATTGAGTCCAATCATTCCTATTAATCACTAAACTATGTCCCTCAGCACCTTGTCCACCCGTGCCTTAAACACCTCCAGGGAAGGTGAATCAACCCCCTCCTGGGCAGCCTCTGCCAGTGCCCAATGACCCTTTCTGTGAAAATTTTTTTCCTAATGTCCAGTCTAAATCTCCCCTGGCAGAGCTTGAGGTCATTCCCTCTTGTCCTGTCCCCTGTCACTTGGGAGAAGAGGCCAGTTCCCTCCTCTCCACAACCTATGCTCCTATTCTGTGCAAGAAATCCATAAAGTAACGGGCAGGATGCTCCTGCACCTTCCTCAGAGTACGTTCTCCTGTAGATGGGTCCACACCTGTGCACAGAAGTTACCCTGAGTGCCACCCCTTCTCCTACATCACTCACACACTGGCTATGCAGATTATACGCAAAGTCCAAAATTCCCCAGCTTGTTTGAATGTCAGGGCGAAAACATGTTCTGCAGTCAGAACAAAGACCCAACTTTTAGAGATCCAGAATACTCAGTCAGGTGCAACGTTATTCAAACAAGCACCATACGCTGTAGCCTCATGATGACATTTAAAACAGTGAGAACTTCTAAACCAAGAATATTGCCCTGCAGCAGAGACTTTCTATGATCCTTTCATAGAATACTCTTTGATGTGGAGCATACCTATAAAACACAAATACTCGAGCGGAACAACTGAAGCAGCAGAGTTTTTCAAACAGCAAAGTTACTGTTCAGTTCCTGCTTGCCACAAAAATCCTTGTGAGATTGTGAATTGCTTCCAGGCAGAAACAGGGCAGGAGAAATGCTCTGAGAAGAGCTCACCACCGAGACCCTACTGGGAACTAAACTGGTCATTATCTTCACTCAAGTGAGCAATTCTACAGCTCTTCTAGAAGAGCAAAAATGTTACCTTTAAATAAAAATATATCAGGTCATTGCTTTCCTAAGACCAACATACAATCAGAATTCAGAAAATGCAACTACTTAATGATACGAGTGACCTGGCAAACAGCTAAGATAGGACTGATGTGTGCTAACTTAGTTTTTATTTCAAATTTTTCCTATCTATTTAGGAAACAAAGTGCGAGATTGAAGGAAATATACATGTTTAACATGGAATAGGAGGCAGGACAGAATGCCGTTTATATGCAATAAGAGATAGCAAAGATTACACAATGCCAGCCAGTGATGAAAGGTTTATTACATACGTTAACCACTTGTCATTATCACTGTTCTGTTAGGTGAAACAGATCCTTTTCCTGAGTGATTAGAATCACACACCCAGAAGCAGGGCCCCAGTTTTGTCTGCGCCCCATGAGTACTCATGGTTGCGAGAATCAGTCCTTATTGTAGATGAGGGTCTTGTCAACTCAAGACCAAAAGCTGGAACTAGAACTAGCAGTGGGCTTTGAGGAGCAGAGCAACCATGACAGCAATCACAGCCAAGAAAATAACTTAACAACTTTACTCGATTTCTTTTACTTTCTTAAAGCACATCAGTCACGCTTTCCAGTTCCTATTTACCCACCAGGATATGCACATGCTACAAGTGACTTTTCAGGAAGGATTTGAAGGAGATGACAGTAGTGACTTCAGAAACTAATTCAAGAAGTCGTTCTCATGCTTGGGTAGCTGCAAGGAAAAATTGCCCTTTCAAATCTCAACGGGGTGGTGGAGGCTGCTACTGCTGCCAGACGAGAAGGGACGAGGGACAACGTACTCAGTGAACTGGTGTTTGTCTAGTCATGCTCTGAAAATAAAATATTACCTCAAATCCTTTCACACTGTCTCCAAGAGCTTCTACAATTCCAGAGCATTCAAATCCAGGAACAAGGGGCGTCTTGGGAGGGTTGTCGATATTCCCCTGTCGCACCATCAAATCGATGAAGTTCAAACCACTGTAAAACCGAGAGAAAAAAAAGAAAATCAAGACTAATGTAATAGATCAAAGCAGAGGAGGAAAATTTGACTCAAGGAATGCCAGAAAACTTCAGAGCAGCATAAGAGGGACCCAGCAGACAGTCACATGGAGAAGACTGACTTTACACTGTGCTGTACGGGCCTCAGGCAGAAGGGCCCACATGCAGGGCAACCACATCTGTCAGCAGCCCCAAAGCCTACAAGTCCATCTGGGAGTCACATGAAGAGATTCACAAAGGACATTCAGAATCTAGACACATCATGAATTCAGTGAATACATTACTAGTTGGCAAGTAAAAGCAGCTCAATTTAAGAAGAAAAGCCCAAAACTTGACACATTATAGATGTTTTGGGCCAAGAGCATCCTGATGGGACTGTCCCAGCCTTTAAAGTGACTCCAGGTACAAATCTTGTCTTCATCTCAAGCAGGAGTCCAAACTTTTAAATGAAATTCCCAAGTAACAGACAGGCTGTTGCTTTAAAACTGTTCCTCTTGGACCACTTTTATAGACTTTTACAAAGGTTATTTTGTTCTTTGGAGCTCTTAGGGTTCCTGCTCTGAAAAACTACAGGTCTTTGCTGTTATAGCAAAACTCTTAAAGCATCTTTCCTTTGTCCTTCATATTCTTTCCAATTTTATTAAGTCAAATATGAATATTGTGTCCAGTTCTGGGCCCCTCACCACAAGAAGGATGTTGAGGCTCTGGAGCAAGTCCAGAGAAGAGCGACAAAGCTGGTAAAGGGGCTGGAGAACAGACCCTATGAGGAGCGGCTGAGAGAGCTGGGGGTGTTTAGCCTGGAGAAGAGGAGGCTGAGAGGAGACCTCATTACTCTCTACAAGTACCTGAAAGGAGGCTGTGGAGAGGAGGGAGCTGGGCTCTTCTCCCAAGTGACAGGGGACAGGATGAGAGGGAACGGCCTCAAGCTCCACCAGGGGAGATTTAGGCTGGAGATTAGGAGGAGGTTTTTCACACAGAGGGTGACTGGGCATTGGAATAGGCTGCCCAGGGAGGTGGTTGAGTCACCTTCCCTGGAGGTGTTTAAGACACGGGTGGATGAGGTATTGAGGGACTTGGTTTAGTGTTAGATAGGAATGGTTGGACTAGAAGATCCGATGGGTCCCTTCCAACCTGGTTGTTCTGTTCTGTGAAATATTGTGGTTTTCTAGGCAGCCACAAAAAACACAGCTAAAAAGGTAGCAGTTATCTACCGTGCGCACGTACTGACTACTGGTTAAAACTTCCAAAACTCCTCACTAGCTAAAATACGCTTCAGCACTAACCCAGTGTTCCACAGTACAGCCCTGTGCGCATTGTTCACCAAAAACGCTGCATGCTGACCCCTGCCCGACTCTACGAAGTGATGCACACAGCCAGTCCTGCTCCTGCACGTGACGCCAGTGACCCTCGGACACATAATGTGCACCACTGTTCACAAGACAGAGCTGTAGTGGGCTGCTATTCACAACATGAACAGACTGAACAGACCCAACAAAGACAGAGGTAGAGCAGGAATGCAGAGTAAGCAGGGAGACAAGACAGCATTCACGAGATGTAGGTCACTGGGGAGGGGGGAAGGCAATCCCACCACATGTAGATAATTGTAATGGGGGGGCGCAGGGTGTTCAGAGCAACCTGAACTTTTAGCTCTGTAAAATAAGATTACACATTCTTTCTTAAACACAGGACTTCGACAATCTAGCTTAACAAACTCAGGAGAAAAAATGAACATTCAATCATAAAATAGTTTGGGTTGGAAGGGACCTTAGAGCCCATCCAGTTCCAATCCCCCTGCCATGAGCAGGGACACCTCCCACTGGACTAGGCTGCCCAAGGTCCCAAACATTATCGAAAACAAACCAACCACCTTGATGTGCTCACACACAGAGCTCATAGCATTAACCACATAGAAGGTTAGCAGCGGACAGCACAGTTAAGTTGGGAGCTGTAAAATGATTCTGGAAAGGCCACCTCTTATACAGTGGGTAAGGCCACCTCTTCCATTGCCACCGTAATCATAGAATCATAGAACAACCAGGTTGGAAGAGACCCACCAGATCACCACGTCCAACCATTCCTATCAAACACTAAACCATGTCCCTCAGCACCTTGTCCACCTGTGCCTTAAACACCTCCAGGGAAAGTGAATCAACTCCCTCCCTGGGCAGCCTCTGCCAGTGCCCAATGACCCTTTCTGTAAACATTTTTTTCCTAATGTCCAGCCTGAACATCCCCTCTGGAGCTTGAGGCCATTCCCTCTCATCCTAATGTTGTAATGTTGATAACCAAAAAGAGAAATTCCAAATAATAAAATACATGGCAGTCATCATTTGGGGAAAGAAAAAGAAAAACACCACAAAATGAACTCCCCCGCAATATTCATGGGCAGCCCTGTCTGTGTGCAGCCTTTCCAGCAAGGTCCTGCTGGACACATCTGTTCGCACCGTGGGCATCCTACAAAAAGCTGACTTTTTCTGCATCCCTGCAAGGAAGGGCAGCTGGAGGCTGAACTGTAATGTGGAAACCTGTGCAGGGACATGCACCGTGATGTCATATATCAGAGCAACAAGCAGACAGATGGATGTGGCAGATACCATAGCTATTTGATAATAACGCAGATTACAAATGCATTACTGCAGCCCTTTCTAGAATGATCCATTCTCATGAAACAACTGCTCAAGCAATTTTTGAAAAGCTACATATCCAGTTTCGCATCTAACAACATAACACTAGCAATTCGGTTCTTTTTGACTTCCATTTCTCCTTCATCTGCCTTTACCCTCAGTAAGAGGCAGCAATACTAAATAAAACAGAGAGTTCATCTCTATTACAGTGCACTTACAAGACCTGATACTAGAAGAGGTGTGATAAGGAGAGAAAAAACACTATACGAGCTACATAATACCCAAGACCCATGTTTTTTCATGTTAATGACTAGCTGGAACTGAGAGTGTTCATCAGCATTTCTAATAATCTCTGGTCACTTTCTTCTTCGCTCACCTCATCCTTAATCTCCCATATGTCTACATATGTAGACATATGTACATCCTTAATCTCCCATATGTCCGCATCCATGTTACTCTCAGACATCTGTTTCCATTCTACTCCACTTTCAAGTAAGAACAGAAAAAAAGTTGTTTTATTTTACCTGCCAAATGTGAACAAGCCTCATCAGTATCAATAACCTGAAAGTACAATTATGCTATATGGTAAAATCAGCAGTCTGTGCTCCTGAGAATAACCTGGAGGGCCCATGGATGAATGGTTTGTTCAGTAACTGCCTCCAGGACACTCAGTCGTGTCAAGCCTCTCACTGAAATTCGCAGGAGCCACACGAAAACGCAAGTTTGATTGCACAGAACATCCCAAGAAAATGTGTCTCACGAAGAGGAATGGTCTTAGAGATTAAGCACGATTTATTTCTTGTACATGCTGGCACAGCCTGTGGTGCGCAGCCAGACAAAGTGAGTCCTCAGCTTTAAGCCACGGCAGATGCAGAATGATGCAAATGCAAAGAGATGCAGTGACTAGAAGTGCACAGTTTCTTGCAGTTACGTGCTTTTAATCTAGGATCAAGAGCTGGATGCAAATGAAGACAGGGAGGGACACAAATTGCTAAGATCAATACATTGACATAGGGGTCCTGGAAGAATCTTTCCGTGAAAGTGTGGGGATTGGTGTGAGCTGCACAGAACAAATTACCTGGAATCGCTGGAGGCTGTGCTTATCAAACACAGAAGCACACCTGAGTCTGACTTGCAATGCTCTACCATAACGCTAGTTTTGAGCACCTTGAATATTATTTTCCATACTGTGATTTAGCTTTGCTGCTTTTCTGTTTTCTTTTTTTCAGGTGTGGGAAGTCCTGCAGATAGAAATCTGTGTTCTGGACTTCCCTCATCATCAAACCAGCAATGGTCTGCTTGGTTCTCCCTGCTCTGTCCCGTGCACTCCAAGACACCCAGTACCTTCCCCTGCAAAATAATAACTCAAGCAGAGCACCCCCCACTCTTTGGCTGGGAGAGGGGCTGCTTCAGCTCTTTCTCATTTCACTAAGACTCCACTGAAATCAACCACTGAAGTTAACGAAGTACAACAGAGCAAATAAGAGGATCACTGAGTTTTACATTCTTAAAACTCTTTCTCTTACCCTGGCCAGCAAATTGCCCGACAATTGTTAAAAAAAATACAAAGAGGGAAGGTTTAAAGTGATCAGATTAAATGCTTTTAATCTAGAGACACCCACAGTGTATGAAGGAGACTGCCTTTCAGAACAGAAGTGATACGCTGTCCACTACTCTGCTATACTTAGGATTTCTTTTATCTGCTGCCACCTTTTTTAAGAGCTGTTATCTCGCAGTCACAGAGTCAGAAAGGTCACTTCTGCCTCATTCCTCATGACGCACAA
The DNA here is from genome assembly GCA_033558105.1 of Coccyzus lansbergi. Taxonomy (NCBI): domain Eukaryota; kingdom Metazoa; phylum Chordata; class Aves; order Cuculiformes; family Coccyzidae; genus Coccyzus; species Coccyzus lansbergi. The sequence goes on from JAUMJK010000059.1 coordinate 679,025, forward strand.
GTATAGCGGCACAAGGAAGAAATAATTATAGCAGAGAAAAGAAAAATAGAGAGGTAATTACAGGACACCATTCCTTACTCATACACCCCATTTGAAATGCTGCTTCGGTTTGTTCTCTCTACTCATCTCATCTTTTAACCACTGTGTATACTAGTATTCTGCAGACTGCAAATTACCACACAAACACAGCCATTTCAACTGCTCCACCATTATCAATCAAAAATTACTTCAGGAAATATGCCGAAGCCGTGACTCAGCTCGGACATCGATGGCTGTTCCATTTCTTAGTCACTGAGCGAGGCTAACACATGACTCATCTCAGCTGACACACTTTCAATTGGATCATTGATATTCCAGACCTTCAAAAGAATTATTCATCTGGCTTAGTGCTAATAGCAACATATCCTCTGTCTCTTCCACTTATAGTGCCACACTACAAAAGAACAGGTATGATTTAACTGGGATATACACGCAATGCGACTGGTTTCATCCGCCAGTGAATGCTGAGGCCACACAGAACTTGCACTTTTTACGACATACACTATTTATCCTGCATGCACACGTTCTTCTAAAAGATTATTTTTCTCCGCAAGTTAGCAGAGAGAAATAATCCCATCCCTCTAATGATGGTCAACAGCAAAACCGATTCAAGTGAAACCACCATTTGTCATCACCACTTACCAGAGCAGCGCACCCCTGGCGTGTCCCACACCGCGCACACTCACACACGTGCACCATGCCAGGCAGAGCTAGCAGGTGTTCTCCTCACTCCATCTCCCAGACTAGACCGCAAGTCCATCACCATCCCGATCAATCTTCCGTATTTACAGACTCGGGTCAAGAAGATGGGAAAATTGATTTTGCCTGGCTTGGGAGCTCACTTTGGTGACCTGCTCACGTTTCAGTCCGATGGCTGTGACACGCTGACTCTACACAGCCAGTAGGCTCCTCTGGCATGAGGGGAAGCTTCCAAGACACACACCATATTGTGTAACCTGGCAGCAACTACTGAGCAGCTGAGCGGGTGTACGGATGTCAAACAGCAAGTCTGCAACTCACACAGCTCGCTGGGGACAATGCAGCCTTGGGAAGGAACTGTGGCTGGAGCACAGCTGAACTATTTCTGTTTTACAGTTCTTTTGCAGGGAATCGCTGTTGGTTATAAACATGTAGAATCATAGAATCATAGAACAACCAGGTTGGAAGAGACCCACCGGATCATCGAGTCCAACCATTCCTATCAAACACTAACCCATGTCCCTCAGCACCTCATCCACCCGTCCCTTAAACACTTCCAGGGAAGGTGAATCAACCAGCTCCCTGGGTAGCCTGTTCCAGTGCCCAATGACCCTTTCCATGAAAAAAATTTTTCCTAATGTCCAGTCTAAATCTCCCCTGGCAGAGCTTGAGGCCATTCCCTCTCGTCCTGTCCCCTGTCACTTGGGAGAAGAGTCCAGCTCCCTCCTCTCCACAACCTCCTGTCAGGTAGTTGTAGAGAGCAATGAGGTCTCCCCTCAGCCTCCTCTTCTCCAGGATAAACACCCCCAGCTCTCTCAGTTGTTCCTCATAGGGCCTGTTCTCCAGCCCCTTCACCAGCTTCGTTGCTCTTCTCTGGACTCATTCCAGAGCCTTAACATCCTTCTTGTGGTGAGGGGCCCAGAACTGAACACAGGTTTCGAGGAGTGGCCTCACCAGTGCTGAGTCCAGAGGGAGAAGAACCTCCCTGGACCTGCTGGTCACACTGTCATTGGCCTTCTTGGCCACCTGGGTTGCTGTCAACCAACACCCCCAGGTCCCTCTCCTCCAGGCAGTTTTCTAGACAGACTTCTCCTAGTCTGTAGCTGCTCAGGGTTGTTGTGCCCCAAGTGTACCTACTGCTTTACTGAAAGCAGAATGCATGCAGGCACTGCAGAGCACTGTAACACCCGCAGGTATTTCAAGGAATACATCCACATGCTCAGAACATTTAAAGTTTTGCAGGGTGACTTTTGTTAACTCAGTGGCTGAAATCAAAAATCACTCTGTAAACATCACCATGTATTCTTAAAGGGGACTACAGCCCTGCCTGAGAGCAAAATGAGGTACCCAACAGTTACTATGCTGCCACTGCCTCTTATATGCACTTAGCATGGAATTTCTTGCATAAATAATAATTTAAAAAAAGGAAAAAAACTAACCCAAAACAAATGAAAAGGCAAGAATCCTCAGCCCTTCATTTATCAGTTTTCATTCAGATTGGTGGATATCACCATTTTTCATGGGCAACGCCCCGGGCAGGGGGGAAATACTCACACAGGTCACAAAGCTCCTGCTCCCCATCACATCCTGGATGAGAGGCACAGAATCTGAACAGACCGAGACACTCAGCTACATTAACCCACTGGGATGTTCCAAGGTCTGAGGTACATCCGCTGCATCGCTGCTCAAAACAAGCTCACTGCCCCACACCAGCACAAATTTTAATGCGAGTTACTTCTGAAACAAACAACTTGGCCTTCACCTTGGAGTTTATCTTCTGGAAGCACTGTGTTTTCACACAGCTAAAGACACAGATAAATCCCTGCTTAGGCAAAATTAATTTGGTCTTTGGTGCAGACTGAGCACTGAGATCTCAATACTGCTGTTGTCACTGAAAAACACCATCTTGTTTGCCTGAATCTTAGAATCACTTGGTTGGAAAAGACTTTTGAGATCACCGAGTCCAACCGTACCTGCCCGTGACTAAACCAGACGCCCGAGCACCTCATCTACCCATCTTTTAAACCTCTCCAGGGATGGGGACTCTGCCATCTCCCCTGGCAGCCTCTGCCAGTGCCTGAAAACCCTTCTAGGGAAGAAATTTCTTCTGAATGTCCCATCTGAACCGCCCCTCCTGGTGGAGCTTGAGACCATTTCCCAAAGGGACTCGTGTACTGAGCACCAGCTACCCAGGGCGAACAGCCTGCTCCAACTGCCAGGGTCAGTGCTGCGCTGCCGTGCACCCTGCACCCCACACCCTGCATCCCGCACCCCACACTGCATCCTGCCTCCCACACCCTGCGCCCCGCAGCTTGCACCCTGTGCTGACCCTGCACTGCCCCACATCCCGAACTGCCTACACCCCACACCCTGAACCTCGCACCCCACACTGCCTCACCCTGCCCCATGCTGGCATCCCGCACTCCACAGCTCAGCACCCTGCTTCCCGCACCCTTCATCCTACACTTCACACCCTGCATCCCCCACCTCGCCCCCTGCATCCCGTGCTGCCCTGCACTTTGCCTCATTCATCCAGCTCCTCTTCCCCTGCATCCTGCACCCCACACCTCGTGCTGCCCAGCACCTGCATCTCACACCTCGCAACCTACATCCCGCACTGCCTGCACCCCACACCCTGCACCTCGCACCCCATGCGGCCTCCTGCTGCCCCTTTACTGGCATCCTGCACAGCCCGAGCTGCCCGGCACCCCGCACCACTCCCCCTGCATCCCTCACCCTGCACCCCCCACCCAGCCCCCCGCATCCCTCCCCCTGCATCCCCCACCTTGTCACCTGCTCCTCGCACCTCGCCCCCTGCACCCCACGCCTCACCCCCTGCATCCCGCACCTCGCACCCTGCATCCCGCACCTCGCAACCTGCATCCCGCACCTCGCACCCTGCGTCCCGCATCTCACACCCTGCGTCCCGCACCTTGCCCCCTGCACCCTGCACCTCACTCTCTGCATCCCTCACCTCACCCCCTGCATCCTGCATCTCGTCCCCTGCACCCTGCATCTCACCCCCTGCATCCCGCACCTCACACCCTGCATCCTGCACCTCGCAACCTGCACCCCACAACTTGCCCCCTGCATCCCACACCTCACACCCTGAATCCTGCACCTTGCAACCTGCATCCCGCACCTCACACCCTGCACCTCACACCCTGCATCCTGCACCTCGCAACCTGCATCCCACAACTTGCCCCCTGCATCCCACACCTCACACCCTGAATCCTGCACCTTGCAACCTGCATCCCACACCTCACACCCTGCATCCTGCACCTCGCAACCTGCATCCCACACCTCACCCCCTCCATCCCGCACCTCGCCCCCTGCATCCCATGCAGCCCAGCACCCTGCAGCCCACACTTTGCCCCCTGCATCCTGCACCTCACTCTCTGCATCCCTCACCTCACCCCCTGCATCCTGCATCTCGTCCCCTGCACCCTGCATCCCGCACCTCGCACCCTGCATCCTGCACCTCGCAACCTGCATCCCACAACTTGCCCCCTGCATCCCACACCTCACACCCTGAATCCTGCACCTTGCAACCTGCATCCCGCGCCTCACACCCTGCACCTCGCACCCTGCATCCCACAACTCAGCCCCTGCATCCCCCACTCGGCTCCTTCATACGGTGCTGCCCCGCGCCCTGCATCCTGCACTCTGCATCTTTCATCCCGCACCTCACAACTTGCATCCCACACCTCACACCCCGCATCCCGCACCTCGCCCCCTGCACCTCGCATCTCACTCCCTGCATCCCGCACCTCGTCCCCCGCACCTCGCAACCTGCATCCCGCACCTCACCCCCTCCATCCCGCACCTCGCCCCCTGCATCCCATGCAGCCCAGCACCCTGCAGCCCACACTTTGTCCCCTGCATCCTGCACCCCACACTCTCCATCCCTCACCTCGCCCCCTGCATCCCGCGTTGCTCTGCACCCTGCATCCCGCACCTCGCCCCCTGCACCCCGCACTGTGCATCCCACAGCTTGCCCCCTGCATCCCGCACCTCACACCCTACATCCCGCACCTCGCAACCTGCACCCCGCACCTCACACCCCGCATCCCACATCTTGTCCCCTGCATCCCACATCTCGTCCCCTGCACCTTGCCCCCTGCGCCTCGTCCCCTGCCCCTCGCACCTCACACCCCGCATCCTGCACCTCTCCCCCTGCATCCCGCACCTCACACCCCACATCCTGCACCTCACACCCCGCATCCTGCACCTCACACCCCGCATCCTGCACCTCACTCCCTGCACCCCGCACCTCACACACCACATCCCGTACCTCTCCCTCTGCATCCCGCACCTTGTCCCCTGCACTGTGCATCCCACAACTTCCCCCCTGCACCCCGCACCTCACACCCTGCATCCCGCACCTCGCCTCCTGCACCTTGCACTGTGCATCCTGCTCCTTGCCCCCTGCACCCCACATCCTGCATCCCGCATCTTGCAACCTGCATCCTGCACCTCGTCCCCTGCACCTTACACCCTGCATCCCGCACCTCGCCCCCTGCACCTCGCATCTCACTCCCTGCATCCCGCACCTCGGCCCCCGCAGCTCACCCCCTGCATCCCGCGCCTCGGCTCCTTCATACGGTGCTGCCCCGCGCCCTGCATCCCGCACTCTGCATCCTTCATTCCGCTCCTCGCCCCCCGCATCCCGCGCTTCCCTGCACCCCGCACCTCACCCCCTGCATCCCACCCCTCGTCCCCTGCACCCCGCACCTCAGCCCCTGCACCCCGCACCTCGGCTCCCCCACACGGTGCTGCCCCGCGCTCCGCATCCCGCATCTTTCATCCCGTCCTCGCGTTCCTCCCCGCGACCCGCATCCCGCTCCTCGCCCCCTGCACCCCGCACCTCACGCCCCGTTATCCCGCACCTCGCGCCCCTCACCTCGCCCCCTGCACCCCACGCCTCCCGTCCTGCCCCCCCCCGTCGCGTCGCCCCGCGGCGCTTCCCCTCCCCGCGCCCCCCGGCCCCGCACCCCCCCCGGTCGGTACGGACCACGCTTTGACGCGGATCCTGGCCTCGCCGTCCCGCGGCTCGGGCATGGCCCTGCGGCAGGCGCGGAGCTTGTTGAGCCCCCCGAAGGCCGCCAGCACCACGGCGCGCATCTCCTGGCCGCCGCCGCCGCCGCCCGCGCCGCCCTCCCGCTCGATCATCTGCTCGGTCTCCTCGCCGCGCGCCGCTCCCTCCTTGGCCATGGCTGCGGCTCCGCGGCCGCGCGGCCACCAGCGCCTCCTCCGCTCCGCTCCGCGCCCGCAGCGCCGCCCCCGCCCCGCCCCGCCCCGCCCGGCACCGCCGCAGCGCCGCCCGCACACACCCCGCTCCTGCCGCTCCCCCGGCCCCGCAGCACCGCGCCTGCTCCGCTCGCAAAATCACGCAGCCAGAGGCGCTCGACCGCCTCCCCGGGCAGCCTGTTCCAGCGACCAGTGACCCTTTCTGGGAAACATTCCTGTCTGATGTCTAGTCTGGACCTCCTCTGGTAGAGCTTGAGGCCATTCCCTCTCATCCTGTCCCTTGGGAGAAGAGCCCAGCTCCCTCCTTTCTACAACCTCCTTTCAGATAGTTGGGGAGAGCAGTAAGGTCTCCCCTCAGCCTCCTCTTCTCCAGACTAAACAACCCCAGCTCTCTCAACCACTCCTCATAGGGCCTGTTCTCCAGCCCCTTCACCAGCCTCGTTGCTCTTCTCTGGACTCACTCCAGAGCCTCGACGTCCTTCTTGTGCTGAGGGGCCCACAACTGAACACAGGATTTGAGGAGCAGCCTCACCAGGGCCGAGTCCAGAGGGAGAAGAACCTCCCTGGATCTGCTGGTCACGTCGTTTCTGATCCAAGCCAGGATTCCATTGGCCTTCTTGGCCACCTGGGCCACTGCTGGCTCATGGTCACTCACTGTCAACCAACACCCCCAGGTCCTTCTCCTCCAGGCAGCTTTTTAGACAGACTTCTCCCAGTCTGTAGCTGCTCAGGGTTGTTGTGCCCCAAGTGCAGGACATGGCTTGTCCCACTTCTTGAAGTCCAGAGAGGAGACCTCATTGCTCTCTATAACTACCTGAAAGGAGGTTGTGGAGAGGAGGGAGCTGGGCTCTTCTCCCAGGTGACAGGGGACAGGACAAGAGGGAATGGCCTCAAGCTCCACCAGGTGAGGTTTGGGCTGAACATTAGGAAAAAATTTTCACGGGAAGGTTCATTGGGCACTGTCAGAGGCTGCCCAGGGAGGTGGTTGATTCACCTTCCCTGGAGGTGCTTAGGGACGGGTGGATGAGGTGCTGAGGGACATTGGTTAGTGATTGATAGGAATGGTTGGACTTGATGATCCAATGGGTCTTTTCCAACCTGGTGATTCTATGATTCAGCCTCCTCCAGGTTAAACACCCCTAGGTCTCTCAGCCGCTCCTCCTAACCTGTGTTCTCCAGACCCTTCCCCAGCTCCGTTCCCTTCTCTGGATGCACTCCAGCCCCTCAACACCCTCCTTGTAGCGAGGGCCCCAAACTGAATGGTCTCGCCAGTGCCGAGAACAGGGACAATGGGCCCTGAATGGTCTCGCCAGTGCCGAGAACAGGGACAATGGGCCCTGGGCCTGCTGGTCACACTGTGCCTGGTTCCAGCACCTCGGTCCAACCCCATCACCCCAGGGCACCTATGTCTGACCCACCGTGAGTGAGCTCATCATGGGGGATCCCATGCCTGAAGGCAGCACCATGAATCCCGGGTTAAGTTCTGGGCCCCTCACTCCAAGAAGGACATTGAGGGGCTGGAGAGTGCCCAGAGAAGGGGACGGAGCTGGGTCAGGGGCTGGAGAACAAGGGCTGCGAGGAGCGGCTGAGGGGCCTGGGGCTGTTCAATCTGCAGAAAAGGAGGCTAAGAGCAGACCTCATCACTCTCTGCAGCTCCTGGAAAACAGGTTGTGGCAAGGTGGTTGTTGGTCTCTTCTCCCAGGTAAAAAGTGATAGGATGAGGGGAAATGGCCTCAAGCTACACCAGAGGAGTTTTAGCTTGGATATCAGGAAGAAAAAATTCCTTTCCTGAAAGGGTTCTCAGGCCCTGGCAGAGGCTGCCCAGGGAGGTGGTGGAGAGGTTTAAAAGACAGATGAGGTGCTCAGGGATCCAGTTTAGTAGTGGGCAGGTATGGTTGGACTCGGTGATCTCAAAGGCCTTTTCCCACCAAACAATTCTATGATTCCACAGCTCCGTGAGGCAAACCCTCCTGATATGTTCAAGAGCCCCTGGAGCATGTTAATGCTGTTAATGAGGGTGGGTGCCTGCAGCTTCCCCCGTGACAGCCAAAGGGTTTGTGGGGAGGTTGCTGGTTGTGGCTCCACAAGTGTCTGTGCTTTATCACTGTGAGATACCTGCCTCAGTTTGTTGATGGCCCCTCTGTCTGAATGAACCTGCTGCTTCAGTGCCTAAAGCTTTGCATGTATATATGAAGTTTCAAAAGTCATTACTGTAGTCCTGTTTTTCTGAGTGACCCTACCCATAATGATTTGAAGCTCTCTCTGGTCCTCCTTGATTCTGAACCATAAGTAATTAATCCTTAGTGGTTTAACCAGGTATTGCTGAGCATCTAGTGAGCGTTCCTGTGGAGCTCTTTGTGGACACAGTTCTTCCATCAACCCGTCTGCAGCAACAGTTCATCCTGGGAAGTTTCGGGACCTTGCTAGCTCTTGGCTGGGTTTGGCCCCACAGTCTCTGAGGGCTGTGGGTTTATCACAGCCAGAGTCCCTCAGTATTCTGCAATTTTACAACACGCATTTATTTCATCTTAGGCTATGCACTCGGCATATTATATTTAGAGGGAACAAAATAACCTTGGAAATGTCTTAGCTATAATAAGTAATGAGGTAAAATACTTTCATTTGCATTAAATAACAAAAGTGTAGGAATGGAGAGAGTTTTTGTATTTCTTTCTATGTATGTAACAGCTGTCGGGGAGTGTCTGTCTAATCTGCAGAAAGTTTGCAGGCAAAATATTTTTTAAAGCCCATTTCTGAGAAATTGTCATCTACGATCATGTCATCTATTGTGATAAATTTGTCATCTATTTGTGATAAATGAAGCAGGAAACAGTATAAGTTAGGAGCAGAAGGGAAGGAGTGCTAGCCAAAGGGAAGCTTCACTGACTTATCTCAAGAAGCTGAAACAGATTTTATCACAAATGGAGTCAGATGCCTCAAACACCTCTTACTTTGTCCTTAAGACATGTATTGGACAAAGATTCAAAAACCAGCTCATTAACACCATCGAGAATTTTCTATGTGACGTATTAAAATAACGCCATCCGCTTCACTCTAAATAGCAGCTTTTGGAGGGACCTGACCATTATAAAGGTCAGGAAGCTTTTTTCCTCTCTTGATCGCCTGGTAATACTATGAATATTCCCTTCCCTATTCCCTCTACGTGGCTGATTCAGTGCTGTAATAGGGAATACAGAGTTCTGTCACTTTAGATCTGGCCATTTGAATGCATGACCAGGCGGGCAGCAGCTGAATAAAGAATAACACGCGTTTGAGTCCAAATGATTCACTCAACTGGCATCTTATTACAGCTGTAACTCAAATGAATGGTACAGTGCAGAATAACTGGGAAAAGTAAAGCAGAGAGCATATGTCAACTAGGTGACAGCCAGAATGATGAAAAGGCCATGGGGCAGCTCTCTCACATCACTCCAGTGGTCTAAAACATCCAAAGGAGGGAATCTGGACTTTGAGACTGCTTTTTCTTTTCTTTTTTTTTTTTTTTTTTTTTTTTTTTTATGGGTTTATCTGCTGCTGTAGTCCTGTTTTTCTGATTGACCCTACCCATAATGATTTGAAGCTGTCTCTGTGCCACCTTGATCCTGAACCGTAAGTAATTTATCTTAAGTGGTTTAACTTGCAAGTCGAAGTGATGAAAGGATGGTCATTTCATAGAAACAGCATGTCCTGCTTACAGCAGCACCAGTGCTTGCACTCATCCGTTGTGGCAGCTGAGGTAACACACAGCAGGTATTTTTGCATGAGACCAAATCCATTATTTTGATTATTTTGATTCATAACCTCTTCTTTAGGAATAGATGATGCAGTGCAGAAGCTTGCACTAAGATGGGAAACCATCAGGGTTTATTCTGAGAGCTGACTCCAAGCCCTGCCACTCTGGAAACAGGCTGTGGAATGGCCATTCTTATCACTTAGAATGTCAGTAAAATCACAGGAAATTGGGATGGTGGCTTTCCTTTGGCTCCCATGGCTGGTGGATGAGATCTGCACAAGTGAAAATACAGGACTCAATTCACGAGTGGGTTCGGGTGGAGACAGTATTAATGAACGTTCTGTGAGAAGCTGAACAAAAGGGAGTTAAGATCACCATATTTAGTGATCAGCTGGTCAGGTTGGTGCGATCTATTCAGATGCTATTCTGTGCAACAGTGGTTTTAAAAAGCACTTTTGGAAATTAAGGGAAACCAGAACAGTGTGCTTGTGGCTAAATGCTGGCCAACACCTCTTCCCAATTCAGATCCTCTGGTTTCAGGAGATAATAATTTGTTCAGAATAATAACTTGTGTATTGGGGACAAAATTACTTTCTTTGCAAAAGTTCTTCTGAGGGTTGGTGCCTGAATTTCATGGAGGGGAGCAGCCATTCAGGATCAACCTGACTGTAGTCCTACCATGCTTTGGAGTAAGCTGAAGAAGCAGTAAGTGTTACTGGAAGCACAGGCAACATAGAAAGTGAATAAAAAACTGAAGTAGATGGATTAAATGCAAGGTTTGATTCTCTGTGGAAGTGAAAGAAACCAAACCAAGCAACCCCTGGACCTATGTGGAAAAGAGCTATCCTATGTTACATAGCTCTAGTGTACTTTGTGTCGGGGTTTTTGGAAGAACAACCAGCAGGTTTGTGTTCAAGAAGGGCTTGACATTACTGTATCTGTTTCCCTTCTCAGCAGGAACAACAGTTGAGCAATGGCTGATCCCTTTGCTCAAACAAGGTCATGCACAGAAGGCAGTTAGAATGGATAATATTGCATTTTTAATGTCAGTAGCTTTTTCTGGGGCATAAATCACATTTTGCCTTAGAGAATAAAATATTAAAAATCTTCTTCGGCTAAATGATGCATTTTTCTCATAGTTACAATAATGTTAGTAAGATCACATTGATGTATGTTCTGGATATTTTAATGCATAAGCAGGGCAGTTTTTCATACGTTGCATTCCAAAACATTATTTTCTTTACACTCTGATGTTATAAAACTCAGTTTAGTGCAGGGACAGAAAACAAATCCTCAGGACTCTCTTAACTTTTCAGTCTTACTCAACATCTCCCCCCTATAGCTTTTTGTGCTGTGAAACATCCATATTGCTCGACAGACGATACACCTTCTGTACTGTTTGAGAGCTTGTTCTGTGCTCAGAATACTTATTTCAGATATTTGTTATAACCTGTAGTCCACAGCATCTCTTATCAATAGGAAAATGGTTTTAGTGACCTGCTCCCCCCATATCTATGTGTAGAATGTATTAACAAAGAAAGATATTTACAAAGGAGCATGAGATGCCAGATTTCTTTGTTTGGGCTTTTTAAAAGCAAAGGAGACCTTTATTTGCTAAGGTTAATTCCCATTGAGATAATTGTTTTATTTTATTTTATCTTAGCCAGGGGCTCTCTCTTACTGGCGGAGCTACATGTGAGTCATAGAAGCAATGAAGCAATTCTCTGTTTATAGTCACTGAAAAGAACAGTACATTTCTCTACAGTAGACAGCAACAGTTTAAAGCTCCTCAGAATCTACGGGAGTGATGAAAATGTGTTGTGTTTTAAATTAAAGAGGAAAAGAAATCAGAGTATTCACACAGGATCTGGCAAGGCCAATAAATGCCAATATGACTTATCCTGCTGACTGCTCAGTTATTGCGTTCCTTTGTTACTTCACCATTTGTCTTGTTCAGAAATTGTGCTCAGATAATTCAGTGATGGGTACAATAGGAATTAAATAAATGGATTGCATTACTGTTTATCAAGAAAGAATACAATTCAAGAAAATGTAAATGGATCATGAAATCTTTGCCTAGTGGTGATGACAGTCATCAATAAACACAGACAGACCAAAACAAGACCCTTTAACGAAGCTTCATTGATGTATTTCTTTTTTAAAGCTCTACTGTTTCTTTTGCTAACTGAATGCCTGGTATAATGAAAAAAGTACTGATCAGTATCTGCACCTGCTGTCGGTACATTCTAATGATTTTGTGTTTTCTGAGAGCTCTGAGTAATTTTTACACTGAAAAAGAAATACCATTATATTAGTTTTGATAGTAAAATTGAAGCTGTGTGTTTCCTTATTGGACTCAGCTCTGAGAAATGAAGCAAAAAAAAAAAAATAAAAAGGTCAGACAACAATTACAGAGATGGATAGTACATCACAACGAGCAAAGTTACATGCTTAAAAGCATCACTCAAGACAGACAGACTGGCTATCCTGTCCCGATTTGATCGTTTCAACTCTTTATGACTTGTTTCTCTCTTTGTAAAGCTGAGGTGAATCGTGTTTACCTCATGTGAACAGTAACTGGTAATACACACTTAAGTTCACTTGCGGTAGTGCGAGTGCTAAGCACTCTTAGGCTTGCTTAGGCTGTTACAGTGCCACCCCTGAATTCCAAAAGGTTAGAGGCTTCACTCATGCCTTGTTCTTTAAGGTAATTCATACAACAAATAAACAAGCATTGCACTCACTACGTTTCCTGCTGAAAGTCCTGTGGTCAGTAAGCAGATTGCTCTATACTTGGGGATGCACTTAATGCTGTATGTAGTTATTCATTCTGTGTGACTTCAGGCACTGAGAACAAGTAATCCTGCTTGGCATTTTGACTCAATTTGGTCTCAGTAATTACGGATCCAGAGTAACTTGTTAGAAGCTTGTGAAAAAATGTCTCTGAACTTTACAGCTGAGAAGGAGAATTCAGCCAATACTGAGAATAAGTTAAAAAAGCATCCCTGTTGTTGTACTGGATATGTCCAGTTATTATACTGTGTATATCCAGTTGTTATCCAGTGCAGCACATAACATTGCTCCGTGAATATTATCTTCTTGACTGATTACAGCTAATAATGTGCTGCATTTTTTGTCAAAGTCACTGTCTGCATTACTAAGCTATTTTATCTTGTGTGACCCTTGTTTTCTCCTGTTATGTATTTATACGTATAATACAGGTAGCTCCTGAATATGTTCAAGGAAATGAAACTGAGCATTTCAGTTTACCAAGCTGAGCTCTGTTTTGCCGGTTTCTGAAGCTGCAGTCCAAGGAGCAATGCTGCTCCTAGCTTGAATTTAAACTTGAAGGCTTTATGCTGATGCACAGCCCTTGTGAGAGTTTTGTCATAACACAGAATTTTCATAGGGTTTACCATACAGAGAACTCTCCTTTTCCTCCGCAGCTGCTCTCATACCACTTCTGTTGTGCCCTTTGTTATGGGCCTTTTGAAGAAAGAAACAGGATGCACTTCAGCATAATTGTGTTTTCTGTGGAGTCTTTTATCATGGCCTGTTAATGGCCTTTTCCTCGGTCCCATAGCTAGTTACTGCTTTCTAACTCGCTGATTTTAATAAACTAGTGGAGTATGCTGCTGTATTCTCTTCTACTCTCCCTCCAGAGGAAGAAAACCCAACCCATAACAAAAATCATAACTGCCATGCGGAGATTGATTTACTCTGAGCGCTCTTAAGATGCTAATGGAACTCTTTGCTACAAAGCTGCTGGGCTACTTGGGCTGCAGAAACAAGTATTTTCCCTGAATAAAAGCAGAGGAGTTGCCAGGCAAAGTTTACAAGACGCATTGGTTTTTTTTGCTGGGATGGAATTAAGTTTCTTCACAGCAGCTCATGTGATGCTGTGTTTTGTATTTGTGACCACAACTGTGCTGATAACACCCCAATGTTAGAGCTAGTGCTGAGCGGCGCTTCAGCAGCGTCAAGGCCGCTTGTGTTTCTCACGCTGCCCCAGCAGTGAGTGGCCTTGGGGTGCAGGAGGATCTGAGAGAGGACACAGCCAGAGAGCTGACCCCAGCAGCGAATTGTCCTGGGGTGCACGAGGCATTGGAAGGGGGCACAGTCAGAGAGGTGACCCCAGCTGATGGAAGGGGAATCCTATACCGGATGATACAGTGCTGAGCAATAAAACTGGGGCAAAGAAGGAGGGAAGGGAGACATTGGGGATTACTCCTGAGGCCCTGCTTTCCTGGGAATGGCTAAACATCCTCTTGCCTGGGGAAGCAATGAATAAATTTCGTGTTTTGCTTTGCTCGCATGTGAAGCTTTGCTTCGCCTCTTAATCTCTCTTTATCTTGACCCACACATTTTCTCACATTTGTTCTTCCGATTCTCTCCCCCCTCCCACTGCAGCTGTGTGGGGCTTATCTGCCTGTTGGAGTTAAGCCACAACACAACCAAAAAGACAGCTGTCTTCTTTTTATAGTCTTTTTATCAGGGAAGGTGGTAAATTAGGTAGGAAACAGGCCTGAAAAATCTCAGTGCCTGGATAAGTAGTGCTTAGACTACTTTAAGCCTAGTAGTGAAAGTACTTTAGGTGAGATGATGCAACTGATAACAGCATGGCACCTGATATTTATAATAGCACTAGAAGAAGTGTTCTGGTTTTATGAGTTTATTGCATCTGTAGCTGTATTTCATGATATTGGAAGATAACTGAAAAACAAGTATTGTGGGCCATTTGCTGGCACCAGAGTTGCTACAGAAAATAGACTGACTGTGCCATTCTGCTTCCTAGGGGCTTTGAAGAAGTATCAGCTTCATTTCCAATGTGCTTTCAATAATAATCAGCTAAATATTAGATAAAGGGGATTTTTGGAGGGAAAATTAATGCAAACTTTGTAAAGCAAACCATTGCAACTGAGATGAATGGTTCTTCAGTGCTCCAGCCTTTTGAGAGGTCAGATCTAGTCCAAAGTACTCCATAGTTTATAGCTATTTATTTGGAGCTTCTGGGGGAATTCAGCTTCTGGGAGGCTCCAAATCAGGAGTTGTGAGCCTAGAGAGGTTTCTCACACTTCTCCCAGTGACACTAGGTCTGTGTGGTAAGAGACATCTTAGTATCAGGATAGTTCATGGTTGTAAACTCTAGGCAGACAACGTGTCTTGTTGCCTAAGGCAGGTAATCACGTTTTGTTCTCTCTAGAAACTCTGCAGGTGGATTCTATTGTTGACAGCTTGTGAGCTATCAGGAATAAGTATTCAGGGAAGGTGTTTAAACCCGAGTTGTAGAACTTGGCCTCAGTGAATGCTAGACCTTGCAGTCCCAACCAAGATGTCAAAGTGAAGACTGCATTCTACCACAACGCAATTGCATTGCATGGTTGCGATCACTGTGCATTTCAAACATTTTTTTTTTTTTGAGACATTGTGACAGGGCTTCAAGATCCTGACAAAATGACCTTTTACATCAAAGCTTTAGACGATATCACCTTCCCCCTCCTATGACCTAAACCATTTAGATATCCATGTAAACAATCATTTGTTTGATCTTTTATCCGGTATAAGAAATACTGCAAGAAAAGTTAGGTGCTCTGGATAAATCCTTTTCTTTCAGAGTAAAACGGAAGGGCTAAAGCTACTTCCTGAGCATGTAGTGTGATTCCCCCTCATTTGGAGATAATTTTGTACCTACAGTCTAGCTGGTTGATATATCAGTTGATTTAAAAATTGGAGTTTGGGATGTAGCCAAGAGTCACTCTGCGAAATCACAGTAGAAGCTGGACAACACAAGTGCTGGCATTTGCCAGAGTCTTCAAAGCAATAATTCAAAATGCAGTCTACATCTACAGTTAAAAATAAAAGTTGGGAAGGGCTAACATGGAGAGTGAAGTCAGGAAAAAGGAAATAGAGATTTCTAGGGAAATGGGCACTCTGCAATAATCAAATAAAAAAGCTCCTAATTCTTTTTGTTACTTAAGGAAAACAAACAGAAAATGTTCTGCTTGGTATTTTACCCGTGAGCTAAGCAATGTCCTTTCATGGTAGGTAACCAGCCAGCATCTGGCTTTAAATGCAGAGATGCTGACTAGTATCTGGAATCCTCCTCAGGTGGAGGAGAAGGGGGATCATGTTTCTAAACTAGATCCAAATCCCAATACTATCCCGGTTCAGCTGCAGCATCAAGAGTTATTGCTGCTGAATGTCACCCAAGTTTCCTCAGAGACCTTGAAATCAGCAGGATTGTCAGACACATGTAGTCCCAAAA
The DNA here is from genome assembly GCA_033558105.1 of Coccyzus lansbergi. Classification (NCBI taxonomy): domain Eukaryota; kingdom Metazoa; phylum Chordata; class Aves; order Cuculiformes; family Coccyzidae; genus Coccyzus; species Coccyzus lansbergi. The sequence goes on from JAUMJK010000059.1 coordinate 695,011, forward strand.
GAATATGAAAAAGGGAGTTTTTCCAGTAAGAGGCCAGACCCGTGGTCACCTTGTAGTCACCTCCTTAGCGGGAAGGTGGAAGAGTCCTGAACTTCAGGTCTTTAACTGAAGGGTTAGAAAAACTGAAGTTTAGAAAAGATAAAGCTACTGTTGGGTTAATCAAGTTAGAAGAGGAGCGAGAACGCACCCAGAGTTATCAGCTAGGTTCAGAAAAGATGAACGGTGCTCCAGAAAGTCAACATCATAGGATTATTTTCTTACTGCAATAAAATTTTAACAAGGGTATATGTGTGTGTGTGTGTGTGTGTGTGTGAACTTGCTGTGTTTTGATAGAGAAATGTGGGTAGGAACACAAAGGAAAGAGGAGGGAAGGGAGTGCCCTACAGACACAGCTAGGCAAAGGAATCTTGTAGTGTTTCATGGGAAGCAAGAGCATGAAAAGAGAAATCCATGTGAAGCTGTTCAAAAGACGTTTGAGAGTTACATTTGAAATTTCATGCTGTATCCAAATAAAACATTCCTTTAAGACAGGCAAGAAATCTTTTCAACAGCAGGCTGAGTGCTCAGAGGGCTGAAGCACTGCAGGGAGAACCCTCAGGGACACAGAACACTCCAGCATCACATCTACCAAGGCTGACCTCTGCAGGAGGCTTCGAAAGCTGTACAGAAACAACTGGACAGAGCCATCAGCAAGCTTTCTGCATGAGCAGGCAGCTGTGGATTTTGTGACTGAAACCATCCTCAAACAAAAATACGGAGCTTAGTCTTCTTAGGTTTTAGAGGGAACCACACTGAGTTTTAGCAAAGATTCTGACTGGTGGTTAGAGTGATCACAGCCCATGCTGCTGGTGAGCAGCAGCAAAACATCGAACATCTGAAATTAGGAGGCAAGAGATCATTTTAATAATTTAAATAAAATAAATTAAGAGGACTTTAATTGGGGAACAGGGACATACATTAACATTGCAAACAGGAACATCACCTTAGCCCCATCGTGCTGTATCACTGTGCAAGAGGCAGAATGGCCCCAGAAGGAAGAGGTTCCTGGTAGGCTCTGATCTTTCTGCTCAAACACCTCAGCCAGGAGCTGGGTTTCTTTGTGAGAATGGAGGACATTTCTTCATCAGGAAAAAAATATTCTGAAAGAGTTATTCCAGTCAAATAGGAGCATATTGTTGGAGCATGAGTCCAGAGAAGAGCAACGAGGCTGGTGAAGGGGCTGGAGAACAGGCTTTATGAGGAACGGCTGAGAGAGCTGGGGGTGTTTAGCCTAGAGAAGAGGAGGCTGAGGGGAGACCTCATTACTCTCTACAACTACCTGAAAGGAGGTTGTGGAGAGGAGGAAGCTGGGCTCTTCTCCCAAGTGACAGGGGACAGGACAAGAGGGAATGGCCTCAAGCTCCACCAGGGTAGATTTAGGCTGGAGATTAGGAGGAAGTTTTTCACACAGAGGGTCATTGGACATTGGAATAGGCTGCCCAGGGAGGTGGTTGATTCCCCTTCCCTGGAGGTGTTTAAGTCACGGGTAGATGAGGTATTGAGGGACTTGGTTTAGTGTTTGATAGGAATGGTTGGACTCGATGATCCCATGGCTCTCTTCCAACCTGGTTGTTCTGTGATTCTATGCTTCTATATCCTCATCCTGAATGTACGTACCCCATGACAGACGACAGCATATGATTCATGTTGCATCCTGATAGGAACTTCTTTTTATCCATGATCTCTCCTTTGAATTGTGCCATCTAAGAAGGAAGTGCTTGTGCAGTAGATCTTGCAATACACCATCCAATGTGTTCGCGACACCTGTATCACAACCTATATGAAATCCATATGCTGCCAAACAGTGACAGCACTTGAAACAAGCCCTAAGTCACAACTTTGAGACCTCCTCTTATTGATTTACACCTGTGATCGATATCATGCCTTGCTGAGTTACTTCCTATCATCTGAGCTGCTGTAATGGGTTTTGCACATCCAGACACTGCTTTATCTGTGAGGTCTGTTTTTCACCCTGACACATTCTACCTGACAGCTGGGTTGAAAAAGAGCATATTATTAGTCCACAAAGAGTTGCAGAAGATTAGCTCTCAGGAACTAACTAACTATAAATCACACTGCAGTTCCTGAAGACAAAAGTTTCAGCAGTTCAGGAGTCCTTGCTGAGCTGCTTGCTTCTCATTCCCACTGCCTGCTGCTAGGTGCTGCCTCCTCAGCTGCACTGGCCCAGCCACTTACAAGGTCATGTCAGGGAACTGCTGGGACTTAAAATGTCTCAGAGTGTCATCCGTGGGAAAATAAACATCTGTGCAACAAGAGCTTAGAGGAACAGTTTCCATACTTCTTCACTTTTGCAGACCTTTTAATTTCTAACACAGTACCACAGCCCCTCCTCCATAAAATCTGACATCTTACATGCCAAGCTGAAGACTAGCAGAGGCATGGGATTCCTGCAGTGACAAAGTGCCCTTCAGCCAGGTCCAGTTCTGATGCTGCAGCTATTCCTCTGCCTGCCAAACACTTACCCACCCATCAATACCAAGATTTCAGACTTGAGAGGAGAAACCTTGGAAATCATAGAATCATAGAACAACCAGGTTGGAAGAGACCCACCAGATCATCGAGTCCAACCATTCCTATCAAACACTAAACCATGTCCCTCAGCACTTCATCCACCCGTCCCTTAAACCCCTCCAGGGAAGGTGACTCAACCACCTCCCTGGGCAGCCTCTGCCACTGCCCAATGGCCCTTCTCAACCTCTTTCCTTAAAAAAAATTCTCTGATTTAACTGCTATTCATATATAGCATGAAGAAGAAATGGTCTCAACATGCAAGACACTCAGCACTGCATGTAATATATACAGAATAATTTGTAAGGTGGTTGTTCTTTTAATATTGGACAAATTCAGCATCAGACAAATCAGAGTAAGTTTCTCTATCAAGGAACTTCTAGTATGATTTGATGCAAAGATCAGCGTAAATTTGATGTAAATTAACTCTCCTGAGTTTACTCTATGGAAAAAAAACCAGGATGTAAGAGTATCTGTGTGCTTTATGGTCTGTGTAAATAAAAAGTTGCAAGCAAAACCTGCACTTCCTCGTAAAAATGTGTCCCCTTGACTTACTTAGAACATGAAGAAAATAATGGTATAAGATGCAACAATACCAAGATGGCACTAATTGAAAATATATAGAAATGAAGATGTGATTAACACCACTCTGCCCTAACTTGTGCCACTTTGCTTCTGAGGGTAACAAGAGGAGCATCCCCACAAGCCCCCATTTTTGCACACTGTCTGGCTCTGAACTCTGACTGCAGATGTGCCAGTTGTGCCAAGGAACAGGGATTTCTGGCTGTGAATGCTTGCCAGATTGAGCTAGGGCAAGGATAATGCAGCTGCACTTTGTTCAGTTCTAAGCACTGTCACAATGAATCCTAGCTCCCTGTAAATGAAACAACACTCACTTCATGTGAAAAATGAGAGTGTTCTATTTCTTGACTCAGATTTAAACTGCTCTGTCTTTTCTTCAAGATGCAGCCTATTTAATACTGAGCATTCAGCCATCCACATTATCTACTCAGAGGCTCTTCTGAGCACCATCAGTCTCTTACAATTCTTTATTGTCTTATTTTGTAGGTTCTGAACAACTCTCCATTGTTTCATATTCTGTGGGTTACGAAATTAAACACCAACTCCTCTGGATGAGCTAGAAAAGAGCTTCCAGTCTTAAGCTGAACTGACTAAAATTAAGCTGCAGTGATCTACTATAAACAAGTAAGTGCCCCTTTTTTTCTTTTTTTTTTTTCCATTCTTTACACTTTTTAACACTAGTTCTATGCAGACTGGACCAAGGTTGCCTGTTTTGTTGGAAAGTTTAATTGTTTGAGTAGAGTCATAAGGTGCTAATGACCTGTACAATGTAGCAGTTCAGAAGAAGTAGTTGTCACGACAACTCAATTAACTAAACAAACATATCTGTGTGCAGGAGCAGTTTATGTCCCCTGCATCATCCGTACCTTAGCACAAAGCATTTAGACTATCTGTGCAAATGAATCTGTCCCAGCCCCTTTGCCTGTCCTCCTCCCCTTCCAGCCAGGTGATGATGAAAACAAGGCACCGCACAGCACTGCTCACTGCTCCTGAGCACCTCAACTGGAACTGTTACAAGAGTGTAGCTTCTTCTGACAGAGCAGAAATCCACATCAAGTCATTGCTATTTGCACTTCGGGAAGGGACAACTGTCCATGGCCAGCTCTCGACAGGACAATTCTCTGTGGGGACAATTCTCCATGGGGACAACACTCAATGGGAAACAATCAGAGTTAGAATCATAGAGTCACTAGGTTGGAAAAGACCCACTGGATCATTTTGTTCAATCATTCCCATCAATCACTAAGCCCCTGAGCTCCTCATCCACCTGTCCCTTAAACACCTCCAGGGAAGGTGAATCAACCCCTGGGTAGCCTGTTCCTGTACCCAATGACCCTTTCCATGAAAAAATTTTTTCTAATGTCCAGCCTAAATCTCCCCTGGCAGAGCTTGAGGCCATTCCCTCTTGTCCTGTCCCCTGTCCCTTGGGAGAAGAGCCCAGCTCCCTCCTCTCCACAACTTCCTTTCAGGTAGTTATAGAGAGCAACAAGGCCTGCTCTCAGCCTCCTCTTCTCCAGGATAAACACCCCCAGCTCTCTCAGCCGCTCCTCTTGTTCACCAGCCCCTTCACCAGCTTTGTTGCTCTTCTCTGGACTCTCTCCAGAGCCTCAACATCCTTCTCGTGGTGAGGGGCCCTCAACTGAACACAGTGTTCAAGGAGCGGTCTCACCAGTGCTGAGTACAGAGGGAGAAGAACCTCCCTGGACCTGTTGGTCACACCATTTCTGATCCAAGCCAAGATGCCATTGGCCTTCTTGGCCACCTGGGCACACTGCTGGCTCATGTTCAGTCACTGTCAACCAACACCCCCAGGTCCCTCTCCTCCTGGGAGCTTTCTAGACAGACTTCTCCCAGTCTGTAGCTCTGCTCAGGGTTGTTGTGCCCCAAGTGCAGGCATTGGCCTTGTTAAACCTCATGCCATTGGTCTCAGCCCAGCAGTCCGGCCTGTTCAGATCCCTTTGCAGAGCCTTCCTGCCCTCCAGCAGATTAGAGTTAGGTTCAGGCTTAGGTGTCCTGCACTGAATTTTCTCTGTGTCAAGTTGTACTGTGGAGAGTTTGCCACAGATAGTTGTCCTAGAACCCTTCCTCTTCCTCCCACTTCTCTCCATTCTTCCCTTGAGATTGGCTAATTAGGTCGTATTTAGAGAACTGACTGCTAGTTCAACTACAATTAAAGGGGTGAAAAGGACAGTTTGTGTATAAATACAGAATAAACTCCCTGCTTGCTGATAAAGCCTGGCTTTATATAAAGAACTGGCACAATTAAATGTGACTGTCAACCTGAGGTGGTCTGTAGATCAGCAGGGTTTGGTGATTCATGCTCTTTTAGAAATAGGTAGCATCACAACTTAGGGCACTCAGGTAGCTCCACTCACTGAAGATCCTTGGGCTCCTGAATAATTGACATATTCGCGTGAATGCTCAGGTCACTACTAAATTATAATTACCTGCACTACAAAAGGAATAACTGTTCAAATATCTCCCTCAAAACAAAAAGCACCAAGGAAAAGAATAAATAAAAGAAGATAGGTTCCTTTTTAGGAAGTTGTTGAGGTTATGTCAGTTTGAGGCCATAAATGCAATATAAAGAACAGATAACATCCACCTGCTATCATCTAACACCAATGGCTTTTGTTATGTTTGGGAGCATCTATTTTCATCTTCTGTTGTCTGCCTACTGTATATTTATCTGTCAGAAAATATTATTGTGTGAAACTTAGCAATAACCATAAATAGAGCCAAGGTAGGTAAGGCGTAACTAGAAGGAAAATGGGTGAGAAATAACAAAACAAAGCACCAAGGAAAATGCCATAGTCTGAATGGAGCACCTGATTGATAGACCTTAACTGCTAGCACCATCATCATTATTTTCATCCCTGTAGCATCCTGGAAGTGCCCAGACTGATTTCTGATCCTGAAAGAAGAATCAGATCTATGACCAAATCCTATTTATCCCAGGGAAGTGTACAGTGAAACCACAGTACAGACAATGCTGATAGGATAGTGGAAATATAATCATAGAATCATAGAACAACCAGGTTGGAAGAGACCCATCGGATCATCGAGTCCAACCATTCCTATCAAACACTAAACCATGCCCCTCAATACCTCATCCACCCGTCCCTTAAACACCTCCAGGGAAGGTGAATCAACCACCTCCCTGGGCAGCCTATTCCAATGCCCAATGACCCTTTCTGTGAAAAACCTCCTCCTAATCTCTAGCCTAAATCTCCCCTGGTGGAGCTTGAGGCCATTCCCTCTTGTCCTGTCCCCTGTCACTTGGTAGAAGAGCCCAGCTCCCTCCTCTCTACAACCTCCTTTCAGGTAGTTGTAGAGAGTAATGAGGTCTCCTCTCAGCCTCCTCTTCTCCAGGCTAAACACCCCCAGCTCTCTCAGCCGCTCCTCATAGGATCTGTTCTCCAGCCCCTTCACCAGCCTTGTCGTTCTTCTCTGGACTTGCTCCAGAGCCTCAACATCCTTCTTGTGGTGAGGATAATATAGGATCTCATTCAGGAAGGCATTTAAGCCACTTTTGTCCTTCTTGGCGCTGGTGTTTCCCTGATGGGACAAAAATTCTTGCCTAAAATGAGGCATTCACTTTGTTCCATAGAGATATTTTTTTCTCTCAAGTCCCTAGTGATTCAACCAGTAAAGTTTTGGGCAGGCTGGCTCTGTCTGTTTACCTGGCATCGTTTTGGTTGGAATTTTTAAAACAATAAGAAGAAGGAATTAATTCTACCCCTAATATTTTTTCCTTCTTTAAATACACATAGAGAAACAATCAGTGCCAACATCTTCCTCAAAACCCAAGTAACAATCAACCCCAAAACCTCACATTGAACTTAAATAGCATATTCTCCGAAGATAACATTTCCGTATGGCGTTGCTGGGCTGTCAGACTCAAGCAGAGAATGATGGATGAACTAAGGCAGCATTTATTTAAGATACAACCCTCATTTTAGGAGAAGAGACACGTGTTACGACTATTTTTGAGGTGCATCGTCCCAGTGTAGTACTGCAAAAGCTTAAAGCCTGAGAATTCAGTCTGTTGTTCTCAGACACATACACCCCAAAGTCAATAAAAAGTGCCAAACTGAAAGTATCGGGTCCAGAGAAGGATTAATTGTATAATAAAAGGCCGATGATTATTCTGAGTAATTTCAGAAATGTTATGAGCAATTGTGAGAAGGATTCATTTTGCTGCCCAGGCTGGTGTGAGGGCGCTGGGTGTTGTTGTGCATTGCCTGCCTTTGCAGGGTAGCCCAGGACACCAAGCCCTGAAGAAAACACTGATTGGCTGGAAGACACTGACTTCTGTATGAGTGTAAAAGGATGAGCATCTGGGAGAAGATTGGGATTTCCAGTTCAGTAAGAGCTCCAGTCCTACTGCTCTGATCCATCTCCCTGAGAGCAAGGAAAACTCCTTCAAGCTTTTGAGCAACACACACTTTTTTGTACCGTGTAAAGCTAGAATTTGCCATGCCTGATTTTCTAAGGGGCAACTTCACACAGCAGACGACTCGTCAGCATCTCTGGAACTCTACTAATTCCCACCAGCTGCAGCTGACTCACAGTGCCTGAATGTGACTGAAATGTCTTCATAGCCCGAGCTCTGCAATATGTCTCCAGGAGTCGTATGACTGCCCACCACACGGCGCTGTGAACCATCTGTCTGTCCTGCTTAATAAGCCTTAATGTTTAATAAGTAAATGCAATATTTAATATTTACAGAAGGCAGGCTGCAAAATGGCCAACAGCGTGTACACAGCTGCATTTCTGCCCCTCTGGATGGAGCTGAGGGAATCCTCTGGTGCCAGACACTCTAAAATCAACGTTTCCTTAATGAACAAGCTTCAAGAGTGGAAAGTCTTCCGATGTGTTTGTTCGGCAGAAGGACACATACCTTAAGTAGGGCGTCAGGACACAAATGCATGTATTAATAAATAGAATCAATTGTTCTAACAACTAAGAGCTATTTTCCTCCTCTTTTTGTTCCCATTTGCCATCCTCCATCTTTCCTCGCTTCTCTCTTTGAATTCTAAATGAAATTCTTTTTCTTCACGTTACATTCATGACATAAACTGGTTAAAAATACTCACCTTAAACTTTTCAGTATGGAAATCTATGAATAATGAGTTCAGATGTAGAAGATATAACCTGGATGACGGCAAAAGAGCTTCCTTACTGAGAGTGAAGATACATCTAAATATGGGATATTAGCAATATTGGATACTAGCCCCATCTGGACTCTCTGGGAAGAATCTAACAACTCTGTTCAATACCATTTTACTGGAGTGTTTGATTTGGCTGATGCTTTTAAATGCAGGGCAATGTTTTATGTAGTACACGAATTAGTGTGGTAATCAGTTATCTGTAGTCAAAGCTAGAGTAAATACCACAGCAAATTTTAATGATTAAAATAAGTATTATAGTTTAAATCACAGGGATGTATTTGGAAGACAGTTCCCAGATCAAGATTACTTTCCTTTGAGAGAAATATTTTTCTTAGCAGAGTGCTCTTTCTTGTTGGCTTCTAGGGCTTAAGGAAAGCATCCACTGGTTTGCACAGCTTCACTAACAGCCAGGGGGGATTCACTGGAGGGAACAGGGCAGGCTGTCCATCTGCCATTCATTTGGCCTTGAAGAAAGGCATGAGTCCAGGCCTGCAGTGATCTTTGTGTTGCTCAGCCATCGATATACAGCCAATCTGAATGACCAGTAAGAATATCATTATTTCTATCATCTTAGAAAAAAATTCCAAGGAAGTTATGCAGTAAACCTCTCATTCCAGATGTCCTGATGTGGGCAAAGCCGAAACTTGGATGTGATGTCAGTCATGTGGTGGTGGGAAGAGATACAAAGAGAGTCCCATTCTCAGTTGTGACGATTGCTGTTTGTCTGTGCTCATGCCTACCTGCCCCAGGACATGGCCAGGTTGTTTCTATCCAGGCTCCCCCTGAGGGCTACCTGTGCCGGTGGCAGCCCAGGCTTGCTGAGGAACACCTGGGAGCTGTGACGGACTGCAGGCTGCTGATCCCTTCTTTAGACACACATCCCTTCCCTGGCGTTAGTCTCCTTTGTAATTCCTTTTCCCCCATTCTGGGAGATCTAACCACAGCCTCTCCTAGAACAGCCCCTTGCTATTGCCCCTCACCAGATAAGAGTCTGCTTCTTCATCACAGAGCTCGTGTGCTCTTACAGCCAAACCATTTCTCTTTTTTTGCAGTCTTCTAGAGCTCTGTCCCAGCTAACAGACTCTCACAGACACAAAGCTCTCAATCAGCCTGCTGCCTGTTAGCCCTTTACAGCTGGATGATTGTAGAGCTGTGCCCCATCCTCTGCATGCACCTTTGCTCTTTTCCTCAGGTGAGGAAAAAATGGATGCTAGGTGTGTAATAAAATCAACTGTCTGTTAGCAGTATCTCCTGCTTTCAAAGCATTGCTGAGCCTTCATTTATATCTGTTATTAATTCATCAATTTCTGCATTTCTAATTTAATAGTTAATAGCCAAGTCTACAAACAACGCATTCTGCATCACTTCCATTTTTTAGAGATGAAGCCTGGCAGTGACCTATAGCACTCCCGTTTCATTCCATTTGTTTCCCACAAGTAACTCCCAATCGCTGCTGCAGATGATCTGAAAAGATGTTTCTCTTGGATTTGGAATTACACTCTAATATTTTAAAAATAAGCAACAATATATTCTAAACAAACTTAGGCTCCTTTCAAAGTACTCATTTACCGAGTAAAACCACTGATAACATCTGTTATGCAAATGCTAAGAAATAAAATGATGAACTGAAAGATTTAGGGAAAAATATAATTGATATAATATACATTATGAGATAAAGCAGGGGTGTGGCATAAATTACAGCCTCAGAATATGTGCTCTGCGCTACGGTCAATTCAATTGTGATCTATGCTAACTACAAATCTGCAGCAATTAAATTTTCCCTAAAATAAACAATAAAATAAACACTATTTAGATGTCCTATTTATCAGCCTCTTTTCTACAAGTGTTTGTTTCAGCATACAGATCCGTCTGAATACAGATTGATGTTTCTATGTCCTTAATCCTTCAAACATACAGAGAGCTCTTGGCCTGGAATTATTTCTATTCATTTCCACAAGTGACTCTTGCTGGGGCTCAGGAGGAGTGTTATGATCTACCCCAGGGCTCCAAAACAGATTTGGCTTTCCTGTTGCGAGCTGTTCCTGTTTGTTGCTGGCAGTTCTGGATTTTACTATGAACACAGAAGGAGACGGCGTCACTTCGGGGAGAACAGCAGTGCCGGTCTTTTAAAGCAGCCGTGCTAGTGGTCATGGGCTCCTGCAGCTGCAGGGAGAATGATAGGGGTGTATCTTTAGTGTGATATGTGGCTAAATGCTGTTTATAACAGAGTGAAGATCAAGTCAGACATAGGTCAATAAATGGTCACAATTGGATGGTCTGAAGGATTAGACAATTCAGGATGAGAAGAGGTCAATGTGCGCAAAATGGTGAGTCTCTTGGTAACCAGTGACCAAGCTTTCCCCTGCATCAGCTCCTGGCAAACAGGATGCTGCTTCTTCGTGAATGCTTCATTGTTAACTGCCTCTTTCCCTTCCTAGCACAGGTACTTCGAGCTGGCCTCTTCTCCCAAGTGACAGGGGACAGGACGAGAGGGAATGGCCTCAAGCTCCGCCAGGGGAGATTTAGGCTGGAGATTAGGAGGAGGTTTTTCACACAGGGGGTCATTGGGCATTGGAATAGGCTGCCCAGGGAGGTGGTTGAGTCACCTTCCCTGGAGGTGTTTAAGACACGGGTGGATGAGATATTGAGGGACTTGGTTTAGTGTTTGATAGGACTGGTTGGACTAGAAGATCCAATGGGTCCCTTCCAACCTGGTTGTTCTGTGATTCTGTGATTCTGTGATACTTCTCGTTGGGAAAAAAACCAAACAAATCCTACCCCAAATCTGAAGCTCTAAGGAACAGGAAACTATGCTGTACAGCAAATTTAATTGACGTCATAAGGCATAACAAAATGTATGATGAAACTCAGACTTCCATACACTGAATGAGCATTCCAGCTACAGAATTACAGCTTCTGCAAGGAATCAGAAACTAATGCAATTCCTTTTCCTGCCTTCCTGATTCCTGTGCTTATGTTTTGGGAAGAGAGCAGGTTAGGGGGTGGAGGGACAGAAGGGTTGCAGAACAGTCCCCGTTACTATAATGATTTCTTTTTTTAACTGGAGATGGTTTAACATGCATTGTTGTGAAAGCTGCATTGCTATGGCAACCTACTGAAAGGAAAAGGCTCCCTGCAGGTCCCTCACACACAGATTGACATGGACACATTCACGTGAGGTTTTTCTTGAAAGACAAAAACACCTCAAGATTTTCTGATTTTTTTTTTCTATATGATTTAGGCATAGGCAGAATAGAAATCATCTCCTCTCTTGAATATTCACATCCTCATCTAGCCCTGCACGGACTCTTGCTGTGTGAGTGAGAGGTGTTGAGCACTGAACTTCTTGTAAAGAAACCAACTTGCTATATTTTATCCTGCAAAGAAGTGCTGTAAACTCATATAGCTACTATACCCTTTTAAAAGGAATTTTCATTATTTTTTTTCCAATCTGGTTATAATGGTTAAATCTCAATTTACATATCAAATACATAGAAATGTTAAATGTTCACATAAATGCTAAATACCAAAAGCCTGATTATTCGAGCCCTGAGAAATATAGAAATGTTAAATGCTGAATCACTGCACGTTAACTAAAAGAATGACTAACAACCCACATTAAACTATATGCCACTCATTTTTAGTTAATTTTATTTCATATCAGTAATTTTCTCGTTCTGATACAAGCCTTTGCCCTCATTTTGCTGTCATTTAATCTGCAATGTATTTTTAATACCTTTTTCCAACTGAGCAGTGGTCTTGGTGATTTTCTTGTATGAAAATGCGCAGATAGGGAAATATGTCTATACAGAACACCTTTTAATTTGGAAGCTATTTTAACATGCCATACCTAAACCAGGGCATAAATGCATTTGCAATCGATAATTCAAAGTAAAGGAGTCCTTATAAATCACCCCATTTGAAATAAAAGCACACGCAAATCTATTGTAAACATCCTCAGGTGCAGCACAGGACCAGTTGAGAGAACTGGGTCTGGATTAGTGCTTTGTGACAGGGCTGCAAGGACAGATTTGAAAGGGAACTGTAACCACAGTGTCACCCTGCAAAGCGCCCATGGAACAAACACTAGAGCCTTTTCTAGGTATTTAAACTGTTCTGTCTGACACTCAGGAGGCCCAGCTGTCCCAGGCCCAGAGCTTGGGGCCAAAGACAGCATTTGCCAACTGGAAATTCTCCCAACAGCACATTTGCTGGATCCTTTCCCTTTGAAGCTTACCTTGCTTTGCCCTAGCCCACGGCGCAGAGGAAGACTCATCTCCTTGGAGGCCCCAGCTTGTCACGAGTTTGTTCTCACACAAACAAGTCATGCTCTCCTTTAAACTTGGGAGGTGTGAAGCAGCTACTGGTTCTTGTGGATAAATGACACAGGGCACTTCTCCTGGAGGAGAGAGGGTAACACACTTCCAGTTCTGTCGGAGGCACCCTGAATAAGGCCAGTGTCACCAGCCTGCAGGACACTGCTGGGGCATTCGCCACTCCTTACCTCTTGAAGATGGGGAAGGGATGACGAACACGACAAGGATTGGTGAAGAGGGTGCCAGGTTGGAGGGAGTCGTGTTCTAGTTTCTGCCCCAAAAACTGTGCAAGAGTTTTATCTGAAGAGCGCCTGAGGCAACCTTTTCCCATTAGTAAAGGCGGGACTCGCAGAACTGCAGTTTCAGTAATAAGCACTTAAATTTCCTCCTATTCTTTTTGTGCTCAAAGGAGTTTTTTGAGTGCTCAGATCCCAGATGGATATCTAAATAAGGAATGAGTCTTCTCAGTTAAGAAAGTATTTCCCTAATTTCAAAACTAATGTCAGTAAATTATGCAGAATGGATGCTGTGATACTGCAAATTACTCAAGGGTTGTTGGTGGGACTGCCGTAAGTTTCATTCAAATGGTTGATTTGATTCAGAAGTCAACAAGATTTGCATTTGCTGGAGGGAGCCACAGCTGTAAGAGTTGTTGCTGTCCTTACAGACCCACATAATAACGTTTAAAAAGAGAAATAAAAACAAACTAAGGTTTGAATTTGCACAACTTGTACAGTTTCTGTGCCAGATCTGATTGGGAGATAAAGAAGGAAGAAGTCTGCTGGGAACAGAGGATGGCAAGGTAGTAATAATGTCTCTTGGTACCTGTTTTGCTTACTAATCAAAGGTCTAATTGCTTTGCTTTATTTTAATTAACAATGTTCTTATTTTAATTAGCTACTTTTCCTGCATACATTAGCACTGAGAGAAACCACTGAGGATATGAATGAAGAGTTTAGAGTTAAGCTTTTAAAAATGTTTTAACAGTTTCTCAACCATTTAATAATGAAAAATGTAGCTGTTCTCCATGAAAGTGGCCACCAGTTCTCCAAGGATTTAATCCTAGCCAAAAAAAGTCTTTTTTTCTTTTAACTTGAAAAGTCAAGTGATATCAACTCTACATAACATAGCACCGAAAGAGCTCATATGAAGGGTTCGCGAGTGTTTAGATATGCTAAAATGTTCAAACTGGCTCAGTCTTCTAAAACATCCCAGTGTGACAGCCATTCTCTAATGAACCAGTCTCAACATGATTAGCAATTATCTTTGGAAGTCAGGGATCTTTATCTTCTTCCCTACCAGAGGCTGGGGAAAGGCAAACAGTGCCCTGTGCAGGAATGGGAGAACTCATACAAGTTGTTCCAACTCCTGGAAAGATGTCAGAACAAATAACCTTTATTTAGGTGCTGTAAATAACAAGGATGTGTAGCAACCGCTGTCTTTCCCCCATGAACTGTTTTTGACCAAAAGATTTACTGCTGCTGCACGAGCAGTAACGGGCTCGGTGTGCAGGGAGAGCTCTCAGTCCTCGAGTTGCGGATATAGCCCCACGTAATGTTTGTGTGTGCAACCTAAGGAGGGTTGCATAGCAGAGCATGACCCAGCTGGGCCGGAAACCCCATGCAGTAGTTGGTAGTTCGTTGTCACAGCAGCAATTAGCAGCTGGGATCCCACAGAGGAGAGGTCCAAGCACGCTTGCCCTGAGGTGTAAATGAAACAGAAAATTCATTAAACATGAGCATAACAGCAAAATGGAAATGTATGAAAAACATGGTAGTAGGTCGTTACAAAAATCAGGAGGTAATTCAATAAGGACAAATGCAAAACGCTACATTTGGCAGGAATAATCAACTGTTCAAACACAGAATGCAGTAAATATAAGTACAGGAATGACTGGCAGCGCTTTCAGAAGATGAGGCAACTTTCAGTGGAAGAAGTGGAATACGAGTCAGTATTAGCAAGCTGTTCGACAAACAGCAGTCACAGTGGGACAAACAAAAAGCAGCTGCGAAGTAATCCTGCCCTGCCCGACCGAAATAACTGGGTAACTGGGATACTCTGGCCAGGCTGGATTATTGTGGATTCAAACAGGGGTGGGGAAATGAGGGAGGAAGGATCACTGAATATATACAGAAAATGTGACTGATAATGAAAACCTGAAGGAATCTGATCGTGGTCTGATGGTCGCTGAGGTGGACACAGTCATGAAGTTTTCAGGAGTACAGAAAGTTCCAAAGGAGAACTGTTCACTGTTCTACCAGGCACAGGACAAGAGAGAAGTGCTCCTTGCTACACCCAATGCCTGTTAAATCAAACACACTGTGTCAAGCATGGGGCTAAAGGACTACAGTGGGTTGTTCAGGGAAAACTGGGAGAAAAACCAGGTATTTATCAGCCCATCCTGTATCCGATTCTGCCTTCCAGTTGCAAGAGATCAGGCTAATTCTCAAGGTCTTTTCCAACCACACATTCTGATTACCAATCTCATGCTTCTTTCAATGCCACAGCATAAAGAATGTTTGGGGCAGAATACTGTGGTAGAAATGCCTATCTGTGAGGAACAGAATTACCTCTGGGAAGAGACAAATAGTAAATATTGCAGCAGGTAGAGGCAGCAAAGAGAAAGTCAGTCCTTGCAAGAAGCTCTGTGTCTCTGTTAGCCTTGCTTTGCTTCGGCCATCTGCTGTCAGCTGAACACAACTCTGGTGTCTTTTCTGCTTCAGTGAGAGGTTGTGCTGGAACTTCAACCAACCACCAGGTGATGTGCCAGTGCCTGAACGCTGCCATCCTAGTGCACAGCCGAGGGATGGTTCGGATGCACATATGAGAAGCTACAAAATATCTCAGAGCCAGGTTACATCAAAAATCATAAGTTATTCAGGCCACATGTGGGAAACATTTATTTGTAAAAAGGATGCACTTTGCTGAAATGACAAAAGCTGCTTCACCTGCAAGTGTGACTTCTGCTCAATCACAGCACAGTTCATGGGAGCTGCCAGCGACTTTGTTATCACACAACCCTCAGAGAACAGCAGGGGGAGCACAAAATGCAAGCACCCAGGACACCCCAGTGCTTTCCTTCATCTCATTCCAGACTAGCACTGGGCAATGGGATCCTGAGGGACACTGGATGCTTTCAGCACACACTTGTTACTCAGAGACCAGCTCTTTAAGGACTGGTACTTTGCTTCTTTACCAGCTACACCTCAGACCCAGCCTGAGTCGACTGTGCTTTTAACAACTTCCCCATGTGGCTCTAAGATCATGACTGCTATGAAGAAGCTTCTGGGTTACCAGCAGTGAGGAAACAGACTCACAGCACAAAGAACATCTCGGATATGGCATTGCCAGGGCAACTGGTAAAGGTTCAACTACTGACGAGCATCTTAGTCCTTATTACTCTCAACTCCTTTTTTTCCCCTTAAGATGACGCCCTCTAGGAGCTGAGTGACGCTACTGAGATGCTGAGGCGCAAAGTTCAGTACTGTTCCCTACACACATTATCCATAGCCTAGAGAATTCCCTCGTGAGAAACGTTAACTAGAGCAAAAGCAATAACACTCATTAAACTTCCCTCTTCCCTCCACAAGCCCAACCAAAACAAAACAAGATTCTGAAAGTACTTGCCACCTTTCATTATTTTATTGTGCGTTTCATAAGTGCTTGAAGATATCACACCAGACCATATGGATCATGCTGTCCCTATGTATTTCACCACAGATAGACGGATGCATCCCCAAAGTTTCATGTACTAATTCAAACAGACAAAAATTAGATAAAATAGTGTTACCTCGTTATATAGAAAGCAAACCACAGAAAGGGTATTCAATCACACAAAACAAAGGCAGAAACTGAAACAAATCTTCCAAATCAGTATATTAAACCCATCAAAAATACCATGTGCTTTTAGCAGTTTTAAAAAGATAAAAAAATATATTAATCTTGTTTAGGCTTGTTATCTTAAAAATATTGTTAAAAATTATATATTTATTATTTAAAAATAAATTTTGCTAAGTTCCCAATTCAGAAGAATTTCAATAGTGACATTCAATCAAATAACAGGCAGAGAGGCAACAAACAGAAACCTTTTTCCTCTTTCAATGTAACTTAATTGCCAGACCTGTTTGTCACAGCTTACTCTTCTTTCTTTCAAATACAGACGCATACAAATTCATGAAGTTACTTTCAGAGGATGAAGCTAGGTTGTCAAGATCATAATCCACCTCAAAGGTAGGTTTCTCTCCAAAAACTGCAAGAGCAAGAAAGAGAGCAAAGTGGGCAGTAAGCCCCCAGATCTTGAATGATGTTTTCTGTTCCTGGTCATCGTACACAAAGCAGTGCATCCAGCTGGAGTGACCAGATGAGGTGGTGTACGGCAAGGTGCTGTGATTCAAGGGCTTGACAAAGTACTCCAATGGCACGACGAAGACAGCGCTCACTTCGTCTGGATTCGGAGCGGCCTGGAATGTATCCTCTATAAATCCTACGACCGGTGTAACCAAGTAATTCATCTAAAAGGGAAAAAAAAAAAAAACCCACCCAACAAGACCCCAATCACTAAGTTTGTACCACATAAAATAACATTCTTCAAGAGTATTTCAGTTGCTACAAAATAAGTAATATTTCTCATTGGACTGCAATTTAGTCCTTCTAAGGGCAAGTCATTTATATTTGATTTTAGATATATTTAAATCAGTTTTACTTTTTATATTTGTTATGATTTTGCTAATATTCTGCTTATCCAGTACATTCATAGAGCAGTTAAGAGATCTGTCAATCCACTATGGAGATAAAACCCATGCCTGCTCTATCACAAATCCTCCTTTATTTATTTAGGCGAGTCCTGATTTTAATTCAGATTTCCCAAACCACTTACGCTTTATCACATCTCTGTATCTATTTTCCTAGGTTACAGAACTATTTTCCTCTAGACGCATAAATAAGATAGAACTATATATAGCTATAAAATATATACAATTTTAGGAATTAGGGCATTACATACAATTTTTAGGAATTTGTGAAGGGGCTGGAGAACAGGCCTTATGAGGAGTGGCTGAGAGAGCTGGGGTTGTTTAGCCTAGAGAAGAGGAAGCTGAGAGGAGACCTCATTACTCTCTCCAACTACCTGAAAGGAGGTTGTAGAGAGGAGGGAGCTGGGCTCTTCTCCCAAGTGACAGGGGACAGGACAAGAGGGAATGTCCTCAAGCTCCACCAGGAGAGATTTAGGCTAGAGATTAGGAGAAAGTTTTTCACAGAAAGGGTCATTGGGCATTGGAACAGGCTGCCCAGGGAGGTAGTTGATTCACCTTCCCTGGAGGTGTTTAAGGCACAGCTGGACGAGGTCCTGAGGGACTTGGTTTAGTGTTTGATAGGAATGGTTGGACTCGATGATCCCATGGGTCTCTTCCAACCTGGTTGTTCTATGACTCTATGATTCTATGAATTGCTCATTTAGACATTTTTGTTTTAAATACTCCCTTCTTTCACAGGGAGGCACAATCTGTCGAAATAGCAGCTTGCATAAAGAGGACGTATCTTGGGATATGTTGCTACTTCTCTGTCTGTAACTAGAAAGCATCACTACCAACAGAAAAGCAAAACTCAAAGTTTGGGCTGTTTGATGCAAGTCTGGAGAGACTCCATCCAAGTTAGCATCACCTGGAATGTAGGCACAGAGAAGGCAAAGCAGAATCCAACAGGTAAAACCCTTGTGGTCCAAACCCACAAAGTGGGTTTGGACCACAAGGGTTTTACCTATTGGGTTCTTCTGCTGGCTGAGGCGATACGTTGGGGAACAGGGTAGAGTTATAAAACCTAAACTGCTCTTTTTTTACACACAGCCTCTGAACTCTGTCTTTGATGTTCTCTGAACAGCAACTCTAAGAAGTTAAATCAAGCATTTCGGAATAGTTTTAAAACTAGTATGTTTGTTCTTTTAATGGGGAAGGGTACTGCCAGCGCTAAGTGGCTAACAGATACAAACCCAAACAGCAGGGGTATTCGTAAAGAGAACAGTGACCTGAACAACAAAACTAAAGTCTTTCAAAAGAGTGATCCCTCTGTACTCTGGGAAAACCAATCCTACGTAACACTGAATGTTGTTATTGGAAGTTGTCAGCTTGTTAATTCACAGTGAGTTACACTCTAGAGACACCTCCAGAAGAGGAGCCTCCTTGCTAGAGTTCCATATGGAATCCCCACCCACACAACCTCCAGAGACACCTTTCTGCCTGAATTAGTCCTGCTTTCAGTGGGACACAGAATGAGAAAACTTCTGAGGTTACATCAGGCTGCCAAGGGCCTTGTCTGGATGAGCTCCAAGTATCACCAAGGGTGGAGATTACACAGCCTGTTAGGAAAACCTGTTTCAGTGCTTGGCTAACCTCATGGTAAAGAGTATTTTCCTTGCACCTCTTCAAAATTCATTTGCTGCTGGTTGTGTCCATTGCCTCAAGAAGACTCTGGTACTACCTCCTCTATAAACACCCAGGAGGCACCTGAGGAAAGCAACTAAACCTGCGGCAAGCTTTGTCATCTTCAGGGGACCAAACCTCCCTTCTCACCCTCTCCTTCTAATCCACGTGCTCCTAAACTCTTAATCTCTGTGGCTCTCTGCTAAACTCCTGCCAGTTTAGCGCTGTCTCCCTGTACTCCAGTGTCTGTAACTGGCCAGGGCACCCCCGATGCGGTCTCACACCTACCAAATGCAGAACAAGAACCTCTCCCCTTCACTTTGCTGGCAGCACAGGCTGCACATGTTAGGAAGTGGTGGCTATTTAGAGTTACAGGTTTGAAAAAGTCGTTATCAACCTGAAAAGAAAATAACCCACGCATGTTTTTTAACAATACACTGACTCACTCCGTTTACTGCTTACTTTATCAATTCCAGGCGTAAGTCTACAGATGACTTCCACCTTCTCTGGCTCGAGTCCCACTTCTTCTTTAGCTTCTCGGAGTGCAGTATCAATTTCATCTTTATCAGTTGCTTCACTTTTACCTCCTGGAAAACACACTTCCCCTGGTGACCTTCTCAGCTAGGATTTAAAGGAGCACAGCTGTTAAATACAACATGTTTTACGCCTCTCCTTGGATCCACACAGACATTTGTTCAGTTGCAGAATCACTGTGATTTATCTTCCCAGTCAAAGAAGCTGGAAATGGTGGCTAAGAGGTGCTTGTGGATCAGAAGAGAGGTACCTTGTCAAGAGCTACACCCAAAAATGTTGGGCCTATACCTGACTAATCCATAATCTCTCGCTATCAGAAACTCACACATCAGCGACACAGCACTGTGCAATTCAGACTATACATTCTGCTCCAATATTTCAAAATTTACGTTTTAAATATCTTGTCTGCCTAAGAGACTGAAAGATGAATCCAGACAGAGAACCTGAGTAGCGAGGTTTAAATACTCAAGGTAAGAGCAAGAACTTCTAAAACACACATTGAAATAACGTACCTTTAAGTACATTACAGTAATAGACTTGCACATCAAGGATTGGTAAGAAATCCCTTTGCAATCAGTTTATCAGCTACATCACAGGAATTATCAAGGTCTTAAAATTTCTAAGCAACACCCCAAAAAACTTTGTTTTTTCAGCAACAGAAAAACAGATCAGTAGATAATCTCTGCATACAGGCACTGATTGGGCTGCGGAGGGATGGAAAATGAGTTGTGAAAGAAAACATGGTTCTGGTAGGAGGGTTCTGGGGGCCTGGGGTGGGGGTAAGCACGGTAATGGGGAGGAAGAGCAGTATCAGATGCAGACTGAAGGGTCACGCTGACAGACACTGTGCTGCAATATGGGTTTCTTATTTAAGCCACAGCAAACAGTCAGCATTCCCTGTTCTGATCCCAGCATCTCTACCTGTCACAGGTTTCTGGGAATCCTCCATTATCCCAGCGTGGGAGCACTGGGGTCCCAGGGGCACAGCAGGACCTGCTAGCTCTTCTGTGGGACCCCAGGTTCCAGGGGGTGCAGGAGAGACTGGGATCACAGGGTGTGGGGCTACAGGGACTGTGAGGTGTAGGAGTATAGGGATCATGGGAGTACAGGGACTGTGGGGTGTGGGGGAATGGGACTGTGGGGTACAGGGGTATGGGGATTGCAGGGTGTGAGGGTACAGGGATTGTGGGGTGTGGGAGGGATAGCACTGTGGTGGGTGGGAAGGATGGGATTGTGGGGTGTGAGGGGCACAGGAACTTTGGGATGTAGGAGGGATGGGATTGCAGGGTGTGGGGATACAAGGACTGTGGGTGTGGGAGAGATGGGACTGTGGGGTGTGAGAGGCACAGGAGGTTTGGGATGTAGGAGGGACAGGATTGCAGGGTGTGGGGGTACAAGGACTGTGGGGTGTGAGAGGCACAGGAGGTCTGGCATGTAGGAGGGACAGGATTGCAGGGTGTGGGAGGGATGGAACTGTGGGGGGCACAGGACTGCGGTGCGCGAGAGGGATGGGATCACGGGGGTGCAGGGTGGGGAAGAGAGACTGTGGGGAGTAGGGGTGCGGGAGGGATGGCATCACAGGGACTGCGGGGAGCTAGGGTGCAGACGGGATGGGGACTGCGGGGTGTGAGAGGAATGGGACCGCGGGGCGCAGGGGTGCGGGGGGGGCAGGGGCACCGAGACCCAGGGTGTGGGGGGGACACGGAGAGCAGGGTGTGGGGGGGACAGGGGCACCGAGACCCGGGGTGTTGGGGAGACAGGGACAGCGGGGTGCTGGAGGGACAGAGGCACTGAGACCCAGGGTGTGGGGGGGCAGGGGGCACCGAGACCCAGGGTGCGGGGGGGGCACAGGGACAGTGGGGTGCGGGGGGGACAGGGGCACTGAGACTCGGGGTGCTAGGGGGACAGGGGCACTGAGAGCTGGGGTGTGAGGGGGACAGGGACAGTGGGGTGCGGGGGGGACAGGGGCACCGAGACCCGAAGTGTGAGGAGGATAGGGACAGTGGGGTGCGGGGGGGACAGGGGCACCGAGACGTGGGGTGCAGGAGGGACAGGGGCCACTGAGAACCAGGGTGCGGGGGGAACAGGGACAGTGGGGTAAAGGGGGGGGGCAAGGGGCACCGAGACCCAGGGTGCAGGGGGACAGGGGGCACTGAGATCCGGGGTGCTGGGGGGACAGGGGGCACTGAGATCCGGGGTGCTGGGGGGACGGGGCACTGAGAGCTGGGGTGCGAGGGGCATAGGGACAGAGAGGTGCAGGGGGGACAGGGGCACCGAGACCTGGGGTGGGGGGGGACAGGGGCACTGAGACTCAGGCTGCGGGAGGGACGGGGTCAGCGGGGTGCAGGGGGAACAGGGGACACCGAGGCCCAGGGTGCGGGGGGGACAGGGACACCGAGACCCGGGGTGCGGGGGGTGGTCAGGGACAGAGGGGTGCGGGGGGGACAGGGGACACCGAGACGCGGGGTGCGGGTTGTCTGCGTGAGCGGTCGCACCTGCGGGGAGCGGCGCGTGAGCAGCAGGTGCAGGGCCCCTCCCCGCAGCAGCAGCGGCAGCAGCACGGCGGCCTTGGGCGGCGGCAGCGCCGAGAACCGCGACCCCACGTCGAAGTCCCGCAGCCGCCGCCGCGCGCGCTCCTTGGCGGCCGCTCTGCAGGGGCCAACCCGCCGCGTCAGCCCCGACGCCCTCTCTGCCCCCGACACGCGGTCCCCGCGACCCTCTGCCCGCCCTGTCCCTCGGCCTCCCTGTCCCAGCGCCCCGATATCCCGCTGTCCCCGCTCCTCCCCGTCCCACACCCTTAGGTCCCGCTCCGCCACGTCCCCCCGTCCTTCTGTGTCCCCCCCTGACCCTCCGTCCCTCACCCCTCCGCCATGTCCTGCTGTGCCGCTGCCGGCAGGGGGCGGGGCGGCTGCATCCGCGCTCTGCGCACGCGCCGGGCGGCGCCGCTCGGGCTGCGGGAAGGGGCGGGTCAGGGCTTGCCTGTGCTGCTGTTCTCGGCGCTGGTAATGCTGCACCGCGAGGCGTGGGTTCAGTTTGGGCCCCTCGCCATGAGGAGGGTGTTGAGGGGCTGGGGCGTATCCAGAGAAGGGAACGGAGCTGGGGAAGGGGCTGGAGGGCAAGGGCTGTGAGGAGCAACTGAGAGAGCTGGGGGTGTTTAGCCTAGAGAAGAGGAGGCTGAGGGGAGACCTCATTGCTCTACAATTACCTGAAGGTTTAGAGAGAAGGGAGCTGGGCTCTTCTCCCAAGTGACAGGGGACAGGACGAGAGGGAATGGCCTCAAGCTCCACCAGGGGAGATTTAGGCTGGAGATTAGAAGGAAGTTTTTCACACAGAGGGTCATTGGGCATTGGAATAGGCTGCCCAGGGAGGGGGTTGATTCACCTTCCCTGGAGGTGTTTAAGGGACGGGTGGATGAGGTGCTGAGGGACATGGTTTAGTGTTTGATAGGAATGGTTGGACTCGATGATCCACCTCGATGTCTCTTCCAACCTTGTGATTCTATGAAAAGTTTCTCAGGCCCTGGCAGGGGCTGCCCAGGGAGGTGATGGAGTCCCCATCCCTGGAGGGGTTTAAAAGATTGGTTGATAAAATGCTCAGGGACGTGGTTTACTGGCAGATGGGGATGGTGGGACTAGATGATGCGGCAGGTCTTTCCCAACCCAGTGATTCTGTGGTTCTGTGAAGATGGAGAGGAGCCTTGTGCATGTGTGGAGGAATAGGATGAAGGTGAATAGCTTTAAAGGGGTGGGGGGAGCAGTTGCTCCATCCCTGGAGGTGTTCAAGGGCAAGTTGGATGGGGTTGGAGCCCCTGTTCCATTGGGAGGTGTCCCTGCCCATAGCAGGGGAATGGGAACTAGATGGGCTTTAAGGTCCTGTCTGACCCAAACCATTCTGTGATTCTATGATTTACATTAGACATTAGGAATAAATTCTTAACAATGAGGTCGTGGAGGCCCTGGCCTAAATTGCCCAGAGAAGCAGTGCCTGCCTCATCCCTGAAGATGCCAAGTTGGATGGACTTGTCCCTGCCTGCCCATGGCAGGGGGTGGAACTGGATGGGCTTTAAGATCCCTGTGATTTTAATGATTCCACGCAGGTAGGAAAGAGGTGTTTCAAACTTGGTGTGGTTTCTGGGAAGTAACATGTAGCTTCCACTTGGCATCAGAGACAGGGAGGATGCAGAAGGAATTCCCTCCTGCAGCACTTTCTCACCCACTGTTACCAGCCAGTGATTTGTGTTGCCTGTATTTCCACTAACACCGCACAAAGAGCAGGCTCTCCCTTCCCTCAGGAAACAAGACACAACACCCACATCACATGGAACGTGTAAGAACTGGTCTCAGTGTGGTTATAGTACTGTTTACTTTTCATTGCATTAAGCCAAAGAACCAAATGCATTTTCCATGTAGTGTGCGCTGTGTACAGGTGACCTAATTAACCTTGAGTCCTTAACTGCTTGTTCAGTCTATTTGTTACATAAAGTATAGGTGTATGTATTTACATAAGCTCGTATAAGCTGCTGTTTATGTACAACCAAATGTGTTACTTCATGCAGTAAATTGAAATCCAGACATCATTACATACACCTGCTTGTGTATTGCCTCCACCTGGCTGTGCCCCGAGGCTCCAGCAGCACAGAATAGCTGTTTTACAACCAGGATTCCATCCAGATTTCACTGAAACTTGAACAGGATTCATTCACCTTTAAGCTGCTTTACTGATTATTCATTATAGGAGAAAAATATGTAGAATAATATCTTTAGAAAATGTTGCAGTTCTTCAGTGAAGAGCACAATTACCACTTGATTGCTACTTGTTCATCCAGCTGTATGTGTCCCTGAACTGCTGCTCCAGAAGACTGATGCTGTCAGATCCTGTATTTCTCTTTGGCTTTCTCTTTCAAAATGCAGATGTGCTGAAAAATAATAATAATAAAAAAAAAAAGTAGTACGGCTTTAGTGAGTCTTTACCTTCAAAGACAACACATGAATCATTCTTGGCTATATTCCTTACATTGTAAGAAGAGCACACCAGAACAGTAATCTTTGCAAGTCTGGTTGCAAGTTTACTACTTGTAGTGGAACTGAGATGTTAATATTGCTCCAGGCTCATCTGTAATGTATCGATTTATATATTTTGAAAAGTCCAGGTTTGTTCAGTTATTTTATCCTTTTTTCATATTGCTTTGCAATAGTATAGATACATTACGTGTCTTCAACAGAACTGGTTTGTTTGTTTATGAGTTTGTTTTCAGGGAAAATAGTTTCCACTTAACCAGATTTAAGAAAGTGCTTTTTAGAACTAAGGGGTGCGGGGAGGAAGATCAGCTCTTTCTGTCAGTTATATTCTTTCCGAGTCTACTGCTCAGTGGATCCCAAGGAGGCTGTAATGGAGCAAAGGAAAAAGAGATCTTAATGAATATGTTATATACAGTGGAGGAAAAACCTTCATGCTCAGCCCGTTCACAGATACCCTAAAGACCTGGCTGGAAAAGAGTAATGCAGGATTTCACTAAGACAGACAAACATGAAATCAAAGCCAAATGAAATGTTGCTTTCTTTTCAGATGGGGCAGCAGATATAGCTGCCAACCACCCTGGAGGATTCGGTGTACTGTACAGCATGACTGGGCCATGAGACCCAAGGAGGTTTGCGACAAGGTGAGGCATAAACACATTCTTAGACATTTATACTGAATTATCAGCTTGGAATGTTAATAATGGTTTTGCCCTTGTAATAGAAGTTTCTAGTGAGATTCAAAATTTCAATAATTGCTGAGAAGCGCCGAGCATAAGCTGGTACTCGTGCTGGTCACCTGTGGTAACAGTCATGTGCAACAGTTGAGACACACATATGTGTACTTACATTTAGATCTCTGAAGTATTCATTATAATCAAGAGCATATCCAACCACGAATTTATCTGGAATTTCAAAGCCTATATCTGTAAGAAAATACAATTCTTATACTTGGGTGGTGTAAATAGCTTTGAAGTGCACAGTTTGTATTCAACATATGCTTTAGTTGTTTAACAGCAATAGCTAAGAAATACATCCTCTTGCTTTCAAGGTACTCTGCCTCCTTCTTTAAGCATTAGAACTGTAAATTGATGGCAGAGGTTAGAATCTGTGCCCTCCCTGTCACCTAGCAGTACAATTGAAATGATAAGAGAATGCCTTTTAAGAACAAAGTAATTATTTAAAACCTACTTAGGAGGTAGTCCCAGGAAAGGAAGATAAGGAGCAAGATTTTGCTTGTGTAGAAGTGTGTACACTGCAACTCAGTAGGGATTTTCAGTTGGAAAACAAGACAAGTTTAACGCACAGTGAAAACAAATGCCTTTTAGGATCAAAACAATACAAAATGTGGTTCTGTTTCTGATATCTGGTAGCAAGTAGCCAAACTTGCATTGAGACAAGGGGAGGTGAAAAAGGAGGTGGTCCTGAGGTTTCAGTGTGGGATAGTTCATTATCAGTGTGCAAATTTTGGTGTGTTTTCTCCCCATTCCTCTTGGCCTTCCTGAAACTCATGTGCCAGTTCTCAGACTTTGTGCATGAAGTGAAACATCATGGACAACCAGGAGAATGCAATACTTACAGTCTGGCCTGTAACCTGGACTTTGCTGTGCCCTTTTAACGAGCAGGCTGCAAGGCAGAGCAGAGGGGGTTATGTTTTTTATAGCATGTCTTGCTCTAAGCTGCAAACTTCACTTCTCCGCCCCTTCCCCATAAGCTTCTTCAGCCGAGAAGGCTGATTGTATCCTGGGCTGCATCAAAGTAAGTGTGGCCAGCAGGACAAGGGAGGTGATTCTGCCCCTCTATTCCTCTGAGACCCCATCTGGAGTGTTGTGTCCAGTTCTGAAATTCTCAGTGTAAGAAGGATGTGGAACTGTTGAAATGTGCCCAGAGGAGGCTACAAAGAAGATGAGAGGGCTGGAGCACCTCCCGTACGAGGACAGGCTGAGAGAGTTGGGATTGTTCAGCCTGGAGAAGTGAAGGCTCCAAGGAGAACTTATAGTGACCTTCCAGTACCTGAAGGGGCTACAAGAAAGCTGGGGAGGGGCTGTTTACAAAGGCTGGTAGTGGTAGGACAAGGGGCAAGGGGTGTAAACTGGAGAGGGGCAGTTTTAGACTAGACATAAGGAGGAATTTCTTTGCTATGAGAGTGGTGAGACCCTGGAGCACGGAAGTTTTGGCTGCCCTCTCCCTGGATGTGTTCAAGGCCAGGTTGGATGGGGCCTTGGGCAGCCTGATCCAGTGGGAGGTGTCCCTGCCCATCGCAGAGGGGTTGGAACTAGTTGGTCTTCAAGGTCCCTTCCAACCCAAGCTATTCTATGATTCTATGATCATGCAGTTAAATTAAAAAAATATTTTTTTGTAACAGAAGGAAGACTATAATTGAGGAGGAAGCTACGGCTCTTGTCTAGGTTCATTATGAGGGTCCAAATGACTTTGTTGTTTAACGTTTTGGTCTCATTAGTTCTGTGTCCCAAATAATTATTTTTTCATGTAGTGATGTATAAGCAAACTATAACAGCATAGTTCAAGCAGCAAGTAAAGATTTTATCTGGGAGGGAGGGAGA
Organism: Coccyzus lansbergi; assembly: GCA_033558105.1. Classification (NCBI taxonomy): domain Eukaryota; kingdom Metazoa; phylum Chordata; class Aves; order Cuculiformes; family Coccyzidae; genus Coccyzus; species Coccyzus lansbergi. Next base: position 722,177 of record JAUMJK010000059.1, read on the forward strand.
AGGGGACAAGCTGTGCAATGTGTCACTATGGTTTCTTCCGCAAAGTCATATCCATTCTTGCTTTCCTGACACATTCCTGAAGAAACAGAGAACCTACTGGACATTCACTAGGAGGAGCACAACTGGTACCTAAACTGGGAAGTGTTTCTTCCAAGCATCATGATCACTTGACGGAGACATTCTCAAATAATTCCTTTTAGAGATCATCTAGAAGCAGATCTGGAATGGCACTAGGAATCATCTTGCAAGTGCTGATGAACCTCTAGGTTCTGAAAACCTGTCTGACCGAGGATGTTAAGAAGGACTTGGAGGGTTGTTATTCTAGTTTTGAGACAACTGAGGAGGTGTTAGGAAGCCTATGGAAAGAACTGACCTCCACTCGGGTAAGAAGGAGGTGAGAAACAGGGAATCCATGAGACCTCATAGACTATGTGAAAAGGGAATCTTTTTTATTTGTTTTAGCAGTGAAGGTTGTATTAAATTTCCTGTTCAGTAAATACTTAGTTATTCACCAGCTGGATAAGGATTTCTTCCTGCTTAATTTGCCTTTCCTCAGATTTCAAAGCAGACAAACCCAAACCCCCACCCTCATACAGCGACTCTTCACCTAAATATTCTTGCGATATCATCTCATTACAACATAATGGCCATAGCATTGTACCTTACAACTTTTACCATCTTTGGTTCGTTGTCTTTTAGCTTGGAAAGCAGTGCTTTCATTGTTCTTCCAGTCTCAATAATGTCCTGAAAGAGATAAATAAAATAAGTTATCCCCCGAGTCTGAAAGAAAAATCCAGCTGTTAGTGGATTGATTTAGAGTGTAAAACCAGTCAGAACCCCTGGCAGCACAGTGACACAATAACACCTATGCAATAGGTATTAACTTGCAATATGGGGAGAAAAAAGTCCATGTAATTCCTCCCCCAGCCCCTAATCTTTACTTACCTCCACTACTAACACGTTCTGGAAAGATCATGTAGGGAGAGAAAGAAAAGAACACGTTTAGCATGGCAGCATTCAATGAGCCAAACAGCCAGGAAGAGTTTGAACCAAGAACTTCACTTACAACTAAATTGCAACTGATTTTCAGAGGAGCTTGTCTCTTAACTGCTTACATTATTATAGTGCTGTCTCAAGAGCCTGTCTGTAAGAAACATAACATACTGTGAGGAAACCACCTGTGTCAGGTTTTATATATTATTTTGTATAAGGCAGTACATTCCAAAAACCACACTGCATGAGTCAGTTTAAGATGCTTCGTTTCTGGGGGCTGTGGGATAAAAACTGGGGCAGGATCTTTCGAAGTACTCAGTTCTGATAGCATTAAGTTTCCATTGAGATTAGGGATAATAATAAACTCACTGTTTCAAAGCTTAGTGTTTTAAACCAGTATTAAGTGGCTGTAAATATGCGGTATCAAAACTTTATTAAAGATGGGCTTCCTGGAATATAAAGAACAACTGTTCTTTCCCTTTAAAAGTTAAAGATGCCAATTCATACCTTCCCTCTTAGTGTAGACAGTTCCTCTCCAACAACACTTCTTTTTTCTGTAGGTGAATCATTCTAGAAGGAGAAAGAGAGGGAAGTCACATAAAACATGGTCAGAAGTATTATCTTGTCAGTGTATGAACGGTGTGCTGCTCTAGCTTTTTGCGTGCTTTTTGCACGCCTTCAAGTGAAACAGTTTTTAAGCAGCTGAGAGCAAGAGGAGAAAGTGAGGATGTTTGCGGGGACAAGAGTACATCCATTTTCATAGAATTGACATCGTTGCTTTTAGCTGTTTCATTACTGCTGATTTATTGCAGAGTTCCATGAAACACTTATGGGATAGTGCAAACTGTAGGTTTTAGTGTGGAGTAAGTTTTGATCATTGCATAGAGCTTGAACCTTCAAAGGGAGAAAGTAAAACAACAACAAAAAAAATTGCCTAAGTAATTCCTGGCTCAGACCAGCTGTGAGTGGTTCAGGCAAGGGACACCTGTTCCCTAACATGTATTGTAAAAACTGCTCTCTCCAATGTTATCTGTAGGAGTAACAAAAACACTGCAGAGAGAGACAATAACCAGGTCTGTGATGCTGAGCTCCTCTCCATACTCCTTCCCACTGAAGGGTGCAACGGTAAGGACAGAACAGAACCTTTAAGGGAGCTTTGGGCTGGAGCAGAGGGTTTTGGAGACCTGGCTGTGGCTTTGCCATGTTAAGAGTTCTGCTATTCCAGTGCATATTCAATATCCGTCTTGTTGTTGAGACAGATCAGTACATGGGTTTTCAGTGTGTAATAAATCAAGTTGCTCTGAACCTGAATGGGGTGTATGCATAAACTCTTTTTTTTTTTTTAATGTAAACTATCCATATTCAGAATGTGGGTCTGTGGGGAGAGCCAGTTTTCCAAGGAGAAGAAAGCTGCTTACACTGTAGCTTTTTATTCTAACAAAATCCACAGTAATAGGCACAGATCTGTCACCATTTTGATTTAGTGCTTTTATATGGTCCAGCAAATCAGCAAAGAATTTATATCCTCCCTTAAGGACACAGAGCGCAACAATGTGATGGTTTCCCATATCTTGCATGATATCTTTAGCCAGACGTTCTGTCCTGAAGGAAAACAAGAAATCATTTTAAGTGTTTCACTCATCATACTTAGTTGTCCATATTTTAAGCAATGTCTAAGTTACAATTCTGATCTTGCTGTTAAGTTTTTGTAACCAGCAAATTGTGACTATGTTCAGACATAGGACAGTTACATATTTGCAGTTCACAAGGTGATGCCTACTCCACTTGACACACTGTTGATTTAATCAGTGTATCTGAACAATGCCGGCTAGGAAAGCTTAAAGATATTTGAGATAACATTCCTACTTTTAGTTGTTTACTCTCATACCTGTCCAGGATGAGTCCATGGGGAATGAAGACTCTTTCTAAATCTTCTTCATAATGCTTAGGAATGCAAAATAGATTTTTATTGTAGCCGCTTTCTTCATCTCTTATCTGCAAGTGGAAGGGAAATTGATCGAAGAGTTAAGACGGAGGCATGTGGGAAGAAACCTTCCCATATCAGATGATGCAGAGAGAACATCCTCTCTCTACACCCACCCACCCCAATAATGTGGCAAAATAAATGTATATCTGAGAGTTTTGGAGTCTTAGAATCATAGAACAACCAGGTTGGAAGAGACCCATCGGATCATTGAGTCCAACCATTCCTATCAAACACTAAACCATGTCCCTCAGGACCTCATCTACCCGTGCCTTAAACACCTCCCTGGGCAGCCTATTCCAATGCCCAATGACCCTCTGTGTGAAAAACTTCCTCCTAATCTCTAGCCTCTTCTATTAGTCTTCTAATAGAACATTTCATAGTCTGTCTGATGATCAAGGAAGTAGTATGCTTGTCTGAGATTTGAATGGGTAGACAACTGCTTCATCCTAGTCACTAAAAGAAAAATTCTGAACCATCCACTCAACCCCTGCAAAACAACAACAAAAACCCCCTTGTGTTCTCCGTTTCCTCCTCTGCAAAGCACAGGAGCTTGTTCATGTGATAGACAAGCAAAAATTACAATTTAAGGCAAATAGGTTGGGATTATAGGTTGATCCCCAGTTAGCATGTGACTGTAGGGTGCTGCACTGCCTTGGCCAGCATTTTCCTTTGATAAGAAAGCAAACTGTCTCCTCGGTGTAAATCACACCATTTGGCAAAGGTTAAGCACACACCAACCATCAGCAGCCTCAGAGAACAGGGGAGGTGACTTACTCCAAAGGAGAAGCTTTGAGGTGGTGGTGGTGGGAAGAGGAGGAGCTGCAGAGAGTGCCCAAGGTGGAGCCAGAGATCTGCTGAGCTGCGGTTCAGCTCCTTGTGCTGTTTGCCCTGCTAGCAGGTTTCTCCTCAAGTAGGCTTGGGAGAGGCCCTAGCTGCTTCCTTCACCCTTTTGCCATTCACAGCTCTTTTTTGAACATGTTGGCTCCAGGCAGTTGCACCCAGAGTTATCTGGAAGTTACATGTACTCCATTTGGGCTTCTCTCCTGAGTAGTCTCTTGACCCCAGACTGATGTGTGCATTTGGGTCCTGCCACCCTTCAAGACCAAAACGGATGCTTTGGTCTTTCTTAACTTAGGAAATGGAGGCGAAATGCAGACAAGAAAAAGGTATGAGGTAGAAACAGTTGTGAATAAGAGACCTTATATGTAGATATGAGAAATAAGCTAAGAAAAATTTCAAGTTAGTGAGATTGTCACATCTAACATTGCCCAGTTATTTTTAAAAATGCAGAGCTAATTGAAGGAAAAATGTAAAGCTGACTCAAAGCTTCACTACTACACACTAGGTTCAATGCACACCAGTGCCATTCAGTAGAGCTCAGTGCAGTATAATTCAAAATAGAGTGTTGCCTTGTGTGCATTCCTTTGGTGGGGCACTTGTTCCTAATAGCATACGCTCTGTTCATTGAGGAACAAATTAGGCAACTATTTCGGCAGAGGACAAGGTTTTAAAGGACTGGTTTTACTCAGTGTTCTTGCTGAGATTCTGTATTTTGACAAGGTTTTAAAGGACAGGTTTTACTCAGTATTCTTGCTGAGAGTCTGTATTTTTCCCCCCTCAGATCCCTATACCAGCTATGAGACAACCTTTGGTTTTACTAAACACGCCTTAAACCCAAGGATCTGACAGCTTGCGTGGAGCTATGAACTAATCAATAATACCATAAAACATTGATAACAAACAAGTTAACAGCTGCAAACTCATTAGGGGAATTTGGTTTCATTCTTCTTTTTTGGCATGATATGAGTGCTTAGGGAGAAAGAAAATGGGCTGTAGGGACCAGGAGGTTACTCAAAAAACTCATAGCAGCCATACAAATGAGATAACCAGTTCTGGCTGTTTATTTTAAATTGGCCACAAATAGCCCCCTTCATTTAAAGGCAAAACTGGTGAGACTGGTGTTAAGAATTGGAAAGAACAGATCATTGTAGTGCAAGGCATAGAATCTCACCCTCGCTGAACTAAGGACATTCTGCAAGTCCTCAACATTCATAGGCCTTGATATTCCAAGTCAGACTTCCAGAACAGCCGGGGTTGAGCGTTGCTCAGGCTGGCAGCAGTCCTGTTTTGCCTGGGTAGTTACTGTTTTCCTCATGGCTGAGGTCAAAGTGAAAGCTTGGGTGGAGGCTGTTTTCAAATTGAGTTTGTTTGTGCTTTATTAATCTTGGAAGAGTAGCTGGTGTCTGCCCTGGTATCAGGCGTAATGAGGCCAGACAGTGACATCTCTGAGCTGACTGCAATGCAGTGCAGAGCTGCTTATTGTTGGAGTGCTCAATTAACCTGGCTGGCCAATTTGAAATGGGCTAATTCCTGCCTGTGCGAGGTTGCTAGTGGTGACAGACAGAATACACATACAGGATCTGGCATTCTGTCAGCAAGAAGCGGTGACAATAGGACATAGTTGCAAGCAAACTAAAGTTAAAAGACAGGGTTTGGTTGAGACTGCCAGAACATGTAAGCATCATTTGCATTTAAAGTACAGAAAAAGCACTTCTAATGACAGTCACTGACTCAATAAACAGTTTACAAAGTGCTTTAGGGTAGGTTGTTTTGGGTTTTGATTCTTTCCCCCCCATGTCCCGGAAGATTCTCATCTCTATCACGTTCTGCACAACTGCACCTTAACTGCAATGACTGTTACCTGCGACTTGAGCAGCTTCCTTCTGCCCTGTCACCAAACCAACTGCCGTATTTAGTGGGCTCAGCCTTACAGTTTGCTTTGCAGTCAAAACTGGGGCTTTCGTCTGCACAGTAAGTTAAAGTTCAGCCTTGTTACCAACACGTTTAGCTTCCTGCTGTGGTTGATAGAGGCGTCACAACTGGCTCAGCTCAGGTGAGGGATGAGCTCTGTCCATGTTCCTGCAACTACTGAATAAAGCTAATCTGGAAGCATACAGGTGTGCGTGGTGGTTACAGTCTATGGTCATTCCAACAGTGCTGTTTAATACCTTGTATTTGGTTAACAACTGTACATGGAGTCTGTTTAGTGCAAACAATATCTGCTACATTAGTATCTTCTTTGTTGCTACACGTGAATCGTTTTTTAAGGTCTGCTGAAAGGTCCATGAGAAGAACCTTGAAGATTACATGAGTTTGAGAACATCACCATAGCAACATGCTGTGTGTACCTTACAGGCTCATAAAAGCATTTGTAGTGCGGCACATGCTAAATAATACAGCAGCATCCCATTAGAATAAAGCAATCTGCTAAAACATCACACAGAGTCCTAACGTTTTAAAATCATGAGCTTATAACTTGAGGAATTTGCTGTTCAATTTAGATTCAGACTCACCTGTTGTTCATTTTCTGGTGTAGGTTTATAAGTTTAAGGGGGAAAACCAACAAAATTAACTACAGCAATTATGTACAATGGTGAGATTTGTAAATACGTATCATTTTATCAACACAGAGTGGAAGGAAGTGAATATACATATATTGAAGTCCAATAAATAATATCATAACTTTGTAAAAAGAGGAGTTTATTCCAATCCCTCTTTTCTGGAAGCCAGTTTTTCTCTTGAGCACAAGAAACATGGCCTTTAATTAGTCAGTATTGCTAATGTTTTACCAGGTTTCCTGATGCTAACCTCTCCCCATACCCAAAGCTCCCCTCAGTCAAATAATCATAGAATCACCAGGTTGGAAGAGACCTACCGGCTCATTGAGTCCAACCATTCCCACCATTCTCTAAACCATGCCCCTCAGTACCTCATCCACCTGCACCTTAAACGCCTCCAGGGAAGGTGAGTCAACCATCTTCCTGGGCAGACCTTTCGGTTACCTAATGACCCTTTCAGTGAAGAATTTTTTCTTTATGTTGAGCCTGAACCTCCCCTAGTGGAGCTTGAGGCTATTCCCTCTTGTCCCGTCCCCTGTCACTTGAGAGAATGCTTCTAATTCACCTGAAGTGGTTTGACTGGAATTATTCTTTGAATAGTCATAGAATGAGTGAAAGAGGACAAAGAAACCTACACATTTTAATGTTTTATGAAATTGTTTCTGCAAGTATATTAATATGAAACTTTCCACAGAAGACAACTTCACAAAATATTTCCGGGATACCACAATCAAACATAATCAAACAGGAGCGCATTGTGCTTTCCTACCTGCAGTCCACGAGCCATGATCTTTCTTTGGGCAGTGCTATCGGAGAAGGAGCTGGTGTTATTACTGCAGTTTGTCTTGCTCTATTTTCATCTCGCAGTCAGATCATGACCTGCTTCTAAAAGGTCAAAATCACCATCCTTCCTACAGGAAGCATTACTTCCTTCTACTAATGCACTGACATCACAATCCCAGGTTCTTACTTAATCAGATCAACCAGAAATAAAATAGGCATTAGTCTGCTGCAGCCAATTGGAGTGAAGATATGGGGAACGAGGGAGATGCAAAAAGGAAGCATGAGAGTCAAATAAGTGGGAAGGACTGGTTAGGGTAGTGGGTTTTTATGGAAAACACAAACCAGGTATTTGGTTGTAGCAGATGGTAATTCAGTAGTACGTGTGTAGAAGGTAGGTTTGTATACCAGTTTCTTAAACGATATCTGCACATCCATTGTGAGAAAGTCCTTTTAAAATTCTTTTGCTAATCTGCTATAACAAATCAGTATTTGACTAAACGGAGCCGTGTTTGTAAAGATGAGTGGAAGTAGACGTTTGTAGCTGTGGAACCATGGTGAACTCTGCCTGACATCCTTCCAGGTCATCCTTTTGTAAAAGGAGGAGGTGAAACTCCCAGTAATATGCTCTGCATCATTTAAAATCAAATCGCATTGACATTCACTGTAATCTGATTATTTTAGTGTACCAAACTGCACTGTTATCTGGGATTAACATGAAAGACTTAGATTTCTAAAATTTAATCCTACTAACAAAATGAGCTAAAGCCAGCTCGCACACAACATGTTACAGAGTGTTCTCACCAGATCCAGTACATTTTATTAATTCAACCAGTTTAATGTTCGTTTGGGGAGAGGGCACATAAAGGAAAGAAGAGTGTTCTTGTTTCTTTGTAACCTGAACAGATGCTCTTCAGATGTGGCTGGTAACCCTTGGGATAGTGAGGAAATGCTCTTCAAAGTAGATTGATGGGCATATCCACAACTTTCAGTGATATGTTAAATAGTAGTGCTGTTTAGGAATTATTAGTGCCTGAGGCTACTTGGCCCCTGCTTTATGCATTTAGCAGTACCTTGCCTCCATGAATTCCCTATCAGATTCCCTACCTTACATATTTGAGCTTCCTGTCTTGTGAAAAGCCTTACTTGGATTTCACATTGAAACAGAGTTTAGTTTAGTTTTGTTAAAATCAACAGTATGGGAGAGACTACTTGTTTTAAACCTCATTCGAATGAGGGGGCTAATTACTGACGCTATCTCCGTTTACAATTTGCAGTAGTGTTGCACAAATTGCAGTGAGGAAATAAATATTGTATGTATATCTGATATGATTTGTAGCATCCATCTTAGCTCTGCTCCTTTTGTAAACTCTCCGTTCTTGTCTATATTGTGTCATTGATCTCTAACATAATAATAACAGGAAAACTGGTACAGAGGTGCAGAGTTGCAGCTCACACCTACGAGGCAGCCTTCCCTCTGAACAGGCCACTTTAAAATATTCTCAAAAGTCATACATACACTGTGGTTCTGGCTATAGGAGACCCCCTCTGCTGGGTAAATTACTTTTATCAGTCCCAGAAGTCATTACTTGATACAAATTTTGTTCCACATGACTCATATTTTTCTCAGTTATACACTGGACCTTGCAGATCTTTGTGTCTCCTTTAAGCACTATTCTGTTTAATCTGGTTTGAACTGGGCCCAGTTTGAAAGTCCTGCTTAATTCTCTTTCAGAAAAGGATTGCAGACAATCCCTCCCACTGACTTTATTTCTGAGTTTTTAATGCATTGGGAGGATTATCTGAGCTACAAACGAGCAGTGACTTTTTGACTAGAGTCCACATTGAGAAAGAGCAGAAGAGGCCTATGCTTATTTATGCATGTATTCTATAGTCATATGAGTATTATATTTTCTTAACCAATACTGGTTTCTTTTTAAAGAAACTGACAGCAAAAAGGTATGTTGTGGCATGGCTTCATGATGTGGACATCTGTTCAACTAGAATGAGATTCCTCTAATTGAACTGGGAAATAGGTATATTCTACTAAAATCCCCAGAGATAAAAACTGTAAGTCAGGCTTCCGTGTGGCCTCCAAAATTTTATTAAAGGATTAATGAGTTGAGAGCCCATATGGAAAAATAATAGTAGATTTTGTAACTCTGGAAGACTTGGAAAGAAAAGCTTGGGATTTGGAGAAACATCCACTTTCATAAGCTGATTAAAGATGCTTCTGCTTACTCCACCTGAAACTCAGAAAACTACTGCCCAGATCATATTTGTTTGAATGGATTTAGTGTTCTCCAGAGATTCCGTAGATCTGCAATAGGAATGGTTGTAGTCAATCCGATGGGTCTCTTCCAACCCGGTTGTTCTATGATTCTATGACTAGTAGCCACGCACCGCTGTCACCTGGCAAGTGCCTGAAAACCCCGTAAACGCGTTAGTGGACTCCGTCACTGGTGAGCTGAGGTTTGCCTTATGGAAGTTACTGCTGCAGGAGTGTTTGTACCACCACATTCTGAAGACAAAAGAATTCACAGGTGAAAGGTTCATGCTCAGACAGCCCTTTGCCATTGCTGAATAGTGGAAACAGAACGCAGCTGGTTGGTATCCTTAGATGATTTCTCAGTTGTAAATTGTGTGATCATACTCCCACAGGAAAGAACAAACATATTTAAGCATGTATGTTTGTGTTCCGTATAAAACCTCCAAGTGCATCTTTTCAAATTTAAGTGTTTTGAGGAAACCTGTGGACCCAGCAAGTCAGGTATCAGTTGTCTCCTCTGAAAAAAGGATACTGAAAGGGCAGTAAGCGTCACCCTTACAGCCTGGAGGTGAATTATATCCCCACTGATAGCTGGGCAAAAGAGCAGCCAGTCGGTACAGAACAGCACTGCTCCTGTCTTTGCATCTCTTCGCCAAACCACTGAACCTCTAATCAGCTTTTTCAGGCTATGACGTTGCTGTTTGGGTACCTGTTCACCCCTCAAAGTTTGTTACACAGTTTTATGTTGTATTACAGCTTGCAGTAACTGGTTTTGAGACTGCTGCATTAGTTTTAAAGCTCATCAAGAATCATAGAATCATAGAACAACCAGGTTGGAAGAGACCCACCGGATCATCGAGTCCAACCATTCTTCTGTTTATAACAAACGGGAAAGAACCATTGTTTGAGTAGTTTTTATTTGCTTGCTTGCTCTTGGAGCTTTTTAAACTGCAGTTCTCATGGTGAACCAACCCCAAAACCTGGGCATTTCAATTCCCTCCTCTGGAATCTGAACAAAAATGATGAACATGGCACTCACCTTCCAGGATTTATGAGAAAGCAAACAGAAAACAGACCTAGAGAGGGCCACAGCCTTCCCCCAGCCAGCATCTGCTCTGCTGCTCCCCAGTCCCTTGTTAACAGTTGAAGTGAGAACTCCTTTTAAGATAATTCAATAATTTACACTGCTGAAGTATATCAAACACTAAGATTTCCCTCATTTCCAGAAGAAGTGCATTCCCTTTTAATAATTTTAAATCAGAAAGCAAATGTATGATATCAAGTGTATTGTACAACTGTTCCATTAACCTCACAACTAAGACATCAGAGGCAGCGTCCACTAGAGGGGAGCCTCCACCGTGGAAGACAGCACTTGCCAACGGGGAAGAAAAAACCGACAGTTTATGGAGCTAACTTTCCGGACTGTAAAACTCAGTGTTCAGTTAATAAGTATGCAGCTATCTCTCTGCAGTAAAAAATAGGATCAAGTAATTTGAATTGGGCATCTTAAATATATAGAGCAGTTCTGAACCACTGTAATGGTGGATTACTGGAAAGCTGCTCTGATTTGCACCACTGAAGGCTTGACCCATGGACACCACGGTTCAAAACCTTAAATTAAAAGCGAGCACTTCTATTCAGTGGCTGATGTGGTTTTTAGGAAGCCTGATTATAAAACATGGTGAAATGTCTTGACTTCAGTAATTTGGAACCTACCCTGAATCTGGGTTTTTTTGTTTGACACTTCTGAGTCATAGATGAGACCATGTGCTTAACTGGTTTGCTAAAAAACTGTTTGGCAAATGCTGACCACACATCCCATAGTAAACAGTACATGTTTACAATGGGAATGAGAAACAATCTCACGATTTTATGCCTTTGTCATATCTACTCCAGTAGATTATGTAGCTCTTTTATAGAAGATGTCATGAATGTGAACCTTCATACTTTCCCTGGCTATTTTCTCTCTGGTCTGAATGTGAGGTTTCTATTATTTTACTGAAATACGGACGTATTGAGAAGGTCTCCTGCTTTTCCAGCTCCTCCAATACCCCCAGCACCTGGCAAACAGTAATGGCAGAACTGGAAAACACTCCTGTAAAAGTTGACTCAAGTTTAGGTCTGAATGATTCTTGAGAATACCTTGACCCCTGTTCTTAACTGGTTGAATGACAACTCTGCAGTCTCCGACATTCTGATTGCTGACCTGGAGGATTTTGTTAATTAACAGAATCTTTCTGACCGCACTCTAAGTGGTGGAGCGTGTGAAGGAGACCTTTATGTTCCTTTTGCTGCGTTTGTTTTGTAGGTAGGAAAAATGTTTGTGTCTCCTGGAAGTCTATATTGGAGAGTCAAGTCTGGGAGAGGATCTGGTTAGGACTAGGGCAGTAGAGCAGAGAGACAAGGATTCAGGGCTTCTGGATTTTATTCCCAGCTCTGACACATAGTTTATTTGCTGTATGGCCATGGCCAATTTATTTTCCTGACTGCTCCTGTTGTACCTCTGACCTTCCTGTGTGCCTCCTTTCCCCCGATGCCTGCTGTAATCAGCCAACCTTACTTTCTGAGGTTTCTCTCCCGTTGCCTATGCAGGTCGTTGTTATTTTTGGGAAGGTGCCATTCAAAAAACATGATTGCCGTCATTAACTAGTGCTCAAATTAATGATTTGGAAAAAAAGATTGTGGTCTGTTTGCTTGACTGTTAAGATACAGTTGTTATGGTTTGTCAAGGAGCAAACATGAGTTGCTTTGTAACAGCTGTAGTGTCCAGTGTGTCCGATCAAGTTCCAGCCGCCCCCAGCAGCTGGATGAGTTGTTTTACCTAGGGAGCAATGGGTGGTCTGGGAAGCGCTCGGCTCTGCTCTTGGGGAACTGGGCTCATCTTCTCTACAGAGATGTTTAATGAAAATATTTGTTGAACAATGGCCGTATCTGACTGTGTGATCACAGCTGTTTTATTTTAGCAATGTAACAGCAATAACAATTAAATCCATATTCCTCCTTGGATATTTATTTTCCTGAATTCATTCTTAGTGTGGTGAAAGAATTTGGTGTGAATTGCTGAGTTAAAATAGAACTGCATGTAGTGGATTTTGGGTTGCTTGTATTACCTTTGTGTGATTTTCCTATTACTTGAGACCTTAAGACATTGTATAAAAATACATACCACAGAGAGGCCACATTTTAAAATATTCTAAAGTTATTCCCTCCAGTTTTTTTTCCAGTCACTATTTTTGATTGTTCTGTTCTGCAGAGTCATGTCTGCCTATTAGAAAAGCCAAGTACCATCTTACCATAAGAACACATAAGAAAAATCTGGACTGCCTTTTAGTAAAATTAAAAAAAATCGCTCTTTTAGAGGAATAAGCAGTTACTGCATTCAGATAAAGACAGTTCATCAATAAATCTCAGTTCCATAAAACCAGCTATTCCATTGTTGCCAGTGTGTTTTGTCGAGAAGTTCAATAATGAGGATGACGCTTTTGTCTGAGCTTGCTTAGACAGATTTTTCTGCTGCTACTTGTGCTCACTTACAGGCAATTCCAGGGGTCAGCTGCTTGCAGTGAAACCTGCTGCCTGTGTGCATTACCTGTGCAGGCTGCCCACAGTCAGCAAAGGGGATTTAGAGCTGGTCAGTACAGTTCTGTAAGATAATGGAAAGAACCAACAGAAAGCTTGTTTTCAGTTTCTCGGGTCTCCATCAAAGCACTCCAGTTACCACCAGCAGCATCTGATGGCATAGGTGACTTTCTGGGATCTCTTTGCACAACTGAGCATCTGAATTCCATGGGGGCTCCGCACCATTGTAAAACCAGGTAATGCTAGGAACGATGTTCATAGAATCCTAGAACAGCCCATCTTGCAAGAGAGCTTGAGAGATCATTTGGTCCAAGCGTTTGTGGGAAGGTAAAACTAGATGAGATTGTCCTGCATCCCACCCAACTGCATCTTGAAAACATCCAGTGATGGAAACTCTGCTGCATCCTTGGGGAAGTTGTTCCAGTGAATTATTTTTCTCCATGTAAAAAATTTGCTTCTTATGAAACCTCTCCTGGTGCAACTTGTATCCCTTATCTTCTCCACATGAAGAGCACCTTGTGAAGACGGAGTCCCATCCTCTGTGTAGCCGCTCTTTAAAATACTGAAATACTGTGATGAGGTCTTCCCTGAACCTTCTCCAGGGAATAAAGACCTTAACTCCTTAAATCTTTCCTCACAGGGCAAGTTTTGCAGCCCTTGGATCATTATCCTGGCCCTCCTTTGGCCCCTCTACAGTCTGGTATAAAATGCCTTTTTCATACTGCTGGACACTTGCTATTCTTCCACTTCCAGCACTCAGGTTTCATGCCTTCGCTCTCCTTGCAGGTTTCCTTTTATTTTGGCAAATTGAACTGTCCTTGCCCTGATGTCCTGTCACCTCATTCACCGAACTCTTTTCCACTTGGTTCTTGCATCTTACAAGCAGTGCTACAGCTTTTCCGTCGCAAAAGCATGATTTCGGTCTCTTAATCGAGTACCATCTTTCCGTTCTCCCATCGCACATCACCTCTAGTTTCTGTCCATTCGCTGAGTTATCTTCATGGGGAAATGTGAGGTCTCTAATTTGTTAATTCTGCACTCATGGAAGTGTTTGACCTGGTTAATGTGTTCCTCCTTGAACACTTGCCTTTGTTTTGCCTTTGATTTTTTTATCTCCTTCCATTCAACACTCTCTGATCTCCTCTAACATAGTTTATTTTGCTTATGTTTTCTTTTATGAGGGTAAGCTATAACCCAAAAATAAACAAGATTCAGCATAATTTACTTTTATCCCCATCAGAGATAATACAACATCCTTCCTTAGTTTAAATTAATGGATTATGCCTTCAATGCACATCACACTGAGTTTATATAAATTTGATATATTACTTTTCAGTTTTATTATTTGGTGCTTGATGGATGGCATGAATTATTCTGTTGTTGTAATGGTTTTGTTGTTTCTACCAAAGCCCTCGGCAGCAAAAGCCTCCAGAGATTCAGAGTAGTTCTCCACATCTCTGTCCTGCACATATACACTAATTCAGGTAGTTGCTTTTTCTTCAGTCCTGTACAACCTATATCCTAGATTTTCTATTTGTTGAATAGATATATTTTGCCAGGCTAAAAACTAAACATGACTGATTTGTGGCACTTGAAAACTGCTACTGAAACAAGACAGGAAGCTGGAAAGATGTTCTGCTGGAGGCTTCGTATGTTTAGTTCTTCTTATGTTTAGAAGTAAATCCTTCAGTGTTAATAAAATAAGTCAGATTTCTCATGAAGTTCCCTTAAGCAATTGTTTTTAAAAGCAGTAATTCTGAAAAAGGATAAGTTGTCAGCACAGATATTTCTGAAATTGATTTATTTGCCTTTTCAAAAATCTTTTGCTAGTGTTTAGAATGGGTGGAAGAAAGCAGTCGTCATTGTGAGCAGTGTCTTCATCTCTACTTTCCTTTAGAAGCCATCATTCTAACCTCGTGCAAGGCCGACTCACGTTTGTGTGTGAAGTGTTACAGATTGCATCTCCTGTCATACAAAGTGAAATATTGATTTATTCTATGCAAAACCATACATTTTACATTGGAGCAAATCCAGAATATTTGGCAGAAGCCATCTCATAGCAACCGGAGAAGTTTGCAAGGGATTTCAGTGAATTAAATAAACAACTGAAGATACTATTCCTCCACTGACAGCCAGCTGCTATTCCCAGTTCCTTACACCTCAGGTTTTCAGGCCAAGCTGTGTGCATTACATGTGTGACACCTTTACTCTGACCAGACTTTGGAAAATGAGAATGGAGTTTTATGACTGCACAGAAATTAGTACGGCACACAGAAGATTTTTAATGAAACACATTGCTTCACAGTTTCCTAATGCTATTATAATGGCTTTGATCTGTGAGGGTAAGAAAGCTAGAATCCAATTTGTTGAAAGTGAATGCAATTCTACTGTAGTTAATTTACATCTATTTTAAGATTTGTATTCACTGATAACTAAACCTATGCCATAGTCTGAAGAGTGGTATTCATATTATCTGAATTTTAACCCTCAAATAGTACTGATATTTAAAATGTAATAGTTAAGGCTTGTACTTATTTGTAGCAAATTGTTTTGATTGAAAGCAGTTGATAAAATCCAAATTTTCCATTTATGAACAGTCTTGTTTAATCTAAAACTGTTGATCTAGGTCTGACATATAGCCAGCCTGGCGCTGCTCGTATGTGCCCCAAACTCACTAAAGTTAATTCCTTGTTCATTCTCGTAATGACAGGGAACCTGTTATTCAATAAAGGCAAGTTAGGTTTGATTTCAGCCCTCCTAGAAGCAACTTGGCTCAGAGCAGGAAGCTTGTGTGTCATCAAAAGAGTCTTCCAAGCCTAGTGATAAGGAGGAGCAGGCAAGTTTTTATGGCATAGTGGACACAGCAGCTGTTTTTTGCTGTGTTCAGCCATTCACGAGTATGAGATGATGAAGCTAAAAGTCACAACTGTATATCGATGAAAACAAACAGCACACCTTCTTCATACCTTCTTCGCACCTTATCTGGTCTTTCCTTTGAACGTATGCCAAAGCCGTCACACAACTGATAACCAAGAGGGAGCCATCTCCTTACATTTTATGATGCCCTTGCCTGACGTGACAAATTACTCCTGGTTTTGCTTTGTTGCTGCTAACATGCATTTAAGAAAGTGCCATCGAGCACTGACTGAAAAAAAAACTTTGTAGATGATAGGAAGCAGTGGTAATCGAGAGAAACCAGAATGTGAGGCGGTGTGCCCAGATGCTGGCGGAAGATCGCTCAGTCTCACCACAACTCTAGAAATGCACCACAGTATGGTCAAGCTGGAAAATCTCCAACATCTTGGCTTTTAGTAACAGAAAAGAAGAAAGTTAGATTCATGGACGATGGCTGTGATAATTTCGGTCATTTCCAGACATGTTAAATTTTCATTATAGCAATTATTCTGTTAATTATCTCCTTAAACAACCTCCATTGTAGAACATCACCCACCATGACTGGCTTTTCAAAAATTCATTTTCTAGGGGTCTAATTTAGGAAAAGAGAAGAAGTCTGCGTAAGGACTGTCCTTATAGAAAGCAGTGGCTAAAACCATTCTTCTCTTCAGGCATGTCCTAAGCCTTCCGTCTGATTCCAGTCATGGAACTAAAGAAGTTAAAGTGATTGAGGCACAGAATAAAAAAGGAACTGAAAAAACTCTTCTGATACAGAGCTTTGCAGCCCCTTGTTTTCTAAGGGAATGCCATGAAGTGGCAGAAGGGAGAGTTGTAGAGGTGTCAGAGGCAGAAACTGAGATATTAACATCTTCATGTTTTCAGTTAGAAAAATTCCACAGAGACACTGTCAGGCAAAGGTTTGGTATGGATAACATGGTGCAAACAGTGAATCCACACAGGGAAAACATGACAAGCTGTTAAATGAATAGTAAGTTTGGGGCAGAGTATAATACTGCTCTCACATTGGGCTGTGGGCTCGAAGCAAAGGCTTCTGTGTTGAGATGAAACACACAGTATGTTGTTATGCTTAAGTGTATTTTTAAAAAAAATCTATCATCTCAAGCTGTGTTCTCTATCTGGAAGCTAGAAAAGATTGAGGATGGGATGCCAGGGAGCAGCAAGGGGCAACTACTGCCTAAAGGACAAGGAGTCAAGTATGGCAACATAGTGAGCAGCTCAGGGCTTAGTCCCACATACCTGCCTGAGGTGAACAAGACAGGCCTGGGGCTGGGGTCAGCTAGAAGTCCAGATCACCAGAAAAGATTGTGACCACACAGCAGGTCAATTTACATGTCATGTCCAGTGATAACCAGAAAAGCCCACAGCAACAAAACAGATCCAGCTGAGCTGGAGACAGATGTGTGCATGATATAGCTCTGACAAGCACTGAAAGCCCAGTTCTGAGCTTCAATGGAACCACTGTGCCCATGGCCAAAGGGTGGTTGTGGAGCTCCATGTGAAATTGGCCATTGGTGTGCACAGGGCCAGGGAGACCCAGACTGCAAAAGGTTTTCTCTTTAAAAAAAGACACCCAGAAAAGCCATGCTTAGAGTTAGCCAGAAGAGAAAACCACAGATAAAACCTGCTGTTGGTAGTTTTTGTTAAGTAGTGCCTGTGCATATTTGAAATAGGTATCCGAGAGATTGCAAAAGAAGAGCAAAATGAATTTTTATTTAATCTAGCAAGAGAGTTATCACACAAAATCTGTTCAATTCAGAGACAAAAGAGTCATTTCCAGAAACTCACGTATGACATTAACCATTCAGGTTTAGCACTGAGGCTTTGAATTGGTTAACAAGGATCTGATTTTTTTTCCATCAAATTCTTCCACAGGGTTTCATCTTTAGGGAAAGGGAGAAGAGAAATAGCATGATGTACAACAGGGCAACTACCTTGGATCCTTGTCCCCGTCTGTTCTAAAAAAGCACCAGAGCAACTATTCTGGCTGTTCAGGCAGCCCATCATCATAAAGTTAAGAGAATGCATGTATATCTCTCAAGTATCTAGTGAATCACATACCTCCCAAGCATTCTCAGAGATGTCATTTACATTCCTATCCCCTTGTTTTTCTTTTATCATTATTCAGGAAGAATATTTAAAAGACCGATTTAATCGTTCATTAATATAGAATTTTCCCGCTCTAGTCTGAACTTGGGGTGTGTCAGTCTCTTACAGGAATTCTTGCATCTGGGTACAGCAACCTTTGAGAAGAATTTAGGGGGAATTACTTACTTTTCCACTTTTATTTGTGTGATGGAGTGATCTGTCAAATATGCGCAGTCAGGTGTATTATTCAGAATAATGAGGAGCTGGGATAGGTTGGGTAATGGAAAACAGACATCCTGCAGGTACTGTGAGATGTGAGCTTCCCCAGGAGCTCTGTGAGATGAGTTTTGGTGCAGGTCGGCAGAGGCCCTGTTAGAAATAGGCTACATGCAGCCTCTTCGGGGAGCCTCCACCCAGTGTATCCCCACTTCTGAAGGCTCTTAACTCAGACCCGGAGTACACAAACATACGGACAATCCTTTTCCATATGTTGTATTGCCAGCCCAGAGACACAGCCATATAGGAAAAAGCCGAGTTACTGGAATCCCCTCAGGATCCCTAGGGGCTGGCAGGTGGGCAGCTTTCCAGTGGCTCCTGTGACAACAGCACAGTGTTCAAAATTGAAACTTAAGAGAAACTATGTGTAACAGCTTCTGAGAAATATGAGATTATGTAGAATTTCCAAACTGGTATCTCAGTAACAGGAATAAAAAAGAATATCCAGCAAATAATGTATATGGTGACCAAGTTTTCTGTTGGATCTAAATGTAACTTGTCACATTGTATAACGTTAAGTTTTTACTTCCTTTCCATCATTGCTCCCTTTTCAAATCGGTGCTGATTTGAAGGTCACAATAGTTTTTTCTTTGTTTTATAATCGTATGTCTGGTTCTCAGGTTTAGTGAACAGATACGGTGTGTTGCATTGAACATCTCTGGACCAATGACCTTACTACTGTCCAAAGAGAAGACTCAGGGTGCTACAGACAGTCTGACAGACCTGTGCTGTAATACAGGGACTACCCTGATCCCTCCTAGTCATAGTTAGTGGTGACTTTGAGCCGTGTTCCAGTATCTTTATTTAACTGACGCTACAGGTAGCTACAGCTCTCTTAGCGTGTCTCCCACTGAATGAGTAGTCTGCTTGCGTAGTGATGTCTGTACTTGGCCTAATATCTGATCGTATATGATAGACTGAAAAACCTGTCTGAGGAGCAGGTTCTCCTCATGTTCCAAAAGCAAAAGGAAGCAAGTATTTTTGATCAACTTCTAGATGTTTGCTTTTCCCCGTGGGCCCAGCAAGCTCAGCTTCTCAGCATACACTGACATTTCTACTCCTTTCCCAGTTTGTTCTGCTCCTCGTCTACATGCCTAGACTGCACACTCTGCATTTCCCAAGGCTCAGATTTAGATCCGGCTTCGTATTGTTGGGCAGGAGGTCAATGTCTCATTTTCTGTCCTCTCAAACTGCTTCAGAAAGCCAGCAATAAGGCAGCACAACGGCATCGAAACAGGTGATTGCTGACTTGCTAAATCCCAGCATGAAGAGAGGCAGAAGAAATAGACTCAGTCTAGGGACCGTAAGCTGACAACTTTTGGGTCAACTGGTGCCAGACTGACATTTCTGAATTTATCTTCTCACGCACTGTGGAAGTTGGGTCTGCTTATCCAAAGTTAAGTTCTTAAAGGTGTGTGTGTGCACCGGGTTTTCTGATTTCCTATTACTACTTCTGAAAATTTTTGCTCTACTTGTTTTATGGTAAACCAATTTCCCCTCCCCTCAGATGTCAGTGAACTTTTCAGGAAGGGTACAGTGTTTGGTTAGTGTGTAGATTATCTTAATGTAAGGTGAGCTAATGTCACAATGCAAACAGCTGATGATAAAAGTCCCACAAAAGGTACAACTCAAAAGCAAGAAAATAATTGTCAAAGTATCAGGAAAAAGTATGGAAGCTCCTTTATGTGTATACTATTTTTGTCTTGTTTGCAATGCTTAGAGAAGAAGAAAAATAAGCAGTATAAACTAAGCAGTATTTTATAGTGGTATAACAATGCTGTTAGTTGGCACAGGGAAAAAATTATCCTAAAATAATGTTGGAAATGAAGTCTGGTTAAGTGGATGCTAATGCTTTTGCTGGCTGTGTGACAAGCCCCAGTACAAGATGTCTAGCCTGTAGATACCACCACTGAGGAGCTCATTGCCATAATTCATGTAAAACAATACAATTTTATCATTCTTCCAATAAAATTAACTACAAGCTGGGCTTGTAGTGCAGCATTTATGCTGGCCTCTATGCCCCAAAGGTCATTGTATTGTCTGCATAAAATGTTCAAGTCATATTTGAAAGAAGAGTAATGGGATAAAAATGTCTTCATTGGAAGCGTTTTCTTCCCTGGAGTGTTGGAGCTCTCGAGCTCTCAACCATGGTTCTGCAGCAGATGGTGAGCAGCCAAGCCACTGCAACGGGATGAGAATCTCTAACGTCAATGTTAGGGATGCAAAACACACAGTTGTTTATCAAGAGTGGTCTTGCTTTCATCTGCAGCATTACAATAAATGTTCAGCTGCCGAGTACAGAGGGAGAATAACCTCCCTGGACCTGCTGGTCACACCGTTTCTGATACAAGGCAAGATGCCATTGGCCTTCTTGGCCACCTGAGCACACTGCTGGCTCATGGTCAGTCTCTGTCAACCAGCACCCCCAGGTCCCTCTCCTCTAGGCAGCTTACTAGACAGACTTCTCCTAGTCTGTAGCTGCACAGGGTTGTTGTGCCCCAAGTGCAGGACCTGGCATTTGGCCTTGTTAAACCTCATACCATTGGTTTCAGCCCATGGATCCAGCCTGTTCAGATCCCTTTGGAGCCTTCCTACCCTCCAGCACATCGACACTTCCACCCAGCTTAGTGTTGTCTGCAAACTTGCTAAGGGTACACTCAATGCCTTCATCTAGGTCACTGGTAAAGGCATTGACCAGGGCTGGACCCAGAACTGAGCCCTGGGGAACCCCACTTGTTCCTCCAGCTGGAGTTAACTCCATTTCCCACCACTCTCTGGGCCCTCCTGCCAACCAGTTTTCCACCCAGGAGAGTGTGCGCCTGTCTAGGGCAGAGGTGACAGTTTCCATAGGAGAATGCTGTGAGAAACTATATCTTTAGCATTCAGTTTGCTGAGTGAACTGGCATTGCAGCATTCATCAAAATTAGATGTAATTGCAAAGGACAGTCCATCGACATTCACTGCATGGTTATCCTTGGGCCCAATGGCTCAGTTTATGCATGGGCCGTAGCAGTCCTATGGGATAAATCACTCTTAAGCTTGAATCTATGGAGACAGTACGGGAACAGGGCTCTTCTTTCCCCAGAATAAACAGTGCTAGAGGAGACAAGCTTATGCTGAGTCTTCATTCTACCATTTAGAGGAAAAACACCAGGTGGAATTAATGCAAAAATACCACTGAAGTGGAGGCAGACCCAGCTGCGGGCTGGTCTCGCTCCCTGCCAACCCAAACAGGGAGCACCGCAGTCACTCAGCAGAGGTCCCTCAGCCTGCTGAGCCAGCCGAGAGCAGGGCAGCCACCATCCTCTCTAGCACACTTGGACTTAGGCTGTGGGAGCAGCGTACGTGGTGTGGAAGTGATTTCTGAACACTTTGGCTCTGCAGATCATAGAAGTTACCTGCTGTCCAGTCTAGGATATGTGTAACCATGTCCTCTCAATGGGAAGGTGCTCTGGCATGATGACTGTTCTGCTCTTCACCCATCAGCTGGGGCTGCTGGTTTCTGACTAGGATAAAATGCTTTATTCTGGTTTTATGGCAGAAGCACCTGCATTCCCACATCCTGTCACTCAGGCACTTGCACTGTTACCTCTTCATTTTAAATCAAGAAATGAAGCCTTTGAACATCAACAAGCTCAAGAAGGCCAGTGGCATCTTGGCTTATATCAGAAACGGTGTGACCAGCAGGTCCAGGGAGGTTCTTCTCCCTCTGTACTAGGCACTGGTGAGGCCACTCCTCGAATCCTGTGTTCAGTTGTGGGCCCCTCAGCACAAGAAGGATGTTGAGGCTCTGGAGCAAGTCCAGAGAAGAGCAACAAAGCTGGTGAAGGGGCTGGAGAACAGGCCTTACGAGTAACGGCTAAGAGAGCTGGGGGTGTTTATCCTGGAGAAGAGGAGACTGAGGGGAGACCTCATTGCTCTCTCCAACTCCCTGAAGGGAGGTTGTGGAGAGGAGGGAGCTGGACTCTTCTCCCAAGTGACAGGGGACAGGACGAGAAGGAATAGCCTCAAGCTCCGCCAGGGGAGATTTAGGCTAGACATAAGGAAAAAATTTTCACGGAAAGGGTCATTGGGCACTGGCAGAGGCTGCCCAGGGAGGTGGTTGATTCACCTTCCCTGGAGATGTTTAAGGGACAGGTGGACAAGGTGCTGAGGGACATTGTTTAGTGATTGATAGGAATGGTTGGACTCGATGATCCAGTGGGTCTCTTCCAACCTGGTTATTCTATGATTCTATGATAACAACCAAAGAAATTTTTATCAGTAATAAGAAGATAATTTTCTCTGTGCAAAGTTTTTTTTATTTTATTTTGATGTATTAACCAGCAAAATCCTATCTTGCTGTAGTTCCTAAGGTGATGGGAAAAGGCGTTATACTTGCTGGATGAAATCTGAAATGGTTTCACTTTGGACCAGGTGGGAGTTCCAGTACTGGAATGATGGGGTCAGGAGACCAGAGACTGGTCTGGTTTGGCATGAAAGAGGAGAAAGAGGGAGATGAGGGTCATGGAAAACATCAAGATGTCGGAAAAAAACAAAGGAGTAAATCTGCGAAGAGGCAGTGAATTCAGTGAAATCTGCTCAGGTTTACTCTGGCCCACAGACTTTGTGAGGTTTAACTGATCTATATCATATAGTGGTTCTTTTAAAGTTTATCTCATCACTAATTATTTGGTGTATCTGAGGGTCTGATGTTCATTTTGGGAGGGTTATTAGGAACTGATTTTACTAAGTAACCAGTGGACAAAGGGTAACATTTTTTAGAATGTTTGGTGTCAGTGGTGATTTTTCCTCTTTGAGGTTTGCTTTGTTCCACAACTGTGGAAAAGTCTTCACTTAGCGTTATTTTTTTTTCATTGCCTGTTCCTGGATGTTTGCTGGAAAACAGCAGAGCATTTCTAAGTTGCAAGTGAAAAGCGTGTGTCCTGTCAGGAACCTTCCCCCAACCCTGCTGGAGTGCAAGTGTGCTACTCAAGTCCTGCTCAGACCTCTGGTTTTATAAACAGTGACCAAAAGACAAAAGACCAAACCTAAACAAACCTGAACATAAGTCTAAAAGCTATAAACCCAAACAGTCCATACATCAAATTATAAGATTCCACACAATGAAGAATTCATGAATAACAAGCATGTAAGTTGACTTGGTAGCATGTTGGAAATGTGCCACCTCCTGCAACTGGTAATCAAATCCACCTGAACTAGTGGTCTATGACTTAAATAATGTGATATGTTTTCCATCTACTGTATTAGAAACTAGATTAGAGAAATCAAAAAGAGAGATTTAACTACTCAAGAAAATAAGAGGAGTAAGTTGAGTTTTCACAGGCATTTCCTTTGCAGTAAATCAAATTTTCCCTCCTTTTAATGTCTTCTTCGCTTATAGGGGAGGAGGTTACCTTTACGTTTCATTTATCAGGAGCAGCAAGTTATTTCTGCTGCTGGAAATGCTGTCATGAACTAGATGTGTCTCAAATGGAGCCTAATTTCTCATCACTTTTCTGTCTGTTCAGCCTTTGCTGATTCCTAAAAGAGGGATTTTGAGATGGAAGTTCAGAAGCAAACCACCTCCTTTCCACAGCCCTCTCTATGTAGTCAGATGAGAGCAGCTGTGCAGTTTTAAGGGAAACCTTCCAGAGTGTTAGTGATCCACTGATTTTTCATCTGGTGATTGACATAAATAAACCCAGGTCTGGACCCAAGTGCATGTTTTCTTGAGCATTCATTTTTTCTTTAGTTCCTAAATTTTGGCTTGTTGGTGAGAGATAAAAACCTGTCTGAAAAGGAATGTATTTTATGGCTTGACTTTATCATCACACGAAACTAGATGAAGTGCCCCTGACATAATGTAGGTGAGATGCTGAGCGCAACTCATCCATAAAAACTGCAAGTCTGCAGAAGAAGGCTCCAGTGTGAGTCTTAAAATTCATTGCTCCTTCAAGTCTTAGTTAGTCCTCTGAGTGAATGCAATTGTGATCACAGTGTGTTGTCTGCTGTAGTCAGGAACAGAATCAAAACCATGTTAATATCTCCCTTCAGGACAGAGAATTTGAAGGAGCTGGTGCTGTGAGCTCCAAACCATGTCAGCCTCTAAGAACTGGAAACTGTGGTCTTAGCCACAAGAACACCTGCAGTATCTTGTATATCTATGTATGATAACAAGTGTTTATTGCTGATTTTTTTGCTTGTAACCGGCATGTTTTCCTTACCTATTTATTGATAGAATCATAAAATGATTTGTGTCGGAAAGGACCACACAGGTCATCCAGACCACCCCCTGCAGTGAGCCAGCACACCTCCCACTGGATCAGGTTGCTCAGAGCCTCATCCAACCTGGCCTTGAACCCCTCCAGGGATGGGGTAGCCACCCCTGCTCTGGGCAACCTGGGCCAGGGCCTCCCAACCCTCAGCATAAGAACATTTCTTCCTAATGTCTAGTCTAATCCTCTCCTCTTTTAATTTAAAACCATCGCCCCTTGTCCTGTTGCTACAGACCCTGGTAAAAAGTTTTCTCCATCTTTCTTACAAGCCCCCTTTAAGTACTAAAAAGCTGCAATAAGGTCTCCTTGGAGTCTTCTCTTCTCCAAGCTGAACAACCCCAACTATCTCAGCCTCTCTTCACAAGGAAGGTGTTCCAGGCCTTTGATCATTTTTGTGGCTTCCTCTGGACCCATTCCAACAGATCCATGTTCTTCCTGTGCTGAAGGCTCCTAAGCTGGACACAATATTCCAGGTGAATTCTCACTAGAGCAGAGCAGAGGGGCATGTTCACCTCCCTTGGCCTGCTGACCATCCTTCTGTTTGGCATTCTGGGCTGCAAGCGCACGTTGCTGCCTCATATCCAGCTTCTCATCCACCAAGATCCCCAGCTCTCTGTCCACAGAGCTGTTCTCAATAGATCAAGCTACTCATACAGCTTGTTCTAAATAAACCTTTTGATTAGGTTTAAATCTGAATTAGATTTAATTGCCTCACATTCCCTGATGTTAGTTTTCCACTGAACTGTATAAAAATATGAAATGGTTTGCCTTGCATAAGGTAGGGACACGGGATGGAAGCTTGCTCAGGATCCCTCATTTACAATATGTAAAGAACTGACTACTAATTGTATTTTTTGAAAGCCTGAGAAAAATAATAAAGAATTTCCTCCTGCAAGTCTTCCAAATCAGGAACAGCAGTAATGCACCACAGGCTCTTGTGTGTGTTGTTGCTTGGTGTTTTCTTAGCAGGGGGAGATGAGAAGGGCCTGAGGTAGTATTTTAATTGAGCAAAAGATGCATAACACGTAGGCTGGTTTAGCATTATTTGGCTTGGTGACTATCAGCTGTCTTTGGAAAGGAGCTTGATGGAAAGGATGGTGTAATGCAAAGTGGAGTTGTACAAATGGCTTTCTAGTAAAGACCCTACATCAAAGCAAACCTCATAGCAATGAAAGTTGGTGTCGTCTTTGCCATGCCAAATGCTCAGTCCAAACCCAAACAATTGTTTCGCTTTGTTGGGTTCTGGAAACATGTTTCCCAACCATTAAATTTATGTCATTGAGTACTGAATATCATTTAAAATCAGTAAAGGAACTCGCCTGCTTTAACTGAGACACAGTGTCACTTTGCCCTGCAGTTTTTATTCTAACTTCATGGTTTTTAGAAGAGCGCTGCTGAGCACTGGGGTAACCACCAGAGGAACAGCAGAAATAAAGACCACCTCTGTATTTCTTTAATTCCAGACATCGGGTTTAAAAAAACCCCAAACCAAACAACAGGCAAGTCTCCTTGTCGATGTGGAGGTGTGGTGGGTTCAGATCAGGGTAGACCAAAAGCACACTGGGCTTCATTCGCTCTTGCCCTGTGTAGGACTAAATGTCTTGCTTTTACCTCTTTTTATGTAGTAGACCAAGCCTGTTGACCTAATTTCTGAGCCATTATGCTGGGAGGGGACCAGCCACGTCACATCTCTCCCCAGGTCTGCACACCACCTCAGTGAACCTGAAATGATATCAGGACCTTCAGATAGCCAGAAATACCTTTGTGTCTAGGAAACCCATCAGCTCTGCTCTGGACCAAACCCTTGAATGACGACCCTGTGCTTTTAGCCTCCTTCGTCTCCCAGTAAATGTTTTTTGTTTTCTTCTCACAAAGTGTCTTCAGTTCATAGTGGAAGGATCACAAATATAATCAGAATTTTCACCCTTAAATGATTTTTTACTCAGTGTTTGAAAGAAAAACAACAACTGAAAGATACCGGCTTCTGGTAGGTACTGAAGAATGGAACAAGCGTAGTGATATGTTCCTAAAATAATCATGGTCAATTTACTCTATATTCAGGGACTTTCTGAGCCAGAGAATGATATTTGTGTATAAAAGCCTTTGATGGATCTTTCTTCAATGAATTTGTTGAATCCCTTGCAAGCCTTTGCAGTCTTCCAGCATTCACAACATCCTGTGGCAAGAAATTCCATGAGGCAGGCAGGCAGTCTGGTGATTGCGCTGCTATTGTGTTTCTACAATGCATGGAAATTAACAACTGTGTTAGATTTTCCTGCCTGTTATCTTAACGCAGGAAATCACTCGGATATTGCTCAGAGCACTACGTTAGGTGCTTGACTGATAAAAAATGATATCAATGGGACTAGGATAATTTGTGAAACAGTGTGATGTTATTGCTGTGCAAAAGCAGTCTTGAGTTTGAGATTGAGGTCAATTTTTTTCGCCTGTTGCCACAATTTGCCTAGAGAAATTCCTGTTAGATTGGCTTTGTGAGGACTCTGCTGGTACTGCCAGGAGAAAATGACTGAGAGAGTCCTCTCCCATAGAGGGCTGACCTGTTGTCAGGACCGAGCCTCACCTGCTGATCTCATCTATCCTGTGTGATGTCTCAGTGCTTTCAAATAGCAAATATACAGGACATGAGGTGACACAGAGTCTTTCGCCCTAAGGACGTATGACATCTGTAGAAAGTCTGTGTTCTGGTTGCTTGACAGTGGGAATAAGAGCATGTGGAGCTGAGTCCTGGGAGCACTTCAGGCTACAGTGCTCTCCGATCTTAGAGGTACATATAGGAATATGTCCCATTGCACAGAATTCCTCCTTTCTACTCTGGTTTCTTTGGGGTGGAACTTCTTTTTTATCCTCATTACATACACTTACAATGTAACTTCCTCTACAGGAATCTTAAAGCCTTGGGAAGGTTCTGTGTTGGGGTAGGTTCTATGAGAAGCTTCTGGAGGGAAGCTTCTCTGGGAAAGAACTTAGGCATGAGATGAATGGAGGCAGCCTTCCTAAATCAAGTTAAAGGTGGGAAGAATGTATCAGAGTGGGCATGTTTTGAACAGCTGGTACTTCATGCAGGACTGCAGGATTTATAGATGCCTTGCTGCCAGCAGTGCTATCTGCCTCAGGATGAAGCCTTCTCTCTGGGGAAAATGCTGCAGCCCTGTCTTTAAGCAGCTATTGGCCTGGATCTCATCTGACCGAAAACTTATCTCAGCACATACCTTTCAGCCTGGAAGTTCTGCCTTTGGTCTTCCAGAAACTCAGCATGTATGTCCTTGCTTCCTTCCAATTATAATTGATTTTAATTCTGAGTATCAGCTCATCTTTTCCCTGTATTTTCTCAGCAGACAGTTATTCATGGAAAGAAATGTTCCTGATGTCTGGCTGTGGGGTGGATCATATTCCAAATACAAAGCATGACCTAGTTTTGGTATGTGATGTGGCACTTTTCCTCAGCTCTGACTGTATTTCAGTAGCACTTAGCACCCTCACCTTGCTCCTGCCCACAAGCTGTTTCCCACTGCAGGAGTGTTTGTTTTCAGTATAAAAATATCCCCAACAAAATGACAGATTACCCACATTACTGCTTTTTAATGAAGCAGACTGTCTAATGTAAAATAATCAGTGTGGTTTTCGGTTTGGCTCAGAGGTGCTTTGCAGTAAAACAGTGAGTAGTGAAATGGTAGCTCAGAGTAATGCTACAGTAATACCAAACTGTGCATGCCTGTCGCATTTTACTCCTTTATAGAAGGGTTGCTCTGTCCATACTTCTATAGCAGAGCTGTTTACCCCATTGGGAAATGTCCGTTCCAGGATCTATCCATGATGACTCCCAGAGTACTGGAGTTACAGCTTGGGTCTTGTTTGTGTCCATGATTTACATATTCAGTTAAATATGGGCAGCTCACATTCAGCTCCAGGCATCCTTGGTAACACTTCCTGTGGCAGAGAGGACGGAGGCTTTCCTGATGCTTTGGATGCTCACACTAGCAGAGTACTCCATGACAGTCCTTTAAGACAACACGGGAATGATGGAATACCAGTTGTTCCTTGTTTGTGCTTCTGCATGTCAGCTCCAGGGATCTCCTGAGCAATCAATATTCATTGGAGCTTGTCATGCAGCCCTGAAAAAGTCCCAGCCAGCTGTTTAAGCTGTTTCTGACTTGAAAACCTATTCTGCTTCTTGAAAAGGGACTAGGTCAGTCATCTCATGTCCAGTCCTCGAAAGTGCCAAGCACTTCCAGTTAGTATCTAGGACACTTTCTCTTTTCTGTCTGCATGCAAATGCAGTTCAAGCTGCTCAGAAACTGCGAGACCAGGTCTTAAATTATAACCTCCCCTCATCATTTCATGCCTGTGGGCAACGTCTTCAGGGTGAGAGCACATCTTTTGAATGAGAGAGAGAACACCAGGTCTATGTACTTCTGAAGGTCTTTGTAAGCCCTCTGTTTCTCACTTGGTGGCTGCCACTGTTGGAAGTGTCACCCTGCAGGGTGCATCTGTCTTGTTTCACAGAGGCAGCAACAGGGAATCTTCTGTTGGTGTCAATGGTTTTAATTCTTCCACCTCCACTGACCTGGCCTAGATTAGTTGCAATGATAACAGAAGCATGTTTTGAAGATTACCATCCAGGTGACAGAATACTTTTTGTTTATTATGAGCTGATAAATCAGCTATTATTTCATTTACACAGCAGCTGCAAAAATAATTACTTGGATATAGTGAGCGATTGTGTCTAACAAAGGCGTTTGTGATGACAGCTACATTTTGAAGTTCTTAGTCATAAAGCTATAACCAGAGCTCTGAAAATTTGGGAAAACTTTAGAGGAACCGTCTTGTGTAAGCTGCCTTAAAGAGTAAATCCAGTTCCAAGTTATTCAGTGGAAGCACTCTACTTTTTTGCTTCTTCTTCAGATATATGTGCATTTTTTAAGTGGGGGAAGGACAAAAAATAGGTTAAATTATTGTCTGTATTAGGACTAATATAGTATGCACATTGCTGAATGATGTAAATGCAAGAAAAGCATGATGATTTTATTTACTCAGATGGGAAGAAAGCAAAATAGTTGGAGGAAAGTGTTCACACCGTAACAAAGGAGCTAAATATAAATACATGGTGATTTGCAGAACAATTTTCATGATGTCAAAAGATACAGGGCATAGCCTCAAACATTTATGAGCATTTATGAGCATCCCCAAGTGACAGGGGACAGGACGAGAGGAAATGGCCTCAAGCTCCGCCAGGGTAGGTTTAGGCTGGAGGTTAGGAGGAGGTTTTTCACGCAGAGGGTCATTGGGCATTGGAATAGGCTGCCCAGGGAGGTGGTTGAGTCACCTTCCCTGTAGGTGTTTAAGACACGGGTGGATGAGGTATTGAGGGACTTGGTTTAGTGTTAGATAGGAATGGTTGGACTAGAAGATCCGATGGGTCCCTTCCAACCTGGTTGTTCTGTGATTCTGTGATTTTGTATTCTTGCTCCATACCAATGAGCACATGAACTGTTCTCTGGTGTTCAGTAAGGTTATATCACAGTAGAATATAAGACCTTTGTGTCTTGCTGAGAATCACACAGGAGGGAAGGACGGCAGAAGAGAATGGTATGATCAGACCATCAAGGGGCCAGAAAAGAATTGAGAGACTAGAGCAACTGAGTTAAGTGGGAGATGAGATAATAAGAAATAAAAGGGCTAACTTAGATAGATCAGTATATCTTTATTTTGTTGGAACCTCAGAACTTGATGTTTTTCATCTCTTACCCATCTTTTTTTTTTTTTCTATAAATAAATAACTCATAGACTGCCAAACTGACTGACCTGTACTAAATACCTGCAAAATCTTCCCCTTGCCTTCAGTGGAAGTGAGTTTAGTTTATAATCACTGCAGAGCTATGATGATAGTTTCATATCCAGGCTGCTTGGCTTACAGCCCTTTCATCCTTCTCTGTGTTGATTGTGTGCAGGTTGGGTGATGAACTGGACTCTCTTCTACTCTTCAGACTGTTTCACTTAAACTGTCTTACTGTGGAAAGCATATGTTTTTCTTTCAAAACATTATCTTCTGCATTCCACCTTCTGGCATTTTTATGTTTGAGACCACCTTGCTTTTAACAATTTATGATAAATGTGATTCTGTCACTTCATAGAAATGATGTTGACAGGTGAGGTAGGATGATGTCCTGAACATCCTGATGTTGCAGCAGGGATCGTGCAGACCTCCAACCATTCAGGTTGTCAGCATCAGTTTCTGTAAGGACCCAAAGTAGGCAATTTTTGTGCAACTTTTGATGGCTCAGCAATGCATCACACAAACAGTTAGTGTAGAAGCAGCCCTTTCCAGTATCTGTGCTTCAAGGCAAACCCAGACTGACACTGAGATGCGAACTGTTCTTCTGATAGCTCCTATCAAAGAAGGAAAGCAGTGATTGTTCATTGCTGTTAGTTTTGACAGTTGTCTTCTTACTGCATTAATTTTGAGTCTAACTAATACATAAACTTTTTTAAAGTCCAGATGTCATAAGAAGTGTTTTCTATGCATGACAGCGAATGTCAGTTTTACTTTTCTGAAGAATTTCAGTGCTGCTTTCTCCCCAGTAATGAACACAACTGCATAGTAACAAGCTATTTTTTATTCCGTGGAGTATGGAACAACTTCGAGTAGAATGGAGACATGTTTTGCAAAGGAGCACAATGTAATCAGCAGTAACCTTGCCTCAGTTCAAGTCTCCATGTTTTTGCGGGATGAGTTGGAAGGCAGTGGAGTTTGATATCAGGATTTATGTTCTTGTCCCTGTTCAACTCTTGACTGTCTTTGCAGCTTCGGCCAGGATTTTTTTGTTCTGGTTCTTTAATGTTCTTGAAGATGTAAAATAGAAAAATAGCCAGAGTGTGCCTTTCTCTTGTGTCAAGCACCTGCCTTCCTGTTTTTCCTAGTGATCTTGAATTTTAAATGGCAAAACATTAGCTGGAGAAGGAAAGACTTCAAATGCCTTCATGTAAGCTTCTGAAAGTTAATGACTGAAGGCTTAATTTGGCACAGAAACTTAGTTCTGTACCGTCAGAGAAGGACAGGCACCAGCAAGAGATAGGCTGGGCTGCTGTGGTGCCACAGTTTTAAAAGGATGCAAGTTCAGACTTAAGCATTTAACTTTTAGACATGGCAAGGTGAGACAAATCCAACCTTCTGTCAGCCTCTCTTTTACTGTACTCCTGAGCTCTGTTTAGCTGCTTGCCTAATGGTATGTGCTTCTTGGGTGTTTCTGAACTTGCAGTTAGGGGCCCAACATGACCCGGTAGTAATCATTAAGAAACCTCATTTCTCAAGATGTATCTAGCATAAATGATTGTTGCAGCATCAGGCATCTCTTGCTGAAACATCTGCCATTCAAACCAGGCACAGCCTTAGTCAGCTGCCGCATTTGCCATCTCTGTGGTGAATTTGTTTCTCTTCACTCTCTAAACCCTGAAAGGCACCACACTATCTCTCCTTGCTGTCACTTCATTGATTGTGATAATTACACCCAGAGCCGTATTACACTCATCATTTGACAGTTAGCCTTGGGTTAACTTGCTTGGTTTTCTTTTACCCAAGGGAAGAATACACATCCTGTATTAATGCTCATGGTTGCAGTGATGTCTCATGTTAAAACTAAAGCTGGCTAGGTTTTGTTGGAGGTTTGTGGTGCATGTCCCATCTATATGCTGATACAATCCAAGGAGTCACGATGGCTGCAGTGCATGTCTCTCCCTGTGGATGATGACTTTCTAAGACAGCATATTTCAAAAAGCTGTTAAAATGCTTTCACAGAATCATAGAATCACCAGGTTGGAAGAGACCCACCAGATCATTGAGTCCAACCATTCCTATCAAACACTAAACCATGTCCCTCAGGACCTCGTCTACCCACGCCTTAAATACCTCCTTGATTTGTAAGTTGAAGAGTACACACCATGGACTCATTAAAGAGACATTAATCATTGTACTCACTAAATTCTCTTTAAAGGTTGGACACAGTTATCGTGATGCAGTGACATGAGTGAGAGTGGGGCAAGCAAGATTTGACTCTAAATCATCCTAATTTTTCAGATAGATTCGTGTAAGAGTGTTGAAAACCCCTGCTCCTACCTTTATTATGCTGTGAGTTCAAGTTTATATCACTTGATTGATATATACCATTGAGTTGATGCTTGCACAAAGTCCAGTGAATTTAATGGTGAGTCTTCCAATTGGGGCTGTTGGGCATTTCTGGATTCCAAATAATGGAGTGGAACTCAGTGGCTTAAAGGAGCTTTCAGTATGCAAAATGTACACTTTGAAACCTATAGCAGCGTTCAGTTTTATTTCACCTTTTTTCATCTGCACAGTACAGACAGCAGATTCCCTCTTTTAGTCAGAAGCTTCTGAGTCCAAGTTCCTTTTTCTGACAACAGCAGAGGTTTTGTTGTGTGAAGAAGACCTCAGTGCACGTGTTTTGTGAGGTGAATAGTGTATTGTCAACGTGAATCATTGTGCAGTTGCTCTGTACAGAGCATTTTCTGTGGAGTCAGCCGAATGAAACATATGCTTCCTATTATATCAAATACATTTTTTACAATAACCACTTCAGCATTATGAAAACATTTAGATGTTTGCTCTATAATTTATATCCTTCTTTTTCAAATGTCACCTCTTAAAACTCATAATCATTTTATAAAAAAAATATTTCAGCTCTTTTTAACAATATCTACACTCAGAAAACAAAAGAAAGCCAGTCATATATATTCCATCCCAAACTGCATTTGACCTCATCCAGAACTAATAGGAGTTTTTTTATATGACTAAAAAAATTTAATAACAGTCCTCTACCTCTCAATTCCATTATTCTTCCTTAATTATCTTCTGCAGTTGCTCTCTCTGTGTCTTCCATTCTAGCTTTCTGCTCCTGTAAAACACTCCAGGAGTCTCTGCAGCATAGGAATGAAGCCCATGGAGTCTGAAGTATACTCTGGCTTTCCTTTCCTGAGCAGTGCTTTACCTGTACCTTCCACAGGGCAGGACTGGAGCACACGATGGAGCAGTTTGTGAAACCCTGGACTTCTTGCTTTACTTCTAGGAAGAATGATATAGAGATAAAGCATGCTTTAGGGATTAGGAATCATAGAATCACAGAATCACCAGGTTGGAAGAGAGCCACCGGATCATCAAGTCCAACCATTCCTACCAGTCTCTAAACCATGCCCCTCTGTACCTCATCCACCTGCAATTAAAACCTCCAGGGAAGGCGAGTCACCAACCTCCCTGGGCAGCCTGTTCCAGTGCCTAACGACCCTTTCTGTGAAGAATTTTTTCCTTATTTCGAGTCTGAACCTCCCCTGGTGGAGTTTGAGGCCCCTCTTGTCCTGTCCATGCATCCTCTGGATTTCAAATAGGATATGCAGGAACGCACATTTTGGACTTTTTCTTCCCCTTTCCTTCATTTCTTTAGTCTTATAGGGCTTAATTCCTGTCTTCTTCAAAGGGAAAGGATCAGGACTTTACAATGCCCTGTCTACTTTGGGTTTTGTGTTCACAACAGTTGACAGCAAAATGATTTTGAAGGGGAAGATTTGGCCACAGCCCCTATAGGAAAGCTCCTGCCTAATTAATCAAGAATATTATCACTGAAGGTTCCTAGGATAAGTTCAGCATTCAGAGCAGCGTCTCTTCTCACAGTGGGTAGTAGCAGGTGATAAGTAATAGTTATCTTCTTGATTCTCAGACTAAATCTGGGTTCTCTGTTGGCCTAGCAATGCTCGCAACAGCTGAATGGGATTTCGCATGATGTGTAAGGAGCTGTATCCTAGTGAGATATGGTTTTACCCCAGGATAACACAATGATAAATTACTACATGCCAAATCCCTCATTGTTTAATAGACACATGGCTTTGACACTGCACAGAGAATATATTCAATATCTTTAATTATGTCATACCTTGAGAGTTGCTTTTTTATTTTTTACTTGTGGTTATGTTTGCTACAAAGAGTTTTGAGATGGGAGTCAGGAAATATAGTTCATCAGGCTTCAAGCCCGTTAAAAGTTCTTACAACTTCTTCCTTGACTCAAGGTCCTTGGCAAAGGTCTGAATAGCAATCAGGTGTCTGTTCTCACCAGGATTTACAAAGTCAGTTCCCACTTTGTCCTTCCAGTGTAA
The DNA here is from genome assembly GCA_033558105.1 of Coccyzus lansbergi. Classification (NCBI taxonomy): domain Eukaryota; kingdom Metazoa; phylum Chordata; class Aves; order Cuculiformes; family Coccyzidae; genus Coccyzus; species Coccyzus lansbergi. The sequence continues at coordinate 756,893 of JAUMJK010000059.1, forward strand.
CCACCTGGTTAACAGCAGGCCTCTTCTCTCTCTTTTTGAAGGTAATAACTATATGTTGTGCTGTTTTCAGTAATGGTAGTAATGTTTTCTCTCATGAATAATAACTGACAATGTAAACTGGTAATCTCTTGAGCCATCAGAGTATTCAGATTCCATTTGAGACAATTCTTCCTTTACGGTGAATTTAAATGAGTGTCTGTAGTCAAATGTGCATTCCTTGGTCCCTTTTCCTTTAATGAGTGTTAGAATCATAGAACGATTTGGGTTGGAAGTGACCTCAAAGTCCATCCAGTTCTACCCTCTGCCATGGGCAGGGACACCTCCCAGTGGATCAGGGGCTTCAAGCCCCATCCAACCTGGCCTTGGACCCCTCCAGGGATGGGGCAGCCAGCACTGCTCTGGGCAAGCTGGGCCAGGGCCTCCCTACCCTCACAGCAAAACATTTCTTCTTAATACCTCATCTCAATCTCCCCTCTTTCAGCTGAAAATCTCATCCCATCCCTGCACAACCTGGTCAAGAGACCCTCCCCAGCTTTTCTGGAACCCCTTTCTGTACTGGAAGCTACTCTCCTCTGGACTCGATCCAACAGCTCCACATCCTTCTGTGCTAAAGGCTCCAGAATGGAATGCAGGGTTCCAGGTGAGGTCTCATGAGAGTGGAGTAGAGGGGGAGGATCACCTTCCTCAACCTGCTGGTTCCACTACACTAGTTGCTGGGGGACTGGCTTGGCAAAGCTCTGACTGTAACTTGGGATAGATCTGAATTTCAGTGACTCCAGCTATTCTGATTACTTGTAGGAAGCATTAACATTATAAGATACTGATCGCCTCTGTGTTTCAACCTTGTATCATGGCTGAGTCCCATGTGTTGGAAAACCTGTGATTATATAGGGAACATCTTTCGAAGGTGGTACTAATCAAATCTTGTGTGGACCTGGTGAATGAATTAAAATATTGATTGGTTTTTTGAGTCCGAGTAATGAAAACATATGACATACAGCATTTGAAAAATGCTTGCTAGCAGTTTGCAAGCATACTTGATAAACACTTCTGGATGGGAAAGAGGAAGAGAATTCCAATTATTTATCTAAGTTATAGAGTAGGAGATGTGGAGAGTAGGGAAACAATAAAAGGGATAAAGAGTGGCCCTCCTTTCCCTTCCCTTTTTGCTAGAGTGCTGTGGCTGCAAATAACTTAGAATTTCTGGATACTGCAAGAGGTCTGTGCATTTCTGCTTTGAACAGGAGTGTTCTAAATCAATAAAATGGTTAAGAACTGGTTGAGAGCAAACTAGCTGTGTTCATGTTAGTTGTAAACTCATTCACGTTGTGAACTGACTGTACTGTTGCAGCAATTAGAGAACATGATCGCAGTGTCCTGTGAGTCTCGTGTTCTGCTTCGGTATTTTGTGCTCTTGCTGTGCTAACAACCCAATTTCATTGTGTGTTATAATACATCTGAGGTCTGGGGGGGAAACAGATCTGTTTGTACGTAGCAGATATATCTGTATATACAGATTCCATTATCACAATTTCTCACTGGTGTGAATGTCAAATTTATGTGGAACTCAACAACAATTGGGTTAGCCTGTTGAAAAAATGATAAATCAAGTGCAGGGTAATCCAGTGCATTCTGCGCCCAGTATAGTGTCTGGGAAATCTGGGATTAAAAGTAATCAAGAATAATATGGAATTTTGTTCCACCTATCACTGAACAACTGTGATGTGTCTGGTAAATATTAGCAAGGGCTCCCCAGGCTTTGTGGAAGAGGTGGAACCCAGAGCCATCCTGTATCCTGCTTCACATTATCAGAATCTGTAAGTAAAAAGAAGTTGGGACATTTCCAGACTTGCACAAAACATCATCTGGAATCTTGAGACAAGACTCATCCTCCATTTGAATTACATGAGAATAAATCTGGCTTTCAGTTTGTTCTTGGTTTTGACTTGAGAGTCGGGAACTTTTGAATTGCGGGAAATGTTTTCAAGTCTGAGACTGAGTAATCACTTCTGTGATAATTAACACAATTGAGAGAGTTCTGTATAAAGACAGTTCAAATTCTTGCATAGTTTATATGTGCATAGAGTCAGTCCCAACCAAAGCAAATGGTTAACTTACCAGCTAAGGATGACAATGTCAGTTCCTGTGTGTGAACAATACACTTGCTAATATCTGCTCTGAAGGGCATTGATAGATCTTACTATGTGGATAAATGAAGACTGGATAATCAATCCACGTGCAGGCATTTTCTTCAACAATCTGTACCTAATGTGATCTTCATTTGTGAAATTCAGTCGTGGCACAAGAAAACAAGGCTTTGGTATTCTCTCCTGCACATCCTATAGGAAGGACTGCACCACCACAGAGGGTAAACATTGCACCAACAGACAGTCTTCTGCAGCCAAACGTCATTATTTCTCTATGGCCTAACATCTAACACTTGATGAATGAGTTTACAGCAAAATAAGGTTACTGGAGCTTGTTCAATTGTTTCATGTGGTTAAGGCAGCTGTAGGCAATCTGTATCGGCTCTTCTGCTATTAGAAACCTATACATGTTTAGGCAGTATAGATTTCATTTATGATCTGCCAGAAAATATATTAAAACTGAAGATCACTGTATGACTGTTCCTCTATGAATGTTTACAGCACAAGAGGAATTTCCCAAGACTAGAAGTAACCACAGTCATTTCATTTGAACATCTCGTGTAAATGAAGTCCGTCTGTCTTGAATGAGTTGTCTGCATGTACACTTTATAACGGGAGAGGTGACGCAGTATAGATTGTGTCACTCATAACCTGCTCTGAAATTCCAAAATGTGAAAACATGAAAAGTCATGTCCTGTGTAGACATACGTAAAATCTCTGGTTTTCTTAAAGCAATGATTTAAGACTTTGAATTTTAGCCCTTTGACAGCCCAAGATTATTTAACCAGAACCAAATATTGCAGTTCTGGTGCTCCACATGATGTGAAGTGGAATTAAAGTCGTCTGAGGTTGAGTCACATAGCAATCAAACACATGTGAAACTCAGCCAGGGAATCCAACCCTATCTATTTTGCCCGTCCTCCTCCATTCCCCAGAAGAGGTTTTCCAGACATCTGCTGATTCTTTAGTTCTGCCTCCCGAACTTTGCATCTGCTGTCAATTATTTTGTCTTTGTCAGCTGTTCAAACAGAATCTAAAAATACACTGACACCTCCACTTGCAAACCTTTCTGCCCAGAAGGAGCCAGGAGAGTTTTGACAATGGTTATCTCATCATCTATTCCAAACCAAGGGATGAACCTCCACTCTTCCTTACTGTCCAGGAATCCTTTTAAGTAAAAGATGTTACCTGACAGGCAGCCTCTGAGGTTTGAAGTCCATGAGAGTACAGGGGGCTTCTGACTTACATAGATACCTGCAGGCAGAACAGGTTGATTCAAGCAACAGAGACTTCCTCACAGAGAAAGTTTTAGCCAAGTGGAACTTTCATGGGTTTCTAAAGATTTGCTAAGGGTAGAAGAACTATTATTTAGGCCCATTTTTAGTGATCTTCTAATTGAAACAGAACATCATACTCTTCTCCTAAAACCATTATTTATAAAGCACTGCCTGTCACTTGGCTTTCAAGAAACTCTTCTGACAACCAGGGAGTTCTGGGTACTGAAGAACCTCATTAAATCATAGAATCATAGAATCACCAGGTTGGAAGAGACCCATCAGATCATCGAGTCCAACCATTCCTATCAAACACTAAGCCATCTCCCTCAGCACCTAGTCTACCCGTGCCTTAAACACCTCCAGGGAAGGTGGATCAACCACCTCCCTGGGCAGCCTATTCCTATGCACAATCACCCTTTCCATGAAAAACTTCCTCCTAATCTCTAGCCTAAATCTCTCCTGGTGGAGCTTGAGGCCATTCCCTCTTGTCCTGTCCCCTGTCACTTGGGAGAAGAGGCCATTACCCTCCTCCCTACAACCTCCCCTCAGGTAGTTGTAGAGAGCAATGAGGTCTCCTCTCAGCCTCCTCTTCTCCAGGCTAAACACCTCCAGCTCTCTCAGCCGTTCCTCATAAGGCCTGTTCTCCAGCCCCCTCATCAGCTTCGTTGCTCTTCTCTGGAGTCGCTCCAGAGTCTCAACATCCTTCTTGTGGTGAGGGGCCCAGAAGTGAACACAGGATTCAAGGAGAGGTCTCACCAGTGCAGAGTACAGAGGGAGAAGAACCTCCCTGGCCCTGCTGGTCACACCATTTCTGATCCAAGCCAGGATGCCATTGGCCTTTTTGGCCACCTGGGCACACTGCTGGCTCATGTTCAGTCGGCTGTCGACCAACACCCCCAGGTCCCTCTCCTCCTGGCAGCTTTCTAGACAGTCTTCTCCCAGTCTGTAGCTCTGCTTAGGGTTGTTGTGCCCCAAGTGCAGGACCTGCCATTTGGCCATAGTGCCTTGAGGAGTGGTGCCTTGAGGAGTGGTGCTGCAGATTTAATTACAACACACAAGACTGTACAAACAACCCTGGTGTGGTCAGTATGCCAAAGCTGTTGGTAGAGCTGCTTTGCTTGCCTGGGGGTTGGATGCCTATCGCCTTTCCACATGCCTCTATGTTCCATAATGATGGTTAATAAGGATATTGTGCTTGTTTATATTTAGCTCTCAGTGGCACAGAGCATGTGTGTTTGTTTTAGAAAGGTAATCATTAGAAAATCACACCACTACTGCTGTGCACTCACTTTAAGCCAGGATTCACCTGACACATGAAACCTGCATGCGTATAGGCTTTGAAATCTGTGAAGTTACTTGTTTCCTTACATTGAAGCACACATGCAAATATTTTGGGGACTTGGAATTACTTCAGAACATGTGCGCGCAGTGGCTGCGCTGTGCCTAACCTTGGTTAGCTCTAATTCCTGGTACCTCATGTTGCTGGTGTTTTCAACTGGGCTGTTGTTGGAAGGAAGAAACAAACAGGAATTTTTGAGGCACCTCCAGACTAATTATCAGGAATGCCGCAGCTATGGCAAGGTTAAAGATATTTATAAGTCCCACAAGCTGATGCGAGATGCTGTATTTCACTACCCCTCGTGGTCTGAAATGTGAGGCAGTTCCAGGAGGAACTCAAAGTAAAGCTTCCCCGTACCTGGGTAGTACTTGTAATTAATCTAGTGGACCAGCAGGATAAGGTGAAAGTAGGTTAATGGAGTGTAAAGCAAGACAAGGGTATGTGGTCTTTGTTGTGTGGGAATGTTAACTAAACTAACTGCTTTTGTACATCCACGGACCGTGTCCATGCTGCAACTTCAGACTAAGCAAGTCAGGAGCACTCTCACTGCGGCGCCAGTCTCGGCTGACGACAGCAGGGGCACAAAGCATGTTTGACTGATATCAGTCATCAGATTTCTACTTTTTATTTGAAAATATAGTGCGTACTGTACCAACACAGGCAACGTAGAAACCCTGAGGGTCATGACCTAAGAGCTGTTCCCCCTGCACGGCAGGATGTGCATCTCACAGGTGAGGGAGTGAAATCAAAGCACTGGTGCCTCCATGACTGCCCCTAATCTCGTGCAGATGCCTGTGCCTGTTGCTTGAGTCCGTGTTGTCCATTGTGTAACAGAGGTTGTCTGCTGCTGGGTTACAAAATAGACAAGGAGCTATTGGACACCGGCAGAGGGCTGGAAGCCACTTGTTTCTCCTGTGCTGTCAGGAAAGGGAGCAGCAAGCCTGCCTGAGGTCAGACAGGTTGTTCTGTGGGACTTATTTGGCTTGGGGGTCACAGCTTTGCCTCTGTTATATTTAATTTATTAGCATCCTAAGTTATGATTGTATCTGTGCTTCTTTTGTTATTCTGATACTTTGGAGTTCAGCTGAGTGCCTAGGAAAAAAACACTTGCATGGATCTATGGATTGTACACATGAGAACCAGACAAATCATTTTGTTCTTTTAGAAAACCTTTTCCTGACATTCTTGAATGATTCCCATGCAGAAGGAACTAGTGTGCCCAGGTGACTGTCAGCACAAATTCTTGTTATTAAAAACCCCACATTGCCATACAGACACTAGTGCAGCATTTATTATCATCATTGTCTTTCCCGTGATGCACATGTGGAATGTTTACACAGTTTGCTTCAAGAATTTCTTGTTTTGCAAGTTTGCACAAAACACCAGAAATGGCTCACTTGAAACGTACATCAGAAGGGAAATGGTGATAACAGATGAATGCTTTTGTAAAACTAGCTGGGGACAAACTCAGCTTACAGCAGCTTGGAACAGAGCAGATGCGGCTCAGATGGAGCCTCTGGGCAAAGTTCACAGATCCTGTCTACAGGAGGATAAGTCGTAGGCAGAGCTGTGTTTTGCAGGGGGCACATGCTGAATGCTGGAATGCTGAATGTGATGAAGTCCCAATGCCTGATGTGCTTGCTCATTCCTACTTCTGTTCATGAGAACGGCACTGGATGGCTACCAAATAACTGTCCCTTCAAACCAAAGTAGGGTCTTTTCATCCAAGGCATTCAGAGTCTCCTCCGCCACATCATTCCTTTTATACATGGTGAGACATATGGAATAATTCTAGACATAAGGGGAAGTTTCTTCACTAAGAGACTGGTGAAGCACAGGAACAGACTTTCCCAAGGAAGCTGTGGCTGCCCCATCCCTGGAGGTGTTCAAGGCCAGGTTGGATGGGCCTTGGGCAGCCTGATCCAGTGGGAGGTGTCCCTGCAGGGAGGTTGGAGCTAGGTGATCTTTGAAGTCCCTTCCAACCCAAACTACCCTATGACTCTATGATTCTAAGACTTAGGAGGGTAGAATTGGCTGTAGTATATAATATCATTCCAGACAAAGCAGAGACAGACAGCTTAGGTGTTGAAGACCTGGAAATTCAGAAGACAACACCTAAAAAAATATTTTATGGCTCAATTTTGAAACCCAACTCTGTAACACGAGTTTTCCTTGCCTTTAAGAGTTACTAGAATTTTAAAAACCACCTATTTATAGAAAAAAGGATGAACCTGGATACTTTTGAGAATCTTGCTACCTATGTAACTACAGTTCCAGGTGTTTTAAGTTCCTTAAACTTCTCACCTTATGTAAACTGGGAACTGAAGTGATCCTGGCTTCCACAAGAGCTTATACTCCAAGACCACTGGGTGATGCCAGGTGACCATAGAAAGGGTTCTTAGCAGACTACAACCTGAAGCCTAAGAAGCATTTAACTATTTATACTGAATTCCTGCTTGGGTAGAGACTGTGGGGGGAAAAAAATGATGCAATGCAGGCTGTATTATGTCTTTCCAGTTTGCCACCCTTTGGTTTTCCACTTTGACTTTTTTTGTTTTACCTTTAACTTAATTTATGTACAATATTTCGAAATTTTCAGCAGATTCTGTTTTGAATTGGACCATAAGTTTTCATGCACTGGATATATCTGTAAGATCATACACATTCCAAGGCAGAGTTTGAGGAGTCAAGTACTCTTTAGATCACAGCAATATTCTTACTTAAACCCGGGCCCAATGGAAATCCAGTGGGAACCTGCAGGAAGCAGGTCTCCCTAATGGTACCACATTTTAGAGATGACTTAGATCTTGTGAAGTTGAAAAAAACCCCCATCCAGTTGGTAGAAGAGTTCAAACAAATGTTAGGCTGTTATCATTTGCAGTCATCTGGAAAGGAACATGCTCTTAATGCAGTGCCAGTAAGGATATTCCCTCGAGTTTTTTTGCTCCGAGCTCCTGTAGCTTGTTTACATTCCCCAAAGAAACCGTGTGAAATCTTTCATGCACAAAGTCAAACCTTCAGAGAACTTTAAGATAGGGCTGATGGTGTTAAAGTATTTGGATGTGTTTTGTTAAAACTTAACATTTTAGCCATGAGAACTCCCAGATCCTGCTTCCTTTTTCTTTTCCATGTTCTAATCACGGCACGAAACATTAGACTCCTTAGGTATGAAAGTCAAAAGAAGCAGGTCAAGGCATGGAAAATAGCAACAACCACCTCCTGCTTCTACGAGTGGATAGGTTTTTCACTTAAGTGGAAATCACTTAGCTGAGAATCAAAGCGCTGGTGGAAAGCATATCAAAACCGTTAAAAGCTGAACAGCTCACAGGAGTGTTCTGTGAGCAAGCCTGTAGCTTAAAGTGTTGAACTTTGACAGATAAATGTACAGAATTAGATGGCTATTCTGTCTCTTTCATTTGCTAATCAATTTTCCCCACTACCAGCCTATGACAACTAGTAGGCCAGCACATTTGTTTCATCTACTCAAAGGATATTTAACCCCCTACTGACCTGCTAGTGTTTGCTCTCAATCCCCTGAGGCATAGAAGGCTTTAAAGTAGATAGCTGATGAATGAAAAGAATTAATCTCTTGGGGACTTTTGTCATGAAAGCTTGAAAGGGGATCAGAACAGTCTGACTTGTTGACAGCTGAAGTCAAGAGGGAAATTACGATATAATACAGCAAGTCAAAAATGCTGTGTGCCATTGCATCTGAAAGGCAGAGGCAGTACACCTAGTGCCCAATTTCTTTTTTGACTACTCTTGCTACTGGTAACAGCAGTAAATTCTCTACTGGAGCCTCTTGAAAAAGAGGAAGAGTACTCATGCCTGCTTTTTAACATCATAGAATCATAGAATCACTAGGATGGAAGAGACCCACCGGATCATTTGATAGGACCATTCTTATCAATCACTAAACATTGTCCCTCAGCACCTTGTCCACCTGTGCCTTAAACCCCTCCAGGGAAGGTGAATCAACCACCTCCCTGGGCAGCCTGTTCCAATGCCCAATGACCCTTTCTGTGATTTTTTTTTTTCCTAATGTCTAGCCTAAATCTCCGCTGGAGGAGCTTGAAACCTGAACCCTCTTCTCCAGGATAAACACCCCCAGCTCTCTCAACCGTTCCTCATAAGGCGTGTTCTCCAGCCCCTTCACCAGCTTTGTTGCTCTTCTCTGGACTCGCTCCAGAGCCTCAACATCCTTCTTGTACTGAGGGGCCCAGAACTGAACACAGGATTCAAGGAGAGGTCTCACCAGTGCAGAGTACAGAGGGAGAAGAACCTCCCTGGACCTGCTGGTCATGCCGTTTCTGACACAAGCCAAGATGCCATTGGCCTTCTTGGCCACCTGGGCACACTACTGGCTCATGGTCAGTTGTCTGTTAACCAACACCACCAGGTCCCTCTCCTCCAGGAAGCTTTCCAGACAGACTTCTCCTAGTCTGTAGCTGCACAGGGTTATTGTGCCCCAAGTGTAGGACCCGGCATTGGCCTTTTTAAACCTCATGCCAGTGGTCTCTGCCCAGTAGTCCAGCTTGTTCAGATCCCTTTGCAGAGCCTCCCGACCCTCCAGCAGATCCACACTTCCACCCAGTGTAAAGTGCAACTGAGCTGCTTCTGGCCTTTGTGTCTCATCCCTCCTACAGTCTATGATGGATCTCTGGTTGCCGTTACTGTTCTGGGCTGTTTTGTTGATGTTTTGTTTTCTGACTAGTATGCTTTGTTCAGAAGGTGTGAGGCTTTGGCTTGATAGGTTTAAATTCTTGTCCCCAAATACAGCACTGGCCAACTCTTTAGGCCAGTGGTGACGTTTGCTCTATGAGCGTTTTTTCCTACGATAATCTCACTCAGATACCATTTCAGCTGTTTCTGTTATTAATTTGGATTAGTGCTTTGCCCAGTGATTCTAAAAGTGACCAAGAACAGAGTGGCTTTTCAGTTATAACTGAAACAGCAGGAGAGAGCAAGTTTGTGTACATTTGCATGGAAAGATGTCGGCCACATTCTTCCTTGTCTTCATTCTGATCTCTTGGAATGGCCAAGAAGAAAGGTGTCGATGAACTGCAGCAAAATTAGCACATTTTTCTTACTTTTCATTCCGTTCAGCATGGCGAGCCAGGCACAGCCACCCTCAGCAGCTACTGGACTCTGGTCCCAAACACAGAGCCATTTTTTGCTGCCGTATTTTAAACTTGTGGCTAACCTTCTGGTAAGCAAAATTCTGGGAGTCTCCTAAGCTCCCAGTGAGCTTTGCTTGAAAGGGCAAACTGAGGGGCATCGCTTGGGCTTTCCAAATTGTAGCACGCTGAGGCAACAAAGATTTTTGCTCATAGTTCTATAAGAGGATTTTCTTCTGTGTTAGAAGATGTGGGAGCAAAGCCTGCATGGCATGAGGAGCAGGACAGCCTGGGTGGAGCTCCACAGCTGGAGGCACACAAAGAATCACAAAACTTCTTCCTTGACTCAAGGTCCTTAGCAAAAGTCTGAACAGCGACCTGATGTCTGTTCTTATCAGGATTTACAAAGTCAGTGCCCACTTCTCTCTTTCAGTGTAATTTTCTGTAAATTTTCTGGCTGGGAATGGAAAATTTTTACTTTCTAAAAACTATTGAGGAGATGATGTGTATCTGCTTTTGAAGCACAGTTTAACAGCGGTTTTCTAATTTTACTTTTTTAGATAAGCAACACCTAGGTTGTTACCCTGCAATCACCATAAAGAAAGGGACAGCAGAGATTTGTATTGCCTTGCAAACCTGGTTCACATTCTGACCACGCAGCATAGAGTCTAATCCTTCCTGTAATCACAGGGTGCAGTAATGTAGGTAGCTCATATCATACTGGTTAAAGCTGCTTTCTGACCTCAGTTTTCTGTGTAGATGCAGAGTGCACTTTTAACCCAACTGTTTAATGTTTGCTGACAAAATGAACCAGATTTTTCAGAGTTGCTGAAGTGAAACACTTGGTTTCCCCAGTGTGTCTAAGAGAACTGTCTCCAGAAATGGAGCAGGCAGTATTAGGAAAGTGGTGTTTGCTAAAAGGAGACCCAAAACTTCAGGAATTTTCAACATTTTGTGATTCTTGACAAATGTGATATTGTTTTGTTTGACACTGTGGCAGGTAAGTGTGAGTGATGGACTGAAAAACAAACAAAGAACTCGGCTTAGAGTGGAAGACCAAGAGAGCAAAATCAAAATGATAATCATTCAAAGAGTAGGAAAAAAACCCCAACCTGCTAGCTACTAACTAGGAGACCTGACAGATTCTACTCAGCATTTGCAGTAACTGTAGCAAAATTGTTTGGGTAGCTGTGTGGGCACAAGTCTTGGGACCATCTGGCTGATATGGAGTGAACTTGGAAGAATATCCTGCAGTCCCAAGTCCAAAACCAAGTTGTCTGTGAGCTATTAGCCACCTATTTCATTCTGAGGACAGCAGGGTATGCGACAAGAGAGCCTCCGTGCTGTGGTCAGGGTACCAAAGGACACTTGCAGGATCACCTGCTGCGTTCAACCACATGAAGCAGTTTTGGAAGCCAGCTAACTGTCAAGATTAAAAGCAAGATGAACATGAACTCAATTCAGCCCATCCAGCAGAGACTGGCTGATTGAATGCAGTTCTTAATTCATTAAAAGAACAGTTTTCTGCTGAAAAGTAGCAGTGCTACAAAAAAAATACAGATACCAAGATTAATAAGTCATTTGTCGCTCAGATACCTCCTAGGCCCATGATTCTAAGGTTTGTTGAGAGTCTTGCAACTCTTTTCATAGAATCATAGAATCATAGAACAAACAGGTTGGAAGACACCCACCAGATCAGTAAGTCCAACCATTCCTATCAAACACTAGACCATGTCCCTCAGCACCTTGTCCACCTGTGCCTTAAACCTCTCCAGGGAAGGTGAATCAACCACCTCCTTGGGCAGCCTCTTCCTATTCTTTTCCTAATGTCCAGCCTAAACCTCCCCTGGCAGAGCTTGAGGCCATTCCCTCTTGTCCTGTCCCCTGTCCCCTGGGAGGAGAGCCCAGCTCCCTCCTCTCCACAACCTTCTTTCAGGTAGTTACAGAGAGCAATGAGGTCTCCCCTCAGCTTCCTCTTCTCCAGGATAAACACCTCCAGCTCTCTTAGCCATTCCTTGTAAGGCCTCTTCTCCAGCCCCTTCACCAGCTAAGAACTAAGTTGTCCTCAGAAAAAGAATGGTAACTTTTGCCTTTTTTTAGGAGTATGACTGGATGCTCATTTGGTTCCTATCCTTTCTGTGGAAATTCCACATATGTAGTGAAAATAGCTCACAAGAAGGTCCTGAAAGATGGATTGAGGTGAGGGTAATAAACTGAAAAATTAATGCCCACAAAATCTTGGAGAGTTCTACTTGCATACCCATAGTTTCTCACTACATATCATTCCAGTGTCATGTGCCTTCCAAGTGTAACCATCAACAAGAGGAATAACAATTCTTTACCTGAATCTCAATGTTTGAGGATACAAAGTTATTTGGAAAATATCCTGAGTGTCTGCAATAGCCTCCTATTTATTATTAGTGCAAGAAGTTTGTTCACATCACATCTCTTCGAAGAGATGCTCAGTACATCTTTACAAGAATGTCTAAACTCAGAAAAGTCGAAATGAGGTACAAAGAGACAAATTTTGTTGTTTTCTATTGTTCTTAGCTTTATCGAAGTACCAGTATTATTCCAAGTTTTATCTGGACAAGAATGCTGCCTAAAATATTCTCAAAACAAGCATTTCACTGTTAAAACCATCCATGCTGTGAATACAAAAAGGAAATAGGCATAATCATATGATTAATGTTGACCCTTTGGACACATCTAACTCTTCCTTAAATTAGTATCAATCTTCCACTGATTTTAATGAGAGTTGTACAGAGCTTGGAATGCTGGCTTCTCATAGGCACGATATGGAAAACATCCACCTGAAGTTTTTTAAGGCTTCCTTTAAAATCTATATCTACTGACTTCAGAAATTAATACACAATTCTTGGATTTCTTCCTTTCAGCTTCAGATCATGATAACTTGCATATTCCTTGTCTTTTCACTGAATGAAATAGATTTCAGTAGAATTGGTTTGAGGAGCCGTTTTGGGCTTAAGAATTCTGTTTGTGACTAGGAGGTCAAGGGCAGAATTTTTCACTAAATGAAAAATTGTACTCTGAGTAGGTAATATGTTTAACATAAACCTGCGTAATGATGAAAGGTCCTTAAAAACCTTTGGATCAGTGGAGTTTTTGAGGTTCACTGGAGCATAAATTTGTCTTCTAAAATGACACTACCTTACATGCTTTTAAGTTTCCTTAATGACTTGAAGTGGTTCAGCTGTAGCTCAGGCTTGATCACATGTAAAGATAAAGAACATAAGAATGCACATACACTGATATTTACATTTTAATGTGCAAAGGTCATACATTCGCAGTTTGGTAAGAATGTTAGCATTTACCCTAGTTCTAGGTAAGAAGACTGTGATCAAACTGGAGTTCTTGGGTCAGATATAGTTCAATAATACTTGGTCTTCAATATTTGTTGTCAAGATTAACATATAATAATAGAATCATTGAATGGTTTAGGTTGGAAGGGACCTTAAAGCCCATCCAGTTCTGAGCCCCTGCCATGGGCAGGAACACCTCCCACTGGATCGGGGGCTCCAAGCCGCATCCAGCCTGGCCCTGAACCCCTCCAGGGATGGGGCAGCCACAACTTGCTTGGGCAACCTGGGCCAGGGCCTCCCCACCCACTAAACGAATATGTTTATATCAGGTACATTTAAGCTAGTTTGCTAAATATGAATTGAGTTGACATTTACTGATATTTTGGGACAGTTAAAGCATAATTTAATAGTAACCAAATGCTATGAATATCTAGCATTTTATGGTCACATTCCTGAAAAAGTACATATAGCTGCCTGCTATATCTCATGTTTTAAGCAGAACTATGGGTTTCTTGTATTAGCACTGAAATAATGCTGACGAGTCCTGCTTTCCTTTGAGAAATACTTAATGCACTTCTCCTTAACTAGCTGCCGTCTATATGAATCATGTACTTCGGTCATTAGCTTCTGGAGTTCAGGCCATCATCTGTTACATTATCCTTCCTGTTTGAGTGTATTTGGCAAAGAAAGTGAGCCCTGCAAGTAAGAAAGCAATCCCCTTTCTTTTTTTCGCTTCTCTGGCCTCCACTTCAGTTGTATCGTTCTTGTTCTGTCAGGTGAGATCATCATGACATGTCTTGTCCTGGATCGTTCTTCGCGTTTGGGGCGTGTAGGGTTTGAAGCAATCAAGGAGAGGTCAGATTTGGTCAGGGTGGGACCCTTTCCACATTACTCCTGGAAAAGGTGGGACCAGTTCCTGAAGCAACCTTCTGTGACTGGAAAAAATTATTTGGTGGAAAGCTGTAACATTTCACAGCTTTTTTCCTAAGCAGCACTATGTAAGAAGCCTGGGAACAGACAGAATAGCAGCAGAAAGGGAACAAATGCCTTAATGAGAGCTCATCAAAGTTAGCTTTTCATTTGGAATATTAAGTTGAAGTAAGCCTGACTTGTGTCTCAGTGCCATGACTTTCTAATGACGTGATTACAACTATGATTCCATTATGGAAACTGTGCTAAATTATTCTTCAGCAAATGGGACTAAATCCTCAGTCCATCGTTGTGGAAGTTTGATATCAAACCCAGTTCTCGATCTGCCTTTTGCTGCTGGAAATCCATCTTGATCAATAGCTCAAACCATAGTTCAAGTACCTATGGAATACCCAGAAGCCAAGGTAAAGCACTTTATCTCGCTTGCTATTTGCAGGACATACCCTACTGCACTTCAGCAGCAAACACCAGTTCAGATAATAAATGAGAGGTGCCTAAGGTTATAACAAGGGCAGAACTCTACATTATGGAAGACATTTTTAAAGGTTTAAGTTTTCTGAAACAGGAGAATTACTGAAATAATAGCTTAAGCGAGTACATTTGCACTGGAGGCTGGTGGTTCCTAGTAATTGTGCTTCATCTACACTTTAGACATTGACCTCATGTCTGAGACATCCAGCATACCACAAGCTTGGTTGCTTAGCAGTGAATGCTAAGTGACATATTAAGTTCAACCAAATGTCAGTCATTGCAATGATGTCATGTTGTCCAAACCCCATTAATTACTTTGAAAATTCCCACAGTAACTGAAAATCTCAGATTATCTGCCTGAATTAATGGGAGCCTGTAATTGAATAACGGAGCCCATGCTGTTGTTTTGTGTCCTATGTGCCTTACATATACATTTTGATAGGGAAATGAAGGTGGCAAATACTGGTTTTGGAGATCTCCTCTCACCTTAGAATCATTGCCAGTTTTAGTGTTATTGTTAAGAATGATTCCACTAATAACAAGAAATGTGAAAGGCCATATTCCCCACAGCACACCTTAGAAACTAATACCCTGCATGAGTGGCGTGCAAAGCATTTGGTGAAATTATATGGCTGGGAGTTGAAGAGTCTGCACAAAATCCTCTCACTCCTGCTATAACAGTGTTCAAGGTTCCAAGGGACAGAAAAGGAGGTTAACTTCATTTTTTTTAGTATCTTCAACCAACTGAAGTATCACTTTTCTTTGACTCTTCAGTCAGGAATGTAGAAAGTAAATCAGAAAGTTTTTCCAGCATGTTCGTGCCCTGAGTTACCAGGCTGCAGTTAAATGCCAGAACGGTCCGTGTAACTGGGGCTCCGTGTGTTTGTCAGCAAGCACTGGGAGGTGAGTTCTGCTCTCATAACAACAAGTAATGAGAGGGTGCAGGGCACTGCTACTCTCAGGTGCTTTTCGGTCCCTCTAGACCCCTCTTTAGGTCCTCTGGGAGCGATGGGGCAGAAGCCTGTTTGGGGGTATTGACAGCCAGTCTCCCCTCCTACATTTGCTTGCAAATCATCAGCAGTTTGTGTATTTTATTGGATCTGACTTTGGTCCTGCTCTGTTTTATAAGGAAACACCGACAGCAGAAGAAGAGAACTCCAAATTCATATCATCAGACCGTAGGAAATATTTCTGAATGAATAATATTCCAAACAAAGCGTGTCTCTTTGATGGAAACCTTGCAAACACTTTGTGATCTTCTTGATTGTTCTGAAGCGGGACCTTGGAGAGATTTTTCTTTCATTTTAATGGATTAATTGTGAGCAGCTTGCCACTGTGAACCAACATTCAAAATTCAGCATTAGGTTGTTAGAGTTCTTCCCAATGCAGCCTGATTTATTTGATTTGTTGGGAGCAGGTACGAGAAAGAAAGGAAGAAAGATTAATTAAATTCTATTCAGGCGTTTTATGATTAATGATCAGGCCAACTTTCTGCTGGTAAGAAAAAAACTAAGAAATTGTGTGCTCTATCAATCAAAGTGCTCTGAAGAGAGACATGTCTGACGCTGCTGGAAAGGAAAGCATGATTCACAGGGTCGTGAAATTAAACATCTCTGCACTTTCTCTCTAATAGAGATGCATGCTCAGGAGAAGAATTTTCTTGCTTTGCAACTGTATGCACTGGCAGCAAAAGATGACTCGATGCTTCCTCAGTTCTGTTTCTAATTTGCTGTTTTTTCAGTCTGTTATTCCTCACATGTGTACAGGGCATGTTCAAACAGAGGTCTCAGAAACTTTGTGGTGCAGGCTTTGGGCGCAAATTTCTAGATCCTTTATTTCTTCTGGGACCCCTCAGTAGAACAGTAAGACCAGATGGAGCAGTGATACAAACTATTTATTTATGTATTTATTCAGTCAATTTTATCTCCCAGAAAACTAGGATCTCAGCGATTCCCACACTGGTTTTATACATTTCAAAATATCAAGAGTGCATGTTGTGGGGAATGTTAGATTCTATTCAATTTAAAATGTAATATTTTCCTTGATCCTTCCTTTGAGGAATCATAGAATGGTTTGAGTTGGAAGGGACCTTGAAGATAATCCAATTCCAATCCCCCTGCCATGTGTCTTCAAAAAAAGAGGGAAAGAAGTTCATTGGAGTTAATCAGATTTATATAACTTGTATTTGCCCAGGGAGGGGGTTGATTCACCTTCCCTGGAGGTGTTTAAGGGACGGGTGGATGAGGTGCTGAGGGACATGGTTTAGTGTTTGATAGGAATGGTTGGACTCGATGATCCGATGGGTCTCTTCCAACCTAGTTGTTCTATGATTCTATTGAGCTTGAATGAAATCCTGTATTAGACCTCACACATGTGATATGGCCAGTATAGAAATCTAAACCCACAAAATATACACAAGTGAGACTCCAATCTCAAGCAGCAGTTGGCTATTTAAGAGTGAGAGTACTGAAGGTTTAGTGAGGTTTCTTAAACAGTGTGAAACCCAAATTCAGTTTATAAGAGTTGAACTAAGTCTTTTGGAATCACTACACTGATTGTGGCGTTGTTCTAGCCGAGGTCAAGTCAGCAGAATCTATTTTGGGGGTGAAGAATGCCCTAAAATGCTGAATGTACAAGTTAAGACCACTAGAGTGTGTCATTATCCATTTCACATTGTGGGACAGACTGTGGGAATTACCTTGTGAGGTTCCTGCCTGCAGGAACCAGCTGTCCAAGCCATCTTCTGCTTTTAGCAAACTCCTTTATTTGCAGCGTTTTGCTAACGTTGCTATTTAAACTGAGTAGGACTCAGAACTATTGTGACTTGCTCCTCCCTGAGGGGATATCGCCTTTCCTAGTGCGTTAGCTCTGGAATTGCAGGAGAAGAACACAGTATCCTTGAAATTGCAGTTCCCTGCCAGGAAAATCAGATTTCACTCCTGAATCTGCAAGTATCTCTTATTATTAATAACAAACATGTATGTAGCAACTGCATTTGCATTGCAGCTTACCGAAAGGAAGAAGACATTCTCTTTGCCCGGATTAATTTGCAGGCTAATAAAATATATTTAACTTACATTACTGTAGGTGGTTATCGGTTTTATATTCCTCGTGTTTGTTTGTTTTCTTAAAAACAGGTTATTGGAGAGGGTAATGCTGTTATTTCTATAGGGAACTAAAGCACAAGGAGCTGTTGGTTGGAGTTCGTTCACACATATATGGCAGATGAGGGACCTGAGCTGACAGGCTCTGGCACCCACACTGTTGTCCTGACTGATGTGTTTCTCTTGGAATCAGGCAGAAGAAGGCAATGAACTTTCACTTTAAATGATTTGTCTTGTTGGAAATCCTGCAAGCAAAGGCGGTCAACTCTTTGCCCATTTTTGGCCCCACAGAAATACCTGCTTTTCCGAGGAAAATCCCATAACCCATAGTGCTCAGATGGAGTGAAGCAGATTTCCACCCTTCCCATCTGTGAAGCAGGTAGGGAGAATGTGGAGGAGCATGTAGATCATGTTATCCCTAATCACAGAAAGTGGAGGTATCTCTCGAGGCATCTCTTAGAATATTTTAGATACTTCTTGGTATTTATTATTCAAGCTCAGTGATAATTTTTTCCCATAGTATGGAAAACTAATTTTGAAGTTAATTTTTCTGAATTCTGGCATGTTTTACACAACCACCACATAAGTGTTCAAATTCACAGAACTTACTGCCTATGAAAACAGTTGCTGCTGGGAGTCACTCTTATTGACTTTCCAGAGGCAAAGCAAAAATTAAAAGAAATCGAATAGAAGTTTGCCTTTCATGTCAAGTTATTGCACACACATACCCTTGTTTGCCTAAATCTCACATGCACTGACGTCCGTAACCTCATGGAAATGCAGTAACATGTTGTCAACAACTGGATGCATCAAAGCACCATTTCTGAAGTCCAGCACTGTGGTGTTGCAATAATGAATACGTGTAACATTCCCAACTAATTAACCAAGCAGTGTTTTAGATGTATGAATGTCTCTGTGTACAGCAAAGCCAGGCTGTAGTGAACTTACGTGGGGGAAAGAAAGAAAGATGAGTGTCTTTCTTGGCAAACGCTTCCTTTAGTCTGGTTTTGAAAGAGTCAGGTTGGACGCCAGTAGAATAAAGACAGACTAATCTAATGGAGAGTTTCTAAGCCTATGTCTTAATCCTAACTGTTTTCTTTTGCACGTAGAAGCTCAGCACCAGATCATCTGGATGTAAGCAAGTCCTTCAGCATTTTGATGTCACAACACGCTATTCTTTCTAGAAAGTAATCATGCTCTGTGTTAACAGCAGAGTTCATCTGGTTAGGAATCTTTGCGTATCTTCACCTTAATGGTATCAATAATAATTTTATATTATGATCTTAGCTCATCTTCTGACCTTAAGTAGCTTTTCTCGTCCTCTGTGAGGAAATTCATCCTTCATATGTTTTATAGGCATCAATCCTATAAACACTGTCTTTTCTCTGTTTTCCTACCAACCTTTTCTCTATCCTGCCAGCTGATAGATGGTGTCTTCAACCCACCAGTCTTCTCAGTTGTTTGTACTTAGTCAATTAGCTCAATGATTTATTACAATGGAGTTGGCTACTCAGTCAACTCGGGAGGTTTCTGTGTTCTATGTAAGCAGATGCTTTGGGAGGTGGATCGACGGAGCTGTTTGCAAACTTCTGATTATAACTGGCTGTCAGCCAGCTAGCTGTGAGTGTGGGCAAAGCCAGCACGCGTGTGCCTGGGGAACACCAGGGAGACACCCCGTTGGGGTTTCTAGCATTGCCCTACTTACAGCACATTCTTGCAAATCAGCTGAGTGTCGGAAAACTGTGCTGAGGTCTTTCTAAGGCACTTTTCAATGGCAATAGGGAATATCCCAAGGTGACTGAGCCCATAGGAAATAGCCCAAATCCTGCTGAAGCTCATAGTCCACCTTTGGCTTCACTGGACTTTGGGAACAGGCGCGAACGGTCATCAGGAGCTGTAACACAGTCTGACCATACACATGTACTTCATGTTCTCATATTCCCTGCTGTTCTTGTTTGACTTTGAGTCAAACAAGAGACCAGAACAGAGCTGCTGTTTTTACTGTGTGGTTGCTCCCAAGCCCCCGGACACTGCAGATCAAATGTAGAGCTTCATTTCTGATGAGAGCAAATCAGCTGACCTGTGGTTAACACTGACATTTTCCCTTCTGATGTGGATTTCTTAAAGCCAAAATACAACCAATCGTTCTTTTTCTCTTTCTATGGGTTATACCTTATCCTGAATTCATGCAAAGCATTTCTTTTGGCTTCTAATTGTGAAAGCCTTTTAAGCCATTGATTGCCACAGGGCACTTGAAATCAGCTTCTGCTTCCACCCATTACTATTTTGGTTGAGTTTTAGCTTATAATTGCTTTTGAATGTGCACCATAAATATACAGTCTTTTAGAAACTGTTATTTTAAAAGACAAAGTTAATTGAAAAAGGAGTTTCTTTCCCCAAAACGAGGATTGATTTTGGATGGCATATAGTCATGCTATGTAGAGAATAATACGATAATAGGTTACTGCACTAAATGAAAATCAAGTAGAAGTCAGTGAAATTCCCTAATCTAATAAATGCTAGGGATTCTGGGTTTCTTGAGCCAGGGTACTTGCAAAGTCCCTAACTAATGTCTAATTTAAAGAAAAATGTTGTCAAATTACAGAGAATAAAGAAAACAGAAAGAAGACAGATTTGGGAAGGAAAATAGTATTGAATAAACCTCAAAAGACACACTCTCTCCTTGGCAAACTTCTTCCCTGTAGCTTATAATACCCACTGCAGTTTTAAAGTGAACAAATATTTATGTCATGATAAATAGAGCCAAGGGGTGGTGGGTAAATGAAGCTATTGGTAAAAATATCAATCATTTAATGTTTAATTAAGTCTTATAGCTGAATGAGAAGCATTCCATTCCATGCTAAAGTTAACCTTGCATGTGGCTTAATCCAGATGCATAAACAGATGGGCTGTTATATCAGTTCCAAGTCAGTCTGATGACACTGAGCCTTGTGAAGTGCCAGCTAAAGGTGGGAAGAAAGGCAAGGAGCACCTTGTACAGGCTTTCTGTAAGGAAGAACCTGCTTCTGCTGTAGGAAAGGGAAGTGTACGAGTTGCAAATTCAATGTAATCAAGAGATCCAGAATTTATTTAGTTCTGCTTTGGTTAGAGAAACTACATATTGGCCAATTTGACCTGTTAGTTATGGACACAATTTAAAGAAAATAGTAAGGAAAAATAAAGAAATGGTTGTCTTCACCTATTTATAAAAATTATACTACAAGTATTGCCACGCATTTTGCTCTCTGTAAACAATAGCTGCTATTTTGTCTGATCTCTGTATCATAATGAAAAAGATGAAGATATAAATTACTGAATGTATAGTTTATTCTGTTTGGTTCTACGGTGTCTGAATTAGTCTGTATAAGGCATGAAGTTAAGACAGTATTTTAAAGAACTATGAAGTATTTTTAAAGGGTATTTTTTGGGAACCTGTTTCAAGCGGACACAAAATGGTAGTGGTTAAGACTGGTTATTTTTAAAGCTTCTCTGAGAAAACACTTACTTGTGATATTTACTCAATTTCAGTGCAAAGCTCTGAATTGCCTCCCATTTTGCTTGCCACATCAGTGGATGCTGGGAAACCCTTCTACTGGCTGACCCTGTGTGTGCCATGTGAAAATGTGACCTCTGGGAGCCCCTGGTGTGGTGGAAGTCCAGGGTGAGCTCTGTGTGCAGCTGAAATGATCCCATAGTCCTGCAAATTACCAGCAGGTCCAGGCAGGTTATTCTCCCTCTGGACTCAGCACTGGTGAGGCCGCTCCTTGAATCCTGTGTTCAGTTCTGGGCCCCTCAACACAAGATGGATGTTGAGGCTCTGGAGCGAGTCCAGAGAAGAGAAACGAGGCTGGTGAAGGGGCTGGAGAACAGACCTTATGAGGAACGGCTGAGAGAACTGGGGGTGTTTATCCTGGAGAAGAGGAGGCTGAGAGGAAACCTCATTGCTCTCTACAACTACCTGAGAGGAGGTTGTAGAGAAGAGGGAACTGGGCTATTCTCCCAAGGGACAGGGGACAGGACAAAAGGGAATGGCCTCAAACTCTGCCAGGGGAGGTTTAGGCTGAACATTAGGAATAAAAATTTCATGGAAAGGGTGATTGGGCACTGGAACAGGCTGCCCAGGGAGGTGGTTGATTCACCTTCCCTGGAGGTGTTTAAGGCACAGGTGGATGAGGTGCTGAGGGACATGGTTTAGTGTTTGATAGGAATGGTTGGACTCGATGATCCGATGGGTCTCTTCCAACCTGGTTGTTCTGTGATTCTATGATTCTATGAAATGTAAACTATTAATGCTTGTAAAAGGGTGTCTGATGTGAAAAGCTCATCAGGCACATCATGGCAAAGCTGAGAGGAATGGTTGGACTAGAAGATCTGAGGGGTCCCTTCCAACCTGGTTGTTCTGTGATTCTGTGATTCTGTGAGAGGCTGCAGGAACTGCTGGAATTCCTGGGAGTCGTGCATGTTTTCATCACAACACCAAAAGATGCCGACCACCCAGTGACTTCACTGGGAGTAGCAGGAAATCAGTGTATTTAAAGGCCAGGTTCTTGGTTATAAAGCATATTCTACACAAAGTACTCGCCTTACTCCTCTGAGGCTGGAGTGTGTCCCCTTTTCCCCTGGAACCTGCCCCCTCAGGGATCTCCTGCCTTTACAGTTCACTTGGCAGTTGCTCTACTGATTTAAACAATGCAGCAAGTTCCAAATATAGAGAAAATGCACATTTCTTTCATTATTGTGTCTAGTGTATGAGAAAATAGGAAAATAGGCAGCATAGGGACCAGTTAAGCAAGAGAAAGGATGGAAACCACCCAACGTCTTCCATCCACTAAGCAGTGTCGACATTTTCTCTCTCTGTTTTCTGTATCCAAATTATTTGTAGACGTTGCCAAAGTTAAGTGTGTAGGTACTTTTTCACTTAGAGTGTAGGTTAGCTTTTAGTTGACCTTATGATGTTTCACTCTTGGGTCATATACTTAAAAGTATGTTTTATCATAGGACTGAACATGAGCCAATTTTATCTTGGCATTTACTGGAATGCCTTATTTTTTTGGAAAATTGAGGTTTCCTGAAATGTGGTTTATTTTGCAAATTTAAAAAGTGTAGAAAGCCACATTCTTGATCTTTTAAAGAATCAGATCTTATCAAAGTTTTGTTTTTCTACCATAAATTCCCATGTGTATAGAAAAATACCTTATTTCATTAAAATGTTTCTACTAAGCATGTTTTAAGTATATTTTAATATAGACATTGACATTCTTCTACATTCAAGTTGTATTTCTTGTCAGACAGAAGAAATCTATAAATATCATGTATTGTACGAGCTGTGTTTAGCTTCTGAATAGCTCTGACTCAGCACAGACTGTGGCTGTGAAAATGGGTTGGTTCTGTTTGGTTGACTGAGATGGTAAATATGCCAAAACAAGCACAAACTCTACCAGCACTGCTAAATAGTTTTCCATTTGTATTTGTCTCAAAAGTAAGTAAACGCTCTTCAGTTTTGAATTAAGAATTATTTGGGTTGACATCTGCTCCTTCAAGTAGGAAAACTTCCATGTCCTTCTTTTGATGTACAATTGGATTTTTTTGGTGTGTCTTTTATATAAAACTTTATGTGTAATAAGGTTTACATGTAATTCAGGAAAGAAGTGTCACCTCACGCATTTAAGTTGAACAGACTCTAAACCTTGTGTAAATATAGGTGACAAAAATGTGCTGGTGTTCTTCTCATCAGTGGCATCCAACATATGCTCCAGCCCTTACTGTCACACACTGGTTTTGCTTAGTTCCACAAGTTCCCAGCGTCCCTTGTCCTTGTCTGAGAATGGAGTGGGTGATCCCTCTTTATCAGGCTGTTGCCACCTATATAGGGTGCAAAGCAAGAAGGGCTAATGGCCATCTAGTGGTCCGTGGCCACGGGGAGGACAGCTAACGTGTTGGTGTTTGATGTGCTCGGTGTCATTCAGTTTTCTCCCAACCACCCAGTTGATCCTCCTAAAGTAGCTGTTTGCAAAATTACAGCATCCTTGGACAGAGCTGGGAATAGTGCTGCCTCACTTCTTGATTGGCTGCTTTTTCCAGGATGGAATTTCTCTGTCTCCATCATGCCCACTGCTTGATAGACTAGGGAAATGTCGTAACAGTTTTGTACACATGTCCCTCTCTGCCATAAATTCCTCAGCTCCATGTGTATTAAATGAGTGGTAGAGTGACAACCTAGGGTAGAAATGGAATCCTTTGAAGGTGGGTGACATTGGGCTACACATTTTAATGTGCTTTTCTGAATGGGAGATGTTCAGAAGGCTGGTTCCTTTGCTGGTGAGGATCTGTGATCCTAAGATAGACCATTACTAATCTGGAACCATAACAGTGCTACACGCTCAACCTGACTCCTGATAGCTTCTCTTTCCTTACATGAGGTGAAACTGGTGAAGGCGCTGGAGAACAGGCCTGATGAGGAAGGGCTGAGAGAGCTGGGGGTGTTTAGCCTGGAGAAGAGGAGACTGAGGGGAGACCTCATTGCTCTTTACAACTACCTGAAAGGAGATTGTAGAGAGGAGGGAACTGGGCTCTTCTCCCAAGTGACAGGGGACAGGATGAGAGGGAATGGCCTCAAGCTCCACCAGGGGAGGTTTAGGCTAGACATTAGGAAAAAAATTTTCACAGAAAGGGTCATTGGGCACTGGCAGAGGCTACTGAGGGAGGTGGTTGATTCACCTTCCCTGGAGGTGTTTAAGGGATGGATGGACAAGGTGCTGAGGGACGATGTTTAGTGTTTGATAGGAATGGTTGGACTCGATGATCCGGTGGGTCTCTTCCAACCTGGAGATTCTATGATAATATTCCAATTAATCTCTTCTGTACTTCTGAATCTCATGTTTTTGTGGTGCCTCACGGCAGCTTTTTTCCGATGAGAACAGAAGAGAGAATTGTTTAGAAAGTTCCTGTGAAGGGCAAGCTGCAGGTTTCACCCCCACTGCTGGAGTCACGGCAGCTGCAGGGCTGCGGGGACAAGGTTATTTAAACAGAATGGTTAAAGACAGTCTGTCCTAGCGACTTAGAGACTGCACGACACAAGTTTTCTTTGAGACATTCATCCCTGAGCCAGGGCCAACTGTGATCTGCACTATTGTTCTGCTCACTGTATGCTGACAATTTCCTGACAAAATTATTACAATAGCAGAGGAGTTGACTCAGAGATCTAGGGGGGCTTATCCAGGCCTTTGTTTCAGCTGAAAACTGAACTGTCGACTTCAGGCATCAGCTCAGTTGCTATTAAAGGAATGCTGACAGAGACTGTGGAACCTTAGAGTTCTCCAGGGAGACATAAGCAGACCTTGTTGCCACTATAAAGATACTGAGAAGTCATCTCTGATTGTGGATGTGAGTGTCCTGGGAGCAGCTTATGCTGTCATCTGCATAGAAGTAAAAGAGTGGAAAAAAAAAATCTGTAGGAAACAACCACTTCACAATTATTTGTCATAAGAGTGGTGAGGGCTTGGAAGAGGTTGCTGGCTGCCCCATCCCTGGAGGGATTCAAGACCAGGTTGGATGGGGCTTGGAGCCCCTGATCCAGTAGGAGGTGTCCCTGCTCATGGCAGGGGGTGGAACTGAATGATCTTTAAGGTCCATTCCAACCCAGGCTATTCTGTGATTCTATGATTCTATGATTTATAAAATACAGCTCTTGCAGCTGTGGTTTCAATGCTTGGATACTGCAGGTCACGTACTCTCTGTGAAGTTCGGTCGCTTTTTATTTCAAAAAGTATTAAAAAATGGAATTGCGTTTTGCACGTGAACAAAAAAATTTGAGCCTGATCTGGGGAAGTAGATAGTGTGTTACAGTTATGTGTTTTACAGCAGTGCCCCTTTGGAGACAGAGAATGGTATTGGAAGTGACAGGAGGTTTAAGATTATACAGCATTCAAAACACACTGATTTCATTGTTGACATGCCACATCTTTCATAAAGGGTGGGGAACGTATTCCCTTTAGCTTGTGCGGATTTGTAGACTACATCGATCTGAATTATTGTCAGTCCATGCAACTGGAGGAGGCTGGAATCTGTATTTCAAGTAGTTTTAAAGATTCACAGAAGTCCTTTTATTAAATTTTATTTGACTTTCTGTTAAATATTTTTGTTAATGACTATGATGAGTGCCGATGCATAACTTGTAAATTATAGTTAACTGGGAGCAATTTCAAATATTTTGGAAAATAGGATGAGAAAACCTACACGGGAAATACTGCATAGTAGTTGTTAAAAAGAACTATTCACACCTATTCCAGCTGCTGCCTGCAGGTGTTTATACATGTTCAGTATTATTCCAAAGACTTTACTCTCTATTTCCTTTGCTTTTACACTGCAATAAGATTTATTTTTATTTCATTCTGAGCTTTTTTTTTTGCCTTTTTTCAGCCAAATCTGAAGGGAAATAAAGAGGAAAATCCATAAGTGAGATTATCTCAGCACTCCCTGTTCTCCCTTTTACTGTGTAGGTTTTGAGTAGCACATACACCAGTTAAAAGTGTCATACAAAACTTTTAAAAGGCAAAATAACAGGATGACCCATCCCTGGAGGTGTTCCAGGCCAGGCTGAATGGGGCTTGGAGCAACCACATTGAGTGGGAGGTGTCCCTGCCTATGTAACTGGATGGGCTTCAAGGTGCCTTTCAACCCAAACCGTGCTGTGGTTCTATGATTCTATTTGAGAAGGATTCAACATAGTGTAAGGAAAAAAAACCCCACAGTCTTCATTTAAATAGGATTTGCTGCCATTCTGGGATATGGAGATCCTTCCACCTCTTTTTGTGATTTAATGCTCTATAAAAGAAACAGCCTTCCCTTTTTCCAACGAAATTCAGCGCTACAGGTAAGTGAGAAAAGCTGACTGGGTTTGACTGTCATGAATTCTGGCATTAGTGGGGCACAAGCTCCAGCTGGAGAGAAAGAATAAAAAATAAGGAGAAAGATAATTTCTAATCAGAAAGAACCACATCATTAAGTGCTCCGTTAAGGCATAGAGGCAATGTATGTATCGTATTTGATAGGAAATGAGGGGGAAATTTTACATTCAAGTGAGAATTTCACAAGACATACATCATGCATGTAGTGTTTCCAAAGGGATTTCTCCAATTGATCATGAAGCTAGCAGATAAATCACTAAGGGGACAATCCATGACAACAGGCTTTCTTGTTCCTCACAGAAGTTCCCATCTTATTTTCCATTATTTCATTGGAACAGTCCTCTAAATTGTAAGACAGTTAAAATGTTCCAGTTGAACCAGATGGGAAAATGGGATTCCTACCCATGGTGTTCACAGGACAGATCCTGCAACGTCATCACAGCACACACATGCTTTTGTATCTAAGAAAGTGACATTGTCTAGGTTCGCATGCCAAAATTTATGGCCTTTGAAGCAGAAAAAGGCAGCTATTTTTAAATAGTTGAAGTGGTTATGGTAGTTAAACACATCAAAAGGGGACCAGCACTGTGTGCTGTAGTGACTGAAGCACAGGCAGGCTTCAATTTGCTGCGTAAAATCTCGACATGTGGAAATACTGTAGAGTCTGAGCATGAAGAAGAAGTGATGTTCAACAATACACCCGATCTGCTTTCCCTCTGTCTCATTTACCAGTTGCCAGGACCAACCTGTGAAGAACTCTGCTCTTTCACCTAATGCATGATCTGTAGTAACTTTCTATTCCTGTTTTCTCTTCTGCAAGTGGTGGGACAGTTGATATCTTTCTCCCAAGAGACCAGAAGAACTTGGAGGCACAGGAATGACTATGGATCAATCCATTTGAACTGTTTGACAAGTGACTTTTTTGAGCGGTTACCAGCTCAGGTGGCTTTGTCTTGGCTCACAGGGACGTCAGGATGGTCGTGGTCCCTGGTGAGCCTGGCTCCTTGGAGCAAGACTGCCATGAATGCTCCTTTCTTATGACAGTAACTCTAGGTGCGTTCAATACAACTCTCTCTGCAGTATTACCTCAGCAATCAGCCTTTGGGCACACGTGGCCTTCCGTGGGTTTCTTTTAAACGGTGGCAAACTGACAGCTGCGCCTTTCAGAACTGCAGGGGCTCCTGCATTCCCCAAGCTCCATCCAGAGTCCATGCAAATCCACAGGGAAGGAATAGACACGAGTCATCCTAGCATGTTTTTTCATCTTAACGTGCATCTTGCAAATTCAAACCCCGAAGATTTTAAACTTTAAATACTGCACTGCCATCCAGCTTAAGTGGGTTTTATCCCTTAGAAGCTTGTTTCCTTTAGCTTAAAGCCATTGGAATTTGTCTTTTCTCACTTGCCAAAGCCACAGTACAGAACAAGCATCAGAAAGTAATTAACACTGTCTGTCTTTTCTGATTAAATTAAGCAGATGTAAGGTATGTGTCTAGGGTAGAGGTTGAACTTGCTAAATGAACCTCATGTGAAACAATAAAGTTGGGATCTTTCACCACATTAATTTATTAATGAGAAGTATTCCCTTGTTCAGTTTTATCTTAATGCTAAAGCAGTTACCCCTCTTGTCATGATCATTATCTCTTATCCATTCATAATTTGTAAATGACAAGAAAGAAGAATGATCATTAAACTGAGGAGCTGTTCAAGTCACATATCTGTGAGAAGCCCATGTGCCTCATGTCTAAATAGAAGTGCACACGGACCCCGGTGAGCTCTGCACACTCCCTGTATCCTGCCTGCTGGAGTGCCGCCCCTGATCCACAGCGCAGGGTCTCACCGGGGAGTTATTTTTGGATGCATGATCATGTGTAGCATTCTAAGCCACATTTTTAACTGTCTCCACAGGACAGAAGGCAAAACGCTTTCCTGTGAGCTGAGTCAGGGCTGTATCTCCAGACAGTTGTCTCTCCAGTTGTATCTCCAGCACATCAGGCTGACCCAGTGGCCGCTCTGTGTCTCGCTTACTGGCAGTGACCTGCACATAAAGCACCCGGCGGTCAGCAAGGTTCACTCAGTTCCACTCAAACAATCACACACACTTTTTTTTTATCTCACACTGTGTTGGAAAGGAGAACATAATCACAAAAAACAGAGGTATTTTTATATCTCATTGAACTGTGTACTATTTGAGCAGATGGGAAACTTAACAGCAGTGATGATTGCGCTGTCATTATTGTCCTGTGGTCTAGGTGTAATTTAACATTTCAGCATAGACATCCATTAAGTTATTGTAACGTGGTAGCTACTCTGAGCTACAATTCATTTCAGTTTTTGAGTATGCCAAGCCTGCTTCTGTCTGTAATAAATGGGGTGAAGTATTTTCCAGCAATGCTTTGCTTCAAGGTTATAGTTTTTGCTAAGTGATGTGAGTTGGCAGTTAATTGTGAGAGATTGCCAGAGGATTATAAAGGAAAGGAGAAAATCATGTCAACGAACTATTGTAGCTTTTCTTACGGGACACTGATGATGACCTAACTGTTGTTGTTGTGTGGTGTGTCCTGTGCAGGGATGTGGATCTGTGTGGCACACCAGTAGAAAATCATTTAGGCAGAAGGATGAGACTTCCCAAAGTATTGCCTGCAATGTTCCCCCCAGCAACAACCTCCTCCCAGCCTGCACCTCACCCTGTGTCAGGTGTGCTGGGGAAGGCTTGCGACCAGAGACCTGGCAGCACTCCAGCAGGTCCCTTCTCCGGCAGCATTTTAGCTGTTAATTCCTTGCCAACAAATTTCTTGTGCCATTAAATGAAGGAGGAGGGGTGGGCAGGCTGTGCTGCAGGTGTGGCCCTGCACTCCAACAAGCACAATTCAGAGCATCTTACGGTTTCTCCTGAACAATTCTTGGAATGTCCCAGGGACTCCATCTGTTCGAGGGGAAAATAATAGTGGCTTACAGTGCATTTACCCCTTTGTCTTTCACTTCAGTGTGACAAAGTAGGAGTTTGTGTGTCTGGGTGTCTGGCTCTGTTCTTACACATCCAGCAAAGCTGTTTATTGCCATGGGAAACAGGTAGAGGATTTATCTAATTTGTTCCTTAATGAATCTGGAGAGAAAGATAATGCTTAAAAGCTTCTAATATATGATTAGAGATAAGTGGAAAATCAGATCCCTTTATGATTCAATAGCTGCTCAGTTAAGTCATGAGGCCGCTCCTTGAATACTGTGTTCAGTTCTGGGCCCCTCACCACAAGAAGGATGTTGAGGCTCTGGAGTAGGTCCAGAGAAGAGCAACGAAGCTGGTGAAGGGGCTGGAGAACAGGCCCTATGAGGAGCGGCTGAGAGAGCTGGGGGTGTTTAGCCTGGAGAAGAGGAGGCTGAGAGGAGACCTCATTACTCTCTACAACTACCTGAAGCCTCAAGCTCCGCGAGGGGAGATTTAGGCTGGAGATTAGGAGGAAGTTTGTCATGGAAAGGGTCATTGGGCATTGGAATAGGCTGCCCAGGGAGGTGGTTGATTCACCTTCCCTGGAGGTGTTTAAGGGATGGATGGATGAGGTCTTGAGGGACATGGTTTAGTGTTTGATAGGAATGGTTGGACTAGAAGATCCGATGGGTCCCTTCCAACTTGGTTGTTCTATGATTCTGTGAATCACACCCGCAGACGACGGCCAGAAGGTGCCATCACAAGAAGTTACTGAGAATTCTTCAACGTTTTTGTCAGTGTTATATCTTCTGTTCACCTTATGTGACAAGTTAATGAACTCCAAATTTATTTGTTAAGCATGCTTTTTTTTTTTTTGTATCCCGTGTTAGCATGATCAGTTGGCTGTGGTAAATGGTAATTCTTGTTGTTTGTCTTGTGAGACATACATCTGGAATTGAAGGAACAGAATTCCGTTCCTTCTACCTTGGTGAGACATGAAATATAATCCAAATCCTCTTATTCAATTAACCTGGCTTACTTTAAAACAAACAAGTGTTTTGTCTTCAGACAGTTGTTCTGTGGAAAAAAAGTTACTTTGTGTAAGGTTGGTATTTATCTGAAAACTGTGGAATGGTGGTCCTAGTGTTGGGGACAACAATCTGTGGATGAAGAGGCTGAGAGAGCTGGGGGTGTTTAGCCTGGAGAAGAGGAGGCTGAGAGGAGACCTCATTGCTCTCTACAAGAAAGGGTCATTGGGCAGTGGCAGAGGCTGCCCAGGGAGGAGGGGATTGATTCACCTTCCCTGGAGGTGTTTAAGGGATGGGTGGATGAGGTACTGAGGGACATAGTTTAGTGTTTGATAGAAATGGTTGGACTTGATCTGGTGGGTCTCTTCAACCTGGTTATTCTATGATTCTATGATTCTATGATTCACATAAGCAGGACAATGTGGTTGATATATTGTGCTGTCACATAAGGACTAAGAAATGTTCCTCCTCCAGACTCCTCACAAGGCTTGCAGGACAGCAGGGAGATAGCACAATGAGATGCTCTCTGCTTCCTGCCACAGCACTAACAATTCTCCAGGCAGAATTAGTATTACTTTGCTGTGTTACAGTTTCATGCTCACATTTTAGCTCAGACACAGATTAACACCTTTTCAGAGTCCTCTCAGCTATCTCAGTTCAAGTATTTTTTGTCTCATTTTTCTTGATCTGTCCTCATACAACAAATATTCTGATGCCAGCGTGAGCTGCTGGTACCATTCTGCAACTATATTGAGAGCTCTCTCCTTGCTGCTCATTCGTAAGATGCTGTGCACACCTTTTATTGGTTCTGTGAGTTCCCGGATCTGTGTTTGGATTGTATGCTGCCTTCGTTTTACCAATTAATTGTTTGCAGGTTCTGTCAAAGAGCTTCTAACAGGGCAGCTGACAAATACCAATCCTCCTTTGCAACATCATTCCACCCAGACCTCAGTGAGCAGCACGAGGCACATTTCCCTTCCTTTAACTCACTGCAAGTGAAGGCCTGAGATGTCTTGATTCTGCTAAAAGCAAGATTTACCTGTGTAGGGAGTGGCAAAGGGACTGAAGGGAATCTGCTATTTGTAGCAGAAATAACTTCAGCAACAGAAGGACGGTGGAGGGATCAATTCCAAATGGCAGAAACTGTATTTTAGGGGGTGGAGAGCAGAAGGGATGTGTGTAAGGGGCCAGTGGGGTGTCAGAACACAAACTTGTTTTAAAAACTCCAAATATATAGATTCACTTTTTTACTGAAAAGAAGCAGAGATTGCTAGAATTCTAAGCACTTGGTGGAAGCAGGAAAACTGTGGGATAATGATGTCCTCGAGTCCTGAGGACGCTGAAAACAACAGAGGACATTTATTTAAGAGCCTGGTTATTTAGCTGAAGTCTTTTGTGTCAGATTTTTCATGGAGCCCTTAACAGCTGAAGGTGTTCCCCCAGGAATGTTAAATCCCAAGGGAGACTGGACCTCATCATACCAAACCAAACAGCTTTAAAGCCTTATATGCCCTAATTTTGCAAGGCACTAGTTCTAGACTGTGCTCTGCTTTCACACTGGAAAGTGGCCATTAAACTTGCCTTGAGACCTGTGAGCTATAATAAATCAGTTCTTATACATCATGCTTCCATGTAATTTGCAGGTAGATTTGTAGGTGGTGGAACAAATCCACATGATGCTCTTCCACCACAAGTATCCGTGGCGGATCCTTGAGTTCTGGAGTTAAGAACTATGTAGCTTAATTTAGCATTTATTTAAATGACTCGCACTCATGCAGCTAACACTGAATTAAACACTAGGTTTGGAGTTGAAGCAGTCATTGAGGTACCACCCCGGGGACCCAGCAGCCTCTGGATTATTTCAGGACGTAGGTTCGGAGGAGGCAAATGGAGGTCACCACTAATAATGTAAGGTGGCTCTTGGGAACATGCACTAAATGGGAACAGATCCAGATGTTGGACTCCCAGATGTGTGAGTCATTGTGGAATAATCATCCAATCAATCAATTTGTGTAAAAGCAAGGATGAAAAGAAAAGGCAAACAATGTAGAAAGTGAGTGGGAAATGGCGGTTCAGTGGGCTGTACGGCACAAAGATGGTCCTGTTGGTGCGCAGGACACTGGCTGAGCCATGTCTGGGAGGTGCTGTGTGAGAAAGTCAGTGCTGTTTGGGCAGGGAGAGGAAAGCAAAGTTTAGCTTCTCACTCATGTGTTGATGTGTGAGGGCAGTAAACAGAAACGAGATGTGCGCCGCATGAATGACTGTCTGTCCAACTGGCTGAAAATCAGATCCTTTCGTTGTTTACAAACCATGCCGCACAATCACCGTGGATTAATGGCACTTAGAAATCACTGCTTCCACTCCATAATTTTATAACTGATTTTTTTTTTTAATTTTTGTTTTCTTAACCCGTTACAGCCACATTCATTACGGTGGGAATACACATAATTGTAGTTTAAAGGATTTCTAAACAGAAGTGACTGAGGAAAAGCCACTATGATGCTGTTCTTGACCTAACATTTACACAGAACGTTTTTAATTCTGACATGACCAGACAGATACCAAATGCCAAATGGTTTCAGCTAACATCAATGCACAATTAGCAGTCTTTGTAATTAATCAGGGCAGAAAATTGGAGACAAGGGCGTAACACAGGCCTCTCTCAGTCTTAATGTCCACTCTGCGAAAGTATAAACTTTTTCTCCGCTCCGTGGACAGTTTTCGGAAGGGCTCCTGCACAGTCAAAGATGACAATTGCCATTGTTGCCCCTTCATTCAGAGGTCTGTCAGTCTTTGAAGCCTCGTCATTATTTATGTTCAAAGGCAGGAAATACTAATGAGGTTTGATTTCAGTTCTCCCCATCAGACTACTTGTGTATAATCCTCCTCACAAGATAAAATCACAATATGCGTTTATTTTGTGAAATATAAACTTAGATGTAAACCATGAGAAAACAGTAGGGAAGAGATTATATCCTTAAACAGTCCTGATATTGTGGTGAAGGTGCTCCGGGAAAATCCTCAGCCCAACCGTATCTCTACAGCCTAATTCTGAGCTCAGGTCTTTATGCTGTTTCAAGAACAGAAAACACACATTCTGTTTAAGAAACACTTCGGAGTTCGGGTATGATTGTATTTCAGCTTAAGTATTTGATATTTCTTCTGGTACAAAGCATAAAACAAAAGCTACATTTAATTTTCTTACTCCTCATGGAATTAATTAAAAGACGCTGGAGTTCAGTCAGCAAAAGCTAAGATGTTTACTACTTGAAAATATAATTGGAATTTGAGAAAAGGTATTTGCAATGGATTACTGTGTGCACAGCTGAACCGTTGTGCTGTGCAGCTTTTTGTGCAATAGAGTCATGGAAGGGGTTTGGAGTTCGAGTCTTTTACTGTTTCTCCACTAATGTCTCTGATGGCTTCTCCGAATGACTCACTTATCACTCACTGGTGTGATTTAGCATTTCACGTCCTGACTGCTAATGTTTCTCAGTCCAATCAAAAAGGTTAGAGAACAATACGTTGCAAAAAAGTCCACGGAAATTAGGTTACTTGCACTGTAAATTATAACTACTTGAGTTGTGATGTACTTAGATTGTCGTTCGTGTAGTAATCACTACATGTTTCTGAATTTCGTCTTTTAAAATGTGGATTTAGTCTGTTTTTAGTTTAATAGCTGAAGGATTTTCCATGTGGCTGGTCCTATTGCACTGATTTGGCTTTAAGCTGGGATCAGAAGGAAAAACATAATCATGTATAAGAATTAATTACAGCTTTAGTGGATAAGCTAACTTTAAAAGATATAAGCAAATCTGTACTCATCAAATAGGGTGGTTTTTTTTTTTCAAGCTGCTTTGTCGATTGTCTTTGTTGTGGGAAAGTATGAGAGACATTTCAGGAATGACAACCTGATTGCAAAGATAAGTACCAGAAAAGATTTGATCATGTCATTGATATTGATGGGAAAATGTAACGCAGGGTTTCATGGGGATTGACTTGATGGGCAAGCTGAAGCGCATGTGTGAGGATTAGGCTTGTCAGTGGGAAACACTGAGTCTGGTCATTTATAGTTAGCTGGTTACGGAGCAAGGACACTAGCAAACATTTGTAAATGTTTGGTTCTTGCTGAATAAAACCAAACAATTTCAGTCAAACTGCCAGCTTAGCTGTGTAACATCAGAGCTATTGATAGGAGCAGAGATAATCAGCTGCGGAATGATACAAATCCATCTGCGTCCTGGGCACTAAGATGACAGTCTGACCCAAGTCATGAGACTACCATGAAAAAGATTGTATTGAATAACACAATTATTTTTTCAGAGTTAATGAGGAAGCAAATGACTTTGATTTATAACATTGCACAGAAGAAAAAACACACAACTAATTGGAAAAATGCGTATGTATATTGTCTGGTTTTCATCTTTACATGAGGAACTGAAAGTTGCACTTACTGGCCACTGCCGGTGGAGGTGGAGCAGAGAATGTATAGCCCGTGCTGAAAGGTTTCTGTGCTTTGAAATCATCTTTGAGATCTCCCAGTTGTGATTATTGCTGAGGGCTGGGAAGGCAGCCTCAGGAAAGGCTCCCTGATTACACCAGCTCCCATCTCCTAGGATTTCCTTCTGTCCAGTCAGTGCAGTCAGTAGATACTCAGGTTTGGAAATAACCACTCCTAGCTATTTACTTCTTGAAGGGAGTCCTGCGATAGCTTTATGCTTAGTTGTGTTAGGGTGTGCAATAAGGAGGTCTTCATCCCACAGGCCTCAGGGCACCAGAGTGCTCGTGGGGCCCCTCTGCCATTCAAAAGGAGGAGAATGAGGGAAAGACTGAACCTTCAGCCATCTCTTACCATTCAGATTGTATCACACCAAGGTACAGCCCTGTTTTGTTTACACCGTGTTCTCAGTGCTATTCTTTCTGCTTAATCAACTGCAGAGCCCTAGTTCTCTGTTTCACGTGCTCGGTTATTGCTGGTTTTATTATAGCTCAGAAACATGTCATTATTTATGCTGTTAATATGGCCCCAAGGAGAAGGGCATTGTGCAGTGCCTGGTGCGTGTCACAACGCTGCAGTCCCCGATGATGCTCTGCTTGGTATCAGCAATTATTCAGTAATGACAGCACAATAGTGGTGCCTTAGTAGTCAAAACACAGAAGTGTCTTTAGTATTTTCCAGTGTAATAAAACTTCAGGATATAAAGTTGCTCAGTTCTGTGCAAAGGTGGGACTTCCGAACTGACAGGAACTTCTAGAGCCCGTGGGCTCTAATTTTGAAAACAAAGCTTGAGAAAAGAAACCTCAGGTTTCTGCCTCAGCCTGGCTGTGCAGTTCCTTCGACAGTCACAACTCTAATTCAAGTCTAATTTATTAGATAGATACTTGATTTATTTCCCTAATAGGGACAAGGAACCAACATTTTACAAGTGGTTTCTATTGCAGAAGTAATTAATTTCTTACCTGTGTATGAAAACAGCCTTGGTTAAGTAGGTTGTTCAGTATGGGTGCTGCTGACTTCAATCACCGGAGAGTTCCCATTCACTGGTCACCTGCAGGAGGGTCACGAACTAGTCCAGAGGACCTTACTGCCTCCGTGCTCCTGCAAGTGTACTTGTACTCGTGATTACAAAGAACAATGTCTACAGAACAAAGTCAAAGGGTAATTTTCAACCTTGTAGTGCCTTGCAGTGGAGTCATTTACATGTGATATACATTCAGTATATCACAGGCATGCATTGAAAACGTGGGCAGAGGAAGTGCCTGTGCAATAACAGCCGTGCATCAGTGTGTCTCTGCCTAAAGTGCCCCAGCACTGAGTGGTTTTGCTTTGTTATTTTAAATCAGTGTTCTTTTTGAAGTTTTCAAATAGCTTTATCCTACAGATTACAGAACAATAGTACCTGTGTTGCACTGTGTTCCAGCCCCACTTTGAAGGGGTTAGCAAACAGCTGAGGAGTTCTGCTCCAAGAAACCATCAGAAGCCGCCTGAATTTGGCAGTCAATGGCCATCCCATCTTCTCCCAGCTTGCCCTGTGTTTCTTTGCCTTTCCTGAAAAACAAGCTGATTAATGGCTTCTGATCTCATTCTCAGAGATCCTTTGAGATTCACAAGTAACCCAGAAAAAAGGCACGAGGGAATCTCTGCTAGCCCCATAACTGTGAAAACAGATAAGAAGCTGTATCTTAGAAGACCTGTCCTAAGATAAGACCTGTCCTGTAAGATAAACAAAGATATCATGTTGAATTTACTTCAGTTCCTCCTCTATACTCCTCTGCCTTAATTTGAATCCTCATTGCTGATTAGAAATGTTGTACTTCAGTGCTGTGGCACAAGAGAAAAATGCAAACTCATGAAGTCCCTTTCTCTGCCTTATCCTGACTTTCAGGCTGTTATCATTCTGCTGACAGGCAGAAAGAGTATGTAGTCACATGCACCTTCTCTCTGATAACAGGCGAAGGAACCTGCTCTCCAGTTATTGAAAAGCCTGGCCCAGGAAATTCCTTAATGGTAATAACAAACTCTCACAAGCAAGGTAACAATTTTTTCTCCATCAGGATGAATTAATTTAAAGCACATTGCTGGGTGTGTCTCACATGCTTTAATGAGAATGTCAGACACATGACGTTATTTAGTATTACACAGCAAAAGGCATCATCTTTAAATTAGCATTGGAGGGCCTGTATTTTGGCTTGACATGCAGCAGATGCCATTTGCTTACAGAAATCTTCAAATGAGATTGTGGTGCTACAAGAATAGCCACAGCACTGAACACAATTTAGTGTGCTTTGCAAGAGAAGCTGTTCGTTACCAGGAGAAGAAGAGCCTGAGATGAATCAGTTCTAGCACCAGTTGTAGGCAATTCCATCCAACAGTGCTCCTGAACTGTCATCTTTCTCTTTCAAGGAAGATGAGGCAGGTGATGATGTTTACTTGAAGTGCTGGTTTATCTCCCCAGCCAAACTGAAGTACCAGATATAATGGCTTTTCCTTTCATCCGCCCTACCAGCTGGAGCTAGCCACAGTCCTTCATAGAATCATAGAATCATAGAACAACCAGGTTGGAAGAGACCCATCGGATCGAGTCCAACCATTCACCATTACTCTGTGAAGCAGAGAAATAATTGCCAAATACCACGATGTTACCTAAAGCACAAAAGAAGAACCCAAAAGGGCAGCATCACTACACAAACACTCTTGAGGAGAGGAGTTCTGTTTACCTCTACACTTGAAAGAATTTTGGAGAAAGGCAAGGTATGAAAAATCGTTTAAACAACATTACTAATTCTAGAAAATAAAAATTGGTTTTCTGTATTAGGTTTCCAGAGAAAACGCAATCTATTTATAATATCCAGAAGAGCTTGAACATAATCTTCCCTTTTCTCTTGGCATGTGCAAGAACACTCTAGGCCCTTATAATCAGGAGCCAAATCTTCCCGTTTAAGTATGGTAACAATATACAGGATAAGCCTTTCAAACAGGAGCTGTGTGAGCATGGGAGGAGTAGAGCATCGGCAGCGTGCAGCAGGCTGGATCTCATGCTGCCATGGGCTGCAAGGAAAAGGAAAGTTCTGGGCAGCGGCTCTTGCCGAGGCAGCCAAGGAGATGGCAGCATTTTAGCAGAGGAATGAAATGCTGCTAACAGCATCGAGACAATATTAGATCAGCAATCAAGTGAAGCACAGCTGTGGCTAGAGGAGATGAGCACTGGTGTTCACGGTGCCAAAGAGGTTGGTCACAAGTCTGTTAAGCCTGGCTTTTGAGAGGCCACGCAGTGACCTCAGCTGGGTGGTAGGAGCCAGACAGGAATGAAAATCCTTTGCTGCTTGTTTTTGAAGCTTCCTCTCCTAGATTCATCCCAAAAACAATAAAAGGTTGTTCATTAGTCAACTTACATTGATAAGACGGTTTTCACTCTTTTTTTGTTCTCTTTTTTCCCTTTCTTCTTCAATGTCTTTTTGCCTTTCCAGGCATCGCCTCAGGCATTTGCACGTTCACTGTCTTTTTCATATCCATAGTACAAAAGTCACACATAACCTATGGGGATGTACAAAGTCATTCAGGTGTTATTCAAGGTAAAGTACTGACCTTTTCTGCAATTCTGGAGGATCTTTATCCTGTGCTGCTGCCCACGGCACCCACACTGGATGGTGCCCACACTCAGTGGGTGCTCCTGGTTGCTTTGCCAGGTGCGCATTCAACGCTGACACTGAGGAGGGGAGAGAACAAGCACAGAGTCTCAGGGCTGTTATTTAAAACAGAAAAGAGAAGCAAAGCAATGATAATGAGTAACAAAACTAAAAAAAGACTAAAGAGAGGAAAACGTTAGCAGCAAAAGCAAAAAAGAAAGCATGCTGTTGTGAGGAATTTGTTTGTACACATTATCCTTTTAAAAGAAACTGCGGAATACTCTTTACAAAGAGTCTGAACACAGCACTGTACCCTGCACATGTCATGCAGTAAACTTTTAAAAGTCCGTTTCAAGTCCTTGCTAAAACAAGTTTAGCAGTCTACAAACAAGCATGCTTTTAACGTTGCGACACCCCCAGCCATTTTATAGGTCTTGTGGCTTGGATCTTGCTCTTGGTGGGGGTTACACTTTATTTCTTATCCAGAGTGTTTACATCTTTGTGGTGTCGGCAATACAGACCCATCTTTATAAGACCAGCAAGAAAAAAACAGCAGTAAATCTCTGCAATGTGTTTTCAGTATGTCTATAAATCTGAAATATTTAAATGTAAACCAGTCCTTTTCTCTGAAAATTGGTTTGAAACTCACAGAAGGACTGATTACAATACTTTTAGTCAAGATAATCTGAACAAAGATGAGGCTAATGTTTTTCCTTGAATATAACTATGAAATTAAGAGGCTTTGGGAGGAAAAAAAAAAGCCAGGTATTTTATTAAAGGAATTCTTGGTGGGCCTATGGTACTGAAGGCAAAACTGTTCTTACAGACAGAAGTGTAATTCGCTGGTACAGTTATATATAACCTGTGTGTTGGAAAGACACGGGAAAGAGTTCTGCTTTTTAGATGACAGAACTAAGTAGTCACAAGTAGATCTCTCTTCTGTGCCTGTACTCATCATCTTAAATGTCATTCCGACAGGTGAATTAGGATTCACGTACATAGTCTGTAAGCAGGCTGGGAGAATGTACAACTGGATGCCTGTGCTGTATTTTTTTTGTTGAACTGAGATTTTAATCTCCTATTTTGATAAATGATAATATTTTCATAACAGTGCAATCCCCAAGGGATCAATGATTCATTGTGTTAAGCACCTTTAGAGAGTTGAGCACTTTTGAGAGTCAAAACCAGTTTCTGCCCAACAGAAACCTTACTGAAAGGATGGGGCCCAAGACAGAATGATTGTAGATAACTGGGTCTGAAAGGCAGGAAAAAGACAGAGCCATACAGAGGAAACTACAAAGTCAGGTGGATTTGAAATATCAACAGCTTCAGACTGCAACTGTCTAGAGTGACCAGAGAAGAGGTAGAATTACCTGGGTTGTCATTCTCCTCTTATCAGGAAAGTGCTGAGCCTAACAAAGGTGGAAGTGGGTTAAAATGGAGATGGAAGGAAACAAAAGAGATTTTGATTAAAAAAAAAAAGAAAGAATCGTTGAAAAGATTCAAGGTCAAACTGTGCATTTTAATTTAAGAGTGGTAGCAGCCCCTCATGTGCCTTTGCCCTCTTTCAGCTCTGTCAGTACCAGTGACTTACGTTCCCTTCTGACAAGTGTGTGCTTTGGGAAACACAGCGCACAACAAAGCTGTTCTTTCTAATATGACTCTGCTGCATATAATTCTTTCATGAACAAAAAAATAGGCTGTGTGTACCTGCCTTCCAAGTGATGCTGTTATTGCCAGTGCAAGAGCCTAGTAAAAACCAGCCTGCATTCAGCTGTCTCCTCTGGACACCAGCAGGTTTTGCCTCATCTGCTTAACACAATAATTGTTCACTCAAAATACAGGTTGTGCTTGTCCTTGGCTCTCTGCTCTTGAGAGCACCTGGTAGAGATTTTGGCAGCAGAAGGGGACACGCAGGTCCACATTTTCCAGGCTTAACTTGAGGCAACAAATCCATATGTATGAGCTTGGTCTGTCGTGCACACACGAGCTGCCTACGTGAATGACGCACGGACCCTCTCGAGGTCAGGTCGGCCCACTGGAGGTCTGGACGTGGGCCCCCACGGCGTTCCAGTTTTCAGGCATTTTTACAGCAACAGCTTCAAAATATCGGTGCAGAATTCATGAGCTGCACATAGACAGATTCCACGAACAGTCACACAAGGCCAACCCGCACACCCAAATGGATATTTCCCAGCTGCTGGAGCGCGCGAGGTCCCCTGCTGCTATCTCTGTCTGTCTGAGCGGCTGGGAAGGAGCTTCCTGCTGCTTCAC
This sequence comes from Coccyzus lansbergi, assembly GCA_033558105.1. Classification (NCBI taxonomy): domain Eukaryota; kingdom Metazoa; phylum Chordata; class Aves; order Cuculiformes; family Coccyzidae; genus Coccyzus; species Coccyzus lansbergi. The sequence continues at coordinate 797,862 of JAUMJK010000059.1, forward strand.
GGGCAACTGGTCTTTTCTTTCATTTCTAGGATGAAAAGAATGAAAGATTCCTAGAACATCCTCACTATCAGAGAGTTGCCAGTATGGCAAGAAGAGAGTAGGTCTTACTCTTTGGGTGAAGAACCATCAGTGATCTTGTGTTGCACTGCACTGCTTTGATTTTATTTGTTGGGGACAAGGAAAGAAAAATGGAAGGGAAAAAGAGAGTTAATATTGAACTTAATTACTGATGGTACCGTGGAGGAACGAGGGTCTAAATTCAAGCATCCTAACAAATGGAGTGAATAAACATTTTTATGACTATTATGGGTTAAATCCTAGAAAAATATATTAGCATATATGTTTATGCCAGCATAAGCATTTAAGTAAATCACTCTGCGTTCTGACAATAGCACTGGATTTGAGCTCGAGTTGTTAGAAATCCCCTTCAGAAATTAACCCGGTTAGTCTTACTAGCAATTATGGTTTTTGCAACCGCATTCATATTAGTCATCTCAGAAATACGAATATTTCTAAATAGCAAAATGGCAATAAAAGTAAAATCATTTGCGTATTTGGTTAGCAGCTGGACGTGTGTTTTTCTCGCAGCTCTGAGCTGTGTCGCTGCATTAGCTTTCAGAATGATCGCATGTAGCAGTTTGCCAGGAGATTTGCTCTCCGAGCAGTTGTACAAGTGCTTCTGTACCCTAGAAAACAAGAAATGACAGGACTATGTTGTAAAAATGTATCCTCTCTGTTGGGAGGGTTTTTATTACACGTGCATTTAGTCCAGATAATTTTAAACTTACATTTCCACCAAGGCTCATCTTTGCTTTAACAAGTGGTTTTTATTAACTGGAATGATGGGGTTTTCGTTTTGAACCAAAATCTCCTTTTTATATTTTCAAAAGGGCAATATCTGAAGGCTTATTTTTAAAGGTGAAATGCAATATGTTTAAAAAGCAGTTGTGAACTCTTTTTCTGTAATTGAAAAAAGACATGAGTTGGGCTTTAAAGTGTGAGGAATGATACAGCTACTATCTGTGCTGACTCAGGCCAGCTTGCTTCCATGCTGCTCTGACCTTCAAAAGGAGTTAGAAAAATCACTTGAGGAGCAGAGAATTTCTGCCTAAAAATGTGAATCAAAACTTTTCATCGCTGCATGCAGAGTATCAAGGGTGATACATGCTAACAGTTTGTTCTTAACAGAGCTTTTTTCTAAGATTAGCAATATAGTTTGGCTACATCAGGATCCTAACAGAATACTTTTGTTTTATAGCTGGAAATTGTGCAGTAATAAATTCTTCTTTCTTAAAAATGTAATGAGAAGCAAGTGTCATTGCAACCATGTTACTAGAGCATAGTACATTTTTTACTATATCTGGCTAGATGTTAGTAGTACCCAGATCCAAATGTATTTTTTTTCTCTATGTCTAAACAGTACTTGGGGATCGGAATGGCTGTAACGATTGGAATGGTCATAAGAATCAGTACATCACTTTTATGGGTCAGACAAGAACTTTGATCCGTTTTTAAGGACATATAACCCACACTTACTATGTTCAAATGACTAATACGGCTTTACATTCCAGGACTGTCCCTGCAGGTCCCCAGGTCAGCCAGGAATAATACCTAGACAGATTTGTCAGTCTGAACTGGTTTTAAGGGAACTTCCTGCCCGCTCAACTGAGCTCGATTTAACTTGGTCAAAGTCAATCATTTCACTAATGTGTACTTTACAGAAGAAATGTGTGACAATTACACAAATGTGTAGTTTTGAGTAGCGTATATATTGTGTGCTTATGTGTTTTGACAAGTTACATAGCTTTTCTGTAGAATTTTTACTGAGGGTGTGAATGATTTGATCTCATTAAATGAGCAGGATGATGTATCAGTGAGCGCTGCGGGCAAATACGCTTAAAAATAGACATCTAATTGATAACTGTTGATGCCTTATTCCAGACATACTGGAGAGAAGGGATGGGGCTGCTACATTTGTTGCATTTGGCTGCTGCCAACTACTTTGGCAGTTCCTAAAAATTCTTCTGCTGCTTGGCAGCATGTGGTCTGTCTCATGGTGTCCCCACGTGTAGGGCTCGCCATATATCAGTTACTTGTCTACACATCTACAAATGCCGCGATACTCACCCCATGGAACGGGCACCGTGCATGGAAGGCAGTTAGTGTGCTGGTCAGCTGCTGACCATTTGTAGTTGTTCACAGGAACAACAGTGGTCAGAGCTGGGGATTGCTTCTTTGTGTTATACATGGTTTAGTGTTCTACCTAAGCTATAAAGTGACCATACTTTTCCACTGAGCACTCCATGTAGTTCCTTGCATTGTTTACCTAATGTGCTAACTCCTAACTAATATAGTTCCAATCTGCAGTGCTTCTCCCTGTTTGTTTCTGTAGGGAATCAAGGAAGCCACTGAGGGACTAGGACAAGCACTGTAATTGTCCTACTTGCCGTCCACATTTTACTTTTTTGCAGGTTCTTACCGTTTTTCACAGATATCTTGGTACTTCTCTTATTTCTATGAGCTGGAAAAATGGGCTATTGCAATTCCTTCCCAGGCACTTCACTACTGGTGTCCATTACTGTTGGACTTGACCAGTTCAAAAGAATGAAAACCAAAAAAGATCACATTACACATATAGTCCAGAAACAATACAAGCAATTCTTGTGACCAGGACCACAACTGATTCCTTCGAGTAAGCAATAAGGAAGGATATCATCATCATCAATTATCATCATGCTGTACCCAAGACCATAGCATCTGTTTCCTCAGACTCATACTCCATGATCATACTCCAATGATGTATGTTACCATTTTGTGGCACCATCTGAACAGCTGAGAAAGTGACAGAATGAGTCACTGCCGAACCCCCCCTTCCTGATCATGGACCATTATGTTTTCTGGTGCCTTTTCTTATCTGGACTGCTATCCTCTGCTTATAGTGGGAATCGACAAAGTCCATCTCCTGAAAAAGAACTAAGAATGTCCAGTTCCAACAGACTAGCACGTTACATTGAAGTTGTGCAAAGCAGTTTTTCACTCAGCAGCTGAAGAGCAGTATCACCCACTGGGTGAAGTTTCTACTGTTCCACTGTCTGCTCTACCAGCGAGCAGGGCTGTTGTGTGTCTTACTTGGAGTGCTGCGAATAGGATCAACTAGATTTTGTGAAAATCTACACGAGTAGTAGTTTTTCCCATAATCCATTGCTCTCAAATTGTTCCTGTAGTCATCTTTCATCTACCAGGTTTTATTCAACCCAGTGTCCCTCTTGTCTGTCACACTTGGCATAAGCTGTGTCCTTTGATGGTTCTTCCCAAACCTTTGCCCCTCTGTTTCTGAAAGCTCACCAGTGATGTGACAGTGGTACCCAGTGTATTCACACCTTCACACACTCCTTTTTAGGTATTTGATAAGGTTTAAACTCTCATGTCTTCCCCCTTGGCCTTCATCTTCCCCATGGGAGGAGCATTACAAAAACTTCCAATGGCAGGTTGGAAGCAGAGAACTTTGTAATCTCCTAGAAGTATGGAATCTCCTTATTTCCTGCTACTGCTATACAGCGACCAGTGCCGACAACATCTCCAGTAGCAGGTGGTTCTGTACCTCCTGTGCTAAACTACTCTCTTGTTCATGTGCTGTCAGACTGTGGGGGTCGGAATCTGAAAGGGTGTTGAGGCTTGCTGTGGTTATGCCTTGCAACCTCCCAGTACAGGGAGCCAACAAATATTTCAGTACAATTGGTTAAAAAGAAATGCAGTTCTTCAACCTTCTCTCTTGTGCCTGACCATCCTTTTTCGGAGCTCTGAAGCACTGGCTGATGACAAACCAGTCAGACCATACAGGCATGTTCTCTTTCCTCGGGGCAGGTGGAACAGTCTTAAACCACCCGAAGCTGGCAGTACAGAAGCCACAGTGGAGACTTTTGGATTGTAGAGGAGTCTGATGGCTGCTTACAGAAACAGAGAGAGTCTCCAAGATCTGCATAATTTCAGATCAGAACTGCTTTTGTTCATGAGTGAGTGCTGGGTTGCCAGACAAAAAAAAAGGTGGTTCACTTGGACGGTGGGGAGAACTACAGCTCTTCTGTAATGAATTCATTATTAACACAGCGAGAGGCAGAACCAGGCAGTTTCAAATTCACAAATCATCTGTCTTCTACTAATATGTGTGGTTTTTGGCACCCCCAGACCAGGCCCTGTTCCCCTGGAGAGGCTTTTTCATAATGTTCAATAATGCATCTGTTATTATGAGAAGGATGTTCAGAGTTTTGAGCACAGCAGCTCTGCTGAAGCAGCTGTTGCTTCAGAAACAGCAAAAGCAGGAAAAAAGGCCATTTCAAATGTTTCAATATATGCTCCCATGTGGTCTCTTTCTCAGCGCAAAAAGGGGCCTTTGCGCTGCAGCTGCTGCCTGTCTGCACCGGGGAAGCTTTATCCAGGGTTTCCTGGAGCTGCACTTGGCTGCCCGTGTCAGCCCACAGCCAAAGCCAACTGTTAAAAACCATTGTAAGAACAAGTTCAGCTCTTCCCCCTGCCTGGACTTCTTGTGGCCCTAACCTTGCTCAGGGCTGGCAGTTAGAATGGTGTGAAACATCTCAGCCAGTGCAAAGCCTTGCGGTCTCCACAAACAAGCGTGATTACCTGGCTGGTGGAAGGTGTTTGGTTCAGAGTGCCACAGCAAGCAGCAGTTATGATTCCACAGACAAAGGAAGTGTTGGTGAGCACAGCAGAGATCTGCGTGTCAGCCACGTCCTCACCCTGCAACGGGAACTGTCCAGGCATCCATCAGGTCCAGGGAGGTTCTTCTCCCTCTATACTTGGCACCGGTGAGACTGCTTCTCGAATCCTGTGTTCAGTTCTGGGTCCCTCAGCACAAGAAGGATACGAGTCCAGAGAAGAGCAACGAAGCTGGTGAAGGGGCTGGAGAAGAGGCCTTATGAGGAACGTCTGAGAGAGCTGGGGGTGTTTATCCTGGAGAAGCGGAGACTGAGGGGAGACCTTATTGCTCTCTACAACTACCTGAAAGGAGGTTGTGGAGAGGAGGGAGCTGGGCTCTTCTCCCAAGTGACAGGGGACAGGGCAAGAGGGAATGGCCTCAAACTCCACCAGGGGAAGTTTAGGCTGGACATCAGGAAAATATTTTTCACAGAAAGGGTGATTGGGCACTGGCAGAGGCTGCCCAGGGAGGTGGTTGATTCACCTTCCCTGGAGGGTTTAAAGGATGTGTGGACGAGGTGCTAAGGGGCATGGTTTAGTGTTTGATAGGAATGGTTGGACTCAGTGATCCAGTGGGTCTCTTCCAATATGATTGTTCTATGATTCTATGAGTCTATGATTCTATGATTCTATGATATGATTCTAGGTTCATCACAGGGTATGAAGGTCAATATGATAGCAGTGCTGAGGCCACTTAGCAAGGATGCCAGGAGAGAATCCTAGGGACCAGCTGGGCATATCTTTCATCTACTCTACTTCATTAGATAACATCAAACTGCTGTATTATATGTCACAAAATCACAGAATCACCAGGTTGGAAGAGACCCACTGGATCATCGAGTCCAACCATTCCAACCAATCTCTAAACCATGCCCCTCAATACCTCATCCACACGCACCTTAAACACCTCCAGGGAAGGCGAGTCAACCACCTCCCTGGAGTCCCTGTCGACTATGGGTTTTCTGAACAGCAGGTCAAGGGAGATGATTCTCGCCCCTGCTCCTCTCTCATGAGATTCTACCTGGAGTACTGTGTACAGTTCTGGAATCCCCAATTTAAGAAGGACATGGAATTGTTGGGATGGGTCCAGAGGAGGCCGCAAAGATTATCCAAGGGCTAGAGAACCTCTGCTGTGAGAGAGTTGGGGTTGTTCAGCCTGGAGAAGAGGAGGCTCTGAGGAGACCTTAATGCAGCTTCTGGTACTGAAAGGGGCTTTGAGGAAAGCTCAGGAAGGACTTTTTAAAAGGCTTGTACTGATAGGACAAGGGGAAATGGCTTTAAGTTGGAAAAGGAGTGGTTTAGATTAGACATTAAGAATTCTTCACAGTGAGGGTGGGGAGACCCTGGCCCAGGTTGCCCAGAGCAGTGGTGGCTGCCCCATCCCTGGAGGTGTTCCAGGCCAGGCTGGATGGGACTTTGAGCCCATGGCAGGAGGGTGGAACTGAATGGGCTTTAAGATGCCTTCTAACCTAAACCATTCCATGATTTCATGATTCTATTATTCTATATTTCCTCTGGTTCAGGTTCTGCCTTCTCCTTCCACCCACTTTCTCACAGTAACACCACTCTCCACAGTGAACACAGCTAAATTCAGCTGTGACTTTTAAGGAGTGGTGAAAATCAGTTCTATAGCAGGTCTTGTTTTTAAAGTTGTTTCATATAAGGTTTTATATCTAACTTAAATACAGAGTGGAAAAACTGAACCATAATTCACGCAGTAGTTCCCTTGCTCTGTGTTTTCAAAGTGTAAATCAAAGGTAAGATTTATACAAATAAAACCCAGCAAATGCCTGTTAACACAGAGAGTGTTGGAATTCTGGATTTCCCACACTGCTGTGTGTAGGCCAATGGGACTCATATATATTTTAATGTGTTTCCAGTTATTTCTAGAATTCAGGAGCAAGTATCCTGTCCCTATTGCATATTATTTTGTTTATCTTCCTTGACTTCTCCAATTAACAGACGTGACTATGCTTGAAGTTATGGCTTTTACAGACCCATGTGGCTTTGTGCTGACACAAATTGCAGCTCAAAGGAGAAGGGAGGGAAAGAAAAAATTATAGTTCAGCCTGATACTGTATGCCAAAATCTGAAAATGGTCTGAGACAGCTTCTTAAATAATCCTACTTCAAACAGCATGCTGAGTCCTTAGGCCAGAAATGTTCAGCATTTTTGTACTTCCCCAAACTCTGTGGAAATCAATTTCTTAAAAAAAAATCATGCAATTATTAGAGGAAATGCTAGAAAATATTCATCCAGTCTCAGAGCTGCCAGTTCTCATAATATTGGGGTTTTAAAGAATAATTCCAGTGCTTGGAGCATGAATTACAATAGATTCCTAGCTCTTATTTTAGTTTTTAAACTAAAGATCACTTCCTTGTCCTTCTGAGTGTGAAAAGAAAGATGTAAATGTGGACGCTTAAGGCTAAAAAAAAGTTGAAAGCAATTTTCATAGTATTGTTTTGAAACAATAATGCTTCGAGTTAACTCCTTCATTTTGGGGACGTGACTCATGGTATAGTTGTGCCCTCACTGCTGTCTAAGATAATAGGTGCTTGTTTGGAACCAGCACAGCTAAATAGGATCCTATAATACTCCTGTTGGATCCAGAGTTAATGCCCAGACTGAAGTGGTTTTACTGCAGATCTTAATGGCATATATGAGATGAAAATTGAACCAGTGTAATTCTCCGTGAACTATGTATAATTTCTTGTGATTGCTCTCACAATCATATTTTTAAAAGCCCACTAAAGAGCTCAGGTAATTACTGTTCCAGAAGATATTGCCAGAAAAGAAATCTATGGCAGTTTAAGGGCTAGTGCCTGTTGGAAGGGTTTGAACTGGGTTTCTGGTCAAAGTTCTTGTGGCAGAACACATGCTGTATAGCATTGAAGTACATGGCATTTCTGGATCTCAGATGAGCTTCAGGGATGTAATTATACAAGCAGTAGGAGTCAAATGGAGATCTAGTGTAGAGTATTTCACTACCATTGCTAGTTCAGATTAGGTAAGCAAATTTTGGGCATTTTTAACTATGGAAGAAATATATATTGGCTGTGAAAGGAATGTATGCGTGGAGTTTTTCTGAAGTCAGTGTTGCACAGGCTGCTTTCCCAGAAGACTGGGGATATGTAGTTTCTAGACCAAACTGCTGCCTGAAAGACCACATAGATAGCTGATACCCAGTGTATCCTTTGCTTCTCCCCTTGCTTAGGTGGGTCACAGCCACACTGATGCTGCAGAAGAGTGCTGGAGAGATTTTATTTTAATACTGCAGAGAATAATCCCCAGACTGGAGCCAGTTCTTGAGCACTGGTGGTAGGGTTGCTCTCTGTGTTCCGTCTCCGGTGTGGAGTTGGGTGATGCTTTCCTGCCCAGCCCCTTGCTCCTGTTGCAGAGCGACCTGCGGGTGCAGAAGGAGCAGCACGTGCTGTCTGAATCGCTAACCCCAGCCTGTTGTGCACAGAACATTTGGGCCAGGGGAAGGGGACGCTTGTCTGGCTGCTTCCTGAAACAGCAGGATTGCCACACTGCTTTCTTTTTAAGGGACGTAGCATATCAGAACGATCTTGTGTTGTCAGGACGCTGGCTGTGCTCGTGATACCACGGAGACGTGACCGAGTAGGGAAGCACAATGTACAAATCTGTGCACAGGAGGAGGAGATTGTTCTGCAAAAATGCAATAGTGGCTGGCGGTGACTGGTGGCAGGGTTTGTACATGAGGTTCTTAACCCACACGATCATTGACATGGGGGAAATAGTCGGGATAAGCAAGATCCTATAATTGCTAGGGAAGTATTCCGCTTTTCAGCTATTCAGTCTTCCTTGTTAGTCCCAACTCTTTCATGCTAATCCACTGTTTCTTTTTCTCCCTAATCCCTTCTGATATCGATCTATGTTAACAACAAGTAATTATATATTTGAAACATGGATTCTAAGGTGTTGTGTAGCTCTGGCTCTCCGCTCACTCTGCTTCTTATTCTATTTATTTTATGCATTTGCTTATATACACATATACATGCATACAAATATTTATGAATACATAAATATGTATAACCGTGTCTGTCTGTATTTGTACACATATACATATACATGTATATATATGTACATATACATATATATATGTATACATATGTACATATACATATGTGAAGGGGCTGGAGAACAGGCCCTATGAGGAGCAGCTGAGAGAGCTGGGGTTGTTTAGCCTGGAGAAGAGGAGGCTGAGGGGAGACCTCATTACTCTCTCCAACTACCTGAAAGGAGGTTGTAGAGAGGAGGGAGCTGGGCTCTTCTCCCAAGTGACAGGGGACAGGACAAGAAGGAATGGCCTCAAGCTCCCCCAGGGGAGATTTAGGCTAGAGATTAGGAGGAGGTTTTTCACACAGAGGGTCATTGGGCATTGGAACAGGCTGCCCAGGGAGGTGGTTGATTCACCTTCCCTGGAGGTGTTTAAGGGACAGGTAGATGAGGTCCTGAGGGACATGGTTAAGTGTTTGATAGGAATGGTTGGACTCGATGATCCAGTGGGTCCCTTCCAACCTGGTTGTTCTATGATTCTATGATTCTCTATATATATGTATAAATATATCTCTGTGTCTGTCTGTGTGTATGTGTTCGATTGCTGTGTGATAAAGTCCAAAGCAGATGGATACTATAAAGTTTTTGCTTTTTGTTTACAACTCTTTCCTTAAAAAAAGGGCATTTATTGACACCTATGTCTGTCTGTGCATAAACACTAAGAACTGCGCAAAAAGTGGGTTAATATCATTTAAAAATAAACTATAGAGAATTAAGGCTGCCATCCTAAGTAGTTTTGTACAAAATATAAATATATTTGTGCAAAAGAACAGTTTTCTATTGCTGGAGAGATTTATGCATTAGGCTAAAGTCAATAAACTGTGGATAATCTCATTATGATCAGTGGATTGCTACAAGGATTGAGTTAAACATGAACCTAAGTCTTTCTAGAATTAGCAATATATATATGAATTAAATTATAAGGAACAGACATTTGATTGGATGGATGCACATCATACTGAGAACATTTGATCACAGTGTAGCAAAACTTAATCCTTTTTCTCTGCGGCCTTTAAACCCATTAGAAAATGGTTTTATGGTTGAAAACCTGATGTAACTCTAATGCATTGTATAATTGTTCATTTTACTTAAAAGTGAGGGTTGGGAGTGGTGGTTTTGTTTTGCTTTTTGCCCGAAGGATTGTCTAGGACTTAATCAGACTTGCTGATTTATTTCCATATCAAAGTTCAGCAGTAAATATTTTATTAACAGATGTCTGCATCGAAAGCTTGCATTTGGATGCCAGCCCTCGATACAAACTCTTAGTACTGAATATGAACAGCTCCTATACCACAACTAAATTTTGAATGTTCTCAGAAACCCACCAGTGCCCACGTATGAATGTTCTTACATATTTCCTCCAAGGAATAATTGCAGAGCAATCAGAGCACATCTAGATGGGGCTCAGCTTATAAATCACTTTTGTCAACTTCTCCCATCAGTTGTGATTTATGATATGACCTAGTGCTACAGTGATATGGGGATCTTGGTTTGGAATGGTAGAACTGAGGTTCAACATTATGGAAAAGTGAAAAAAAAAGCAATTTCAGAAGAACTGATTGAATGTGCTGAAGGAGAACATGCTGTAGGCAATCCCTCAGATATTGCAAAATGGGGTTTCGCAAGGCAATATCACAGAATCACAGAACAACCAGGTTGGAAGGGACCCATCGGATCTTCTAGTCCAACCATTCCTATCTAACACTAAACCAAGTCCCTCAAGACCTCATCCACCAGTGCCTTAAACACCTCCAGGGAAGGTGACTCAACCACCTCCCTGGGCAGCCTGTTCCAATGCCCAGTGACCCTCTGCGTGAAAAACCTCCTCCTAATCTCCAGCCTAAATTTACCCTGGCGGAGCTTGAGGCCATTCCCTCTCGTCCTGTCCCCTGTCACTTGGGAGAAGAGGCCAGCTCCCTCCTCTCCACAACCACCTTTCAGGTACTTGTAGAGAGTAATGAGGTCTCCTCTAAACCTCCTCTTCTCCAGGCTAAACACCCCCAGCTCTCTCAGCCGCTCCTCATAGGGTCTGTTCTCCAGCCCCTTCACCAGCCTCGTTGCTCTTCTCTGGACTTGCTCCAGAGCCTCAACATCCTTCTTGTGGTGAGGGGCCCAGAACTGGACACAATATTCAAGGAGCGGCCTTACCAGTGCTGAATACAGAGGGAGAATCACCTCCCTGGACCTGCTGGTCATATGTAGAAGAACTGCTTGTGTTCTGGTAAAGACTGAAGATTAAATAAAACTCAGGTGCAAATTATTAATGGCTTTGGTTTTATAGTGGTCATTCTGGCAAGAAGAACAGGATTGAGGAGAACCGTGATGCTCTGGGACCACTGATTTTCCTCGTATAGCCTTACTGCACCATTGCATGGACCGTGGAGGACAGCAGTGTGCTGGGAGACTGTCTAATCTGGGCTTCCAGAGTAATGCATTTAGGAAGTGTTTTACTTCTCTGAAAACAAATACATTGAGTTAAGCAGCACCCCTTGAAGAGGAGAAAACCCACAGATTCACCTCAGTTAGAGACTACAATAGCCAGTTAAGTAATTTATTTCATGCTCTTGAATAGGAGCTAATTTAATTCCCTGTGAATGGAGGTTGGTTCAATATAATTATCCTCTCAAGAACTCTAAAAAAACCAGCTTTAAATATTTCAAGTGATGTGGCTTTTATCACTTCCTTTGGACAATATTTTCTTTCTCTAATAGATATCACTCTGAATTTTCTTCTGATATCCCCCCTAAATTACTTAACCACCTATCATTATCTCTTACACAACTTAAAATTCCTTATAACAAGCCCTGTCAATTACCGTTTCCAGGAGCTGCTGCTTCGAATATTTCCGTACAGATCATATAGCTAAAGTCTTTTATGAAAGAAGGCATTCTCATGGGTATTAAACCATTTGGCAGTAATATATATATATATATATATATATATATATATATATATATATATATATTTTTCACAGATCATCTCAGTTTCCAAGCCTGTAAAAGAATCCTTAATTCAGTTGTAAGGACCCTATAATTTATAATTAATGCAAAATTGAAGAGTGATCTAATGATAAGCAAGATATGCTTCTCCCATAGCACTGTGGGTGGGGGCTGGTACCGAAGCATTTGTCACCAAGTGCCGTGGTTTGTCTACAAGCACCATGCAGCTCCTGCAGCTGTAGACAGAAACAGGTCTCTCAGTTCTGGAAGCCGTCAGGATTTGTGATTGCTCTGTTTGATGGCCAGGGACGTTAGAAAAGCAGTCTTGCTTTCCTGGAGAAGAGGTAAATGAGCTAGGAAGCCTGACTGATGGAGAAGGGAGGGAGCTAGGGAACTGCAGAGTTAGACTGCTGCACTGGTCATAGCAGAGGGCAGATGAGTTTTGACTGTACTGGTCAGGTTGAGACTTGTGAATAGAAGAATTAAGTGCAAAGAAGAAAACACTGATATGGCTTGTTAAAAATGGTCACACTAGCTTTTGCACTGCAGTAATCATGGTCAGGTTTGCTAATAAACTTAGAGCTGCTTCACCAAACCCCTTGATATGCATATCCACCCTTACTACCCACAAGCCACTGGCAGATCACTTTTGCATGGGCTCTCATTACCTACACCAAAGTCTGCATCCCTCAAATTTAAACCACTATATTATCTGCATTTTTGTCAAGTACATTTTACTGTAAGTGTTGGAATCTCCTTACTCTCTCGAACCTTTGCCTGGTACATCTACCATGCTATAAGGGAAATAACCTAGTATCTTGCTTCTGTTCTCAACACGGAAAATACTGCGTAGACCCAGCCTGTGGGGGTTGTGTGAAAGTTGTGTAAGATAGAGTAGGTGGGCGTTGCTCATTTGCATTAGACCTTCAAGTTTACTTCTCTGTAATTCCTTATTGCCACATAGCTTACAGAGTTATTCCTATTTAAGGGTTTGTTTTACTGAAATCCTGCAATGGATTCTATGTTGGCATAGAATCACAGAATGGTTTGGGTTGGAAGGGACCTTAAAGATAGAATCATAGAATCACCAGGTTGGAAGAGACCCACTGAATCATCGAATCCAACTATTCATATCAAAGTCCGACCATTCCTATCAATCATGATCATATCCAGGAGGGACAAATTCTTTTTGGAACTTAGTAGCCATATTCCTTTGAGCTGCAAAGGACAGATCATCCAGTTCCAACCCCCCTGCCATGGGCAGGGACATGTCCTACTAGACCAGGCTGCGCAAGGCCCATCCAACCTGACCTTGAACACCTCCAGGGATGGGGGAGCCACAGCTTCCCTGGGCAGCCTGTTCCAGAGCCTCACTGCTCTCATGGTGAAGAATGTACAGATGTAGTGAATGTAATAAATGCCGGGCAATGCAGCAGGTGGTTTTAGTGCAGTATGTTTGGCAGGACTCATTACTACATTCATTATACAGGCCCTTAAGCTGGGTCTGCACCAAGCTGAACTGATCTTTCCTGTCTCATGCTTCACCAGGTGTGGGCTGGCTATGGGAGATGCATTTAGGAGCTCATCATGTAATCATGTGGGATGATAAAAAGATATGTGACGTACTCTTCTTTCCCTGGGATGGCAAGATCTGCAGTAGAAGGTATTCCCAAATGGGTTTGAGTCATGCTTTGTACAAGCTCTTCTTTGAAAGCTTCCTGCAAAGAAAAAGAACAATTGTCCAAATCATAGAATCATAGAATCATAGAACAACCAGGTTGAAAGAGACCCATCGGATCTTCTAGTCCAACCATTCCTATCAAACACTAAACCAAGTCCCTCAAGACCTCATCCACCCGTCCCTTAAACACCTCCAGGGAAGATGAATCAACCACCTCCCTGGGCAGCCTATGCCAATGCCCAGTGACCCTCTGTGTGAAAAACTTCCTCCTAATCTCCAGCCTAAATCTCCCCTGGCGGAGCTTGAGGCCATTCCCTCTTGTCCTGTCCCCTGTCACCTGGGAGAAGAGCCCAGCTCCCTCCTCTCTACAACCTCCCTTCAGGTAGTTGTAGAGAGTAATGAGGTCTCCTCTCAGCCTCCTCTTCTCCAGGCTAAACACCCCCAGCTCTCTCAGCTGCTTCTCATAGGGCCTGTTCTCCAGCCCCTTCACCAGCCTTGTCGCTCTTCTCTGGACTTGCTCCAGAGCCTCAATATCCTTCTTGTGGTGAGGGGCCCATGGTAGGCTGATTTTTATTTCTGTCCTCTCTCAAACTTGCAGGAAGTTTGTAAAAGTGAGGTGCAAATTACCTGAAATAAACAGCAGTTTGAAGCCCACGTCCTGCCAGGTGCTGTCCTGCCAGGCACTGCAGTGATGAGAATCAGGCACAGCAGAACTGTGAGTGTGGTCTGTGAAAAGAATATGAGACATTTGCTATAGATACAGCATATGCTGAACTAAATCACTCAGCTACGTATTAATAAGCAGAGTTACATTTATTCCTTTCTTTCATTTTGCTCTGAGAACCCCTGTAATGCCCCTTGGTTGAATACTTCCTTATGAACATTTTACTGTTAAACTGAATCATGTCCTGTCCAGGAGATTATCTTGACGGCATGAGGCTGACATGTTAAATTACTCACTGTAAGGAATGACTGATTTTCCAAGGACTGAGTGTCACAGGACAGGAGGCACGTGGCTGATGGGATTGTCTGAGGAAATACAACTCACTCATCAATAGGAATGAGTTTGAGTCCACCTTTTCCCAATCTGTTAAACATAGAATCATTGAAACATGGAATGGTTTGGGTTGGAAGGGATCTCAAAGCCCACCCAGTTCCACCCCTGCCATGGGCAGGGACACCTCCCACTGGATCAGGGGCTCCAAGCCCCATCCAACCTGGCCTTGAACCCCTCCAGGGATGGGGCAGCCACCCCTGCTCTGGGCAACCTGAGCCAGAGCCTCCCCACCCTCACAGGAAAATATTTCTTCTTAATATCACATCTTAATCTCTTTCAACTTAAAAACATAATATATAGAAGAATGTAAATAGCCCCAAATAACACAAAATAATTAAAATAATATTTTGAAGATACTTGCTAGCTGCTAAGAAAATACGAGAGCACACTAATAACTTTGGAAGTATTTTCTGCTGCTGCTACAGACAGACCTTCTCACATCCTAGCCTTCCACGCCACTGATAACACGAACTCTCTCTTTTTATAGAACGTACCACTGCTGCAGGTCGTATGATTTCTTTGTCAGATGTCCCTTGAAACTCAAGTTCTTCCAGTTTTAAAGTCTCACATCTGTTTCTGAGTCCTAAAGTGTCTGAACTAAACCACTGAAAGAGTGCTGGCCTTGAAAACAGCTTTTGTAATAGTGTGTGTTTCTAACCTTCCATAGTGGGCAAAGTCCCTTCTCCCAAGGGACAGGGGACAGGACGAGAGGGAATGGCCTCATGCTCCACCAGGGGAGGGTCAGGCTGGACATCAGGAAAAAATTCTTCGTGGAAAGTGTCACTGGATGCTGGAAGAGGCGGGGATTGAGTCACCTTCCCTGGAGGGATTTAAGGGACGGATGGATGAGGTGCTGAAGGACATGGGTTAGTGATTGATGGGAATGGTTGGACTCGATGATCCGGTGGGTCATTTCCAACCTGGTGATTCTGTGATTCTGTGAAGTGGTGGAGTTCCAAAGTCAGAGGACAGCGCAAGCCCCACGGTCCGTCTCTAAAAGCCGAGGCAGGAGCTTGGGGACCGCACACCTTGCAGGGCCAGCACGTTCTCACTTCTTGTCCCTGGGGAGGGATGAGCACAGCGGTGTGATTGGAACCGCAGCAGCCACACGTGGCAGGTTGGCCGATCCCAGAGTACTGTAAAGTGTAAAAACCAGGTCAAAATACTTCTCTTCCATTGTGTCTATTCCCAGGGTGGAGGTGAGGAGGAGAGAATAAACAAACGAACGCTTGTGCTCAGCAATATAGAGCGAGTGTAGCCTCGGAGAATACAATGAGGGGCCGAGAAGAGTCTGACCACATGCTGTGCTGCTGTCCTAACCAACAGCCACGTCAGCTGGGGCAGGGATACACAAAGCCTCTTTCTTAAGTTGTTTGAGGTCTTTTTCATTGTAATACACCCCAGTAAGCTGTCCCAGACCTTGCGCTAGAGTCCAACAGAATAGACTAACTCTATATTAGCTATTCAAACCAGATAGCTGGAGTGAGGGGTTTAGAATAAAAAAAAAGGCTGCTAACAGAAATGTCAGAATAATACAGTCCTCATGCAAAACACGCTGATTTTGTGGGCCAAGTGTGAGATCCTGTGACAATAAATAGAAAAAACAACAGAACTGTAAATAGCTGACTGAAAGGACAAAGCTGACTACAAATAAAATCACGACAATGAAAGGGAGACTACTATAATTCTTCCTCGTGGCTTTTTTTCCCACCTACTCTGCCCCAGGGAAGGAGGATTAATGTGTGCTCACCCTCCACGTTGCTCCAGCACTGCCCTTCCATACACAAAGCAGCTCAAATGGAGACCCTATATATTTTGCTTCTGCTGGCAGCTCCTCACATCCTATCAAAGGCTAATAAGGCATTTTGGATGCTTCATCTCCTTTATTATCTTCCTGATGGCATTATCATTCCAGACAGAAAGGCACTCAATTCAACCACCTCTGAGATCCCCCATCACTTACAGCCTTGCTAGCGGGGAAACCATGAGCCATGGTCCCCCTGCAAGTTCTTCCTTCTGCTGCTGTCACCGCAGTCATAGACACCTTCAGAAACTGTGGGTACCGTATTCTTATTGGAAGAGTTAAATGAAAATGGACAGGACAGCTGTTTTTCTTTCCCAGTCCTCACTGGTAAGGGTGGCCTTCGGACACCAGGAAGGGCACTGCTCACCCAGTTATTTTACATGCTGTGCACACAGCCCGTGTTAAGTAGGCTTCAGTTGACAGCGTGAAAGCCCTTGGATTTACGTATCACTAATGCTCCACTGCAGTATATGGGCCTCTTTCCCTGATAGCTTCTGCAGCACAATGCAAGTGCACAATGTGACTGCTCCCAGGCTAACGCTGCCCACTGGAGCTCTGCCGTGCCAAGCTTCAGGCTGTTCTTTTTCAGCACTGGCATCCATCCGAACTGCACAGCAGGCTTTAAAATGGCATAGAAATTGGTATGAGACTTCTTAAGATGCCATACCCATGAGATTATTTATTACAGGATTTATACCTTGTTAATGGTCTCAGAACCACCCACGGGTTGCTTTGCTTTAGAATCTGTACTTGTAAATTGATGATTAGGAAGTAACTCAAGGGATTTGTTCCAGTGGAGCACTGTCTTCTCCTTAATTAGTATGGGAATTTCAGAGGAAGAAGCTCTTATCTCTGTCTCCTTAAGGGGAGAGGGGATCTTCTTCCAAGCATCAGGGAACGTTAAAATGTAAGTCCTGTTCGGTCCCTATGTATTATTTTGACAAGTGTAGGGAGTCCAGGTTATTTGTTACTCTGTTGCTGGAGTGAGCTTCCAGGAATTGGAGAAAATACAACTCAAGGGCAAAAACATGTGTCTGAGCAAGAGAAAAGTTTGTGAGGGTGAGACTCTGCGGCAAACCAGTGAGGTGTCACACTGTTTGATGCAGTGTCAGAGCCTGCTCTGGTTGGAACTTTTGTCTCAGACAGCTGCAGTGGTGGCAGTTGTTGGTTGCTGAGCAGAAAGTGGTGCGAAACTGTGCCCAGCAGCACCAGGTGCCTAAATGATGCAGCGGTTTGGTGTCTCCTGACACAACTCCTGATGGGAGCCGACATGTGTGTATCATCCCTCCACATGGCTGAAGAAAAGCGGAGGGTCTGAGTGACCAAAGGAGCATGGGCAGGGAAGCAGGGATGAAGCTCCAGGCAGCACAAAACAGAGACTAAGCACCTGCAGGACCACTGACCCACTCCAGGTGCGCCTGCCCAGGGCTGTAAGAGAGCATGTGCAACAGAGAACATTTGAGAACAACAAACACAGTCCCTGCTGCAGGCGTGAGGGTCAAATCTGGAAAGCGGGGTTGATAGAAATGGCAGTCTGGCCCGTGGCATGAGGTCACCCGGCTGACCTTGGATGGGTGTGTGTGTGAGGATCAGGGCTTTGCAGGACTGCTCTGTGGCTCACACTGTAAGGTAACAAGTGGCCAACAGCATCCTGGGCTATATCAGAAACAGTGTGACCAGCAGGAGCAGGGCAGCGGCTGTGTCCCTACACTTGTCACTGGTGAGGATGCACCTTGAATTCTGAGTTTGATTTTGGGCTTCTCACTACAAGAAGGACATTGAGGGGCTGGAGCATGTCCAGAGGAGGGAACAGAGCTGGGGAAGGGTCTGGAGCCCAGGGGTTCTGGGAGCAGCTGAGGGACCAGGAGTTCAGCCTGGAGAAGAGAAGGCTGAAGGGAGACCTCATTGCTCTCTCTTGCTTTCTCCAAGAAAGGAGGTTGTGGTGATGTGGGCGCTGGTCCCTTCTCCCAAGTGACAGGCAGTGGGATGAGAAGGAACAGACTCAGCTTGCATCAGGTCAGTTCAGATTAGACAGGAGGAAAAATTTCTTCACTGAGAGGGTTCTCAGGCCCTGACAGAGGCTGCCTAGGAGGTGGTGGAGTCCCCATCCCTGGAGGGGTTTGAGATGCTCAGGTATATGGCTTAGTAGCAGATAGGAACAGCTAGGCTTGGTGATCTCAAAAGTCTTTTCCAAACAAACGATTCTATGATTGTTATGAACATGATCATGAGGCACCTTCAGAGCCTCAAAGAGCAATGAGGGGTACGGCAAGCAGGCAAATTCAGGTGGAGGAAGTCACTGATACAAGCAAAGTCCTACATGAATGGAGTCTATAAAAGAACATTCTTTGTTGAACACTGGAGGGGACTGCTGTGCCTTGTGCATGGTAGGTGTTTATCAGAAAATCTCCTTGGAAACTGCAGTGAATTTTCTGTAGCTCAGCCCTCACCACAGGTGTGTGACACACTATGCTCTAAGACCAATTTTTTCCCAAATTATTTGGATTAGGAGCCTGTCCAGATCACAAGGGATCTTCCCTTGAAGACCTTGGTGAGGCAGTGAACATGTGCCAAATTCTCCTCCCAGACAGAAATCTAATGAGAACTGTACCTATCTGCAGGTGCTTAGTTTACAAAGACTGAAAGATGCTTTTAGCCCTGAGAAGCTACTGAATAACTGCCTGCTCAAAGATCTCCGAGGAGAGATGTCATAACTGCAGTCAAAAGGGCAGAGAATTCAAGTATTAAGGCAAATCAGGGCCTGTGTAGCGAAATACATATCTGGTGAACTGTATGTTTGGCAGACACTTCTATGTAGCTAATAAAAGTAAGTGATTTAAACCAAGGGCTTGGAGGTGGTAATGCTGTGTTCCTCATTTTCTGGGGATCCAGCTCGAGACATCTAAGCTCATGTTTCTGCGCTGCAGATGTGGCAGGATCCGTATTGCACTGACATCTGTTTTGAGTGGAAATGTGCTATACGTTGTAATTGCTTTAAAAAGTCGAGCCCCGCGCCTCTTAAACAAGGCAACCAAAACAAGATCGTACATTTGGCAGTTATGGGAGACTCGTGAGTCTGATGAGGTGCAGCCGGGAATGCAGGAGGTTACGCGGTGAAGGAGGGGAACACAATGAAATAGTCCATAGCAGCAGTCAGCATTGCCTGTTCCTGCACAAGCCACACGGCTGTGTAACGAGGGTCCGTACCATAATGCATATTTGCATGTGTGCCAAATGAACACTGCGTGGCCAATTGCAGAGAAAACCTTAATTCTGGTACCTCCTGGTCGTTGAATCCTGATTTCACAAACTTAATCTCCTTCAGTCCCTAGGTTTTGGGAGACTTGACATCATTAACTTGCACAGTAGGCACTGTGCAAACCTGTGAAAAGTTATGGTCCCGGGCAAAAGATTTTGATTTAAATACGGTAAAGTAAAGGATGAATGGCTATAAAAAGCATGTGAAAGGTGCTGAAAGAAAAATGTGTCTCTGAGACATGTTATAGTGATCTCTCCTGTCCCAGATCAAACCTAAAAAGCAGTGATGAATTAACAGTGGTAAAAGATGTTCACATGTTGTTCAGCCCCAGTTTTGTGCTGACACTGAATAAGTTAAAGATCCTTTAATCATCACAAGAGAGCATCCCTTTCTACACTCATATTTTCTTTAATAAAAACTATTTGTATCATATTAAAAAAAAACAAATCCCCTCCTACTAGTTCACAGGACAGGCAGTAATGTACCATAGGGTGCCTGCTCCAGGAGGGCTCCGAGTCTGGAGCCACCCAAACATTCAATAGAACTGTCCTACAAATAGCTTTGAAACCAAAGATTCTTGAGACCTTCTTAAGTTTCCCTATGAAATCCTGTCGTGCTTTTCCTGACCAACCAAAACAACAAAGTACAAGTCTTTGCAAGTCAGAGCTACAGGAAAACCTGGTGCAAATTGGAAAAGAGAAATTCCAATGTTGGTGGGCTTCAGAGCTGGGCTGTTGTGACCTCTGTGAAAATCTAACAAAGCAACCTCCTAGCGTTCATATAGAACATGTAAACAGAGAGCCATGGCTGCAGCTATGGGGCTGGATTTCTTCTGTGGGGCTGATATTGCTTCAGCCAGACCACATGTGTGGCAAAGTAAAACATATCTCTGTCTTTCCTTCCTAAAGAATGAAGTGCAGCGTGAAGCCCAGCTTCTGGGAGACAATGGGCAGAACTGTGCGCAGGCTGCTTGCTTATGTGTACTCGCCTTTGCTAGCAACAAAGAAGTAAACATTGATAAAGGTTTTTATTAATACTTTTCTCTTAATCCTTCTCACCCCAGTTTTATCTCCCTTCAGCAAAAGGTCAGGCTGGGGAGGGGGCAGTCATAGAATCATAGAATCACTAGGTTGGAAAAGTCCCACTGGATCATCAAATCATTCCTATCAAATACTAAACCGTGTCCCTCAGCAGTTTGTCCACCCATCCCTTAAACACCTCCAGGGAAGGTGACTCAACCCCCTCCCTGGGCATCTTGTTCCAGTGCCCAATGACCCTTGCTGTGAAAAATTTTTTTCCTAATGTCCAGCCTGAATCTGCCCTCTTGTCCTGTCCCCTGTCACTTGGGAGAAGAGCCCAGCTCCCTTCTCTGCACAACCTCCTTTCAGGTAGTTGTAGAGAGCAATGAGGTCTCCCCTCAGCCTCCTCTTCCCCAGGCTAAACACCCCCCGCTCTCTCAGCCGCTCCTCTTAAGTCCTGTTCTCAAGTATCTCCAGATTCTCATGGATCTGCTAGTAGAGATCCATATGCTTGGTAGCACAGAATAGCTGGGATCTCATGCAATATTCTCCTGCCACTCTCACAACTCCGCTTTGGAGCAGTCCCACAGCTGGTGCCTTTAAAATTATATAATGTCCTGAGTCTGAAGGGACCCACAAGAATCATGGATTCCAACTCCTGTCCTTGCACAGGACAACCTAAACTTTCACACTGTCTGTCTGAGGCTGCTGGCCAAACTCTTCTGGAATATTGTCAA
The DNA here is from genome assembly GCA_033558105.1 of Coccyzus lansbergi. Taxonomy (NCBI): domain Eukaryota; kingdom Metazoa; phylum Chordata; class Aves; order Cuculiformes; family Coccyzidae; genus Coccyzus; species Coccyzus lansbergi. Next base: position 819,151 of record JAUMJK010000059.1, read on the forward strand.
ACTTGGCACTGTGACTGCTTCCCTGGGAGCTGCTCCAGCGTTTCATCAACCTCTAAGGGAAGAATCTTATCTTAATGTCCAACCTAACCCTCCCCTGGCACATCATCCTGCCATTCCCTTGGGTTTTGTCATTGGCGGCCAAAGAGCAGGATCAGCGCCTGCTCCTCCACCTTGTGAGGAAGCTGCTGGCTGTGATGAGGTCTCTCCTCAGCCTCCTCTTCTCCAGGCTGAACAGACCCAGTGACTTCAGCCACTCCTGAGCTGGCCTCTTCTCCCAAGTGACAGGGGACAGGACGAGAGGGAATGGTCAGCTCCACCAGGGTAGATTTAGGCTGGAGATTAGGAGGAGGTTTTTCACACAGAGAGTCATTGGGCATTGGAACAGGCTGCCCAGGGTGGTGGTTGATTCCCCTTCCCTGGAGGTGTTTAAGGCACCGGTGGATGAGGTATTGAGGGACTTGGTTTAGTGTTAGATAGGAATGATTGGACTTGATGATCCGATGGGTCCCTTCCAACCTGGTTGTTCTGTGATTCTGTGATTCTGTGACTTGGTTTAGTGTTAGATAGGAATGGTTGGACTAGAAGATCCGATGGGTCCCTTCCAACCTGGTTGTTCTGTGATTCTGTGATTCCTTATACAGCTTCCCCTCTAAACCTGTCACCAGCTTCATGGCCCCATTCTGAATAGAAGTCCTACCAGGCCATGCTAGCATCCCGTGGTGGCCCATGGCAGCTCTGGCACAGTCAGACATCATGTGCACTACAAGTGCTATACAATAATAATAATCCTGAACGCATGTCAAATGCAGGAATTTCAGCTCCCACAGAAGAGAGCATTGCTGAAGCTTGGTAATAACAAACCCTGGGATGTGGAGGTGGGGATGAACGCGTTTAGTGCTCAGTTTACCTCTGGAAAATGGAGAGATGCCAAGGAAGGGCGTTACACTGCTTGCTTTTGCCATCTTCCTCTTCAGGGACATTTTCTGATCATGAAAGCCCTCAGGGATCTGTAAGATAAACTAGGTGGCAAGCACCTGTGGAGAAGTAAGACACTGCTCCTGAAGTTTCTGCAGAGACCAGGGATGTGGGAAGCAGAGCTGGGTCCCCTCTGGCTGGCACAGGCAGGGGACTGATAAAGGCAAAGCCATTGCTTGCAGGCAAACTGCTGCAACTACCAACCTGTGTGCTCTGGGCTAAGATTTGTTAGGCTTACTGGCATTGTGTAATATTCTTAGTGTGGGAGTAAAACGTTTAGGTTTTCCAGCTTTGCATCCACTGAGGCTTTTAAAAACTCTGTGAATTTAGCTCAGATCATTTGCTGGGAGTTTTTAATGGAGGGAGAGACATCATTGTACATTTCTTTACCTCAAACAACAGGGAAGCAGGGTACCCACTGGCAAAAAACAAAGCCAGAAACTAGAGAGAAATGCTCTGGGAGTCCAGGAAAATACAGTTCTGCCTCGAGATAATATTTTTTATTTAAAGTTTTTATTGTCTAGGTTTTCTGACTGAGGCTTCTGCTGTGTGAGAATGGGCTGTGCATTGTGTATGTTTGGGGTTGGCTGTTGTTTTCCCAGGGAGTTTTGGCATCCTAAAGAAATATGCAAACTACAGATAGCGCCCAAAGCAAGGAAATGTGGAATGTGGCTCCAAACCCAGCGCCTGAAAGCCTCCTTGTCTGCTCTTGCAGGCCAGGGGAGCAATACGGAGTGGGAAGGCACTTTGCTTCTATTATGTTGTAGCAAACTCTGCTGAAAGGCTGTTCATTTTCTTTCTCTTTCTCTCTGTCACCCACCCAAAAAAATCTAAACATTTAAAAGCACAATGTGAACAATGGAATGTATGGGACATTCTCAACTTACCTGATGGGACATTGTCTGTGCTGTGGGTGCACTGAGGTAGTTCTGTATTGACCTTGAGTAATTCTAGGAACTTATTGTAGAGAAGTCCAGTATTGCATCAAAACTGTGCTCAATTTAGAATCCAGTGTAATTAATTTTTGTATTCCCTGTGCTGAAGATTGCTAATGTGGAAAGATACCTCCTGGATTATAGCCAGTGCATTTTGTGGGTTACACTTGCTCTCCAGTGGCCTAAGTTGGTTTTAAATGATTTGTGTTTAGATTTAAAAGTTTAACATGCAATTAGAGCTCATACTTAAGCAGCGAATTAAATTGGAAAAGATAAAAAACCCCAGTGGCTTCTCATGTTGTTAGAGAAAGTTAAGAATTATTGCATCATCTTTGGGATTTATTTATTTTGTGTTGTCTAAATGACAACATCATAATTCTAGTAACCGAAGGGGCACTAGTTCCTACTGCCTGCAATGCCGTACGGGGGCATCTACCCTCTCTTTTCTGCTAAACTTATTTACACTGTGGCCACAGCTAATCAACCAACCACCCAAAAACAGCTGATTGGAACATAAGTGCCTTATCTTGTAACAAATTTTGAGACTTTTCACAGAAAGTGTCATTGGGCAGTGGCAGAGGCTGCCCAGGGAAGGGGTTGATTCACCTTCCCTGGAGGTATTTAAGGGATGGGTAGACAAGGTGCTGAGGGACATGGTTTAGTGTTTGACAGGAACGGTTAGACTCACTGATCCAGTGGGTCTCTTCTAACCTGGTGATTCTATGATTCTATGACTGTGTAGAAAAGCCACACTTTGGATCAGGATGGAAACATTGGTGTCAGTTATTTTGAAGAAAACGAATTCTTAAAAATACATTGGGTTTTCTCCAAAAGTTGTTTCAAAATTTTAAATGCAACCATATCTTTCTAAGGTGAGACGTACCCCAAGGGAGCATTCAGACCCTTTCAGACTCAGTTGTTTCTATTTCATTAAATAATTTGTTGGAATGGACAGAATAGTCATAGAATCATAGAACAACCAGGTTGGAAGAGACCCATTGGATCTTCTAGTCCAACCCTTCCTATCAAACACTAAACCAAGTCCCTCAATACCTCATCCACCCGTGCCTTAAACACCTCCAGGGAAGGTGACTCAACCACTTCCCTGGGCAGCCTATTCCAATGCCCAATGACCCTCTGTGTGAAGAACTTACTCCTAATCTCTAACCTAAATCTCCCCTGGTGGAGCTTGAGGCCATTCCCTCTTGTCCTGTCCCCTGTCACTTGGGAGAAGAGCCCAGCTCCCTCCTCTCTACAACCTCCTTTCAGGTAGTTGTAGAGAGTAATGAGGTCTCCTCTCAGCCTCCTCTTCTCTAGGCTAAACAACCCCAGCTCTCTCAGCTGTCATCATAGGTTCTGTTCTCCAGCCCCTGCACCAGCCTCGTCGCTCTTCTCTGGACTTGCTCCAGAGCCTCAACATCCTTCTTGTGCTGAGGGGCCCACAACTGAACACAAGATTCAATGAGTGACCTCACCAGTGCTGAGTACAGAGGGAGAAGAACCTCCCTGGACCTGCTGGTCACACCATTTTGTTATCATCACAGACTCCCTTTTGGAACCTGTACCATTGTCCTAAAACTATAGAACATGTAGCATAATAATAAAATAAAATAAGCTGCAAGATGCCAGCTTATTTTTCCTTCCTCAGCTGCGGGGGCAGTAGGTCATGGCTAAAAAAACTCAAAGAGGGTGTGTGGTTTGATCCAAGCATAAATATTTTAAAAAATGTATGTATTGCACTTCAGAAACAGTTGACACTCTGTAGTGTTGCGTGTATCTGATTTAGCACCTGCGTGATAGCAGTGCAGTAAAGGAGGAGCAGAGTGATTTACGTGCAGGCAGAAGATGAGGTTGCTGACACAGCAACGACATTTGCATATCTTGAAGATGTACAACTTCTGGAATACAAGTAATCAAATTTGCTCCATAATCTAACTCAGATGGTTTGTGGTTACTGGAAAACAAACAAAGACCACAAACTGAGAGAGAGCCCTACATATCCTCTAATGATTTATTAAGCGAACTTTCAGCCTACATAAGTGGGCCTATAAAATTGACTTAATAACTGAGATACGGAACACAGTAAAACCAGACATTTTTTGTCATACAGTTCAGTGTAACCATATCCTACAGCAACATTCTGAAAGCTCAAGCAGATGTTCTGTAAATAAATTGTTTCACAAAACATACTGCTCTTTTCTTTGAAAGGAAATGTCCTCTTAGTTAGGTTATTAGAGAGATACTTTACTGACTTCATTGGTTGGCAGAAAGAAAACTGCAGCCATAATTATTAAAGTGGACATTTTTAGTTCAAAAGCAATAATAATAATAGATCTGAAGACCATAGTGAGGTAAAAAATGTATTCATAGAATTATCGAATAGTTTGGGTTGGAAGAGACCTTGAAGATCATCCAGTTCCAATCCCCCTGACATGGGCAGGGACGCGTCCTACTAGACCAGACTGCCCAAGCCCCATCCAACCTGACCGTGAACACCTCCAGGGATGGGGCAGCCACAACTTTCCTGAGCAACCTGTGCCAGTGTCTCACTGCTCTCATAGTGAAGAAATTCTCCCTTATGTCTAGTCTAAATCTTCCCCTCTCCGGTTTATACCCATTGATCTTAGTGCTGCCACTCCAAGCCTTTGTAAACAGTCCTTTCCCAGCTTTCTTGTAGCCTCTTCAGGCACTGGAAGTTTGTTATAAGGTCTCCTCAGAGCCTTCTCTTCTCCAGGCTGAACAGCCGCAACTCTCTCATCCTGTCCTCATAGTAGAAGTGCTCCAACCCTCTGATCATCCTTATAGCCTCCTATAGGCCTGTTCAAACAGCTTCATCTCCTTCTTTTATTAAGGATTCCAGAACCGGGCACAACAGTCCAGAAGAGAGGAATAGAGGGGCAGAATCCCCTCCCATGCCCTGCTGGCCATGCTTCTTTTGATGCAGCCCAGGATACAGTTGGCCTTTTGGGCTGTGAGCATGCATTGCTGGCTTATGTTGAGCTTCTCATCAACCAGCCCCCCAAGTCCTTCTCCGCAGGGCAGCTCTCAATCACAACATCCCCTGTCCTGTACTGGAATTGGGGACCATCCTGACCCAGGTGTAGGACCTTGCCTGTGGCCTTGTTGAACCTCATGAGGTTCGCACCTTGATAAAGCTCCACAGCTGTAAATGCAATAAAACATTTGTTCTTTCTTCAAGGCGATGTGGTGCACTGATTCCAAATGACGGCACATGATACCCAACAGGCAGATGAGTCAGAAGCACTGGAGTGTGCGTTCCGACTGTTTCCATTTCTCTGATAGATGATTCAACAGGCTTGTCTTGGTGCCGCAGACAGTGAGAGGGAGGGAAGCCTTTTACAGCAAGGCAATGTGTATAGGCCTAATCTAACAAGTGTGTGTGTGAATGGAAAAGACCCCTACTGATTTCAGTGACTCTGGTAATTTACTGAAGGATCAATGACCTCTAAAACGGAGTAAAAGCAACTGGAGTCTATAGCCCAGGTGAAGGGAATGGTGCAATATTGACAACAGTTCCCTTAGTCAGGGAGCTTTTCTTTCCATGCCATTCAAGGACAACTTCATTTGACTGCAAGAACTTCAGGAACAGACTGCTAAAATATTTTATATGCAAGTAAGTTGCAGCAATAGATCCACTCAACACCACTCCTTGCCTCCAGTGCTTTTTGAAAACCTTTTGTGGGGTAGGTGGATTTCAGGCTGTGTCAGTCAGCTGGCAGGGAAATCCATTTTCAAAAGCCTTTTTCTTCTGTTACTCAAAAAGTGATTTTTTCAAAACCCTTTATGCACAGCCTAGAGCTGCAGAGCAGCATGGGCAAAGTGCTTGGGATTAATTTGGATTCTGCCCTAAGAAATTAATCAACTCTTCAGATCCTTGAGATGAACAACTAAATTATCTATGTGATCAAATCTCTTTCAACTGCTTTGTTTGATGCCCTAATGTTTAGCTCTCTTGGGAAAATCCTTCTGTGACGTGTCCTTTGGGAATTGACTGTTCTGGGTCTTGCAAGGTGCACGGGACAGTACTATGATCAGACAGGGGAGCAGAGGTTATTATTAATCAGCATGAGTACAGGATCCTCTCCTAGACTGGAAATACGAGGAATACTCAATTTACTCATCAGAAGATGATGTTCACAATTATTATTAAGCTGAGTATAAATATGAATAGCTTGGTGTCAGGTTCTCTGTAGAACAGAGGTGACATTTGTCACTAAGAAAACTCATGCTGTTGATGCATGTAAGAAAGTGACAGTAGGAGCTATGCCAGCAGAAAGGGATTTTCCCTGCACAATGACAGTAACTCAAGAAGTGCTTCACACGTCTCATTTTTCAGTGCATGCTCCTGTTTACAACAGCTCTCTGTGTGTGCCCACGGGCACACCTCTAGTTCCTCTCCGTGTATTAGCTTTTCGAGTTGAGCGTCAGATCTTTCTGGAAATCCCTTTGGACATTGGGACTGGGTTTTGGCTGTAAGTGTGCAAATTTCCATGTAGTTTTGGGTATTATTTGGTTGGACTCGATGATCTGATGGGTCTCTTCCAACCTGGTGATTCTATGATTCTATGATTAAAAAAGTTAAAGGTGGCTTAGAGCTCTGACCTATTTTATATAGAGGCTGAACTCAAATGAAGCAATAGAAGTGCAGTTCACACCCTTCTCTGATTGAAACGCTCCAGCTCCAGTGCAACACGTGCTGAGATTGCTTTCTCTGACATTTGGAATTACCAGTTCTCAAAGCAAGTGAAGTTTGCCCTGGTGCAGAGGTGATACACAAACTGGTTCTGTGTGGCAAGCACTGGTGTAACAGCCTTAAAAGAGGGTCACTGCAGTATTTTGGGCTGACAGAGAGAAGGTACTCAGGCAAGAGAGGGGAGACCACATATAGGCTTTGTGAGCACACAGATTAATGGGCCTTGAAATGTTGTGTGTCGGGAACAAAGAGGTTGTGGTTCACATTCCCAACGTGCTGGTTCGCATAATGTCTGAGTGGGAGCATGTGGCTGGAGTGTTCAAAAAGTTCTGCCTGCGCATTCTTCTTGTTATTCTCTGCAGTATCCAGCTTGCTTATGCTTCGTGGAATTTTCCTCTGTGCCTTTTGTTGGAGTGAATAGGCTAAAACCTTTTGCCATTTACCAGGATAACAGTGATTTATGTTCTCTTCATTATGTATTGGCATTCATTTCCACCTCCAGGATAGTTTGTAGTTGGTAGGTTAAGTTTCCAGCTCTAGGAAACCTGCTCGGTGATGTCTCTGAGCCACGTGTCTGTGATGCAGGAGCATAAACGTGGCCTGGATATGAAAATAGAGAGTTTCACTGGAAACAGCTGCTGTTGCGGGTGCAAAATGTTGCAAGTAAATTCCCATGGGGGCTAAGGCTGCCCTGGCAAGACGCAAGGAACATGGCAAGAAACAAACATCAAGCTTGGACTCAATGATCTGGTGGGTCTCTTCCAACCTGGTGATTCTATGATTCTGTGATTCTATGTTTCTAAGCTCTAAATTCTTATGATGAAAGTACTTCATAAAAGCATTGGCATTTTAAAAAAAAGTAAAAGCATTTTACTTGGGAGATGAATAGAAATTACTTGCTTGATTTCCCCAGGAATGCATGTTATAAATGATGAACCAAACACCTGCACCTGAGCTCAGGTTTGTAGTCAAATACATTTGAGGGGAGGAATTCACAAATGGGGCCTTTTCTAGAAGAAAAAAATTTCGCAGAGACCTTAGTTTTTTAAAGTAGGTGCAGAAATAGAAGTGAAGAGAATTCCAAAGCCACTCCCGATTCTTGTGTGTGGTGTGATTGATAAATGGGAAATTTGTATCAGATCTTTGGGAACAACTTATAAGAAAAAGTACAGAAAGCTCCAAAGTCCCTAAAATTCTTTCCTCTAGAAACAGCTCAGACTGGGGGAGTTGTTTCCTTAATCATCACCATAAGACATCTCTTTTATGTGCTTGGCAAATTGTTACCCTTTTTTTCCCCATTTTGATTTGATTAATTAGACCACAGTGAAGACATTGGAATAAAATGGACTGGTTACTTCTTCCTTTGTTTGAAAAATAAACATTTGGGTTGAGATCACATTTTTCTACTTGAGTGCCTGAGAATATATGTCCGTGGGGCTGGATCTTTGAAGATCTATTTGCAAGATATCAAACGTGTTTCTGTTTTGCTTCATTTATTTGCAATCATGATTTATTTTTTATTAATCTATATTATTTGAACCATGTTCATATTCATTGGAATATACTAGTTTGCAGCTTTCAACCTCTGGGCCCTCTAGACAACAAGAAACAAGTTAAAAAAGAAAGAAAACACATAATTTTTTTTTCTCAGCTATTTTCAACCATTTCGCTTCCTGACACACAGCTTGTACAATCATTAGAGTTCTGCAACATAAACATATGAAATTAGGAAAATCTATGGAGTAAGAGTATTGCAAAGTGATGACAGCCGGTTACTGATTTTGTCATTCATTCTATTTCTTGTCTTCATGAACAGCTTGAGATAAACTTATTTTTGTGGTTGGTAGAGTCACAGTTAACATGTTTCTTTAGTTATTGAGACATGTGTACTCTGCAAAATATTTAAAGCAGTGGAAGCACCTGTCTGAACTAAATAGGTATAATTTAGGATATGCTGAACCCCTGCAGCAATTCCCCTTCCCCCTCCTCTGCATCTACACAAGGAATTAGGTAGGAGTCAAACCAGGAAAACAAGTTTGACAGTGCTTCCAGGCTCACTGAGTGGAGGATGGAGTGAAATAGAGAAAAAAAAACAGCTATGAAAAAGAGTTGAGGTTGTTTGCCTGTTTTGTGTGGTCTGTGAGTCAGGTTAATTTAACATTGCACTTTAAAGAGCCAGAGAAGAAGAAGAGGAAAAGCTTCACCAGTGTCCTTTGAGGTGGCTTTTGAAGTCCACATTCAAGTAAGAACTCCAGCATTTGTGGGGAGTCAAAGTAAGGGGTAGTTCAGAGTCTCATTGCAAAATGCTCTCTGCTTGCTAGGTTGCACCTCATTATTGACTGATAACCTGTGATCAGATACTGTGAAACAGCTGAGAATGGGCCTGCAGCCACCTCTCCACTGTTAGGCTGTTGGTCTATTTCAGGGTATTTTATTGTATGTAGCAAGTATTTCCAAACCAAGATTTAAATACTTCACCTCCTATATCTGTAGTTTAATCTTATTCTTACATTCTTATATCTGCCTTTCATTACAACATTACAGCTGTTGATAAATGCACCCTTCCCTGTTCCTCTGAAGTTTTTGGGACATGGTTTGGTAGGCAGGTTGGTGTTGTACTGATGGTTGGACTTGATCTTAGAGGGCTTTTCCAACCTTAACACTAATATGATTCTGTGAAGTAGTGAATTATTACACTGTGTAGTCTAGATAATCCGTGGATTGTTTTCCATGCAACAAAAACCATGAAATTCCGGAATGCTTGGGCACCACCAATGCAATGATGGAAGTGAATTTTCCTTGGGTGATTTTGAGAAGTATCTCTAGCCATAGGTGGCTGAAGGCAGTATATGAGCTGGAATCTTCACAACAAACAGCATTGCATTTGTTTTCTCTGAAGAGTGGTTTCATCATCTAAAAGCTTAATGAGTTTAATAAATAGTCAGGATAGTCAGTGAGTACTAAAAGGGGGTTCCAAACTCCAAACTTCTGCTTTTTAGGTCCAAGAATTGATGCTTATTGTCAAATTTGGTGATGGTAGTAAGGAGGAGGTAGTGTCCCTAGTTCCTTGAAACCATGTGGTCATTTAAGGGACCTTTTGCCTAGAGAAAGGAGTTTGAGTCTCGTGGTTGTAAAAGAAAAGCTGAAGTCTATAAAAAACTAAAGCAATAACCTGTGCACAACCAACTTCTGCTGCATAAACCCTCCTGTGAACATGAGTCCATGATGATTTAAGGACTTGTCCGTTCCTCTCATGATTTGTAAGACAGCATACATACATCCAATTTGATGTGAAATGCCAGCGTTAGGACTGGAGTGGTGCCTCAGCCTCCTCTGCCCTCTGATAATGGGGCCATCAGGATTGTGAGAAGTGGTCTAAAGCTGTTAATGAGTCGCCCCAGGTTTACATACAAAGGAATTGCGCTGGCATCTGTACTCTAAACTATAAAATCCAAACAGTGTGAAAAATTAATGTTACCTATAAGATCTCAAACCCGAATATTTTTGAGCCATAATATAAAAAAGGAAGGTATTTCCTTAGCCAAAGAAGTCAAAATGAGATGAGTGTTGTCTGAGGATTTATGAACCTTGTAGTTCTGCATGTGGCTCCTCATACTTGTTTCCTCTCAGACATGATCACACTCTGATATTCACAAGGATTGAATGGCAACTAGTTTTGCAGCAAACATCAGTCCCTCCGCTGCACTCTTCAACCCCCTTTTTGGGGTCTGCCTGGTGCCTAATTGTTCAGCTTTCCTCAACAGATGCCTCCAGCAGACTGATCTTCTCTTCTTGTGCTGGACAAGTGTTGAGAAGCTTATGGTCCCTGCCCAGTTTCTAATAACTTTTTCCACTTCACAAAGAGTTGGATGGTGCCCTTAGGAAATGTGTGATTCAGTCATTCCAGTTTTCTTTTAATTATTGATTTTTACTCTTCATTTATATTTCATTGAACTGCAGAAAACCTCCAGTCATCGCAGTGTCGCTTCCATCTCTTAACAGCCTGAAATATTTATTAAACTCATTAAGCTCCAGTCTCAGTAGCTAATTACAACAAACGTATGTTTATGGAAACTAATCTAGCCACGAAGATTAAATTTAAATGAGTACTAAAAACTTCTTGCCTTTGGAGATTTTTGTTTTTCCTCTTTTTAATTTGTCACGCTGATTTGTGAAGCTTCCTCGTTATTCTGGTAACATTAGCACTGTTGATAATAACAGACGCTGTTTGTCTTGGAGAAGATCCAGTATTCTAAGTACATATCTAATTTGTCCAGACAGTTTTAGAGGCTCTTGAATTTAAATGATAAGTTTAACCTGAAGAGTTGCAACAGTGAATTACAGATTAAAATTTGGAATAAGAATTTTTTTAAGCAAAATGAACTTAGCAGTTCATTTTGCTTAAAAAAATTCTTATTCCAAATTTTTCAAATTCCAAACTCTAGTGAGTTCTTTGAAGTTAAGAGCTCCGAACAAGTTCCTACCCATGTCGTACAATGAATGTCACCAACCCATGTCTTCAAGCAGGGCTCACAGAGAATTGAGTAGGTGGATTTGATGCTGTTTGCAAGTTTCAACAGACCTTGTGTAGCTGATTTTGAGGTCACTGCTAGCTGTATTTTCTGGGGCAGAACAACTTTTCCGCTGCTGGAGGCTCTTCTGAAATGCTGTCCAAGTTAGGCATCTTCTGGAGAACCACCTCCCTATCCAGTAACTATAGATAGGCTACCAGGGTGAGCTCTTTAGGTGGTGTTCTACAGTAGTCTTCAGTCCTGGGGGTGTGTTCCAGAGTAGTCTTGCACTGTCTTCCATCACAAAATCCTCTGTAACATAGTTTTTCACCACGGTCTTCCTGTGAAGATGGCAAAGCGTGTTTAGGCAGACACTGCAAAAGTATTAGCTACTTGCATACTAACTCCTAAGAGTAACTGCCTTCATTTCTACTTACAGGCCTTTCTGGAAGTTGTCCCTTAAAGTACCAATGTACCTACAGAGTGACCCCACGAGAACCACTGGAATAATTCTGTATGTGCAGGCTGCACGGAGCTTTCTATGCAAACACTCTCCTCCTTCCTTCAGCAGGAAGGGAGCAAACTCTTGCCTTGAAGAAATCCAGGCCATAGGATTTACAGGGTATTACAGTTTGTTGCTGAAATTCTGTCTAGCAATAGGTTTCAGCAAAGCAGGACTGCAATTGAGTTATCCTGGTTTACAACCAGCAGAGACTTCTGGGAGGATCTGACCCTCTGCTCACAGCAAGGAGCCCACGAAGTCTCACTTTTATCGAGATGCTATTTAGTAAACTGATACCCAGTTTCACTACAAATATGTTTGCTGTGAAGTGGTGAGAAGTTAATTTAATTCCAGAATCGTCAAGGCTGGAAAAGACCTCTAAGATTATCAAGGCCAACTTCAACACATCACCACCATGCCTACTAAACCATGTCCTGAACCACCCCATCTGCAAATTTTTTTAACCCCTCCAGGGATGGTGACTCCACATTCAGAGCACAGTGTGAGAGTTGTCAGTTATGTGGATTAAGGAAGATTGTCAGGAAGATTGTCTTCTCAATGAGAAAAGTAGTGTAGGAATGTCTTGCCATTTATAGATTTTCATTTCAGTTTCAGTAGAGCGAAGGATCTGGAGCATGTACAAAACCAAATCTGCCGTGACTTGATAATGATAGAACTATCACACCACACTTTTTAATGCTTGATATCGCAGAATTTATACATTTCAGAGCTACACAGCAGCATGAAAAGTCCAAAAAACTTTGTTATAAAAGATGGCATTAGAGGTAGGAAAGTAAAGAAATAGAAGTTATATGATGAAACAGTAGTTTTAAACAGCATCTTTTAGCTTCAGAGTCAAAAGGTGGAAGACAGAGATTGTTAAAATGACAAAAGGCCACATAATCATCCTTGCAATGGAAATATTAATTGATTCCTTCTTGATTCATATGTCGATGGCTTTGACTTCTACTTTTTGTGTGAAGTGAGTTGAGTAAATGCCCTGGAAGGAGCTGCAGTGTTTAACCTGCAGAGTGGAGTGAAGGCTCGCTGCTGGCACCTGCTGGATGGAATCTCAGGTTTGCTGGTTAAAGGAATTGCCTGAACTTGCTTCTTGGCAGGATTTAAAATGTTACGGTGATGTAGAGCAGAATTCCTTTATGCACACACTAGGGCAAACATACCCTTTGGACGCACATAGCAAGTTCCCCCATTCCCACACTGCCTGCTGTCCAGGCTGGAGCATGCTCAGGAACTGGATGCAAAGGTCACCAGATCATAGAATCGTAGAATCACCTGGTTGGAAGAGACCCACTGGATTATCGAGTCCAACCATTCCTATCAATCACTAAACCATGTCCCTTAGCACCTCATCCACCCATCCCTTAAACCCCTCCAGGGAAGGTGAATCAACCCCCTCCCTGGGCAACCTCTGCCAATGACCCTTTCTGTGAAAATTTTTTTCCTAATGTCCAGCCTGAACCTCCCCTGGTGGAGCTTAAGGCCATTCCCCTCTCGTCCTGTTCCCTGTCACTTGGGAGAAGAGTCCAACTCGCTCCTCTCCACAACCTCCTTTCAGGTAGGTGTAGAGAGCAATGAGGTCTCCTCTCAGCCTCCTCTTCTCCAGGATAAACACCTCCAGCTCTCTCAGCCGTTCCTCATAAGGCCTGTTCTCCAGCCCCTTCACCAGCTTCGTTGCTCTTCAGATAGGTGCTTCTGAGCTTGCAATGACCTGAATCCTGCCCTTGGAATTTAGGAAAATCGCTGTGTGTCCATCTGGCTTTGTGTGCTGTAATGAGGCAGACTTGGGGAAAAAGCAACCCTGTAACTTTCAGGAGTAATAGGAGTCAGATAAGATATAGTAACTTGATAGTGGTCAGTGTATGTTGCCAAATAAAATCAGATTTTTCTTAAATTTTTCCTGTAACTGACAGTCAGTAACGACATGCAGAGCTTGGGTCACGGTGCAGTGACATTAGACGGGGTTTGGAGAAGTGGATGTACAGACAGCACTTTGAGCTGTGCTCACAGCCACACTGGAGTGCTGTGCTGTACTGACCCTTCCAAATCCTGTTCTTCCTTCTAGTGTACTAAAATATCAATGGAACATTCCTGAGGGGAGAAATGCTTCATCATTTGGCTTTTTTTAGTTCTATAGTCCAAGGCTGAGAACACATGCATGTATAGCATGTGGATGTTCTGGAGTTGTGGTTGTGGTTACTCTGAATGTGAAGGACTGTCTTTCCCCCTATGAGTGCTGCAGAGCCTGTTCAAACTACATATACATTGAAGTGCTTTTTCAAAAGTGCTTAAAGTCCTTAAAATCTGTGGTGAAGGTAAAGAAGTTTAGTGTCTATGAGTCAAACACATCTGTTAGATCGGAAGGAAAATGGCTTACTGGGTTTGTAATGTTTCAAGGAGTATCTTCGTCGTGAACACAAGCACTGACTTCTGTGCCTCTTTAAATAATAGCGGACAATGACATGTGTTCTCATCTCTCTCCACAGAGCACTTGGGGGATTAAAATGGAATTATGATTTCAGTTATCTACCCCTGGAGGGGTTCAAGGCCAGGATGGATGGGGCTTGGGCAGCCTGATCCAGTGGGAGGTGTCCCTGCCCATGGTAGGGGGGTAGGAACTGGATGATCTTTAAGGTCCCTTCCAACCTAAACTCTTCTATGATTCTAATTCTGTTTTGTTTTGGGTTTTTTTTCTGACCTGGTATGAATCATATCATCAGATGTTTTTGTGATGACACCATTAAGCACACCAAATGATATTTGTTCTTATTCTTTTTACTTAGGACCACATCTGGCTTTTGCCAGATATATCCTTTTCTTCTGCCTAGGTGTTTTGTCCAGGGAAAATGGGGGTACTGTAATGCCTATTCTGGGCTCTGGTGATCTGATCAAGGCAATTCGCAGCTGCATTTGCTGCATGGGGTCAGATCTACTCTACAGTATATGAACGATGGATCCCAGATCCCATGCATTCGGGATGCTTGAGATCCAGTGTGTGCACATTGAGTGGGGGATCTATGTGAGCACAGTAAATCCAGTTCACTCTGAACTTAACTGTATGTGTATAAATCAAGGACGCATCCCAGACACATTAGTCTCACTGCATTTCGTTTTGTCTGGGAAAACCTGGGCAGAAATATGGTAGCCCTAAGCTTTCCACATTCCACACTCCACACACACATAATAGGTTCATGTCTTGAACCTTTGGTCTCTCTTGGGCTTTCCATTGCTGTTGATACAACACATAAATCTCAGGTTAAGTGTTCTCCTGACTTTGCAGTTATTTGCAATTTTCCTATAGGCCCAACAGCCTTTAAATCCTTCAGAGTCGTTTATTAGACTTTTAGGTGGGAAATAACAGACTCCCCTTGATTTAGCTCTGAGGATGAGTCACTCGAAATCCTGTCTTCTCTGTGCAGTGCCCTGGTATCCGACAAACCGCTCCGAACGGTTAGTGCAGACGTGAGCATTGTTCTCTTTGTTTAATGTTCTCTGTTGTTTCTTAGCCAAGTTGCTTTGGTATTTATTAATTAGGAGTTGTAAGTAATTCAGTTAATCTAACACTTGATCAGCAATTTCAACTCAACATTTGTGAGGGAACATGCCCTAGGGCAGTTGTTATTTATTCTGGTCAGGTAATTCCTTTCTGGGCTGTTTAAACAGCAACATGTTTTCTGTAACAATGAGACTGCCCCGTGTAGGAAAGAAGTTTGCGGGATCTCTGCCGTTCTGTTTCTTTCAAAGTTTAGCCAAGCAGACTGCTTAGCGTGATAATGATAATCCAGTATTAAGATGGGCAGATAGCAGCATAATTAAGAATATGCAACAGGGCAATATGAAGTCCAGGCATCTGATAAGGATTAGATTTGCTGTTTATACCAAATCATGAAGACGCAAACCATTTTGACAGATTTGATAAGGCGAAGCAAGACGGATTCAGTTGCCACTGAAGCTGCCCTTGTAGTGCTGAGATATCCTGTAGTGTTTTCCACTTAAAATATTCCAACATCGGAAGCTAAACATGTGGCTCTCAGGGAAGAGTTCTTCTATTTACATGTATCACAAATTGCTAAATTCTCCCTTAAGAATTTTATTTGTCTGTGGAAGAAATCAACTATTACTGCTCACATTTGGATTTTAAGAGATTTCTTGTCTCCACTTGGAGGTTTGGAGTTTAAGTAGGTCTGACTCGGTATTCCAGAAGAGTCCAATAGTTACAAAGCTCTATGGCAGAGCAGCTTCAGGGCAGCCGACAAGGGAGGAGTTAGAATAATCTCGCTAGAGTATGAAAGACTGAGCTATAGTAAAAGCACTGGGAGAATGTGGGGCTAGCATATACAAGCCAGATTTGTAGTTAATAAACAACTGAGCTTTAATCAGTGTGAGTAGTTTGCTCCCTTTACACCTACAAAAAGTGCTTTCAGAGTTAAGCAGCGTGGGCATTTAGTGAGAAATCTGACAGTACAGAAGACGTACCTCGTCATGTTTATTGACGAGGTAAAGCCAGAACACAAGCCTCTGCTCTCCCTTCCCTTCCTTCTCCTGAGAACCCCAGCCTGTGCTACCAAAGCGTTAAGCTCTGTTTAGTGAACTGTTAAAGCAGTTTTTTCCTGGACCTAATAAGGCAAGTGTCTGCAGCTCCAGAATTGAGTGGGAAGCTGAAGAAAGCTTTGAATTACAAACATCTTTCAGTGAGGAATTAGTTTTAAAAGACATACAACAATAAGCCATGAAATAAGTCCAGACACCATAATTCAGGGATAGAATATGCTCTGAACCTGGCAGGCGTCCAGGATGGAGCCAGGTGCCTGGTTTGGACCTGATTCAAGTGGCCTTAGGCCACCTACAGAGCTTTCAGGTACAATCTGGAAGCCGCTCACCTCAGTCTGCCCTGCCGTACTTCTGTTTCAGTACTTGTGAAGGATCCCCAGATGGCTGGCCGCTGGCCAAAGCAATGCGCTTGCAGATCGCGTTCTCTCCGCTGCATTTTTTTTCAGGAAAAAAAATGGATCTGGAAAAATGAGACTGGAGAGCTGGCCCATTTTCCTCCTTTTGCAATGAGAAAATTTTACTCATGGGAGCAGCATTTATGTCTTGTGGCTCTTGACACCCGGGGTGTGGGATTGAAAATGAGCAAGGCACAAGCGCGCGTGTGTGTGTGTGTAAATCAATTGCACATCAGTACTGAAAGGGGCTCCAGGAAAGCTGGGCAGGGCTTTTTATCAGGGAGTGCAGGGATAGGACAAGGGGAATGGTTTTCAGCTGCAAGAGGGGAGATTGAGATGAGATGTTAGGAAGAAATGTTTTGCTGTGAGGGTGGGGAGGCCCTGGCCCAGGTTGCCCAGAGCAGTGGTGGCTGCCTCATCCCTGGAGGGGGTCAAGGTCAGGTTGGATGGGGCTTGGAGCCCTTAATCCATTGGGATGTGTCCCTGCCTGTGACAGGGGTTTTGAACTGGATAGGCTCTGAGATCCCTTCCAACCCTTTGTTTGATGATTTTATGATTTCGTGACAGAAAAGGTAGATCCTGAAAAAGAAAAAAAAAGAACTCTTGCAGTGAGGTCATGAAAAATAAAAGCACTTTGTCAATCTAATTTATATTTTACCTGTTACATGTTTTTGCTTACTTTTATTTCCATTTTATTCAGGATCATTTTATTCAGGCCTAGGTAACTCAAGTTATAGACTTTAGCGTGTAGGCTTCTGACTGTGCACAATTTGTGCTTGACCTCATCTGAGCCCTAGACCTGCGCTGCCTTCTGTAGTGCCCTGAAAATCCTGCCCATATCCCTGCACACATCATGCAGCGTGCGACTCCAGTTTCGTACCGTGAGGGCAGCAAGCCTGGCAGGGCCATAGTCAGCACATTTCTCCCTGCTCGATGCAACTCAATAAGACTGTCCTAGGAACGTGGGTAAAAACTAATCAGGTTACTCTCAAGTAGACTAATCAGTTTCAGTTTCAGGTTATGAAGCTCCAGCACAATATCGCAGTGTATGCCTTGCCAAGAAGGTTTAAATCTCATTTAAATTTGGGCTAAAAAAACCCTGCTGTCATTAAAGGAAAAATGATTGAAAAGGCCGTAAAATCACTTTTATTCATGTTACACTCCTAAAGAGTTCATCCATGGGGGGAAACAACAGCACTTTTGCAGTAGTTGGTATTTCTTAGAGGAGAGAAGGATTTTGACTTCAAGGCACCTCCCAACAGACAGGAGTGTACCTGACATTGGACGTGTGTGTGAGGGTTTGCCGAGCAGAGTTGCCACCTGCATGACTCCCATTTTCATGATTATTTTATTCTACATTTCTCTTATTTTAATATGTCTAGAAGTCACTTCTTCTTTAACTCTCCCAGCTATATTTATGCTCTTGCTCCTCTAGAGCTCTCACCTTCATATGCAAGTTCAGAATTGCAACCGTGAAAGGTCCAGCTCTGCCCGTATTGAATTCAGCTGAGGAGTGGCTGTTGATTTCAGCGTCGACATGCATACAGCCTAAAATGATTTCATGCCTTTTTCTCCCCAACATCCATCTCTGTTGAAAGCAGATAAAAATCAAACACTTTCCACTCAGTACGCACACACAGTAAGATATTATTAAATGTTGTCACAGCAACCGGTGCAACACTGAGTTTGTAGAACGACAAATGCTTGACTCCTCAACACGCTGAAATCACTTTGGAAATCGACACCACAGTCAGGGAATAGTTTTGTTTGCAAATTAGGAATGCAAAGAAGGCTGCGGTAAATTAAAAACTGTAAGCTGAGCTCTTGGGATCGGGACCAATTTTCTGTTCTGCATGTGGTCAGCACCTAGCTGAAGGGGTCCTGTACAGCTACTGCTACCATATTCTTCGTTGGCTATCGTCATCTTTTGGCAAGGATAATAGTGGTAAATATATCCTTCTTTGCAGAAAATTGGAGGTAAGTCATAAAGGTCTTGTTTTCCTGGTGATAGAGCACAAAGCAAGTTAAACATTTGGAGTTAATACCCTTATAGAAAGCTGTGAAGAGATTGCTCTCTGCCATTGTGGTGCTAAATAGCCGACAAGCAATGGGAATCCGTTCCTCGGAAAATACGTCTCTCCAATGTCTAACACAAACCCCACTCTTGTTATGGTACAAGAGCGTGAAGCCTTTCAGCACACAGCAAACAGAATATCTATGCACATCTATTAGACAACAACTTCTTTGTATAGCCTTGCATGGTGCTGTAGGCCTTTTCTTATAGAAGCAAATATGGAACAGCTCCATAATTCTGTGGGAGACGTTTTCCTGTTGGATTGCCAAGTTGTAGTTCAAATTCCCACCGAGAGGTCCATTTTGGGTAAGAAAGAGATGGAGGTGGTGGGTCTGGGAAGACAAGTACAAAGGGAAGATGAATACACACTGAACCAGAAGTAAAAGCACCTCGTTTTCATAGGAAATGGGCCGATCCTTAATTGAAAGTGGAATAACAAAGTATTTATGGGTACACGGCAACTGTTACACAGAAGGGACTGAAAAGGTTCCTGAATGTCTTTGGGATCTATGTTCCCAGCAAAGAAGTAACAAAGACTCATTGATGTGAGAAGAGGGGGAAGTTTTTAATAGAGGAATCCCAGGAGCCAGCCAAAGAAGCATTATCTTGTATTAAAAAAATCTGCAAATAATGAAATTCAGAGGAGAGAGAAGCCAATTTTCTTCTTTGCTTGGCCCATGAAATTAGTAGCAAATAAAAGAAGAAACACGTGTAAAAAAAACTGGAGACTAAATCTTCCCAACAACATTCAGCTCAGGGTATGCTGTTCAGAAGAGTCCAGGGGTCTGTGTTCAGAAATGCTGAACAGGTTCAGCTCTTCTTCATCCCAACAGGAGCTGTGAATTCTTAGAGCTTCGGAAAATGAAGTCCCCAGGCTGCATATGATTTTTTTCTCCCAGAACTCAGACTCCCACCATGAAACTAACTGATGCCAAGCAGGAACATTGTCATCTGAGATCTCACATTGCAAAGCAATGCGAACGGGCACTAGGACTTATGGGAACCTGCCACAGCAGCAGAAATCACATTTCCGGTACAGAAATAAAATGAAAAAGCAAGGTAACCTGTCGGACTTGGGTGAGGTGAAGCAGCACTGACAGGCAGAGGGGAGAAAAGAACGACTTTGAGCCTCTGTTGGATAGAATAAGTATGTTTTCTTGAAACAGAGGTGAAAACAAGAACCAGTAAGAAATGAATGAGGTACCATTCCACCCCCCGATGTCATTTGTTTGGGGGACAGAGTAACCTCATACGTTCCTCCCATGGAAGACAGAGATTGCAACTTCCATATGGATTTTTCTTTCTTGGCTTAGTTTATGCTTTTCTGGGGTGCAGATGCTGGCTGTGACAGAGACAGGGCTTTCCTTCCTGCACGTGATGCCAAAGTACGTCTGAAACCGATACTAGTGCCTTAGAAGTGATTTGCAGAGATTTTTTTTACTGTCTTTGTGCCTCCGTGGGCTGCCCAGCCTTCCGGTTACCAAGCAAATCCCCGTTCAAAACAAGCACTTTCGAAGTGGATCTTTGAACCTGCCGGACTGCACGGTTTCTCCCATGCCACTTCTGATCCATTGTACAAATACAAATTTTGGCACGTGCACAGCATTATAAACTGCATAATTGTTTTTATTAGAGGTCTGTGCGTTTGGAGGTACCTGTGCTTTAATTACGCTTGGCAAGCCTCCAGGAAAACTCTTCTAAAATGTATTGCTTGCAGAGCCTTAGTCGGGCCACCCACAATGACAGCTTTTATTTTCCTTCTATTAGTGATGGACATTTTCATTTGGTTTTGGTCTGGGTGTGTGAAGGAGCCCCCGTGTACCGGGCTGCACTTCCCCCTGGTTGCTTTCCAGCCAGAGTGTGTCTGGACACTGTGGCAGCAGCTTGTGACATTTGGATCCCAGCCAAGCGAATGCCGTTTGCAAAGTTTTTAGGTTGTCTTTCTGGCTTCCTTTGTCTCCCCTCCCCCTTTTTAAAAATTGCTGGTGATACCGAAAAGGCAAGTCAGTTAATCTCTTTGAAAATCTGAGCGTTCCCCTGCAGCGCTACCCGAGACGGCACCATGGAATGGGGCTCTGCGGAGTCCCCGTGTGTCGTTGGCGAGACCCCGCGCCGAGGTGGGGTTAGTTCTGCTCCTGAACCCACGTCTGTGGTGTCGCAGGACGGAGTGAGCACAATGGGAACGAGTCAGCAGGAGAGCTGGAACTTCACACTCCTTGCCAGAAAGTAGGATGTCCAGCTAGCACAAATAAATGTCTAGAACTAATCAAATTAGGATGGGCATGCTGTGCAATACAGAGCAATGCATGTAAGCAGAAAATTGTGTGTGATATTTGTAAGCAAAAGCATTTACTTGGGGCTATAACAGCCCAGTGCTACGTGCAAATTGGGTGAGGGAGAAAGGTAAACATTGTTTCTTTGATTTCCTTGGGAGTTAGGGTACAGCAGGAATGCTGGATCAAGCTCCTTTTCCAGTGGCTGTGATTAAAAAACTATGTGAAATGAATTTAGAGGCTTATTGACAGAAAATATTACTGTAAATGGTGGTGAAAGCCTATTCCATGGAGATTACTCTTTACTGCATGGAGCTTGCCAGAATTTATAGGATACACACTGAAAACTGTGGGTTTAGAGACCATTTGAGGAAATAATTTCAGCCCTAACACCATGTTTTGAGGCTTCTGCAGAAAGCAAGATTTAATACAGAAACCGGTGAGACAGTGGAATTCTATTCTGTGAACTTTCAGTCCCTTTAAGAACAGGAATGAATGGAGGAACCACACTAAGTCAGCCTCTAGATGTTTTTGTTACCTGAAATAGAGTTACCTCTGAACAGACCAAGCAGTGGCATGGTAGAGCCCATGCCATGTGTCACCGGAGAATGCAATTAGCCATCAAGCAAACACAACTTTATTACAGGAGCTCATATTACGAACTCAATGCTGGTTAGAAAATGCAGAAATCTGCTCTTAGGAAGACACCACACCAGTGTTTTCTGTTCCTGTGAGTACAGTAGTCAGCTTCAGAGTCACAGAAGCAAAGACAGATGTCCTCATCATTCCCTTCTCTGAGACTTGCTTTTTAAAATCGGGGGAGGATGTGGTGTAGGAGCAGATCTGCTGCTAGCAGGTATGACAGTACCATCTAGTGCTTTATAAACCTATTCCACGGAAGTAAGAGCCAGGGATAATGCTGTTCCAGCTGGAGAGGGAGCTGAACAGTGCCCTCAGACCAGGAGCCTGTTGGGATGCGTCCTGTTCCAGCTGTGCCCTGTGCCATACCTGAGGTGCTCCCTATGGCAGGAAGGTGTGCCACAAACTCTTTGCTTGCAGCCTTCTTTCTGCAGGAGGGATCCCTCTGGTAGGAAGGACACAGTAGACCATCTTAGAATCATAGAATCATAGAACAACCAGGTTGGAAGGGACCCATCGGATCATCGAGTCCAACCATTCCTATCAAACACTAAACCAAGTCCCTCAAGACCTCATCCACCCGTCCCTTAAACCCCTCCAGGGAAGGTGAATCAACCACCTCCCTGGGCAGCTTATTCCAATGCCCAATGACCCTTTCTGTGAAAAACTTCCTCCTAATCTCCAGCCTAAATCTCCCCTGGGGGAGCTTGAGGCCATTCCCTCTCGTCCTGTCCCCTGTCACCTGGGAGAAGAGGCCAGCTCCCTCCTCTCTACAACCTCTTCTCAGGGTCCTTAGCTCATGCAGCCAGAGGAGCTATGATCATTTAGAGCACCTGAAAGGATCTGGCCTCTTCCTAAACCCTGTGGTGTTGAGCGAGTTTAGATACCGCATGAACAGTTATGTAAATGTACTTTGATTCCAGATGACTCCGCCCCTGCTTCGTCTCTATGAACCCTTCTACCAGTTCTTTTTGCGACTTGCTCTCATTTTTTTTCAGCTAGAGGTTTTGTCCTGCTGCAGCTGCGTAACAGTTGCTGAGTTCTTTAGACAAATCAGATAAATTCACAAAATGCCTTCAGATTATTGAACAAATAATACAAAAGGAAAGAAAAGCTTCCTCAGCAGTTGTGGGATGTACGGAGCATAACCAACTTCAGAGCATAACTTCGCTTTGGATCCTCTTCAGCTTGGGATAATGAAGAACTTGGTGGGTTTTGAAGTCCACCGACTTACTCTAAACAGGGTAATTTTCATTTGTAAAGGGGTTTCAAGAAGCCTTCTCCACAAGGAGTTTCACCTAGCATGTGGTTAATCATCTCACACTATAAATGAAGGCAAAGGGCTTCTGTGCTTCAAAGAAATGAAACATCTTCCCTAGGATAAATACAAAGAGAACATGAAGATTGAGATGGAAGAATCCTATGAGTGCTTACATGTATCCCGAATAACCCAACAAGTATGTCATTCAGTAAGAAATAGCCCCAGAAACAGTTAAGTGGGAATGGAGAGTTGCAGAAACTGAAGGCTGAATTAGCAAGAGCCCCATATGCTCTGATTCTACTCTGTGTATTCGCTCAGTACGATGTGGCTACCTGATTAAAACAAGCCCTTACTGCACTGCTTTTTCATTGGAAGCACTTGGCTTTCAGTCATCCCATTGTACATTATTTAAAGTTGGTATGAACCGTTCAAATCAATTTCTAATACAAATATATCTGAAAAAAAATCTAGGTTGGCAGAGAAAGTGGTGGCAGCTGTCAGACAACAGACTGACTCATCTCACTCATCTCAGTGGTCACAAATGTCTCACATGATAAAGAATTTCTTCTAACAAAGAGAGTAAAACAAACACAATACTGTGTTAATTCAGGGAATATTCTTCCTGCATGTCTGTCAGTCCTGATAATGTGAGTTCTGCGTGAATCTATCAGGATGGCCGGGACAGCATAGTTCTTGGAGAAAAATGTCTATAGAAATGCATGAGACAAGGGGATTCAGAAAGAGAGAGTTATTAATAATCCATTTTCTTCAATGAACTAACAAGTGGAAAAAAGAACATCCAAGTTCTTTGCATCTAGACATCAAGACAAGGAACACAACTCATGCAGGTGTGATCCGTCCCGGATGGGTGGATGGGTAGCCCTGGTGGAACTCAGGCTGTAGCCTTGCAAGCTTCAATATGATAATGAAAGTGAAACAGTAATTCATAGAATGATAGAATCATAGAACAACCAGGTTGGAAGGGACCCATCGGATCTTCTAGTCCAACCATTCCTATCATGCTAGTATTGGGTAGCAAGCCCCTTACTTCCCGTTGCAGGTTGAAGAGAAATCCGACTTCCAGAGCCGTGGTGCCTGAACAATCTCCTTATGCCCATGATCCCTCCCCAAGACCTTGTCTGTAGAGCAATGCTGCTTATGGGTGGCTGCTTCTATGGGGTCCTCCCCTTTTTTGTGTTCACTGGTGGTGGAGGAGTAGGCAGAAGACAATTGCAGCAGAGGGATAGAAACAAGCAGAGGGAGAGAGAGACCTACTGAAAACATGACAAAACTGATAAGCATTGAAAAGTGACAGTGGCATCCAACAGTATACAGCTCAGGGAAAATAGAGACTAGTCCAATAACAGTGTGGTGTGGTCATGGTTATCTCTGCAGGAAGATATGCTTGGTGGTCATCTGAGCTGGGAATGGCTGGGGGACCCCTCTGACTGCAGTTTGCAGTGCTGCTGACTGTGGAGCTTTATTTCTCTGATGTTTTGCATGGTAACTATGTTTGCACATGGTAACGAGCTGCCTGCGGGATTCTCTGATGTTTATGACCATCACTGCTGGGATCTTGATTGACTTGGGGAGCAAAGTACGGTGTTGTCTGAGCACGTTAACTTATCAGTGTTGCTGCCTACAGGCCAAGAAAGGTTGGGGTCCCCTGCCTAATGCCAACTCAAATTTGGATGCGTGTCATTTAGAGTCAGGCAAAGCAGTGTCACATCGTTTTTTTTCTTTGATCATAGTCAGAAACTATAAATCCCCAGGGTGAAACCTTAACTCCACCGACATCAAGAGCAAAACTCCTTTCGGTGGTGCTAGGTTTATGGTGAAAGTCATCTTTTTTTTTTTTTTTTCTTAAACAATTCTTGTAGTTCTCAGAGACTGTATTTATTTCCCTCCCCTCACAGCAAAAAACATGAGTCTTCACAGTCAGTATTGTACTGACAACAGCCAGGTCTGTCTGTTCAGGGTATTGAAGGCTGATAATAAAGTTGCAGCCCATTAATGTAGTATTTTTCTCCTGATTTTTGCACTGCACAGCATCTTGTATGTGTTCTGCTGCACTGGGACGATCGCAGACCTGCAGCAGCTATTCCAGCTGAAGATGCTCAGTGGGAGGTGGCAGGTGCATTGCTACAGAAACTATATGAAGACCTTTACGTCATCTGTTCAGCAAGGTGAGACTGTAAAACGCGCTGGGACATAGTGAGGGGTGAAGGAGGAATCCCACACCTGGGAGCTTATTTAATGTTTAAAGATGGGAAATGCTTTAGGAGGGAAAATGTGTCTGATCTGTCTAATCCACTGCCCCAAAAGAGTTACATCCTTGGTGAAGAAGGGAGGTAGAGGAGGTGCCCTCCAGCTCACCTCAGCTCCTGTTGCTCTCTCCACCCTGGTGCCAGCTGGAGTAGCGAGGCACTTCCAGTGGATAAAACCAACATGTGTCTGTGGTGTGACCCTGGGACAGGGGATTGAGAGAGCCTGGACAGCAGCACATCCCAGACAACTCTCTAGCCCAAAGGGAGATGACAAAGTGAGGGAGGCCTCTCCAAGGGCAGCCAGAACCATCAGAAACAAGTTCTGATGTTCAAACCCAGAACGGATTAGTCTCATTCACTTAAACATTTCAGTTTGCATTCAGATTTTCAGATCCTTGGTCCTTTGCTGAAACTTTGTGTAGAAGGGACGATTTAATTTGAGAGCAGGGAGTCAGGACCGGGACCTGGAGCTGTTTGGCTCGGCACACGTAAGCCACTGAGCACGGGTCAGCTCCTTTGCGGACAGCAGTGTTTGGGATTCAGGAACACAGCTGGGCTCTCACAACTCTGTCTCCTCTGCAGGCAGCCTAACCTTTATCTGGCTTGCTTGTTTGTTTGTTTGTTTGTTTGTTTGTTTGTTTGTTTTCCTGCGAAGCTACCTTAGCAAAAGCAGCATGGCCTCCCTCAGTGGATGGGGCTCTGGGCTCTGCCCACTGGCAGCATCACCATGGCCCTTTGGGCTGACCCAGCCCAGTCCTCTGCCGCCATACAGCCCAGTCCTGCTCCCCCCCAGCCCCACGCCCCTCACCATGGCCGCAGGTGCACAGGCACCACGGCCCTGTCCCCATCCCTGTCCTCACTATGATGGCTGCACGTGTGCAGGTATCGCTGCCCCGTCCCTGTCCTGTTCCCTGTCCCTGTCCACAAGAAGGATGTTGAGGCTCTGGAGTGAGTCCAGAGAAGAGCAATGAAGCTGGTGAAGGGGCTGGAGAACAGACCCTATGAGGAGCATCTGAGAGAGCTGGGGGTGTTTATCCTAGAGAAGAGGAGGCTGAGAGGAGACCTTATTGCCCTCTACAACTACCTGAGGGGAGGTTGTGTAGAGGAGGGAGCTGGGCTCTTCTCCCAAGGGACAGGGGACAGGACAAGAGGGAATGGCCTCAAGCTCCGCCAGGGGAGATTTAGGCTGGAGATTAGGAGGAAGTTTTTGACAGAAAGGGTCATTGGGCATTGGAATAGGCTGCCCAGGGAGGTGGTTGATTCCCCTTCCCTGGAGGTGTTTAAGACACGGGTGGATGAGGTGCTGAGGGACATGTTTTAGTGTTTGATAGGAATGGTTGGACTCAGAGATCCGATGGGTCTCTTCCAACCTGGTTGGTTGTTCTGTGATTTCCCAGACCCTGCCCCTCTCCCGCTATCTCTCTGCCCCTGTTCCTCTCCTTGTCCCAGTCCTTCTCCCTGTCCCTCTCCCCACCGTCCTTTCCCTGTCCCCCTCTCCTTGTTCCACTCCTTCTATCTTTTTCTGTCCCTGTCCCCCCTCTATCTACCCCTCTCTGTCCCTGTCCCTCTCCTGGTCCCTGCTCTTTGTCCTCCTCCCATCCTTGTCCCCCCTCCTATCCCTGCTCCCCTTGTCCCTCACCTGTCTCTGTCCCATCCTGTCCCTCTCCCTCTCCCTCTCTGTCTACTTCTATCTCTATCTCTCCCTCTCCTGTCCCTCTCCCTCTAACTCTCCCTGTCCCCTCTCTCCCCATCCCTCTCCCATCCCTCTCTCTCTATTCCTCTTCCCTCTCATGGTCCCTGTTTGTGTCTCCTCTCTCTGTTCCCTGTCTCTGTCCTTGTCCTGTCCCTCTCCTTCTCCCTGTCCCCTCTTTTTCTCTCCCTGTCTGCTCTCCCTCTCCGTTTCCCTCTGCCTGTTCCCCCCTTTTCTGTCCCTCTACCAGCCCCCACCCTTCTCCCCTCTCCTTCTCCCCATCCCCTTCTCCTTGTCCCTCTCCCCTTCACCCTCTCTCCTGTCCCCTTATCCCCATCTCCCTGTCCGCTCTCTGTGATCCCTCTCTCTCTATTCCTCTCTCCTGTCCCTGTCTTCTCTCTCCTGTCCCTGTCCTTCTCCCTGTCCCCTCTCTCTTTCCTTCTCACTGTCCGCTCTCCCTCTCTGTTTCCCTCTGCCTGTCCTCCCTTCTCTCCTGTCCCTTTCCCCATACCATTCCCTCTCCCCTCTCCTCCCTGTCCCTGTCTCCCGTCTGCCTTTCCCCGTCCTCATCCCTGTCCTTGTCCCTCTCCCTCTTCCCTGTCCTTGTCCCTCTCCCATCTGTGTCCATCTCTGTCCCTCTCCCTGTTCCCTGTCTCTGTCCCTCTCCCATCCCTGTCCATCCCTGTCCATCCCCGTCCATCTCCCTGTCCCCTCTCTCTTTTCCTCTCCCTGTCCGCTCTCCTTCTCCCCCTCTCTCCTGTCCCCTTTTCCCGTCTTTTTCCCTCTGCCTGTCCCCGCCTCTCTTTCCTGTCCCTCTCCCCTCTCCTTCTCCCTGTCCCTGTCTCCTGTCCGCCTTTCCCTGTCCTCATCCCTGTCCTTGTCCCTCTCCCTGTTCCCTGTCCCTGTCCCTCTCCCTGTTCCCTGTCCTTGTCCCTCTCCCTCTTCCCTGTCCTTGTCCCTTTCCCTGTTCCCTGTGTCCCTCTCCCATCCCTGTCCATCCCCGTCCATCTCCCCGTCCCCTCTCTCCTTTCCTCTCCCTGTCCGCTCTCCTTATCCCCCTCTCTCCTGTCCCCTTTTCCCCTGTCTTTTTCCCTCTGGCAGTCTCCGCCTCTCTTTCCTGTCCCTCTCCCCTCTCCTTCTCCCCGTCCCTGTCCCTCTCCTGTCCTGTCTCCCTCTCTTCCTCTCTCCCTTCTCCCCGTCTCCCTGTCCGCTCTCCGTGTCCCCTCTCTCTCTCTCTTCCTCTCTCCAGTCCCGTCTCTGTCTCTCTCCTGTCGCTGTCCTCTGTCTCCTGTCCCTGTCCTCTCTCTCCTGTCCCTGTCCTTCTCCCCGTCCCCCCCCTCTCTTTCCTTCTCACTGTCCGCTCTCCCTCCCTGTTTCCCTCTGCCTGTCTCCCCTCTCTCTCCTGTCTCTTGCCCGTCCCTCTCCCCTGTCCCCTGTCCCCGTCTCCTATCGGCCGCTCCCCGTCCCTGTTCCCTGCCTCTGTTCTTCTCCCTGCTCCCTCTCTCCGTCCCTCTCCCACCCCTGTCCCTCTCCGTCGATCTCCCTCTCCCCTCTCTCTTTCGCTCTCCCTGTCGCCCTCTCTCCTGTCCCCTTTTCCCCCGTTTCCCTCTGTCAGTCTCCGCCTCTCTTTCCCGTCCCTGTCCCCTCTCCTTCTCGCCGTGCCCTCGGCTGTCCCGTCCCGCGTCCCCGTGCGGCTGTGTGGCTGTGCCGGTGCCCGTCGGAGCCGCGGCTGCGGTCCCGCCCCGCCCAGGTGTCCGGGCCCCGCCCCCGGCAGTGGCCGCGCTGCGGGCGCCGCTGTGGCACCTGCGTGCGGGGGGCGATGCGGGGGCTGCGGGCTGCGAGCGGCTCCCCGGCTCCGCCGAGCCTCGGCCGCCGCTCCGCCGGGCCGGGACCGCCCCGCCGCCGCCGCCGCCGCCGCTCCGCCCGGACGGCCCCCGCCGCCCCCTTCTCGCTGTCGCCGCTGCGGACCCTGCGGCTCTGCTGCCTCTGCTGCCTGGCCCACGCCGCCGCCCTCGCCCGCGGAGCCGGCGACGTCGACCGGGGTGCGTATCGGGGCCCCGCGGGGCGGGGGGCGTGAGGGAACGGGGCTGCGGGGCTGGAGCCGGCCCCCTACCTGTGCCCCGGGTCGCTCCGGTGCAGCGAGGCGGTAAGGGCTGAGCGCTCCGAGAGAGCTCCCACACAGCCCTGGGGAGCTCCACCGCCTCTGGATCCATCCCTGTACCTGTGTCCCTGGGTGCTCACTCCTATGGAGTGAAGCTGTAAGGGCTAGATGCTTTAAGACAGGGCTCCCACACAGCCCCAGGAAGCTAGACTGGGTCTGGATCCGACCCTGTACCTGTGTGGTGGGTGCTTGTCTCCAAGGACTGAGGGTTTTAAGGGAAGCAGTGGTGCTGATTGAGGGACAAGCAGGCTGGCTGCTCTAAGACAGGGCTCCCACACAGCCCTGGGGAGCTGGACCAGGTCTGGATCCATCCCAGAACCTGTGTGCAGGGGTACTCAGTATGGTGTAGTGAGGCTTTAGAGGGAAGAACTCACACAGCCCCAGGGAGCTGGACTGGGGCTGGATCCATCCCTGTACCTGTGTCCCTGAGTGCTCGCTCCTATGGAGTGAGGCTTTAAGGGCTGGTTGCTCTAAGACAGGGCTCCCACACAGCCCCAGAGAGCTGCACTGGGTCTGGATCCGACCCTGTACCTGTGTGTGTGGGTGCTTGTCTCCAAGGACTGAGGGTTTAAAGGGGAGCAGTGGTGCTGGTTGAGGGACGGGCAGCAAAAGCAGGCTGGATGCTCTAAGACACTGCTCCCACACAGCCCCAGGGAGCTGGACTGGGTCTGGATCCATCCCTGTACCTGTGTCCCTGGGTGCTCGCTCCTATGGAATGAGGCTTTAAGGGCTGGCTGCTCCTGGGCAGAGCTGAAACCAGCCCCAGGGAGCTGGACCGGGGCTGGATTCATCCCTGTACCTGTGTGCGTGAGTGCTTGTCTCTGTGGACTGAGGGTTTAAAGGGAAGCAGTGGTGCTGGTTGAGGAACGTACCACAAACGCAGACTGGCTGCTCTAAGACAGGGCTCCCACACAGCCCCGGGGAGCTGGACTGGGGCTGGATCCATCCCTGTACCTGTGTCCCTGGGTGCTCGCTTCTATGGGGTGAGGCTTTAAGGGCTGGCTGCTCTAAGACAGGGCTCCCACACAGCCCCGGAGAGCTGGACTGGGGCTGGATCCATCCCTGTACCTGTGTGGGTGGGTGCTTGTCTCTGAGGTCTGAGCGTTTAAAGAGAAGCAGTGGTGCTGGTTGAGGAACGTGCCGCAAAAGCAGGCTGGCTGCTCTTTGACAGGGCTCCCACACAGCTCCGGGGAGCTGGACTGGATCCTGTACCTGTGTGCAGGGGTGCTCGGTATGGTGGAGTGAGGCTTTAGAGGGATGAGCCCACACAGCCCCAGGGAGCTGGACTGGGGCTGGATCCATCCCTATACCTGTGTCCCTGGGTGCTCGCTCCTACGATGTGAGGCTTTAAGGAATGGCTGCTCTAAGACAGGGCTCCCACACAGCCCCAGGGAGCTGCACTGGGTCTGGATCCATCCCTGTACCTGTGCCCGGGGATCGTTCCAACACAGCGGCGCTTTAAGGGCTGCCTGCTCCTGGGCAGAGCTGAAACCAGCCCCGGGGAGCTGGACCAGGTCTGGATCTGACCCTGTACCTGTGTGCGTGGGTGCTTGTCTCCGTGGACTGTGGTTTTAAAGGGAAGCAGTGATGCTGGTTGAGGGACGGGCAGCAAAAGCAGGCTGGCTGCTCTTTGACAGGGCTCCCACACAGCTCCGGGGAGCTGGACTGGGTCTGGATCCATGCCTGTACCCATGTGTCTGGGTTGCTTGTCTTCATAGACTGAGGGTTTAAATGCTGGCTGCTCTCTGACCTAACTGTCACACTACAGTGTTCACCGGTGACAGCCCCAGGGAGCTCAGCCGAGGTTTGTATCCATCCCTGTACCTGTGTGCGAGGGAGCCTGTCTTTGTGGATTGGGGGCTTAAAGGGGAGCAGGGACGTGGTTGGGGAACATGAAGCAAAGAACAGGTTGGGTGCTGTTTGACAGAGCTCACACACCACAGTGACCGCAGGTGACAGCAGCAAGGAGCTGGATCAGGGTTTGTATTCATCTCTGTATCTGTATGTCTGTGTGTGTGTGTGCACTTGCTTTGGTGGATTGAGGCTTTAAAGGCTGGCTGCTCTTTGACCTAACTCTCACACTGCAGTGTTCACCGGTGACAGCCCCAGGGAGCTCAGCCAAGGTTTGTATCCATCCCTTTACCTGAGTGCGAGGATGCTGGTCTTCATGGACGGAGGGTTTAAAGGGAAGAAGACGCAGTGCTGGGGAACATGAAGCAAAAGCAGATTAGATGCTATTTGACACAGTTCATGCACCGCAGCACCAGGGAGCTGGACCAGGGGTTGTATTACTCTGTCTGTAACCGGGTGCTTGCTTGGTGGACTCGGGTTTACAGGCTGGCTGCTCTTTGACAGAGCTCACACACCACAGTGCTCACCAGTGGCAGCACTGGGGAGCTGTACCGGGGTGGTGATCTTGGTCTGTACCTGTGTGCATGGGTGCGTGTCCTCATGGACTGAGGGTTTAAAGGGAAGCAGTGGCACTGTTGGGGAATATGAAGCCAAAGCAGGCTGGATGATGTTTGACAGAGCTCACTCACCACAGTGTTAGCAGCCACAGCTCTGGGGAGCTGGGTCAGGGTTCATATTCATCTCTGTACGTGCGTGTGTGGGTACTCGCTTTGGTGGACTGAGGGTTTAAAGGGAAGGAGCCACAGTGCGGAGGAACGCGGAGCAAAAGCAGTTAGATGTAGCCCTCAGACTGCAGTGCTCACCGGTGATGGCACCAGGGAGCTGGACCAGGGGTTGTAGCATCTCTGTATGTTTGTGTGGGGTGCTTGTCTTCATGGACTGAGGGTTTAAAGGCTGGCTGCTGCTTGACAGAGCTCACACACCACAGTGCTCACCAGTGACAGCACCAGGGAGGTGGACCAGGGTCTTGAACTCATCTCTGTACCTGTGTAGCTGATTGTCCTCATGGAATGAGGGTTTAAAGGGAAGCGGTGACACTCTTGGGGAACATGAAACAAAAGCAGGCTGGATGCTGTTTGACGTAGTTCATACGCCACAGCACTGGGGAGCTGGGCCAGGGTTTGTATTATTCTCTCTGCATCGGTGTGTGTGTTTGATAGGAATGGTTGGACTTGATGATCTGATGGGTCCCTTCCAACCTGGTTGTTCTATGGTTCTGTGGTTCTATGGATGCTTGCTTGGTGCGCTGAGGGTTTAAAAGTTGGCTGCTCTCTTGACAGAGCTCACACCCCACAGAGTTCACCAGTGACAGCACCAGGGAGCTGGGCCGGAGCTTGTATTGTTCACTCTGTACCTGCGTGCGTAGATACTTGTTTTGGTGGACTGAGTGTTCAACGGGAAGAAGCCACAGTGCTGGGGAACACAAAGCAAAAGCAGATTGGCTGCTGTTTGACAGAGCTCTCATGCTGCAGCGCTCAACCCCAGGGAGCTGGGCCAGGGTTTGTATCGTGCTCTGTACCTGTGTGCACAGACGCTTGTTTTAGTGGACTGAGGGTTTGAAGGGAAGAAGTGTCGCTGTTGGGGAACGTGCAGCGGAGGCAGGTTGGTTGCTGTTTGACACAGCTCACACATAGCAACGTTCACCACTGACAGCAGTGGGGAGCACCGGGGTTTGTATCCCACTGTCTGTATCTATGAGCGCTTTGATGCACTGAGGCTTTAAAGGGGAAAAGCTGTGGTGTTGGGGAGCATGAGGCAAAGGCAGGACGGCTTGTCCTGTGCCTGGTGTGAAAGCTGAAAGAGGCAAAGCAAATGAATGAGATGATGAATGCATCCACATTTCCAGTCATGATTAGAAAGGTGAATGTGTGTGTAGCCACAACAAAATCTTGTGTGTGTTGGGAGAGCGCTGAGCCAAAAGCAATGAAAAGATTTGGGTGGGTGAGCGGAAGAAGCTGTGCAATGCAAGCTAAGGGAAAACAAACCTGGAGAGAGCAGACCAGGGTGAGTGAGAGCTCAGGAGGTGTTTGTTCCCAGGCTTCAGGGACTAACACGGAGATGCTGATGGCTTTGGGAAGTTTGAAGTGTGTTTTTTATTGGGTGTGAGTGGAAACAAAGTACAATAGGGAGCTACACCAGGGTGCAGAAAGGAAAACTTTCTTGCACCCTCTTGCCTGCTCACTGGGGGATTCCCTCACTGCAGCAGCTGCTTGCAAGTTTTGGCCATGGCTTGCTGAGCTCCTCAGCTTCTGCCGTTGATTAACACCACTTGAGGAAAGGGAAAGTTCTTGATGTGTTGTTTCCACTGTCTAAGGCAAAACAACCTACCACTAGTTGTGTTTTCAGGTTAATGTGCATCCAATAAAGGCTGCTCAGGCAAAGGGATTGATAGTTCTTGCAACGTCTGTTCCAACACAAGGAGGGAGTTTTCCTTTGTTACAGTGTTATTTCAATTTAGGATGAGAGGTGAATTGTTTTACTGTCAAACGCATGGACGTCTTTAAGTAGTCACAGAGAAATACAGCTCCAAACCGTCATGGGGCTGGGGAGCAGTTTATTCAGCATACTTACTCGTAGGACCAGGAATAGGTGCAAAGGTCTGAGTTCAGCAGACGGCTAAAATTCAGGCCCAGCTTCCAGGATCCCAGTAATCCCTGTATGGCTGGGTCAGCAGCAGCGCTCATGTGCTTCCAGCTGGGCACTTGCTTGGCAGCTAGCTGAATCAGGGCCTCTATTTTTGACTGTCTGTGGTAGTTGAGAGTAGATCTCAGTCTTCTCCTCACGAAGAGTTTTGTGATCGCCCCCATATTTTATCTCAAACAATAATGCTCTTTGAAGAGCAATGTCTCACTAGAGGTTATGAGGTAGGATGTAAGCTCTTTCTGCCGAAGGTCAGTTACAATTTGAAACTCGGTCTAATCAAGTCACTACAAAGAGATGAGGTCTCACTCTTTTAAGGCATTAATAAATTAATCCTTTAATCCATTTGAACAAATGGTACAGTTCCACAAAGTCTCGGTCGTGGTTACCCCCACAGAGATATAATATTTGCTGCATTCTTTGGGAAGGAAAATACTCTCAAACCAGAGCAGCCTTCACATTTGACAGCAATTAATACAGGGGGAGGGGAAAGCCTCCAGATCTGCTGGTGATGACAAATGTCTGCAGAAGAGCGATTGTGGGAATGTTCACAGCTATGTGAGCAAGTCTGCAGCTCGCAGTGGGGCAGAAAGGAAACAAACACTGTTTGAGAGCCTGTCTGACTGACGGGGGGAGCTTAGGCAGTCAAGCCGATGCACACACAGCCCGCGGAGCTTTTGGGCCCTTCCCTGAATGACGGGATGTTTCATGTCGTACTGCAAGCCTGGTGCTTACCGTGTTAGACTGATGCTCACTTTATTTATTGGATACAAAAGCTGATGGCTAACTTTGTGTCGTTACAGATTATGTGTTTGTGACCCCCGTCAAAGTGGATTCCAGTGGATCATACATTTCACACGATGTTTTGCACAGTACTAGGAGAAAGAGATCAACTCAGAGCTCAAAGAGTTCCTTGCACTACAGATTTTCAGCATTTGGACAGGAGCTTCACTTAGAACTTAAACCTTCGACCATTTTAAGCGACAGTTTTATTGTCCAGGTACTCGGGAAAGATGGAGTCTCAAATTCTCAGGAACGTGACATTGAGCAGTGTTTCTACCAGGGATTTATAAGGAATGATAGCACCTCCTCAGTAGCAATATCTACATGTGTAGGCTTGGTAAGTGTTTATTTAAAACGAATCAGTGTTAAACGTTTTTTCGTATGTGGTATCGTAGCTATAATCCATATAATACTGAGGATAACATACAGCACTTGGTGATTTTCCTAGTACCACTGGTTGCTGTTGCGTTTAACAGAAGAGGTTTGGTTATAGTCAGTGAACTCTGCATCACACCCTTTGTATTTTATATCACAGTCTTTCAGGACAAAAGCAGAGAACTGGCAGGTGGTCCTAGTAATTATCTTGTGGCAATTTTCATTTGTTATAGTTTGTGATAGTTTATACATTTTTTGCTTGCTCTTAAGTAAATGCTCTTCCTGTCTTTGAACTGCTGTGAAGAAAGGAAAAAAAAACAAATGAGAAAAAATGTGACACCTAAGTTTGTCAGCTGTTTTAAGGACAGGTGAATTTTCTAGCTCAGCAGGAGTTATGAGCCTATTTCCCTTCATTTCCTTTGACAATTCCAGCCTTATTCATGTTTGTAAGCCTTGTTTAGTTGATCTCTTATGAATGTGTTAAATATAATCATTGCCTATTTTCCATTTCTGGCTGCCATCCAAGTTACTGAAAAATTATCGCTTACAAATGATGTTTTCCAAATATGTTTTAAAGTGCTGATTGCCTGCAGAAAAGTCTTTATTGATGGAATTCAGAAGAGTCATCTGCAGAATTAATAGTTATTGATGGGTTTGAGGCTTAAGCCCTTGCACTCGCAGAGCTGTCTCCTGTGGATGCAGATTAAGGCAGTTGGTGTCGTAGTTAGGTAGATGAAGCTGTCTGTGTGCTTTGGGGTTGGCTAAGGTCCAGAGGATGTGTTGGTCACCCTCTAGCAATCTGTTTTGCAAAGGTACTTGTCCACAAGGGCTGTTGAACTGTGATGGGTCTTGAGAGGAGCACTTGAGACGCCCAGTGCTTCCTTTGAAATAGTAATCAGTGACTTGAGAAGAGGCTGGTTTGTTAGAAGAGCTGTTGAATACTGATGACTGGTTGAAGGAGTCTGGATTATGTTTTGAATGCTCCACTTCTTTTCTCGGAAAGTTAGAGGAATTAGTATCTTACAGTTAGTTTGAACGGTTGCAAGCACGACTTTAGAGCAGGTGCCAGGAACCGGGATGAAGCTTTCTTTTGTTGTTGAAGTTGTGCTTGTAGTGCGGAACTGTTAATATCGGTGTGCGCAGTTGTTTCTGTGGAAGCTTGATTTTTACAGCTTCTAGCTTTTACCATATTTATTCAGGAAAACACCGTTTTCACTTCTTGCAGCGTTTCTCTGTTCGTCTAAGAAGTGCTCTACCAATGCACAAGAGTTACAGTTGGGTCACGTTTCATTTTTTAACATGC
Organism: Coccyzus lansbergi; assembly: GCA_033558105.1. Lineage (NCBI taxonomy): Eukaryota > Metazoa > Chordata > Aves > Cuculiformes > Coccyzidae > Coccyzus > Coccyzus lansbergi. The sequence continues at coordinate 855,129 of JAUMJK010000059.1, forward strand.
TTTGGGCTGAGTGAAGCTGGGCTTGTCAAGTCTTGTCTGGAGAAGGAAGGTTCAAGTCTGCCTCAGGTCACAGAGAAACAGAATGTGGTGATCTTAACTGAGGCTGAAATGGATCTTTTACCACTGTCTCGACACAGAGATTGTTATGACTGGTAAGCTGCCCTTAGAAAAGATCCAGAAACTGATGAAAGAGAAGAAATATTGTGGGATGGACAAATTTATTATTAATTTATTATGGCAGAACCTTTTTCAATGCCATCGGTTAGAATCTCTCTCTTTTTAACCAGTTCCAAGATTGAACAGATGTCACCTTAAATTGTTATTTTAAAGTGGTAAATGAAATAAACCTTTACTTATAATAATCTCCCGCAGAGTGTGTATCATAAATAAAGTGTAATTGTTCCTTTTGCCCTATCCATTTATTTCACTTAATGAAGCCCAGGCAAATTAGCAACAGCATTCTTAGTCTCTCAGTTTGCAAGGCTGCCTTCTTAAAAATGTGTCGTCAGCTGCCTGTAGTGACAGCCGCGTCATGTTTTACTGTGATCCAAATTCAGTAATCATATGTTAAGTCTGGAAACTGTGCTCTGATCAAGAGGGCCTTGTGAATAGCTTCTATATCCTCTTTGCACCAACTACTTTTGTCACTTGGTTGCCCTTCTTTCCTATTTGCTTTGTTCACTGCAATTAAACCGAAAGTGGTGTTTCTTCTATATGGTTGGTAGCACTAATCTTTCCATTGTTCCTTTCATTAGCAATAGCTTCTCCACAATAAAACTGCAGTGACCCAGTCTTTCAAGCCTGGAACACCACAATGTGATTTGGAAGCAATTGCATTTCAATAGACTACAGCGACTCTTTGATCTAATTTTTTTGGATGACCTAGAGTATTCAGTCGTTCAGCTGCTTGTTATCTGCTGTTGCCTGCAGAGGAGACTTTGTGGAGAGAGTCTACATGAAATGGTTTGTTAGGCGGGGGTGACCTTAAATTAACACTGGAAAGGAGCAAGGGTTTGTGGCGTTGGTATAGATCCGTTCAGAGATGCGTGTATCTTGTGTTTTCCTGGCTCAGTTGACAGTAAAGCCTTGCATGTTCATACCAACTTGTTGATTTTCGACCAGAAGTTTTCATTGGTGATTGCAATTTTCTTGACGTGTCAGAAGGCAAAACTGGATCCATGCTCTGTGTCTGAATCAGTACTCAAATACGTTGAATGAGCACTTCAGGAGAACATATCCAAGTTTCCTGTCTGTGCTGTCTCTTGCCTTTTCATCACCAAAGTGTTTAGGTGCTTTATCTTTCAACAGGAGACTTGCTTTCTTCTGTCTTCTGCCCTTTCCTGCTTCACTCAGCATCTGTTACTTGGTGGAGCATCTGTTACTCAGCAAGAAACTTGTGATTCTATTATTTTAAATGGAACTAACTTGTATGCAAGCAATCTTGTTTCCGTCTTCCTATGTGTCTGTTCCGCCAGCAGGCAATGGGTAGAAGCATCATACCTAGTGGCAAAAGGGTAAGGCAGTGTAATTAAAATTCAGACTGATCTGCATCACACAGGTTTCCTCAGTTGTTTTATCAAAAATGCTCAAAAGACGGGTGTGCTTTGGGTACGCTTTCAGAGAAATGTGTTCTGGACTCTCTGTGGGGAGTAGGATACATTCCCTCCAAACAAGTCCTGATATTTTTTCCTGTTTTGGTCAATATATTCTCACTCTCAAGGGTGTTTTCTTAACTCTTACATCTTTGCGTCAATTAGTTCATTTATGTTAGTAAGTACCAAACTAATTTCTGTCTCTGGCATCATCTTCATGTGGCCCAAAGAGAAATTAATGCAGGTTTTTCAACTCCTTTCTTCAGTGATGTTCATTATTACTTCTAATAAAACTCTCCTGTCACTCCAGCATGACTTCTTAGGTTTTCCTTCAACCCATTCTGTTCTCCCAGCTGACATATCAAGGCTGTCGGTTTCTCTTGCTGCTTCATCCTCTGTTTGTGTTCTCCAATTTAAGCTGCTCATAGTTCCCTGATGCATTTCCCCTCCAAATATATGACTTCAGCTAATTCTTACTTATTCTAGTGATATGTTTTTATCGCTGTTGTTACTTAGTAATACATTATTACTTACAATTGCCTTTAGATTTCTAATTGAGAGGCAAACTATGCCAAATCCACAGAGTGCAGGGGTGTTCAGATTTTCTGCGGGAGATTGTGCTGGCAGCTGTTAGAATAAGAAATTGCATTTAGAACTTACTCACTGCGGCCCTGCCTGTATTCCTGGAGCATTCCTCTTGCCTATCCTCACCCCCAAGATGTGCCATCTCATCTGCACCAAGTATGTGTGTTCATCATCCTTAACTCGGCTTTCATGATGATATTTTCTCTAAAAGCCACAGTATTGTCTTCCTAATCAGGGTATGAAATGTATGTTGTTAGCTTCTTTACGTGCTAGTTTTTGTCTTCTTTCTGACTCTATATGTGATTTACGTTAAGCCTACGTATTCATAAAGCGAGCTGTTTGCAGTCGCAGAGTAAGCCAGGGCAGGATACAAGAGAACCCAGAGCTGTCAAGAGTCCAGTTGTGTTCTAGATACATTCTTAACTATCCTATAACTGTAACTTTAGGAGCAGAAGTCACATACTTCTCATGAACAAGAACTCTCTCTTACAAAGGGAGGTTATTCTCCCTCCGTACTCAACACTGGTGAGGCCGCTCCTTGAATCCTGTGTTCAGTTGTGGGCCCCTCACCACAAGAAGGATATTGAGGCTCTGGAGCGAGTCCAGAGAAGAGCAACAAAGCTGGTGAAGGGGCTGGAGAACAGGCCTTATGAGGAGCGGCTGAGAGAGCTGGGGGTGTTTAGCCTAGAGAAGAGAAGAGACCTCATTACTCTCTACAACTACCTGAGGGGAGGTTGTAGGGAGGAGGGAGCTGGCCTCTTCTCCCAAGTGACAGGGGACAGGACAAGACGGAATGGCCTCAAGCTCTGCCAGGGGAGATTTAGGCTAGAGATTAGGAGGAAGTTTTTCACACAAAGGGTCATTGGGCATTGGAATAGGCTGCCCAGGGAGGTGGTTGATTCCCCTTCCCTGGAGGTGTTTAAGGCACGGGTGTATGAGGTGCTGAGGGACATGGTTTAGTGTTTGATGGGAATGGTTGGACTTGATGATCTGATGGGTCTCTTCCAACCTGGTTGTTCTATGATTCTATGAAAGTCAAGCAAGTTTATGCTACAGTCCAACACACGGCACTGAAAATAGCAAACAAAATAGATGAGTAGTTTATGGTTTTCCTTTTGTGGGGATGTTGCTGCTGTTTGGTGGAAGAGACAGGTGAAGCCATACAGCAGGAGCAAAATGTGCGCCCAGAGGAAGGGATCACATAGACAGTAGAAGGAACTGACCTGTTACGTTGCAGAGGACATGCGTGTGTATTTGGGGTCAGAGAGAAAATCAGTGCAGTTCAGTGGAATGATTCAGGTCCTTTAGAACTGTACGGTTCAGGGCAAATTCAGCCCTAAGCAAGTGCACCAGCATGTAGGCCTCAAGAGTTATACCTGCTTAAACGAGAGGTGAACACAAGCCGTTCTCTCCCTTCTAATTCTTTGCTTCAACTAGAAGAGTGGAGGCAGCTTCACGCGCTATTTAGGGCTCTCCTTTGTTTTTGGTAAGCTGTGATTGAATCTTCAATTATAAGGGGCCTCTTGTCTCAAGTTTTGTTGTGTTTGTTAGTGTCTAGTCAAGGGAAGAGAAAGGAGGGAAGGGTGAATCATGTTACGCTCACTGAGCTGTCAGAGGAGCCTGCAACTGAAGAAAGGGTTGGAGGTAGAACTGAGAGATAAAGAGGAGATGTGTTAATTCAGTGGAAGCTGTGTGTGCATGTCTCAGGGCAGGACTTTGCTCAAGGTATCAAAGAAGCCACAAAAGTAAAGCTTCTTAATGCAGTCTGGCCACCTAAGAGGCAGGCAGGCAAGGCAACTCGTCTACTCGTTCTTCGTAGACATTTAATTGCAGCCTGTATCAGCATTGTTTCAGTTCATGCTAGCAGTGGCCTCTTATGTCTAGAGCTCACACTTTAAGTCCAATTAAATAGATCAAGACAAATCCCAAGGTTCTTATTGCAGACAAACTCCTGTCAAAATCAATGAGCCAGGCTGCTGGTAAAAGTACAAAATAGTTTCTGTTTGCAATGAGGTTCCTTTAGGAACTTACTGCTATAAAAACAGGACAGAATTTGGCCCAGTGGGACCTTGAAGAGAAACTAAGTAAAGAACTGGTAATTTGACTCATTCTCAAAACTAGTCAGTCCACAAGTCAGTGTACAAATCGTACATTTTCTGCTGTTATACCAGCATGACACGAATGGCCTCTGGCGCTTGAGTTCTTTACTTTCACACACCGTTACATCTCCACTTTTATAAGACACAAACTGTGTGGTACAGCTCCGTCACTTTGTCCACTGGTTTGACGGATATTTTGCCATTATTCACTCCATAATAAGGTAAAGACAAAAATAAGAAAAATCTTTGCAGGAAAATGAGGTGACCTTGGGGAAAAGCTGTGTTCTTGAAGATATTTTAAGTTATACTAAACAAATAGAAGACACTCTGTGGTCTCAGCCTTGAATTGACTGCTGGTGGTGAATGAATGATGTGATTAGATTATTGATCGCTCTTCTCTATATCTGTCTGATAAGCTTTCTGTTTAACTCTTACTTTAGCTCTGCAAGACAAAGACAGCACTATCCCATGTGTTTTGAGTCTGCTGATTCCTGATGGGTAAGAAATTGAATTAAATGGATGGAGAAATAATCTTCTTCTGCTAGACAGGAAAAGTAATAGAGGTTTCATTTCTTCCTGGTTTTATATTAAAAAACCTGGAACCTCTGGACACCCATAGAGGAAACAGTGTGTCCCTGAGAGCATGTTGGGTCCATCAGGCTGAACGCAGCAGGTTATGGATGTAGAACAGCTTGAAGAGAGCCCACAGGAGCTGGTCCTCCTAAGCGTTTTTACCTTCTCAGCTGGCAGTGAGAGCATGGGAATTGTTTCTACCTGTATTTCAGACCAAACCTGAGGCTGTTGCAAGCACCTCTGCTTGCACCCTTAAAGCCTTAAAGCAGTTCCGGAAACAAGGAGGTTTCTATTTGTGTCCAGATAGGCAGTTCATCCTGGCCTCTCTTGTTAAGCAGCAGTCTTATCAGAGCTTCTAAAGGAATTAGTCAACTCCATCTATGGAGCATAAGCATTGTTTCTGCTGTAGCAAAGTCTTTCCACAAAGCTCAGTTCCCACACTTTTCCTAGCCCATTAGAGAGAAGCTTTTAGTCAAATGCCCTCATAAAGGTCAGGAGAGGATGACCTGTCTGCACAGACTTGACCTCCTCATAACAGGATGTCTTTGATGTAAATGAGGAGTTTTATTTTAAGCGCCACTGTTTTCATTTGGACCATGCCATCTCTGCTGCCGAGATGCAGTAGAGTCTCCTCTGCACAGCTGAACAGCTAAAATATTTCTCTTCTTAGAGGCAGACTCTAATAAGTTACAGCAGCTTTCAGTCACTAATAATTAACCTAAACAAGGTTTTATTTCTGTCCTTTCCCCCTTCTTCCTGCACTTCAGAAATGTTTGAGGAAGATACCAGCTTTGCAGACCTGGAGCGTAGAGGCTTTTGTTTACCCAAACCACAAGGACGGTCTGTGAAGCTGTAGTTTAAGTCCAATGTGGGCAGCCCCCTGCTAGAGCTCTGTACCTGGCACACAGCAGGAGAGCAAGCGGAAAGCACAGGACTACTTTGGTTGTGCTTGGCCCTGCCGCGGAGTCCACTTAATTGGAGCAAACACTGATATCATAACTGTTCTTAAACTTTTTTTTATCCAAGCTTACTCCTTCCTCAGCCTCTTTGCAAACGTGTGCTCTGCTGCTGCTGACAGCTTTGTGATGTGCATGCTGGTACTCAGTTGGGAAGTTGACTGTGATCCAATGTAGGCTGCCCCATCACAATCCATCTGGATGGTCACTGGGAGTTGGTTACTAGTTCCATAAATCCCTCAGTTGTTTTAGACCCTACAGGGTTTTCTTTTGTTCACAATTATGTTTACGTCAGCAAGATATTTAAGATAATGGTTTCTATTTTGGAAGTTTTTGGGAAGGGTTTGTGTTTCTGGTCCATGACGTGTCCCAAACACTTCAAAAGAGGTGGTAGATTGAACTCTGGGACTGCTGTCCAGTGCTGCAAGCAGCAGGAGAATGTTGGAGTTCTAAAGACACTGAGAAGTCAGTGGGTTTGAAATTTGCAGTCTGTGGATGGGGGCAAGGTGAAAGTTGGGGCCATGCGAGACAGAGGCATCCAGAGCTGTGATGTCAATAATACATAGTCAATTCTTTAAAGTAATTTCAGAGCTATATTCATCAGATTCCATTTCAGTAGTCCTTTACGTTTACCTAGCAGATTTATAGATCTCTGCTTTCACATTTTGGAAGTTGTGATGTCCAGGGATAACCTGACAGCAGCTCTGCTAAAGTCAGCAGCCTTCTCAGACATCGGAAACATCCCTCTGCCTTGAGTCCTGACCTGACTGAAGCTGTTAGCTCTGCATGCCTCACTTTGTCAAGGTCTTCTCTCAGTGAGCTGGCAGGAGAGGGGTTAAACTTAGTTACGTCTTCAGTGGGAGCTGTCAGTGGACCTACATCGAGCTTTGTCAGCTGAAACTCAGACTTCAATATCTTTTTTAACTCAACCCACCTCGTTTTGTGATCCGAAGGCTCTGACTAGCCCTGAAATGGTATCCGCACTGAACTTTAATAGGTAATTACATTACAAACAAGGTTTCCCTCTGTCTTTTTGATCATGTCACTGGGAGCAGAAATGTTGGTTCTTTCTTGCCTTTTCTTATCCCGTTTTAATCCCAAGTCTGTTGCTGCAGGTCTACCATAAATTACAGTATGCTAAAGGAATTTCCCATTGATTTGCTCTGACAGTGATTTGACCAGCTATGCGAATAGCTGATGGAAGCAGAACTTCTCTTTGGTTCAGACAGTGCAGCATTGACTAAAGCTTCAAGTAAACATTCACAGAAGAAACCTGAAATCATAATGCCTTGCAGCCCCACACAATTTGCAAACATGTATTAATTAAGCTCTAGCGCTGCCTTGACTGCGTGTTAGCCGAGAACAGCATCCTGGCTCATAATAGGTTGACATCAGTAACCTTCTATTGTTTATCGTTCTCGGAAGTCACTAAGAATGAGGGTGAAGAAATGTCAAATAATCAGGTCATAGGCAAGCGAATGAGTCCTGATGGCTGAGGCTCAGGACCGTGGGAACCATTATTGTCCAGAGCAATTTCTGGAACATGCAAGTTAATTTCTTTTTTACAATGCCAGTTCATAAGCTAGGGAGATCCACAAACAAGTGGTGCAGTCAGATGAAAATCCTGTTCCTCGGCCTCATATGTGGCTCCCCTGCTCCTTCCTGCCAAATAGGAGTAAAAGAAAAGTTTGATGACGAAGATAATAGGTCTTGAAGTTATTCTTGCTGGAAGAACAAACCTGCTTAATAGAAGAGGAAGCTGAGGCAATAAAGTGATATTTACTTGCACAGACAATGGGGTGTTGCCTTTTCACTCTGCTGTGGCATCAGCGTTCCGCTGCCGCGCTCTGTACACAGCGCACTCACGGCTTTAGTCTTTGAGGACGGGGTTCTTGCTGTTCACAGTGGGATCGCTTGAATGCCTGTGCCTGCCTGCCTAATATATGTTAATTGAAGGACTCTTGTGTCTCAAAATCTTTATTAATATTAATGGAATGAGATTTTTTTTTTATGGACCTATACAAAATATGCTTGACCTCGCTTGAGCCCTCGCTTTTGTTTTTATACTCTGCAGCGCAGTGTGGCTTCCAACTAATTTAAGAACGTAATATTATATTCTGTGGCAGAATACACAAACTAATGAAACATGGATTACTCTTCAGATCTGCAGTTTCTTTGCCATCAGATATAAAATTTATATAACAGCAGAATATAATTAGCTTTTTTCAAAAAATCCTGAAATTAAAAACAGATTTGCTTTTTCTTCATGAAAATTGTTGCACTTCAGTGAAAAAGTGAACATTTGAAAGAAATGATATCTTGAACAGGCTTGTTTGATGCCACACACTTATTATTATTTTTTTTTGGTTTTTTTAGGAAGAAGTCATCAAAACAGTAAGTCTTAAAATTAGGCTAGACTAAACCTCCATGAATATCCCAAGGGAATAGAGTAATTAGAGTACAAGCTGGTTGTGGTCTGGGACAGGTATTAGCACTGTAACACGGTGTTGGAGAGGAAAGTTCTAACTTGTGTAAAAATATGGCTACCCAGTTTCATGTCTTACAGACACTTGACAAAATTGTGCTGTTTGTTTTAGAATCATAGAATGGTTTAGGTTGGAAGGGACCTCAGAACCCATCCAGTTCCAACCGCTGGCCATGGGCAGGGACACCTCCCACTGGATCAGGTTGCTCGGAGTCCAACCTGGCTTTGAACATCTCCAGGGATGGAGCAGCCACCACTGCTCTGGGCAACCTGGACCAGGGCCTCCCCACCCTCACAGCAAAGCATTTCTCCCTGACATCTCATCTCTGTGAACTGGAGGAGGAATGGCTGTAGAGAGCAGCCTACTGCAGCAATACCTTCAGCTCCAGTTTGCTCCTCTCTTTGGTTTCTCTTCATGCTAGAAGCCATGCTAAAGGCTGAATGGACTTGTTTTGCTCTCCCAACACCAGGTATTGATGATCAGATTGTTTTCCTGCCTCTAGCAGCAAAAGCCTGACCAAAGGAGTGGCAAAAGGACAGTTTCCAAGCTGAGATATGAGTGAGCAGCTCAAGTGTGCTCCTTCCTGCAGTACAGTATCTTCCAATCATTGACAGGTATTTGCTGGTTTATGGGCTGGCAAAGCTGGTAGTGTATAAAAAGTCTTATGCTGACTGCTTTGGATAAGAACCCAGCCTCAGGAGAGTTCTCTCTTCCTCCTCCTACATCATCCTGGCATCCAGAGGCATGACATTTCTTTGGGGAACATTGCTACAGTTACTGTTTGGCTTAGAAAGGCATTTTGCAAATGGAAAGCACCACTGGCTTATCAGAAAATTGAAGCATGTCCGTTTCTACTGGCAGACCCCAAAACGCTTCATGTGAATAATCCAAGGTGGTGCTGTATAATCAGATTTCAGTGAGTCAGAAGTGACATGGAGGAAAACGGCCTACTTGAAGTGCAAAAAAATCCTCTGCAGACTCCATGCTCTTCTTGTGGACCACTTTGGCTGGTTAATAGCCAGGGGTGAGATGAAGCAGTTCAGGCAGTTTTACAGAGAACCAGCTGCTGCTACTGCTGCTAGAAAAAGCACCAAAGGGCTTGGCGCCTGGTGCCAGCTGTTTCCATCCTGCTGTGCTGCCAGAGTCTTGTGACAATGAAGGAGTGAAGGAAGCAGAGTCGCCATCAAAAAATACAAAGTCGAGAGTAAATGTAAAGAGGTTTCTTGGCCTAATCGCAATCAAGTCCTGATAAAGTCAAGTCTGGCTTTGGGAATAGAAGAGGAAAGTAGCTTTTGAGGCTATTTTCCGTTATTAGGCAGGAGATGGGTTTTGGTCTATGAAAATGTGCAAGGATATTACCACTTGTCATCCTGGGAACACTTGTGAGAGGCAGGACTTTGTTCATCTTTCACTCTTGGTTAGAGAACTGAGTACCTGCAGAGAGGAGAACATGTAGCCTGTAATAGAAATAGATAATTGATTCCTGTGATTCCTCTGCCCACTAGAGTCCTGGGTGGTCATTTCAGCTGCTTGAGACAAGTTGGGGTTGTTTAGCCTAGAGAAGAGGAGGCTGAGAGGAGACCTCCTTACTCTCTACAACTACCTGAAAGGAGGTTGTAGAGAGAAGGGAGCTGGGCTCTTCTCCCAGGTGACAGGGGACAGGACAAGAGGGAATAGCCTCAAGCTCCATCAGGGGAGATTTAGGCTAGAGATTAGGAGGAAGTTTTTCACAGAAGGGATCATTGGGCATTGGAATAGGCTGCCCAGGGAGGTGGTTGATTCACCTTCCCTGGAGGTGTTTAAGGCACGGGTGGATGAGGTCCTGGGGCCATGGTTTAGTTTTTGATAGGAATGGTTTGACTCGATAATCCGATGGGTCTCTTCCAACCTGGTTGTTCTATGATTCTATGAAGTCCTACAGTTCTCCCTTAATGAAGATCATGCCCGACCTCAAAAACCGTGTGGGGCCATGCAGAACAGTACAGAGCTGGTGCCTTGTGTCACTGAATATCAGACTAGGGTATGGTGACCAAGGCTTGCTTTCTCCATCAGCCTGTGGGATGGATGAAATACCCACGTAAAGACTGTTTGGACCAGAAGCCCTGTCAGAAATAGAGGCCGACAGATCAGCATCGACAACTGAATCTGGGGTCAAAACTGTGCCAGGCTTTGGTCTTGGCATGTCAATATTGCACTGGCTCTGCTTACAGGCTCTTGGGTTTGGGGCTATATTGCCATGATGAGTTGATTTTTGCTGTAATTTTCTTGCAAACTAGCTGTCAGGTGTGCAGAACAGCACTACAGCACTAGGTTAGTTGGAAATAGCTTGAGGGCTGAGGGAATAGTGTATTTTTTGTTGATGTGGCTGTCACATGATTAATAATTTTAAAGATTACATTTTGGGAAAGTCAGGAACAGGCTCTAATGTGAGAGACAACCAGAAGAACATGTTTTTTCACCCAGAAAATGGATCTGTTCTGCAAACTAGCCTTTGTGCTTTGCAAAGCGTTCTCTGCCTCCACAGCCCTGCTTCTGTGTTAGGTTTAACAGGAGAAGATGAGGAGGTAGTGTCCCCCTCATGGGGCTGGTTTTGTGCTCACCACTAGCCTCCTCTGAATGGTCCCGTGTGCTCGAGAAAATCCATGGATATGTCACATGCTGGTAATGACATCTTAGACTCTAGACTCGACTTTTTGCCTTTTACTTGCCAATAAAAAGGAAAAGACATTTCTGTTTGCATACACAGCCACACCAGTGCCCTGAATTGGTGCTAGTCCTTTAATCTTGATTTTACGCAGAACAGTGCAGCCAGTGTCCACTGTCTGAGATATTCATATATTATTTCATGAATTATATTCTTATATTATTCTGTTACTTTCATGAAGTTGTGCAAGACAGTGCTTGTTACAGCTTTTGTCTCTTCTGCCAATTAATAACTATATTATGGGGTAAAATGCCAGTAATTATCATTTAAATCTTTTTGTTTCTTTATGTTTCTAAAGGTTTATGTGTATGTATATAATGTATATATGTATATATATATAAACCTTTATGTTTCTTCTAGGAGGACTTAAGTTTTACGGGTGTGAGTTGTGACTGATTTGATTTGTCTCTGATTTTTGTAGTAAGTGGATGAATGAAGGGTTGTTAGTAACAAACATAATGTAGAGAAAGTGTATATTAGACTTGCATGACTTGTATCATTATCTGCTTATATGTGCTAAAGGAATAAGTCACTGTAAGTATGTGAATTTATTTACTTGAAATTTATTTATTTAATTTATTTACTTGCGAAACTTGTGAGAATCAGTAATAATACTGTAATATTAAATACATTAATATTCGGTAATTCAAAACCGCATGAAAGTTCACTGTTTGGGCCCTTCTAAGGGGTTCAGTGGAAGTGTATGAAGAGAAGGCCTGGACAGGGCTGATGAAACGTGAAATCTCAGGCTTAAACCATTCCATCAGGCTGGGGTGTGTATTTTATCTGACCTTACCAGCCTTCTGGTGCGCTAGCTCTCCACAGCTGGTGGATTAATTCTCGGAGACTGATGGGCAGTTTGAAGTTACAAAGCTTTCAGTGTCCTTGTTCCTGACAGATAAAGAGGGTGGGCATTTCCTGATTGTGTGGTATACATTCAAAATATTTAAGTTCCTCTGGTGGTGTTTGTGACTAATTGACTTCCCCAGCACATTAACACCGCGGGGCTTATGCTGCGGGAGGAGGGTGTAGTGTAACATGCTATGAAGAGAGGAAATGTTTCACAACAAGAGGTCCTTCTGGCTTTTCCTCTGTTTACCTTACCTCCTGGGAAGAAGAAAAGGTGGAGTAAATGAGTGATGATCCAGATGGATCGCATGAACACTCACATCTTTAGTCACGACACGTTAAACTGGGCAAATTCAGGATTGCACTTCACCTTCTGGAAGCAGACACAGGCTTAGGTAGGAAAATCTGTAGGCACAAAGAGGGCTTTGCCCACCTTCGTGCCTGGAGTCTTTGGGCAAGCTGTGCCCCTTCAGTGGCCACTGAGCTGCCAGATTACACTGGGGTAAAGTCAGGGGTGCACTCATGTGAGAGACAAGGGCTTGAGTAGAGGCTCTAGCAGAGAGATCAGAGTGAGAACAGTGAATCGGTGGCTCTGCAAGTGTCGTGGAGCTCTTAGGGCCACATTTTTCATTTTTCATGTTTCTGATTTCTGACTGTGAAAGCAGACACATCTTCTGAGTCCAGAGAAGAGCCACGAAGCTGGTGAAGGGGCTGGAGAACAGACCCTATGAGGAGCAGCTGAGAGAGCTGGGGGTGTTTAGCCTAGAGAAGAGGAGGCTGAGAGGAGACCTCATTACTCTCTACAACTACCTGAAAGGAGGTTGTGGAGAGGAGGGAGCTGGGCTCTTCTCCCAAGTGACAGGGGACAGGACAAGAGAGAATGGCCTCAAGCTCCATCAGGGGAGATTTAGGCTAGAGATTAGGAGGAAGTTTTTCATGGAAAGGTCATTGGGCATTGGAATAGACTGCCCAGGGAGGTGGTTGATTCACGTTCCCTGGAGGTGTTTAAGGGACGGGTAGATGAGGTGCTGAGGGACGTGGTTTAGTGTTTGATAGGAATGGTTGGACTCGATGATCCGATGGGTCTCTTGCAACCTGGTTGTTCTATGATTCTATGATTCTATGATTCTCTTGCTTACAGGAGGCAATGTGCTTTGACACACTACTTGTTTGGCTCATGCAGCACTCAGCACACCATGTGTATCCTGATTTCTCAGTAAGGGCTGGAGACATGAGAGTAGCTCAGCCATGCAGCACTTCTTGAGTGTTGCCTGAGGTGTGCATGGTGCAAACTCCAGTGGGATGTTCCGTGGTGTCAGTGGAGAGCCCACTCGGGCCCTGGGACTAGAAACTGCGTAGGATATTGGAGTATCTGCAACTCTCACACAATGCCCTGATATCCCGTAGCCTCTGTGACCCTGACAGCGCATTCCTCCTCTCAGAGCTTTTTTCTTAACCTGTGCGTAACCTGACCTTTCAGCCTACTCAACCTGCTCTTCAGTAGATTCATTGCAAAAAGAAGGTCAGGCCTTTAGGTTTGCCTCCTAAATCTTCTGCTGATTTTTCTTTTATGACTTTGTAACATGCTGAGCTGTCAATAAATTCTGTATAATTGTATCTCCCTTGACTTTGTTGCATGTTTATTTCCAAAGGAAGTCCTTTAGTGTTTAACGGTGTGGCAACATCTGCAGTAACAGATTTCTAGATTTCCTGGACCAATCATATATAGAAATCTACTTTCAAGCACAACCTTTCCCTTATCACTTTATCTTTCCTGTTTCCTGAGATCTGAGACATCACAGGGTTACGGAGATATTTCGATGCTCCACGGACTGTATTTTGAGAGACTTACTTTGAGGTAATAGAATGCATTAAGGACAGTTTACTGTACAAATGCTTTCATGAAGAAATGCTCTTCACTTGCTTCAGCAAGTGGTGCTTGCTGACCCAGGATTGGAAGACCTCCCTTCCTGCATCAGTTTCTGTGGGTCTCTGTAGAAATAAGAACCTTTATGTCCTCTCCTCAGCTTCTTTGTCCTCTGGTCTCATTTCTGATCTTAGAGGTGCATAACAGAGCTGGTTTCTTCAATCAAAAGACGTAGGTCCATGCTCCAACACCATCTTTCATACTTTCCTTAAGACTTATGAGGCTAAATGTACCCTTATGTACCCTTAGCAAGTTTGCAGATGACACTAAACTGGGTGGAAGTGTGGATCTGCTGGAGGGTAGGGAGGCTCCAAAGGGACCTAAACAGGCTGGACCACTGGACTGACTCCAATGGCATGAGGTTTAACACGGCCAAATGCCGGGTCCTGCACTTGGGGCACAACAACCCTATGCAGAGCTACAGACTGGGAGAAGTCTGACTGGAAAACTGCCAGGAGGAGAGGGACCTGGGGGTGTTGGTCGACAGCCGACTGATCATGAGCCAGCAGTGTGCCCAGGTGGCCAAGAAGGCCAATGGCATCCTGGCTTGTATCAGAAACGGTGTGACCAGCAGGGCCAGGGAGGTTCTTCTCCCTCTGGACTCAGCACTGGTGAGGCCGCTCCTTGAATCCTGTGTTCAGTTGTGGGCCCCTCACCACAAGAAGGATGTTGAGGCTCTGGAGAAAGTCTAGAGAAGAGCAATGAAGCTGGTGAAGGGACTGGAGAACAGGCCCTATGAGGAATAGCTGAGAGAACTGGGCGTGTTTATCCTGGAGAAGAGGAGGCTGAGGGGAGACCTTATTACTCTCTACAAGTACCTGAAAGGAGGTTGTAGAGGGGAGGGAGCTGGGCTCTTCTCCCAATTGCTAGGGGACAGGACAAGTGGGAATGGCCTCAAGCTCCACCAGGGGAGGTTTAGGCTAGAGATTAGGAGGAAGTTTTTACCAGAAAGGGCCATTGGGCATTGGAATAGGCTGCCGAGGGAGGTGGTTGATTCACCTTTGCTGGAGGTGTTTAAGGGACGGGTGGACGAGGTGCTGAGGGACATGGTTTAGTGTTTGATAGGAATGGTTGGACTCGATGATCCAATGGGTCTCTTCCAACCTGATTGTTCTATGATTCTATGATTATGATTCTATAAGTCCATGCTCCAACACCTTCTTTCATAATTTTCTTAAGACTTATGAGGCTAAATGGCCTCATAAACCATATGCTTATCCCGACGTCTGTGTATGGTCGGGCCAGCATAACCTTTCCTGGCCAGTTCATTTCTGCAGGCCTCTTGAGCAAGTAAAAAATGAATCTGAATACCTGCAAACTGTTGTGTTAACACCTTAAATACTGCTTTAGATTTGTATATTGTATTCTGACCCTGCCAGGAGGCAGCATGTCAGGAGTTGTAAACTAATATATTGTGTTGAGGAATGGATTTACATCAACTTATATTGAAAATCTGTACCAATATTAAGCTACTACTACTTTTTGCATTTTATGAAGACAGTTATTGCACAATTGCAAGCCAAAGCAGGACCTCTTTGGGACAGTTTTTTATGTTATTGCAATTACTTCTACTATAGGGACTTCTGTAGTTAGAAAACTGTACTGAAAATTATTTCTCATCAAATGTTCATTTACAATAGTATTAAAACCCTCTCTAGTCTGGGACAGATCCACCCAGACTTCCTGCTTTCCGTTTCAGTAAAGTTACAGCAATAGAGCACTTAGAGCGTGCTCACCCTTGTGCATCAGTCCCTGACTGTGGAAAATGGGACAATTTGTGGGAGAGAGGAGCAAGACTGTTTATACACAGGTTTGTAACAGGACAAGGATGAGTGCAGTGTGTCAAAGGACTACTGGTTAATAGCATTTGGCTACAAGTAGCAAAAAACAAAGAATCTTGGGACCCATGGGGTACTTTGCAATAGAATATTGTGAAGACAGGTTTTGTGGTTGTAAATGGTGCCTACAAATATGAGGCTTTTTTATGACATGGAGTAGACATCTAAGTTACTACATTTATTGTAGCAAATAACTAATTTCTTATTCAAATGACCTCTGTAAACTAGGATCGGGACTCTAATGGTGTTTGTACGGCTTGTGTGGTTGTCTAAATATTACATGGAGTTGCCATCGTACAGCTTTCTTAATGTGAAAACTGAGGAAGTGGTGAGGTCTGATTTCAACTCGATAGATCTCAGGGACCATGCTGCCCTGTGTTTCAAGTTCCAGAGTATGAATTGCATTCAAGGGTTTATTAATTTGCCATTTCTTGGAACAAAAATGTGATTCGGCCACATGTCGGCTGCTGTCCTGTTTCAAAGAGGTGATTGAAGCAAAAGAAGAGAAGTGGAATTTATTTTTTCCTGCTTCTCCTTCCACAGTCATGCTAAGTAATCGCACATTCTCTATAGGCACAAGAAAAATATAAAGCATTCATAGAATCATAGAATCATAGAACAACCAGGTTGGAAGAGACCCATCGGATCATCGAGTCCAACCATTCCTATCAAACACTAAACCACGTCCCTCAGCACCTCATCCACCCATGCCTTAAACACTTCCAGCAAAGGTGAATCAACCACCTCCCTGGGCAGCCTATTCCAATGCACAATGACCCTTTCCGTGAAAAACTTCCTCCTGATCTCTAGCCTAAATCTCCTCTGGCGGAGTTTGAGGCCATTCCCTCTTGTCCTGTTCCCTGCCCCTTGGGAGAAGAGCCCAGCTCCCTCCTCTCCACAACCTCCTTTCAGGTAGTTGTAGAGAGCAATGAGGTCTCCCCTCAGCCTCCTCTTCTCCAGGATAAACACCCCCAGCTCTCTCAGACGTTCCTCATAAGGCCTGTTCTCCAGCCCCTTCACCAGCTTTGTTGCTCTTCTCTGGACTCACTCCAGAGCCTCAACATCCTTCTTGTGGTGAGGGACCCACAACTGAACACAGGATTCAAGGAGCGGCCTCACCAGTGCTGAGTCCAGAGGGAGAAGAACCTCCCTGGACCTGCTGGTCACACCATTTGTGATCTAAGCCAGGCTGCCATTGGCCTTCTTGGCCACCTGGGCACACTGCTGGCTCATGGTCAGTCGCTGTCGACCAACACCCCCAGGTCCTTCTCCTCCTGGCAGTTTTCCAGCCAGACTTCTCCCAGTCTGTAGCTCTGCATTATAGGAAGGGAGTTTCTGGTTGGTAGGAATGGTTGGACTTAATGATCCTGGATGTCTTCTCCAACCTAGTGATTCTGTGATTGTGAACAAACCGATTTGCCTGCTGTGACTGTGCATTTCTGGATCACATGCCGTGTAGGACTGGTTCTTGTGTGCAGGGCCACATGACGACAGCCCATCCAGGGATGTGACAAGGGCGAGATTGTGGGCAGAGACGTATTTGAGGAGCATATCTCAGCACAGGGCGTTTGCCAGCATGGAGCCCTGCTGGGTGGCACACACCTTGCCGGCTGTGAGCTCCTGTGCTGAGGGTAGGTGGGCATGGCGCAACGGCTCAGGCTGCTGGGTGAGGAAGGTGGAGGCATTTTGACAGAGCAACCCAACAAAATGTGAGCCTTCACATGTCTCTGTTGACCATTATCTGAGTTGGTTACAAAATCCTTTCCATAAAACCAAGAAATGAGGAGCAGAGAAGCTGAATTGCTGAAGAACTGGGAGTTTAATCCAGATAACCCAGGCACCAGCCTGATATTCTCACTCTTGGGCTGTCTTGACTTCTTGTTTTGCATTCCCTTAATGGCCTAAGCTCTTTTGTTCCCTTCCCTTTCTCCTTCCCACATAGATATTTCAACATAAGTGTATGTCTGTGTATGTGGAATATCAGCAAAGCTGATACTTTGCTCCCTACAGAGTTCCTTGTGACCACTCTCTCATGTAACTAATCCATAGCAATGTATACTCCAACCAGGAAAATTAAAAGGTTGGGAACCACTGACCTA
The DNA here is from genome assembly GCA_033558105.1 of Coccyzus lansbergi. Taxonomy (NCBI): domain Eukaryota; kingdom Metazoa; phylum Chordata; class Aves; order Cuculiformes; family Coccyzidae; genus Coccyzus; species Coccyzus lansbergi. Next base: position 872,837 of record JAUMJK010000059.1, read on the forward strand.
ACTTTTTAGTAAGCAGTACAGCTGGCAATCAGCTGTAACCCGAGCTCCTCGGTACTGGAGCTGCCTGAGCTATTCATAGCAAAGTCAAATTGCTATGGGAATTGAGCTGGATTTATTTTGTTTGAATGCAAATTATCCCAGGTCAGACAGGCTCAGATCTTCTGCCCCCTCAAATTCATTTGCATCAGCTCTGCCAGGCTGAGGCTTTTATCTGGAAGATCTTCACTGGGGAAAAGTGGGTATGAGTAGGGAACTGCCTCCGTCTAGAACATTTGCTTTGGGACTTCGATGCAGTCAGCATAAGGCACTCTGGAGCCAAGAGAAGGGGCTACCATCAGCCAGCCCTGTCTGGTGTCCAAGTGCGTTGGGCAAGTGTCTCTGTTGGCTGCACCTTCAACAGGGTCGTTTGTAAGGGAGGGCGAGTCTTTCAGGCTTGTCTGCTGCTTGCAGTCACGATATGAAATGTTCTTCTGAAAGGTCCAGCTGCCAAACACCCATCATCACAGGAAGAGCTGTGTTTTCGCTAAGGAAAGCCTCGAATTTGAGTCTAATATGTGTGTTCACAATGGGTAAATAAACCTTTTAAAAATGCACTTGAAAATGGTCCATGAAATCAGAAAGAAAATAAACCACCGAAACTGTACAGTTTATTTTACAAAATCTCCTAGTTGACAGTGTTGTTTCCTGCATGACTTTAATGTTTGGAGTTGCATGTCTGATACAGAGGAATGCTCCTAACCAGAAATGCTCAAGCACGCAGCTGTTAATGCTAAGTACCTGTGGAGAAGAATTTCCAGGTACTGATTTTAGTCATCTATCATCAATTCTTTTTTTTTTTTCTTCAAGCGGCTCATTTTCTGTGTCATTGTGACCAATCTCAATGGTTTTGCTTTTATCACAACTATAGAAGCAGAAGATCATTAGGAAGGCATGCACTTTCCCTAGAATATTCGTATGTTTGCACATTCCATCCACACCAAATCAATTAGCTGTACACTGAGGAGGAGAACCTTGCCAGGAAATTTTCTTGCACCCAATCCTTTGAGCAGCATGAGTAATTCACAGTGAACCATCCTTAGTGTGGAACTCTGCCCCATGCAAAGGTTTGTTAAAGGTCTAGGTGACTTGAAGTCACATTTTGGAGACTTAAGAGGAACATTAACGGTGCTCTGATTCTGTGCTGTTGCACAGCCCAACCGTAAGCCCAGTGTAAGTCACTCTGGAGCCAGGGAAGGGGTAACCATCAGCCAACCTGTTGGTGTCCAGGTGCACTGGGCAAGTGTATCTCTCTGTCGGCTGCACCGTCAGCACTGAGGCTTGTAAGGGAGAGCAACTCTTTCAGGCTTGTCTTCTTGTTGCTGTTGCACAGAATCTTCAGCATTTATGTAATTAGTTGTATGTAACATTTACTCTGTAATACTTCGACATTTCCAAAAGGTACACCTCCTTTTCCAGGTTAAGGATTCTCTTAATCTATGTACTTGGTTACATGGGATCCTAGAGCAGATTAACCAAGAGGACTGAAGGCAACTGTGTTATAACCAGCAGGTCCAGGGAGGTTATTCTCCCTCTGGACTCAGCACTGGTGAGGCCGCTCCTTGAATCCTGTGTTCAGTTCTGGGCCCCTCACCACAAGAAGGATGTTGAGGCTCTGGAGCGAGTCCAGAGGAGAGCAATGAAGCTGGTGAAGGGGCTGGAGAACAGGCCTTATGAGGAGTGTCTGAGAGAGCTGGGGGTGTTTAGCCTGGAGAAGAGGAGGCTGAGAGGAGACCTCGTTACTCTCTACAACTCCCTGAAAGGAGGTTGTGGAGAGGAGGGAGCTGGGCTCTTCTCCCAAGGGACAGGGGACAGGACAAGAGGGAATGGCCTCAAGCTCCACCAGGGGAGATTTAGGCTAGAGATTAGGAGGAAGTTTTTCACGGAAAGGGTCATTGGGCATTGGAACAGGCTGCCCAGGGTGGTGTTTGATTCACCTTCCCTGGAAGTGTTTAAGGGACGGGTAGACAAGGTGCTGAGGGACAATGGTTTAGTGTTTGATAGGAATGGTTGGACTCGATGATCCGATGGGTCTCTTCCGACCTGGTTGTTCTATGATTCTATGATTCTATGATTCTTGATGTCCTCTAGGTAACTACTCAGCCGTAAGGCAGCACAGGACAAATAGCAGGCTGCTTTTTTAGGAAAAATGAAGCAGAAATGCATTCATAAAATGTTTCCTGTTTGCTTTGTGATGGATTTTGGAACTGTCATACCTAATAAAATACCTAGATTTTATCTCACAGTCACAGGGATTTGCTTAAGCAGGTGGTGCCCGAGTGCTCATACAGCTCCCAAACCTACAGCTGAGCTGTTGGGTTTGCTTTCGAGAAGCATTATAGCCACGCAAAGAGCCGTCCTGATGGAATCGTTAACAAAGTGATCCTGAGTGCAGCTTGGTAAGCCTTCAGCACTAAACCTAAGTGTTATTAGTGTAGAGTTAGTGGCATCATGCTGTAGTTTACACTGGTAATTTTCGTCTGTTCATTTCTCGTGCCTACTTCTGGTTTTAAAATACCCAAACCGTGAGAAATGAGGCAGCTCCCGTACTGACAAGTATTTAAGCAGTGGCAAAGCAATCCAATTTGTGTTAGTTCTAGAATATCTCATTACCCTGCAATAAATACCAATTTAATACACTTAAATACCAACGTGCCCGGTTCAATTACTTTAAGTGGAGGAACAAATAAGAATATTTCCTTATTTGCCATATGTTGACAGAGGGTTGCATAAAGATCTTTTAAACAAGTTCGGTCAACTGCAGAAATACAAAGGCCCCATTCAGAGATAACACTGTCTTTGTTCCTATAGGAATAATTAAAGACAGGCAATTTTGTTACCTTGTTTTAATAATTGCTGAATGTTCTGCATAGCACTTTGGAGCAACCAAACAGAGTAGTCTTTCATGCCTAACTCACACTGGCAATTTAAACATTGTCCTCTCCTTCTCTCAGATCCTCAGATAATAAATTGCTGTATGATTAAGAACACTTAACAATTAACATTTGCGAGAAATTTATATTGTGTTAGAAAACAGAATAAATCAAGTTATTTTTGTGAGTCCCTTAAAATCTAGAGAAAAAATGTGATCTGCTGTACAATTTTCAAGTCGGAATAGGCAACCGGTGATCCCAGTGCTTCTTTTATGATAAAACTATTTGAGTGTGTGTAAAAGCCATTAACTTAACCTAAACATTTGCTGTGGTACAGAGCCAGATATTCCAATCTGGTGAAAGGCAGTAAAGGTCTGCTGAGGTTTTTCTCATCAGCCGAGGATCCAGTCCAGTAAATCATTACATTTGTGCTTCCCTGACGCTAGGGCAGTCGCCAGTAACTGCCCATGTCCAGACTTGATACATTTGTAAGGGTGGGTGAATTTGGCAAAGATAAAAGCTAGGGAAAAGTTAACTTCACTCTTTCATTTAGTGCATTCGCATGCCTTTGTGCTGTCTCGTTTGGGATAGGATCAAAAATGAACATGTTCAACGTTTTGCTCATGGGATTTCTGACTTCAGCAATACATGTGTATTACTGGAACCCTCCTGAGACCCCATTCTCACTGGTTTCCTAGAGCATGTCCTTTCCCAAATTGGAATAAATGCACTCTGGATATGCTTGCAGAGACAGTGTTGGGCTCAATGGGACCTCCTGGGTGCTTAACACTTTTTAAAAGTCAGTCATTTATTTAACAACCAGACCTTTCACTTTTTGTTGGAGAATTATGGATCATGTCCCTGTCACTGTGCCTTGGAAGCTGATTTCATATACTTAGTGCTTCAGGAACGCGAGTGCATCTGTGTGACGTGTCCTCAGCTCTGTTAGCTGCTGCTGTCCCCTTGCAGTTCCACCCAGAGAAGGGGCTGTAGGTCACAGAAGAGAGAGAATTAACTTCTTCGATTACCTTGATTTACTGCCACTGGTTTTGCTGTTTGCTTGTGATGCTTCCTGAGCGTAAAGTTATCTTTCACCTCAGCAACACTTTCTGCAGTTCAACTCTTTCCTGCATTGCCAGATATGTTGCTTGTCATTTTTTTCTACCTACTTTCACATCTTAATTTGCTCATTTTGATTATATTTTCCAGAGCATTGACATTTTGACCCTAAGCTGAGAGGTGCTCAGTAACCCATCCCTCAGAGTCGGTTAGTGATATCGGGTATCTACAGTGCCAGGTCAGGCTGTACTATACTGCTGCCTATAATTCTTGGAAGTAGTTTTGCTTGTGACTGTAGTAAGGTTATATTCTCACATGTTTCTCAGCCTACCAACTTAACCCATCTCAAGAGGTGAGTCTACTTCATTACACGTTCTCTGAAGAAACAATGATTTATTTTGCTCTCTACAACTACCTGAAAGGAGGTTGTAGAGAGGAGGGAGCTGGGCTCTTCTCCCAAATGACAGGGGACAGGACAAGAGGGAATGGCCTCAAGCTCCGCCAGGGTAGATTTAGGCTAGAGATTAGGAGGATGTTTTTCACGGAAAGGGTCATTGGGCATTGGAACAGGCTGCCCAGGGAGTTGGTTGATTCACCTTCCCTGGAGGTGTTTAAGGCATGGGTGGATGAGGTGCTGAGGGACATGGTTTAGTGTTTGATAGGAATGGTTGGACTTGATGATCCGATGGGTCTCTTCCAATATGGTGATTCTATGATTCTATGACTTAGGCTGCTGACATGGTGCAGGGCTGCTTTGAGCAGTCTTGTATTAGCATTGGTTGGATATTCTTGTTTTCTAGGAAAGAGGAATCCAAAAGATGAATGTTGTGAAACTTATCAGGGCTTTATTCTTCCCGGGGTTCCTTGGCATGCATGAGAAAACTATATCTTTGCCCCATTTTCAAGGCTTGACCCAAGCCCCATTCTAAGCAGCAGACACGTCTCCTGCTGCCTGGGCAGGCTTGGTGTCCGGCTGCCACTGTGTGCACAGGGACTGCCATTTCCACACTGAGGGTTTATCGGTGTATGCGTTTGAAACGGATCTGAAATCACCGTGCCATTCACCAAGCTGCTGTCCATGAAGTAGACCGGTTACAAAATACCATGTAGACACATACATGTTATGCTCTGCTTGAGTTAGAAACCCAGTCTTGTAGCAGCTACATTGCTTCTAGTTGTAGCTGGCTGACAACCAGCTGCCTTAGAGCATGTGCAGAATGGATGGAGGCCTGATTGCAAGCATGAAGAGAATTTCTGTTCTTGAAGGAACTACCAGTGCACTTTTATAAAAGCTGAGGGAAGGCCCTCATCCCCATCAGTCTGTGGTGGATCCTGAGTTATGGGGAGACCTCTCCCTTCATAGAATCATAGAACAACCAGGTTGGAAGAGACCCATTGGATTATCGAGTCCAACCACTCCTATCAAACACTAAACCATGTCCCTCAGCACCTCATCCACCCGTCCCTTAAACACCTCCAGGGAAGGGGAATCAACCACCTCCCTGGGTAGCCTATTCCAATGCCCAATGACCCTTCCCATGAAAAACTTCCTCCTAATCTCTAGCCTGGGGGAGCTTGAGGCCATTCCCTCTCGTCCTGTCCCCTAGCAATTGGGAGAAGAGCCCAGCTCCCTCCCCTCTACAACCTCCTTTCCGGTACTTGTAGAGAGTAATAAGGTCTCCCCTCAGCCTCCTCTTCTCCAGGATAAACACTCCCAGCTCTCTCAGCTATTCCTCATAAGGTCTGTTCTCCAGCCCCTTCACCAGCTTCGTTGCTCTTCTCTAGACTCGCTCCAGAGCCTCAACATCCTTCTTGTGGTGAGGGGCCCACAACTGAACACAGGATTCAAGGAGCGGCCTCACCAGTGCTGAGTCCAGAGGGAGAAGAACCTCCCTGGCCCTGCTGGTCACACCGTTTCTGATCCAAGCCAGGATGCCATTGGCCTTCTTGGCCACCTGGGCACACTGCTGGCTCATGTTCAGTCGGCTGTCAACCAACACCCCCAGGTCCCTCTCCTCCTGGCAGTTTTCCAGCCAGACTTCTCCCAGTCTGTAACTCTCCATAGGGTTGTTTTGCCCCAAGTGCAGGACCCGGCATTTGGCTGTGTTAAACCTCATGCCATTGGACTCTGCCCAGCAGTCCAGCCTGTTTAGGTCCCTATGAGCACATGGTGCAGTATGTTGGTATTTGTATTTTAGCACACTGACATGTACTTAATTCTAGAGGCCAGTCTGGACCCAACAGCAACTTCTAGCTGTTGTCAGGTAGCTTTAAGTTGTGTCAGTAGCTTCATGTTCTCTGGATCTCCATTGTACCCTCTTCCTGCTGCTAAGAGGCTCATTATTGCTGTGCAGGAAACAGTTTAGGAGACAAAACCCATGTGTGAGACATCTGAGCAAGAGTTTCTCCTCCAGCAAGGGAATTCTTTGGTGGCAGAGATGTCTTTTGTGTCTCCTTTGTAATGCCAAAGTGAGTGAGACTTAGCAGAGCATCAGGAAAGAAAATAAAAGAATTTGACTTTGGTCACAATGAGCTGTAGCTAAGATGATTTCATAAGTTTTAACTGCAAAGTGAGTGAGGAAATACTCTAACATAGTGTTCCTTGAGACAATCACAACAATATTGTGATATGAATACTGGATATATAGGCATCTTTGACCTCAAATAATTTAAAATAGCCAGCAACCAGAGATCTTAGCTCTTCTGTTCTTTATATTTCAAGGAAATTCTTAATTTACATTTTTATTTATTTCAAGAAGTATTAAAAACTGTACTTTGTCTCTGTACTTTACGTGCTGTAACACTCGTTAAGATGTGTTTGAATCAATGATTTGCGGTTTTTAGGAGCTGGACAGTTGGGAAATAACACAACAGAAGTCTTGGATCAACGTCCAGTGAAGTCTGTGGAAAGCTTTATGCCAATTGCAGCTTGGCCTTTTGTCAAGGCTTTTACAACTTTGCATGAGTATTTGGAACTATTTTAGTGGGTGTGAAACTACATCTGACTCTTCCTTTCGAGAGATTTTTCATCTTGAGTGCATGCACACCCATCTAATGGTATAGACGTCATTGATTTCTTTGGCCATTATTTTAGCTTCTCTCACTGAAGAGAGTGTGGGTTTTTAACACTTAATTTTGTGTATATACTCATAATGCTGCATAAAGCATTCTGGGTATAATTAGCATTCCCTCAACAACACATGAAAACTTTGTAGCACTTTATTTAATTGAAATACTCCTGTCCTTGTACAAACTGTAATTGAACTTTGTGTCATCAGTATTATCAGAGAATCATAGAATCATAGAACAACCAGGTTGGACCCATCGGATCATCGAGTCCAACCACTCCTATCAAACACTAAAGCATGTCCCTCAGGACCTCATCTACCCGTGCCTTAAACACCTCCAGGGAAGGTGAATCAACCACCTCCCTGGGCAGCCTGTTCCAATGCCCAGTGACCCTTTCTGGGAAAAACTTCCTCCTAAGTTTAGTGGAGATATTGCAAGTTCATTTATTCACGTGTTTTAATTCTCAGTTCCATTTCACTGTGCTTCTTACCTCGTTACACCTAATTTATGAAACTCAACAGGCATATGGTGAAGCTGTTGCTTTTACTTTAATTAACACATAACGAAAGTGCCTTGTGTGCATACAGAGAACCCACAGCCATGAGGGTTAAATTCTGAAAATCCTTGCTCTCACTGCTGTGTTTCGTACAGAGAGTCTGTTTTTTTGGAGATGCTGCAACCTCAGGGGGTTAGATTTACAGGCTGATAAACTGTCCAAGGCTTCACTCAGAGTCTGAGAACACAAGGGGAGAAAAAGGGTGCAGCCTGTGGGCTGTTCTTGTAAGAGGCCAGTGAGAGACCTGTTCAATATGTTAGACTGTGACTCTCAAACCCCTTCCATCAGGATCTAAAATCATTGGAAGCTTTACCTGGCTCTGTATAGCCAAAATGGACTTTCAGTTATTTCAGAAAGTTCACCATATTTTTCAGTTTATAATCTAATTTCAATTTAAAAACCCCACTTGAAGCAGATATTTTATCATCATTTCCCTTGTCCAGATTTCATTTTGAGCTTCTTCCTCCTTTTGAAGCCCACCAGGAAAACAGAATGAGTGTCTTACCTTAGTGATAACATCCTGATACTGAGGAATTTCACAAATCCATATTGGATCTGAAAGTTCATAAGCTAAGTAAACAGTTCATAACAAATTATAAGGTGGAAGACTTATACCTTCTCTTCTCAACTTTTCTGCAAACTAACTGCAAGTTCCTCCAATGTATTGATTTGGAATTTTTTGCTAAGCACACAGATTAGTGTGTATCTTTCCATTTACTTTCCAATGGCACAGAATATCCCTTGGAGAAGGACAGCAAATATGTGCTGTGAGGAAAGAACAAGAAAACAGCAAATTCCACTCAGCGATCTCTTGGGTTTTCCTTCCCACCATATTCTCACAATTGCTGCTATTATTAGTGAGAACCGCAGTGGGGGAGAGAGGGAAGAGACAGGAGTCCCTGGTCTTTTTCATGCTGTGTTGTCTAGACTTAGTAAAAATGTTAGATTTTGTCATCCTGCTTCCTCTCATGGTGTTATAATTGCAAAGAATCTGAAATAAAACTGGAGTTTTGACCTATTTGAACCTCTCCTTGTTGGGTCCCAAGCCTATCAGGCTTTTTGGAAAGATATAATTGAATTCTGATTGAAGGAAAATCAAGGCCAAAATCTGGCCAGGTCTGTATTCCCAGCATTGCTTTGCAATCACCAAAGAAGTTTTTTTGATGTGAATCCTTGAAGCCATCCCATACCTGGAAGAGGTGGAGAATGGCCTGTGACTGAGTGTTCCAGCTGCTCTGTGGGGCCTCCCCTTTCTTCTTGACAGCTTCGCAGACCTAGGAGTTAGCAAAAAAGAAGGTATCTCTCATTTACACCACATTTTTCGATTAGGAGGATGTGTCTGATGTAAAACCCAAACGGAAGAAGTCTTACTAGAGCTTAGGGCCATTTCTACAGGCAAATAAATGGAATAAGTTTGTGAGGCACTCGAGCAGCGACCACCCATGTTAAGGTGAAGCGGCATACATGGACAGGACCCAGAATTCATGTTTTCCCCACCAAATTCTCAGCCGACCTCTATAATGGTAGATACAGAAGTGAGAGTCGGGGCTGTAACTGGGCAGACAGCAGGGACAGTTTCTTACAGGAAAATGTAGAACCCCCCTTTGTTCCAGATGGTTTGAATCATTTACAAAATGAATCCTACAGGAATCGTTTCAGATGTGGAAACCTTTAAGATGGGGAAATAAAAACCAGATTCACTACATTTCTCTTTTCCAGCTGAAAAGAGAAATGGTGTTGCAGTGCCCAGCCATCGGTGCACTCCAGTAGATAAAGGGTGCCTCTCAGAACCACTTCTGAATTGTGCAATGACACACGCCGTAAGGATTAAAATATTAGTCTTCTTCCCTACAGGAAAGTACTTTGTCATGACCAAATATGACCTGACATTTGAAATATGCCACCTTATTGCCTATAGTGAACAGGCAAGTTAAACTCTTGTCAGTTATTTAAAGCCTGTCTCTCACTGACAGAGGCAATTTTAACCTTCATATTGAATGATCAGGAGATAGAGGGTGAGATACATAATTATGAACTCATGTTGAAGAAAGGATAGGGGGAAATTTGTTAATCAGTGTATCACCTCTGTTTTCATATTCTTTTCCAGGAGCCAATTAGATCCTCCCTGTTCATAACATGGAATCCCTTCTATTGCCAAAATTAAGATACCAGTATGATTATATTATTAGGCAACTGTGAAAGATGCTTGTAGTGGGGACTTCTGCAGAGATAGCTTTGATTCAGGAAGACAGAGGTGAATTTCCATGGAAAGGGCACAGTGTTTGACCATAGTCTGTTGGGAACCTGCATATGTCTGACAAATCTTTTCAGCTGGAATAGACTTATAGTCAGTTTTAGTATTAGCTTAGTAAACAGTTAAAGCTGTATGAAGATTTCATACGTAACTTTCTAGTTTCACTTGGCTTCTCATTTTCTGTTCATGTAAAACAGTTCCGAAAGTGCAGAAAATGCTACAAATTCTTAAGAACTATAATGCCAACATTAGGCTTTCAAACTGCACTCCTCTTGATAGCCTGGCACCCTGCTCCTCTGAGGTTAAGCTGTAGGAAAGCACCCGTTTCGGAAGGGAAGAGGTGATCCATGTCCAATGCATGCATTTTCAAAGAATGCTTTTTGAGGAAGGAGGCTGAATCATGATCTGGGAGAACTTAAGATGTTGGACAAGATGGTTTGCAATTGACATTTGTTTGTCTGCACATATTTTTCTGAAGCCTAAGAGATATGTAGTCCTCGTGGGATGTCAGTTTTGGCAGGAGCGTGTTGGCACGTGGTGGAGCCTCGCTGATCCAAACCAAAAATCTGTATCTAGTATTACGTATATAATGTAATAGAATTACCTGATGAAGCTTCTCCTTAGTTTTTTACTTGGTAAAAAAAAAGTGTTTATTACAACATGTTTTACAAAACCAAGAAATGAAATAAAATCATAACTGATTAATGAACTGCATGGAAATACTTCCTCAGTGCCACCCACATTTCCCTGGCCCTGATCCTGGAAACACTTCATCACATGTGAAGCTTTACGCACAGATACTATGTGAAAAATACAGTCTAGTTTTCCCATACTTCTGCCTTTCAGGGATCCAAGAAGGAAAGCAAGTATCAGATACTTGCATTCACTGAGTAGTTTTGTCATGTATGAGAACAGTCCTTATGTTTAGATTCATAGAGTCATAGAACAACCAGGTTGGAAGAGACCCATCGGATCATCGAGTCCAACCATTCCTATCAAACACTAAACCATGTCCCTCAGGACCTCATCTACCTGTGCCTTAAACCCCTCCAGGGAAGGTGAATCAACCACCTCCCTGGGCAGCCTATTCCAGCCTATTACAGGGAGTTGATTACTGAAATGTTCAGATGCTTCAGCTTTAGACTGCTGTAGTATAATGTGCTTACGCTTCTACTTAGAGTAACCTGAAGTCTGGGCATTTCCATCTGGTAACACCCTGTTCAGGAAAAATCCGGAATCTTGATTTGAAGTCTTTCATTTTACTAATGTATGAACTTATTAGAAGTTGCATTTTCTTTTTGTGTGAGGTTGTACGTCCTGTACACAAACGCACATACAAGCAAATCTGTACAGTGAAGAATGGATTAATGGTGCATCTGAATGGTGCATCTATGGCCTCAAGAAGCACCAGGGGACATATAGGTAGGATAATAGGAGGAATTTCTTTACCAAAAGGGTTGTCAAGTACTGGCAGAGGCTGCCCACGGAGGTGGTTAAGTTCCCATCCCTGGAAGTGCTTAAAAGATGAGTAGATGTGGTACTTGAGGACATGGTCTAGTGGCAGACTTAGCAGGGCTGGATTGATGGTTGAACTGTGATCTTAAAGATCTTTTCTAGCCGAAACAATTCTGTGAAATGATTCATGGTACTGTGTGAAGGTGCTGTGCTGCCAATCCCACAACATTCTTGTTCTGAATTACTGAACTTAAAACCTGATCATCTCCAAAGTGAAACAGCGCATAATTGATTGGTAAGACTATCTAAATCATATATTGAATAGAGAGGGACATTCCAAACTGTCTAGGTTTTGAAGGGAGATCTCTTAGTTGCCATATGGGGTTAAACCACAATGCAGAGCTTGCATGTTGCAGCTGTGAACCGTGACAGTCTTTCCTCTAATTTGTTTGTTTTGTTTTGTTTCGCTTTGTTTTGTTTTCAGTCAGGCTTAATAAGGACACAAAAGACTGAGTTCCTTATATCTCCGTTACCTCAGCAGCTAGCACAGGAGCACAACTACACCTCTCCAGCCGGACACCATCCTCACGTCTTGTACAAACGGACTGCAGAAGAGAAGGTGCACCGGTACACAGTACAGTCCAACCCCAAACTCTTCTCTTTCAGTCATCACAGAACGCACAGTTCCCACAAGTATCATGCTCAAGAGAATGGTTACCACCATGGAAAGTTTCAAAAGCAGCATTTTTGTGGACGTCGCAAGAAATGTATGTAAGGAAACTTTCTCTACTTGTTTGAGATAGTGGCTTTTAGAGACTGGCGATTCTGAGGTGTGGTTTATAGTCACCCTTGTGATGGAGAAAATAATTATAAATAATACAGTTATGAAGTGAAATAGGTATGAGAAACTTGATTATTCCTTTAAAATGGTGTCAGCATCTATTGTATTAAGCCATCACACATTTATTTCCTATCAAGATTAACAGATTCCATGTCTGATTTTTCTTTTTGACATTGAAATTACTCATTAAGCAGTTCTGGTTTAGATCACTGCTTTGGCACAGCAGTGGGTGCTGAGTCCCTGAACTGCTCTCTGTTAGTTTGAGGATATACAACTGATTAGTCTTGAAGATGAGGAAAAGGTCTTTCAAGTCATTAATTTCTGAAAGGACAGACAGGAAGTATTTCAGAAGTCACCACTTGATAATGAAATTTTCAGCCACTGACACCTTCAAAAAGAACCTACCATGTCAATGGCTTAAATAATAGTTAGGAATATATTCTCCTGCCAAGGTCTATTCTGAGTCCTTCATTACGCCTTCGAATTACAGAGCATTTTAGAACCCCCTTGGACCCTATATCTGTACTTACAGTGTTCAACTGATTCTGTTTCAAAGCTGATCTCCCTCTGCACTGAGTTTCTTAACGAGGGTCTCCAGGTCTGCACATGGTATGGCAAATATTGTCTTACTCTAGTTATATTCTGTGTGAGTTTTGAGAAAATAAGCAGATCCTCCAAGAGGTGTGTAGGGAAGAAACAAATAAACAAACAGAAGGGAAAGTGTGTGAAAGTAGATATTGGAAAAGGTGTCTGGCTGGACCTGAGGCCTGGAAACCGCTTCTCCAGAATGCCTCCTCCCTGGGACTGAAAGCTGAAGCAAGTGCACAGGTTCAACCTGTGAATGTTTGCATTCTGATGCACTTCAAACCGACCTCATTGTGCCTTCCCTTTCCCTCCTGTCTGGTTCCCTGCCGCCTGCTTCAGAGCACAGGGGAGTGGTGCTAAGTTAGCTCATCTGCTCCGCACTGCTGCGTTTTATTTTATTTGCATTTTCTGCTGTGATCTTGTGCCTTATTTTCTCTGCCCCCTGTGACTGTTTGTCCAAATTCAGAATTATTCATGTCCTCTTAGCTTTTACACGGTGCTTATCCCTATAGAAAGTAAGGGTGTCTTGAGCGCTGTATTTTCGTAACCTCCTAGGATGAGAAGTTATTATTATTACTGTCTTATAAATAGGACTCATAGGAGGTCAAAAGGACAAAGGAGAGGTCAAAAATAACCCCTGCTTCTGGGTACCAAAATGATAAGCAGAGGTTTTTCCTGACAGACTTACCAGAATATATACTCCTGTAATTGTATATCGGTATCTGTACCTTCACTGATTTCAGTCACAGCTGCGTGTTCAAGCAGGGCTTATGTTAAATGAAGAGCATTCAATTAGCATGTGTGAGTGTAACATAGCTGATTTAGTACATAGGTGATTTACAAATCATGCATTCATGTAAGTGATTTAGAAATCATTGCTTAGGAACTTGATGTCAGAGGCACTGTTAGATTCTGACTAAGCAAGATAATATATCATAGAATCATAGAATCATAGAACAACCAGGTTGGAAGAGACCCATTGGATCATCAAGTCCAACCATTCCTATCAAACACTAAACCATGTCCCTCAGAACCTCATCTACCCATCCCTTAAACACCTCCAGGGAAGGGGAATCAACCACCTCCCTGGGCAGCCTGTTCCAACACCCAATGACCCTTTCTGTGAAAAACCTCCTCCTAATCTCTAGCCTAAATCTCCCCTGGTGGAGCTTGAGGTCATTGCCTCTTGTCCTGTCCCCTGTCCCTTGGGAGAAGAGCCCAGCTCCCTCCTCTCTACAACCTCCTTTCAGGTATATAATGATCTTAACCATGAAAGTCTTTCTATTCACATCCTGCAGCCTGTCACTTCATGCAATCTGTATTTGGGAGCTTTTTTTTCTTCTTTCTCCTCCTTCCCCTTCCTTCCCCTGTTCTTTTTAGTTTGCTTTGTTTTCCTGGTTTCTTTCTGAGATCTATAGTCCTATCAGTTCGAAATTTTCAGCAAAATCCTATCTGGTCACCTCAAATAGAAAAAAGAGGGTAGGGAGGCTCTTCAAAGGGATCTGAACAGGCTAGACTGCTGGGCTGAGACTAATGGGATGAGGTTTAACACGGCCAAGTGCCAGGTCCTGCACATGAGGCACAGCAACCCTGTGCAGCTACAGACTAGGAGAAGTCTGTCTAGAAAGCTGCCTGGAGGAGAGGGACCTGGGGGTGTTGGTTGACAGTGACTGAACATGAGCCAGCAGTGTGCCCAGGTGGCCAAGAAGGCCAATGGCATCTTGGCTTGTATCAGAAATGGTGTGACCAGCAGGTCCAGGGAGGTTCTTCTCCCTCTGGACTCAGCACTGGTGAGGCCTCTCCTTGAATCCTGTGTTGAGTTGTGGGCCCCTCAGCACAAGGAGGATGTTGAGGCTCTGGAGCGAGTCCAGAGAAGAGCAACAAAGCTGGTGAAGGGGCTGGAGAACAGGCCCTATGAGGAACGTCTGAGAGAGCTGGGCGTGTTTATCCTGGAAAAGAGGAGGCTGAGAGGAGACCTCATTGCTCTCTACAACTCCCTGAAAGGAGTTTGTGGAGAGGAGGGAGTTGGGCTCTTCTCCCAAGTGACAGGGGACAGGACGAGAGGGAATGGCCTCAAGCTCTGCCAGAGGAGATTTAGGCTAGAGATTAGGAGGAAGTTTTTCACGGAAAGGGTCATTGTGCATTGGAATAGGCTGCCCAGGGAGGTGGTTGATTCACCTTCCCTGGAGGTGTTTAAGGGGAGAGGTGGATGAGGTCTTGAGGGACTTGGTTTAGTGTTTGATAGGAATGGTTGGATTCGATGATACTGGAGGTTTTCTCCAACCTGGTGATTCTATGATTCTGCAGTTCTGTGAAAAATAGCTTGTCTCACTTGCCATAGAATCATGGAATGGTTTGGATTGGTTGGATGGGACCTTAAAGCCCATCCAGTTCCCCCCCTGCCATGGGCAGGGACAACTGCCACTGGATCAAGTTGCTGCTTGCCCCATCCAACCTGGTCTTGAACACTCCAGGGGTGGAACAGCCACAGCTTGCCTGAGCAACCTGGGCCAGGTCCTCCCACCCTTGCAGGGAAATGTTTCTTCCTAAAATCTCATCTCAGTCTCCTGTCTTTCAGCTGATAACTGTTCCCCCTCATCCTTTCCCAGCACTCCCTGATAAAGAGCCCCTCCTCAGTTTTCATGTAGGCATCTTTTAAAATTTCATATGCTGGCAATTTGTAAGAACGAGAAAACTCACTGAATTGTCTTTCAAACTCTCCTTCACTATCTGAATATTTGCAGATCATGAGAACTGGCTGGACTGTAGTGACTAAGTCTTGCTTTAGACATTGCTGCTGCTTTTGTTTCATTAGTAGCAGCAGAATTGATTCAAAGGCAAAACTCCACTGCTCTTGGATTTACAAGTCAAACATGTAGTTGTGTTGCTTTTAAAACAGTACATGGAAACTGATGTGCCATGAACTGAGCGCTTCACTGTTGGGTGAGGCATGACTTAACGTCTTGCCATGCGTCCAGAAGACAAAGCTTCTTTCAGCCTGTAAAGGATAATTTTTTGTAAGGAGTGATGCGTTTTAAAATCTCACTAGCACAGTTGCTTGCAAAGTTAACAATTGTTCTGAATGCCTCAGTTTCTGTAAGCAAACCACCTGTGCATTCTATGGTATTCCTGATTTCCCAGTTTGGCATGGAAGAAGTAGCATCTGGTTTAGCTCTGTCATTGGAATAAGTTTCTGATGAGGCACAGGCAGGACTTTTTTAATCACCTGAGGCTCCCTCATTGCATCGTGTTACATCCTGAGTTAAAAAAAAAAACGACCCTATTGTTATCCAAATAGTGTGTTAAAGCTGCCTTCGAGTTAATTCTCAATGTAAGGTGCTGTAGGTTTATGCAAAAGAAGTGATAAATAACAGGAGCATTCTAGGCTGTAGGATATCGATTTCTTTTCCTATTATCTGGTTCTCAAAAGAAATCGTAGAGTCATAGAATCATAGAACAACCAGGTTGGAAGACACCCACCAGATCGAGTCCAACCATTCCTATCAAACAGTAAACCATGTCCCTCAGCACCTCATCCACCCATCCCTTAAACACCTCCAGGGAAGGTGAATCAACCACCTCCCTTGGCAGCCTCTTCCAGTGCTCAATGACCCTTCCTGTGAAATGGAGCAGAGAGTGCTCTCTAAGCACTGTGCCCTGGGCTGTGCTACACAGGCACAGAGGGGCAAGTGCCCCCTGGCACTGGGTATATCCCATGCCTGACATTGCCTGATACTAAATAAATCCTTTCCCAGCAGGAATAACCGCAGTGGCACGTTCAATCAAAAGCTAATGTCAATCACAGCAGCAGACTGGCAGGAACTGTATGCGTGGGGGTGGGTCTGCTCTCTGCACCGACAACTGGTCTCTCTGGGGAAAGAGGTTTTACCAGCGGCTGTGTCAGAACTGTGTGCCAAACGCCTCAGGAAGTTATCAAAAGGACAGGAAAAAATGTAGCTACTCTTAAAAACTGTGTGTGTTTTTGCCACAGATGCTACCATTTTATTAGATTAATTCCTTATTTTAAACTGCTTATTCATAAACATACAAATGTGATTCTCCCTGTAGCCATCCTTCCCTCAGGAATGAATCGAATCTTTTTTAATAAATACACAAGAACTTAGCCATAAGTATTAAATCACATGCTGTAAAAATAATCTGGGGCTCGAAACCTGTGAGACTTCGTTTTCTGATGAAATTGTCCATGGGTGATCTGAACCCTTTCCAAAACTGAGTTGTGTTTCCTATTAGATGCGCCAAAGCCACCCACAGAAGAGACCTACATTCGCTCAGATGAGTATGGGACTTCTGCACGGTTCAAAAGATCATCGGCTAAAATTCAGAAGAATGGGAGTCTGAATGTTGAAACCCTTGTTGTGGCAGACAAAAAAATGCTGGAGAAACATGGCAAGGAGAATGTAACGACGTACATCTTAACAGTTATGAATATGGTAAGATATGGTATAACTTAACGTATGTGTTCCCTGTGCAATATTCATAGAATCATAGAATCATAGAACAACCAGGTTGGAAGAGACCCATCGGATTATCAAGTCCAACCATTCCTATCAAACACTAAACCATGTCCCTCAGGACCTCATCTACTTGTGCCTTAAACCCCTCCAGGGAAGGGGAATCAACCACCTCCCTGGGCAGCCTATTCCAATGCCCAACGACCTTTTCTGTGAAAAACTTCCTCCTAATCTCTAGCCTAAATCTCCCCTGGTGGAGCTTGAGGCCGTTCCCTCTTGTCCTGTCCCCTGGCACTTGGGAGAAGAGCCCAGCTCCCTCCTCTCCACAACCTCCTTTCAGGTAGTTGTAGAGAGTAATGAGGTCTCCTCTCAGCCTCCTCTTCTCTAGGCTAAACACCCCCAGCTCTCTCAGCTATTCCTCATAAGGCCTGTTCTCCAGCCCCTTCACCAGCTTTGTTGCTCTTCTCTGGATTTGCTCCAGAGCCTCAACATCCTTCTTGTGGTGAGATATTGTTACCTCAGAGTAGGACTTTTTGTTAGGCAAGTAGTGGTGCCAGAAAGAACACGGGCACCTTACTCAAGCCTTTCTTCAGGCCTCATCTAATGTATTAGTTAAAAAAAAAAAAAACTCTTTAGAAATGCATCCCTACATTATTAAGACTAGATTAAGATTACTTTTTACAGGGGCCTGTAGTGACAGGACAAGAGGGAATGGCTTTAAATTGGAAAGGGGAAGATTTGGATTAGACATTAGAAAGAAATTCTTTACAATTAAGGTGTTGAGGCTCAGGTTGCCCAGAGCAGGGGTGGCTGCCCCATCCCTGGAGGGGTTCAAGGCCAGGTTGGATGGAGCTTGGAGCCCCTGATGCAGTGGGAGGTGTCCCTGCCCATGGCATTGGGGGTGGGACTGGCTGGGCTTTAAGGTCTCTTCCAACCAAAACCATGCTATGATTCTACGGTTATCACAGCTGTGGCAATGGTACCGTGGGGTTAATAATAAATTGGGAAATACTTCAAATGTTAAATTTTAAAATACTTGTTATGTAGTACAAAAAAGGCAGATACTCTGAAACTTTCATTTAGTATCATGAAACTGAGTCTGGTTTGTGTGATATCTCTCCTTGAAAGAAAAATTTGAGAAAGCACTTTTTTTTTTTTGGAGAACAATAACTGGAAATGTGTTTCCTTTGTGACTTGTACTCTATAATTTTGTACTACACAACTTAAACTTTGAACTTGATTGTTCTTCGCAAGGGCAGGACACAGCTCATCGAAATCAATAGGTTTTTCAATTTTTTTCAGTATGTGTAGTGGTTTGGACCATAATGCTTCTGCATTAAGCTCTTTAAATTAATCCTACCAGGTACATAACTTCATTAATTTGAATTAAAAATTGAGGCCCAAGGCAGTAACTTCATACTTATGTTCAGTCTGTTTAAAAAATGATGCATGTAGTTGATATCTCCTCTTCAATAATCACTGCAGGTCTCTAGCCTGTTTAAAGATGGAACAATTGGCAGTGATATAAACATCATCGTTGTGAGCCTTCTTCTTTTGGAACAAGAGCCTGTAAGTTGTATTACAATTTGTATGTCGTGTACTGCATTTGCTACTGCTCGCAGGGAGCTCTGGGTGTTCCCCTGTTCTCTACGTGAACTTTCATTTGAGGATTTTTAAGACACAAAGCATGAGAAGATTAAAATCTCAAAGCCCTCTAAACCCACACTTTCTGCATTTCACTGCTTCACAGGTTTTGATACTAAAATCTTCATTTTATATAAGTGTTCTTTAGAAAACTGAAATGCTTCCAGTAAGATAAAACTTAACAATTTCCAGCATTTTCTTGAAAAGGAATGGGAAAAATACTTAAAAACTGTTGAAAGAAATAAAAATACTATGGCCTGGGCTTTCCAGGATGTGTTGATCAGAAAGAAAAAAAGTCTCAAAAATCCCAAACTGCGGACAGCTTGTAACAAAAAGTGGGAGTTGGAGCCAATTATTTTGGCACAGGTGCTGAGACAAAAGAAGACAAAGGCTCTTCTGATGAAAAGAAACTTGTGATGGATTCATCTACTTGGATAATACTTTTCCTCCACAGAAATCTCCAAATGTTTTACTCACAACTTTGAAAATGGCTTAGAGTTCCGCTTTATCAGGAACCAAACATATTTGCACACTATAATTCCAACCACTGACTTTGAAACTATATTTGTGCCTGGGGAGGGGCACGGTGTGGCTTGAAAATTAATAGATTTGCTCAGCAACTGAATTGGTCATCACAGACAGCTAAGGTGGGAAGATGTAAGTTTACGTAGAACAAATATGGAAAAGTAATTCCCTTTCCTCAAACCAGCTCTTATATTTTAATAACCTTTCTCAAGTACTGATGGAAGCTCCTTACTTCTGTGTCTGTGAAATACCTGCAGAGTGGGTTATTGATTAACCACCACGCGGACCAGTCCCTGAATAGCTTCTGCCAGTGGCAGTCTGCTCTGGTTGGGAAGAACGGAAAGCGCCACGACCATGCCATCCTGCTCACGGGCTTCGATATCTGCTCCTGGAAAAATGAACCCTGTGATACTCTAGGTATGGTATGAAAACCTGAGAAACTCACGTGTCGCAACAGCAGCATCTTGGTTCATAGAGACGGAATTGTTTTAAAGTAAAGTTCATTTTTTGCACATAGTGTTAACCTTCTTGAAGAGGAAAGAACAGTACTAGTGTTATACATTGTCTTGGAAGAACCTAGGAGAAAAACAGTATTACTGGTATCATTGCCCAGAAAAAGTGGCAGCGTAAGCTATCTGACAACATCCTTTGGGTTTGTCGCCTCTTCAAGGAATATTTTTAATTTTGAGGATATTTCTGATTTTTTTTGTGACTATTTGCCCTTTTTGTGTGAGATGCCTCCCTAATCTGGGAGCAGTAAAGGCAGGATGGGGAGAGTAAAAAATAATCTTTACAAGTAGAGTGTGTTTTAGGAGGTTAGATTTGATTTATACTTTTTATGCAGGAGCCCCTTTATTGTCAAATAAAAGTCTGCTGTAATTCTTCCATGATAAACCTGATGAAGTAGACAACCATCTTCATGCACCGCAGTAGACTGGCTTTTTAGGACCATTGCAGATGATACGTGTCTTTGGAATTCTGTAGAGGAACAAGCTGTTCTACTGCTTCCTTCCTTCAGGATTTGCACCCATCAGTGGCATGTGCAGCAAATACCGTAGCTGCACCATTAATGAAGATACAGGCCTTGGACTGGCTTTTACAATTGCTCATGAATCTGGACACAAGTAAGTTGTTTTTCCTAAGTCTGACATGCTCCTTCTACAAATAAATATGTCAGTGAATGGACACAGCATCAGCTCACATAAATCAATTAAATAGGGGTCATTTACAGAGCTATCTGATTAGAATATAAAGAGCATCCAATTAATCATAGAATCATAGAATGATTTTGGTTGGAAGGAACCTTGAAGCCCATCCAGTTCCGACCCTCTGCCATGGGCAGGGACACCTCCCACCAGACCAAGCTGCTCAAAGCCCCATCCAGGCTGGCCTTGAACACCTCCAGGGATGGAATAGCTACAACTTCCCTTGGCAAACTAGGCCAGGGCCTTCCCAAGCTTCTTGTGAAGTTTTTCTTCCTAATGTCTAATCTAAATCCTCCACCGTCCAATTTAAAGCCATTCCCCCTCATCCTGACACCACATGCCCATGTGAAAAGCCCCTCCCCAGCTTTTCTGCAGCCCCTTTCAGTGCTGGAAGGCCACTATAAGGTCTCTTTAGAGCCTTCTGTTCTCCAGGCTGAACAACCCCAACTCTCTCAGCCTGTCCTCGTATGGAAGGTGCTCCAAATGAGGTCTAACGAGAGGAATAGAGGGGCAGAATTCCCTCCCTTGCCCTGCTGGCTGTGCATCTTTGGCCTTCTGGGCTGCGAGTACACATTGCTAGCTCATGTCAAGCTTCTCATCAACCAGCAACCCCAAGTCCTTCTCTGCAGAGCAGCTCTCAATCACATCATCTCCCATCTTGGACTGAAACTGCAGGTTGCCCTGACCCAGGGGTAGGACCTTGCTCTTGGCCTTGTTGAACCTCATGAAATTCACACAGGCCCATTTCTCCAGACTGTGCAGGTCTCTCTGGATTACACCCTGTCCCTCTGTTCCTTGGTGCATTAGTCTTCTTGAATAACATCATAAAAACAACAGCTGTGGGATTTTTTATTGACAGTAAGACCTTATTTGGATACAGGTATCTCCCAAGTGCTGTTAATTTGATGGGAAACTACAGCCAATTTTAGCCAGAGTCAAGCCTCTTTGCTCAGAGGTGTGTCCTTTATCATGAAATGGTGAATCACCTGCCCTGGGAGCTCTCCTTTTATTTTTATGTTTATTTTTTGGCACTTTATACATTCCAGGTGATAACCAGAACAAACAGTAGAAGTTGACAATAATAACCTATAAGCTTCCTACACTGCTACTATGTTCTGGTAGACAAATCGCTTCTTGTATCAGTGGAGTTCTCCAAAAAGAGAAGGGACACTGCAGCTTACAGTGCAGAAAACTGATCAGAGTCTCCTAGAGGTACCTTTCCTGGAAGACCTGATGTCTCATAGGATCTGGGAGACACTCATTCCATTCAACCTGTCCTTCTTTGTTCTCTTTACCTATGTAATGAGTGATTTGGCTAAAAGCAACCTTTGTGGAGGTTTCTCCCTTCCTTTATCTGTATCCATTGGATTTTCATTTGATTTCTAAGGTAATAAGACTGCAGTTTTCCTAAGAACCTGCTATCTCTCTAACAAAGCCAGTAATAATCTTCCATGGAGCTTCAGCCATTCTCTGAACTGTTGAATTCAATCTAAAGAAGATAATTAGGGTTTACTTTCCTGTTTTTTTTTCCCACCAGATAATTTCGAATTACTTTGCCTCATTGTTTTGCATGGGTTTGATTTTCAGCTTTAACATAGCTCAACCTTGAGTCTGTCCCACTGCTGAGGGCATAGAAGCAGAGTTTCTCTGTGTGGTACAAACCTGAAATCAAAGGTCCTATAAACCGTGGGCACAGGATCTTTACTTTGAGCAGAAACATTACAGCACAGAGTATCTTTGAAAAGCAGTGGTGCTATATTCTGCTGTCTGGTCAAGGCGTGAATCCTTCCGATTCTGCATGACTGAACCAGGACTATTTAGTTTTCATTGTACAAATATGCTCCACAGTTCATCCTATGACCTCATGTCTACACAAGTGACCCTTTCACAGGTTTCTGTACATCTGAAGGGAAACAAAGAATTAAAGAGTAATCCAGCTACCAATGAAGCTCGTGGGAATTGTGCCAATGCTTTCAATGGGACCAAATATGTAAAATATATATTGTTAGATCCTCCTGTCACACTAACGCACTTTCACTGACCTCAGTACATTTTTAATGCCCTTCCGTCAGTATTAGGAGAGAATGAACGCCCAGAGCTTATTTGTCAAGAATTATCCCCTTTAGTCTTTTAATGTCCTTACCTCTTGTTTATTTTCTTTTGGTTTGACAGATGATTCTTGGAAATTCTTTAATGTTTTTTTTTTTTTTTCTTCTTCACTGCTGCCTTTGATTCTTAGATTATGCAGCCTTCCTTTGGTATAGTTCCATCCACTGTCTAATGAAATGCATCCCATCTCCTGGAATAAAGTTGTCCCAGATGTGTCCTTACTGTCATTTGTTCATGTTCCTGGGACTACCTAGCATGGCGCTTAAGACAACAGAACTCAGTCTTTGTGATGCAGAGATTCCTGGAAGAAGGAAATCTGTGGCAACTCTGAAGGTGCTGAGATCCACTGTGAATATTGTAAGCTGAGGATTTCATAGCAGGAGAATAATCACAGAATTGTTTGGTTGGAAAAGACCTTTGAAATCGTCAAGTCCATCTGGACCCATTCACTACTAAACCACATCCCTAAGCACCTCATCTACCCATGTCTTAAAGCCCTCCAGGGATGGGGACTCAACCACCAACATGGGCAGCCTCTGCCAGTGCCTGAGAACCCTTTCAGTTGAAGATATTTTTCCTCATATCCAGTTTTATACCTCCTTTGACGCAAGTTGGGGCCGTTTCCTCTTGTCCTCTCACTTGTTACTTGGGAGAAGGGCCCAGCATTCACTTTGCTACAACCCCCTTCCGGCAATTGTAGATAGTGGTGAGGTCTCCTCCAGCCTAAACAACCTCAGGTCCCTCAGCTACTCCTATTAAGTTTTATTCTCCAGCCCCTTCCCCAACTCTGTTGCCCTCTTCTGGATGCACTTCAGTCCCTCAATGTCCTTTTTTTGTATTTTTCATATTGTTTACTGTGTAGATCGCACTTGGTGATCCACTGAGTAGCTTCTCTTGTACAATTTTGTAGTTTTCTTTAAGCAGCTTGTGCTTTTACCTGGAAGAGTTCCTTCAGGAGCACAGAGCCCCCTGTGCCAGTGGGTGTAGAAACCATGGATTCTTGTGCTGCAACAGATGTGAACAAAGTTAGTTTTTCATAAACGACTCTAAAACAGTAGCTCAGGTGGGATTTTTTTGTCCATTTGTAGAAGGAGCCATCTATTTTAGCAAGTTTGGAGCCACGACTGGTGGCAACCCACGCAGTGACTCTGATGAGCCTGCAGTGATTTATAGCAGTGAAGGATCGAGCCCAGTAAATTAGATATTCCCTGCATGTGCACAGATTATTTTCATAAAGTCACCAATGTACTACAGTGTTGGAGTGACAAATTATGGCATTTCTATTCAAAACACATTGAAATTCATGGATGTCTTGTAGAGGGAATAAATATAAAACAGTGAAAGGAAAAACCTGAAAATTAGCTTTATTATAAGCATAAGCGCCACATAATTTATCATTTTTAACATGTTTTTTATTATTAGTTATTACTTTTTATATTATCCTAACACCTTTCCTGGTGAAAACAGGACCTCCTGATGCTCTAGACTGAGCAAAGCACCCGTTAAGAGGCAGTATTTCATAGAATCATAGAATCATAGAATCACCAGGTTGGAAGAGACCCATTGGATCATTGAGACAAACCATTCCTATCAAATACTAAAACATGTCCATCAGCACCTTGTCCACCCGTCCCTTAAACACCTCCAGGGAAGGTGACTCAACCACCTCCCTGGGCAGCCTCTGCCAGTGCCCAATGACCCTTTCTGTGAAAATTTTTTTCCTAACGTTCAGCCTGAACCTCCCCTGGCAGAACTTGAGGCCATTCCCTCTCGTCCTGTCCCCTGTCACTTGGGAGAAGAGCCCAGCTCCCTCCTCTCCACAACCTCCTTTCAGGAAGTTGTAGAGAGCAATGAGGTCTCCCCTCAGCTTCCTCTTCTCCAGGAGAAACACCCTCAGCTCTCTCAGCTGTTCCTCATAAGGCCTGTTCTCCAGCCCCTTCCCCAGCTTCATTGTTCCACTAAAGAGGTTACATTGCAGACTAAGTGACAGTGGAAAACTAAGGTGAGGAAAAGAAAGTGATTTGCCTGAGATAATATAGCAACTTAGTGTTCAAAATTAGAAAAAGAATCATATTTTTTATTCATATCTTGTGTTCTCTTCATTCCTTCCCACTGCTGTTGTTACCAATTGAATGGAGATGTGTAGTTCTTCCCTCTCATTATGTTCTTACAGCTGTGTAACACTGCTCCTTCCCTGGATCCCAGTCTCCACACTGTTCCTGGTATCCATTATGATTAGGCAAAGAAAGGCTCAGATGGCACAGAGAGGAGGGAGCTGGGCTCTTCTCCCAAGTGACAGGGGACAGGACAAGAGGGAATGGCCTCAAGCTCCACCAGGGGAAATTTAGGCTGGACATTAGGAAAAAATTTTTCACAGAAAGGGTCATTGGGCACTAGAACAGGCTGCCCAGGGAAGGGGTTGATTCACCATCCCTGGAGGGGTTTAAGGCACAGGTGAACGAGGTGCTGAGGGACATGGTTTAAGTGTTTGATAGGAATGGTTGGACTCGATGATCCGGTGGGTCTCTTCCAATCTGGTTGTTCTTTGATTCTATGATTCTATGTGTCTTAAAGGATAGATTTTATCTGATAAATTTATAGGCAACTACAGGTGTGACTGAACATAAGATCCAGTGCTTCTACCCATCTCACCACCAAACATTTCTCCCTCAGGGAAGAGAAATGGTCACACTGGAAAGCTTCTGGTCCAGTCGGCAGCTCAGATCCTTATGGACCATTGTCTTTGGCTCACATTGCAGACCTCTTGTGCATCACCACTATGGGTCGTTCTTGAGACTTGACTATCTTCTCATGAGACAAGTGTATGGTGACAATAAAATGTGAATGCTATTAAGTGAAACTTCTTCCATACTAATCGTCATTTTTATGGTGTAGATGTTTCCATCCTTTTGGAATGAAAGGGAGGAAATCCTCATGGCCTATGGAGTTCAAGCTGTTACCCAGGAAGTGTTTATTCTGCCCCAAACTGTGCCTTACTTTTATTTAATCCAGATTTTCCTTTTCACACCTGGTTCTCTTTTCAGCTTTGGTATGATTCATGATGGAGAAGGAAATCCTTGTAGAAAAGCTGAGGGTAATATAATGTCTCCCACACTCACAGGAAACAATGGAGTGTTTTCTTGGTCTGTATGCAGCAGGCAGTATCTCAACAAGTTTCTCAGGTACGTCGGATGTAAATCAGGGTTGGTGCTGGGGAATGTATCTTTGGTAACTGGGCTTGAACTCTTGAACAGGCATAAAAATCAGTTAAGTGTGAAATTCACCTCTTTGAAAACGTGCCCTACCCGCTGTACTACCCGGAGCCCACACACCTGGGCTGATGAAGCGTAGAGGTGGTTCGGCGCGTAAGCGTGCTCGTCCTGCCGTGTTTCCAAAGAGGGCATTTCACCCGCCATGAATATCCTGCTGAAATGCCTAGTGTATTGTTCTCTCCCAGGCATTCCTGTCAGCAGCTAGGTTTGTGAGGGACTTAGGCAGAGGTGAACACCAACAAGGGCAGACACAGTGGTACCAAAGTCATTACCAACTGTAAATTAACAGCAATGGCCTTTCTTGCTGGAGTCTTTCTCTTGACCTAGCTTGTGTCATGAGTAAGGACATTCTGTGCTTTTCATATACTGCTTCTGGGAGAAAAAGAGAAAGATGCCAATTGTTTCTGCAGCATGTTGGAGGTATTCAGGGATGCTTTTAAAGGAACTGGTTTTCCGTCTGTGTTTAATGTCATCAGAGCTGCAGTCCTTCCCTGTACAATGTTCCTTTTGTTTGTCATACATAGGTAGCCTGGACATGAGTACTGAAAAATGCATAAGCAGTACTAAGGTCCAGATCCAATACAGGCATTTGAGATGTTAGTTCCTTAGAGTGAAGATCATGTGCTTAGTTCTGTGGATCTTACATGTTTTTGCTAGTCTGCAGCAAATTAAAATGTTTTGATATAAAGATCATAGCCATGATTAATATGTGTTCTCATTACAGTACAGCACAAGCTGCCTGCCTGATTGATGAGCCTAAGCAAACAGGACAGTATAAATACCCTGACAAACTGCCAGGGCAGATCTATGATGCTGATACCCAGTGTAAATGGCAATTTGGAATGAAAGCAAAACTCTGCAACCTCAGCTTTGTCAAGGTACCTCTTGATATACTTCTGAAAAGTTAAATTACCTTAGAGAGCAGCAGTGCACTAAATCAGTACAAATAACAGTGCTCTTCGGGGGCCTCGGCTCTTTCTCTACCTTATCTTGCTTGGCAATTTGCTTTGAAGGTCCTGGCCTCTTTTGAGGAATATCACAATCCCAGAGGAGTTGCAGAAGGAAATGTGGCCTTGCCAGGAGTCACGAGGAGTGCAGTTGAGTGCATGAGCCCCCCGAGTCCCTGCCAGCTACACCAGGGAAATTAGCAGGCAGTGGAGTCTTGATCAAAACGTGCGTGGGGGTCAAGAGGACTAAGGGGCTTGTGTTTTGTTTTACTCTTATGCATTGACAGCACAGTCTGGAAAAGATCTAAAAGGTTATTTTAGAGCAATAAAAATGCAACTTATACCTTTGACTTTGCGATGAAGGGTTAATTTAGATGAACCCATTATTTTAGTGACTGCTTCTCTCCTTGCTGATCTGTTCAGAGAAGGCATTTCATTAAATAAGCTGAAGTGCTCATTCTGAAGTCTGGTCACTTGTACTCCTCTTATTGTCCTTGGAGGATTTTGGTTTATTTGATACCACATTTATCAGGTGATGGCAGCTGTATTTCTTCTGTAGCTAATAAACAAAGGGAGAGAGTGATCAGCACTGTGAAGAGACTGTGCTTTAGAAAATCTCTCTTCAAAGTGTCGTAGTTGCTGTAGCCTTGATGAAATTTTAACCTCAAATTTTTCAACGCAGCTTTTGTTCTATTATAGTTTTATGCTCAGAATAGTTTAAAATATAGCTGGTGAAATGGTGCGTAACCAAGGCAGTGACATACAGCGCCCGGCTGTGCTGTGAATTCTGTGTTCAGAAAAGGATTTATTTATACGACTTTTGAGGGAGCAAGTGTGTTTTGTTTCTCGCAAAATCACCACAAAATCATTTGTTACTCACTCTAAACAGCAGACAATAATGGGAATGATGAGTATTATAGTGGATACTTCTGTCTTCTCAGGATATATGCAAATCTCTCTGGTGTCACAGAGTGGGCCATAGGTGCGAGACGAAGTTCATGCCAGCAGCGGAAGGAACAGCTTGTGGTCTCAGCATGGTAAGTTATTTTAGAAACAGGGCAAACTCATTCTAACTTGGTGTAAGTTAAGTAACAGTTATTCAGTTCCCTCCAGGTTTGCTGTCCTGGATTTCTGGGTCGCTCTGTAAAATCTTGCTTTGCGATATGTACTGAGGACTGGTCCTCACCGTGGCACCCATCTCATGATAGTGAGGGATGCCTCTCCCAGCCAACTGTGGAACAAGAGGTATCTGCCCAATCTAAATCAGTAAGAAAAGCTATTATTTGTAACAGAAGTTACAGGTTTCAAATTCCACCTGATATAAATGTTCCTTAAACCATAATATTTGCTATACAGACTAAGGTCTCATCAGTGATCACTGCTAATAGAGCATGGTTTGTTTTAGTTGAATCTTCTAGTTTAGACTCATTTGTAGTTACCTGAAATATTTTCTTTTTGCTGTAGTGTTTCTTCCAGTAGAACACTCTTTGGTTTTCAAGTTACTGTCAAATGTTCTATTTCACTTTTTGTCTCTGTGCACTATTTCATAACTGAATGATAAAAGGGAGAGGTTTTAGCGGAATGGTTTCAAATTACATGGGAAGTTTTGAAGTTCTGATAGTACAGGATCACAGACTCATGGAATCATTAAGGTCAGAAAAGATCTCTAAGCGCATCCAGTCCAACCATCCGCCCAACCCCACCATGTCTGCTAATGCTCCGTAAGTGCCATGGCTACACAGTTTTTGAACCCCTCCAGGGATGGAGACTACACCTCTGTCCTGGGCAACCTCTGTCAGGTCATCACCACTCAGTAAAGACATTTTTCCTAATATCCAGTCTAAACCTTCCCTGACACAACTTGAGACCATTTCCGTTCATCCTATGACCCATTACTTGGGAGAAGAGACCAGCACCCACCTCACTTCAACCTCCTTTCTGGGAGCTGCAGAGAATGATGAGGTCTCCCCTCAGCCTCCTTTTCTCCATGAATTAATGTAGATTTTGGGGGGGAAGAGTAAGCCAAAAAGGTTCTTTCCAGGGAAACAGATTTGAAAATTTTCACCTTCAGCACGGAACTCTGTGATCTTAGAGGTCTTTTATAATGTTAATTATTCTATGAAATTTTAGGACATTACTTACCTGTCCCATTGTGTGGGTTGGTGTTGTTCAGAGTCCTTGTCCTGCTGTGAACCATCTCATTGACTTCAGTGAGTCACCTCAGGTTTATTGGTGTTAAGCACTGGAACTTTAAAATGCGACTTGTTTCTTTTTGCATCTGCTAGGTACCGCTAACTGTTGCGATATTATTTTTCGTTCTTTTGGCAGTGGTGTCGAAGAGGACAGTGTGTCAAGTACGGTGATCATGGACCCAAGCCCATCAATGGCCAGTGGTCTGCCTGGTCAGAGTGGTCGGAGTGTACTCGCACTTGTGGAGGGGGCGTCACATATCAAGAAAGACACTGCAATAATCCAAAGTAAGACATAGATATGAAAAGGTATTGTTTTTCTACTAACTCTTTAACTGTTTAGAACATAAAACAATGAGAGTGCATTTCTGTAGGGAAACAGTACTTGTGAAAATGTTTCCAAGACCTTCTTTCATGTCCAGTATAACCAGCCAGTGGTTGAAAGGCAGAAATATATCCTGATACTGTGTCTGTCTGAAGACTGCTAGAGTCCTAGAATATCTACAGCCTAGCACACTCAATTTGTTTGATAACACTAGAATTTATCAAATACCAAATCATAGAATCATAGAATCACCAGGTTGGAAGAGACCCATTGGATCATCGAGTCCAACCATTCCTATCAAACACTAAACAGCACCTTGTCCCTCCCTCAGCACCTCATCCACCCGTGCCTTAAACACCTCCAGGGAAGGTGAATCAACCACCTCCCTGGGCAGCCTATTCCAATGCCCAATGACCCTTTCCGTGAAAAACTTCCTCCTAATCTCTAGCCTGAATCTCCCCTGGCAGAGCTTGAAATGCCGCACAGGCTTATTTTCATCTGATAACATAGAGGCAAAGGAAAAAGGTCTTGAAACCTATTCAGAATGCCAATGATATTGTATTATCCAGGACAATAAACCAAAAGTTCAAAATCAATGTCCAAATGGTTGTAGACCATGTCTTCGCATGTCTGTCACGTTCCTTGCATTTCTTTGTGTTCC
Source organism: Coccyzus lansbergi (assembly GCA_033558105.1). NCBI lineage: Eukaryota > Metazoa > Chordata > Aves > Cuculiformes > Coccyzidae > Coccyzus > Coccyzus lansbergi. Next base: position 902,914 of record JAUMJK010000059.1, read on the forward strand.
ACATGTCAGCATAAAGTTGCTGAACCCTAGAATTGTATGCTAAGTCATGAAGCATTGCTGGTGTTTTCCTCTAATGATGTCCTATCACTGCAATTACTGTTCCTTACAGTGTTTCCAACAGCTATTGTTCCTACAGCTATTTCCAAGTAGAAGTAAAGTGTTATCAGACCAGCATCTTTCCAAATCCTCCATTCACTTCAATTTACAAGAAGAAAGGATTTCACTGTTCAGTTTCATACACAACTTCAACAGGCACAGACACATACTCTTCATTGCCCACAATAAAAACAGCATTTAAAGTGCAGTAATAAAAGCAGAGAAAATATGACAGCTTTTATATGAGACTGTAAAGAAGCCTCACACCTACTATACATCACTGCAGTAATGACATCCACGCTTCATATACTCTGTTATAGGAACATGTGAGTTAGTTAAAGTAGTCTTTATTACCCTCACTCGGTCAAACCAGTTTTTGCAGATCTCTAGCAGAGCATTTTCTCAACCTCTTCTGTTGTTTCTCAGTGTATTTTGATAAGTAAAATTACTTGGATGGTTCCTTTATTAAACTATATAGCAAGGGAATGCAGGGTCTCCATTACACATCACACGTATATTTTGGTCATCTTATTTTTGGTCCATGTTTCACCTGCTACAAATTTCTATATATGCACGTTCCTCTTTGCATTTATTCATAAACCTGCCTTGTGTGACAGAAGATTACTAGTAATGGAAATGTTTCTGTTTGCAGCACTGTTATAAGTTATATTGGTTTCACATGGTCTTCAACCAGCAGCTCTTTAATACAGAAAGTGTCTGTGGCTGTAACATTATGAGTTTAAAACTTGCATTCAGAGTGATCTGCTTGTTTTAATTAAAGTAAGGCTTGATGCAAGACTTGATGTAGCCAACTAAGACTTGAAACCAGAACTGGATCACATTAATGCTAAAGTTAATTGTATTATATAAGCGATAATTCAATTAGAAACGGGAGAAAATATAACACTGTAAATCTCTCTGAGTTGGTGATGAGATGCCAGGACCATAAATAAGCCTCCACACCGCAGTGTGTGAGCATCCAGGTAGCTGCATTCCCATGACAGCTCCTGGATAAACGTGGAATCGTTAGAAAAATGACACTGTCCATTTTCAACATTACACCACACAGAATGGTTTATTACCCAGTCACTGTTCATTATTCACTTTTATCATGACACATAAACAAAGAATAACCCTTCCTTTCTTTCTGAACTTCAGAAAATATTTCAGATGTTTATATATATCAGTTTATATGTGTATATTATTTCATATGGAATGTATTTATTTCACTTGTCCTGATCCAGATTTGTGGGGGAGGTAATGTTTATTTTGCTCAAAAGCTTATTAAACAATTTTGGCTAGCAAAATTTTGAAAATGACGAAGAATAACGTGTATTTCTGTAAGAGATGAGGAGAAGGGGTGGGCAGGAGAAGCAGCCTTGGAAGTGTTCAAGGTCAGGTTGGATGGGGCCTTGGGCAGCCTGATCTAGTGGGAGGTTTCCCTCCCCTTGGCAAGGGATTGGAACTAGATGATCTTGAAGGTCCCTTCCAACACAATATATTCTATGATTCTATGACTTCAAGGTTTTGAAAGGAGTCAGTTTTGCAAAGTGACTTCTTAGAAACATCAAGGGAGATTTCTAGAGTTCCAGTACTTTTAAGGGTGAAGAACACAAGTTCAGGCTGCTTGTGAAAATTCCATTACCTGTGTTTGTAGGTGAAATTCTGGCAAACAATATCCAAACAATGCAGTTCCCTTTCTCTGGACAATTCTGACAGGCCTTGTGATGACAGCAGTCAGCCCTGGGCATGGCTGCTGGATAACCACTGGAGCTGTGTATGGATCCATCCCATCGAACACTGCTGGAGCTCAGCCGTGGAACACAAAGCTGTGCACATTTGCTAAAATCATTACGATTCTGTAAATTGTAAATTCTTCGCAATGAGGTTTAGAGACACTAGCGCAGAGGAACCCAGAGAAGCGGTGGCTGCCCCATCCCTGGAGGCGTTCAGGGGCAGGTTGGATGGGGCTTAGAGCCCCTGATCCAGTGGGAGGTGTCCCTGCCCATGGCAGGGGTAGCGGCAGAGGTAGGACTGGATGGGCTTTAAGGTCCCTTCCAACCCAAACCACTCTGTGGTTGTCACAGTGCAATTTCCTGGATCTAGCTTTCGTACATCACAACGTACATTTTACGATTGTGGTACTTTTCTAAGATAGAAATAGATTATATATTTCAGTAGTTTAGGTGTGAAAGAACCTGAGGAGTGCCCGAGAGATTTACATTAATGCCTAAATGGTTTCTGTGGGGCTGCATCCTACCCTCCTCACAACAGCCCATTGTTCAGTAGGAGCAGGATGGAGTTCAGGCATGTTATGCAGTCACAAGACATCACAAATGCTTGAACACATCTTTACAATCTTTTGTGTGCAATCTCTGTGCGGTGATTACAGACTGGTGTAAGCAATGAAGTACAGTGCAACTGCAAAAACATCAGAAAATCCCTATAAAGATCCATAAGGAACACAGAAGTGAGCGAATTAATTTCTCAGCAGCTTGAGAGAACCCTCGGTCACTTTAAAAAGAGCAGGGATGATACATTATTTTACAGTTTTGTGCATAGGTCAAATAGTTAAAACCTGTTATTCCGATAACATATTGGCACATTAATAGACTATGATATTTTATTTCTGGCCAGAATTAAGGGAAATGCGCAGGTAAGGCTTTGCTGAAGTAGATGTGACATGTTTAAAGTTGTGATCAGTGTTGTGTTATCCTTTATTAACTCCTTTTGCGATAAGTAATTCTTAGCACATGTTCATTCCTGGGTTACAGCAAAATAAAAATAGCTGAATAACCAGATTGAAAATGGCCAATACAACGTAGCCCTATAAATTTAAATTAGCGAAAACATGACTCACCTCTAGATGGTTGCATCTTTGCTGAGTTTGCACTGATTCGAGCAGATAATTCATGGCAACTGCTCTGCGTGGATTTAGAAACCATGAAAATTAATGGCCCGTATGAGAAACACTGATCTCCTAAGATATTATGTCCTCTCATTTTCCCAGTTAATGCACGTGTACCAGACCGATCGTACTAAAAGTTTTTGCAAAAGACTTTTTTTCTGTTTTTTCAGGCCCCAGTATGGTGGCAAATTCTGCCAAGGTTCCAGTCGTATTTACCAACTTTGTAATAACCAGCCATGCCCAGCGAATAGTTTGGACTTCCGTGCCCAGCAGTGTGCAGAGTACAACAGCAAACCCTTCCGTGGATGGTACTACAAGTGGAAGCCCTACACTAAAGTGGAAGGTAATTATGCCACGGCTCTGATGGACAAAGGCAATTGGAGGAATTGAGCTGTAATCTATAATTCATCCATATTCTTTGGGCAAATATCACCCTGATGTAGGCAAATAGAAATTCAGTTGTCTTGTTTGAGCCGGGTTTGATTTCTAGCATAGTTGAATCCAGCCTCGGGTGCGATACTGCCTGTATGAACATGCAGAATTGAACTTGATTGTGAGTCTAAAGCTTTGCCTGACTCCCTGGCTGCTGCTGCTGCCCTTCTTTTTCATTTTATATTACATATCTGTGAGCGTGAAAACAGAACGAAACCATTTCCCTTGATTTTTCAGCATGGGAAACGCAAACTCCCACAAAAGCACTACGAGAATCTTCCTTCCTTTGGAATGTTCTCAGATTTCAAAACGTAACAATAAATCAACCTTTTGACTTTGCTGCTGCTATAGGCCCATGAGAATTGGAAAAACAAACAATGTTCTGGCGCACAGCTTTTAAAGACATCTTTTACTAAGAGATCTTGATAAAGTTCAGGTTTCGATATTTCTTTTCCTTTGTAGAAAGTTTATTTTTACTTTACGCATTTTAATTTTGCGAATATTTTGAATCCATGTATGTTTTTATCAGATGGAACAAATATTTTCTGCAGTTTGAAAGCACAGCATGTAGCTGCAGTTGCTACTTGAATGAAAGTGGTTGTGGCTTGTTCTGTTCAATACCTTTATCCATGATCTGGACAAGGAGATTGAGTGCTCCCTCAGTCAGTTTGCAGATGACACCAAGTTGGGTGGGAGTGCTGATCTGCTGAGGGCAGGAAGGCTCTGCAGAGAGACCGGGACAGCCTGGATCCATGGGCTGAGGCCAACGGGATGCTGTTCAACGAGGCCACGTGCCAGGTCCTGCATATTGTTAACAACAACCCCAGTCTTGGGGAAGAGTGGCTGGAAAGCTGCCCAGTGGCAAAGGACCTGGGGGTGCTGGTCAGCAGTGGCTGAACATGAGCCAGCAGTAGCCCAGGTGGCCAAGAAGGCCAACAGCATCTGGCTTGGATCAGCCATGGTGTGGCCAACTGCCAGTTCGACCAGGGAAGGGATCATCCCCCTGGACTCAGCACTGGGGAGGCCACACTTCAAATCCTGGGTTCAGTTCTGGGTCTCTCATTCCAAGAAAGACATTGAGGGGCTGGGGCATGTCCAGAGAAGGGGACGGAGCTGGGGAAGGGTCTGGAGCCCAGAGGTTCTAGGAGTGGCTGAGGGAGCTGGGGCTGTTCAGTCTGGAGAAGAGGAGGCTGAGAGGAGACCTCGTCGCTCTGCAGCTCCTGGAAAGGAGGTTGTGGTGAGGTGGGTGTTTGTCCTTTTGCTTAAGCAACGAGAGACCTCATGTTGTGGCAGTGGAGGTTCAGGAGATGTTTCTTCACAGAAGGGGTTGCCAGGCACTGGAGGAGGCTGCCCAAGCAATGGTGCAGTCACCATCCCTGGAAGTGTTTAAAAGCCATATGGATGTGGAGCTTAGGGACACGGTTTAGAGGTGGAGTTGGCAGTGTTGGGTTTGCGGTTGGACTCTTACAAATTTTTTCCAACCTAAATGACCCTGTGATTCTACTGTGTCACATTGGACCTGCTTCAGCTCTGCACTGTAGCTCTCAGCACCTGTACACATTCGCTTTTATTGATTATAACCGTATTATAAGAATTAATTATAGCCATATGATAGGAATTTTGATAGGAATGGTTGGACTGGATGACCCAGTGGGTCTCTTCCAACCTGGTTGTTCTATGATTCTATGAAAGGTTGGACTCGATGATCCTGGACGTCTTTTCCAACCTAGTGATTCTGTGATTCTGTCATAATTGTATATATATATATGGACACATACACATCCGTATAACTTTCATTCATAGGCTGACAATATTTTCTTCTAAGGACTGCAGACATTTCCCTGTGTTTAGAAACCTGTGTCCTAACAGCTATTAAAGACAGAGGAAAGGGGAAATAAGGCTTCACAGCATGTTACACAGGATGGTATACGACAGGGAGAATAATACATAGAAAATAAGACAGCCTACATTAGTTTTAAATGCATTCAGTAAAAGAAAAGCTTAAAATTAGGGGCAAAGGGCATAATTTTTAAAAGTTAGATGTCCCCGAGTGACTCTAAACTTGCCTGTCCTTGCTGTCTCGGCTGGTTTCACATCCCCCTAAGATCTGCATTTCTACTCCTGAAGACATGATCTGGCTTTCAAAATTGCTACAGATGCCTTGCCTCTGTCAAAAGTGCTTTTGAAAATCCAGCTCTTATATAAGAACTAAGAATACTATTTTGGATCCAACTTCATGTCCTTCAAAATTTTGCTATGCTCTTTTCTTCGTTGCTCCATTTGCATTTAAATTATGCTTTTCAGTGATTGTGACAAATATTTCCAACTGCAGGACTGGTTTTGTCCACATAGAACTCATCATCCATTTGTAAGCAAAACATACGGCCATGGAGAAGAAGAAATTTGATTCGAGTAGGGTTTTTTTTAGGGGAAAAGCACTTTTGTCAGGGGAAAATCTGGCCCTGGTCCTCGTTCTTGGCTGAACCATTTGTGCCATCTTACATCTTTTTAAAGTTTTAGGTAAAAACGAAATAAAATTACTACAATCTCCTATTTCTCTTAATAAAATAGGAAATTTCAAACTGTGGACTGTCTAATGCAATATGGGTGTTTTCATGATGGGCTTGAATGTTTAATTATTTGTGTGGAGAGTCAAACCCACATGTTCTTTTAACCCAGCATCATATAAGCTACTATATTTGTCTCTATTTCTGCCCATCTGAGGTCCTGATATATCACCATACATATCCCTGTAGCTTGTCACCTAGGATGCAGGAAAAAACAATATCAGGTTGCTTTTGTTTTATTTATGAAACAAACCTGTGCTGCAACTGTGCTGATACTTTCTTCTTTTGGTTTTTTTTGTTCCCCTTGCAGAGGAAGACAGATGTAAATTGTACTGCACAGCTGAAGACTTTGACTTTTTCTTTGCAATGTCCAGCAAAGTGAAGGATGGAACTCTGTGTTCTCCAAATAAATATGATGTTTGCATTGATGGGATATGTGAAGTAAGAGAAAATTCAGTTTCTTACAATCCTAATGTCTGTTTCTCTCTTTATTTTTTTAAAAAAACTGGACAATTGACTCCTTTATGGAAAATGCAGCTGTTTCTTCACGTTCCCTTGTGTCTGAGTCCTTCACTTGTGCCTTTTGGTTGCAGCAAGTAGGGTGTGATCATGGACTTGGTTCCAAAGCTGTATTGGATGCTTGTGGAGTTTGTAAAGGAGATAATTCAACATGCAAGTTCTTTAAAGGCCAATACTTGATCCAGCACAAAGCTAATGGTAAGGAAAGCTGTTCCACATGATCATCAACTCATTGCTCTGCCGTATCCCCATGTAATGTATATGACTCTTTGCTCATTAGGGCAGTGGCTAAAAGTCCAGATGCGAACTGAATTTCACAGGGAGAGTGAGAGGAGAGTTCACAGTTCTCCTGTTTCTTGGAAACAAGAAAGCTGTGAGCATAAGTCTTGGTTAGTTAATTTGCAAGCATTCCTCTTGTTTTTAAGCCACGTTTTCCCTTTATGTGTGAATTTCCTCTTAGGAGAGATTTTAGGATTCAGAGAAGTGAAAAAAATAGCTGTCAACAGCTCTGCCTGGGATGGGACTGTAGAAGATCTAAAAAGTGATGCACAGCATAATGCCAAACATGATAGTATTTCCATGTCCATTTACAACTTAAGTTGACTGGAAGCCGTCCAGCTGGTTGAATGGATGATCCGGTCACTGGGAGGAGGAATTTTCTTTAGCAGACTGTCCGAGGCTTCTTGCGAAACAATCTCGCTTTATCTCAGCTTCTCAGGCGCAAAATACAGATGGCATTTCTTCCCCCATGGGGGTACGTTGTGGATCCGTTTACCGTTGTTCAAAAGACATGTCAATACTGCAGTAATATGGGCCAGGAAATTGTATAGGATACAGTAACATAGAGATACAATGACAGAAAAATAACCTAGACTGGACGCTCTGCAAAATCAGCTGCATGTGGAGTGTGTTTGGGATGCCCAGTGGTGTCTCATCCAACTGTAGAATGAGTGAAGTTTCAGCATAAACAGGTCACAATGAGAGTGATGAGGCCCTGACCCAGTTTGCCCAGAGCAGTGGTAGCTGCCCCATCCCTGGAGGGGTTCAAGGCCAGGTTGGATGGGGCTTGGAGCCCCTGATCCAGTGGGAGGTGTCCCTGCCCATGGCAGAGGGTGGGACTGGATGGGCTTTAATGTCCCTTCCAACACAAACCATCCTGTGATTCTAAGATGCACTTCCAACTGCTGCAGGGAACTACAGGGAAAACCTGGTAAAACAAACAGTTACAGTGAAACTATCATTAGTCTGTTCTGCATTTTTTTAAGGCAAACTTGCTTTTTCTTGTCTTTAATCACAAAGAAAAATTCCAGGAATTGAAATACCTCGGAGTTACTTTGATTACAGGCTGCGTATAGGGGCTAAGATCAGAACTGGTTTCTCCTCATGAAAACAAAGTAGCTGTGGTCAATGAGAACAGCTGTCTTCAGGATCTCTTAATCTGCAGAAATGTCAAATAGGTCTAAAAATGATAAGCCGTCTCTATCTGTATGGCAGTTGCAAAAATGTCACTCCCTTCTTTCATTTCAGACTACTATGCGGTGGTCACCGTTCCGGCAGGAGCACGCAGTATCCATCTCCAGGAGATGCACGTCTCCACCAGCTACCTTGCCGTGCGCAACCTCAGTAGGAAGTACTATCTAACGGGAGACTGGACAATCGACTGGCCGGGGAAGTTCTTTTTTGCTGGGACAGTTTTTGATTATCAACGCTCTTTTAACCATCTGGAGAGTCTATATGCAGCAGGACCGACTAATGAGACGCTGGTCTTTGAAGTAAGCTTTCTTCTGTTTATTCTCCCCTTGATGTCTATTAAAGAATTCGTAACGACAGCTTCAGCTCTGCACTGTAGCTCTCAGCAAGACTAAAGGATTCTGTTGTGTCACGATAGTATTCAGACTTCACTGTGTGGTCACGCCAGATTGAGAGGCTTTTCACCAGTTTAGCAAGGGCTGAAGTCTAGTAAACTGTCACAAATGCAGTGAAAATACACCAGTTATGACCATAGATCATTATCTATGATGAATGATTTATGATTCAGATACGATCATAGCTCATTTATTTATGATAGAACACATGACCATAGATCATTATATCTCAGTTGCTGATGATGGTAATAGAGCTTTTAAACGCATCCCATAATGGCTCACAATAAAATTCAGTGATGCAAAAATTAAGTCTGACATTATGGCAAGGCTTAACGGTAACAGTTTGAAAGAACATGTCTGCAGCTGCAGGCACATGTAGCAATTGTTACATCTGCCTTGTACAGCTGGTCAAGGCACCACCGTGGCTCCTGTGCCATTTCTGTTGATTCAATTTTATTGATGATAGCATCTAAAATAATGAATTTGATATACGTTTATCTCCCAGCACATTTATATCCTCTGCTCTGTGGGATTTCTTGTGTTGAAACTTGGATAGAAGGTAGCTTTGGTACTTGGGTGGTTTGTTCCAGTGCTGCAATTTTGAAATTCACCACTAATGCCTCTGTTGGAAGCATTAGTTTTGAACATTAGGTTACTAAATTTTCTTCCACAATGCATCAGAACTTCTTCGCACTCTTCACATCTATGCACCGTTCCAGTGCTTGAATGGGGCCCATAGGAAAGCTAGGGCAGGGCTTTTGATCAGGGAGAGCAGAGATAGGATGAGGAGGATGGTTTTCAACTGAAAGAAAGGAGATTGAGATGACATCTTATGAAGAAATGTTTCCCTGTGAGGTTGGGGAGACCCTGGCCCAGGTTTCCCAGAGCACTGGTGGCTGACCCATCCCTGGAGGGGTTCAAGGCCAGGTTGGATGGGACCTCGAGCTGCTGATCCAGCAGGGAGTGGAACTGGATGGGCTTTAATGTTCCTTCCAACGCAAACCGTTCTCTGAGTGAGTGCTGTGCGGGTCCTTGAGGCAGCACCCAGTGACTCTTCGTTCCTAGAACACAGTAAGTGAAAACCGTGCTCTGCAACTGAGCAGGAGCAGTTAGCTTAGCACTCTGCACTGTGTCTGCTTCATGCAGCTTTGTTCTGTCGAACTAAGAAACACAGCAAGTACTGACTGGGAGGCAGAATGGAGTCTTCCAGCATTGTTTAAACCTTCACAACTATTCAGCAAGGTTTTATTTGGAATTCTGGAGAGCCTCACTGCTGTTAATACTGAGTAATGTACTGAAACGGAGCTTAAGGAACCACTGAAGTTCATGGAGTATGAACGTGTGTTACTGTACTGCAGGGTGAGCAAGTGGTTTAGAATGGACAGAGTGCCTGGGCTAAGGGTGTGTATTTTCAGAAATCACTATCACAATTGCAGAGCTACAGCCTAGGAGAAGTCTGTCTAGAAAGCTGCCTGGAGGAGAGGGACCTGGGGGTGTTGGTTGACAGCAACGGAACATGAGCCAGCAGTGTGCCCAGGTGGCCAAGAAGGCCAATGGCATCTTGGCTTGGATCAGAAACGGTGTGACCAGCAGGTCCAGGGAGGTTCTTCTCCCTCTGTACTCAGTACTGGTGAGGCCGCTCCTTGAATCCTGTGTTCAGTTGTGGGCCCCTCATCACAAGAAGGATGTTGAGGTTCTGGAGCGAGTCCAGAGAAGAGCAATGAAGCTGGTGAAGGGGCTGGAGAACAGGCCTTATGAGGAACGGCTGAGAGAGCTGGGGGTGTTTATCCTGGAGAAGAGGAGGCTGAGAGGAGACCTCATTGCTCTCTACAACTGCCTGAAAGGAGGTTGTAGTGAGGAGGGTAATGGCCTCTTCTCCCAAGTGCCAGGGGACAGGACAAGAGGGAATGGCCTCAAGGTCCGCCAGGGAAGATTTAGGCTGGACATCAGGAGGAGGTTTTTCACAGAAAGGGTCATTGGGCATTGAAAGAGACTGCCCAGGGAGGTGGTTGATTCACCTTCCCTGGAGGTGTTTAAGGGATGGGTGGACAAGGTCCTGAGGGACATGGTTTAGTGTTTGATAGGAGTGGTTGGACTCAATGATCCGATGGGTCTCTTCCAACCTGGTTGTTCTGTGATTCTAATTTATGGTGTCTTTCCAAAATATTCTTCCTCAACTGAAGGATTGTCACGTGGGGTATGTATGTTAATAGGAATGCCAAGGAACAGTGTGCTCTGCAAATTACACGCATGCGTCCTCACCTGCCAATTGTCTCCAGAGTAGCCTTACGGCAGAGAAGCAAGCACAATTCAAAAGGCTATGAAATGTTGAGCTGAACTCTCAGGAATCTTATTTATTATAATACAAACTAGATTGAACTGCATTATTATAGAGCTGGTGTACGCATAATAAATCTGCAAGACAACTCACTTGGCTGCAAATCCTGCACATACTTTGCAGAATAAAGATTAAAGGTAAAAGTTGTTTTGCCAAATCACACTTCTATTTTCATCCTATCAAATAATACTAAACAATTTTATTAAGATTTAACATTTAACTTCAGGCTATTGCTCCTGTGAGAGCTTATTTAAACTTCCCTTGTATTTTTATTGCAATACCTACACCATTGGCATTGGTAATGAGGGATTCTAACGACTGCAAATGATGCAGTTACATATTCCCCAATTACAGATATCTATGAGCTGTAGGTAGGGTTTTTTTCCCCCTTCAGTAATTTAAGCAACATTCAACAAGCAGAATTCTGAAAATAATGCAGAATCAGGTGTCTTTAGGGCTGCATTATTTAAGATTTGCTGATAACTCTAAGCAGCAAAAACGCTGATGAAAACCAAAGAAATATGTTTTTATGAGGAAATAGGCATATTGCTGAAGATCTGTTTGCAATAGTAATAATGGACTGAATCCTACTGCAACAATAAATGCCAGAAACTGAGAGAAGGCTGAGAAAAGGAATGTTTAAGTATACGATATGGTAGCTTTTTTCATCTTCAGTTGTAATTTTCAGAGCAGCATATAAAAAAAGGCCTGCCAGCAATTCTTTATCCAGATAAGCTGGTTTTCAGTAAGTAAAGTCTTTCCAGGGTTTGGACCTGAGCTCTTTCCTGTGATGTGTAGATATTTTTTCCTTCATTTTTTTAATTAGGTTGGATTAAAAAAAATTTGAGTGCTTTCATTTTAAAATAGTGGTTTTTTTTCCAGAATTTAGTGTGAGCTCTTGTAAAAAATGCACATTGTAAGTACTGAAAAACTGAATCCATTGGATGCATAAATATAGGGATTTTATTATTCAGCTATGCAGACAATATGAGGGTTTGTGGGTCTATTTATTGCCGTTCCAGAATGATCTGAAAGACAGATGAACACAGCTTGTGCCTGTTTAGTTGTGTGGTCAGAGTTTTGGTAGAAATTTCTGTGGTGACTCAAGTGGTGCAGGTTTCTGACTGCCGGTGAGCCTGCATGTATCCAGGAGGTGCTGAGCAGCATTCCCAGGAGAGGATGGGACCAGTGCTCTGCATGTATGGGTCCAGGCAGGTCTGGCGAGCCCATGCTCAAGGCAATCACTTCCTTTGAAATGCAAGCATTCTCCAAACTGTTTTCTTGAAAGAGACACCTGAAGTGTGCCTTAAGAGGTAAGGATGAAACCCAAACGAGAAAAAAAATCTCATCATTCCCTATTGGCTTGCACATCACTGTTTCAGCCTTGCAGCTCTACTGAATGTTTTGTATTTCTGTCTTATTTTACCACATGTTCCTATACATTGATTTGTCTGTCAGGTTTTTCAATAGTTCAGCTGAGCCTGTTTCACTCTATCAGTCTTTGCAATCCTAAATACTATTTTAAAAATGGGTAAGAGTCAAGAAAAATACTGATAGCGCTTTCATTTACCCTGGAATTTCACAAAAAATATAAATACAAATATATATATATATTTACATCTAATATATGTATGTAATTATGAGAATGAGTCATACCAAAGAAGCCAGAGGGCAGTGAGTCTGTAATTTTGTGGGATTAAAAATACCAACTATAGTGGCCAAAGATTTCCTGAGGAAGGGGAGAACATTGTGAGATGCATGTGGAATTGAATGTGTAGGACTAGCATTTCCCAAGCACAACTACTGGGAGTGTAAAGGCATGATAGGATTTCAGAATCCCATCAGAACCTTTTCTGGATTGTTTATAGGAATTAATGTCCCATTTGGAGGGAGGGCAAGCAAGATGACACAGTAATCAGTGCCCTTCTGACTTTCTGTCTCTGCGTCCTTCTGAAACTGCACTTACTGATCATTTGGGGAGTGTGGGTTTGTAGAAACCAATAACAACCGCAATGAAAATAGTCATGGGTTTGGAAGGCAGTTCCTGAAATGGTCAGACAAAGATCAAAGTTGTAGAAATATGACAGCTAAATGATAATCTAGGATCAGAAATTAATACTAGTTTGTTTTTTAAAATATGGTTTCTTTAGCATAATTGTCTCATTTTAAATGGAAACATCCTGGATTTTTTTCATGCAGTTGAATATATTCAGCTTATTTATCTGTCACTTAGCCCAAGGCAATCTAAGGTCAGCACTTGCGGTTTAAATACCTTGTCAGTGTTTTCCTGGGAACTGGAGAATACTTGAGTTCAGAAGAAACAATCAGTAAATCCATCATTCATTTATTTAGCTTTGGTGTAAGGGCTCCCAGTGGGCACCATGAGCTGCTGGGAAGTCTAGTACAGCACAGGGGATGGTGCTGTCGCAGGATTCGGTCGGTACAGAACTCGCACAGGCTGCACTCACCACACCCTTTTGTTCAATTATTGAGTCGCCCTCCATGACTGGCTTGAACTAAGGGAAAGATTGTGAAAGGGCAAAAGAAACTGCACTGTACGGTGGGTATGAAAAATATTGAGGACCATGACCTCTATGAACGAGGACCAATAAACTAACTTAAATCCACAAAAGTTTATTGAGCTTGCTTTCCATTCTGTCGGTGAGTGGATGAAGAACTGATCCGATTTGAGAAAGCAGTGTGGAGTTTTTCTGGACGAGATAGGATCAGGTTCCTCACTGAAGTCTATCTAAAACTTGGTGAAATAGTGAATCAAGGAGCTGCAAGATCTTTGTGAAAGAAAGATAGTTTGTTTTGACAGCAATAAGTAATGGATGGAAAGGATGCTTTGCAAGGAGGCAGGCATTCATGAGAAGGTGAATTCAAAGCAGGAATATGTCTAATTAAAGCCAGTAAATCAATTCCTCTTTAGCAATAGAGGGGGAAAGAGAAAGAAACCCAGATAGAATGACTTTACTGATGATGCAGCTGCCACTGGGAGAAAGTCCAGTTGCAGATATAAGGCATTACATTCACTATTAGCTACTAGATGATAAATTTGTACTGATTTCCTCTAAAGAGACAGTAGGCTTAAGAGCACTAAGATGTGCTTATAAGAGACAGATGTTGATTCAGTACAATGGATGAAAGAGTTCGCCTTCAGTGAGGAGAGATTAGCCGGGCAGTATCCCTGCAGGTTGGACATTTAGCATGTGAACAGTCAAACAAGGGAGACACAGGAACAAGGGAAGATAAATTTGAAACAGCTGAAGCAGAAATGAGCTCACAGAGGACCTTTCAAAGATACTCTTCCCCCCATCAGTGACCTTAGTGGACTTTCTTCAAAAACAATAGTTTGTCATAAGCTTTTAGTTAAGTTTGTGTTTAAAGTGACTTTAGGGATACTGAAGAGATAAAACCCCTTTTGTTTTCCGTTTGGCTTAAGTAACCCATGGGTAATTCTTCCTTGAGTGGTGCTTTCCAAACAGGGTTTACTCCCTTGCCTTTGAAGCTCCTGGTGTGAGCCACTGTCAAGAAGCCCATCTGATAACTGCCCATTCAAGACCGAGGTCTTGTTTGAAAACCTGTTTTATAAACAGTTCAACAGCATCATCACATATTGCATGCTTAGATTTATCCTACAGAACCAGAGTAAATTCATAGAATCATAGAATCACCAGGTTGGAAGAGACCCACCGGATTAGTAAGTCCAACCATTCCCACCAGTCTCTAAACCATGCCCCTCAGTACCTCATCCACCCGCACCTTAAACACCTCCAGGGAAGGCAAGTCAACCACCTCCCTGGGCAGACCATTCCGTTGCCTAATGACCCTTTCTGGGAAGAATTTTTTCCTTATGTCAAACCTGAACTTCCCCTGGTCGAACTTGAGGCCATTCCCTCTTGTCCTGTCCCCTGTCACTTGGCAGAAGAGCCCAGCTCCCTCCTCTCCACAACCTCCTTTCAGGTAGTTGTAGAGAGCAATGAGGTCTCCCCTCCTTCTCCAGGCTAAACAACCCCAGCTCTCTCAGTCGCTTCTTGCCAGACTTGTTCTCCAGCCCCTTCATAACAGTCAATGGAATTAATCTTGCTTGAACAGAGAAATCAGAATCTAGCTGTTAAAATATGTATTTGATAGCAGGTAGATTCACAGTGGGTGGAAATTGTAGCGCTCACAAGCACAACACAGCCAGGCAGTAGACTCCCACCCCAGCTTCTCTGTCTGCCCTTACTGGTGTGGTCATTGGCTGACTGTAGATTGTTTAACTCTGCTACATCCACCTGAGGGAATCATCAGGTGCTCAATAAACATAGGAGTAGGTATATAGTAGTAGGTATAGTAGCACAATGTAGGTGCTGTTTGAAGACTCGTATCAAAGCTACCATGACTGCTGGGGTTCCAAGTTTGGGCTCATGCCCATTCTGTAAATTAGCGAGTGAGTAACAGTGCAAGGAGGTGAGACACGTATGGTAAACAGCAACTATTCCCTCACCTGGTGCTTTGTCTATACTCAGCTTCATTCTCCAAGGCATTTGCAAATGTCCATTAGTCCTTCTCAGAAACAATGAGTCTTTTCTTCAGGTTGTTACATGCCAGGCGTTGGTATGTTTTTCTATAGATTGAACAGAACATTGTGGAAGAAAGAGTTTGTCTTGTGTAAATTAATCTCTTCTAAATCGGTGTCTTGCAAGTAACTTCACGTACTCATCTTAAAGTCGAAAACACCTGAAAAGCATGGAATCAATCATAGCAAACCAATGTTGAGAGGCTCCTTAAAAATACGACCTGCAAAACAGAGTATTGTACTGGAAACTTAAGACAGTCAGGGGAAGAAAAAGCATCTCCAACAAATGAGCAAATGCATAGCTAGTTTAGGCAATGTATTTGTTTAGCTTTGAAATCAAAATTAGCAGCAAAAGGAGAAGGTTCTTTACTCAGAAGAATTCAATTTACCCGTTGTTTTAACATTTTGTGCCCTAAGCGTAAGCTACGGTTCTTTTTCTTCAGAATAGATCTGGCAGATTCCAGCCATAGAGTCTGTGGTTTTCGAACTCAAGAAGCTGTAAATTTTATAACTCTGCGCCCTGCAGTCAGAGCTGCTGAGTGTTGTGTCTGAAGTCAGGTGGTTGGTGTGTTAAAGGTAGACATTAAACAGTTCTGCTGAGGAACTGGAAATGTTTAAGGAGGTTGTTTGCCAGCTGTAAATTTGGGAGCAAATGCCAGTTGGCTGAAGAGATGCTGGACTGCATCCAGTTAAGTAGACGAGCACTGGAGGTCTTTCCAAATTTGTAGGTCTGATAACTTGGCTGCATGTGCAGACTCCAGTTATTGGGTTGTTAAGGAAGGGCTTTATAATGAATGTTTGAAAATACGATAGAAGACTTTTTATATGCTCATTACTTTGGCAAAATTGCAACTTTGCAATAGTATTGCATTCCTGATGAAAAGTTGGTTGAACATTAGATACTCTATGCTATTTTTCAACTGAGTGCCAGGGACATTAAAGTATATGTTTTGTGTCCTGCTATATGTTTTCTCCCACACGCTTCCAGAGTTTGATTATGCCCTTTTCTACATAGCTGGGATGATACAGGAGAAAAAAGACTGACTGTGATGCTCTGGGAACATTCCCTTTCGCAGGCTGCTGGGTGGGAAGGGCCTTTGGCTTGGGCTGGTGGCCAGGGAGCGCAGAGGAAGTTCACCTCTCTGCCTGGTGGAATCGTGTTTGCTTTCCAAAGCGCAAGGAATGAGTGGGGGTAGCCCAAGGTCTTCGGCCGCGTATGGCCCAGCTTGCCTGGTGTGCAGGGTTCACGCTGGAGGCTGTGGGTTTATCCCATCATTGTATGGTTGTTCTCTGAAGTGATAGATATGAGCATGCCTTGTTCTGACTTGTCCGCAATCGCTTCCTCTTCATTCCCTTACCTCTGTTGAAGCACCAGGAGAAGATTGCTCTAGCAGGAGTAAAACTAGTTGCCACTTTTATCTTCTTACTCTCTCTCTGTTGTGTTCTGAGTTCTGCTGTTAAGGATGCATGTGTTCCGTTCTGTGCCTCTCCCTGTCACAAAGTCAAGAGCACTTTCCGAAGAGCATTCAGTCTAATACATCAAGTTATTTTTATTAGAAAAGTTTTAAACTGTCCTGCTTTTTTGACCACTGTCAGAGACTAGTTTTACAACAACTGTCAGAATCAAAGGGGATGGGGGCTAACCTCATCTCAAACTCAAGGTTTTGAGGTGTGGACAAACCCTCTTCCTCTATTGATGTATGCTTACTAAAAGCCAGGTAGAATTTCAGCCTCAGAGTGAGTAAAAACAGAGAGATCCACAGTCACACCCAGATTTAGTTCTTCCATAATCTCACAGGCTTTCTAAGGTGCTCCACAGTTAAGCTTGGATGGAGGAGATAGAAGTTTTGACATGTGGCACGAGGCAGGCTCCGAGACTTCTTAAATATTGTATAATAAAGTGAGTCTGGAATCTGCAGCCTGGGGATTTTATTCCAATGCATCTGTTGGGGGCAAGAAATGATGTTTCTGGGATTCCCTCTGGTCCAAGTCCAGTGTTGAGACCGAGAGGTTGGAGGTTCCCAGGCCAGAAGGTCCCTGTGGGCGCAGAGTCTGGACCAGTTCTGGCATGGAATGGGGAGTTAGAGTGCGGGGGCAGCCGTGCGCAAGCTCAGGATTAGCCACCTGAGAGATCGGAGCTGGGCTTGATAGCAAAGCTCTTAATCCTGCCTTCCCCAGCAACGTTTCCACCCTCCGAGTCTATGTCTCCCATCACCGAGCCCCGTGGAAACTGCCCGGTGGAGGTTTTTAAGAGAGGCCTCTCAAAATGGAATTTTGATAGGAATGGTTGGACTTGATGATCCGGTGGGTCTCTTGCAACCTGGTGATTCTATGATTCTATGATTCTGTAATTTACCTGGGCTTGGAGGATCTTCTAATCCAAATCTTCCATTGAGAAGGCACATGCTTTCCAGTTCTTTTGGAAGTCTCTTGCCTTTTACAGCTCCAGTTCCTGTATCCTCAGCTTGGATCATTATTCAGGTTCACTGACTGAAACAAAATCTCTGGCTACCAAGTATGGAAAACACAGCATCTGTTTTTCTTTCTTATAGAAAAGTAAACAGTATGCAGTCCAGATCCTTCATGTGTTCAACATTATTGAGCTGGAGGTCATGTAAATTTGGTCTGAATTTTCACTGTCATGGGTAATCTCTCTTTTCCATAGGTACATTTTCAGAATACTTTCTAACCCCTGGCTATATTTCAAAATGTTATTATGTTTCTTGGTCTTAAATGATATAAATGCTGGTCTGTTGCTATTGTATGAAATCAATCTACACGGAGATCAGTTCTACCTACATGGATTGATTAAGCACTCAGGTTAGACATTATGTGAACTGATATTTTATTAATACCTTGAATGGTAATCATTAACATAGACTGGAATTGTACTTAAAAGGCTTGTGCTTATCAGAAAGTGTATTTAGGAACAGAGTTTAACTGCACCTGCTCTTTATATTACTATGACCAGATCCACACCGGTGAAGAATTAAAACTTAGAAGGGCTCTGTAACTGTAAACTCTTGCACTTTTGCTATTAAGTATAAAAATAAATGCACTTTTCTGCCAAAAATACTTTCTAAAATACATGCTGTATAGAAATTTCTCCCCAAATTTAGATATGTGTCGGATGTTCATGCATCTTGCATTGATTATAATACAGACTTGAAATAAATACAGTGAATTTTAGAAAGTTGCCTACATAAGAATTGCAATATAATCCACTACTAAAATTGTACAGCCCCGAGAGCAAGGCTCCCCAAGTTCAATGACAAAAGTTGTTTACTATAGTTGGTAGTCACACTTTCTGTAAATTTCCTAACACATTATGCTAAAATCATGAATAAAAGGGCTTTCCAATCCTCTTTCCCTTGTAGACACCCAGGGATGGGTCCTCTCCTGGACCGAAGCTGTATCAGCTTCAATAATGATGAGAGAAACGTCAGCTGAGGGTCCTCCAAACAGATTTGTCATCAGTCCCCATAGAAAAACAAGGGAAAAGCAAGTTTTTTTACAAGGGAAAAGGAGGTCTATTTTATACCCTCAGCCTCCAGCCCTAAGGAAGCCATCTCTCCCGACACAGCTCTACTGCTGCTTTGCTCAGGCTTCTTTCAGTCCTGCTTGCCTAATGGGAAAAGGCTTGTTCGTTCATAGAAGGCACCGTGGAAAGATCATCTTGGACTTTGTTTGCTGATCTTCTACTGGCGGCATTTCTGCTTCACTAGTCCTGTCAAATGCCTTCTTCTACACTCTTTGGTCATCCCCCCATAGGTGTTAGTTCTAGCAAACTCTTTCCTGTTTAGGAATTACTTTGATGTTTTTTATTTTACCAAAAAATGAGGTCTCCTACCAATCCCGTCACAAACATGATGAGTGTACATATATTAGGCATGTATCATGTTTAGTTCATCTACTTTTGGAATGACAGAATCCTTTTCTCTCCCCTCCCTCTTTTTCTTTAACCACCCCCCTCCTCGTAGATCCTGTTACAAGGCAAAAATCCTGGGATTGCTTGGGAATACACATTTTCCAAAACCAACCCTGAAAACAAGACATCTGTCAAAAAACACAGCTACTCCTGGGTGACCGTGCAGTCGGAGTGCTCGGCTACTTGTGGTGGTGGTAGGTAACGTTCCGATTGTCAGTCCTCTCTTGCTGTTCTTTTAATCACCTCAGACATTTCAGCTGCCTTTAACTTTGGAGCCATGTGTCGATACATCCTGGGGGTTTCACTGAACACTGAGTATGTGCTGCTTTATCTGACCACTTCTTGAAGTGCCTCCATACTCCATAGTAAGAACTCTTCATGCCAGTCTCGATGAAATCCCTTATGATGGTTGGACTCGATGATCTAAGAGGTCTTTTCCAACCTAGTGATTCTATGATTCTATGACTCAGTGTTTTTTCCTTGGGTCAATCTGAATGCATATGATATCTCGCTGTTGAAGTAGCGTGGGGGTTAAATGTGTGCTTTGATGTTCCTGTAATTTGGAAACAGGGAAAGATACCAAACAAGGACTAAAATTTGTCTGATCCTTAGAACTGAAGACTGAAATATTATCAGGGCCTTCACTGACAGTTGCATACTGGTCTTCTTGTTCTTACAAAGACCTGAGCGCTGCCAGGGCAAGGTCTGAAATTCTATATAAGCTAAAGATTCCTTTTTACCCTGTTCCTATTGGTGTTTACTTTATGCAGACCATCTATTTGTTTTTTTCCAAATCCTGGATGTTCTGTCAGTGAAAGTGATTATAGAATGTAATGAAAGCAGAAAACTGGCTTGTGGGAAGTCCTACAAAAAGAATTGAGAATTAAAATTTTAGTGCCCGTTAAATTGGAGCGGGTTCAGATAAATAAGTCTACACAATGCGGTGGACTTCAATAGCCAAGAACAGGACTGGGTGACCAAGGAAATACCATGAGAGGCTCCTGTGCTGGCAGAAAAGTCCAAGTGAAATTCAGGAATATCTTGCTAGTGTGTGGTCAGACTTCACGGCATCTCAGCTTATGGAAGAAACCCCCACCAGGAGCACTGTGGACATAAAATATGACGACTTGTATTTATCTTGCTTCCCTTTCAAACAAATGAAAGTTGCAGCATGGATACAAACATGACAGAAACAACCCGCTGCGTCTCTTCCAACCTGATTGTTCTATGATTCTATGATTCTATGAACCATGTTTCCAGATTTGACTTGCTGTGCCTGCTGGAAAAGCTGCGGAATGTTTGGGTGCCATTTGCCTGTGTGTGAGGGGAGCTCTCAGCCAGCCCTGCTGATTTCTGCAGGGAATGAGGATTTGAAGAACTACTGATTTTTGCTGGGGGAGGACTCTGCAAATATGCTGTTTATAACTAAAATGTTTCATCTGACTTCAATAGTACCTGTATTACAGAGAGGAAATTAATGGCAAAGATGTTGCCAAACGAAATCCTATTTCTTTTAGCTTAAGTCAGTGGAATTGTACCAAGAATGAGCTTGGACTTGTTTAGTTAAAATTCTTCCCTACTGCTTTTTCTCTTATATTTTGAATAAATGTTTGTTTTACTGTATTTTTTTCTAATCCTTCCACAGGACACATTACAGCAAAAGCCATTTGCTTAGAAGATCATCGTACACGGGTTAATTCCTCATTTTGTGGCCCAAGAATGAAGCCTTTGACTGAAACAAACCTGTGCAATACCAATCCCTGCCCTGCATAGTAAGTTCTCCTTAGTATTGTACCTTTTTGCTATGCCTAATGACTGTGTTTGCCTCAAAGTCCTCTCTAATAAGCACACAGAATGGTACAGCCTGCTAGACAACCCTATTTTATCCTGTAGCATCCAACTGGTGTTGCTCAGCAGGACCGTGGTGTAGGCTGCTGCCCAACAACAACAATGGGGCCAGGATTCTTGATGCTGGTGAGCAAGACCTCCTGGGGGCTGTCTGCAGCGCTGTCACCGTGCTGGGGTTAGCTATGTGACACGGAGTAAATCTCAGTTACTCAGGGCCCCCTTCTGCCACCTTTCCTCACCTTGAATCAATAAGAGCATTTCCTGAGGAAAGTGCTACTCCCCGTGTGGAAGTTCGGCCCCAGGGCTCGGATTCCGCACATTAGATTAGCTTAAAAGAGTCTTGTGAAGTGTAATTAGTGATTTTTGGACAGAAGTCCCACAGAGTATTACGATAAAAAGAAAAGGTCTATCTAAACTAAAGAAATGGTCGGCAATGCTCCTGGTACCCCCGAAGATAAATGTGAAAACACTGACTGTGTGAACAGGCTAACTTTCCAAAGGACATGAGAAAGGTGAGGTGCAAAGGCAGACACTGAGACATAGATAAGCATTTAGGATCCAGCTGGTCTAAATCAATCAAGCTCCTTTAAAAACAAGGGAGTTACACTGATTTATAGTAGCTGTGGTAGGGGTCCTTTGGAAAACAGACATTGTGTGCTCGTGTACTTAAACACAGCATTATGTGCCTTAGAGTATGAATTGGTGGATTTAAGGATGCATGGGTCATCCTTCTGCTGCTGTTTCTGCTGTTTTTTTCACTTCTGGATTCCTGACTTGGCAACCTTAGTGTTGTTTTAACTTTCTACTAAAGACCAGAAAAGCTGTGCTATGTTGGACACGGCATTTTGACTTCCAGAACAGGAGCTTTTCTAAAGTGATATGTTGAAAAAATCATGTGCTTCAGCAGTGCAGAGATAGGACAAGGGAGAATGGTTTTCAGCTGAAAGAGGGGAGACTGAGATGAGATTTTAGGAAGAAATGTTTTGCTGTGAGGGTGGGGAGGCCCTGGCCCAGGTTGCCCAGAGCAGTGGTGGCTGCCCCATCCCTGGAGGGGTTCAGGGGCAGGTTGGATGGGGCTTGGAGCCCCTGATGCAGTGGGAGGTGTCCCTGCCCATGGCAGGGGTTAGAACTGGACGGACTTTGAGGTCACTTCCAACCCAAATCGTTCTATGATTCTAACACTCATTACATTGTGTGCATGGCTTTTAGTTCTACCAATAGCCATATTATTCCAGAACACTATCTGAATTCTTCCCTATAAGGGTGGGGAGGCCCTGGCCCAGGTTGCCCAGAGCAGGGGTGGCTGCCCCATCCCTGGAGGGGTTCAAGACCAGGTTGGATGGGGCTTGGAGCCCCTGAACCAGTAGGAGGTGTCCCGAGCCATGGCAGGAGGTGGGACTGCTTTTGCTTTGAGGTCCCTTCCCAACCAAACCATTCCATGATTCTATGATTCTATGGTTCAGTGCATTGAAGTGCATAGGCAGAAGTCAGAGGAGATGGAGGAAAGCTCTAGACCTGGTGTCATCTGCTGTTTTTACTCTGTGGTGGTGAAAGCAATGGGTGGTAAAAGCCATTGGCTCTGCCTGCTGCTGTACTTCATAAAAGAACACAGTTAGTGAAGTTTAATAGGAAGCATTCCCCATCTCCCGTGGTCCACAAGAGGATGATGGGGCAAAGCAAAAAAGATGTAGATGTTTTGGAGTGGCTTTGTTTTTAGTTAAAAATCCGTAGTTTGCAATATGTTGAACATACAAAAAAATCAGCCAGTAATAGTCTGGAATTTCCTGCCAAATCTAAAGATTACAGGAGAGCGCGCAGAATCCAAATGGCAAATTGCACACCATGACCACAAAATAACAGAGATAAGATTTAAATAATTGTAGCATCTGACATGAGAGCCCCGTGTTCCTGCTTCAGCAGTTTCTTCAGACTGCGTTTAGCCACATGATTTTCTCAATACTAATCGTAAGTCATCGTTGCAGCCAAGCACGATCTGTTCCTACGCAACTTATCTGCTGCCAGTAGTATTTTTATCCCGTGAACTCAGTACATGTGCAGAGAAATGTAGTGTCTGCGATGTTCCCAGGAGTCTCTTTAAGCTGTTAATGCTCACCTTTGTTTGGATGTGGCATTACTATGCTATAAAGCTTCATGAAAATCATATTTGATTCAAGTGACCACACATAAAATTCCCCATTTCTGTTACCCAGAGATCCCAAAGTTGGCAACAGGTTGAGGGAGGTGATTCTGCCCCTCTGCTCCACTCTCGTGAGACCCCCACCTGGAGTCCTGTATCCAGTTCTGCAATCCCCAGCATAAGAAGGAAATGGAACTGGTGGAACAGGTCCAGAGGAGACCACGAAGATGATCCAAGGGCTGAAGCCTCTCTGCTATGAGGCCAGGCTGAAAGAGTGGGGGATGCTCAGCCTGCAGAAGAGCAGGCTACAGGGAGACCTTAGAGCAAACCTCCCAGTACTGAAAGGGGCTCCAGGAAAGCTGGGGAGGGACTTTTTTATAGAGGCCTGTAGTGACAGTCTGCGGCGGAAACTGTCAGCCTCTGGCCTGGACAGACACACACTCTCCTGGGTAGAAAACCGGCTGGATGACCGGGCCCAGAGAGTGGTGGTAAATTGTGTTAAGTCCAGCTGGAGGCCAGTGACAAGTGGTGTCCCCAGGGCTCAGTGCTAGGTCCAGTCCTGTTCAGTGTCTTCATCAATGACCTGGATGAGGGCATTGAAGGTACCCTTAGCAAGTTTACAGATGACACAAAGCTGTGTGCAAGTGTGGATCTGCTGGAGGGTAGGGAGGCTTTGCAGGGGGACCTGGACAGGCTGGACCACTGGGCAATGTCCAACGACATGAGGTTTAACACGGTCAAATGCCAGGTCCTGCACTTGGGGCACAACAACCCTAAGCAGAGCTACAGACTGGGAGAAACCTGGCTGGAGAACTGCCAGGAGGAGAGGGACCTGGGGGTGTTGGTCGACAGCCGACTGAACATGAGCCAGCAGTGTGCCCAGGTGGCCAAGAAGCCCAATGGCATCCTGGCTTGTATCAGAAACGGTGTGACCAGCAGGTCCAGGGAGGTGATTCTCCCTCTGTACTCAGCACTGGTGAGGCCTCTCCTTGAATCCTGTGTTGAGTTGTGGGCCCCTCAGCACAAGAAGGATGTTGAGGCTCTGGAGTGAGTCCAGAGAAGAGCAACGAGGCTGGTGAAGGGGCTGGAGAACAGGCCCTATGAGGAACGGCTGAGAGAGCTGGGGTTGTTTATCCTGGAGAAGAGGAGGTTGAGAGGAGACCTCATTACTCTCTCCAACTCCCTGAAAGGAGGTTGTAGAGAGGAGGGAGCTGGGCTCTTCTCCCAAGTGACAGGGGACAGGACAAGAGGGAATGGCCTCAAGCTCTGCCAGGGGAGATTTAGGCTGGAGATTAGGAAGAGGTTTTTCACAGAAAGGGCCATTGTGCATTGGAATAGGCTGCCCAGGGAGGTGGTTGATTCACCTTCCCTGGAGGTGTTTAAGACACGGGTGGATGAGGTCTTGAGGGACTTGATTTAGTGTTAGATAGGAATGGTTGGACTAGAAGATCCGATGGGTCCCTTCCAACCTGGTGGTTCTGTGATTCTGTGTGATTCTGTGATTCTGTGACAGGATGAAGGATAATGGCTTCAAATTGGAAGGGGGAAAATTGAGATTAGATATTAGGATAGAATTAGAATTAGATATTCTTCACAATGAGGGTGGGGAGGCCCTGGCCCAGGTTGCCCAGAGCAGTGGTGGCTGCCCCATCCCTGAAGGGGTTCAAGGCCAGGTTGGATGGGGCTTGAAGCCCCTGATCCAGTGGAATGTTCCTGCCCAAGGCTGGTGGGACTGGGTGGGCTTTGAGGTCTCTTCCAACCCAAACCATTCCATTATTCTATTCTTTGAACACCCACCGATATGCCCATCACTGTAAATGCTGAATATCCCTTTTGACCCACAGTGCAATGTTCTCTGATATTCTGAGGTTTACTACTTTAAATCACAATTTTTGACTTGAATCCTAATAAGAGTACAAAAAGAAAAACCATAAAGCCCCAAGCCACCTTCAGAGAAAAAATCCTTAGGGGTTAGTAATGTATGGAGGATATACATGTAGGACCATGTCTTAAAATAACAGATTACCATCAGCTGAGTGAAACGATGCCAGAAGATCTCTGCTGAGGTATCAGCCCAGAAAGTCATGGCATGTAGTATTTCCAATAAAACTGAGACTGCCAACATCAAAAAATGTAGTATTAATAAATACCGTGGAGGAAACAAAGACTGCTTAATAGCCAACAAATAAAGGAAAAGCAAATCCAGCAGGCATGAAAGGCAAGGGCAGGAGGTGAATAACAGATGAGATACAAGCATCAGTTTTGTGACTTAAAAGAGGCTCCAGTCTTAGCGAGGTCAGTTAAGAATAATGACTGAATAAGAACAAAGACATATTAGTCTGAGTAGGGACAAACTACTGTCCGAGCAACAAGAGCACCGGGTAGCATCAGGTCTGCACGCTGCCGTTGTTGGATTTCAGAGCTGCCAAATCTGGTCATAATTATTTAGTTATTGGAGCTAATGAAAGATACTCTTGGATTGCAGCCCAGATTATCTTGGAAAATGGCAGTTTACTAAAGGACGTTAGAGTAGGTTTATTGCCCTAAAGCAGACTTCCAGTACTGAAAGGGGCTCCAGGAAAGCTGGGGAGGGGCTCTGGATCAGGGAGGGCAGGGACAGGATGATGGGGAATGGTTTTCAGCTGCAAGATGGGAGATTGAGATGAGATTTTAGGAAGAAATGTTTTGCTGTGAGGGTAAGGAAGCCCTGGCCCAGGTTGCCCAGAGCAGTGGTGGCTGCCCCATCCCTGGAGGGGTTCAAGGCCAGGCTGGATGGGGCTTGGAGCCCCTGATCCAGTGGGAGGAGTCCCATGGGTGGGACTAGGTGGACTTTGAGGTCCCTGCCAAACCAAAGCATTCCGTGATTCTACAATTCTAAGAGGGTAACTTTCTGGGCAGTTATGGAGAGTAAACTCTTAGGGTGAACACTATGGTTGCTCTACCAATCACCATTGTCAGAAGCATCAGGGCAAACTAATGAAGTTGTAGAAAGGATTAGAACTGTAACTTTTCCCCAGCAGACTGTGTCGGAATAGTCCAAATATTTATAAATCTGATAAAAAGTAAACTTGTGACATATTCTGGAATGACATAACTACTGACTTTTCACATTAATATTTCTTTGTCCTTAAATTACTGCTTTTTGTATTTCCCACCACTTTTGGCAGTTACCGAAGTTACTAGACTAAGACTTGGGATTTCTTCTAGTCCCAGAAGGATTTTTTCCAAAATAGGCTTTTTTATACATTTTTATGCCTTAAAATTAGCTTTGTTTTCAGGCGAATGTGAGCAGACAGTAAGAAAAGAGAAGGGGAAAAAGGGGTTTTGTCTTTCGAATGGTCTGTAAGCAGCTGTTGCAGTGGTCACAGGGCTGATGCTGGGAGGAACCATGGAAATAGGTTTGGCCAAGCAGCTGGATTTGAGAAGGGAACATTTTCTGTGGCATAAATCATTGCAAAACTTGTGAAATTGCTATTTTTAGATCTTTAATTTAGATGCAGTGGTGGCTCTTTGAATCAGATTTGTCCACTTGAGTAATCATTTAGGTATTCAGAACTTCCTTTGTGTCTTCCCTTCTTTTTTCCTACCCAGTTGTTATTTAAGCCTTTGAGGACAAAGACACTTGGTTGTACATTTGCAAGTGTTCCACAAAGCCTGAGGACCCACGGAATGCTGCAGCTATTGGCATAGGCTGGACCACTGGGTTGAGACCAATGGCATGAGATTTAACAAGGCCAAATGGCGGGTCCTGCACTTGGGGCACAACAACCCTGAGCAGCTCCAGACTGGGAGAAGTCTGGCTGGAAAGCTGCCAGGAGGAGAGGGACCTGGAGGTGTTGGTTGACAGCGACTGAACATGAGCCAGTAGTAGCCCGGGTAGCCAAGAAGGCCAATGGCATCCTGGCTTGGATCAGAAACGGTGTGACCAGCAGGTCCAGGGAGGTTATTCTCCCTCTGTACTCAGCACTGGTGAGACTGCTCCTTGAATCCTGTGTTCAGTTCTGGGCCCCTCAGCACAAGAAGGATGTTGAGGCTCTGGAGCAAGTCCAGAGAAGAGCAACAAGGCTGGTGAAGGGGCTGGAGAATAGGCCCTATGAGGAGTGTCTGAGAGAGCTGGGGGTGTTTAGCCTAGAGAAGAGGAGGCTGAGAAGGGACCTCATTACTCTCTACAACTATCTGAAAGGAGGTTGTAGAGAGGAGGGAGCTGGGCTCTTCTCCCAAGTGACAGGGGACAGGACAAGAGGGAATGGCCTCAAGCTCCACCAGGGTAGTTTTAGGCTAGAGATTAGGAGGAAGTTTTTCACACAGAGGGTCATTGGGCATTGGAATAGGCTGCCCAGGGAGGTGGTTGGTTCACCTTCCCTGGAGGTGTTTAAGGGATGGGTGGATGAGGTCCTGAGGGACATGGTTTAGTGTTTGATAGGAATGGTTGGACTTGATGATCCAATGGGTCTCTTCCAACCTGGTTGTTCTATGATTCTTTGATTCTATGATTTCCATACTTTAATTATCCTAAGCAGTCGGCAATAACTCTTCCAACTTTGTGACACATCAGTGCCACTCTGCTTGCTTGTGACTGGGAGACACATTTGCCCGACAGCTTATGCTGGTTAAATTTTCTGTTTTATTTAGATACCAAATATATTAGCCTGAGGACACTTAAATCCACAAGGCATTAATGACAGGAGTGCTGGTTTCAGCAGGCAAGCTCTTTTGTTGTCACTAGAGTCCAGTAAGGTTTGTCATCAATGCCACTGGGCTTGCTCATGGCAAGGTTGGTTGCTCCGTGTGGGTGCATCTACCCACAAGTGCATCAGGAGGTACCTGCTCAGCTAGACCGGCCCCGTTCTTTCTGTGCTGTGACAGCTTCTTCCTTATATCAGCTGAGGTGACTCCTGCTCCACTGCTTTGTCTTCTGAGAGTAAGGGGAAAAGGGAAAACAACAGAGGGCGGAACTTTACAATCCTCAAATCTCATCAATTTACAGAACTCTGTCCTGAGTTATAGAACTGGCTCCTTGCATATGTTAATCTGTTTGGAAGTCTCTTTGGTTGCTACAGTGACAAAAGTGATCATCCTATGATTTCTATAGAAAAGGGTTTTCCTTTTCCTGTGTTAGAGAGATTTCTTTCAATTAAAAGAATGGTTAATAAGAAATGGTGGTTTGTTAGCCAGACCCTGTTATCTTCTAGATACTGCACCAGCCTCAGAAGCAGTGTCTCTCTCAGTCCCTGTGGAATTTTAGATTCCAGGTTGGATTCAGATTTGTAGACAAGTTGGTTCTGGCAGATGAGAACTGTAAATAGGTAGTGCTAGTTCTTCCAGTTGTTTGACTTGCATTTCATCCCTAGGAAAATGTTCAAAGATGGATTCTGTGAGGCTTCATGATCGCTTAAGCAGATACTGGCACATCAGTAAAGCGGGCACAGAGAATCCCTGAACGAGTCACGTTTGTTGGATAGAATCATAGAATCGTAGAATCACCAGGTTGGAAGAGACCCACCGGATCATAGAGTCCAACCATTCCCATCAATCATTAATCCATGTCCCTCACCACCTCATCCACCTGCCCCTTAAACATCTCCAGGGAAGGGGACTCAAGCCCCTCCCTGGGCAGCCTGTTCCAAT
This sequence comes from Coccyzus lansbergi, assembly GCA_033558105.1. Taxonomy (NCBI): domain Eukaryota; kingdom Metazoa; phylum Chordata; class Aves; order Cuculiformes; family Coccyzidae; genus Coccyzus; species Coccyzus lansbergi. The sequence goes on from JAUMJK010000059.1 coordinate 931,744, forward strand.
GTCCAATGACCCTTTACGTGAAAAACTTCTTCCTAATGTCCATTCTGAGCCTCCTCTGGTGGAGCTTGAAGCCATTTCCTCTCGTCCTGTCCCCTGTCCCTTGGGAGAAGAGCCCAGCTCCCTCCTCTCCACAACCTCCTTTCAGGTAGTTGTAGAGAGTAACGAGGTCTCCCCTCAGCCTCCTCTTCTCCAGGATAAACACCTCCAGCTCTCTCAGACGCTCCTCTTCTTCTCATTTGGGTTGATTTTATAAAGTTGAATTGGACTACCGCGTATCTAACATACATTTTCTCCTCTAAGCTGGTCAACAGGTGAATGGAGCACATGCAGCAAGTCTTGTGGAGGAGGGCAACAAAGCCGTCTTATTCAGTGTGTCCAGAAAAGGGCTTTTCAGAGAGAGGAGGTAGTGGCCCATTCGCTGTGTCCTGTCAGTGCCCCAGCACAGGTGCAAACGTGCAACGGGCAGGACTGCCCCCCGGAATGGAGCCCTGGCCCATGGTCTCAGGTAAGCTAAGAAACACTTAGTTTTGTCTGATGATGTAATAAAAATATCACCAAAAACTCTGCTGAAGAGGAAGAATCATGCAGACCAGTATTTTGCAAGTGTCTTTGTACATGAAGATACTTTTTAACTTGCCTTCCGGATTGCTCCAACACAACGGCTCGACAGAAGTGGTGACAAAAAAAGGTGGATCATTTTTTCTAGTTTCATAATTTATGGCTCTATGAATTCTTCAAAACTATTAATCTGCCCTGGGAGTTTACTTCCCGCAGCAATATTACCTCTTCTCAGACAGGACAGGCAGTCAAGGAATCATAGAATCATAGAACAACCAGGTTGGAAGAGACCCACCGGATCATCAAGTCCAACCGTTCCTATCAAACACTAAATCATGTCCCTCAGCACCTCATCCACCCGTCCCTCAAACACCTCCAGGGAAGGTGAATCAACCACCTCCCTGGGCAGCCTCTGCCAGTGCCCAATGATCCTTTCTATGAAAATTTTTTTCCTAATGTCCAGCCTAAATCTCCCCTGTCAGAGCTTGAGGCCATTCCCTCTTGTCCTGTCCCCTGTCACTTGGGAGAAGAAGCCAGCTCCCTCCTCTCTACAACCTCCTTTCAGATAGTTGTAGAGAGCAATGAGGTCTCCTCTCAGCCTCCTCTTCTCCAGGATAAACACCCCCAGCTCTCTCAGCCGTTCCTCATCAGGTCTGTTCTCCAGCCCCTTCACCAGCTTTGTTGCTCTTCTCTGGACTCGCTCCAGAGCCTCAACATCCTTCTTGTGGTGAGGGGCCTAGAACTGAACACAGGATTCAAGGAGCGGCCTCACCAGTGCTGAGTCCAGAGGGAGAATCACCTCCCTGACCCTGCTGGTCACACCGTTTCTGATCCAAGCCAGGATGCCATTGGCCTTCTTGGCCACCTGGGCACACTTCTGGTTCATGTTCAGTCGCTGTCAACCAACACCCCCAGGTCCTTCTCCTCCTGGCAGTTTTCCAGCCAGACTTCTCCCAGTCTGTAGCTGCTCAGGGTTGTTGTGCCCCAAATGCAGGACCCGGCACTGGCCTTGTTAAACCTCATCCCGTTTGTCTCAGCCCAGAGGTCCAACCTGTTCAGATCCCTTTGCAGAGACTCCCTACTTTCCAGCAAATCGACAATACCACCCAACTTAGTGAGGAGATATTTGGGGTTAAAGCTGCATATTAATGTGTGCACACAATGTCAATTGATATATTTGTGAGTTACAGGTTCACTAATCACTGCTGTACTTGGCCTTTGCTACAGTCACTGTTGCTCTGCCAGCAGAGTTCTGCTGCAGCTGATTGCCATGAGGGCAGAGGGCCCCAGGCGGATTCCTGCATGCACACACCCTGCCCCACAGCCCCACCAACTGCCTGACGCAGAGCCAGCCAGAGCTAAAAACCACTCACAAGATTACACAAAACTCATCTCTGCTCGTCCTTTAACCACTGTTGCTGCTGGTGTGAACTCTTAGTTTAAGTATGAAGGACATACTGGGAAATCTGGGATTTGAGAGAAAGCTGATGGCACACTTACATCAAAAGGAGCTACATTATTGTAATTTTTCCATCTTCATTCAGTGAGATTCAAGGTAGATTTAAATTTACTGATAAATCTGTTACTTCTGTGTGTACTTCTTGGTACTCTTTAGGTATTCAGATGTGTTCCTAACTGGGAAGCACAGACTGCTTCTCCAGGAGAGTGCTCTGGAATGCACTGTAACTACTCAATAGTCCATCATAACAGAGTTTTAACACTCAAAAAAGAAACTCTTTTCTTCCAGTATGTGAAAGAAACCTTAGTTTGGCAAGAGATTATAAAAATCAGGTATGATGATCATAAAATCGTTGAATGGTTTGGGTTGGAAAGGACCTCAAAAACCCATCCAGTTCCACTATCTGCCCTGGGCAGGGACACCTCCCACTGGATCAGGGGCTCCAAGCCCCATCCAACCTGCCCTTGAGCCCCTCCAGGGATGGGGCAGCCACCCCTGCTCTGGGCAACCTCCCCACCCTCACAGCAAAACATTTCTCTCTAAGATCTCATCTCAATCTCACCTCTCCCAGCTTAAAACTGTTCCTCTCATCCTATCCCTGTCCTTGCTGATTGAGCCACTCCCCAGCTTTCCTGTAAGCTCCCTTTAAGCATTGAAGGCTTACCCTTAAGTCTTTAAGCACTTAAAAAGGAAAATCAATCTTCAAACATTCACACCTTCATACTTAACTTCATCTAAACCAACCAACCAACCAATCAATCAAACAAACAAATAAATACTTGTTAAAACAATCCCTTTTCCTTCTCCTTAGGAGGTGTGCAATCCAAGTTGATATTTTTGATTAAGCCTATGAGAATTAAGTTCATCTGCTGAAATGGAGTCAATAGACCTCTTAAACAAATTAGTGAAGATGTTAAGATTCCACTGTAACCTGTTACACCACAGGCTCAGAGGATTTAAGAGGAATAAAATGCAAAATACTCAACCCCTCTACAGAAATCAGAGTAATTTTAAATGAAAGGAGTGGTTTGAGGGAACGATTAAAATCACAATTTTTCAACATGCAGATATTCCTGTTGCATCCTCAGTTCAGCTCTTCTTTTGTGAGATCTTTTAAAAGTGCCCGTGATTTACTGCTGATAGTGATAGCAAACAGTTCTGCTGTGGAATGTGCCCCTTAATTACTAGTACAAAGAACAATCAGAAGAGGATTCAACAATGTAGAAAGCTGGTGGAATTATTTCAGGGCCATTTATGTCTTCATTTCATCAGAAATGGCTCATTTGTGCATTTTGTTGTGTGCTAAGGCAATGGAAACTACAAAACTGAACCACAGGTCAGCAATGAGCATTTATTCACTAGTTGCTTATTCCACGCTTCAGCGGTAATCTTGGCAATTAAAATATCTGTGGTCAAACTTATTAACCATTGTCTATATCAGATTCCAGCCTATAGTGAGATTCATGTGGTTCATGGATTCCCTGGGTAGTTTTCTCTGCCTCTGTGTCATCCCCCTAGGCCAAGGTGAGGACAAGATAACAAATAGCTGAGAACATCTTGCCGTGGGAGATTTTGAGATGAGAGATGAGAGGTTGGGACCAGCCTTCACTGTACTGTCCAGGGAAAAATGCCTTTTGCTCACAAGTCCCAACTTTCCTCATCTATGGAAGGGAAACATTACTTATCTGTCCTGCATGGGGACTGTAGGAGTTCATAGTTTACATTAAGAAAGTGCTTAGAACAATGTTTTAGGTGTGACATGGATGTTACGGTTACTTACTTACCAACAGAATCTCAACTTATATGATAATGGCAGCTGCACAGCACATCAGCCGTGGTTTCTGTGCTCTGCTGCAAAACACAAATAATGCCAATTTTCATTTCCACTAGTTCAAGTGATTCTTTCTTTCCATCACAGTGCTCCAAGACTTGTGGGAGAGGCGTTAAGAAACGGGATGTCTACTGCAAAAGTACCGGTTCTCCAAACGTTAAAATCTTGCCTGAAAGTATGTGCAGCAGAGACCATAAACCTGAATCCCAGCAGACCTGTGTGCTCGGACGCTGCCCCAAAAATGACCAACTCCAGTGGGTGATTTCGTCCTGGAGTGAGGTAACGTGGTGCGGTTCCTTGGCTCGCTGCCGTCCTTTGCTGCTCTTGGAAGCACTGACTCAGGGACACGCAGGCCACGCGGGAGGAGGAAAGCTGAGCTATCATTTGAAAATCGGGTGTTGTAGGCGAACTGCTATAAAAACAGTTCTGTATGTCCAGATGTAGTTAGACATACCCCGATGTCTTTATTTTTCAGGACTTTCTCTGACTGGATTCGTATTTCAGTTTGCACATTATGGAACGTGTTCTTTGTGGGTTTAGTTATTGAAGGCTTTTGTAGTTTCACGTAATTCGGGGTCTTTTGCACATAGCACATTCTCCTTTGCCTGACCGTGTATTTCAAAGGTGTGCTTTGCCGTTGCAGTGCTCAGCCTCCTGTGGCCCAGGCGTACAGAAAAGAGAACTAAAATGTGCGGAGAAAAGCATCCATGGGAAACTGATCACCTTTCCTCAGAGAAGATGTAGAAACCTCAAGAAACCAAACGCCAACCTGGAAGAAGCTTGCAACAAGGGAGCCTGTCCATCGCAAACATTATATAACATGGTGTCTGGCTGGTATTCCTCACCCTGGCAGCAGGTAGGAATGGGAAACTTTCTCACCTCTCTCCCCCTGTTTTGGCCAGCACTGTCTGCAGCTCTATTTCATATCTTGGCTTTTATGGAGTTCATGAAGGAGAGAGTTTCTCTTCACAGCAGCTCAAGTAGCATCCCTTGTTGCTTTTCACTGCACAGCATTAAACCCCAAACCAAGCGCAATGTGGCTGCTGGCTCTTGGTCAGTGCACACACCATAATCAGAAGGTAAGGTTGCAGTGCTGGGCTTGGAGAGCACCAAACCCAGATGGACACTAGCTTGAGTGGCACAAACACACGGCAAGCATGAAGTGCTGAAGGCCACACAACTCTGATAGGACAATGTGAGTCCAAGATACCAAGCCAGCTCCAGTCTTACATTGTGTGGTAGTCAAATGTCCAGTTGTATGGAAGAGATACCTCCAGTACTAACAGTCCACAGGCATCTCCTGCAAGTAGCCCTTCCCTAAAGAAGTTTGCGTAGCCCTTCCCTAAGGAAGTTTGCACTACTCAGCCACTGAAATGTGATGCAGCTGGTCTGCATCCATCACGTACTCTGGTGTAACTCATTCTTTGTCCTGAAACTGAAGAATGTCACCTAAAAATGTTATTCGTGCTTGAGAGGCGCTGCATTCCATGCTCATTTCTCATCACTTTCTTCTCAGTCTTCTTCGACCTGCACTGTGGTTGAACTGTTACCTATCTGTATGCACAATGTATTTGAGTATCTACTCAGATTGCCTGGAATTCCCTAAATACTATGATTAATCACAGGATCAGCCTGTATTTGTTTCTACATTCTTGCAAACAAGCTTCTGTATTTCTGGAATTTATCTACTTTCCCATTCACATGTCAGTGAGACACACACTCATTTAATAACATTTACATGAACCGATGTATGCCTGACAATTGTAATCAGATGAAAATGATCATGTTTATCTTAAAGACAACTTTTCATGAAACACATACAGGAAAAAAGGCTTATTCATTTAAAAATACCTCATAGATCTTCCTGCAAAAGCATAGCGGTTTTCCTTAGATACTGCCATAGCTGTGGTTCCAGTGGGAGTTTTATCTCTGTTCAGACAGGATTGGGCCCAGGGGCTCAGAGTTCAAAAGAAACGAGTGCAGACAATCAGGAACAGCCTTTCTAAAATGTTCAGTGTGTCTCAGTGCCCAAGGAACCACATTTTCAGCCGAGTCCTTAAATAATCGAACTTTGGGATGGGAGAACAGATGTATGCACCTTTGAAAAGCTGATCCTGATGGGGTTCACTGAACAGCAACACATCTGATCCTGACCTCTGTCTGAAAGTCTCAACCAAAGACCTTGAAAGTTATTCCTCTGCTTTTCATGGGCTCCCAGAGAGCCTCTGCAATGAAAGATGCTTTTACTTTTACAGTGCACAGTAACATGTGGAGGGGGAGTGCAAACCCGGAGCGTACAGTGCCTGCGCCAAGGAAGACCAGCCTCTGGGTGCTTGCCCCATCAGAAACCAGCAGTCCTGAGAGCCTGCAATACCAACTTCTGCCCTGTCCCCGTGAAAAGAGGTAAAACTCAACTCTCTCCATGCTGCTGCAGGGGTGGTTGCTTAGAACTCTTCTCAGCAAAAGTCACCTTTTCCAGTTACACCCACTGAAGATTAGTATTTGGCAAGTTCCCTCAGAAATGATTTTTTCCCAGCCTTTCCAGCTATACTCTCTGATACTATAACATCTCACTTCACGCAATGAACTCTTGCAAAGCAGACTTGAGTGTATAACTGACACAGGGGACTTTAAAACCAGGGATGTGTTAAGAAAGAAGTAAGCCAACAGTTACACCATTTGGTTCTGAGCTGCATCATTATACTCTCTTGTTGAATAAACCAGAAGCATTCTATGCTGGTTCTGGTTGATGATTACAAATAGCAACTTTTCAAGTAAGCAATAAAAAATTACCATTTATTTTCAATCTTTTGAAGTCTGCCCAGGCTTCACTTTGCGCCCATACCCTGGGAGTCCAAAGAAGCTTTATCTAGAACATCCTTCTTCTCTTACTGCTCTTGATGGGTGTGTGACGTGCAGTCAGGGAACATGAAATGAAGCTTTGTCGTTGCTTGTGTGTCTACTGCATCCCTCTTCACCTCTCTAGTGTGTTTGTGCAGATCTAGAGGCACAGGAGGAGTGAGGGGTTTTGGGTAACTTGAAATGAGAGCAGAATTCTCTCACAACCACCACAGAGTGCATTAGCCCCATCCCATAAATCTTCCTACAAGCTGGTTACAGTTTGTGTCTCCTTAACTGTGTGAAAAAGGCTCCTGGAAGCCCAGAATTGTCCCATCTAACACTAGGTATCTAGGTATGCTAAAGCCCTTTAAACATTAACTGTCAAAATAGTGTACGTGGAGTTTTGTTACCATTTTAAAACTGGGAGCTGAAACTAAGCTCTATAAAACCTAGACTGACTGCAAAAGCAAGTGGTGAAGGAGCTGGGAGCAAAGGTCAAGCTCTGGCTCTGCATCCAGTAAACCTACAGGAGACACCCGCCCCTCGTCTGTGCCGATACCTCCGTTCACTGTGCGCAGAAGCCCTCAACGACAGCTTATCCCACCATCAGCTCCAGACAGGCTGGGTGTCACACAGGGACCTAAATCCAAACAAGAATCTGTAGATTAAATGGTCCTAAAAGGGAGAAGTAAATAGTTCTGGGTTTTTTTTTAACAAGTAAAACTTAACATTTCAAATTAACCTTAATGTTCTGCTGTACTTTGGAGTTTCTGTATTACATCTTCTTCTGTCACGTTATAGCAAGCCCTTTGCTTTCACCCCTGCCTTCCTCTGCTATATTTCATGCCTGGAGTCATGTCTGTTCTTCATTTTGGCTTTGGCCTGTTTCTCTCTCTCCTCATATCTGCAGCAGCCCTTTCCCCTTTGTTAGAACCGAGTTGTCAGGCTCTAGAGATCAATTATCTCTTTGCTGCTCTCTCACTTTCTGCCTAAACCAGCAAAAGGCAAGGGAAGCAACTGTGCTGGAATCACAGTGAAGCACATCAGTCTCGACTATCAGCCACGCAGCTCCACCTCAGTGATCACAGTCAAGATGTTAATGCTTGAGGGAGAGTTTGCAAACTTCCCTAGGCAAACCAGGTCATTCTTGTCCCTGTTAGATGCAGTTACGGTCACCGTAACTCCTAGTAAATCCAGCTGCTTAAAATGAATGTAAAGTTAAACAGCATCTAAATACCTAAGTAAATAGCAGTTATATATACTTGAGTGAATAGCAGTAAAGAACTACCAGCCCCATCCACATCCATTGAAGTCAGTGGGACTCTTTGTATTCATTCCAACGCTCTTTGGATTAGGTCCCAAGAGCAGAGTTTTCAGCTCTACCTCTGTAATGTCAGCATTGCACTCTGATCTTCAAAAGGGACATAAAGCTTTAGTGACATTACTTCCTCAGTACTCCTGCATTGTTTTGAAACAGCAATTTGTGACTTCTGAAAAGTCACCCTTCCATGCAGCAGAGCTTCTCCCTGGCCTCATCAGAACAGAATTCCTCAGGTCAAGCTGTATCTATTTTCCATCTATTGCTTTGGGTCCTCCCAGCTGCACGTTCTGTCGGGGAGGCAGCAGGTGAGAATCATAGAACAACCAGGTTGGAAGAGACCCATCGGATCATCGAGTCCAACCATTCCTATCAAACACTAAACCATGTCCCTCAGCGCCTCATCCACCCGTCCCTCAAACACCTCCAGGGAAGGTGAATCAACCACCTCCCTGGGCAGCCTATTCCAACGCCCAGTGACCCTCTGTGTGAAAAACTTCTTCCTAATCTCCAGCCTAAATCTCCCCTGGCGCCATTCCCTCTTGTCCTGTCCCCTGTCACGTGGGAGAAGAGCCCAGCTCCCTCCTCTCCACAACCTCCTTTCAGGGAGTTGTAGAGAGTAATGAGGTCTCCTCTCAGCCTCCTCTTCTCTAGGCTAAACACCCCCAGCTCTCTCAGCTGCTCCTCATAGGGCCTGTTCTCCAGCCCCTTCACCAGCTTCGTTGCTCTTCTCCAGACTCGCTCCAGAGCCTCAACATCCTTCTTGTGGTGAGGGGCCCAGAAATGAACACAGTACTCAAGGAGCAGCCTCACCAGTGCTGACTCCAGATGTAGAATAACCTCCCTGGACCTGCTGGTCACACCGTTTCTGATCCAAGCCAGGATGCCATTGGCCTTCTTGGCCACCTGGGCACACTGCTGGCTCATGTTCAGTCGGCTGTCGACCAACACCCCCGGGTTCCTCTCCTCCTGGCAATTTTCCAGCCAGACTTCTCCCAGTCTGTAGCTCTGCACCTCTCTGAGGTGACAGGAAAGCCCTTTCATCCCTGCTGCCACCCTTAAAGAATAGAAAGGCAGTGCTGAGGTCCTAGGTGGGACCTGGGGGTTTTCAGAGGAGTCCTGGGAGGGGTCTACAGGGGTTCTGGTGGTTCCTAGAGGGGTCTTTGGCATTTCTAGAGGGGTTCTGTGTGTCCTAGTGGCATCCTTGCATGCCCTAAAGGAGTCTTGGGGGTCCCAGGTGTGTCCTTGCATGCCCTAAAGGGATCCTGGTGATCCTAGAGGGATCCTCAATTGCCCAGAGGGGTTCTTGCAGCTCTAAAGAGGTCCTGCATGTTCCTAGAGGTGTCCTGAGTGTCCTACAAGGGTCCTGGATGTCCCTGGAAGGGTTCTGGGGATCCTAGAGGGTATCCCTAGAGGGGTCCTGATGGTTCTAGAGTGGTGAAAAGATCCTGCCATTTGCTACTGAGCTTCCTAATTCCTGAACATCTGTGATCAAGGATGGCATTTTCTTTACATAACATTAACATTTACAGACAAGTGTATGGATTTATAAAATGAGGAGTAAATATCATCTTTTCATTTAAGGGATATTATTATTAAATTATTTTCTCATTCGTAAATTTGAATGTGGTAAGGGCACACAAAATCACCTTTGCAACATATATAAAGGGATCAGAAAAAGCAAAGTGGTGACTAATCAGAAGTTCCTGCAGAGAGATGGAGAGGATTCTTGGCCTAAGAATATGAAGGTGTCTGTGCTCTGTGAGGAACCCTTTATCTCCCATGACTCAGCTTAGCTGATCTGAGAATGCAGACAACAGTGGCTACGTTTTTCTTCTCTGTCTCCTTGTAAATTCCTTTTATTGACCATGTAAACAGTAGTTCTGAGAGGCGAATGGAATCTTTTCCCATGCTCACAGGAGATTTCAGTTTAGCTATAAATTTTGTTAATCCTCATTTAAATGTCTCGCTGCTCTCTCAGACTTGGTGGATTTCTTTATAAATCATCCGTATGAATCATCACTCTGCTCTTTGAGAGAAACATAAAGCATCCACTGCAGAAAGGAGCAGCTACGAAATGTTTTTAAAGCAATGGGGCTGTGTGTATAAATGATCTGTACATAAATTTAGGTGAGATAAAAATCTTAACTGAAAAATATGGTGCATTTGTAGTTGAAAGCTGGGCTTCTCAGAACTGACCACTGTCAGCCTGTCTCTTTTCCCACTGCAGTTAATTAAAATTTCACCAATATGCAATGGTCCTAAAAGCGTGATTCATGCCCCCAACTGAAGTGTCTAAGAGAAGAGGTTTCTTAAGCTCCTTGCATAGTCAAATGGAGAGAAATCACAGAATCATAGAATAGTTCGGGTTGGAAGGGACCTTAAAGATCATACAGTTCCAACTCCTGCCGTGGGCAGGAACTCCTACCAATGCATCAGGGGCTCCAAGCCCCATCCAACCTGGCCTTGAACCCCTCCAGGAATGGGGCAGCCACCACTGCTCTGGGCAGCCTGGGCCAGAGCCTCACCACCCTCATGGTGAAGAAGCTCCTCCTTATGTCTAGTCCAAATCTGCCTCTCTCCAGTTTATACCCCTTGCACCCAGTCCTATCACCACAAGTCCTTGTAAACAGTCCCTCCACAGCTTTCTTGTAGCCCCTTCAGGTACTGGGATGTCACTATAAGGTCTCTTTGGAGTCTTCTCTTCTCCAGGCTGGACAAGCTCAACTTTCTCAGCCTGTCCTCATGTCTTTTATATTCCCAAATGCATATGAGTGCGCAGAACCATTGCCTGACCTTATTGCTTGGATTTCTGTCTTTCAGATGATCCTTCTTGTGTGGATTTCTTCACTTGGTGTCATCTGGTACCCCAGCACGGAGTCTGTAACCACAAATTTTATGGCAAGCAGTGCTGCAAATCATGCACGAAGAAGAACTGATAGCAGCGGGTTATCTGAACCCTGTGAGGACGGGATCCTCTTCTCCAGTTTATACTGGGATTAGTTTGCTTTGAGGCAAGACATGGTGCCACAGAAACCACCAGTGGAAGAGACATTTTAGTAAGGGAATGTCTGAGGTACAGTTAATTGTTGGATGTGTGTTGAAAAAGGAATGTTTCTTTTCATTTCTTTCTTTGCTGACCTCACTACAGTACAGGGTACTATGGATCACTTGAACACTGGGACTTGAGAGGCAGTTCTTCCTTTCAAAGTGTCATTTTGCACTGTCCTGTGATGAGAAGGACATCAAGGCAAGGAAGGTTTTTCTGGTGAATTTAACCGAATGCAAAGCGAAAGAAGCCGGGAGCTCGAGGAGGAAGGTTATTAGCCGGGCAGCGTGATGAAGCGCTATCAGGAACGTCTCTTTTCTTCATTTTTTGTGCTATTCTCATCCCAGGGTAAGGAAGCCGTTTGCTGCCACTGCCACAGAAACCACTCCAACAGCCGTCGTCTGGAGATCGCGGTGTCACGCGTGTGACCGCACGAAGTAAATGGTGCACTACAAAGATATATGGTGCTTCTCTATTAGACTTGCTGCTGGAAAAGCAAGTCTCGCATCATGCTAATGTGTTTATTGTTTTGAAGAATTCATTTTCTGCTTTGTGTAGAAACTCAGAGGTGGTTAACTAGTAACTTGAAATGTATTCCTAGGAATATCCAGCGCTAGAATGTTTGGACTTCTACTATTGCTGTGTTACAAGTAAAATAGAATTTCATATTTCAGCTAACTCAAGGAACTCAGATTTATTGAGCTCAACGGTTATGTTTTCAATTTTCTAAGCTCATTAGATATGTAATTTTAAAATTTAAACTTGCTATTTTAAAGTAGTATTTTTTCAGAAGCTAGGTTGTTTGAATGCCAAGATACTGAAGAATGTCTTCATTTTAATCTCAGACCTCTCATCTGTTACCCAAGGGAAATAACAAGAATTTTACAGGCCATTAATTCATCCTAAACCTCTCAAAATAGTTCATATTCACACAGTTTATGTGCAAAAAAACCCGACAAAGTGAAATGGATTACTTACTCTAACCAAATAAAAGCCAGTTCTATTTTTATACCTCCTAGTGCTTTTAGGTAGTTCAGAATCCACCAGCAAACACAAGAGACATGAACCTATCAATATCTGTCATCATTCAGCATCAAGACATTCGGTGACACTACCGATCAAATAGCACAATTCGAAGAGTTTCTGCATTGGGAAAATACCCAACTGATTTGCCAAACCCATGCCGAGACGGAGCTGGGTTCTCCTGTAATTTTGTGGGGAGTGCCCACGAGGGACAGAATTTTTCTCATTCCACCCAACCCCACAGCTTCATTTGATGAATGTAGCTCAGTTGTACTGTTTTGTTAAAGTATCGTTTCAGCCTAGGATTAGCCAGCTCAGCACTAATGCCAGATAGTGGTCACTGAAAATTAGCAGTTCCTTTTGCAACAATTTAAATTAAAAACATGTATTCTGTGATACTTTAAGAAATGATGATTGGAAACATATCTCAGCCTACACCGCTCTGCCTTGATATTGGACATTGTGTAATGATAATCTTTTTTCTAGGAAAACTACAAGGATTCTTTTTTCAAAGGGTGTCCTTTTTATTATTTGATGTAAAATAATTAATTTATTAATGCATAGCTTTTCCTTTATATTTCTTCACTTACTTCCCAAAGTGACAACTGAGGAAAGAAAATGGTAGTGTCACGAGGGATGAATTATGGTGTAAAAAAAAAAAAGGCAAAAAATATAAGTGTAATATTTAATTATTTTGTAAGCTTTGTAATAAAGTACTCTAAGTGTTTCATTATATTTGGAATTGTAAAATTCATGAATAAAATATGGAGGTTATAAGTAAATATCAGGTAATGTAAGTGGTGCATTCATTTGCGTTTGCGTCGTTGTCCCACGGTGTCTCCAAGTAAAACGTTTTCCCATTTGCTGCTACGTGGCCGGCTGATGTCTGTGACTCCAACCTCAGCCAGACCTGTGGAGGGGTGGTGACCAAAGCTGCCCTCAAGGAAAGCCTCGTCCTTGGGGCAGTGACGATTTGGCCACCGCATCTAAGGGTGACCTCTGCCTAACCGTGCCCTTACCATTCAGGTCTTGCAGGGGTTAATGTTGATGAGCAGCACTCTGAACAGTGGATTCGAGTGTTAACAAGCTGTTATGATGAATGGGATGGAGGTCAGGCCTTTCAGGCACTCAAAGTCAGGCGTATGTGCTAAGGTCATGTGAAACGTCTCTATTTGGGAAGGTCCCATTATGCTGGCAAGGAGGAATGTACATGGTTATTCAGCAGCTTCAACATGGTGCGGTTGCCTTTACAGAACAGAAGATGCTTCTCATTCGAATGCTCATCGTGCCCTTGAAGCAGCTGGCGTGGCCTGTGCCCACTTCAGGCACAAAAAGGCAAAATCTCATGGTTTTATTTACAGACCAACAGAAAAGCTAAAATACACAGAAATGCAGCTGCCCGGACAAAACCAACTGACCGCTTCTCTCCCCAAAGGCAGAGCAAGTGTGTCTCATGGAGCTGGGATGATTCTCCCTTGTAAGGTGGGCTGCAAGACAAGAAACTTCACTCAACATCGCATCAGGCTTTGCAGCCTCTCTCATCTGCCTGGGGGTACTTCATATACTTCCAGCAACCCTCAGTGCTGGGCCCAGCCCTGTTCAATGTCTTCATCAATGACCTGGCTGAGGGCATTGAGGGTACCCTTAGCAAGTTTGCAGATGACACAAAGCTGTGTGCAAGTGTCGATCTGCTGGAGGGTAGGGAGTCTCTGCAAAGGGACCTAAACAGACTGGACCACTGGGCAGAATCCAATGGCATGAGGTTTAACACGGACAAATGCCGGGTCCTGCACTTGGGGAACAACAACCCTATGCAGAGCTACAGACTGGGAGAAGTCTGGCTGGAAAACTGCCAGGAGGAGAGGGACCTGGGGGTGTTGGTCGACAGCCAACTGACCATGAGCCAGCAGTGTGCCCAGGTGGTCAAGAAGACCAATGGCATCCTGGCTTGTATCAGAAACGGTGCGACCAGCAGATCCAGGGAGGTTATTCTCCCTCTGGACTCAGCACTGGTGAGACTGCTCCTTGAATCCTGTGTTCAGTTGTGGGCCCCTCAGCACAAGAAGGATGTTGAGGCTCTGGAATGAGTCCAGAGAAGAGTAACAAAGCTGGTGAAGGGGCTGGAGAACAGGCCTTATGAGGAGTGTCTGAGAGAGCTGGGGGTGTTTAGCCTAGAGAAGAGGAGGCTGAGAGGAGACCTCATTACTCTCTACAAGTACCTGAAAGGAGGTTGTGGAGAGGAGGGAGCTGGGCTCTTCTCCCAAGTGACAGGGGACAGGACAAGAGGGAATGGCCTCAAGCTCTGACAGGGGAGATTTAGGCTGGACGTCAGGAGGAAGGTTTTCACACAGAGGGTCATTGGGCGTTGGAACAGGCTGCCCAGGGAGGTGGTTGATTCAACCTTCCCTGGAGGTGTTTAAGGCATGGGGTAGATGAGGTCCTGAGGGACATGGTTTAGTGTTTGATGGGAATGGTTGGACTCGATGATCCGATGGGTCTCTTCCAACCTGGTTGTTCTATGACTCTATGATTCTATATTTCTAAAAATGATTCAGCTTAGAGATTTCCAAGCCAGTCCCTAGCAGGGACTACATTAATTCACTCAATCATTTTAAATGTACATATTTTCTCACATGTAGTTGGTGCTTTTGTCTTCATTCCCCATCGCTTGATTGGCTGACAACAGTGAGCCATGCAGAGTACTGTTGATAGGAAACACTGAGCGTGCGTCTGACTTACAGTATAATCCAGCAGGCGATAATGAGCCATAGATCACTCGGCTCCTGAAGGATTCCCAGCAAGCGCTCTTTTGAACATGATTTGGACTAGTGATTTAAATAATTAATATGCCCACACAAGAATTCAGACTCTGTAGTGCTTTGTGTTCTGGGCTGGAATTTTGGAATTAAAATGAACTGACGGTTGTCAGTGAATTACAGTGTTGGAGATGGATGTTGAAAGAGGAAATATTGCATAAAGATGTGCTATTGTGTGGTTGGATCACCCCCAAGTCCACAACTGTTTTATTGCCGAGCCCTTACAGTGGTATTTGCTATACAAAGCTTGGCAGTTCTCTAGCAGTATATTGCTGCAAGGCTCACTTTATAAAGCAGAATGGGGTCTTTTCACAAAGGAATAGCTCGGTTTCCTGTAGTCGGATTTCATCACTCAGGTAAAGGATGCATCTGCCTAAAACTCAAACAGATCTTTAATGAATGGCTTGATTGTATAAATCAAACTCGACTATCTCAGATGCCCAGAAGACATGAAGTGTTGGAGACAGATGAACGTTTCCGTGCATGTGGTTTTATGGTAACATGATCCACGTCCCAGCTTTCCTTTATTTTTCAGCACATCCTATTCAACAGCATCAGTAAAATAATTACCATTATTATATCTATTGTAATACAAGTTCAAGCCTACTGAGTCACTAGGGTCCTATTGCGCACAACACTGTGTACGTGTCATGAAATGCTCATGGTCCCGAGTGCGCAGCAAGAAGCAAGAGGAACAGACCATGTTAAGAGCCTGGGATGAGGAGAGGTGTTGCTGGTGGCTCAGTGTCTGGATGCTGCAGCACATTTCAAAGGCAGCTCCATGCAGATAAGAGCAGAAAGAGCAATATTGCGGAACTTTACCTTGACTCCATTTCAAAAGCAAACCCTGAGCCTTGCTGAGGTCTGAGAGGAGAGGAGAATGGCAGTAGGGAAGATGGGATACAGTGGAACAAATCACGAATGAGGTGTGGTCAGTGCTGAGTCCTAACCAAGACAGTGACCATCACAAGAGGAAAGCAGCACCCACGAATCATTTTATTAGTCTGGTCCTAGGCTAATTAGTCCCTATTATCAGGGACTACGGAGATGTCAGGTTTTGGAAGGCAGTAAGTCTTCTTTCCATCAGAAAGATCTCTGAAATAAGGGGATACAGCTGCTAGAAAAAAAACTTTAAATTCCTCTCCAGCCAATATCATGTGAATATCAGCCACACTGAGCTGACCTACCTCCCTGCTTCCTGTGCACTGAGCATCACTGCTAGAGGTGACTCTTCATTATCCCCTGCTTTTCAGAACAAACCCAGGGCCAGGCTGGGCTGGAACATGTCCTCCGATGTCTATGGTAATCTGAAATCTTTCACCTCCCAGCTTACACACAATGAGAAGGTTCATGTCAAGAAGGATGATGAGGTTCCTCATCACAAGAAGGATGTTGAGGCTCTGGAGCGAGTCCAGAGAAGAGTAACGAGGCTGGTGAAGGGTCCGGAGAACAGGCCTTATGAGGAACAGCTGAGAGAGCTGGGGGTGTTTAGCCTGGAGAAGAGGAGGCTGAGAGGAGACCTCATTGCTCTCTACAACTACCTGAAAGGAGGTTGTAGAGAGGAGGGAGCTGGGCTCTTCTCCCAAGTGACAGGGGACTGGGGGACAGGACGAGAGGGAATGGCCTCAAGCTCCGCCAGGGGAGATTTAGGCTGGAGATTAGGAGGAAGTTTTTCATGGAAAGGGTCATTGGGCATTGGAACAGGCTGCCCAGGGAGGTGGTTGATTCACCTTCCCTGGAGGTGTTTAAGGGATTGGTGGACGAGGTCCTGAGGGACATGGTTTAGTGTTTGAAAGGAGTGGTTGGACTCGATGATCTGGGGGGTCTCTTCCAACCTGGTGATTCTATGATTCTAACTTTTGCTTCCCACAAGAAGAGGCACTGACAGAGTAGCTGCAGGGCCACATCGATCCCCAGATGCACTGCGAAGCGGGGTCACCAATCACTGCATTCCCTTTGTGTTGCCTATGGGATGTCATCGCCCCTGCCTTGGGCAGAGGTGACCAGAAGCTTGCTCTGGCCTGATGAGCCTACCTTCCCACAGCCCAGCCAGGGCAAAGGACAGTTGTGTACGCATTTTCCACGAAAGGCACCACTGCAGATAGCCTGAAAGTCCCAGCTGGGCCGAAGCAGAGACAAAACCTTGAATTTCTCAATTTACAATGCAATGCAGTAACATCAAAACCAATTTTCCTCATGCTCCCTGAAGAAAATCACCTATTATGGGACTTACACCTCAAGCTACTGAACATTTCATGTGCTATTCAGTAATTGGAAGTATTCAGTCAGGAAGGAAGGACATGGATCTGTTGGAGTGAGTCTAGAGGAAGCCACAAAGCTGATCCGAGGGCTGGAGCACCTCCTGGCCAAGGATAGGCTGAGAGACTTGGGGTCGTTCAGCCTGGAGAAGAGAAGGCTCTGGGGAGACTTAAAACAGCTTCCAGCACTGAAAGGGGCTCCAGGAAAGGGGCGGGGGGTTGGGGGGTGGGGGGTTGGGTAGAGGGGTAGGGGGTGAAAGAGAGCCTTTTTAAGCTGAAAAAGGGGAGACTGAGATGAGATCTTAGGAAGACATTTTCCCCAGAGTGGATGGGGAGGCCCTGGCCCAGGTTGCCCAGAGCAGTGGTGGTTGCCCCATCCCTGGAGGGGTTCAAGGCCAGGCTGGATGGGGCTTGGAGTCCCTGATCCAGTGGTAGGTGTCCCTGCCCATGGCAGGGGTGGGACTCGGTGGGCTTTGAAGTTCCTTCCAACCCAAACCATTCCATGACCCTATGAACAGAAACAGTGTATCAGAAATGGTGTATTTTGTATCAGAAATGGTGTGACCAGCAGGTCCAGGGAGGTTATTCTCCCTCTGTACTCAGCACTGGTGAGGCCGCTCCTTGAATCCTGTGTCCAGTTGTGGGTCCCTCAGCACAAGAAGGATGTTGAGGCTCTGGAGCGAGTCCAGAGAAGAGCCACAAAGCTGGTGAAGGGGCTGGAGAACAGAACCTATGAGGAGCGGCTGAGAGAGCTGGGGGTGTTTATCCTGGAGAAGAGGAGGCTGAGGGGAGACCTCATTGCTCCCTATAACTCCCTGAAAGGAGGTTGTGGAGAGGAGGGAGCTGGGCTCTTCTCCCAAGTGACAGGGGACAGGATGAGAGGGAATGGCCTCAAGCTCCCCCAGGGGAGATTTAGGCTAGAGATTAGGAGGAGGTTTTTTACAGAAAGGGTCATTGGGCATTGGAATAGGCTGCCCAGGGAGGTGGTTGATTCACCTTTTCTGGAGGTGTTTAAGGCACAGGTGGATGAGGTCTTGAGGGACTTGGATTAGTGTTTGATAGAAATGGTTGGACTAGATGATCCGATGGGTCCCTTCCAACCTGGCTGTTCTATGATTCTATGATTCTATGAACAGAATTCGTTTTCTTTTCTCGATTCTGCCAATGGAGGTAGGAATCTTTAGCTAAGTCCTAACTTCCAGGCTTACTTTCTAAGCAATAAATGAAGTTATTGCCATCGTACATTTCATCCTTAGCACCACTGCATACTTACTGCCACTTGAGACAGACCTTTATCATCTCATAGGTGGCCCTGGGCTGCCAAGCGTAAGTTCATTATGTTCTGTTGTGATAATGTTCACTGACCCTTCCATCATCATGTAGAAGAGTTGACACAAAAGCTCATTTAAAAAAAGAATATGAGAGGATTTATTCTGGAAATGTTTACTCGTAAAGTTCTTACCTATAGGAAGCAAGCAGATTTCAGAGAAAAGTGTTCACAAGAACTCCCTGTTTGGGACTTGACCTTCTCCGGTCACCATAATGTCTAAATTAGGTCTGTCTAACAGGAGAAACTGAAGGTGTTCTCTTCAAAGCAGAAACCCCTTGCCAATACTCCTCTGCTTCCACAGAAATAACAGCTCTGTTTATACTCTAGTTGAAGAAATTCAGGATATCTGCACAATACAAGAGTTGTTCTTGTACAAAATAGTTTAATCCTATAATTTATAACATTCTTTCTAAGCAACTGTCACAGCTTTTAGCTTGACAGTGGATTGCATCTGTCCTGATTCCTCACTATGGGCACTGCAGGGACACCCAGGGCTCCTGCAGGTCTTGGGCAAAGGTACCTGGACACGGAGGGATTTGTGTTTTTAAACGTGAGAAAATGTGACTAAAATTTTCCCTGGATGCAGTTATGACCGGTCTCACAGGAAAAGCCATTCCAGTGCCACGTGTGTTCCCCAGAGCACCAGAACTTGTATTTCCCCCGTTGCATATTCAACATAAGTGCTGAGCAAGCACAAAGCCATTGAGGTCTCTATTGCCTCAAAATGCGACACCAAAAATGATTTCGTAAGCGACTAAGCAAAGTATTTTGTAGCTTTCATTCAGGAGGCTTTTGATAGTTAGAATATACTTTTTAACAGAATAAGCTTTCTAGGTGTATTTTTAACACCCAGCCAGACCATCCCCTTGTTTTTTGTTCCCCACGATGATACTAAGAGACAAACATCACAGAACATGCTCATGGATTATTCACTATATTGATGATTTGTCCCTATTTATGCTAGATAACATTCAATATAGAAATCATTGTTTCACCCTCTACAAAAAGATATTCTACTTCCAAGTCCATTAAGGGAATTTTAACTTTCAGAGAATTTAAATGTATGGCAGCCTCCATTGATAGGTTCTGCTTTAGCTGGATCGGAACATTTCTTTTTAGCCGGATATTGCCTGTCAGCAGAAAGCTCATCGGCTCAGACTTTGTACAAACACCCTGGAAATGCCAAGCTGCCCGGAGCTACCATGACATCCTCCTTCTTGCCTTTGCTGGTGTGGGGAGAAAAGTCAACCAACACAGACAGTAACAGGCTGTAAACACCAGTCTCTCAATTAAATATAGTCTATACTCCTTCAAATGGCATCATTTGCCACAATTTAATTTTGAGGGTTCTGGTGTCTATTTCCAAAACACTAGTTGCAAAACCAAAATTGTACACAAACAACCTGGAACATCTAATTTGAAAAACATTCAGTTATCAAGTGAGACCATCAGATGGTATGTGGGCTACTGGGACAGACATCTACCGCAGGAGAAACGCTTTGGGAGGTGGGTAAGACTTGGGTGAATGACCTCTAGGGAAGGGAGGGTATTAGGCCTCTGTATCACAAATAGATGGGTTCTTCTCCCAAGGGACAAGGGGCAGGATGAGAAGGAACGGCCTCAAGCTCCACCAGGGGAGCTTTAGGCTGGACATTAGGAAAAAGTTCTTCACAGAAAGGGTCATTGGTCCCTGTCAGAGGCTGCCCAGGGAGCGGGTTGAGTCCCCTTCCCTGAAGGGGTTTAAGGGCTGGGTGGACAAGGTGCTGAGGGACATGGTTTAGTGTTTGATAGGAATGGCTGGACTCGATGATCCAGTGGGTCTCTTCCAACCTTGTCATTCTATGATTCTATGATAGGAGGTGGTCTGAACTGGAATTGCCATTGCGTCTCATGGTCATGCTGACTTTTTTGCTTCTCAATCACAATGGAACTTGTCATGAAAATCCGTGACTGGTCATAAGCTCAGATAAGGATATAGCTTGCCAGAAAGAGTCTACTAACCTGGTGCTAGACTAGATCTACGTTACATGGACTGAAGAGTGTAGCAATGGAGCTCTTGGGTAGCTGATACAAACCACTCAATGCACCAAGACACACGTAATACCTGGCATGCTCATGGGCCATTGTATTTAGCCCTTAGCAGAGCGATTCCACCCCGGAGCTTACACATCTGTAAGAATCCTGCTCAGTTCCCCACTGCTGGCTGTAAAGCAGAGCCAGAGCCTCCCTGCTGCCGTGGCGTGATTTGGGTTGGTTGTGAGCACTGGTAAAAACACTTCGTCCAAGCAAAAGGGCCAAGAAGTTCACAGAACTGCTTGTCTAACAGATGAGGGTTGATGTCAGAGCTGTAAGTTAAAGTTTAGGATTCTGGGGCATCTGAGTTGTGACCTGTTGTCATCAACTACTGCAAGGCTACAGGGAGGCCAGGCTGACTTGTGCTTGCATCGCATCTGACCCACTCTCCAGTGTTTCTGTTGCTCTTCATCAGGGGCCATGAATAGGTTTTCATCTTGAACTGTAACTTGAAAACACAAAACTAGGAGGGAAACTATCCTCTGACTGACAAAAGGCAGAGAGGAGACACTTTACAGGATTTACCGATACTCTCTTGGTTTTGTTCGAGTGATTTTGTTCGAGTGATTCACCTTCCCTGGAAGTGTTTAAGGCATGGGTAGATGAGGTGCTGAGGGACATGGTTTAGTGTTTGATAGGAATGGTTGGACTCGATGATCCGATGGGTCTCTTCCAACCTGGTTGTTCTATGATTCTATGATTTGCTCACTCTTTTCTTACACACAGAGCTAAATCTCTGATCAAGAAGGAGGACTTTTGTTTCACCCAGTTAAGATAATCTGGACGTTTTTAAATACATTCCTAATATTATTATACACATTTTAACCTCTTCTGCAATGTTGCTGTGAATTACCAGTTCCTAAATCTCTGACCTTTGGTATCAAGTCTGCTGTAAAGTGGTAGATTGTGGTTTTTCAGCTTCTTGTATGTGCACTGGAATCATAGAATCATAGAATCATAGAACAACCAGGTTGGAAGAGACCCATAGGATCATTGAGTCCAACCATTCCTATCAAACACTAAACTATGTCCCTAAGGACCTCATAAGGACCTGGAGAAGGGGAACAGAAGAACAGATACACTTTTGGTTCATTCTGGACTCCACACCTATGACTTTTGTAGTCAGAGACTGGATTTAATAAAGCAAATGATCTCTTTCTGCCCTCTAACCACCTCTCTCCACCCCCTTTTTGATTCACTAAACAGTTAATTTTATTTAGGGCAAGCACAATTCACTCACGCCTGCATGAAGCCAAGTGCAATGGGGCCCGTGTGTTGTCTGGTACTGATGACAGCCCTGATCTGCTGAGAGACGGTGACTTTAATGGCGATAAAATTTTGTCATCTTCTTTAAGGTCAGAGCAGAAATTCCTCTAACAAGGCCAATTTTGAATCTCTCATCCACACAGAGATATATCTATCTATATCTATATCTATATCTATATCTATATCTATATCTATATCTATATCTATATCTATATCTATATCTATATCTATATCTATATCTATATCTATATCTATATCTATATCTATATCTAGATCTAGATCTAGATCTATATCTATATCTACATCTATATCTATATCTATATCTATATCTCTATATCTGTATCTGTATCTATATCTATATCTATATCTATATCTATATCTATATATCTATATCTATATCTATATCTATATCTATATCTATATCTATATCTATATCTATATATCTATATATCTATATCTATATCTATATCTATCTATATCTATATCTATATATCTGTATCTGTATCTATATCTATATCTATATCTATATCTATATCTATATCTATATCTCTATATCTATATCTATATCTATATATCTATCTATCTATTTTACTAAAAGGAACTTAACTGAGGTGAGAAAAAAAACTATCTCATATATGCTGTGCCTTCTTATTTGGAAAACAGCCAGAATTAAGTACTTCCCCAGCTTCCTAGATTACACAATCACATTTTGCCCAGGAACAGAGTACTTCAAGAACTGGGTTATTCTTGGAGCTGCCTTTTGTAAACGCTCTTCCCTCAACTTCTCATTAACCTTCTGAACCTCATGCCTACTGGATGGATCCCAGCCAGCGCCCTTCAACTACTAAAAGACTCTCCAAAAGGACAGTTTACACCTCAGTTTCCAAATCGTGTTAGTGTGGCGTAGTGGCTATATAGAGGAGGAAGGCAAACAGTGGATTTGCCTTTTTGAAACCAGCGCTGATTAAAAAATAAAGTACCAATAATGTGAGAATCATACAGTCCCAAAACCTTCAGACGTTTTGGCACATAGCTCTGTCTCTCTCGGACAATTGCATCCCCTTTTTCGCTGCTTGCACTCCTCCTGTTCCAAAGCTCCCCCCCGAAGCCATGGGTTGTGAAGTGTCTTGGGGTAATCCACTTTGACAGGGAACTGTGCTGATTAAAAGTTATGGCTTTGGAACAGCAAAGCTCCCACTGCTGTCCATGGACAAGTTGCTGCTTTCTATTTAAACCTCAACAGTCACATCTAATCAAGAGAAAATAAGGACGTTTTTATGAATTCCATGAGAAAAATTCCCCTCAGGTGTAAGTTGCGCGGTTTGATCAGCTCCGGTATCATGCTTTAGCGTTTCATATGAATCGTGCAGATCCTGAGCCAAGAACGCAAGCGTTCAGACTCGCTTGACGGCCAGGCAAATCCATTTTGCCAATTTGTTATTATTTCAGCTAAACTTGCAGCATGCAAATTAAGATTAATGGCAAAAGAAGGCTTAAAACTATGCGTTTATCTTCACGTGGAAAAGGTATGGTGTAGTTGCGAGGTGCCAAAAAATACCAGATCTGGGCAGAGAACAAGTGAATTACAGCTCCCGGAAGGCACTCGGAGAGCTGTACATCAGCATTTTGTGTCCTGATGACAGGAAACAAACTGTTTCACAGGCTGAGATTTGCTGGAAGATACGGAGCTGACCCAGCCCTCAGACTCAGTATCTCATTTCAGCATTTCCAACTGAAAACTGTTAAAGCGTCAGGTAAATCTTGGGTTTTCAACAGGGCTAAACTAAAAGAAAAAGTATTGTTTTATGGAATGTAAGTATCCTGTTGAAAACACAGCGATGGGGAAAAAAAACCTGATTAAGTGCAGATTACATTTCTATTCCCTGCTATTCTCCCATCCTCCCCCTGTTTCTCCATGCACAAACAATTAAGGTCATTCCCAGCCATGAGCCGATTCAGCTTCGCTGCCACCCTGTTAAAGCAAAGAGACAGGACACTGCCATCCCCCACCTTCTCTTTCTGGGGTAGCACAGAGTAACACCAGTACAAGTGAGATTCGGAGGTGCTCTAGAGAGACGCATGCCTGTGTGGTCTTATTCCCAGCTTTATACTTCGCAGTACTGAAGACAATAGGATGACACACGGACTGGAGATGGATCCACGCATACTTTCCTTCATAAGTCAGGGTTTCCAAGGAAAAGCACTGGAAAATGGAGATACATGCCCAAAGCTCAGCTCAGCCTGAGCCTTGGGGTCCAATTTTTGTCTCAATCAGAAATAATTTCCCTTAAGTTAAAGGACTGGAGTCCAGAGAAGAACAATGAGGCTGTTGAAGGGGCTGGAGAACAGACCTTATGAGGAACGGCTGAGAGAGCTGGGAGTGTTTATCCTGGAGAAGAGGAGGCTGAGAGGAGACCTCATTGCTCTCTACAACTACCTGAGGTTGCAGAGAGGAGGGAACAGGGCTCTTCTCCAAAGTGACAGGGGACAGGACCAGGGGGAATGACCTCAAGCTCCGCCAGGGGAGATTAAGGTTGGACATTAGGAAAAAATTTTTCACGTAAAGGGTCATTGGGCAGTGGCAGAGGCTGCCCAGAGAGGTGGTTGAGTCAATTTCCCTGGAAGTGTTTAAGGGATGGGTGGACAAGGTGCTCAGGGACATGGTTTAGTGTTTGATAGGAACAGTTGGACTTGATGACCCAGTGGGTCTCTTCCAACCTGGTTGTTCTATGATTCTGTGAAAATCAGCATGTACAAGCCGAACTTGAGTCACATCTGGTCACTAGGGCTTCAACAACAAGAAGGATGGAAGTGAACAGCACTTTTTTTCCCCCCCTCCTCTGTCCCCTCACATACAAACCATGATGTCCAGGTTCTGGAAGCTGCTTTGCCTCACTCCTCTTGCTTAGTAGAGAACAAACTAGCCTTAGTCACATACAACCTAATTTATTCCCTGTTTTCATAGAATCATAGAACAACCAGGTTGGAAGAGACCCACTGGATCTTTGAGTCCAACCATTCCTATCAAACACTAAACCATGTCCCTCAGCACCTTGTCCACCCGTCCCTTAGCACCTCCAGGGAACATGACTCAACCACCTCCCTGGGCAGACTCTGCAACTGCCCAATGACCCTTTCTGGGAAAAACTTCTTCCTAATGTCCAGCCTGAACCTCCCCTGGTGGAGCTTGAGGCTATTCCCTCTCGTCCTGTCCCCTGTCACTTGGGAGAAGAGGCCAACTCCCTCCTCTCCACAACCTCCTTTCAGGTAGTTGGAGAGAGCAATGAGGTCTCCCCTCAGCCTCCTCTTCTCCAGGATAAACACCCCCAGCTCTCTCAGCCCTTACTCACAAGACCTGTTCAAGGATGCTTGGACTTAGTTGCTCTAAACACTGGATGAAGGCTTGGGGAAGAGCAGGGATTTAACCAGAGGGATGTGCAGGGCTGGGCTCCCCCTGCCCACCTTGCAGCAGCCCTGGTGCTGCTGTGGTTGCTGAGAGGCTGCTCTCCGGTGTGAGACCAGGGCACAGCAGCCCAGAGCCGAGCTCAGGCGAGGGAGAGAACATCTGTGTTCTTCGACAGCCACCTAGTGAGCTCCGGGAGGAACCGAGAGCTGGAGGGAAGCTCAGGAACTCCTGCATAGGTTGTAGCTGCAAACCCAGGTCACTGCAGCAGTAGAGCAGGCAGGTTCTAAAATTGCCTAAAGTTGCAAAACAAGATTTGTCATCGCTTTATGATTCTAGAAACCAACGTTCAAGCATTGAAAAAGATGCCTGAAGGTGAAGCGACTTTCAAAATTTTGGTTAGGAATATGTATATACCTGTGTATATATATACATATACATACATACAAATATTCACCTCGCCTTTTTCTTAAGCACCTATTTCTAAATCATAGAATCATAGAATAACAACCAGGTTGGAAGAGACCCATCGGATCATTGAGTCCATCCATTCCTATCAAACACTAAACCATGTCCCTCAGGACCTCATCCACCCGTCCCTTAAACACCTCCAAGGAAGGTGACTCAACCACCTTCCTGGGCAGCCTATTCCAACCCCCAATGACCCTCTGTGTGAAAAACTTCTTCCTAATCTCCAGCCTAAATCTCCCCTGGCACCATTCCCTCTTGTCCTGTCCCCTGTCACGTGGGAGAAGAGCCCAGCTCCCTCCTCTCTACAACCTCCTTTCAGGGAGTTGGAGAGAGTAATGAGGTCTCCTCTCAGCCTCTTCTTCTCTAGGCTAAACACCCCCAGCTCTCTCAGCTGCTCCTCATAAGGTCTGTTCTCCAGCCCCTTTACCAGCTTCGTCGCTCTTCTCCAGACTCGCTCCAGAGCCTCAACATCCTTCTTGTGGTGAGGGGCCCAGAAACGAACACAGTACTCAAGGAGCAGCCTCACTAGTGCTGAGTCCAGATGTAGAATAACCTCCCTGGACCTGCTGGTCACACCGTTTCTGATCCAAGCCAGGCTGCCATTGGCCTTCTTGGCCACCTGGGCACACTGCTGGCTCATGTTCAGTCGGCTGTTGACCAACACCCCCAGGTCCTTCTCCTCCTGGTAGTTTTCCAGCCAGACTTCTCCCAGTTTGGAAGAACAAATCAATACACTGCTGTTGACTGAAAGCCCTGCAAAGCCCACAGGGAGAGAGCGTTAGAATCACCCCTGGGAATTCGCACAGAGAACTCGTGTCACCAGTGTGTTTGTATCTTATCACTTCTGCTAAGCTAAATTTGAATGAGGCTGTGAGAATGATATAGAATCATAGAATCAACAGATTGGAAGAGATCCACCATCAAGTCCAACCATTCCCATCAATCACCAAACCTTGTATCATGCCTTTTGAGAGAGACAAGAGAGCCTATGAGTCCAGTTCATAGGAAGAGAAACACTTGTGTTTACTGTCTGTCTGTGCTAAGTTCCAGCTCTTGAAAGAGAAGGGGAAAAAGCCCCCTCAGCCACAAAGGCCCACGAGAAAGTATCCACTTATGAATTTTGAGTTTGCCTTTGCAAAGTCCTCCCAGGGAGACTTCTGACAAAGTTACACACTTGTGGTTTCTTATCTGTGCTAGAGCTCTGGATGGTCACAGAGCCACCAGACACAACTTTATCCTCAGAATGTGTGCAATTACAATGAAGCAGCCAAAGTTTGCACCTCATCAGTGCAGTGTTTAACTATCAAGCACTGCTGGGTAGAATGCTTTTTGCTGTGAAGACTACTTGCAAGAAAAAAGCTCCCAGGTGGTCACTTTTTGTAATTGGGTTCACTAAAATGAAAAAAAAAAAAAAAAAAATAGAGTCACAGAATCATTGAGGTTGGAAAAGATCTCTAAGCTCATCTGGGCTAACCATCAGCCCAACTCCATCATGCCCTGAAGTGCCAGAGCTACACGTTTTTTCATAGAATCATAAAACAACCAGGTTGGAAGAGACCCACTGCATCATGGAGTCCAACTATTCCTAGCAAACACTAAACCATGTCCCTCAGCACCTCGTCCACCCATCCCTTAAACACCTCCAGGGAAGGGGAATCAACCACCTCCCTGAGCAGCCTCTGCCACTGCCCAATGACCCTTTACGTGAAAAATTTTTTCCTAATGTCCAACCTTAATCTCCCCTGGCGGAGCTTGAGGTCATTCCCTCTGGTCCTGTCCCCTGTCACTTTGGAGAAGAGCCCAACTCCCTCCTCTCCACAACCTCCTTTCAGGTAGTTGTAGAGAGCAATAAGCTCTCCTCTCAGCCTCCTCTTCTTCAGGCTAAACACCCCCAGCTCTCTCAGCTGTTCGTCATAAGGCCTGTTCTCCAGACCCCTCACCAGCCTCTTTGCTCTTCTCTGAACCCTTCCAGAGATGGAGACTCAACCACTGCCTTGGGCAGCCTCTGCCAGGGCTTCATCACTCTTTTGGTAAAGAAATTTATCCTAATATCCAGTCTAAACCTCCCTTGGCACAACTTGAGGCCATTTCCTCTTGTCCTATCACTTGATACTTGGGCAAAGAAAAAAAAAAATCAGCTGACACAAAAATGAAGACGCTAGTGGAAATCCTTATAACCCCCACGATTTTCCAAAGTTTCATCTCCTATCAGCATGGCACAGAGTAGTTCTAGGAGGGTGAGTAAGTAAAAGAAGGAAAAGTTAAACCCTGCTGATGACACTGTGTTTGGGATGTCGTGGAATTGGTACTTGGGTATTTACTGCCTCCAAAGTATGAGATACAGAGACCTGTCATAGCTGCAGATCGTGTCACCCTGAACCACTGCTGCAGCCTTGGACACAGAATTTCTTTGCTCTGATAGCCTTAGAATCATAGAATCATAAAATCATAGAACAACCAGGTTGGAAGAGACCCATCGGATCATCGAGTCCAACCATTCCTATCAAACACTAAACCATGTCCCTCAGCAACTTGTCCACCCGTGTGTTAAACACCTCCAGGGAAGGTGAATCAACCCCCTCTCTGGGCAGCCTCTGCCACTACCCAATGACCCTTTCCATGAAAATTTTTTTCCTAATGTCCATCCTGAACCTCCCCTGGCAGAGCTTGAGGCCATTCCCTCTTGTCCTGTCTCCTGTCCCTTGGGAGAAGAGCCCAGCTCCCTCCTCTCTACAACCTCCTTTCAGGTAGTTGTGGAGAGCAATGAGGTCTCCCCTCAGCCTCCTCTTCTCCAGGCTAAACACCCCCAGCTCTAGAAAACCTTGAAGTGTTTGGAACCCCCAAACCAACAACATCATACTATATGAATAATAGCTGTGATTGCTCTTTGAATTCCTCTCAGAAACATCAGCTCTACATGCCTAATTAAATATGCTCCACACACACAAAATCATTACTAGGCAAGAGAACTCTCCCTCACGAGGACCAGCTGACTTTAATTAGGTCTCCCTCACAATCTTCCCAGCCTCGCATGGCTCAGCTCGCCACAAGACACTCGGTCACACTGAGCCTGCACGCTGTGCTCCAGGCCTCTCCTTTCTCTTTCACACTGGCTGCTGCTCTGCTGTCCCAGTTCCTAAAGAATTTACTGTCATCCGGCCCTCTCAGCTCCAGTTCTGAAATTCCCCCGACACACGTGGAGCTGGCGCTGTTTGCCGATGTCTTGGTTTTTCTCCCTCAGGAGGAGCCAGGCTGCACATATGGCCAGCTTCTGTGTAGGAGCCGAACATATGCACAAAGGTTCCACACAAAATCTGAGAAGGAGGAGGAAAAACACTATTTATTCCAGATAAGAGTTACAGCCCCTTCATCCTCTCGCAGACGCACGCAGACATGTTGTCAGCCCCGCAAATGGGACACCAACTCGGATCTCACTGCCTTCCCTACAGAGCAAGAGGGGTTAAATGCAGAGGGCAGCTCAGCAAGGGGAGTGTGGGTACCATCACCAATAGAATAAATCCTGACAAATCCACTGCCTGCTCCCTCCACAAATCTCAGTTTTCTTTTCTTTCGTACCCAGGGAGGAATTCGTGCCATGATGTGACCCTGCTGAGACCTGCAAGACAAGCACTTTGCAGGGTCCCTGTTCCAAATCAGACAATTAAGGCTTTGGCAATCAAAAACTGGGGCGTCACTGAAGTACAGGCTTCCAATTTCTTCGTTTCCAGCTGTACTAATTAGTAGTAAATACTAAAAGTTATACTCTGTGAGGATTGGAATGATATAACTATCCAATTTGCTTTAAAGCATTTACGTGCAAATACTAGACGTAACTCAGTCACCTCGGTACAGCACAGATTGCTGTCACGGTTAAACGAATCACAGAATCACAGAACAACCAGGCTGGAAGGGACCCATCGGATCATCAAGTACAACCATTCCTATCTAACACTAAACCATGTCCCTCAGGACCTCATCTACCCATCCCTTAAACACCTCCCTGGGCAGCCCATTCCAATGCCCAATGACCCTCTGTGTGAAAAACCTCTTCCTAATCTCCAGCCTAAATCTCCCCTGGCTGAACTTGAGGCCATTCCCTCTTGTCCTGTCCCCTGTCACTTGGGAGAAGAGCCCAGCTCCCTCCTCTCCACAACCTCCTTTCAGGTAGTTGTAGAGAGTAATGAAGTCTCCTCTCAGCCTCCTCTCCTCTAGGCTAAACACCCCCAGCTCTCTCAGCCGCTCCTCATAAGACCTGTTCTCCAGCCCCTTCACCAACCTCCTGGCTCGATCCTGACCCTGAACTGCTTCTGCTCATGTTCTGTCTATCATCTCGAGGGTTCATTCTAGACCATGCAAAGACTTTTGAATGTTGCTTATTTGTTTTTGAATGCCACATTAGAGAATCTGGTAAATTATATCTTACAAGGTTAAATTTAGCCTGGAGAAGAGGAGGCTGAGGGGTGACCTCATTGCTCTCTACAACTACCTGAAAGGAGGTTGTGGAGAGGAGAGTGCTGGGCTCTTCTCCCAAGCGACAGGGGACAGGACGAAAAAAATTAGGAAAAAAATTTTTACAGAAAGGGTCATTGGGAGCTGGCAGAAGCTGCTCAGGGAGGTGGTTGATTCACCTTCTCTGGAGGTGTTTAAAGAGGTGCACCCTGTAGGTGGATGAGGTGCTGAGGGACATGGTTTAGTGTTTGATAGGAATAGTTGGACTCAATGATCTGGTGGATCTTTTCCAATCTGGTGATTCTATGATTCTATGAAATTCCAGCCGTTGGGAAGACTTACACCATGCATCAGAGACTTCTGGAAACATCTCCACTGCAGTGCCATACTTGTCCTCCACCTGGGGTCACCTACAAGGAAGGGTTCCCCAAAGGCTACTGTTTCCCAGCACTCCCCTTCTGCTTGAATTCAGGGGAAGTGAATGTGACTTTTGGGTCTGAACTTCTGTCAGCCACTGAGTGTTCCAGATTTGCCATTAGGAATTCTACTCCTCCATACTGGGTTTTGTTTTGTTTTATTTGGGGGTTTTTTTGGTTTTTTTTTTTTTTTTTTTCAGTTTGCTTGTTTCGTTTTTATCTTACTTATAGTACTACAACTTGTCCAGGAATTTTATCAAAACATCTGCTTCCAGTTACTGTTCCGTTACTCAGAAGCGTCTCCAAAGGGACAGTCTCCATGACTCCTCTGTGTGCTTCTCTGGTTTAGTAAAGATACCTGCACAGAGCTTATCTGCAAAACTTTTGCTTTAATTATCAGCCACTAAAGCAACAAGGTTAGATTAAGAGTCATATTTAATTTAGCCAAAAAGGGGAAGCTGCTTAGTGCTGTGATGTGAAGGCAGCACTATGCTAGCGACTGTGGTTACACAGACACTCACTCTAAGCTGCTGTGGTTTCTCTAGCTGTGCAGCTGTACCTACACTGAGCTTCCTACCTATGTGTATAATTTCTGCCTCCAGGGAGCTCACCAGAAGTGTGAGTAAAATTCACTCCTATCAGAAGGGGTGTTAAGAAGCAGCAGGCGTTGCCTCTGAACACTCAAGAACATATGAAATAGATATTTCCTTTATGTTAGGCATGCAAGAGTGATATTCTATATTTTTCTTTTAGGTAATACCCGCATGGCACTGATTTCTACATTAAGTGGTTAAAATCTTTTCAATGCTGATGCCTAAAACAGCCATTCAGAATCCCTGAGTTTCCGTGGAGCACTGTGACTGTGTGTTCCCATCGTATGCCTAGAGGTCCCTTTCTGAGAGTATCTGACCTCTGTTTCTGCAAAGCAGATGAGTGTTGCGTGTTTACAGACATCTGCTATGGAAACACTTCTCTCTTGTGAAGTCTGATTCCTATTTCTTTTTTCCCCCATGACCTTTTGTTCTGACCCAACCTTGCAATCAGAATAACCCCATGAGGTATCAATTAACCCAAAAGGCACTGAAGAACTCAAGCCTGTAGAAACAACATCGTGAACAATTTCGGAACCTACAGATAAATTCAGGCATAGCCTGCGATTCTGGTCTAAGGCTTCTGTTCATCCATTTGACAATTCGTTAAACACCGTTGCTCTGCCATGTTAATTGAAAAGTCTAGGCATGAGCTGAAAGATCCAAGTAATTGAAAGCAGACAACCTTTCTGTGGCCCCGGAACAATATCAGCCTTCCCACACGATTGACCATAAAGCAGCAATCATCTTCCCATGCTTTGAAAGCAAGGGCAGCACTGGACTGAATATCTTTATGATTATGAATTTAACCTTTAATGAATTAGGGTAAAAATATCTCTCCAGGGTGTTCTAATCTAGAAGGAAATGCTGCCATTCCCTCGTAACTACCCCTGCGAATGGAAATCCCCGAAGCCTCTGGAGAAAACTCTAAGTAGACAGGCAGAATGAAAGCCATGAATTCTCTTGCAGAGTAAAGTTTCTTAGTGCTTCTGTAGTTTCTTTAACTACAGAACGTTCCTTTTAAAATCTCGTAGACCTTTCATAAAACACAGTTTGATCATTTCATTATTTCTATCCCTGATGCACTAACTGGAGGCTTTCTTTGTAAGTCTGGAAGGCAGGCAAAGACACAGAATTACTTCTGAAGCTAATGAGAACTTGAGACAGGGAACTACTAGAACTTCACCTCTGATTCCGGAGTAGAACAGAACTACAGACTAACATAACATTCTCAACATGACACTCCGAAGCATATGAAATTAAACGCATCCTGGAAATTACATTACTACGCTTTTAGTTTTTTAAATCCAACACGGTGACACAGGATATGGCAGAGTAACCCACAGCACTAGGATAGCACATGTTTAAATCCGCAGTGCATTTTATGCAAAAAGTCTCTGTTATCTTGTGAATATGATAACTGGATATGCTGGTGAAGGGGCTGGAGAACAGGCCTTATGAGGAGCGGCTGAGTGAGCTGGGGGTGTTTAGTCTGGAGAAGAAGAGGCTGAGAGGAGACCTCATTGCTCTCTACAACTACCTGAAAGGAGGTTGTAGAGAGGAGGGAGCTGGGCTCTTCTCCCAAGGGACAGTGGACAGGACAAGAGGGAATGGCCTCAAGCTCTGACAGGGGAGATTTAGGCTGGACATCAGGAGGAAGTTTTTCACAGAAAGGGTCATTGGGCACTGGCAGAGGCTGCCCAGGGAGGTGGTTGATTCACCTTCCCTGGAGGTGTTTAAGGGATGGGTGGATGAGGTCCTCAGGAACATGGTTTAGTGTTTGATGGGAATGGTTGGACTTGATGATCTGGTGAGTCTCTTCCAACCTGGTGATTCTATGATTCTATAGCAACATAACACAACATAAAATATATCACAACAACAAAAAAAAGAACTATTGAAGTTTGTCTGAGTCTTTTAACATATTGAACTGAGCTGCTATCATCCAATCTCACACAGCGTGTGCTTGCAGAAGGTTCTCTGCAGACATGACTTGCCTGAGATTCTTTGTAGGTCACAAAGTTTCAAAGTCATATCAAGAACAGGAGAAAAAACCCTACATTTGCTGGATGACTTGCTTGCAAAAACTGATTTGTTCCATTTAAGTGGAAACAACCTCAGAGACACTTCTGGTAAAACAGGAGAAATGTTGACCCATCTGAGAAGCTAAGATATACCCACAGGTTTAATTGCATTACATGGATTAGGAGAATGCTTGCATTGATTATACCACCAGGCTCAGATGACAGAGCCAACAGAAACATGCTACCGAGCTCGGAGATAGCTTTTGTCCCTCGTTAGTGTTGATCAATGCTGAGCCTATCTAGTTTTGGAGAAAGTCTCGTATTTTGCATGTGAAAGAAATAAACCCCCATCCCTCTCTGTTTTCACAGATTTAGGAGATTTAAATAGAGGCAGTCTGTGAAACTTCATAGAAACCAAAACTTCCCACTGCTCATCTAGAACTTAAAAGAGGTATTTGCTCATTCTGTTTGATGTTTTACACTCTTCATGTGAGACAATTCCCTCCACTGATCTCCCCTAGTGGTCTTAATTTCAGAACAGAAGTGTTGTTTCACAGAAACAGACTACGTGGTGAGATGGTGGAATAAGTTGCAGAGAAACTCTTATGTCACCTGGGAAAACTTTGAAAGCAAGTTACAGGTGTTTAGGCTATTACAAAATGAACAATAAATCCCACCTTCACGTGCTTCTTTGACATTATTAGGAGAAATGATGTAACGCCCAGCCCCACAAGTGTACTCTTCTTGCTGTTCAGTATCTGTAAGATCTGAAAACTTTTTACTTTTTCTCCCCTTGTTCCTGTATCACACATCAAGAGGGTTCTGGAAGAAAACTGCAAGGAGACTCCCACTAACAAGCTCTGAAAACACTGGAAAGAAAGAGCTTGCAGAGGTCCCCCCTGGACTATAGCTCGTTACTATGTAAGCACAGGAGGAACTGATAAAAAGTTGGTGTGAGATTTGGAAGAACACACCATGCAACAGGGGAAAGGTACTGAACAGCAAGACAACTGTTCATAGAATTCTATTATGGGTTTGGTTGGAAGGGACCTCAAAGCCCATCCAGTCCCACCTCCTGCCATGGGCAGGGACACCTCCCACTGCATCAGGGGCTCCAAGCCCCATCCAGCCTGCCCTTGAACCCCTCCAGGGATAGGGCAGCCACCCCTGCTCTGGGCAACCTGAGCCAGGGCCTCCCCACCCTCACAGCAAAACATTTCTTCCTGAGGTCTCATCTCAATCTCCCCTCTTTCAGCTGAAAATCATTACCCCTTTGCACTTCTACAAGAAGCTCGATCCCTGCTTCTTTCCATGAGAAAAGTCTGTACATAAATATAGTTTGAATGTTTCCAGTAAGCGACAAGACTCAACAAGGAACCCCTTTAACTCTACTCTTTCATGTTATCCTCATCTATTTCTGAGCTACGTTTGCCAGTAACATCCTCTCCAAGCTGATAAAAACCGAAGCAAGTTTATCAATGTTACACTCGTTGCTTTAATTCACATCTCTAAAGACACATTTAATGAGAGTGCCTTCCATAGCATCCCTCTAACCTCCACTGCACAAGCCTGCTTCACTCAACCAGGCGCTAAGCACAATGCATAAATGAGCAATTGCATTCATATTGTTTGCCTGAAGGTTTTTGCACATATGTGGATCTACTTATATGCTTTGAGAAAAATACTCCTGCAAGTGAAAACATGAGTGTGTCCTTAAAATTGCCCTTCTGAAAATAGCTCAGCTTATTTGTAAGAATTCCTGCAACTTAGCACATGCTTCATCTTCAGCTCGGAACGCTAGCCAAGTAATAATCAGCACTCAGCAGGAATTAGAAAGCCAGTTTGTCACAGTGAGGTCATGGGGAAGATTATTCCTGCTTTATGTCTCCATTTATAATAAATATTCCGTAGCCTGTCATGGAAAGGATGTAGAACATATTTATACTTCCAACCACCCTTTTCACATGCCATTCATCAAATTATTCTGCTAAATTCAATAGGAGCCTATTCCCTTTTGTCGTTTTTTACATGCTTTCTGGCTCTGAAGAACCAATCACCTACCTTAGAGTGCCGTGTATGTCTTTGAAAGGTAATATAGTACAGATCTAGAATAGCAAAATTATTGAGGTGTTTCCTTTTAAGGGAGAACATAATTGTATAAATCTTCTTCTCAGAGTCGAGGCAAACGCATGATGCACTCACCTCTCATTTAGGCTGCTTATGACCATCTGTTGAGATATCATTATTCAATTTCACAACTCCGTCATACCCCTATCCAAGAATTGGTTGCCAGATAACTGTGGGGTTGGAAAAACAGCCTACACGATAGTGTAATGGCTCTCTCTTCCTTTTTCATAAGCACTGAAGGAGAACCTAGTGCATTTCTCAGAACAGAAACATTTTCTGCTCTGAAAAAGGCAAGTGGAAATGTGAGCGGTGCCTCCCTGCATGGTAATGAACTATTGGAATAACTAGTGGTAGTCATTAAAGAACCAGTGCTACCCTGAGGGATCTCATAAGAATATCTTAGTGCAGTTATCTCTGTGTCTGTACGTAGAGGTGGTCAAGGAAAATGGGGATGAAGTTGGTTATTGCAGAGCTTAATGGGAGTACAATATGAAAACATTTTCTGCAGATGGGATTGATTATTGATGATTGATTGAGACCTCATTACTCTGTACAACTACCTCAAAGGAGGCTGTAGAGAGGAGGGAACTGGACTCTTCTCCCAAGTGACAGGGGACAGGACAAGAGGGAATGGCCTCAAGCTCCACCAGGGAAGATTTAGGCTAGAGATTAGGAGGAAGTTTTTCCTGGAAAGGGTCATTAGGCATTGGAATAGGCTGCCCAGGGAGGTGGTTGATTCACCTTCCCTGGAGGTGTTTAAGGCACAGATGGATGAGGTCTTGAGGGACATGATTTAGTGTTTGATAGGAATGGTTGGACTAGAAGATCCGATGGGTCCCTTCCAACCTTGTTGTTCTATGATTCTATGACTGTGCTGGGGAAATCCATACCCCAACTGCAGTGTCTTAATAGCCAGGGAAGCCAGAGCAACTAGTCCGATCTCTCATAGGTGGTTTCCAACAGGACATCTCCTGTACCCAGATGGTCAGAGTTCAGCAGGCATTAGACACAATTTTCCTACATACTCCGATTCTCCAAGGGAATATGGCAAAGGAGTTGGCTGCGGTATTTTTACACAGAGTGGAAATGCCTCAGGTCAAGAAATTCCCTTGAGAATATATGGAGAACAGAACAGGTCGATGCCAGTTTGCAACTTGCTGCTGCCAAGTTTGCCAAACAGGTTGAAGAAAAATGCTTAGGTGCTTTTTCTTTTCACACAGAAAACCCTAGCAGCAGTGCGGTAAATATGCAGCTTTAAAATTAAGCAACAAAATAAATCAGATTGAGGAATTTATTATAACTCGGCTCCCAAAGCACTGAAACGATATAAAAAGGAAGGAAACAAAACATGTCAGCTAAGATTTCACCAGGATGGTATCTCAGAATGGCTTATAGCATGAAATTGGCCAGCGAACAGGAAAAACACTCATTTACAAGACATGAAGATACATGTTGTATCTGTGTCCACTATGAATATATAAAAAAATATTTTAATGCCTATTGTTGAAGCAAATTGAGTACAGACAGCTATTTCTTTTCAACCAACATATGGGAATGATCATGATGGAATTAGTCTTTTCAGAAATGCAGGCATGAAATTTTGGGGAGCTTCCAGTTGTACTCCAATAAAATAATTGCTTAGAGAGAAAACAACATTTCTTTGTATGAATAAAGTTTCAAATCCTACATTTCTTCATCCTATAATTCTTACCCAAATGGCTTTCAGTGAAGCCTACTGCATAAAGAAGTGCTCTCCGGTGGAAAATAACCATGAAAAAAACTAGTACCGTAT
This sequence comes from Coccyzus lansbergi, assembly GCA_033558105.1. Classification (NCBI taxonomy): domain Eukaryota; kingdom Metazoa; phylum Chordata; class Aves; order Cuculiformes; family Coccyzidae; genus Coccyzus; species Coccyzus lansbergi. The sequence continues at coordinate 968,838 of JAUMJK010000059.1, forward strand.
TTAAGTTTCACAAAGAAATGGATGTTTGTCTGGAGACAGTAAATGAGATGTTTGCAGAGACAAACTTGAAGAAATAACTTGCATATGAATTTTGTTTTCTTCAGATTGCTGATAAGCCTGTGCGGCTATCGCAGCTGAGCTGGGGCTGCACGGATATTCAAGGCATTTAACTGTTTCATATGCAGAAGTAGGAGCAGAAGCCAGAGCTCCTATCCTTAACTTATGAGGAGAGAGGACAAAGATTTTGGAAAGAGAGAGCATGAAGGGTATTTTTTTTTTCTCTAAGGCTGAGAATCTGTTAAAAGCTTTTCTAACTTTGTGGATTTTTTCAGTCAATTCACACAATTGTTATTTTAGGACAAGAAATCAGAGAAAGGATGAATGAATTACAAAAGAACCACAGTGGGAACAAAGCAGTAAACATGTCTTGGTGTTGAAAGGTGTCAGAATTTGTATTTTCAAATCTTTAGAATTACCATCTTGCTCTGATGATCTGAAGATCTGTAATCTTACCTCCAGGTGCTGATCTCTCCCAAACACACACTCTCTCTCAGCTACAAATTTGACCTGGGTCAGAACAGAGATTGAGATGAGATCTTAGAATCATAGAATCATAGAACAACCAGGTTGGAAGAGACTCATTGGATCATTGAGTCTAACCATTCCTATCAAACATTAAACCATGCCCCTCAGCACCTCATCTACCTGTCCCTTAAAACCCTCCAGGGAAGATGAATCAACCACCTCCCTGGGCAGCCTATTCCAATGCACAATGACCCTTCCTGTGAAAAACTTCCTCCTAATCTCTAGCCTAAATCTCCTCTGGCGGAGCTTGAGGCCATTCCCTCTTGTCCTGGCCCCTGTCCCTTGGGAGAAGAGCCCAGTTCCCTCCTCTCTACAACCTCCTCTCAGGTAGCTGTAGAGAGCAATGAGGTCTCCTCTCAGCCTCCTCTTCTCCAGGCTAAACACTCCCAGCTCTCTCAGCTGTTCCTCATAGGGCCTGTTCTCCAGCCCCTTCACCAGCTTCGTTGCTCTTCTCTGGACTTGCCCCAGAGCCATCTTAGGGAGAAATGTTTTGCTGCGAGGATGGAGAAGCCCTGGCCCTCGTTGCCCAGAGCAGGGGTGGCTGCCCCATCCCTGGAGGGTTTCAAGGGCAGCTTGGATGGGGCTTGGAGCCCCTGATCCAGTGGGAGGTGTCCCTGCCCATGGGAGGGGTTGGAAAACTGAATGGGCTTTGAGATCCCTTACAACACAAACATTCCATGATTCTGTAGTTTCCCACCAACAATCCTGACACCACCACCTGACCCTTATCCCCACTGGCTACAGTAGGGGACACTGTGGCCATACAGTGACCATACTGCCTTTTTCATACCCAGGATGTTTTAGCATGGCATCATTCACATCACCAGACATTCCCATCATTGTTCTAAGCTGCATTCTGTGACATTTTAGTGGGTTTGCTTTTTCAGTCCTCTAACCTAAAGCTGCTGGGAATCCGAACAAACTTTGCACATTCATATATACACGTTTCATGCAAAATCAAGGTGTTTCCCTGAACAAAATGTCAAGTGTGCTTAAAACCACCAGGTTTCGTGAGTCTCTCTGAGGCTCCAGCACTTTACAACTATCAGCTTGATGTACACAGCAGTCAAGAGTCAATACTGTGGAACTATCCTTTTCAACCTTCCATTTGCAGTTGAGAGAGTAGCATTAAGCAGCTCCGTGAGATGGAGGCAAGAAGTTTTAGCCTCTTCTCTACTCACACCTACCATTAGGATCAGATGTGCTTAGAATTCAGGAAAGTCACCTGTATAGAATCCCACCTACCTTACTGAATCCTTTCCTATACTAACAAAACCTTGAAGTAGTTGGCTGTGTATATCTTAAATAAAATAATGAAAAAGCATCAAGAGACAATAGAGCTGAAAAGTGTGAATAAGGATTAAAACCCTCAAAGACAAATAAAGATCTGAGCACTGAAGAAAAACCACTGAAGCACATGTCCTAAATCATAGGTAACAGATCTTCAGTGAAGATGGGCTACTCAATAAACCTGTCATAAAAGCCTTCAGCAGGTCCACGAACAACTGTATTTAAAGAAATCCTGTAAAAAAGGCTGAATAAGAATGCAATTCAGCAGAACGAAACACTCTTTCTTCTCGAAGTAAGCTAGAATAGCAGGTGTGCAGCACTCAGTCAGAGCTCTGGCACTTAACAGCACTTAGAGGAACAGACGATGCAGTCTTGGAAACCAGGCAAAGGCCGAGGGAAATGAACAATAATCGAACAGATGGCCAGACAGACAGACAAGCTCACCCAACACTGCATCTTCTATCTGCTTCTCCTTGTAACTGTACTTTACGCACTTGATTCAAACCCCAGATTTCCCTTCCTGACACTGGAAATGGCACAAGGAGTGTTTATGACAGAGAGGAATGTGTTTAAACACCGAAAACAAAAAAAACAGAATTAAAATCTGAAGGTAAGCATTTGAGAGCAGAGTCTCTGATAAAGGTGTCTTTAAAATAAAAGTCTGGTTATTTCCTTTCTTTTTTTCCATATTGTTCTTTAATCTTCCTCCTCGAGGGGGGTCTGAACGGCAGTGAGAGATAAGCAGAGAAGAGATGAAAGAAGGAAAGATACAGCTTTGAAAAAGTAAAAACCTGTTTTTGCTTATCTGCTTCTCTGGCATCACCTGCAGCAATGTGGAAAAGCAGTAGGAAATGTGTTGGGGAAATGTTGCTGCGAGTTTGTGTAGCAGTGTGTGCATTAATGCCTGGCACAGGATAGACGTTTGCATCCTTCCCATCAGGCCTAACGACAGCTGACATTTACAAGTTAACATCTACCATGTGATTTCAAAACACTAAATCATCTTTCATTGACATTTAGGTTGCTCCCATGGGGCAGAAGGGAGGACAAACCTTGAGTGGTTAAAAGCCAGGTAGTTACTGAACAAGTTTCCAGGCTCATAAACCTCCAAGAGTCAGTGAAAATCTGTTAGGGGTTTTATATCAGAGGATTGGCACCTCTGATGCTGTGTTCCGTGCCACCACCGACATCTCAAAAATGCATACGATTGATATTTTCTCCCATCGTCAAATGTGCAGTGATAGTACTTTCTTGTCCTCTGTGCAGGAAGAAATACTTTGCTATCTAATATAAAGTTAGTTCTCAAGAAATGAGTTATAAACAAAACATAATTAGGGCTGAAGGTATATCAATAATGTAACCTTAGATTACTGCTTCAAACAAAACAAAACAACTCCAACATGCTGGACTTCAGGAGGTCTGACTCACCATCTACTCTACCTATCACTTTCCATCACCATTTACTAGATTCAGAGAGAGCACAATAAAACATTTTCAGCAGGATAAGCAAATTTAGAATCAATCGGTTTGATTGATGCAAAGTCAGAGGGGTTTCTGGTAGCAAAAGAAAACACACACCTCCACTTGAAGCTTCTGTTAATTTAGATTTCTTACTTAAAGGCAGCAAAACACTTTGAGTTGTCCCCTGGTGACCAATTCCTGTTGAGAATGGGGCTGGTACGGAGCACTAAGTCAGTCCAACCAAGGACATTCTTCCCTGGCACTGATTTAGTGTGTTTTTATGGCAAAACTATACTGATTTCAGAACCATTCTGTAGTCAAACATTTCCGAGTGCTGCAAAGACTTCACAAGAGTTGTGGCACTGAATTTTATCAGTTGTGTCAGTTTGATCGGGTTGTATTCTAGCTTCAGACACACCAGCTATACAGTGATATTTTATTGCTCGTACCTCTGGCAAAGAGTGTGTTATCCAACTCCAGGAATGTACTTAGAGAGCTGTAAATAAAAAGCAAAATTTTGCAGGACTAGGATTCCAGGTGTGAATGGCAAGAGGGCACATTCACAGTAGAGCACTGGTAGCATTCTGTGGCCCTTAATTAAGTGTTATTGCTTTTTTAGCAACTGAATAATGATAGAGAAAGCTACGGCAGCTGTGCCGTGGGTCACAAGGCAGATCAGACAAAATCTCAGCATGTTATCTCCCTGCATGTTAGTGCCCAGTCTTAGCGAGTGCTCTTTTTGGAGTGACTACCAAATACGGTCTTTTGCTTGAATATAAAAATTAACTACAGAATTAAAAGACTAATTCTGCTGAGCAGAAACGCTGCGGCATGTATAAAGCACCGAGGTGGCACTTCTGAAGAGAAATACCTACCTGCATCCAGTGCCCCTCACTACCTTCCAGCACATGTCTTACTTTGCAGAACTGCTTGCGTCCTCAATATCGCAGATGACAGTACCAGCTCAGCTAATGGAGAGTTTACTTCAGCTGACAGAGTGGAGAACTCCTCTGAGAACAAGAGCTGCAGAGTTTGCACTTCTGTGTTGTGCTGAACCTGATCCAACATCCATTCCAGCTGATGGAAAGACTTGTGTTGACTACAGCCTGCATTCTATTAGGCCCTTGGTGCAGGTAGCTGCAGTGGTGGTGTTTGAATGCTGAAGTTCTTGAACCCTTTTATGCTACAGGGATATTTCACAACTTAAAGAACACATCTAAGTGCACTAGAGAGAGTTATTTTCCCTTCCTTTCAGTGCTCATTTTACAGTCTGCCACAGAAGCTTCTCCAAGCCACTGAGCAACTCTCTTTGCTTTTGTATTTTGAAAAAAACTCCGATAAAAATATCAACTGTGTTGTCTCAATAGCAAACAGCTACTTCAAAGCAACGACAGCCCTATGTTTTCCAACGTTAAGCAGTTCAGAAGTAGATTGTATTGAGACTTGAGAAGAATCGGCCATTTCATTTAGTGAATTACAAAATCCTAGTTAAACCTTCCTCCATTTCAGGCATGTCCCTGTGTCACACAAGGCCACGCACTGCCTTGATCACAGACCGTGAGAAGAGGTTCTTTCAAGAGACTCATCTGAAAACTTCTCAACTATCACCTCATGTCAAATATTTTAAAACTTGCTAAATGCAAAGTGCTTTGAAACCAGTTTCAACAGTCTGACCCCCCCCCCACTTGCTCCTTAAATAAGTATTGTTTCTAAATTCTGCATGAGACGTGTGGGAAAAAATCCTTTCGTAACTGAAGTTTATCTTGTGTTTTGTTATACTATTACTAGGGTTAAATATATTTGTTCTCAGCACAAACTCCTACCGACAAATCCACAGAACCCCAAAGTGCTTGGGAGGAAGGAAGCTATGTATGTAAACAGGATTTTCATAGAATCATAGAATCATAGAACAACCAGGTTGGAAGAGACCCATCGGATCATTGAGTCCAACCATTCCATTCCTTGCCTTCCATTTCTTTTTCATGCCTAAGTGCTTCCATAATAGAAGATGTCACAACTAACATAAGATATTTAATTTACTTAATGATCTTATGCTGTATCCTTTGTCCCTACCAGCAGCCAAACCTTCCCCTCTGCTGTTCATCAGGACAATGCCTGCACTTGGTGGCAGTGTTGTGCTCAAGGCTTACCAAGTCACAAGCCACTGAGCTTTGAAATCAAGGTGAATTCTATTACTCTAAGAACATATTTTGTTTCACAGCTTGTTTTGTTCTTTATTTAAACTTGAGATGGCATCATCAGGAGAATGACATATCCTGGAAGTTTGTTTCAGGAGAATGAAGATTACAATCTATCCATAGAAACAATTGAGTTGAGGTTCTTCCTAGAGATCCGATCACTGTCATAGCAAAATTTCAATGTATGAGGCAGATAAATATGGATGGCAACCGAGCTGCAAATTGACCTTGTGGGCTTGGGATAGATTTAGTCACTGCTGCCAAAAAAATTTTCAGGTACATCAGAGATTTGTACCCAGGGGTCCTCTTCTTACCCAACTAACTTGTAATCACAACTGTCAGCTTCAGAACATTTATATGACCCTGTGGAGTGTAATATGAGTAAAGCATCTGAATGTGAAATTCGTTAGACAACTGCAGCGTGCTCAGTGGGAGCAGATTGTGAGACAACAGTGATGTGTAAGAGGAGATGAAAGAACAGGTTAAAGGGTTCCTGCGGTGGTTTTGCAGGTCTGGGGATAGGTGTGCACATCTGATGTGCCAATGTGCCTCCTCACACCCCTCAAAAGAGATCATTTGGATGTTGTGAAAACGTCAGCAGTAACAGAACCTGACAGCTATCTCTTCCAGTCTCAGGGTATAACAATGATTGGACCACACTTTAATAGTCTTACCATTCCTTGTTTATCAAGGACATTGGGGTTTGAACGCACCGTTGGCTAAATGACCATTTTGCTCTGAGAGGTGTGAGCAGCCCACCCCACGTCGCTCTACCCATTACTCACAGCACTCAGCCTACGCCAATCATTCACCTGTAAATCATTCTAATTGTATAAAGAGGTTTTGCACACTACTAACTTGTGTCTAGTACAAGCAGGGTTGATTTATTACTCCTTCCCCACTTATAATTATTGCAAGCTTTCAGTAGTCCAAAAGGAAGGTATTGGTACTGTAAAGGGTTTTATGTAAAGCTGAACCCTTAGACAATGAGAGGCTACTTGGCAGACTCTCACAGAGTTATCAGTTACATATTTTTTTCATTTAAGTCTGATTTTACTTCCTACTTCTATTTTCCCCCATAATTCCTTATTGCTGAGGTGAGCACTTACAGAGGAAAGCAGGGCTGCTATTAAAAGGATCAATACTTACATCGCACAATACTTGACTGCTTCATTCTGTTTGCGTCCCGTGCCCTTCATCTGTGAGGAACAGTGATCAATTATGAAGATCTGTCAGGTTTGTTATTACATGAGATCATTTATTCTGTGAGGAGGAGAAAGCAAAGTCAGCAAGCCAAGAACATATCAAGTCAACTATAGTTTCAAATCTCAGTTACAGCCTGTGAGAAAGACAAGTCGTTTCCTTTACTCTCCGCACGGAGCTGAAGAACAAAGGGACAGCTCTCTTCAACCTGACCACTAAAGAAATGCAACAAAGAATTACAATACACAGCTTGAAAATCTCTGAAAACCTTTACCCAATAATACTTTTGCCTAAAGGCTTTCCCCTAAAGATCTCCTTTAGAAAAATATTAACCAGAACAGCACTTATCAGGTCCTTTTTTATACTGGACTAAGAGAATTACTTACTTTTCTCTGGCTGGCCCAGCTCTGGTTCTCTGGGAATAACAATTAGGGTGTGCGGCTGTGGTCTCCTCTCGCCTCTCTAAGAAAAACGTCAACTTGAATTTGCCAAAACGAGCAGATGCCCAAGTGCACTATAAGAGGGCAAAAGAAAAGTAGCAAGTATGAGCAGAATATTCCAGATATCTAAGAGTTTGTTAGTAGCGTGGTTAAGCTCTAGTGCTATAATTGAAGAGGCTGAGCACCAGACCACTAAACTTGCAAACACAGTCAGTCACTGACTAACAAGACCGTTTCTATCTATGCGTATGCTCAGTCCAGGTAAGTGGAAGGTCAAAGACAGATTTGATTTCTTAAGGTTTTATGGGTTTGCTTCTCTTCACAAGGTAAAGGACAACAGCAAGAGCAGAATTTCTCATAGTGATTTTCATCTAATGATTTGAAGGGGAATTTCCGAATACTTAGACTTCTCCTCATAGTGGGAATTGTGGTATTTGTAGTCAGTGCCAAGGAACTGTCTTGTACTACTAAACTGGTCGAAATCAAAAGGGAACATACTGCAGAATGCAGGAGAGATGCCAGAACCACGAGTCCTCTGCGCAGCTACAGAACAGGTACAGTGCAAGTAGAGCTTGTTCAAGGTATTCCCTATCCTCGGGCAAATCTCTCATCCTAATTTGGAAAGGACTATGATTAGGGTAAAAAGTTTTTCATTCTGCACTTCCATTCGGCAGTGATTTAAGAAGCTAATCATAGAATCATAGAATCACCAGGTTGGAAGAGACCCATCGGATCATCGAGTCCAACCATATGGGATGGGAAATAGAAGCTCTGTTCTTGGTAGCAGTGTAAGAACAACCTCCTGCAGGAAGCTGGCGAGAGGACCCCCAGCTCCCAACTGGCCCCATGGTGAAGTAGAGGCCAAAGGAACCAACCGAGAGAATCAAAACCACGCAAGAAACTCAAAGGACCCAGGGGGAGGACATGCCGGATACCTGTAAACTCAGAACTTGTTTGGCTGTGTGTGATTGTACCAAGTTATCTGAGCCAAACAGTTTATTGTGCTGCCTCCAAAAAGCTCGATCCCGTTGGATAGCACAGAATACAACACAACTGATCCCTTATCCATCAGAAATGACACTCCAAGGAAATAATTAGTGTAAACATCTGAGGTCTAGATCTTAAACAAGCTTAAGCACTTACTATCTGTTGCACTTTGGAGATACTCCCCAAACCCTTCTCTAAGAGGTGCAGCCCTACATGTTGAACCCCCTTGTGCTCCCTAGTGAGAGCAAACCCAGGCACATGGAGATCAGTTCACACTCAGCTGAGATCTTACAGGCAGGAAGAACAGATACGACTCTGAGCATGTGAATAGGAACTTGATCCCAGGTACCAAACCCAGTAAGGTTTGAGCTACATGGATCTTTAAAACCCTATGTGAGCTATCACTTAACGATTAAAGTATCGAATCAAATTATTTCCATTAGCAAGTAAGTACCTGCTTGGAGATATACATTCCACCACCAACACCCTGAGGACATTAGTTCCTGAGCTAAAGAATGATGGTTAAACCAGGCTTTTCTCTGGCACACTGCTTTATGGGACTCAAGGCAGAAACTATGGGTTTAAACCACAGAGACTCAATTCTCCTTCTAGCTCAGCACGGTCCTGGCCAGACCCACACAAAGTACTCTGGGCTGTTTCCATGGCTAAATTTTCTCCTCAAGACAGAGAAGGCAACAGTGGAGATTTTCCAGATCTAGTGGCAGGAATGCATTTAAAGCTGAACTTCTCTTGTTTCTTGGTAATTTCTCATATATCTCCTGTACAGCTTTCTTTTAAAACACAAACAATCTTAAAATATGCATTTGCATACACGAAAGCAGAGTTTGCATCTTACTCTGAATGTGGCCCAATGACATTTGTGTTACTGTGCCTGTCCTGACTCTGCTGATATCTTACACAAGCAATGACAAGTGGCGGGGAAACAATTTAGAAGAAAAGAAATGTAATTCTAAATGTGTTATGCTTATCTACATTTGTAATTCCAGTCAGGGATCCTATCTGTTTGTAAATTTCAAAGCAAAGTATCTCTGTGCTTGCTAAGTCAGTATGGATACGCTCATCTTTTTCTTGCTGCATAAAATTAGACACATACCAGGCAACTGTGAACTGATTAAAAGAGTCTCTCCAGCGAAATAAAAGCAGATAAGTCTTGTTAGAAACTTGGCTGCTGACTCCTGACAGAGGTAAGAATGTAAGGTGCCTTGAGATGCTTATGAGATGCCTACCGACTATTATGAGAATTTTAAGAAGTGGTTATACGCTGAGAAGCGGTTCTGAATAAATAGCATTGTGATGCTCCAAATTTACTTTCTCTCAAAGTCTCAGGGAATAAATTTGCCTGCTTTCCAGGTAAAGATACATTTCCTCTCACTGACAGCCCTGCAAACTCTGAAAGTCACAGCTGTGTTCTCCTTGACTTGTGCATTTTATTACTGCTCTTCTGAAGTGGCGTCTTAGTTAAAACTCTATTGTTAATGTAAGAGAGGAAAAATCATCTAAACTACTTCCCTGCGGCTGCACTGATTCTACAGGACTAACAAGAATAAAACTGCTTTTGTCAAATGAAAGGAAAATGGCAGACACAGAACAGATCTAATGAGTACAAAGGGATCACTGTACATGGCTCTGTGACCAGAAGGAGAGAAGGAACACAAGGACAGGCAGGTGCAAGCAATGCCTTGTGAGCATTCAGAACTCGAAAGAATCCTCTTGCATTCTTTAGCAGCCCACCTTGCAAGATAGTTTGCTTATGCAAAAATCAAGGAATAAATGACTTGTATCAGAAATGGTGTGACCAGCAGGTCCAGGGAGGTTCTTCTCCCTCTGGACTCAGCACTGGTGAGACCGCTCCTCGAATCCTGTGTTCAGTTGTGGGCCCCTCAGCACAAGAAGGATGTTGAGGCTCTGGAGCGAGTCCAGAGAAGAGCAACAAAGCTGGTGAAGGGGCTGGAGAACAGGCCTTGTGAGGAACGGCTGAGAGAGCTGGGGGTGTTTAGCCTAGGGAAGAGGAGGCTGAGAGGAGACCTCATTACTCTCTACAACTACCTGAAAGGAGATTGTGGAGAGGAGGGAGTTGGGCTCTTCTCCCAAGTGACAGGGGACAGGATAAGAGGGAATGGCCTCAAGCTCCACCAGGGGAGATTTAGGCTAGAGATTAGGAGGAAGTTTTTCCCAGAAAGGGTCATTGGGTGTTGGAACAGACTGCCCAGGGAGGTGGTTGATTCCCCTTCCCTGGAGGTGTTTAAGGGACGGGTGGATGAGGTACTGAGGGACATGGTTTAGTGTTTGATAGGAATGGTTGGACTCGGTGATCCGATGGGTCTCTTCCAACCTGGTTATTCTATGATTCTATGATTGATTCTAAATTCCCTTGAAGATAAACATCCCTTGCAAGCTGACTGAGACAACAATCTGCTTCAGAGTGCAGTCCTACTCTCACATCCTGCTGCTGTGACTGCCTCAGCAGTAAATCGAGAGGGCAAAAAAATTCAAACGTGACCCAAATGCAGCTGTGTTCTACCACCAGCAGATGAAGGCAGCCCATGCACCTCGTTTGCTTCCTCTGCTCAGGGAGTGGAGCTGGCAGTATTAGCACCAGCCAGCAGAGCTGCAAAAGACAAAAGGTGAACAGCCAGAGCTTCTTTCCACACTGTATCTTTTTCTGGGTTGTTTGGGGTCTCCTCTCCCCCTGACACAAAGGTGTTTGGTGCATACGAAGAGCCATGCTGAGTCCCTCACTGCTGTGCTCACCCAGATTCCTCTAAAGAGACAAGCGCTTACAGCTGTAAAGGTTGCAATTGCTCTGGGCTATGAAGCAAATCTTCAGACACTTCTGCTGCTGCTCTAAAGTCTTCCCTGACTCCAGTGGAACTCCTCTCCAGAAAACCTCAAACTCTTAGCTCTTCCAGGAGAGGTTCAGGTTGGGCATTAGGAAAAAAAAAATTCATTGAAAGGGTCATTGGGCACTGGAACAGGCTATCCAGGGAGGGGTTTGAGTCACCTTCCTTGAAGGTGTTTAAGGGATGGGTGGACAAGGTGCTGAGGGACATGATTTAGTGTTTGATGGGAATGGGTGGACTCAATGATCCAGTGGGTCTCTTCCAACCTGGTGATTCTATGATTCTATGATTCAGCCACATACACAAAGACAATTGGCCTCATGATGTACTAGGAAACTACACAACCTGCAGTATATTTACCCACTTATCTTCAGAAATAAATCCTTTAACAGGCCCCGAATATGAAAAACAACAAGTGAGCATCTTCAGATTACTATAAAGCTATAACCATAGCTAACGGCTGACACAAATCACTCTGAGATTTGATTTCTCTGAATCATAAAGATTCGCCATAAAAATCTAGTTATGAGCATCGTTAAAAAAATGAGCTTCAGAGCATGAAATGTTAGAGACGTTTGCAATCTTTTAGAAAAATAGTGTCTTGCTCAAGATCAGATTTTAAATCATCCTCTCCATGTCGGCTGAATGCTAACTTCTTGCAGGGAGGTCAAGGAGACGTGTAAAAGTGTTGGCAGCGCGTGTTTTGCAAGTGTCATGTATCACACCCAGTGCTGCGATGTCATGGTCTGCTCTTCTCAGAAAAGGAACCAGGTTACATTTTGAAAGACATTAATTTCTAAAGATGGAGAAAATACCTACTGACAGGTTTGAAAAACATTAGTATCTCATTCCTGCCAAAATTCTTTAAATCTGGAAGTCTCTCAGATGTTTTGAAAATTCCATGAGGTACTGGGAGTGACAAGTGGCCAAATGACTTGAAAAGTCTAATGAAAAGTACTTTTAAGTGGGTGGCAAAGGAACATCTTGAACAGACATTTAAAGTCTCAGATAAATAGATCACAAAATGTAATAGGAAATTTAAAAATCATAGAATCACGGAAAGTTTTGGGATGGAAGGGAATGTAAAGTTCATCCAGTTCCAAACTCTGCCATGGGCAGGGACACCTCCCACTGGATCAGGCTGCCCAAGGCCCATGCATCCTGGCCTTGAACACCTCCAGGGATGGGGCAGCCACAGCTTCCATGGGAAACCTGGACCAGGGCCTCATCAGTCTCATGGTGAAAAAATTCCTCTTTATTCCCAGTCTAAATCTGCCCCTCTCCAGTTTATACCCATTGCTCCTCGTCCTATCACCACAAGCCTTTGTGAACCAGCTCGTACTGGTTCAGCTTTGTGAACCTCCCCAGCTTTCTTGTAGCCCCTTCAGGTACTGGAAGGTTGCTCTGATTCTGATCCTTTTATTAGGACAGGTCATATCATAGAAGCTGAATGCAGCACACAACTGTAAAATCAGTATGAGATAAAAGTCATGCCCGATATAAATATGTATAAACCAAGATACCACTTCTTGTTTGTAAACAGCTGGGATGCTGTGATTCAGTCTGTCTTAAGGATTTGAGGATTTTCAATAAGAAATGAACAAGGAATTCTATGAATTTCATCACCATGTTCCCAGGGAAGTAGTTTCCAGTGGTGCACATCAGCCCCTGCATGAGCACATAATGAAAGTCCTTGGGAGGGAACTGAAAGTTGTATTTTGCATGGATCACTCTGGGAGTCCTGCTTGGAGTCCTGGATTTTTCCTACAAACTACCCCTAAACAGCATGACTGGTGCAAAGTTTGAAGAAAGGGTATTTACCTGCAAATCTGGGCTCAAAACTTTCAGGGAGGTTAGAGTGCTTTTCAGAACAATTATTGTGAGTTTGGTGAGAACTCAATTAAAATCTAGTCATTTATCTTACTGTGTTGAGTGCTTTCAGAGGAAGCTTTATGTAGTATTATATTTTTATATTTATATTAATTTTATTAATTTATATTTTTATTATATTTTGATAGGAATGGTTGGACTCAATGATCCGGTGGTTCTCTTCCAACCCGGTTGTTCTATGATTCTATGATTATCTCATAGAACCTCATAATAGGAGAAAGTATCATCTAGTAAAACCCCTCTGATGGATCATTTTCATCTTCAGAATTCTACAGGGAACAATCATTTCATCATCTTATTTCCTAGATGGGAAAGAATGAAGCACAGGAAAACAAGGTCATGCAAGAAATCCAGAATCTGAACTTGTAGCATCCCAGATGTGGTAACTTTATCCACTAAGCCCCATGATGCACTTTCCAGCAACTCTCTATCATATGAGGAAGTATTTTATGCCTGTCTAGCACTGAAATACCAACCAAAACATGATTTTAGGGATCTGACTTTCTAAGAAAATGAATATTCCTGTTGATTGCTTAAAATACTAGCTGGTATGTTATTAAATCAAGTATAATGAATTACCTAAATTCTGAAACAGGGATATAATTTTCAGCAGCCGCTCTAGCAAACTGCCAGGAGTCTGACTACTAACATATCAGGAAATTTAGACTAGAGATTAGGAGGAAGTTTTTCACAGAAAGGGTCATTGGGCATTGGAATAGGCTGCCCAGGGAGGTGGTAGATTCCCCTTCCCTGGAAGTGTTTAAGGGACAGGTGGATGAGGTCCTGAGGGACATGGTTTAGTGTTTGATAGGAGTGGTTGGACTCGATGATCTGATGGGTCTCTTCCAACCTGATGATTCTATGATTCTATATGGTTCCTGGTGCTGCCAATAGTCTTTGTCACAGGGATCTTGTTTTCCTGCACTTACTGCAACACTTCTCTTCATTAGTGCTCGTTAAGGTTGGCTAACAGCTTAAAATACCTGTAGGGCAAAAATGGGTGCTTTATGGAGATGAAAGGAGGGTGGTGGTGGTGGTGGTCACTTTTTAGACTTCAGAGACAGAAAATGAGTTTGAGGATCTTCTCTCACTGAGCATACGCAGCAAACCGTTTTTTGAACTTGCTCAGGTATGTGCTGCTGAAGAATTGTGAAGGTTTGAGGCTCCTAATGGACTTTTGCTTCCATAGACGAGGTCCTGAGGGACATGGTTTAGTGTTTGATAGGAATGGTTGGACTCGATGATCTGGTGAGTCTCTTCCAACCTGGTGATTCTATGATTCTATGATTTTATGATTCTATTCTATATTATTGTACTCTGCAGGGGAACAGCAGGGGTTTTTGTCCCTACTTTCATGGAGAGGCAGATCTGGATCCACACTCCCCGACTGTCTGGAACTGTCTGCAGCAAGAATTTGTTTTAGACGTAAGGAAAGAACTGAGACCTAGCAATTTTCTTCCCATTTAAATCTGTAAATTACCTGGGAAATTGGAAAACCTTTGAACATTTTTGTAGAAATTATAATTATTTACTTTTTTATCCCCAGTTTTGAGGCACATCTAGTGAACTAGGCGTTAACAGGTCACTTTCCAATCTGTCCAGGCCGTTCTCTAACTGCTCTGACCTTACTCCAACTTATTCGGTTTATTTATACTGACTCGTTGCTAAAGCAAGTATTCTAAACACCCTGAGAAAATTTGAGTTTCCTTCTTCCACTGCCCCTTTTCACAGATACATGGTCATTTCTTAGGTTCGAATCCGACCCTGTGTCTCTGATCTATACTGTTTTTTTTGTTCAGTTTTACAGCTGGAAGAGTCTCCACACATTCTGAAGTAACACTAGAGGGCAACAGTGCATGAGATATTTAGAATATCTGAGCCTGAGAATATCTGAGTCTGAGAATATCTGAGCCTGAGAATGTCTGAGTCTGAGAATATCTGAGCCTGAGAATAGCTGAGCTAGGTGGTCTCCAGTTGTTAATGGTTAGGCAAAATCCATAATTTGCCTCCTGTGTTCCCTTCACTTTTGAAAGGCCTTGGGCTGGGAGAGGAAAAGAGGAAAAAAAAAAAAGCATAGCAGCAGACTGGAAAAGAAAAAATTGCTTGCTTGCTTTCACAGTGCTGTGACATAGAATCATAGAATCACCAGGTTGGAAGAGACCCACCAGATCATTGAGTCCAACCATTCCTATCAAACACTAAATCATGTCCCTCAGCACCTTGTCCACCCGTCACTTAAACACCTCCAGGGAAGGTGAATCAACCACCTCCCTGGGCAGCTTCTGCCAGTGCCTAATGACCCTTTCTGTGAAATTTTTTTTCCTAATGTCCAAACTAATCCTCCCCTGTCAGAGCTTGAGGCCATTCCCTCTCATCCTGTCCCCTGTCACTGGGGAGAAGAGCCCAACTCCCTCCTCTCTACAACCTCCTTTCAGGTAGTTGTAGAGAGCAATGAGGTCTCCTCTCAGCCTCCTCTTCTCCAGGATAAATACCCCCAGCTCTCTCAGCCGCTCCTCATAAGGCCTGTTCTCCAACCCCTTCACCAGCTTCATTGCTCTTCTCTGGACTTGCTCCAGAGCCTCAACATCCTTCTTGTGCTGAGGGACCCAGGACTGAACACAGGATTCGAGGAGCGGTCTCACCAGTGCTGAGTACAGAGGGAGAATTCCTCCCTGGCCCTGCTGGTCACACCATTTCTGATCCAAGTCAGGATGCCATTGGCCTTCTTGGCCACCTGGGCACACTGCTTGCTCATGTTCAGTCACTGTTGACCAACATCCCCAGGTCCTTGTCCTCCAGGCACCTTTCTACACAGACCTCTTAACACAGACATTCTTAACAGAAAGGGAGAAACACTTTTGGGAAAGACATCTTCTTACAGGGAAAAGGGGCTTCTCTTCCATACAAAACATAAAAAGACATTTTGAGATCCCAGAATTCCTTTTGCATTTTGGTGACGCTCTGACAGAGCAAAACATTTTAGAGTGAGAAGAAGAGGGAAAAAGGAAAACAGAAGAAAAAAAAGGAAAAGAAAGGGGAACGGGGAAAGAAGGAAAAAATTATATAGAATTAAAACATTTCTCTCTTCATTAAAGGTATTTTGCCTGCACAGCCCCAAACTTGTACCTACCCTTACTGGCAAGTTTCTCTGTAAGTTTTATCTTTAAAGCTAGTTGATCTGTAAAGTGATGGAGTTTGGCAAGTGACGGAAGGAAGGGCTTAGTTTGGTTCTTGTTGCTCTTGGATCTAATTTATCACCCTTTCATAGAGTGTCTTGAGCCATCTATTACTCCTAACAACTTTGCTTACTCAGATTGTTGTTGGTAAAGGACATAATCTAAACCTTCAACGTTGTACGGTGCTGGAAACTAAAACAAAAATCTTTGCATTTTACTGCTTTCAACTCTCAATACATTGAAGGTACCTGGATGGCTTTTTGTCTTGAATTTAGGGCTCTGGTGATTAACACCTTCTGACTGTGTTTAGACATCAAGAGAAGATTTTACTTCAAAAAAGCTTTCTTTTAGGAACGTGAAGTGCAAAATTAATGATTCAGGATTCAGGCTGCAAGAGAGAGATACAAGTGTGAAGCGAACCTTTAATGGTCTGTGAGAGGGAGTGACTGCTTAGAAGAGTTTTTATAGCACTGCACTTCCTGCTACTTCAATAATAATAACAGTAATAGTGCCTACCTCTCCTATTTCACTTCCCATCAGCACAACTCAAGTAATTATTTTAATTTCTTTTCTTCAAGCAAGTGTTACCAGAGAATGAAATGTGATAATGCAGTTTGTATTTTCCATCTGTGCTCTTAAGCAACACAGCAGGACCAGTTTTGCCTCCTGTACTGAGGCAGGATGCAGGGAGGGACAAGGAGCAGATAAAACCCTTATTGAGCACTCCCACCTTAGAATCATAGAATCATAGAACTACTAGGTTGGAAGAGACCCATCGGATCATCGAGTCCAACCATTCCTATCAAACACTAAACCATGTCCCTCAGCACCTCATCTGCCCGTGCCTTAAACACCTCCAGGGAAGGGGAATCAACCACCTCCCTGGGCAGCCTATTCCAATGCCCAATGACCCTTTCTGTGGAAAACCTTCTCTTAATCCCTAGCCTAAATCTCTCCTGGCAGAGCTTGAGGCCATTCCCTCTTGTCCTGTCCCCTGTCACTTGGGAGAAGAGCCCAGCTCCCTCCTCTCCACAACCTCCTTTCAGGTAGTTGTAGAGAGCAATGAGGTCTCCTCTCAGCCTCCTCTTCTCTAGGTTAAAAGATAAACCCCTTTTTGAGCACTCCCACCTTAGAAGGCTCACTGTCATTTCCTTAATGGTGCGGTGGGGTTCATGTCATGGCCACACAGGATGTCTGGCTCCTCTGAGGAGAAAAAGAACGTGTTTGTTACAGTAAAAAGCTTCAACATTTTCAGAGAGAGCAGAGGCTTAGCAAAGGGCCACATGAGTATGGCACGTTAGCAACGGCCGGTGCTACGTATTGGTTCAAGCCAGGCAACTCCAAACCAGAAGATTACGTTCTTTTTAAGAAAGGGAATTAAAAATGCTTATCAGTTTGAGTGGGCTTTTGGTTTTTTCCCTTCTATAGCCAACAGAGCATCATTGTGCCCCATCAAATGAATTCAGACCACAACAGCACAGATGTAAAGGTAGAGGACAATTCATTGAGACTGCTCAGAACTGACTCTCTTCACTTTAATGATGCATTTAATGACCCTTTCGATTGAAATATTTGTTATAATGTACTTTGTTTCCAGCATAAGATGAATACAGCTCCTGTGTTCTCGAGTCTCTCCAAGCTAATTCCTGAGATTCCATTATTTTTCCTTTATGTATCTCTGTTCCATTTGCTTTGCCATTGGCAGGATGTGAGAGGGAACACTAAGGACGGTGACACAGGTGAGGTTTCCCTGAAGAGATCTTACCTCTCGTACTGGTGTTCCATCTGCTAATCCCAATGTAAAGATGAATAGTAACAATTCATTTCAGCTATATATTATTAATTCTAAGCAGTCTAATTTTTCTTTCAGCCACTTTATATTACCCATGTGTAATGACCCTTGCCCACATAAATCAGCCAGGAAGATTTAATTCGCTTACTGATGAACCCAGTTCTGTTCATTTCCTGCAAAACTCTGCACACAACGCTCAGATTTTTCTTAGCCTTCATCAAGAAGCAATGTATAACCAACCCCCTCAGCGAAACTTGGAACGTAGCCCTTCAGCTCCTAAATGTTGGCTATTAACTATAGGATTTGGAAGTGTTTCGCTTTATCGTGTTTAGCTCTCCTATGCTAGCTTCTCCTTGATTTTTGCACTGTCCATTTTGGTTGAATGAGGTGATAATTAAACACACGCAGTCTATAGAACAGAAAGTGTTATTCAAAACTAACCAGCAAAGGTCACAGAATAAATGCATTGACAACTTGCTAAGAAAGGAGATTATCCAAAGTCTTGACTTGGTGTTATTTCAAATCCCAAGACATAAGAGAGTTTTCATTCCCTCTCAATTCCTTTGTTGTTTGGGGATTTCTATGTATTGCTTAGCTTTAGTTTCTGTCAAAGCCATCCAATCAACTCCGATGGCTGCTTGGTAAAATCCCCTTCTACACTCGGGTCAGTATGTACCGAAGAAGAAGGTTATCTGTGCTATTAAACCTTTGACTTCTTGTCTTTTGAAGAGATCATTTTGCATTTTGCTCAGCAGAGTTGTAATTAGATCTGTTAATTAAGGACAGAATGAACTTTTTAAAAACTCTAAGCCCCTCCGCATTTTTGATAAGTTTGCTTAGGTCGCTACTGACCTTCGTGCAGGGTTCGCCACTGCTTATTAATTGTTAAATTTTAATTAGGCATGCTGATGAATGTGCTAGCTTTTGCAATAAATAAAAGGTAGCTTCATTTGAAATTGGATATTTACCAGTCTCCGGTGAAATTATCTGCTTTCCTAGAACACAGTTAATTTCACATTATTTTGATAACAGTAATTGGTGGTTTCTAAACCCCAACCCAAACAGATATATGTGGCTCCCTGGCTCAGAGATTGGATTACCAGTGCAAACCAAGCTAGGACACTGGATTTTAAAAGCATTCCACAGGCAGTCCAAGTAGATGACTCTGACAGCTGGTCAGGTATTCATGGTACTTGACCGAAATTCTTTCAAACTGTGTTTCCCAGAGAAGTACTGACCCTTTTTACAGAAACAACAGGTCAGGCTGGGGAGAGAGAAAGGGGTCATCTTTCATGCCTAAGGGAAATGAAAATTTGCAGCACTAGCAAGCAACCTGCTTTTTTCTTTGCTGTTAATAAAGAAGTGGCCCATTCTCATGCCTGTATGACCCATCCGGGGACTCCACCGACTAACCCACCAAGGCTGGGAGGCAAAATAATAGGAATCTGTCATAACCTCCCTTGAAATCAAAGGGCACTGGGAATCAAAGTGATTCTTTCAGACTGGCCAATAGCCTCATATGTGAGAGAAAGAGCAAGTATCAATCTTGTTTGATTGCTCTAGTAGAATTAATAACCACAGTGTTTAAAGCAGCCCCCCTGCCACCCTCACCTCTGTGCAGGGCGACCAGAGGATCTTGGGATAAATGAAAGATTGAGCTAGCCATGTCCATCACCATGAAGAGAGAGTTAACAATCGCTGCCTTCTGACACAGCACACTCATGGATGCAACTTCATCCCCAGATTCAGTGTTATAGCTCTAAGCTGCACAGCAAACTGTAACAATACTAGAGACAGTGACTGAAATCCTGGTGCAGGTAGAGGCAAATGGCACGAGTCATTTTTAATTCCCACACAGTCCCTGCCAAACTTCAGAGATCAATGACTAAATGCCCTGCACTGCTCTTATTAGGACCCACCACAACCATAATGAAATGCAGATGCAGCCAGCACTGACTCTCCAGCTGTTTTCACTGTTTGCTTTGAGGAAAGGGCATGTATGATTCACTTTTTGCTGGGAGGTTTATTATGCACCTCCTCCAAAGGACTGGATAATTAGATAATTATGACGCTGGCTATTGCTACTGATGAAATGCTACCACAATTTCGTGAGGGATGGTCCAAACAGGTTCTGAAAGCTGATGCAGCCTGCTGCTCAGAAATGTCTGTGCAGTGCCAGGGGTTCCCTGTCCTCTGAACATCTCAAAGCACACGGTCACTGCCGTTTGGTTTGATGCCAATTCTTCAAGTGTCGAGCGCTGCTTTCAAGATTCACACTGCAAGCAGCATGGCTGATGATTGACTTGCCAGGGTGATTTCAGGCAGTCATAAAAGCACCTCTTTTCAAAGGCTGGAGCTTTGGGAGCATTCTCCCAGGCTGTGGGAATATTTACTAGTGGAACATGGAGCTACTGACTGGGCTTACAGGGACAATTCAGAGACAGTAGGTAAATTCATTTTCTGTGTCCTAATAAGTATGTCTTCCCAGAAAACAAGTTCCCACAGGCTCCTTATGAGGGACTCAAGGATATGTGTTTGATTATTTCCTGACATTGAAAGGGAGACATAAGCCAATTATCAGAGTGTTCACCAAACCTGTCTGCTGTTAACCCTCCTTTACCCACACATGTTCCTGGCAAGTCTGCTGAGAATCAGTTCTTTTTCTTTTGAAATCAGTTATGATTGCATGTCCAACCTCACTTTTCCCTGCAGTGAAAAAGCAAGAGAAATACCTGACAGCTCTCCCTGGTTTGGACATAAAAATGGCATTACCTCCGCAGCACAGGGTGAGACATCCTCATCGGATCCTGCAAGACACAGCTTAATGCATCTTGTGCAGTCCTGCTGATTTAAATTAAGACCAGCACCCTAGAAATGCAGTTGTTATTGCAACAGAAAATGGGGTATGAAATAGAGGCTGCATATCAGCCTTTAATAATGATCTCCTCGGAGGTATATTAACGAGCTGGAAGCGAGGAATTATGGTCGAGCAGAATTTCTTGCTCTTGAACGCAGAATAGCAGCAGGATATGAAGGAGCTGTAATAGAATGTTATTTTACAAGAAGTAAATAATGTAATAGAGTCTATAAGGATGTCAGCAGGAGAGTTAGAACTGTCATAGCATAATCCTGACTTGAGCAGCAATGTGTGAAAAAGTAGCCTGCAGCACTTTTTCCAGTACTTCAATAATTTCTGCTTCCTCACTGATCTTTGTTTACTCTATTTACCTTGCCAAAAAATGTTTTACCTTATGCTAAAATGCAAGTTAAAAGAGGAAAATGTATTCCCAGAAATCCCAACTTTTCAAGCATACGCATTTTCTTTTCTTTTTGAGTTGTCGTGGAATGGACGGAAGAACTGTACTCCCTTCACTTGAAAAATATGAAAAGTAGTAAAATCATAAATAAAAAGAGTATGCCTATGTCTTTGTTGCTTCTTTTTTGCTTCTGACTAATGAATAATTCAAAAAATTGGCAGTATTACACTTCACAACCTTGTGATATGACGGCAGTTTTTCCAGCGAGTCCTCAAATGTAAGCTCAGGAGGGTCATGAAACTACACAGTTCTCATTATTGGAATACAACAACATCTTCCCAGACACTGCAGAACCTTTATATCATTATTGAGGCAAGGCGGAGAGGACAAGTCTGCAACTAAATAAAATGCTAAGTATTAAACTGAAGTTATAAGAACAGGAGGAGGCTGAGCCTCTTGTTTTTTTTTTTTGCCATTTCCTGTTTCATATGATCTGTTTAAATGTTCTTACAGGAATGTAGGAAAGACCACGGGACAAACGAAATCCAGCTTTCAGGATGGTGTTGCTGCTGCCTTGACACCATGCACAGCACTCAGTGGAATACTCTCACTAGCCTTCCCCAGCACAAATTCAATATGCCTGTCAACAGGATCAGGGCACCTCTGCTTTCCTTTAAAGCTCTACTTTTCTTGCTTCCCTGCTAACTGGTGCTCTTGCAGAACCCCAAGATCCCATGCAATTCTCTCATCCCACCCTAGTCACAGCCTTATGAATACCATTAATTCAAATTGCATTGGCTTCTCTAAGTTTGCGGCAGACCTTTAACATCAACTTGGTGTAATGTGTTTGTATGGAATATTGTCTCGGTTTTAAGGAAATACATTAAAAACCTTTCACTGAGAATATGAGATATTGCATTGTCCTTGAAATTGTGTTAGGTCCTTCAAAGCCATTTAATCTCAATTAAAGCAGAGCATACAAGATAAGGTGCTCTGAAGATGCATTAAAGTGTGTTATACTGCCAAGCCTCTGTGCACTTTGACACATTCTAAAAGCACTGTGGCTTTGGTTTAAAGGTACGGTTCAAAAATCTCCTTGCGACCCATTATCCATGGATCATTAGCATAATTCAGAACTATTACAGTGCGTTGTGCCAACGCCTGCTAACAAGAACTGTTAATGTATGAAGTCTTGACATGATAGATTGTAATGCTGCGGGCTCTGTCATGTCAATGGAAGCTTGTGCATTAAATAAAAGACACCGGGGGAGCAGATACTTACAGGATTGGAAACGCACTATAAAGCCTTTTAATTCAAAATCACCATTTGTAACCTGTGCTGGAACTGTAAAGTACAACCAAAAGTCTGACCTCAGAGGGACAGTCAGAAACGTGCTTGAAATGAGTCTTGCGCAGCCCTTCCAGCCCAGGACGGATCCTGCGCACCATTCCCATTGGGATCTGAAGGGCTGCCAGGGCTCCCCTCACGGTTGAGCAAGCACAAGACATTTCAGGGTGACATGAGCAAGTTCATGCTGCCATTGATTTTTCTGCACTAATTCAGAGGATAAACAGAGGACTCAATTCTCCAGAGTTATCAATCTGGCACCGTTCAGGCACAGTTAGATTGGCACAGGCTTTTGTTTTCTGTTGTATTTTTTTTTTCCTTTCCTAATTACATGTTAAGTGCAGCAGTGTTAACAGATGTCACCAGAAGAGAAATCCCAAGGATTTTAAGAGCAAATAACGATAGGCAAAAATTGATTCACAAAAAAAATACTTAGCTATTGTGTTCATTGAGAATAAACGGTATTATTTTCCTGAATGCCTAGTTCAAATACTGTTTTTAGAGTAATTTTGTCATAAGATTTTGCCAGAGGTGCCAGCAAACAGTGTCGAATGACAGTCGCGCAGGAAGGAGATGGTTCAACAGTGAGAATTCACAAAGATGGTTCCACATATTTGCTATGGTATGTAGCTCAAAACCCCACTGTGGCAGAAAATGTGCTTATATTTGTAAGATGCTAAAAATACCACACGTACCATGATAGCCTGGTTCTATTTCCTACTTGCTTTTCGGGCTCAGATAATTAATTTTGTATTTCTGTACTCCATAATTCCAATTTCCTGAGGGACATGGTTTAGTGTTTGATAGGAATGGTTGGACTCGATGATCCGATGGGTCTCCTCCAACCTGGTTGTTCTATGATTCTATGATAATTCATTAAAAGTGGTTTTGTTTTCAGCAGCTCACCTACTACACAAGCCTAGCATTAATAGATTTACAGTTGGTCTGACTGATAAATTAAAAAAAAATCATTATGTAGGAACCCAAAGTAATTAATATACCGGAATGACTATGACCTCAGAAGTACAGAGTTCCCACAGCTTCCAAAGAAGGTGGTGAAGGCTATGAAGATGCAGCCTCACTGAAAGCAGAGTTGTTTGAATACATCTCCCCACATGTGGACATATATGCGGAAACCAATGCCAACAAATATTATAACCTCAGGTAAACCATGAGTAGCAGTCAAACTTCTTTTGGGAGTTCATTACAACTGCTTCTTTGTTTCCTAATAACAGATATGTGTGGTTTTAATATGGATCTATTTGGGGCAAGGCAGAGCGGGTCACAGATGACAGGCCCATGAAAATAATTCAAGGGCTCAAGCATCTCTTGTATGAGGACAGGCTGAGAGAGTTGAGATTGTTCAGCCTGGAGAAGAGAAGGCTCCAGGGAGACCTTAGAGCAGCTTCCAGTACTGAAAGGGGCTTCAGGAAAGCTGGGGAGAGGACAAGGGGGAACAGTTTTGAGCTGAAAGAGGGGAGATTGAGATGAGATCTTAGGAAGAAATGTTTTGCTGTGAGGGTAAGGGACCCCCTGCCCAGAGCAGTGGTGGCTGCCCCATCCCTGGAGGAGTTCAAGGACAGGTTGGATGGGGCTTGGAGCCCCTGATCCAGTGGGAGGTGTCCCTGCCTATGGCAGGAGGTGGGACTGGATGGGCTTTGAGGTCCCTTCCAACCCAAATCATTCCACGATTCTCTGAACCCACTTACATACAATCCTCACCATAGACTGTTTGGAGTCCCTGTACAAGGGCTGTGTGTCTGTTTAATTCTGCCCAAATCTGCTGTCGAAAGTAACACTGATAAAGGTAGAATAATCTGTAAGAAAATATTTCTATGTAAGATGCTAATATTCCTGACCCTTATCAGAAGATTTGTTGTTTATTTTCTACTAGACAATGGCACCTGAAGCTGAATGGGCACACCAAGTGGAGACAAATCTCTTCTGCACTCCCCAAACTGACTGGTGAAGGAGATCTGGCCTCGGAGCCAAGTGGCTGGGCCAGCTCACAGCCAGCTGAAACCCAACCAGAAAGAAATCATCTTGCCTGGCCACTTCAGAGCCTGGGGAAAGCAGATGTGTATCCATCTGCACTTGATCACGGATTTTTTTAACTTTTTCCTTGGACTTCCAGAGGAGATCTATTCATTCTGACCATTTTGTGCTACCATCCAACTTGGAGAAAGCCCATTAGCAACCTTCCCACTAACATTTGCCCACGTGCCCTACAGTCTCCAACACCGAAATGGAAACTGGCCAACACCCTCTGCAGACCGTGTGCTAATGCTCCTGCCCCAAGCCACGGAAAGAGTAGTTCGAGCAAAACACAACAATTCTATACTTTTACCCTTATAGTAATATATTCTCCTCACTTAGTGCATTGTTTAATGTGAACAGAATCTTGGTTTTACCTTATTAGTGACCTGGTTCAGGCTGATAGCTTCAATGCTTCCGGAACTATTTCAGCAATGAACTGTAGATGGAGTTATTAACCCACCAGAAGCATCCGGCAGAGGAAAAGGCCCTCAACACGTTCTTCTCTGAAGTATTTCTGTTCTTTGCAATTATTGGTTCATTTACTAAAAATATCATACTTACAGGCATGGAATGGCAGAGCGCTGGAGGTACTAGGATATATGACAGAGACGACAGATACCAGGTTTGGAAATGCCACATGACTTCTTGTCCATAGACCTTCATCCACCTCTGAATACTTCTTGAATTCTAGACCTGCAGAAAAAGAACGAAAGCCAGAAACACAACAGGAAAAGAACAGACAGATGTCAACATTAAAAAAAAAACCCCACAACTATACACATTCTTAGAAATACAAATAGTCAAATTGGCTTGATTAATGCAATTTTAGGAGCAGCAATAGCTCCTCACTGTTTCCCAGCTATCAGTTAGCAGCACAGCTCACTCTGTGAGTGTTTCAGCTTTGTTTTCAGCTGAGCTTCACTGGTTTTTGAACTTGGGCAATTGTTAAGCCTCTGTTCAGTAACATCCCATCAATCTAATACAAACAATATCATCTTCACTTTCCAAGCCATGACAATTACCTGTGAGATATCAGGATGACATTTTCTTTATAATAGTCGATCTTCTCTCAATTGTTATACTACTTGCATGTTTCTAAGGAAGCAGAACACCCAGTAAGCTGTGGGTTAAGAAAATCCCCTGGAACTGTATCATAAGCAAGTTTTATTCCTGTTCAGTGATTTATTTAAATGCAGTTATCTCTGAAGGATAAGAAACAAATCCTCAGGGTGTTCACAGAAGCAGGGAGTTAGGGCACAGGGGGATTTTGCACCTTCAGGTTGAATTAACTGACTTTATTCCAAAATGAGGATGGTCAATTGGGATGGTCAACCAAGCATTTGTTCAAGACTACAGAACACGACTAGGAGAGAAACTCTGCTGGCCTGAAGGGGTTTGTGAAACCTCAGTTGTGGGAGCAAGTGAATTAAGAGTGACTACTGGGGCTGAAAATCAACAGCACGTTCTAAACAGCATCCTGCGGAGTTGTTTGCTTTTAAGACACTCCTCTCCACCTCCTCCTCTATCCATTTTACAAGGGGTTTGGTGTGCATTTTCTTATCACTCTAAGCAATGTGAAGTTACCAGGATACAGTTTGTACAGTTAGGAAAACCAGGCTATCTCTTCTAGTCAGCTGTCCTGGCAACAGAATGTTCAGGCAAACATGGAAGTGCCTTCTTGCACCTGGAGCTCCACAACAGAACCTCTAGAGCAAAGGGAACACGACAGCCAGGGCATCCCTGTACTAAACAGGAGAAACAGGTACATATTTCCAATCCCTCGTACTCCACTACAAAGCACTTTTGTCAGAGGACTTGAAGGTGAGCTAGCTTGAGAGCTCCTCCTCCTTCAGCTTGACCTCTTCTCTCTCCTTGTTAGCTTAGTAGAATAAAGAAGGGCCAGGAGAAACAATTTGTTTTGAGGTCAATATGAAGTTTATATTTTCAATACCACATAGGTTGTTCTTTACATCTTCACAGAATCATAAAGACTAGAAAAGACTACTAGGATCCAGCCCAAGCGTCAGCCCAATCTCTCTGTGCCTACTGAACCATGTCTTGAAATTCCACGTCTATGCATTTTTTGAACACTTCCAGAGAAAGAGACATGTTCATGTTCTTCTGCACATGGAAGAACATGTTAACCACCTTAACATATCTTTTATCTATACACATACGTGAACATATTCATATCTAGTTCCACTGTCTGCCTAATATTAGGGCTCTGACTTCGGCTAAAGCACTGTAGGAGGTGGATAGACAATTGCCACCACTGACATTCATTACTGTCAATGAGAGCAAGACGGTCCTAGGAGCTCTTATGTAAGTCTATATAACAGTTAAATATGCAAGTTTTCTTGTGCAGATAAAGGCACGAGATAAATTGCGCACAGAAAATTGTTCACATTTAGAGGCAGCATGAAGATCATGCCTCTTAGCTATCCTAAAAAAGCTCTCCTTTTTTACCAGTTAAAAATAAAGTGCTTTGAGAAATGTTTGTTACAATCCTTGTGATGCCGCAATTATGTGGACTGAAAAT
Organism: Coccyzus lansbergi; assembly: GCA_033558105.1. Lineage (NCBI taxonomy): Eukaryota > Metazoa > Chordata > Aves > Cuculiformes > Coccyzidae > Coccyzus > Coccyzus lansbergi. The sequence continues at coordinate 995,902 of JAUMJK010000059.1, forward strand.
ACTCCGCACCTAGCAAGACAATAATTTGATGGCTTCCTAGAAGAAACAAGCCATAACAACGTATTCGCATTAAGATCCCACATTTAATGGAAGAACTACTTGAAAAGATGTATGTCTGATTCTCCGTTACCCTAGGGTCGCTTTAGACTGCTCTGATAAAACAGCCTTAGATCATCACTGCCGTTCAGCACAGCAGAAAAGGGAGCTCTGGCTAATATTTATAGACTTGAGAATGTATAGCTATCTTTTGATATATTGTATTAAAACCACCCTGGAAATGCTAAATGAGACTTAATAGAACTAAAGATCTGATTTGATTATCAAAAGAACAGCATCGTAACCCATTGCATTGCTAAGGAACGCTAGAGGTCTCTCTAGACCTGTGCTCTTTACGGCATCGCTCCCTCTTGCAAGGCTTGTTAGGAACTCTTATTCTGGACCAAAGTTTCTGTTTATGCTTTAAACAATTTACCTCATATAACCTGAATGCTAGTGTAACACCTATTTATTGAATTAATTGTTTAATAGGCCAATTAACTTCTGCTATTTCTTTCTATAAGTGCTCATATGAGATCATTCTCTTTCTCTACTGAATATGACACTATTGTAATGGAAAGTTAGAGGAGATCAGATGAGGCAATGCAGCGTTCTTTGGAGCATGACCAGGCAGTGGGACCTTTGATATTGACTCCAGCCACACCAGGGTGCCACTCTCCTCTGACAGAGCTGTCCATGAGTTCTTAGAGGGAATGGCCATAAGCTCCACCAGAGGAGATTTAGGCTAGAGATTAGGAGGAAGCTTTTCCCAGAAAGGGTCATTCCTAATTGGAATAGGCTGCCCAGGGAGGTGGTTGATTCACCTTCCCTGTAGGTGTTTAAGGCACAGGGGGATGAGGTGCTGAGGGACATGGTTTAGTGTTTGATAGGAATGGTTGGACTCGATCCGATGGGTCTCTTCCAACCTGGTTGTTCTATGATTCTATGATTCTATGATGCTGTGGCGTTTTAGCAGATTTGGGTATCCCTCCACTCACTAATGCAGAGTTTACCTTGTAGGTTGTGTATGTGTTAACTAATCTGTCTTAGATTCTGTATTTCCTTCCAGATCGCTCGACTAGTTGGTTTGTTAAGCATTTTTCCTGCATTAAGAAAACCTGACTCGCACGCTCAGTAGCATAGAATCATGAATCACAAGAAAGCTGGGAGGGACTATTTACAAAGGCTTGGAGCGATAGGATGAGGGGCATTGAGTATGAACTAGAGAGGCACTGACTTAAACTATACATATGGAAAAACTTCTTCACAATGTGATTGGTGAGTTCCTGGCACAGGTTGCCCAGAGAAGCTGTGGCTGCCCCATCCCTGGAGGCATTCAAGGCCAGGTTGGATGGGGCTTGGGCAGCCTCATCTAGTGGGATGTTCCTGCCCATGGCAGAGGATGGAACTGGATGGGCTTTAAGGCCCCTTCCAACCCAAACTATTCTATTATTCTACCTTTCACAGAGAGGATTCATTCTGAAGGTACCACTCCAGCTGAGAGGAAAGCTCTGTCTCAGGATAGAGCTAGATATCTAGTAAGCAAGTGCAGTTATACTTAGATAATGCAAAGAGGATTTGCAGGGCAGGAAGAGCTATTTTTGTGTTTGTCCTAAGATTCAGAGACTTTATTCCTATAAAAAGTATTATGTCTTATTTCAGAATGGTTGGTTCCCCAGTGTATCCTGAAAAAGCAAAGAATGACACTGCTTGCATTGTGGCCAGAAGACCAAGTTCATTAAGGCAACTCAAGAGGCTTCCCCTTTCACTGACAGGGAATCACCCTTTCTGACCTGACACACAGACCTACCATGTACCACACCACCAGTGATGGAAACCGATACCCAGTAAGAGAAAATGGATGTTCCAGAAGCAGCCTTTCCACCTTTCTCAACCCCAGCACACCGCAACAGCTCTCAGGGTAGTTTTGAAACTAAGGGCACTGCAATATTTGTTTGTTTGTTTGTTTGTTTGTTTTTATTTTGCAAAGCAAAAGACAGTTCTCCAAGTGTAATGGCAACTGATGGCACCTCAAGGCTATATCCATTTTTATTCCACACGTGTACCAGGAGGTCGCTGTGGAAAACGAGGGGGTCTAAACAGCTACTTGTTTACATAAATATTCTAAATATGCCTGTAGTAAAGCACCGTGGTTAGAGAACTAATTACCCTTCACATCTCCTTACTGACTTCCCTGGCTGCACCTATTCCATTAGTGCAGATCTCCTGTTTTTCATATGGATCTGTGGATGCCCTGTTATTTTATTGATTATTGTGTGAAGGTCAAACCAGACCTCGGGATCCTGTTACCAATACTATATTTATCAAGTATATTAGTAGAAAATGCAGCAAAAATTTAAAGTGAATGAAAATAAAACCAACAAGCAGTGTATTTACACACTGATCTAAGGATACACTCTCCTGCAGCTCTAGCTTGACACAGCCACACACTTACAGAAGTCCAGAATCAGCTTCTACCCTGTCACTGTCTTAGGAGAAGGAACTATTTGTCTCACAGCAACTGCTCTACCCAGAGAAAGTCTTTTATATCTTGGCTTTGACTTTACTGCTGGATTTCCTAAAAAAAAAAAAAAAAAAAAAAAAAAAATCCATGTCTTTTAATTTTTCTCTCTCATTTTCAGACTGCTTAGTCATCCTTGATAGTCTTCCCTTTTTTTCCATCATTAATTTTTTATAAGCTGGCAAAATTCTAGCTAGATAGAAATATCGGAGAAAATACCTCTCCGATTTAGTCCAAAACTGTAAAACATCAGTGTGGAGCTTTATTCTCAAATCAGAAATTTCTCCTTAATCAACTAAACCCCTTTGTTCATTTCAAAACACAAATGTTTCAGGTTTCAATTTTCAGGATTTTTTCTTTTTTCTCACAAGCTTCTTAACCCTTAAAGAAATATATCTGTAAACAAATTCAAATTATTTTTTTCTGAAACTTAAAAATTTGATTCTTTCCTAGTTTTTCTTTTTCAGGCAAAGGATCTTCTGAATCTGAACGACATCTGTAACCCATATTTATTAACATGAAGCTGCATTTTTAACAAATTGCTGTTGCTTGTTTGTAGTTCATTTCCCTGTTGGGCAGGTGGACAGTCCATAAGGATGTCCACATGATGGTCTTGCCATCGTTTACCATCCTGGTCTCGTGCTTGTAAAACCACGTGTGGCAAGTTTCTTTGTGATAAACTACCCCATTCTGGAACAGAATGGTGAGAACCCCACCACAGCAACTGTTGCTCCTGAATAAGCAAACAGACTGATGCTACCAGGAGCTTATCGTCTGTGACAAATATTCTAGGTAATTTGGCTTTAAATAGAATCATAGAATCATTGAATCATTAAGGTTGGAAAAGACCTCTAAGATCATCCAGTCCAACCATCAGTCCAACACTACCTGACCTACTAAACCATGTCCCCCAAGTGCTAAATTTACAGGTTTTTTGAACATATCCAGGGATGGTGACACCACCACTTCCCTGGGAAGCCTGTTCCAATGTTTCACCCCTCTTTTGGTTAAGAAGTTTTTCATCATATACAATCTAAACCTCTCTTGACACAACTTGAGGCCATTTCCGCTTGTCCTATTGCTTGTTATCTGGGAGAAGAGACCAACACCCACCTTACCACAACCTCCTTTCAGGCAGTTGTAGAGGGCAATAAGGTTTCCCCTCAGCCTCCTCTTTTCCAGAGTAAACGACTAGAATGTGTTGGGTTTGATAGGAATGGTCGGACTTGATGATCCGGTGGGTCTCTTCCAACCTGGTTGTTCTATGATTCTATGACACTGTGTCACAGCTAGTTCCTCATCCCATAATCCCAGCATACAGCATGGCTGACATATTAGAAATGGGGATATTTAAGCAGTAGCAGGGACTTACACTGTCTAGGTGTATAGTTTGGCCCTGAATATTTTCATCTAGACTCTTAACAGCAGCATATTGCTGCCATTACCAACCTTGCAGATGCAACAAGGAAACAAGACTGAAAAGAGAGAATTTTAGATAAAGCCAGTTAGTAAATCTTTGCTTCCAAACAGATGTTACACAATCTTTGGTAAACTTGCAGCTTAAGATGCACTTAAGGTCTGATTACGGCAAGTCTTATAGATAAGAAAATTAACACAACCTTACCAAACAAGAGCTGAATCAGTCTGCAGGATTCATGGATTTTAAAGTATGTAAAGACAGCTATGACTGCCCAGTTTGATTTGCATTGCTCAGGCCAGAGAATTTCATCCAACAAACCCTGCTCTCAAATGAATTACTGCTCCCTTCCATGTAAGCAATCCTTAGATCCAGTAAGTTGTGGCTGAATTATAGCATATCTTTCAGGAGGTCATCCAGCTTCCTTCCATCCTATAATGCTTACGAGGCTAGGCATGAAGCCCAATAAGCCATCTTCTTTTATATTTCATAGTGCTAGATCTTAATCCAGAGATGATGTGAAGGTAAACTTCTCTCCTGTACAGCATTGCCCTTACCCGTGCCAGAATTCTACCTCTGCGCGAGGAGACAAGCATTTCTTCAGCAATGATGACCAAGGTACTGGGAAGAAATCAGTCAATGGGAGATGTCTGTCTACAACAGGAGCACTTCCCATCTGGATCTTTTCCCAATTTTATTTGCAAGCTCGGTGGAATTCAAAAAGTGAAGGAGAAATTGGAGGGAGGAGTGAAAAAGAGAAAACGTCAAAGGGCAAGAACATGAAAATCTCTATGACTTACCTAGTGCCCCTAACTGGATATTTTTGAAAAGGCTACCCTGTGCTTCAAGAGCATTACCTATAGCCTTCCCGTGCTGTAAGCAGGGAGTTATATACTGAGGGTTGAGAACTCAGATCAAATAATCTCTGAGTCTTGTTTGGGTGCTTCCCCAAGTGACAGGGGACAGGACAAGAGGGAATGGCCTCAAGTTCCACCAGGGGAGATTTAGGCTGGAGATTAGGAGGAAGTTTTTCATGGAAAGGGTCATTGGGCAGTGGCAGAGGCTGCCCAGGGAGGTGGTTGATTCACCTTCCCTGGAGGTGTTTAAGGCACGGGTAGACGAGGTGCTGAGGGACATGGTTTAGTGATTGATAGGAATGGTTGGACTCGATGATCCGATGGGTCTCTTCCAACCTGGTGATTCTATGATTCTATGATTCTGTGATTCATACCTTGTGAACAGACAGGAAAGTACAGAGCAGGTATGGTCCTTACCTAGACACCAGTTTTGAGGGGGAAATTTGAACATTAATCAGTCTAGTTGAATGTTATTAAAATTGTCCTATTTATTCCACTGGCAGTCCCCTGAAATCATCTTGCAGCTTAATTTATGTTTCTATTGCATCATTGCAAAATAGGATATGTTTAATAAACAGGACCCCAACAACCTTAGGATGGAGAGGAGCTTGTTGTTGTTGTAGGTGTTTGCCATTAGTGACATAAGCAAATAAAAGACATCCCAGCTGCAACCCATCCTCCTGCCTGACTCAAGGATTTAATTTGAAAATGGCTATTTTTAGGCGAGAGCTCATTTGAGGTTGTTCTGTGTCCCCAGCACGGAGCTGATTGCTGATAACCCGTTTGGGCAAGTGGGGTGACCCAGTGTAATCTGCAAACATTACGAATCACATTGACTGAAATGCAGAGGAGAGCTACAGAGACCTTTCCCAGATTCAAGCCTGATCTCCGATATCCTGCCTCCTCTTAAAGATCTGCTCTTTAGTTATAAGTGACACTTCTTTCACAATTTAAATAGCAGGCAGAAAATAAAAAGGAAAAGGCCCTAAAATGCTTTTGCCAGACTAGTCAATGCATTTAAGATTAAGCTGAACATTTCTATACATCTGTGACCTTTAAAGTCTGTTAGGAAGGTGAGAAGTTAGGATTTAGTCTCAGCCAGGTGATTGATGTTTTTTTCCAACTGTAAAGCAAAGCTATAGCCTGTAGTCTAAAGCCTATTTATAATCCTCTTTAACAGCACTTGGTATAAAGATACAACTCATTGCTTTGTGAAAATAGCCTGGCTCTGCAGTAATATGGTATATTTAGAGAAAACAAAGTAAAGACCTGGAGCTTGCCTCTAAGACGTATATTAAAGAACTGTCAATAATTGCCCTGTATTTGAAGGAACTTTGTTGCTATGAAAACGTGATAGCATCCCTGTAAGAAAAGTGCCAATAAGGGTATTTCGTTCATCCACTGGCTTTCTGAAACAACCTGACAATGACAAACAGAAACAGGAGCAGCTTTGCGAGTGGGGCATTTCTTTCACAGGTTACTCCCAAGGATATGTCCCTTTATTCCACTTGCAAGTGCTTGCAAGGAGGAGCAGCCTGAAGGTCAATTGCCTATTGAGAGTAATGCTTAATGCAGCCCTTCTCCCTCTTAACCTGGTGTGCTGTGCTGATCCACTCTCCCTGTGCTCAGGGAGGGGTGTACAGCCAGATGGACCTGTGCATGTCATTTGATTGAGTTTACCAGACAGTATTTTTTTTTTTTTTTTTTTTGCCTGACCATAGAAAGGTAACGGAAAGAGGGAGAGAAGGTGTTTTGCATTCACTGAAATACAGAAACAGCTTAAGTTCAACAGCTTGCAACCTCAGTGTCAAACGGAAGTAGGAACCCTAACTTTAGCCCTTACTTCTCATCATGATGATCCTGCCGTCTGCTTTGTTACAGACACAGTATTGCAAATCTCACTAACCATTAAGAAGCACAGGCCATGTGCTTCCATGGAACATTTTATACTGGTCATAAGCAAAATCTTGCTGCTGGAATACCAGGCTCAGTTTTGTTTCTCCTTCACTAGAAGGGTCATTAGGCACTGGAACAGACTGCCCAGGGAGGTGGTTGACTCACCTTCCCTGGAAGTGTTTAAGGTGCGGGTGGATGAGGTACTGAGGCGTATGGTTTAGAGACTGGTGGGAATGGTTGGACTCAGTGGTCTGGTGGGTCTCTTCCAACCTGGTGATTCTATGATCCTGTGATTCATTGCATTTTTTCACTATGCAAGGCTGCAAATAACGCATCAGAAAATGCAGCAAGAACTACAAGAAGGGGATGGAGCTATTGGAACGGGTCCAAAGGAGGCTACAAGGATGATCTGAGGGCTGGAACACCCCCCATATGAGGACAGAGTGAGAGAGTTGTGCTTGTTCATCCTGGAGAAGAGAAGGCTCTGAGGAGACCTTATAGTGACCTTCCAGTACCTGAAGGGGCTACAAGAAAGCTGGGGAGGGACTATGCACAAAGGCTTGTGTTGATAGGATGAGGGGCAATGGGTATAAACAAGAGAGGGGCAGATTTAGACTAGACATAAGGAGAAATTTCTTCACTCCAAGAGTGGGAGGCCCTGGCACAGGTTGCCCAGTGAGGCTGTCTACCCCATCCCTGGAAGGGTTCAAGGCCAGGCTGGATGGGGCTTGGAGCCCATGATCCAGTGGGAGGTGTCTCTGCCCATGGCAGAGGTGGAACTGGATGATCTTTAAGGTCTTTTATCTTACAAGGTGACATATCTCACTGCTGGCTTTCGGAATCTGAGCCTGTCTGCTCTCTCCAGAGCAGGAATATTCACCCTTGATGGTTACTCCAAGTGAGCAGTTCCTTGCACTCTGCATCTACCAGTCTCTATCTCTATTTGCATGCCTTTTTTTCATAGTTAGTAACTAGAGAAGTTATTTATGAGATTTTGCTCAGAGGGTTTTTTATCGCAAAAGGGATGTTATTGAATTTAACAGCATTCCCTTCCTTTTGCAACAAACCAGCATATTTGTTCAATGACAAAGTAAAACATTCCCTGCAATTACAGACAAGGGGCTCTCCAGGCTCTGGTCTAGAACTAGGTGTAAATGAACTAAAACTTGAACACACAAAGGGCTCAGGTTTTGAAATGGAGTCACAGCTGAGCACATATCTATGTAAGGACCACTGGGACAGAACTAGAGTGCATGCTCTCAAAATCACCCAACGAGACACACACTTGAAAAGAAAAACTTAGAATAGAATCATAGAATGTCCTGAGTTGGAAGGGACTTAAGGAGTCCCTAACATTCCCTTAACCCTAACATTCACACTGTGGGTCTGAGGCTGTTGGCCCAATGGTTCTGGAACATTGTCAGGCTTAGCACTGTGACTGCTTCCCTGGGAGCTTCTCCAGTGCTCCACCACCCTCTGGGTGAAGAATCACTTCTTAATGTCCCACTTAAACCTCCCCTGGCACATCTTCCCACCATTCCCTCAGGTCCTGTCATTGGTCTCCAGAGAGAAAAGGCATCACTGCCTGCTACTCCTCCTCCCTGTGTGATGAAGCTGCAGACCACGATGAGGTCTGCCCCCAATTCCCTCTTCTCTAGGCTGAAAGCACTGCTTGAGGAACTGCAGATATATTACTTTTACCTAAAACCAGTACAGGATCAATTACCATTACATCTTGATACAAACCCATTAACTGTTAGTGTTGCATCTCTCAAGTAAAGAAACAGAAATGGAAAAAAAGCCAAAACACAACTACCTCAACCAGCAGGTAAACATCACTGCTCCTAGACCTTTCTCTGGATGTCCAGCCTTTCTATTTTAGTTCTTTGCTGGAAGGAAGCACAGGACCATACCTAAGAAACATGACTGTCAGCATTCATTAAGACCAATGCTTAATCTCAGTCGACATCATCAATGTCAGAGCCGTAGCTGGGCGCTGGCAGCATTTCAATAGAGGATTCTTCTGAGCTCTTACACACTACTTCAATAAATAATCCTACCGGGAAATATGGAGAAGAGCATTTAAAATGATTTTAGCTGGCACGTCACTACAAGGTTGAACCATCGTGTAGTGATGTGCCCACTGCCTAATTCCACTGTGAAATGTTGAAATACAGCTTTTAGCTCCACAGAAGCATGTAGGCCTCTATTTACATGCAAATTGATGCTATTCATGTGTGAACTACAGCAGGTACTGACTCTGCCAGATGGAATAATTTGGGGATGTGCCCATTCTCTTTTGCTGAGGGCTGCATGTATTCACACATGCTGGAGATAATTGTTGGAGTGTCTATGTCACCAGAAGTCCCAATTAAATAACTATTTAAAAAATTTACTTTCAAGTGAAACATGGTCATGTGTGCAGTTGCAGAGACCAAAAATAATGATGATTATAATCGCCCTTATAATCCCACTATTAGTAATAACATCATTAGCAATAAGGGAGAAGCAGGTGGTTCAGGGCAGAGTATCAGGAAATCTGGATGAGTCACTGCCCAGTGAGTTTGGACAAGCCATTTCATCTTGCCTTTATTTCCCCTTTGTTTTCATCCATAAAGTACTACGCATTCTGTGAATAATTTATTCAATTTCTTGATTTGAAGCAGGCAAACCCCTACAGACATTCCCCTAGCAGACATCTACATGCATCTCACGGCATTAGCCCCCACTTGACCTTCCCCAACAGTGAAGGTCACTTGATTTTAATCAATGGCAGCCTCTTTGCACAGAATTAGGATGATATTACAAAGCAGTAGGTGGCTAACTGACTGATGAAAACAGGCCTGCTTTGGCTGATGGCACTTTATGAGAAGCACTGATATGCTTAATATTTGTTCAATTATCATCAGCAGAGAAATCAAGACACCAGTGTGTGAACATTCTCAACATGCGTTGGCCAACCCTATACAAGGCAGCATCAAACGTAAGACCTGAGAGGAATCAAACAACAGAATCAGCTGAACTATTTACAGCTAGAAGCTGCAGAGGGTTTTTTAGCCAGTAAATTTCATTTTCTTGAAGTTGGAGATGCAGAGACAGATTTTGACAGTCGAACAAAGAAAAGGATTTAATTAAACTGAAGAAAATAAGGTAAACTTTGCGTAACAAAAGAAAGGAGGGAAGTCATAGAATCATAGAATCATAGAACAACCAGATTGGAAGAGACCTATCAGATCATCGAGTCCAACCATTCCTATCAAACACTAAACCATGTCCCTCAGGACCTCATTCCCCCGTGCCTTAAACACCTCCAGGGAAGGTGAATCAACCACCTCCCTGGGCAACCTATTCCAATGCCCAATGACCCTCTATGTGAAAAACTTCCTCCTAAGTTGAAGAAAATAGGAAGAAATAGGCTGGGACAGGATGCGAGAGGCTGTTCTTACCTCCTGCTCCCCTCGAAATCTGTTTCTATACTGTGTACTTTAAGGAATGCAACAGCAGAGCAGCCTCGGTGCTGCCCATCTGCACTGTTTGCACTGCCTGCATCCCAGGCAGTTATTACCCGACACCCCTTGACGGGGTCATTCTCCACAGGCTGCAGTCCAACACCACCTGACCAACACTCAGAGACCCTCTGTCAGACACCTTCTTGGTCTTGCCCAGAACAACTTGCTTCTGCAAGAGGTATTGGAAGTGTTCTTACAGAAAGCAGTGAGAAGGAGCACACCAAGTGAAGAAAATTAGCTGCACCTTCAAAAATCCATAAATGGAAAAGACCGCAAAGATTATAAATAAACAAAATAACTAAAAAAACCCACACCAAGAAACCTCTAAGTTCAGGTTAAATACGCAGACGTTAGGAAGGTCAACAGAGCCGTTTCCTTTCCCAGTTTCTCCTGTTCCAGAGCCATTCCATGAGCATTTGGCCTCACTGCTCCCACTTCCTGGGAAACTCCCAGATGCCTTCAAATTTCAAGGTCTCTAGGTCTAGTGGCTGGGTTTGCTTCACCAGTAAACACTAGCTAGCACTGCAAAACAGGCTTGCTATGAAATCAGTACAGTGGGAAATACAGCATCATCTTAGGTAGTAGCCTTGGAGTGGTAAACTGCATAATAAATGCTTCCTAGATATGATCATACTTTATTTAGAGAAAGAAAAAAGTGCTTTTTGACTCGACTTCCCTGGAGGTCTTTAAGGTGTGGTTGGATGAGGTACTGAGGGACATAGTTTAGGAATGATTGGACTCGATGATCCAGTGGGTCTCTTCCAACCTGGTGATTCTATGATTCTATTACCTTCCAATGACATAAAAAAACCTCCCTTTGTGGTAATCTCTAATTCACAGCAGGAAAGTCTGGTATATTTCTCCCTAACGATAATTTCTCAAAGGCCTTTTTAAAATAAGGTCAGAAAATCATATCTTCGTGTAAAAGAGAAAGAAAAACCTAAGGTGCAAGTATCATGGGTACAACAGTACATATTCAGACATTATTGAATGTGTTTTTTCCTTCAGAGATGTGAAAACACCAGAAAACCGACCATTCTGGGTTTTTCACTTCCCCTCATGATTGATTTTAAGATGCTGGTTTGGGTTTTCAAATCTAATTCTGTGCCTGTTCTATGCGATAATAATAGCAGTGATAATAATAATAATGGCAGCCAGTGGAATAAATGCATCACCATGAAATGGATACCTGTACCTGTGAATGCTTGTCTCTGCAGCTAGTGTGCACGATTGTGAACAGAAAGTCTTGATTTGCTTGCCTGGCTCAGCAGAAGTTAATCAGCATCCACTGACAGACCTCTCTGATAGATGATACATGGGAAACAGCCCCAGTGGAGGGAAAACAATGCCACATGCTGCCACGGACATGAAAAACTACTGCACTGGATTAGCTGAAAAGATAATCTAGTTCTGTACACAGTCTCTGAGAGTGACCAAGAAATGTGAATAATCAGGGAAATGAGTTCCCTGCTGTGCTCAACAATTCAGTCTCTGTTCAAATCTTCTGTCACAGACTTGCTTTTAGTAGCCACTATTAAGCTTGTCCTTAAAAACCTAATCACATTTCAAGTCTATATTTAATTATTTTCTAAAAATCTTGTAGCAATGAGTTCAATTAATTAATTATACAGTTTGTGAAAACCTTCCTCTTCTTTCTGTTAAACATACTCACCAGTAAGATCACTGGTTATGTTCCTACATAGCAGCCTTGAAAAGCAAAAAAATATTAATTCCTGCTGGTTTACGCATGTGTTGCTTATGATATTATCCACTTCCATCAACCTTCATTTATTTGCAAAACCAAAGACTTCTAAATCTGCGTGATCTTTCTTCCTATTCCAAGCATCCTTGTTGCCTTTCTCCTGTTTTGACATTCTCCCCTGAGCATTACTTTGGACTTCCCAGCACTAAATCTTATCTGCTGTTTCATTCGTTCTGGGAGTTTAAGGACTAAGCTGTTCAGCTTTCAGTTTGACTAAGATGATAATTTCCTTATTACCACTACTCATGAACCTCCTCTCCAGGATCTCTGATAATACGTTGATTAGTACAAATCCTAGCTCACAGCCTTGGAGTACTTCCCTTCAATGGAAAAGCTGACTTTGTATTCTTATTCTTTTTTTCTTATCTTTCAACCAGTTTTTAATACATGAGAAGACCTTTCCTCTTATTCTTTGACAGCTTAGTTTCTATGAGTGTGTCTCGTGACAAGCACTGTCAGAAGCATGGAATGGAAACCTCTTGTATGAAGTATTTCCTATCAGGAACTAGAATATTAATTCAGGATCAACAGTCTATGGAAAGGACTATTGGATTTCTGGATAAAGGAAAAAGGAATTGTGAATAACTGATACGATGTTTTCTGACACGTAAAAGTAGATGTCACAGACGACCTTAAAGTATCACCATTTCAGTGGTTTAGCTGATGTTTTCATAATACCTTGTGAGTAATGAAACTGATATTTTCCTCTAAATTCTATGTCACTTCTTTTCTTTTCTAGGCTGAAAACATTGATGACATGAAGTTAAATAGAACAAGCTGGATTTACCTTTAATCACGTTGGGGTGAGGCTGAATAAAAACACCTGACATGGGCTAATTTTCAGGGCTGGAGCCCCTTGGCATCTCACATCAATCCTGACTCAGAATGTGAGGCCTGCTCAAAGTATGGGCGAGACAGACAAGAAGAAGTGGTAGACTCTCTCCTCTACTGCTTTCAGTTCCCCTCTTTAACAGGGGCTCAGCCTGAACTGTGCTGGCAGATGCTGCATTCCTACCAAGCACAGTTTTGGGTACAGAGCACATTCCCTGCCAGTGCTGGCAGTCACCTCTCGCAGCTCCAGCCTGGCAGCAACAGCCACAAGAAGTCCTAGTCTAGCAGTCTCCCCAGTTCGACACCTTCCCTTTCCAAGAGCCTAGGAAGCACTGAACGCAGAGTGCTCTGACGTAGGGCTGCTTCCTTTAGTACCCATGAAGGAGGGTTGAGAAGTGTAAAGACAGGAAAGGAGGTCAGAAGCGAGGACAGCTTTCAATGTCTCTCCTCTGGTCAGAACCATTCTGAAAGCATCCGTCCTCCAAGCTTTCTCTGCCATAAACCCCTATACCTCCCTGCCGACAGCCTCAGTCCTTTTCCCAAGTCCCTGCCACAACCTCAGGGTGATTGCTTGGTCCTCCACCCCAGCAGGACCCACTGCACCAACCCTCCCAGAGAGAGCAGAGAGAGCAGAGAATCTGCAACTGCAAGCTTTCACACTCTGTTTTCTTCTGGTTGTGGCACAGAGAAAAATAATCTACCGAGGAAATCATCTCGCAAAGGCGTAACATAAGAAAAGTCTAAACTAAAATAAACCTTTGTATGTTATATTTTCCTATAATTTCTTTAAAAGAAAAATTTTTCATCATGAAGAATCCGAGTTAGCTTTTGTTTCATAATCTGTATGACTTGCTGATGAATAATCATATGGAGATAAAATCCAGATCCATGTGTACCAGGCATTTAAGGATATGAAATATCAGAGGCATATTGTTAATTCCCCAAGCCATACATTGCAAACCTAGGATTGCAGCATGAAGGTTACACTTAGAAGACATCTGCAAATACTAAGGACAGTAAAGGTCATTAAATAAACTTAACACTTCCCTGTACTGCAAATAGAACAAAGAGTTTGAATTGCTGCTGTAGTTGCCAAGCTTCCTCTGTTCTAACTCTCTAGTTCTGACCAGTGTTATAGAGGAAGTTACATTTATAGCAGAGAAGCTCCCTACAGGGTATGCATGGAGTAAGACAACAATTTTAGAATAAAAACTAAACCCAGGAAGATTAAAAGGTAAAAATATCATCTAGAAAAAAAATCATCTAGAAACGGTTAATGTGAGAGAACAACTGCTCCTTATCAAAATGGAGAGCAATAATCTTAGAACACTTTATCAGACCATTGTTGAGGTTTTTCTTTCCTTAGGTGTGTTCATGTTGGCTGGGAGCCATTTACTCCTGCACTGCAGCTGAACAGAACATTTACCTCCTTGGTTTTCGACTCTAATATCTCACAGCACAAGCAGAGCTTTTGTTATGCATCAGCAGCTGCCAATATTTAAATGAAAGACTCCAACAAAAGTGGTTGTCCTTTGCTTTTGATTTATTTCAGCTGGCAGCTCTTCAGAGCTCCACTCCCCAGTTCAAACCCAGTCTGCTGTTGCTTCTGTGCACAGTCCTCCTGGATCTCCCAGTACGCTCCCATTACGAACTGAGTGACTACACTGTCAGAACCACTCGGCAAACTTTCCAGCTCCATTTAGGCTGCAAGGCTTTTGTTTTCAGCAAAGCAAGTTTTCAATTCCACCCTCGTCTTCTATTAAACCGGCAGGATTATTTTACATCAGACATCTTCCTGTTGAACCTAGGCATTTAGCAAAATCTCTAGTTCTATCTTTTCTTCTGTAGTCTGCATTTGTTTCTCAACAAGGCAAGCCTTTCTTTGCATAAGAGTTTAAGGTTCTCATTTGTTAAGTGTGCATTTCTCTAACATTCCATCTTGGATGCTGTGATAAGCACAGGTGAAAACTGGACACCTGTAAGTGCTTACAACACAGAGATCTGCTGGAGGGTAGGGAGGTTCTGCAAAGGGATCTGAACAGGCTGGATCCATGGGCTGAGTCCAATGGGATGAGGTTTAACACAGTCAAATGCCGGGTCCTGTACTTGCGGCACAACAACCCTGAGCAGAGCTACAGACTGGGAGAAGTCTGTCTAGAAAGCTACCAGGAGGAGAGGGACCTGGGGATGTTGGTCGATAGCCGACTGAACATGAGCCAGCAGTGTGCCCAGGTGGCCAAGAAGGCCAATGGCATCCTGGCTTGGATCAGAAATGGTGTGACCAGCAGGTCCAGGGAGGTTCTTCTCCCTCTGTACTCTGCACTGGTGAGGCCGCTCCTTGAATCCTGTGTTGAGTTGTGGGCCCCTCAGCACAAGAAGAATGTTGAGGCTCTGGAGCGAGTCCAGAGAAGAGCAATGAGGCTGGTGAAGGGGCTGGAGAACAGGCCTTATGAGGAACGTCTGAGAGAGCTGGGGGTGTTTATCCTGGAGAAGAGGAGGCTGAGAGGAGACCTCATTACTCTCTGCAACTACCTGGAAGGAGGTTGTAGAGAGGAGGGAGCTGGGCTCTTCTCCCAAGTGACAGGGGACAGGCTGCCCAGGGAGGTGGTTGATTCACCTTCCTTGGAGGTGTTTAAGGGACAGGTAGATGAGGTGCTGAGGGACATGGTTTAGTCTTTGATAGGAATGGTTGGACTCAATGATCCAATGGGTCTCTTCCAACCTGGTTGTTCTATGATTCTATGATTCTCTGTGTCTAAATGGTCTCTCGAACCATTACTAACAAAAAACTTTGGTAGTTTTTTGCATTGGGCTCTGCTGATACCTGTTTTGGCACCAGCAGACCTTACCCAGCTTCCTCCCTGGTGTGATATTCCTAGGAACTTTCAGTGAGTCAGTTGCAGTCATAGTGGGAACCTTTAAAAGTAATAAATGCCAATTTGGTTTAGCTAAAACAGTAGAAACACCACAAATTATATCGCTATTCATGACAGAATTTGAAAGCACAGAATTTACCTAGACTACAAAAAAGTCCTGGAGAGATTAAATTATTTTGCCCATTTTTACTAGCTTTCACAATTTGTCTACTAGCAAAGGTTCTGTGGAGACAGAACACTGCTTGGCGCACTAAATAGTGTCACTTTCTTCTGATTCTGTCAAGTTTTAATGTCGACTCGCACAAGGAAATGTTAACCTCTCCTGTTCTCACTCTTACAGTGTGATTTCTAATACATTCGACACAATCCCTTGCAAGTCCTTATTTCTCTGTAATTACATTAACATGATCTACCTTCATCTGGGACTTTTTCAGGATTTCATCTTGTAAAGAAAAAAAAATCCTAGATCATTGAAGTACCTTTTTCTTATGAAGCCACCTTCAAAGCTTTAAACTCAATGTTTCTAGAGATCTGTCAGCTTAGAAGTAGCACCTGACACCATCAAATTATTGCTATTATCACATCCAGGGCAATCACTCCTCCCTCCTCTGCCAGCCCAAGGTTTTCACAAAACAAAAAGAAGGGTTTCTTTCAACTTTGAAAGATGTTAGTCATGAGTGTGACTTAGATTTACTGAATTCTTCTACTGTAGTGTCCCAGGAAGACCTGGCAGAGATTGATTCCAGCCACACCAAGGATGACACATATCAAACACCTTCACAGATGCTTATTCACCCATCAAATTATATAACACTGACCTCGGAATAGCTGAGAACTAAAAGGAGCAAGAAGAGAGTTGGATGTGTTTTATCTGGGATGCCGGGTCATTAAGACTACTCTGGTAAGATTTAACAGAACGGCATGATGCAAGCTTTGTACCTCAGGCTACGAACTTGTCATCTTGCAAGAAAAGCGAAGCCAGTCTGCTTAACTTCCCGAGCAATAAATAGAATCCTTCTCCTAACACTGAATAACAGCAATGGACAACTTCATGTTAACTTTTTCCTCTTCATTCTTTCTCCTAGAATCGCCCTGAGCTCTGCTGGAGTGCTTGTTTAAGAGCATTCACTGTTGATACTTGTAGGTAATTAGACACAGTAATTGTGATATTTTGTTTATGCCATAAACTGTCATTATGTGTTTAGAAATACCACACCAAAACATTATGAAGTGGTGGAATGTGGCTTTTCTGCAACCTGAAACAATGCTTAAATGGGAAAGAAGAAAAACTGTGGCCATTTCCTAAGCATTTCCCATAGCATACGGTTGAGTAACCGGAATGTGGGCAACCATGGAACCTGAGACATTGCCGCAGAGCTCAGATATTTCTCTGACTGTGTAGTCTAATGCTAAAGATGCACTCGATGAGGTGGTTTCTTCCCTGTAGCCAAAACCTGCCTACTGCACAGGGGACAGAAGAGTGGAAATACACCAAGCATCCAGTTTTGACTCTGATTATGAAGGTAGCTTCAGACTGTACTGCTGAAAGTGTTCTATCCTCATGAAAAAAATTGTATTTAGTGTTTATTAAGAATCCCACATTAGTGAAGGACAGATCACAGAATCACAGAATCACCAGGTTGGAAGAGACCCATCGGATCATTGAGTCCAAATATTCCTATCAAACACTAAACCATGTCCCTCAGCACCTTGTCTACCCGTGCCTTAAACACCTCCAGGGAAGGGGAATCAACCTCCTCCCTGGGCAGCCTATTCCAATGACCAATGACCCTTTCCATGAAAAACTTCCTCCTGATGTCCAGCCTAAATGTCCCCTGGTGGAGCTTGAAGCCATTCCCTCTTGTCCTGTCCCTTGTCACTCGGGAGAAGAGCCCAGCTCCCTCCTCTCCACAGCCTCCTTTCAGGTAGTTGTAGAGAGCATTGAGGTCTCCCCTTAGGCTTCTTTTCTCCAGCCTAAGCACCCCCAGCTCTCTCAGTCATTCCTCATAGGGCTTGTTCTCCAGATATTACACTGACTGACATCTATTTCTCTTGGTATTCGAAGAACTTTACACAGCTTGGCCAATTTGATCACTTTTATCTTGCAAGACATTCATTTCAGTTCAGCCCAATGTCCTGGTGTAGACTAAAGCATTTTGATCCCCACGAGACAAACCTGTGGCAACCACAAGCCAGCAGTGGGACAGCTCGAGGGGTTGCCACACCGTGCCAGCTCACACAGCAGCGCTGACTGAATAGGATCTGCAAAGAGTTGTTGGTTGGCCCTTTTCCTACAATGCCACATGTTGAGGCAATTGCATGTCATCATCCCCATGTTCTCCTCTGCCGCTTCTCAGCTGCCTCAGCTCTGCAGTAGCACCAGGTTGCCTTTCTTGCCAGCTAGTTAAGGCTTCATATCTAGCCATCGTGTCACAGAAAACATAAGGTTTCTTTAGAGAAACCATAAAGGACAATATGTCCTTTGTCTGAGGAATATGTTTTCCTTCACATTGACGTAAATAAAGCCATGCCTTGTGTTCAGTGTCCTGGTACAGTCCACACATTCAGCTCTAGCCCTTTATTCCTTTGGTCTTTCCTAGGCTTTGAGTTGGCAGAATTTGCTTCTTCAGTTATTTGCAACAAAATCATGTTTACAAACGAGGAAGATGATTGGGTTCGTTTAAAAATCAGGTTTATGGGAACTAATCTAATATGTGACATTAACTCATTTTTAAAGCTGCAGCTAGAACTGTCCTTAAAGCAAAAAAATAAAGGCCCTTGGAGAGAAGGGAACATTAAGAAGGAACTGAGACATCAGGTTAGAGGAGTTGTTTCCTGCCCAGCAAACAAGCAGTAGAGTTAACCACTTCGTCTTCCAGCCCACATAAACAAACAGTTGATGATACAATAAACACAGCAAAAGTGAATCTCAGTACTGCAAATGGGCTTATGCCAACGCGCAACAAAAATCAGGCTCTGAGGTTGTATAAGCTCTTTACGAACATGCAAGTTAAGTCTGCGTTATTGCACGAGATCATTTAAAGCCTCTAAAAAAAACTTTAAAATTTCTCTCGGTGTTTCAGTGGCACTTTAATAAGGCAATTCCCAATATTTGACTTGTGAAATAGCTTTGAATATAACAGTCATATCAGCAGCCTGTAGCTAGGCTCCTTATCGGTCCTCTGTGAACATTTTAAACCCCCTTGCAACAGGATGAAAGCCGTACCTATTTCAAGGCTTATTTGCAGAGAGGGAGTAGTTGAAAGTTTTGATTATTGGGACTGCAGATGGTGGGGCTGATTCTGAGAGTAGCAGTCTCCTCACCCAGTTCCCAGCATCTGGAGACCAGTGGCTATACTGGCACCCAGCTTTTCGGAACGAAATCCTTTTCATCTGATAACAAATCTGCAACTCGCATTGTTCATTTCGGTAATCCAGCTCGGTGTCACATCAGCTTTGCCCTCATCTTCAAATATATTCATGCCATCTGTCTCACGGTCTCAACTGGTGAAACAATTGCATCATAGGTTATGTGCAATCGATTCCCAGTTGTTCTGAACAGCTTGAGGTGTCTCACATCTTACTAGGTGGCTTGTGGAAGAGACTGGTAAATGATTTTTTTTTTAATAGGAAGATGATCAGTTCAGGATTCCCTTTACTGACATTTCAGATGCCAAGAAGTTCAGATTTTAGCTTGATATCTTTGCACTTTTTCCCCATATGGCTTTGGTTCCTCTTGCACAGAAATGTGTTTCTCTCCATATGTCTCTTATCTTGAGCTTCCCAGTGTCACCTTTAATTAGAAATTGAAAATCAGTTAGTTTGATTTATATCAGTATTTGTCATTGCTGCTATTGTCTTTCAGACAATCATTCAGATGTTAATGTCAAATTTAATTTATTCTTTACAGGGTAATAAATATGAAATATGCAATTAAAGCGTTCCCATTAAGAAACGAGCATCTGACAGACTCTCGTTCCTGATGCTCCAGCAGCACACCCAGCCAGCACTGTCCTTGTGAGTCTGTCACTCAGACCTACCACAGCCAAACCCAAGATTAAATCTGGGGCTGCAGGTGTGACACAACTCAACTTCAGACACCAGGGGAGTTAAATTTGCTTGTGATCATGATGAAATTGTCAAAGTGACGGATGACGCACCATCCAAATGAAGAACGTAGGTGGTCCTGCTGAAGGATGCCTATCAGGAGCGACTGGCTCCCCAAACACCCGTGGGAACAAAATCCCAGGGGGAGCAAGGCTGAGGTCTCTGGCAGGATACAGCTGCTCCCTTCAGGGTATGACAGGCTAACCATACATGGAGAGAAAAAGGAAGAATGTGGAAAAGCACAAGCCTGAAGAGGGAGGCCAGCACTTGCTACACAATTTTGTAAGCCCCAATTCTCACCCTAATTCTATATCTCAAAGTACATCGCATTCCTAATTATTTTTTTGGACTTGAAAACCATCCAGCTTCCTTAGGAGGTAACTCCATACTAACCTGTGGATTGTAGTTACAATAGGCAAGTCCTTGCCTTGAAGATGCCATAAAGCGATGGGCTTTGTCTTTTTCTTTAAATGAAAGGAGCCTGAACGAATTTATAACTTCATTTTGGTAGGCCTTTTTTTTCCCTGAGTCTATAACCAGCGTTTCTCTTCCATAAGGAATCCTCTACAGTAACTTTGCCGACCCTTTTGTTCTGTTCCACATGAGCACAGTAGTGTGAGCATTTCCAGCGCTCACTCATTACCTTACCCGGGGTGGTAATGGGGCCTCAGATAATCCACAAATAGTGCTAAGAGCCCCGTGTGAAGAGCCATACACAAAGGAAGTCTTTTGCAATGAAGCATAAAACAAGGTATTTGATTTATCCTGCAAATCATAGGAACAAATGCTGCACACTCCCGCATGCTAGCTAGTGACACACTGTCTTCAAACTAGTTATTCAGGCTGGTTATTTTCACATTCACAGAGATCAGTTTTGTCATGATGAGAGACTGCAGCCACTTGTTTGTTCAGAGCATGTTCGGAGCAGTGCTGAGAACAGAGCACGTCCCTCTGACCCACAGCACCTCGTGCAGCCAGGACAGGGAAAAGGGAACCTCTGGGTTCCTGCAAGGATATGAGAGAGCAAGAATTTGATAGGACTGATGGCATAGGGAACATGGGGTCCTTACGAGTGTGGAGAATGGTAAAGTTCAAAGCCAGTTTGGATGGGGCTTGGTCATCCTGATCCAGTAGGAGGTGTCCCTGCCCATGGAGGGGATGGGACTGGATGGGCTTTGAGGTCCCTTCCAACCCAAACCGTTCTGTGATTCTGTGATTCCATTACAAAAAGTGGAATATTTTGATTTTAGCTAAAGCAGAGTTAAGTCTTCATCCAAGTAACTGTATTCCAGTACCTGAAAGAATCATAGAATCACCAGGTTGGAAGAGACCCACCAGATCATCAAGTCCAACCAAAGCTCGGAGGAACTCTTAACAAAGGCTTTTAATGATAGAATGAGGGGCAATGGGTATAAACTGGAGAGAGGCAGATTTACACTAGACAGAAGGAGGAATTTGATAGGAGGACAGTGTTTGATAGGAATGGTTGGACTCAATGATCCAATGGGTCTCTTCCAAACTGGTTGTTCTATGATTCTATGATTTCTAGAGTTTTCTTGAATGCAGAGAAAAGGACACAAACTCAAGCACCAGCTGCCCCAGTGGCAGCATCAGCGTCCACAAAGACTACAAACACCTTCCAGAAATAGCCAGGATTCTCTTTCACAGGAATCTTATTTCTATGTAACATTTTTGATCACTCAAAGCAGTCTTAAAGTGGAATTTCTTCTGCTCTTAGCCATTATACAAAGTCCTGTTTTTGTGACAAGGTGCTAGTTATCATGAAAACTGTTTTACCACCTAAGATGCTTCAACTCTGTGCAGGTTTATGGGGACATTGACCATAAAATAATGATATTGAACAACGAAGCTGGTGAAGGGACTGGAGAACAGGCCCTATGAGGAGTGGCTGAGAGAGCTGGGGGTGTTTAGCCTAGAGAAGAGGAGGCTGAGAGGAGACCTCATTACTCTCTCCAACTACCTGAGAGGAGGTTGTAGAGAGAAGGGAGCTGGGCTCTTCTGCCAAGTGTCAGGGGACAGGACAAGAGGGAATGGCCTCAAGCTCCACCAGGGGAGATTTAGGCTAGAGATTAGGAGGAGGTTTTTCCCAGAAAGGGTCATTGGGCATTGGAATAGGCTGCCCAGGGAGGTGGTTGATTCACCTTCCCTGGAGGTGTTTAAGGCACAGGTAGACGAGGTGCTGAGGGACATGGTTTAGGGTTTGATAGGAATGGTTGGACTCGATGATCCGATGGGTCTCTTCCAACCTGGTTGTTCTATGATTCTATGATAGCTGAAGACCTGCTTCTGGATACTAATCTGAGAAAAATCACCCACAGTTTTGGAAGGCAACCAAGTAGTTCCAGCCTACATATTTTCTTCTATCCTACCAGGTAAACTGAGAATAAATCTAGGTCTTACTGTGATGCAAAAGAAACAACCTGTTACACTGGCCTTCGTGAGTCACTACTCTGATGTCCATGACAGTATAAATCACAGCTAAAAATTTACTTCCTAACTACATAGCGAGAACAGTAAAGAATGCAAAAGGAGCTCAGAGGATAAGTAGACTAACTAATGAATAATTGAGATAGGTTTTCAGTAGACATTGCATTCATCTACATGAATAAGCTGGGTATGGTCCTGATTTTCTGCCATCGCAGTCAACGACAACACCTCCTTCCCTGTACAGGGAAGAGCAGGAGCGCACAGGTTATCACCTACTGCACACGAGCAAACTTCTGCTTGAACAGTCCAGTGCAAACACAGCATTTAGTATGTTTTCTGGGGTTCTATTTTTTCCTGTGAGATTCTGAGTAAGAGGGAGAAATGTAAAGAAGATTGAAAGGATACATTCAGGAGTTTTTCAGACAGGCCTTAGGAGGGGTCGGTGAGATTGCAGAGTCAAAGTTTATTGAGAACTAGATTAAAATGCAAAATATGGGGGAGTCATACTTCAATGTCACTACAAGAAGTCCAGGAAATATCAATCTAAATTAATTTTAGCCTCTTTAATCAGTCATCTCTTTATAAAATACAAATAGAGCCAAAACAGTGTGACATGTTATTAAGGAAGAAGAGATGTGCCCTAAACTTCTGGTGACAATTTACATAAATGTCATTTGAGGCAGCAGGGTTAGACCTCAGGGAGAACATTAGAATATTCTAAAGAGCATCAACAGCTTCACTGTATGCAAACAAGGAAACCGTGAGGATTGTTGCCCAGGATCTGAAGGGCGCTGAAGGAATGAGAGAGAAGTTCATTTGGCTTCTCTGTAAACCCTAGAGTTGCTGTGGAGCAAAAGGAATGTAAACAAGTCACCAAAAGAAAATGATCTGAAAAAAGAATACTCTGTGCCATTGTTTTAACAGAATAACTGTGATTTAACTGAAGAACTATTCAGACATTAGGAAGAAATTCTTCACAATGAGGGTGGGGAGGCCCTGGCCAGGTTGCCCAGAGCAGTGGCGGCTGCCCCATCCCTGGAGGGGTTCAGAGCTTGGAGCCCCTGATCCAGTGGGAGGTGTCCCTGCCCATGGCAGGGGGGTTGGAACTTGATGGACTTTAAGGAACTTTCCAACCCAAAACATTCCATGATTCTATGATCCTTAACTCATCCCAAAAATTCTTATTTAGTAAAAGATCTGCATAACTAAGGTACACAGTCATTGTGTTTATCATGCTATTTCTCTTGCAGAATTTGTATTACTGTAACTGCCAAGCCACCTGGTGAAGGCAGGACCCTGTCAGACCACTCATTTGCTATTAGAATCATAGAATCATAGAACAACCAGGCCTGAAGAGACCCATCAGATCATCGAGTCCAACCATTCCTATCAAACACTAAACCATGTCCCTCAGCACCTCTCTACCCTCTTGCCTTAAACACCTCCAGTGAAGGTGAATCAACCACTTCCCTGGGCAGCCTGTTCCAATGCCCAATGACCCTTTCCATGAAAAACCTCCTCCTAATGTCCAGCCTAAATCTCCCCTGGTGGATCTTGAGGCCATTCCCTCTCGTCCTGTCCTCTGTCACTTGGGAGAAGAGCCCAGATCCCTCCTCTCTACAACCTCCCTCCAGGTAGCTGTAGAGAGCAATGTGGTCTCCTCTCAGCCTCCTCTTCTCTAGGCTAAACAACCCCAGCTCTCTCAGACATTCATCATAAGGCCTGTTCTCCAGCCCCTTCACCAGCCTTGTTGCTCTTCTCTGGACTCACTCCAGAGCCTCAACATCCTTCTTGTACTGAGGGGCCCAGAACTGAACATAGGATTCAAGGAGTAGTCTCACCAGTGCTGAGTCCAGAGGGAGAATAACCTCCCTGGCCCTGCTGGTCACACCATTTCTGATCCAAACCAAGATGTCATTGGCCTTCTTGGCCACCTGGGCACACTGCTGGCTCATGTTCAGTTGGCTGTCAACCAACACTCCCAGGTCCCTCTCCTCGCAGCTTTCTAGACAGATTCTCCCAGTCTGTAGCTCTGCATAGGGTATTGAGGATAGTCACACCAGGAATTGTATATTCTAAAGAGTGGAGAAATGGAAGGAAGCTGATTTCCCGGGGACGTATTGAACATGGCTGGTTAAAGCATGATTAAAGCTCAGGAAATGCCATTTGCAGCAGTGGTCTAGACAGTACACAACCAGCTCTTGCACCCTATACACCTCCGATACGCACCAGGGGTGTTCTTCACGCAGAGGTCATTGGATCACACTGCAATCTCATTCATAGCAAATTTCTCTCATCAGGTCTCTAATGTGCCTTTTGCTTTCCTTCCCTCCAGCCTGTTTATCATCTATTCTCATTCTCCTATATAAAAAATGAACAAAGACACTTTCTAAAGGCCATTTCACAGCTTTAGGGAGCCGTATTCAGGAGAGTAATGTGTGATCTAAGGCAAGCTGAGGAGCATTATTTTCCTATCACCACCCCACAGATGATGGGGAGTGACAGATTACATGCCAGTCACAGCACACTAGGCAAGGGGCCAGTCTGCCAGGAGTTCTATCTTTCCTGGCTCCAGCCAAAGCATTGTTGAGAATGAAAGAATGGGTTATAAATAGCTCACACTGAAGTCAGTCTATCATAGAGGCTGCAGATCAGTCTGGTCTTCATTCAGGCTGTTGGAGATGATGTCTGTGCTCTCACGTACATGCAGGTGTTGCATCCGCAGCCTGTAAGGTTCACGTCCCAGAGCTATTCCCTTCCTAGCTGTCATCTTTCTTTGCAAGAAAAATAAAGCCTTCTGCAAGCACATTTAACTCCACTCTTTTTTAACTTCCCTCCTGTCTGACAGATTGCACATTAATTTGTACTTTCTTATAAAGACTTCTTTTAAAAAAGATATTTTTCAAGTATCCATCCTTTCCCTGAAAAACTGACAATGAAAAAAGAACAATATCTTATTAGCAATCATTAACGGATCTCCCACAGAAAGTGTAATATGGAGAGCAGGCATTCGGTAACGGAAGTGAGCATATTTTCTGCCAAAACTGAAATGAATCAGTCTGGAGGCATCATAAAATGAGTCATTACGCTCCAACGCTGCCCTGAACATGCACACAAAAAAAACTGTATAGATTTTCAAGACTTCCTGCTTATATGATGAAATTAAATCAAAGTATGAATATTTCCAGCCTGCTTACAGAATCCCATAATAGTCTGAGAGGCAGAGCGGGCACAGATATTTCTGTGCTGCCTTCCTCCTACTTCACCTACAGGCAGAGCCCGGAGACCCCCACCCACCCAGGATTAAGCGATACCCCATCCTGTCCTGTAAATGAACACAACTACCAAAAAACATCTCCTTTGCCAAGTCAGTGACAGAAAAGACTGTACAGAGGCAGCTTCAACAGCCCTGCAGCAGCATTCCCTCTTCTAGACAATTCTTGAATTGCTGTGGCGTGGTGGCTTTACACAAAGGGACTGAGGAGGGATCGACTCCCTAATGTGTACCTCCGCTTTGTTTCTAAATAAACTCTCCCAAATTAACTTTCTGCATTACCCAACTTATTCCTGGTGTTGCCAATAGGAAGGAAGATTAACAAGGCTATTTGTTTGAGCAGAGTCATAAGCTACAATAAAATTTTATTGCCAAGAGCAAAACCGGAAAAGATTGGAACAGAAGCTGCGCCCACAGAAGATTTTTCTTTAATTATCATTAAACATCATTATCCCATTTTCATCTCATATGCAGAATATCATTACTTCTGATATATTGACCAAGAATAAAATCTGACAAGTAACTCAGTAGTTGAAGGTATAAGACTGACAGTAATGAATTAAGCATACATTTTGTACAACACAGAATGGTTTGGTTTGGAAGTGACCTCAAAGCCCCTCCAGTTCCACCCCTACCATGAGCAGGGACACCTCCCACTGCATCAGGGGCTCCAAGCCCCATCCAACCTGGCCTTGAACCCCTCCAGGGATGGGGCAGCCACCCCTGCTCTGGGCAACGAGGGCCAGGGCTTCTCCATCCTCACAGCAAAACATTTCTCCCCAGGATCTCATGTCAAGCTCCCTTCTTTCAGCTGGCAACAGATCCAGGCAGTACGGATCTACATAGAGACTCAGAGCTACCAAAATCAGACAATCTGAAATTCAGCAATGTATATTCTCACAAGAACAATGACTGCCTAGAGAATGACACTACAGCTGCCTAGAGAATGACACTACAGCTGATCTGTGATACCACATTCATAATTTGTGGACTTATTTCTTTAGAAGGATGGTGGGGGAGAGGGGGAAAGGAAAAAGATAGATAGGCAAAAAGACAGTTAAGTTACAGTGTGCTTGTGGTGCCACCTACACTCAAATTACCGAGCCAGATCCCACATTAGGCCAGGGTAAGAGTTTGAAGTCTTGCAAGGAGCAACTGAGAGAGCTGGGGTTGTTTAGCCTGGAGAAGAGGAGGCTGAGAGGAGACCTCATTGCTCTCTATAACTACCTGAAGGAAGGTTGTGGAGAGGAGGGAGCTGGGCTCTTCTCCCAAGTGTCAGGGGACAGGACAAGAGGGAATGGCCTCAAGCTCCACCAGGGGAGGTTCAAGCTGAACATAAGGAAAAAATTCTTCACAGAAAGGGTTGTTACGCACTGGAACAGGCTACCCAGGGAGGGGTTTGAATCACGTTCCCTGGAGGTGTTTAAGGTGGGGGTGGATGAGGTGCTGAGGGACACGGTTTAGAGATTGGTGGGAATGGTTAGACCCAATGATTCAGTGGGTCTCTTCCAACCTGGTGATTCTTTGATTCTATGATTCTGTGAATTCAAACCATGGCTACTAGGTTATAGAGGTATACAAGTTAGCTTCCTTACAGGATTCATTTAGCCTTCAGAAAAACTTTGCACTACAATTGAAGGTTGCTTCCAACATCTGACGTGCAAGCTTTTACGTCTCACTGGGTACCTTAACAGTGCAGCACTACCTGTGTATTAATGGGTACTGCAGAATTCATCTTTGTATTTGTGGCATTTTTCCCTTAAGCGTGGGTCTGGCTCTGAAAATACTTAGTACTGAAAGCAGAGCACAGGCACAGGCAGGACAATTCTCCTGCATTCTCATTGCCTCCACTGCTCCCTGGCTATTCAGGGTAGTGCTGAACTACTTGCTAGACCCAGAAACAATGGGGACAAGCAGTTACAGAATCACAGAACAGAACAACCAGGTTGGAAGGGACCCATTGGATCATCGAGTCCAACCATTCCTATCAAACACTAAACCATGTCCCTCAGCACCTCATCTACCCGTGCCTTAAACACCTCCAGGGAAGGTGAATCAACCACCTCCCTGGGTAGCCTATTCCAATGCCCAATAACCCTTTCTGGGAAAAAACTTCCTCCTAATCTCTAGCCTAAATCTCCCCTGGTGGAGCTTGAGGCCATTCCCTCTTGTCCTGTCCCCTGTCACTTGGGAGAAGAGCCCAGCTCCCTCCTCTCCACAAACTCCTTTCAGGTAGTTGTAGAGAGCAATGAGGTCTCCTCTCAGCCTCCTCTTCTCTAGGCTAAACACCCCCAGCTCTCTCAGCCGCTCCTCATAGGGCCTGTTCTCCAGCCCCTTCACCAGCTTCATGGCTCTTCTCTGGACTCGCTCCAGAGCCTCAACATCCTTCTTGTGGTGAGGGGCCTAGAACTACACACAGTATTCAACCGGCGACCTCACCAGTGCAGAGTACAGAGGGAGAATCACCTCCCTGGCCCTGCTGGTCACACCATTTCTGATACAAGCCCAAGTTCTTTGCCCAACACCTGAAAACAGATCTGTCTTTTAAAAGAGTCTAAGTGTTCTCCATTGATCATGTCTGTTATCATCTATATAACTAGAAGCAGATCATTGCAAAAATCCTCCACTTGGGGAAAATGAGGATCACATTGACAATTTAAGGTTAGACTTCAAGTGACTGAACAGCAAAATAAAGGCGGAGAAGTGGGAAGTGCTCTGCTCAAAGGGAGCAGTGCATCGGGTGAGTTTTGTGGTCAATCCTCTCCCAGGGGGTCTTCAAAGCAATTAAAAGTTTAGGTAAGCTTTGACTTATGAAGAATCATCTTTGGCTAATGAAAATTGGCACAGTTCATTAACTTGAGCAGCGAGGCACTGATTTACACAGACGAGCGTATGGCCCGACAGTTACGTTGGAGTCATCGACAGGGGAAGCAGAGACTATGTAAACAAGGATAACGAAGTCTCAGAAATCAAGGCTTGAACTTAATCAGCAGCGGAATTTTGAAGCTCCTGTGCCCTGAGGTGCTGATATCACGCATGCTGTTACAATAACCAGTTACCAACACAATTACTTGATTAGGTAATAACCTAATTGCTTGCTCTTGAGGTCATTTTGCCCCCACTGCTACCCTGGCCAGAGGGGGCACTTAGGAAGTTCAGCTGTGATCCTTCATTTGGAGACCGAAAATATAATGAAAATTTTACTTTATGTTTTCACCAATAACTTTATTATTGGTCTAACCCAGGAAACAAGCCCATTTTCCCTGAAGCTTGCAAGTTAAATGCAACTAGAAACACAGCAGGCATTTACTGCAATCCTAAATAATTCTGGTTTACTCTGCTCCTCCATCTCTTTCAGTGGTAGCAGGTCAGGACTTGCCATACCTTAAGCTGGAAGCTGCAGAGGATGACCTTGGCTTCCAGAAGGAGAGTAAGGAATATGTGGAGAGGGACCTTCTGTAGAAATCACTGAGAGGCAGGCACCTCAGCACTTCTGAAACCAACATTGAGGACTCAGCAACACCATTTAGGTGCTAAATACTTTTCAAACCCTTTAATGTTTTAGACTCCCTTAAAGCTACAACATAGAGGACCACACTATCAAAGATTAAAATGAATGTTTCTTCTTAGTGCCTTCTGAGTGGAGCTATTCTTATAGGAATGAAAGAATGGAAAAGAAACACAGGCTGCACCACTTACCTCTTTAGTGTATAGGAATAGCAATGCTAAGCGAATGCAAATATTGCTTTGCCAGATCCTGGTTTGATATTCTAGTGGTGCATATAGTTCTAAAGATCTACATTTAATATTGAATTTCCTAAGTAATTTTTCCACTGTAGGAGATATTCAGCCCATAGAATTTTTCCTTTTGTGTTCTGGGACAGACTCTGGAAGTCCTCATTTAGGTAAGGGGCTGCAGAAATCCACGGGGCTTATTCGAGTTAAGAGCTCAAGAACTGGTCCTGCTTATGCACATAAATTGCTTGGGGAACTGAAAGATTGTAATGTAGTAAAAAAAACCCCAGTCCATAATGCATGCAGGATTCTGACAGTTTTTGCAAACATCAAGGAATATGACACCTACCCTTAATATGTTTCTGCTCTGATTATGAATCCTCAACTGCACTGAGTCCATCTTTGCATATGCCAGATGAATCATTTTTCCAACCTGAGCTGTCTGGTATTTCTTCGAGTGGATGAAGAACTTGTTAAAAATGAAATACAGAGTAATGGGTACTTACAATTTAAATGAATCACTGCATGCAAAGTAATTTCTTTAAACTATCTGCCAGGTAAATCTTGACTCACCAGCGTGACACATTTGAAATTTTAACAATTTGAACATATATTATTTAAATACCGGTACCATTAATTGACATTCAACAGAGTACAATTCGTTGTTTAAGGGGAAAATCGCAAGATGCCTGTGCAAGAAAAACTTCCAAAGTCAAGAGAAGTTTTACCTGCAGATGGAGAACAGGTTACAAAGGTCTCATTCCTCTCTGTTAGTCAGGGTAACCTAATGTTTACCTTTATCGAACCGCAAGGAAGAACATGCACACTTTGTATGATGGAGGAAAATGTTATCTACCTCATTATCTAGAAACCTTCTACTAGGCAAGCCACAAACTGCTTAGGATGGTGAGATATGCAGCTGCTCAGCGAATCTAGATTTTATGTATATGTGCAGTTGGCAGATGCTGTGAAAACGCACACTATTTGCATTACTTGTCTCCCTCAGAAGCTAGGTCAGTGCTGTGATTCTGCAAACACCTCACTAAATGTGCCCTGACATATTTGGAATTGGTCAAAACCTTTAATTTTCACTACACGCAGATCAGATTACTGTGTTCAGTTCTGGGCCCCTCACAACAAGAAGGATGTTGAGGCTCTGGAGAGAGTCCAGAGAAGAACCACGAAGCTGGTGAAGGGGCTGGAGAACAGATCCTATGAGGAGCGGCTGAGAGAGCTGGGGGTGTTTATCCAAGAGAAGAGGAGGCTGAGGGGAGACCTCATTACTCTCTACAACTACCTGAGAGGAGGTTGTAGAGAGAAGGGAGCTGGGCTCTTCTCCAAAGTGACAGGGGCAGGACAAGAGGGAATGGCCTCAAGCTCAACCAGGGGAGATTTAGGCTAGAGATTAGGAGGAAGTTTTTCACACAGAGGGCCATTGGGCATTGGAATAGGCTGCCCAGGGAGGTGGTTGATTTACCTTTGCTGGAGGTGTTTAAGGCACAGGTAGATGAGGTGCTAAGGGACATGGTTTAGTGTTTGATAGGAATGGTTGGACTCGATGATCCGATGGGTCTCTTCCAACCTGGTGATTCTATGATTCTATGATTCTATGATTCTTGTGCAAAAGTTTTCTCTTTAAGAACACTCTGTACTTCTAGGAACAGGCATATCTGGGTGAGGACAAAGTGGGACAAGGCAGGAGTTGGGTAAGAAAGATTAGAGGCGGGAAGATTGTGTCCGGTTGTTTTTGGGAGATTTTCTGCAATGTTATTTTTCAACCAAGTTTTCATCAACCCTAGCAATAAAGTTCAGGTATATTTTCTGCAGAAATTCCACAGGCAAGGCACTGATAAGCTGCAGCGCAGATGCATCGGTCCATGCAAGCCATACACAGGTCTGAAGTGAGAATGGGCAGTGGCAGGTGAGCAAGTAACATGATTTTCCCCTTTGAAAGCACTTAGCAGCTCTTTTTCAAGTCTTAGGAATGCCACTTAACTAATGTGACATGAGTAAAGGAGACTATGGGATGTACTTCCAGCATAACAGCAGGGTTGGGCTATGTGGCTGGCACTGTGCATATCACTAATTTGTCCTGGTATGATGGTTCTGTCTAATATTTGGGACATCTTTCCACTACTATAAAATCCTAAAAAACATATTACTGATACCTGGCTTAAGCTAAACATCTTTGTTCTAAGTAGCTGCGCATTTCATATCAACATTACTTCTCCTAAGAGGTTAAGAGCTTGCATTGCAGTGTAAGCATCACTAAGACTGAAAGCAGTAATGAGGAGAAAAGAAATGCAATGTGTTCAACACAACACTTAGCTTGTAAAACTCTATATTTCCCTTTATCAACCTAAAGTAAAGCTATGCTATTCTATTTTGCCTTCATCACTGGGAAAACAGAGTGAATCTCCAAAGTGCATTAAGAGACAGGATGAGGTCACGTAAAGACTGATGCTAAATTGAAGAAAATTGAGAAATCTTTTCTTTAACAACAGTTTTCTCTTACATTTGAACCTGGTTTTCCCATGATGATTTTGAAAGCTTTGCCTCATGCTAAAACAATTAGCCTAATGCTTAGTAATGCATTTCAAATTAATGAAATTAAGCAGGTATACAATGGGTGTAACAACCATCACCTGTTGGAATGAGCTCTGGAGTTCTTTGGGTTGCTTTATGTCAAGGAGTTTTCTCATTGACTTCAATATGCCTTGAATACAGCTCTAAAATTTCCTACCTCACTAGATTTTGGATTTATATAATGACAAAACAAGAATGTTCCACTGAAATAAAGGGGCTACACTTGTAAAGGATCAAGGTAGACTCAGAAGTGGGATTACTGAAATTGTATTTTTGGCAATGCTAGTGCAAGACTGGAAAATCAGATTCCTATTGTGGTCATCCTGGAAAAGGATTTTCCTTTTGTTTGTTTTAGTAAATATTTTTAATAGAACAAAAGTGCTTTATAGGCAACATTCATATTACCAAAACCAATTGGATTTACAATTTCTTTTTATTACCACTAAAGGAACACTAATTCAAGCTTTGGGTGCAATGTAATGCCATGAA
The DNA here is from genome assembly GCA_033558105.1 of Coccyzus lansbergi. NCBI lineage: Eukaryota > Metazoa > Chordata > Aves > Cuculiformes > Coccyzidae > Coccyzus > Coccyzus lansbergi. The sequence goes on from JAUMJK010000059.1 coordinate 1,028,246, forward strand.
ACAACAATAATCTTATTTTTATAGCCCTACGCATATAAAATAGCTTAGGCTCTCTTCTATTACGTAGTGCCCAAATAACTTTATACTTGGTAAACTTAGCTGGCAGTCAGGATTTGTCTTTCTGTTGTCCTCGTGTTTCTGAACAGAAGTACTTTCCTTCAATATTAGGCCAATTTTTCAGGTTAAGCAAAGCCCCTACGTTTTCAATGTAATTACAGCCCAAAACTGTTAGAGGTTTACCCAGCTCTCTCAGATTCAATCACAATTTTCAAAACATAGCAGGTGAACTCACCCCAACATAGAACACTCGAGTGATATTTAGGTGTTAGCACAGTCCACTGCTTGGTGTTGCCTACACTCAATGCCCATCAACCTTGGTAGCATTTAAACCAGCCCTTTAAAGACCACAGTGTAAAAAGCCAGCTAAGTCTATTCAGCTATGAACCTTTGCTGGAATAAGTCACTAAATTAAGTTTTATGGTGAAATTATATTCTCATTATAAATAACCCCCTGCAGATACAACATTATTAGAAGAAACAATGACAAACTAGCAAATCACTAATCATAGAATCATAGAATAACCAGGTTGGAAGAGACCCATCGGATCATCGAGTCCAACCATTCCTATCAAACAGTAAACTATGTCCCTCAGCACCTCATCCACCCATCCCTTAAACACCTCCAGGGAAGGGGAATCAACAACCTCCCTGGGCAACCTATTCCAATGGCCAATGACCCTTTCTGGGAAAAACCTCCTCCTAATCTCTAGTCTAAATCTCCCCTGGTTGAGCTTGAGGCCATTCCCTCTCGTCCTGTCTCATGTCACTTGGGAGATGAGCCCAGCTCCCTCCTCTCCATAACCTCCTTTCAGGTAGCTATAGAGAGCAATGAGGTCTCCTCTCAGCCTCTTCTTCTCTAGGATAAACACCTCCAGCTCTCTCAGATGCTCCTCATAAGGCCTGTTCTCCAGCCCCTTCACCAGCTTCGTGGCTCTTCTCTGGACTCACTCCAGAGCCTCAACATCCTTCTTGTTGTGAGGGGCCCACAACTGAACACGGGATTCAAGGAGTGGCCTCACCAGTGCTGAGTCCAGAGGGAGAATAACCTCCCTGGACCTGCTGGTCACACCATTTCTGATCCAAGCCAGGATGCCATTGGCCTTCTTGGCCACCTGGGCACACTGCTGGTTCATGGTCAGTCAGCTGTTGACCACCAGCTCCAGGTCCCTCTCCTCCTGGCAGTTTTCCAGCCAGACTTCTCCCAGTCTGTAGCTCTGCTCAGGGTTGTTGTGCCCCAAGTGCAGGACCCGGCATTTGGCCTTTTTAAACCTCATCCCATTGGACTCTGCCCAGTGGTCCAGCCTGTTTAGGTCCCTTTGCAGAGCCTCCCTACCCTCCAGCAGATCCACACTTACACACAGCTTTGTGTCATCTGCAAACTTGCTAAGGGTACCCTCAATGCCCTCATCCAGGTCATTGATGAAGACTTTGAACAGGGCTGGATCCATCACTGAGCCCTGGGGAACCCCACTTGTAACTGGCCAATTATTAATTAATTAACTATTAATTAACTAATGCCAAGTTGAAGGCTGGATCACACATTGAGAGGACAGACCCTCCTATCTTATCCTAGAAGACAGGTGTTTAGAATTGAAAGTCACTGAAATTGACTGCACCCAGGGCTGGTTTTGCAGGGCTTATGAAATCCTGCCGGGGGAATCAATATACACATGGGTACAGCTTATGAACAGCTTCTGAATGGCCTTGGCTCACAGAGCCTCCTCTGTAGGACCAACACAAGTGTCACCTTCGCAGGAAGATTTTAGGATTCATCCAGAGTACATCCACTCTCTATTTTCCTCTGTGAAGCAGAGAATACTGTGCAGGTTTGACTGAATGATTAGAGCAGCATGAGGAACAAGACATAAGCAAATCAGAACGTGCTACTAAGGTCATATGGCAGGAAGGGGTCATCAGGGAAATTGTCACACTAAAGCTGTTGGTGGGCAGTTCAGAGCTTACTGTCCCTTTGCCACAGATCGTTAGACTTGATTGTGTCTTTACAGGTGATTTTACAACAGAGGAATACCACTGATGAGCAGGGAAGGGATTAAACGCAGGGCAGCTGATGAGAGCAGGACCTGATGAGGACAGTATTTCTACCAGTTCTTGTGTTTGACATGTTTCTTCAAATAGAATTACAGGAGTGAATTCTACTCTTTTGTAAGCTTTGTTTGATTGGTACAATTTGTATTTAACATCTGCCTTTGATTTCCTGGCTTTATAAAATTACTCCCACTGCTCCTATTATCTAGCCCGGGCACACCACTAAGTTAAAACTGGCAAGGTGGGAAGGGCACGATTGAGGCGAACAGCAGAAAGCCCTGACAAGTACAAGCTACCTAATCTTTAAACAAAGCAACTGATAATCTTTTATCCATGTTTACATGGATATTTTTCCATTAAGCATGATACAAAGTTTGTCTCAGAAAGCAAGAAGCGTGTGAGTGATGTGCTATTGCTTGATTTTTTCAGTGTGTGCTTGGAGGGAGTTGCTGGTAGACAAGGAGAGAATGTCATTGCTGAGAAATGGTTGGCTTTGTTTACAGCTGTGAAGTTTCCAAGCTGATAGATAACCTATACACAGAGCAAATGTGTTGTCCTGAAAACCTGAACTTTTTTGTTTCCCTTTAGAATGAATTTTCCTCCAGTCAGAAATGAACATATTCCATCACTGCAGAAGCCCCACAGTGCAAACTTCCCATAGCTAAAGCAGAGCCCCATAAAGTCACTGCTGTCTATCATTCCTCCCAAGGAAACAGTTTCCTTGTGGGTGTTAATAAAATTCACAACTCGAACACTTCCTCAAGTCGCAAAGGGGGTGTTATTGAATATAACTTATTCACTACAGTCTTCTGTTACAGTTCATCCTTAAAAATCACAAGGAAATTAGCATACGTCTCTGCTATGCTGATGTTAAACAGGCCTTGCACTCAAACAGGTTCTTAAGCATTAGTAAGCTACACATAAATGAGAAAATATTGTTTCTCATAAATGAGAAAAGATGAGCATCATCACTCTCCAGGACCTGTTGTAACACTGAGAACTTCAGCTCATGCTAGTTCCAGTTCTGAGCCTGTAACTAAAACCAGTGGCTGACGGGAAGAAAATGGAAATATTGTAGTTTAGGAAATGAAACAACAGCAAATTTCAACAGAAAGAGCAAGGAAGGTTTGGAGATGATTTTGAAGTGTTCCCCCTCCATCATATTTAACACATATCATAGAATCATAGAATCATAGAACAACCAGGTTGGAAGAGACCCATCAGATCATCGAGTCCAACCATTCCTATCAAACACTAAACCATGTCCATCAGCACCTCATCTACCTGTGCCTTAAACACCTCCAGGGAAGGTGAATCAACCACTTCCCTGGGCAGCCTGTTCCAATGCCCAATGACCCTTTCCAGGAAAAACTTCCTCCTAATCTCCAGCCTAAATCTCCCCTGGTGGAGCTTGAGACCATTCTCTCTCGTCCTGTCCCCTGGCACTTGGGAGAAGAGCCCAGCTCCCTCCTCTCCACAACCTCCTTTCAGGTAGTTGTAGAGAGTAATGAGGTCTCCTCTCAGCCTCCTCTTCTCTAGGCTAAACACCCTCAGCAATCTCAGCCACTCCTCATAGGGCCTGTTCTCCAGCCCCTTCACTAGCTTCGTGGCTCAATATCACAGCAATTCCTGATACTGATCCAAACACTAGCACAGCCTCCGAGGTTAAATACAAGACAGCAGCTGCAGGGGTTTTACGTGTTGGCCAGATGCCACTCCCTGCTACTGCACATCTGTGCACATCAGTGTTTCCACTGGAGTGACATCATCCAGGAAAACTCCTCTGGCCTTATGTCTAATTAAAATTTTAAAAGGATGTTATGGATATAATAAGCAGGAGGTGGTCCACTGTAGGTCATTTTCCACACAGCTTGTTCATGAATTTTCTAGGTTTTCCAAATGCTATGCAAAGTTCTTTGTTGTTTTTCTTGAGCTCATTTGCAATACGTAATAAATTATGCAATCCAAAAAGCTTAGGTATTGCCACACCATCATTTTATATGCCTACTAGGTCAGTGACCCAATTGTCCAAAATTCATAGAATCATAGAACAACCAGGTTGGAAGAGACCCACCGGATCGTCGAGTTCTTTAATCAGGTACAAAAAAAAATATAAAAAATCTAAATGTTGTTAGTTTAGAATGCATGTTGCATATACTTAGAGAGGAACATGCTAATTTACATGTCAGTTGGTGTGTCAGTCAGTCCAGGATTTTCTAATTATTAGTAAAATAAATATACCAAAAGATAAAGGAGCTTCTAAAATGTTAAATTTTCTACTTTTCATCTCCCTTCACTGATCAGAACACTGGTCTTGAGAGAGAAAAGAAGAATTTTAAGAAATGCTGTTTCTTTGTGCTTAATAACATTCTCTTTCTTTTTAGAAACAGGCTTTTGTGAAAAAAAAAAATAAAAAAAAATGAGGTATCAACCAATACACTTTGTTATTCCAGAAGGATTTCCATGGAAGGACTTATGCTTTGTGTTTCCTTGTACAGATTTCTCTCCAAGAAGGGCTGAGTTACTGATGCTCTACTAAAGTCCATTGTTTAAATATTCCGAGTGTTTCAGCGTGCCTTTTGATCACAAAAGGCATTTGGCCAGCCAACAGTAGTTTAACCAATTAATATGCACAAAGCAACAAATGTAACAGCAGGTACTTACTCTCAGCTGTAATTATACCTATTGTGATATAATACTGTTGGAATTCTGTGCCCTAAATGCAGACTTTGGGGATCTGGCAGGTCAGGTTCTCAGTGGAGAAGAAATTAGTGTCATGGAATATAGGAAATACTCTTAAAGCAGCTTGTGATCTTAGTCCTAAATGCAGTAATCTGGGAAGCAATTGTTCTAAATGAGAGTGGCTGCTCACAGCGTTTAGCAGCCTTGCTCAGTAGGGCTGGGATTGTGTCCAGGGCTTTGCTCTGTCTCAAACACCGGTTCTAGTTTGCGAGATGGAGATGACAAATTCCTGGGCGGCTCGCTAGTACTCCCTCCATACAATCCCCTCAAGCAAAAGCCATGAAATGTTTCTTCACAGGCTACACATCATTCGTATGCTATCAAAGGCAGCTGCAGAGAACTGCCTTGGGTGACTTCTGCTAAAATTAATATCCATTTCCTTTCTTTTCACACAGAAAGGATGGCCAGGTCAAAGGACTGAATAATCTTTACTCAGACTGAAGAACCATCTTTCTTAGCAGAAATTCTGGGACAAATTCTCTCTGTGAAAACATGAATTTCCATCTTGTCCTTATAACGTAAAGGATAAGGATGTACAATCCCTTCCTCACTGCCACTCCCTTAGGCTAATGCAGGTGGAAGGAGAGTTTTGAGTGGTTTGTGAAAAGAGAGAGGATGCAAGATTGAAAGAGGCAGCTCAGATGGGACAAAACAAAGGAATGAATAAAAGACAATGGATGTCATATATGAAGGTAGCATTTATACTGTATTTCTCTTAAAAGGGCTTCATAATACCCTGTGCTGCCTAAACATCTCAACAGGCTTTTGGTACCAGCCAGTTGTGCCATAGTTTAGGGGTTCACTTGAGAAAAAAAAAAAAAAAAACACCACTTCATTTCGTTTTCAGCCTTTTGAAATGGTCAACTTATTCCTATTGGTGGCATAACTAACAAAATGTAAAAATATAGACAGCATCAGTGCTAGCGCAGTTTTAATTCTGATTGATTGTTCCTTCCGAAGGGATTGATTCATTTTATGCCACCCTGATGCTCAACACTGCTCCACTTCCCTGGAAATGGAGGTGTGAAGGTCTAAATATCACCGATCAGAAATAAAGCAATTAGCAACTCCTACACAGGACTCTATTAATCTAACAGCTACAATATTCAAGCCCAAAGCAATTTCCTAAGATGATGTATCTCTATTTAAATCTAAAAAGGAAATAATAACTCTGTATCAATCGGGTGACTTGTAGGGGTGTGGTTATTATGAAATGCACATATTTATGGGGAGCACTCAGCTTTTATATAGCAAAATGCCCAAGGATATTGTTGTCTCATGATAATCACATCCCATGCTGAGTTTTATTGCTTATAATTCTCACTTTCTTATTAGGAAGACCATCTCCCATTAAGTTTTTTATATTATCGACTAGCATAGACAGTAACTGAACCTTATCTCCTTTATTCAAAGTAATTATTAGGAGACTTCAATCGTTGGTTTAGAAACCAATTATTTAGAAAAATCTCTCATTTTAGCACTTCTCCAAAAGGCCTGCTTTTTGTGATGTGCCTGCATTTTGTTTGCACAAAATGAACTCCCCAAATCCATCTGTCAAGTTTGTGTGCTATGCAAATACAGAAGTACATAGGAATGTGTCTGAAAACTGTTATTATAACCAAAACGTAACGGTTAAAGCTATACAAACAATTTTCAAAATGCTTTCTCATTGTGGCATGTCTTGGGGAACAAGGTTTGTTTTGTGCTTGTCCTAGTTCAACAGTTTATGTAGTAGAATCAAGTCATGAGGGAGAAGAAGTCCTGCCTTTCACATCATTCCCACGGAAGAGATGTGGATGGACTGTGACATCTCAGGATGTGGAAATGACAGACCAGGTGTCAAACGCAGCTCTGGTTACGTGACACAATAGTGCTGCTTTCCAGGCAAGCAGTATTACAGCTCAACACTCTAGGGAGGGAAGACTGTTTCATCCTCTGTTACTCTCTTGTATTTTCAGGCAGTCCTTGCTTATTAATTTTGGTCTGCAAATGGTTTTCTTGACCACGACATAGCTGACATGTTCATAGTTACGACTTTATATGAAAAAGGAAAAAAAAAACCATAATGAGGTTATGGAGGAGAAAGACCTTGAAGAGAAAGATCTGGGGGTGTTGGCTGACAGCCATCTGACCATGAGGCAGCAGTGGCCCAGGTGGTCAAGAAGGCCAATAGCACCTTGGCTTGGATCAGACACGGTGTGACCAGCAGGGCCAGGGAGGTTCTTCTCCCTCTGTACTCGGCACTGGTGAGACTGCTCCTTGAATCCTGTGTTCAGTTGTGGGCCCCTCAGCACAAGAAGGATGTTGAGGCTCTGCAGCGAGTACAGAGAAGAGCAACAAAACTGGTGAAGGGACTGGAGAACAGGCCCTATGAGGAACATCTGAGAGAGCTGGGGGTGTTTATCCTGTAGAAGAGGAGGCTGAGAAGAGACCTCATTTCTCTCTCCAACTTCCTGAAAGGAGATTGTGGAGAGGAGGGGGCTGGGCTCTTCTCCCAAGGGACAGGGGACAGGGCAAGAGGGAATGGCCTCAAGCTCCAGCAGCGGAGGTTCAGAATGGACATCAGGAAAAAAGTTTTCACAGAAAGGGTCACTGGGTACTGGAACAGGCTGCCTGGGGAGGTGGTTGATTCCCCTTCCCTGGAGGTGTATAAGGGACAGGTGGACGAGGTGCTGAGGGACATGGTTTAGTGTTTGATGGGAATGGTTGGACTCTATGATCCAGTGGGTCTCTTCCAACCTGGTGATTCTATGATTCTGTGATAATTAAGCACTGCCACAGGAGCCAAATGCTGCTGTTCAAAGCAGCCCTGGTCTGAATTCAGAGGCTGAAGCCAGAGGCCTCCTGTAATCCCTTCCAACCAGATTCTTCTTGTGATGCTGTGAAATGCCGATGAGGCACTGCAGAGTCACTCTAGAAGGGGAGTCGCAGCTCCAGGCACCACAGGGCTTTGGCTGTTAACTCTGCCTTCAGCGGTTTGCAGAAAGAGGATACAAACCAAAGAACTGATAACACTTATCCACCCCTAAAGCAAAAAAAAACTGATAAAGAATAAATAAATTAATAGTAAATCTCCAATGTTAGAGTCCTGAGAGATGCACTGTTTGAACTACACTCAGTTTTCTGGGAGCTGAAAGAATAAGAGCTTGTGATAAAACTGTAGGTTTTTAGTATGTTTATAGTTTGGTCATATGTAAAAAACAGTTCAGCGCCTGGGGCAAATGCCAACTGGTATTTTCTCAAATCCACCACCAAACAGGTTTCATCGCACAGGTTTGCAGGTACAACCTGTCCTTGAGAAGCCCTTTGAGGCACATGAGGGAGCATTGCTGCGCAAAGGCTTTATTCTAGCTGCAGTAATTCCAGTTTCTCTTAGACAGATGGGAGTAACACACAGACCTGATATTAGCTTTGGGAACTCACAGTGAGGAGTGATGGTGCCGCTGCCCTTTGTCACCTGGTCATGCTGCACCCTCGGCTCACACAGCTGCTCATCATATGCAGCAGACAAAATGAGAGTGAAAATAAGATCTTTTGCTGGTGATCTGCATTTAACTGACTATCTGAGTCAAGAATCTGTAACCAAATGCTTGAAGCAACTCCAAATCCTAGGTACAGGAAACTAGGAAACTCCAGGAAACTCCAAACCCTAGGTACAGGCTGACAGGCCTTGGGCCTGGGCAGGCGCACACTCTCCTGGGTAGAAAACTGGTTGGCTGGAGGGCCCAGAGAGTGGTAGTAAATGGTGTTAAATCCAGCTGGTGGCCAGTTACAAGTGGGGTTCCCCAGGGCTCAGTGCTGGGTCCAGCCCTGTTCAAGGCCTTCATCAATGACCCGGATGAAGGCATCAAGTGCTCCCTTAGCAAGTTTGCAGATGACACTAACCTGAGTGGAAGTTTCGATCTGCTGGAGGGTAGGGAGGCTCTGCAAAGGGACCTAAACAGGCTGGACCACTGGGCAGAGTCCAATGGGATGAGGTTTAACAAGGCCAGATGCCAGGTCCTGCACCTGGGGCACAACAACCCTGAGCAGAGCTACAGACTGGGAGAAGTCTGTCTAGAAAGCTGCCAGGAGGAGAGGGACCTGGGGGTGCTGGTCGACAGCCGACTGAACATGAGCCAGCAGTGTGCCCAGGTGGCCAAAAAGGCCAATGGCATCCTGGCTTCTATCAGAAATGGTGTGACCAGCAGGTCCAGGGAGGTGATTCTCCCTCTGAACTTGGTACTGGTGAGACTGCTCCTCGAATCTTGTATGCAGTTCTGGGCCCTTCAGCACAAGAAGGATGTTGAGGCTCTGGAGTGAGTCCAGAGAAGAGCAACGAGGCTGGTGAAGGGGTTGGAGAACAGACCTTATGAGGAACAGCTGAGAGAGCTGGGGGTGTTTAACCTAGAGAAGAGGAGGCTGAGAGGAGACCTTATTGCTCTCTACAACTACCTGAAAGGAGGTTGTAGAGAGGAGGGAGCTGGGCTCTTCTGCCAAGGGACAGGGGACAGGATAAGAGGGAATGGCCTCAAGCTCCGCCAGGGGAGATTTAGGCTAGACATTAGGAGGAAGTTTTTCATGGAAAGGGTCATTGGGCATTGGAATAGGCTGCCCAGGGAGGTGGTTGATTCACCTTTCCTGGAGGTGTTTAAGGGATGGATAGATGAGGTGCTGAGGGACATGGTTTAGTGTTTGATAGGAATGGTTGGACTCAATGATCCGATGGGTCTCTTCCAACCTGGTGATTCTATGATCCTATGGCCTCTGTTTTCAGATAAGAGTTGTTTAAAGAGACACACAGAACCAAGGTGGGGAGGGGGCTTTATTTAAAGTTTGCTTCTTTCAGGGTTTTAGTTACTCTAAACCAATTATGACAGCTCTGACTGGTGATGGGGACGTTGGCACCACAATTTACATGCTGCAGATCAGCCAGTCCATATCAGGGCACAATAAAAATTGAAGCAGAACTGTGTGAAGGAAATCTGCTCAGCTTACGCTCAACATTCACTTGTGGCAAATGTTCTTAACATCCTCTTTTTATCACGTGGGAAGTGAACAGGGAACAACTCAGAAAGCATCAGAGTTGTGACAAGACTGGCATTTCCATTTTTTCTAAAGATTTTATAATTTTGAAACTGTTTTCATGCCCATCAGGGAGCAAATCCTATCACTTCAAAATTCTCCATGAAAGAACATCCCAACCGTAACAAACCAAAATACTGACAGATCTTATTTTGACAAAAATCAAAATGCTTCATTTGGTTCCAACTGCACTTTAGTGTAGAATATAAAATAGAAAGACATTGGAAACAAAGACCTCATTCGAAAAGAGAAATAAAAACATTTTGTGAAAAAAATATTTGAGCTGGGCAAGTCAAAGAGAGTTTCATGAGCACATGACAATTCCCCAACTAAAATTTCAACACGTTTAACAATCTTTCAAAGCATTTAGATACAATAGAAATGCTCTTCCTGATTTTCCTTATGTCGAGCCTGAACCTCCCCTGGTGGAGCTTGAGACCATTCCATCTTGTTCTGTCCCCTGTCACTTGGGAGAAGAGCCCAACTCCCTCCTCTCTACAACCTCCTTTCAAGTAGTTATAGAGAGCAATGAGGTCTCCTCTCATCCTCCTCTTCTCCAGGCTAAACGCCCCCAGCTCTCTCAGCCATTCCTCCTAAGAAGAGACAATCCCATCACCGTCTCTTTCCATGTGACACACTGAAAAGTTCCCATTCCCCTGACTTTATTTGGCCTACCAGGAATATAAGATGCCTGAAAGCTTGAGTAACATCCTGACATAAAAATCTTTAAGAAAACCAGTGACTTTTTAATAAGATATGTAATTATTGAGTCCAGCTACTGCTTGAGTAACTATATGAGTAAAGAATGACTTCTTCCAACTGTTGTATTGTAATACAGAAATACTCTGGCAGGCTTTTATTTTGTCCTCTGTCCCTTGAAATGTGTTCATGTTGTTCTGAATGCCAAAAAATATATATTTGGCAAGGAATTTAGCAGGTCAGGTTTTAATCCAGTCTCCAGTGCAAATGGCAAAATGCTCCATTGAGCTCCAGGAGCTTACACGAGTAATCTGCTCACACCTCAGAGCTCCTAATTAGTGTGCAGGACCAGAATGCTGAGACTCTCAAACGTTAATAACAGTCACGTATTTGTATGAGAGTACAGTATGACCAGATCCATATTTCATGACCTCTGTGAGCAGAAGTCAAGGGAGGTTTAGAAAAGTGTGCTCACATGCAAAAGAGGGTCGAATTTTGTGGGTATTTCTAATGTGTCCCATCAAAGAACACAGCAAAAATAGTATTCAACTTAATAATTTTTCTTTACATTTAACACCCACACTGGAACAGTTTTTGTCTTATTTTAAGAAGAGTAATTTCTCGTTGACCTTAGATTTGTGAAAATGAGGTAGAATTAGGTACATTATGCCAAAATGGAACACCTGTTTAGTGATATAAACATATTTAAATTGCAACCTTTCCTTCTGATTGGTTTTTGTAGCAGCAACTACTGATTAGAAACAGAAATTGCAAACCATGACCTTCCCTGCCAGGAGCTAACATGTAATGCCATTAAATTCTGTTACTGAATCATCTCATTAAGGAAAAAAGGGTAGTTTTAAAAAATGAATTTTTGTAATTTTTGCCAATCAACCTGCCTCGCTCTGCTGCAAAGAAATCCCAAAAGCCAAACTTCTGTATTCACTACTTGCACTGCAGTCAACACATATAAAGAAATAAACCACATCAAAGTCATCTGTCATAATGAATTTTTTTTTTTCATCTAGACATATTTTGAATAAGGAGTGGGTTTTATTTTGTGCCACTGGTCTCTCCACTGAGTTGGAAAAGATCTTGTTCAGAACATAGGTGAGGTTGTTAGTCCAAATAGCATTAGATAAAAGAAAGTCTATTGTTATGTTGAGCATTTATTACAGTAAACATAAGCACAACTCTTCAAATTCTTAGATTTTTCCAAGAAATCCTTTGCTTGTGTTAAAGTTCAAACTTGGAGCAAGTGCAGTTTCAAAGAAATTCTATGTTTGGGGATTTTTTTGAAACTATAATCTTGTCACAATAGATTATCAAATTATCAAAGTAATAAAAGAATGAATTGGGGTTTAAACTTTTATGAAAAAGCCGTTATATTGTAGGATCAGACTTTTTAATAGACTGCAGGCATTAAACAGACCTTGTATTAGGCTCTGAAATTAATGGGTCACTGTATAACATTCTAGTCGTCATAGATTGATAAGATTAATGCTTGCTTATATAGCAAATTCAATGACTCATTTAATTTCATATGAATGTTTAAAGTTAAATTGCTTTTGGATTAAGTCTAAACTCATTATTCATTTTAATGTCTGAAAGAACTTTCATTTTTCTTGCGTTTTTCTTTCATTTTATTTAATCAAGTGCATCATCATTAAGGAAAGGCTATGAACTTACAGATAGCTGAGAAATAAGGAAGTTTATTAATTTCGTTTTAAAAAGATCTATTTGTTAAACTTTAATTCAATGACCATTTTAGGTTCAATAAGAAGTTAGGAAAAATAGTGACTGCAGCTTATTCACTTTTACTGTGCTGATATTAGAGGGAGAGGGTGGTTTTGGTCAATGCGTTTGCAGCATTCAGCCTTCTGACAATCTAGAAGGTAAATTTTGATGTTAAACACACTCTTGTACTCACTTTCTTCCACTTTTGGAAAGAGTGATCCTCCTTCACTGTAAGCAGCAAGGATTTGCAAACACTTGGCTCACAATGGATTTAAATGAACAGATTTCAGTCAACGCACATTGGTTTACACCAGGTCCAGCCCTGACTGCATCGCTCACTCCTGTCCTGGGGAACACCGACCTCAGAAAGGATTTTTCCTTAACACCGCATTAAACTTCAGAAATCCCAGCGTCAGGGAAAAACTATAACACACTTCCCAGTGGAAGAAGGTGCGTTAACTTACTTATCACCACAAACCATGCATCAGCTCCTGCTGCTGTTCCATGCGGAGCGCACTTTATTACCATACACGTTCGCTTTCATCGCAGAATTAGGCACTATGCACTAATTACGAGTTCCAGAATAAATATCTTTTTAAAAACACTCACACATCCTCTTATTATGTAAACCTTAATGCACTTGATGAGGAGCATGGCTAAGGGACCACAAAACCTCTCTCTGGGATTTACCTGGGACTGTCAGAGTTTAAGAGTGTTAGCTAATGAATTATTCAGAACGAATTAATAGCTGGAGAGAGTCCTTCTCCTGTCTGACACAACTTCATTTTCCTTAGATAAGGTTTCTCTGTGGAGTCAAGACACTGGCAAACAACTTTGTTTTCCCTTTCAATGTGTGTGTGCTCCGATTTGCACTACAGACAAAGAAAATGGGATTTCCTTGCAGAATAATAATAATTTCACGTAGCTGCAATGTAATTTAAGATTGGACCTCAGTACACTTTGCAGCAATGCCACCACTTCAGGTGATGACCACGATGACCGTGTTCAGAACCCGTGACAAATACAACCCAGCTGCTCTGGCTAACTGAGTGCTCTGTCCTTTAGGTGACACTGCTCGTTTTCCCAGAAAGGAAGCAGTTTTCCAGAAGGAGATGAGCCTATATTTTGAGTTACTTTTTTTCTGTTCAATGTATTTAAAAAGCATTTTTGAATGAGAAGATGTATTATATTTGCATCTTATTTGTCAGTTTCTTTCCCTGAAAAATATTTTATTCTGGAACTGAAGAATAATTTACCTGTCATAGGACTGCTGTCTTTTATTTGTTTATGCATTTGTTTAATTAACAGGAGGAGCTTACTTTTTGTTATAATTGGTGTGTCCAAAACCAGTGTCCTAGCATTCTACAGTTTGCAAATGGTGAATCTGAGTGCAAAGGAACCTGCACACTTAAGGAAATTGTGTCCTAGTTTGTGACTTACTGTAAAGACTCGAACGCTTCAGTACAATAGATTTTACAAAATTGAACTAGCGTTAATCATGTCGTAACAGAACAATTTCAACTCTGGTCTATGTCCTCTTGCTGGATGTTCCTTTGTACAAGAAAGCAGAAAGCAATCCCCCGCGTCTCTCGTATCCTGTCACTACAGGCAGACATTTCAAACTAGATAATGACTTTGACTCCATGCTGAGTCAGGGACAAATAAAATTAAGATTCTCCCCCCCACCTCCTTCACCTCAAATGCCAACCATGTGGAACACAGGTATGCAAGATCAGTGAGTTTTACAGTGTGATACTCCTTCTGCATCCCCTGAGAAGCCACCAGAGTTATTGCTGTGCTTTCCCTTCCATCTTACATGATGGGCAGTCAAACTGACCTGCCGTAAGTATAGGGTAATTTGTTGCTGCCTTTGGTTTATAGCAAATTACTACTGCCCTGAAGCAAAGGAGAAGCCAGGAGGGAATATGTCTCTGAGATGCATTTCCTTTGAGGCTATTCCAGGGGGGATGGCAGCTTGTGTGCTATCTTTTTTGATCAACAACTATCTTTGAAAATAAATCCACTCGAGAGTCCCAGGAGGTTTGATGCAGTCCCTCCATCACTCCTGACTCTTGAGAGATACCGCTGCAGCACATCCAATCCTCTCACTCCCCTCTCTCCTCCTGGGAAGACCAACCACAGCTGGGGTTAAAGCAGATGGTGAGATGGGAAAAGAACATGGACTACAGGCTGGAAGTAACAATAATGGCAATAGTAATGTAACGTGGCATCAGAAGTGACATGCAGGCTGAAAGAGCAGCGATGTAGAGATCAAAGCAGCAGGGAACTGTTCTTTGTACTATTAATATCTCCAATATTTTTAAAGTGGAGAAGAAGCGTAAAAGCAAACTGTATACTGTTTTCCCTCAGGCCACCACCATTAGAGGCACTTGATAAGCCTTGCAAGCTCCTACGGAAGGACAGGAGACCACTGGAGTATAGAACAGAACACGTACTACCTGAAAAGCTAACATGACAGATACAAGGCAAGGCAAGTATTCAATTTGGGCTATCATGAAAAGAAAGAAAAACAAGAAAATAATCTTCTGTGACAGTTCACGGAGGAAATGGCTCCGCTGTGTCTGGAGGCGAAGCCCGGAGCCAGGTGAGCACCTGCGTTCCGTGCCTGCACAGAGCTACGTGACACAGTCCCCAACAGGAGCAGCTGTGAGAAACAGAGATGTTCCCAAGATTTTTGTCACCTTTTTCCACCCTTTCCTCCCTAGTCTAGACGAATAACTCTTAAGGCATTTGTCTTTCTTGCCAGATGAGAAAGAAACAGCATCATTCCTCCTGCTTTACTGCCCACAACTGCTGGAGCAGAGAACCTGATGGGCAACCGGTGCTGTGTCCACCAGCTTCACTGTCCCGTGCTTGTCCCTAAGGCAGCAGTAGGTTTATTGTCCTCGGCCTGGAGTGCAGATCTTGCTAACTCATGCGGAAAAGAGCGTGTTGTTGCCTCTATAGGGAATCAATTGAACTTTTATAGAGTAAGTAATTTGCAAAAATGGATTAAGAGGGAACACGGATGTCTAAAAATGGTTCAGGGCAAAGAGTCAGGTCACTTGGCTTGTTTGACTCCTGCAGTTCTTGTTTCCCTCGTTCTTTTTTGCATATTTTCTGTCTTTTGCTCGTTGTCTCATAGAGCTATGCTGTAAGCTCTTGGAGCTGCAACTGCCTCTTCCAGAACTCAGCAGGGTCTCTTGGAGAGGAGGGGGTTGATCGTGGTTGTATCCATGGGTAACGTCACAGCACAAATCATAATAGCAGAAGCAGGATTATTGAGCAAAATATTTGTTAAAGAATACAGTGGCTATTGCAACATCAATGCACTGCCTGCTCGAGAGGGATTGGATATAAATGTACCCTTAGATGATAAGCCATTGAATTGGTTTAATACCTTTCCAACAAAATAATCCTCTGTTCAAAAATACCAGTGAAATGGAGCTTTTCCCATTAAAATTTTCTCTTAAACATTGCTCACTAAAATATCTTATTAAAAATTCAGCCAGTTTATCAAAATGGAATATTTATTTTGACACTAACATTTAATTTAAAATATTCTGTGTTTTTATTCAAATTATTTCATGGTAGTAGAAAATGTAACACTGTATCCCCATAAGAATATTGCAAACAGCTCATCTCTGTTACACTGATGAAGAAGTCAGCAAAGTCTCTGAGGATGCTTTTGTTCTTAGCAAATTCTCCCATCCTTTCTCATTTCTTTAACCAGACTGTGACACCAAAATAATAAAAAATAAAAAGAATGTTTTAAACCTAAACTTTTGAGTTGGAAATGTGCATCACTATTTGAAACTGCTTTTTAGAATTTTCCTTTTGTAGGGAAGTTATTTGTTCCATTTCTGAACAAAATTGAACTTCAAAATGTCCACGTTTCCCAAACAGAAATTCTATATTCTGTTCAGCTCTGTTTAAAAATTCAGCATGTTACGCAGCTCTCTCATTGCTCAGAACAGTGCTATTTAGACTTGTGCTATTTGTGGAATATTTGACAATTATTAACCAAATATCATTTCAGCCTAGCTTATAACTTCAGTTCAAATTCCACTTGATAGTGTTTATGTGCTAGCTGAAGTGTTTTTCATGTGCTACAATGACATCCTCAGATGTCTTGCGCTATCTTACAGTTTCCAAATGAGGCAGCTCGAACGGGACTCTTTTTAGTGGCAATTTCATGAAAATCATCTAAAGAAAAAGGTTATTTAGAAGTAAATGGAAGGGGGGAGAGCAAGAAAAGTAAATGAGCCAATACATTTCCAGCTAGGTTAAATATCAGATTAGAATTCAAAGAAGCAATAATGGTAGGCGACTGTTGTCAGATTCAAGTGACTGAAAAATGATTCTATAGATCCTATAGAAGCTGCCATGTTCTGTCATTTTGAAGGCTGAATGGGACAGATTCTCAGTGGACAGAAAACTTTAAAAGCCCTGCAAGATGGCAAATGGAAGTTGGAAATTTATATTAGATGAAGATCTGACTCATGTTGGGAGATCTGACTCATGTTGGGAGATTTAGGCTAGAGATTAGGACGAGGTTTTTCACAGAAAGGGTCATTGGGCATTGGAATAGGCTGCCCAGGGAGGTGGTTGATTTACCTTCCCTGGAGGTGTTTAAGGCATGGGTGGATGAGGTCCTGAGGGACTTGGTTTAGTGTTTGATAGGAATGGTTGGACTCGATGATCCAATGGGTCTCTTTCAACCTGGTTGTTCTACGATTCTATGATTCTATGTTACTTATTTGGTGTATATATTGTATGTGCAATATATAACAGATATACAAATGTTATATCACTGCTATGACCTTCCCTTGGTGCTAAAAGATGGTCCTTAAATTAAAAGATGATCCTTAAACTACCAAAAATCCTTATATTATTTTTTTTCACCTGAAGGGTATAGTTTGGAAATATTCCCTACACAAATAAAACCCACACTTGTAGGTTTGGCTGGAATTCTGTGTATATCTCTGCTTGTCTGAAGCAGGTAGACACACCCTGCCATACAGAATACTCTTTCTAGCTATTAAATGATCCCTACTTGCCTTTTTCTTCTGGCAGGCAGAGAGATTCTGGAGTTGCAGGATCATACCCGAGCAGCGGTTTGTAAAACTGTTTTATTACAAACAGCCAGCCTGCTGGTGGAACGACACTGGCTTCACATTTGCCTTCTCCCCTGCAGTCCTTTGACTTTTCGGAACAGATATGCAGATTTCCCCACTGGTCTCTGGCAAAATACATGAAGAATACTTTTTTACTTTACCTTCCCCCCCTCCTTTGTGATTTATGGAGTAGTAAGCACATTTTTAAACACTGCTTTGCAGACAGTGAGATCCAGCTCCACTCCGTGCAAGACAAATTGAAGCTCATTTATGAAAGTACATCTAAAAATGCCAAGGGAGTAGACTTATCAAAGAGATGACATCAAGTTGTCACTCATTCTTCGTACGTGTACCTGTGATTGAAAAAAAGTGTTTTCTTTAATATAACTTGATATTTGAAGAGAATATGACAAAAATGAAGTCCCATCCCTTCATCATTTACATTATGCCTTAGGGGTACAAAGTTGATCTAAGACATTTTGATTTATGCCTATTA
Source organism: Coccyzus lansbergi (assembly GCA_033558105.1). Taxonomy (NCBI): domain Eukaryota; kingdom Metazoa; phylum Chordata; class Aves; order Cuculiformes; family Coccyzidae; genus Coccyzus; species Coccyzus lansbergi. Next base: position 1,046,207 of record JAUMJK010000059.1, read on the forward strand.
GGGAAGCTGTACCCACAGATGATCAAACGGCTCATTCTGACTCATATGAAATAGTCAATAACACAGTTAGGGAGACCCATTAGGTAAAATTAAATTACAGCTATAAATGACATAAACCTGAGATATTTTATGATAAATATCATTTGATATACCAGCCTTTTTTAAGAGTTCATCCCATCCACCCTCCTTCTAAAGACAGGTCCTAAACCACAGGGTATGAAAAATGATGAACATAAAATGGAAGCTACCCTGCTTAGAGACTTACAGCTAACCTGTCAACCTGCTGTGCTTTCCCATTCGATGTTTCACAAGCTATATCATAAAAGGACAAGCACAATAAAAGCACCTTTTGTCTTTTATTTCAATCATATGTACCCTTTGCAAATCAAGCTGTAATAGAGATGTGTAGAAGGGAAAACAAAGCCATGTTCTGCCACCGGAATCGAGGGGAGCTCAATGGACCATTTACAAAAGCCAGTGAGTGGGCTTTTGTACGCAAGCAGAAAGCTTTGGATGAGACTGAGGGAAGAAAAGGATGTCAGTACACTGCAAGAAATCATAGAATCATAGAATCACCAGGTTGGAAGAGACCCACTGGATCATCGAGTCCAACCATTCCCACCAGTCTCTAAACCATGCCCCTCAGTACCTCATCCAAGTCTGCTTCCAATTAGAAAGAAAACCAAACACCAGTTCTCCCTCCCTCACAGCATGTAACTCTGTTTGCATTTAGAGAAATAAATACTCCAAAACCACTGCAGGTTATGGCAACTAACATGAAATGTCAAGGCAGACAAGAAACTCCCAGCCTTAATCTCTGTTTGGTTACCGGATTATGAAACCAAGGTGGATTTAGAATGTTGTGGGAGGTGGAATGGAGATTATTAGAAAAACACAGTTTCACCTGCTCCCATTTCAAATGAAACCCATGTTCAGAGCCAAGCTCCGTTAGCTATAAGCAACATTCAATACAAGTGCCTCAAATAGATGGAGCCTTCTCATACTTGATGTGCAGAAGATGGATGCAGCAGAAGATACAACTAACCATGTGCGATGAGCTCAGGAGCAAACATAGAGGATCAGGAGTCAGAAGTGCGCCCTGACGGGCACATCAGTCAGGAACAGAGCAACCCAGCTGCAATATCCCTAGTGTCTCTCTTTGGAATTATTAGGTTACCTTTACCGTGTAATAAAAGGTAAATAGACTGCAGACACTCTAAGCGAAGAAAAGATGGGATTAATACACTGTTTCAATTTGTTTCAGGAGCGAAGATGTGGAAATTATTTCCACATGGAGAAAATCCTTGTTAACTAATGACACGAGGGCAGAGAGCAAACATGAGAGTGGCAATTACGTTTGACCTGTACTCAGTCTAGTCTGATGAACTCTCTGGGAGACGTGCAATCCACATCCTTGGGCTGGGTGTAAGAAGCTTCCAGTAAAATAAAAACTTACAATTGTGCTAAATCCTATTACAGCCGGAGTTCGTGTTACCCTCACACTCTGTAGGAATTCACAGTAAATACAGATAAGGCTATTGTATAATCCTTCCTCCTGTGGACCTTTTCACTTCTCACAGCCTGTGTGAAGCTGGCTGAAGGACGGGCTGTGGTGCAGTGAGCCTGCTGCCTGTCATGCGGGAAAGGATCATTTCCAATACCACTGTCTTCCAGCAGTCGGTATTCTTCCATTAGCTCTCATGTCATTCTCAGGCTGCACCTTTCCTGGGCATAAAATCACCTGCTTGTCCTTGCATGAGTAGGAGAAGAGAAGTGATGGAAAGCAAGTGGGCAACTGACCTCTTGAGGGATACCCACATCAGACAGAGTAGTGACACAACTGCACTGAAGGGAGGGAGGGAGAACAGGAGTCGTGTGTAGGTATGGAGTGGAAAAAAGTGATCTGTGTGAGGGAGCTTATTGCCAGCATGGAGTGTCTTGGCAACGAAGCCGGTTTGCAACATGGGCAGGCATTTGGTACCCACCTGAAACAAGGTTCTCTATACAGGTCCCGATTCAGCAAGGGCTTTTGGTGAATGTCTATTGTAATCATTTAGAGTCCAGTGAAAATGGAGGACAAGGACCAGGGGTTGTTGGTTGACAGCCGACTGAACATGATCCAGCAGTGTGCCCAGGTGGCCAAGAAGGCCAATGGCATCATGGCTTGGATCAGAAATGGTGTGACCAGCAGGGCCAGGGAGGTTATTCTCTCTCTGTACTCAGCACTGGTGAGACTGCTCCTTGAATCCTGTGTTCAGTTCTGGACCCCTCAGCACAAGAAGGATGTCGAAGCTCTGGAGAGAGTCCAGAGAAGAGCCACAAAGCTGGTGAAGGGGCTGGAGAACAGGCCTTATGAGGAACGGCTGAGAGAGCTGGGGGTGTTTAGCCTGGAGAAGAGGAGGCTGAGAAGAGACTTCATTGCTCTCTACAACTACCTGGAAGGAGGTTGTGGAGAGGAAGGAGTTGGGCTCTTCTCCCAAGTGCCAGGGGACAGGACAAGAGGGAATGGTCTCAAGCTCCGCCAGGGGAGATTTAGGCTAGAGATAAGGAGGAAGTTTTTCACAGAAAGAGTCATTGGGCATTGGAATAGGCTGCCCAGGGAGGTGGTTGATTCACCTTCCCTGGAGGTGTTTAAGGGACGGGTGGATGAGGTGCTGAGGGACATGGTTTAATGTTAAATAGGAATGGTTGGACTCGATGATCTAGTGGGTCTCTTCCAACCTGGTTGTTCTATGATTCTATGAAAATGCTCGTCTGTTCAAGAGTAGACATCTGCTTAATTTCCTGAATGGATTGAGTCCTACAGAGCAAACCACACAGAGATGACAAGTGGTAGTTCAGGTGGGGATTATGCTATTTCAAGACAGATGTTTGTTAGCCACCAAATGCATTGGAGTCAATGGCACTAGAAAGGGGCTGAATTTGGCCCTGTCTCTACATTTATCCACCCTGCTGCATAATGTCTGTTCCTTTCCTTCATTTTTGCATTCCACTGTCTCACTTCACTACAAACTGTATGAGACAGAACCTCCTCGGGGAGCAGCTAGAGATTTGAAATTCACATCACTTTTACCCTTAAGCCTGTCAGATGATCAGATAGCCGAGAAAGTGCTAATAGCTTATGCTCTGGTGAAATATGTTTTTCTGTACACGATTACCTTTGTATTTTGTTCCCCTTATCCCTGATTGTCAGCATTTTAATTAAAAGTAGAGGTGTGAGAACATGGGAAAACCTGTCTGCAGAACAAGGTTGACTTTGATTTAAGTTACTCTACTAAGTTTGTAAATTTGGAACCCAATTTGCTGCTGCAATCACCTGTTTGGATTGGTACTGGAGAGTTTGATGCTAAGTGATTCAGCTTGCTTTGAGGTACCTCTATCTTCCCCTAATAGGAATAGGCATAGGTGGCCTGTAACCTCTGATGAAACTTTCCAAAGGTGCTTTAAGCTGCTGTTGATTCTCTGTCCCTGCTACAACACTTGGAAGGCTGTGGCATGTCCTCTCAGTTGTGCCTGCTGGTCGGATCCCTCACTACCAGTTTACCAGTGCTTAAAGGCTCTGTCTAATCTGCTTTGTTGCTGGATCTAAGAGCTTAATATCCACAACTTTTGTCTCCCAGGGATTATCATAGAATCATAGAACAACCAGGTTGGAAGAGACCCATCAGATCGAGTCCAACCATTCCTATCAAACCCTAAACCATGTCCCTCAGGACCTCATCCACCCGTCCCTTACACACCTCCAGGGAAGGTGAATCAACCACCTCCCTGGGCAGCCTGTTCCAATGCCCAATGACCCTCTGTGTGAAAAACTTCCTCCTAATCTCCAGCCTAAATCTCCCCTGGTGGAGCTTGAGGTCATTCCCTCTTGTCCTGTCCCCTGTCACTTGGGAGAAGAGCCCAGCTCCCCCCTCTCCACAACCTCCTTTCAGGTAGTTGTAGAGAGCAATGAGGTCTCCTTTCAGCCTCCTCTTCTCTACACACTTTGAGGACAAGCCAATAGGAAGCTAACTAATTTCTTAGCTGCTGTAGTTCACAGACTTCTGTAATTAAGTGTAAATGAATCCAATGGTGGGTAAGGATCACATTTACGTTCATTCAGCCCCCTCTGTCCTGGGGTTGTAACTTCCAGAGGAAACTCAAGGACAGGTGCAGATGGCAACCTCTCTGGTGAGCACAACTTGAACCTCTTCAGCTCATGGGACCCTTCACCAAAGGAAATGGTACTCCAACATGTGGGTGTGCTTGTCCCTCTGCTGCCGGGGAAAAAGCTGTGCCAGAAGGATTGGAAACACAACAAAAGGTAGGAACCTTCTGATCTGACACCACAATATTTGGTGGTTTATTTGCCAGCATTCATGGTCCCTTTCATAGGGCCTCATGCAACCCAGTTCAATGACAGAAGCCCTGGCTTTGGCAGGGTTGAGTTGTTCAAACCTATTTTTAAGCACAGTCAGGGTCCAGAATTAGATCTCCTGTGTGTTCCTGGGGAGGTCCAGCCAGCAGGAGCCACAGTTCTTTTTTGGATTCAGATGTATGTAGATCTCTCACTTCTGGAGAAGAATATTTTGCTCCTGAGTTACAGAAATGCTTTTTAAAAGTAACTAGTCTTTAGTGAGGTCTGTAGTACAGTAACTGTGAAAGGAAGAGAAAACCTTATGTTTCTTCTTGTTACACAGTACTTCGAATCATTATTATATTCTTCTTCTGTTTTTATGATCAGAAAATATCTTTTTGATACCAGAACAACAAATTAGCTCTCTGCCACAAGGAGAAAATGCACTATTTTATCATAAATCAGTGAGAAGATGAGGCTGAGGGGAGACCTCATTGCTCTCTTACAACTACCTGAAAGGAGGTTGTGGAGAGGAGGGAGCTGGGCTCTTCTCCCAAGTGACAGGGGACAGGACAAGAGGGAATGACCTCAAGCTCTGCCAGTGGAGTTTCAGGATGGATATTAGGAAAAAATTTTCACAGAAAGGGTTATTAGACACTGGCAGAGTCTGCCCAGGGAGGTGGTCGATTCACCTTTCCTGGAGGTGTTTAAGGTGCGCGTGGACAAGTTGCTGAGGGACATGGTTTAGTGTTTGATAGGAATGGTTGGACTTTTCCAACCTGGTTATTCTTTGATTCTATGATTACATAATTTTATTTTTAGATGGCAACATGCTGCAAAGCAGTCATGGCAGACCAGAGTCTGAGTGCTGAGGTGACACGGGGATTTGACAGAGGAAACTACAAGATGAAAGGAAGTGAACCAATCTGATAAAGATAAAGGATGATACAGCAAAAGTAGCACTGAGCATGAAGTAATAGCATTAGAACACAACAATATGATGTGATGAAAAAGAATTAGCCTGATACGGTTTGTGATGATGCCGCATAGGAAGAAGCATTACGATGATATAAGGTGGCGACAAAAGCCAATGTTGGATTACATCGAAAATAACACATAAATGGAGAAAGCAGAAAAATGCTGCTATGCATTGGGAAGAAGATTAAGCGTTCTGCTACTTAGATTTTAATGATCTCATTCTAATTCTGCGTAACTGAAGTCAGCAGCAGTGTTCATATGGACACTTACCAACGTAATTGAAGACAGTATTTTTATATAAATAATCATCAGAGACAGTGACGGCCAGCAGAAATTCATAGAATCATAGAATCACAGAACAACCAGGTTGGAAGAGAGCCATTGGATCATCGAGTCCAACCATTCCTATCAAACAATAAACCATGTCCCTCAGCACCTCATCTACCTGTCCCTTAAACACCTCCAGGGAAGGGGAATCAGTCACCTCCCTGAGCAGCCTGTTCCAATGTCCAATGACCCTTTCCGTGAAAAACTTCCTCCTAATCTCTAGCCTAAATGTCCCCTGGTGGAGCTTGAGGCCATTCCCTCTCGTCCTGTCCCCTGTCACTTGGGAGAAGAGCCCAGCTCCCTCCTCTCCACAACCTCCTTTCAGGTAGTTGTAGAGAGTAATGAGGTCTCCTCTCAGCCTCCTCTTCTCCAGGCTAAACACCCCCAGCTCTCTCAGCTGCTCCTCATAGGGTCTGTTCTCCAGCCCCTTCACCAGCCTCTTTGCTCTTCTCTGGACTCGCTGCAGAGCCTCAACATCCTTCTTGTGGCGAGTGGTCCAGAACTGAACACAGGATTCAAGGAGTGGTCTCACCAGTGCTGAGTACAGATGGAGAATAACCTCCCTGGATCTGCTGGTCACACCATTTCTGATCCAAACCAGGATGCCATTGGCCTTCTTGGCCACCTGGGCACACTGCTGGATTCCCTGCTCCCAGTACTGTATGGTGGTAAGATTGATGCAGGACTGGGATTTAAGATCATGAGGGAGAGCAACACTTGACCCCCACCTGCATGAACAAAGCCAAGATGTGCATGGCTGGCTGCTTTATTTCACTGCAATGTACCACACTGTTGGGTCCCTGAATAAAGTCCAGTATTTCCACTGGGCTTATGTATTGCCATATTTAAACCAAGGTACAATCACCGAAGTTTAGACAAACCTCAGTTTTGGATTGTCTGCGTGACTTCTAGTCGGCTGTGCTGTCTTTCCCTGGCAGGAAAGTAGGTTGCTAATATTCTTGGTTCATCTTTGCTCACAGAGGTAAAATTAGAGGCCTTGAGACTCCCGCTGGCAGAACAAGCTCTCAATTTCTCTTTGTCGAAATTCAATCTGATTTCTATCTTTTTCACTAAAAAGCTGTCAACAGAAAATAAGCAATTCCCATCAAAGAGTGATATTAGTTTCTGAAGTATATACATTCGGTTGGTAGATGAAGAAAAAACTCAAAGAAATTTAAATAGTTTCTTTATTTTAACTCTCATTTTCTGGGATATTGAGCAAAAATATTAATGCAAGGCATAACTACAACCCACCTGAAAGGAAATAATCAAAGGGAGAGAGGCTGATTCACTTTTAGATCACTAATAACTTATTTCCTTGCTATGGCCGTGGGTCTGATTTTCTTCTCCTTATGCTGGTGTTAACTCTGTGGGCCTGATGGAAGCAGGAAGACAGGACTTATTCGCAATGAAAAACACACAACTAAAACCAGAGGCTTTCTTTGCAGCATAGGACAGTGTGAGATGTGTAAGCAACCAATGGGATTGTATTGACATGCCAATAACACAACTCCACTTTCTGCATGTGCAATAGCAGGAGTCAAGCACAGAGAATGGATAAAGCTGATTTCACGTTTGTTTCGCCATTTGCAAGTCGCATTTCAAAAACTCATTTATGCTTTATCTATAAAAGAATAGATTACAATAATTTTTTTCCCCAACAATTTCAAATCTCAAGCATGCATGGTTTTTTTTTGCTGTAGATTTTACATTACACAGTTTCTCAAAGGAATTTCAAAAGTGGACAATTTGTAGCTTAGTTAAATCCACACTTTCTGTGCAATCTCCTTCACCTTTCTTAGATGTTTTCCTGAAAACTGAGCTTGTTCAGATTTGTATTCTATGGTCATTTAAGATTTTGCCTTTCTGTGCTATACAAATCTATTTATAGATCTTTTTCCCCCATGAGCACTGCTACAGGACCTACAATAAACAACTAAAGGAACTGCAAAATTCTGAGCTCTGATTTTAAGAGATGCTTATTTATTGTTTTCTCAGATATTTTTTTCCTCTATCATTTTTTTGTTCATTGTGGATTCTTCAACAGAACTTTAACCATAGTTCTTCCTTCCATAGCTTTCATTGCTTAGAATTATCTAGATACCCTAATTAACTTCAGTTTCATTGGATTTGTTTGCAATACTGAAGATGAAGGAAAGAGAATAGTAGCATTTCGGCTAAAGACAAAAGTACAGCTGCAGTAGAGAGCAAGAAATCCTTCAGAAAACTTGCAGTAAGCATCCCAGTGGCCCACAGAGAACTTCCCTGAACAGGCATGGCTCACACTACCTAGGAGTAGAACAACCTATATAGACTAAAATAGAATCATAGAATCATAGAACAACCAGGTTGGAAGAGACCCATTGGATCATCGAGTCCAACCATAATAAACTCAAAATAAACTCATAAACCCCCCGAAGAAGTGAATGAATGAAAGAAATGACTGAAAACTACTAAGGAAAATATCAAAACACAGCACTTTAGTGGATGAGAGGATCAGAAAAGGCAAGCACGTGACAAATTTCTAGCTTGCTCACGATAGACAACAGGAGTTGCTAAGATGCTTTAGTGCAGAACGTTGTCTAAGGGGAAACAAGGAAGAGAATACAGAGCGAGTAAAGATCTGGGTATTAAACTCAGTGTCTTGTCCCATGGGCTACATCTGATGCTTGTAATGCACTGGGGATATTTACTGCACAGCACTTAATGGCACTTAAAATCATGCTTTCTCCCCATGATGTGTTGGGGAAGTGCCCACTGTATAATCGAAAACCTGTAGGAGAAGCAGATTTATCCACAGTTGCTAATGGCTTTCCTTTGGCTTCCCTGAGATTCTTCCTCCGTCCAAATATATTGCTTTCTACCTGAAAAATATTTATCAGACTGGAAAGACACACTAGGAGACTTCTTCACAGGAGGGATTAAATGACCTCAAATCTTGCAACTTTCTGGGAAAAAAATGTAAATCTCAGTATTTTATTCTCGCTTTTTGCAAGTAAATCATTGAGAAAAGAAGATCTGAGGAAGCAAACAGAAATCATTGACATTCTTCTTAGAAAAATTTAAGGCTTTTCCTGATGAACATGTTATAAATATGCAGACAAACTGAATTTTTGATAGGAATGGTTGGACTTGATGATCCGATGGGTCTCTTCCACCCTGGTTGTTATATGATTCTATGAAATAAACATACAGAAAAAAAATTAAGTAAGGGTTTCAAGCAACAGGTCCTGTGTTGTGGTTCAAGACAAGAACATATGAGGTCTGAATTAATGCCTGTGTTCTGTCCTAGAATACATGTGTGGCTTTAAGCAAGTCCCTTAGAGCCAGATTGCAGAGACTTTTACATATCCAAGGAAATTGATAGCCATGTGAGCACTTTTTGTAGGAAATGGTCCTCATCATATGCTGGAAAATCTCACTTGGCATCACAGCAGCCATTTGACTCTTTAGGTTTCCAGCTGTCTGCAAAAAAAATCCATTCCTTAATCCCTCTTTACGTTACTAAAATAGGAAGAGCAGCATTCTAGTTTTTCTGTCTTGTGTATTTAATTTGCAGCTTAAAGCAGGGCTTCTCTCCCTAAATACAGCTGTGTCCTCCAGCCAGCTCCATAAACAGCAGCGAATAATCACCTGCCTACTCAAGCTATAGTCAAAATATTCCAGCATCCTGGGGCTGCAGAACAAGAACAGACGTCTCAGGAGAAGAGAATGAGCGATGCAGAAGAAGAAGCAGATGCCAGCAGGAAGCTGAAGCACAGAAAGGAATGAGCACGTGCACGTGTGTGTGTAAGGGTGGAGTGGTGGGAGGGGAAGTAAACCTCCTTATTTTTCAGCTTCAGAAGAATTTTGATTTAGGTTTGCACTAAAACCAGATCATACTGAGGAATATCCTGCAGAAAATCCATGCAAGGATGGGAACACCAGGCAGCAACTGTGCCTTCTACCACATATCTTGGTGGCTTTGCCAGGGGAGGTTTATGCTGTACATCAGGAAAATTTTTTTCACAAAAAAGGTCATTAGGCACTGGAACAGGCTGCCCAGGGAGGTGGTTGATTCACCTTCCCTGGAGGTGTTTAAGGGACAGGTGGGCCAAGTACTGAGGGACATGGTTTAGTGATTGATAGGAATGGTTGGACTCAATGATCCAATGGATCTTTTCCAATCTGGTGATTCTATGATTCTATGATCTTGCATATGTTTTGTACATATCTTTCTGTACCTCCTCATTGTGTGAACTACAGATGGGTTAGCATCATGAGGAGAAAGGAGGGCAGGACAGTCTTCTAGAGCATCAAGGTGGTGTGATCTGTGACGGCTGGATGGGCAGGGGCAGTCCCTTCGGCACCCACCAGCAGTCCGTCCCACACACAACACAGTACAGGAACACACCCTCCTGGGACTCTCCCCTGGGACAAACAAGCTTCCGAGTGCGTCACTGCCATAAGCAAACCTTGGGTCCAGACGACAGAAAACAGAACTTGAAGATAATGTCCTTACATCGACAGGACTGAAATTGTGTAGACAAGGCATAGAGAAGGAGTTAGAATCATAGAATCATAGAACAACCAGGTTGGAAGAGACCCATTGGATCCTCCAGTCCAACTGTTCCAATCAAACACTAAACCATGTCCCTCAGCACCTCGTCTACCCATCCCTTAAACACCTCCAGGGAAGGTGACTCAACCACCTCCTGGGGCAGCCTATTCCAATGCTTGATCACCCTCTGTGTGAAAAACTTCCTCCTAATCTCTAGCCTAAAACTACCCTGGTGGAATTTGAGGCCATTTCCTCTTATCCTGTCCCCTGTCCCTTGGCAGAAGAGCCCAGCTCTCTCCTTTCAGGGAGTTGTAGAGAGTAATGAAGTCTCCTCTCAGCCTCCTCTTCTCTAGGCTAGACACCCTCAGCTCTCTCAGCCGCTCCTCATAGGGCCTCTTCTCCAGTCCCTTCCCCAGCTTTGTGGCTCTTCTCCAGACTCGCTCCAGAGCCTCAACATCCTTCTTGTGCTGAGGGGCCCACAACTGAACACAGGATTCGAGGAGCGGCCTCACCAGTGCTGAGTCCAGAGGGAGAATAACCTCCCTGACACTGCTGGTCACACCATTTCTGATCCAAGCCAGGATGCCATTGGCATTCTTGGCCACCTGGGCACACTGCTGGCTCATGGTCAATTGGCTGTCAACCAACACCCTCAGGTCCCTCTCCTCCTGGCAGTTTTCCAGCCAGGTTTCTCCCAGTCTGTAACTCTGCATAGGGTTGTTGTGCCCCAAGTGCAGGACACGGCTTTTGGCTGTGTTAAACCTCATCCCATTGGACTCTACCCAGTTGCTGACTCTGCGGAGTTGTTACAGCAAACAATCTAAAAAATATGAACAAAACTCAGAAGAGAAAAGAGGGTCTAAATTTTACCCTAGTACCAAGCATTGGCAGTTGGGAAGGCTGAACAGCTGCACTTACACAAAACCTGAGCAGCTCTCAGTGTCTGAGAAATAAGATTTTTCCTTCCCCAGCTACACAAATCACTACACTGCATATTTTGTTCTGGGATTGTTTGTACTTGATTGCTGCAGCTGATCTCAATCCTTTGTAGTCTTATGGTGCCCAGGAATAAGAACCTTCTAATCCAGCTGTATTTCCCCCATGCTGGGTCTGGCATTTTCTTATTACAATGTCCAACCTGTTGAAGCTCCACTTTTGAATACAGATAGCTCCAGAGATGGGTTCAAAAGAATCCTTTTATAGCATCCTCATGAGTTTGATGAATATTATTCCAAGCTCGTAGCAACAAGGTGAGGCTGTTCAGAAGGAACAGACCGAGAACTGTAGCCTAGCCAGAAGCCCAGAGCTTATCCACATGATAAGGTGATGCACCATACCAGTTCCTGAGCCTTGAACTGGTGTAGTAAGAGCTGCTTCCGGTCCCACAGCCTCTCAGTAATATTACTCTGGGACTTCCAAACTGAGACAGCCTTGTGCGTGGGGTCACAGCAACTTGAGGCTTGCAATGGTCTTCTCCTGGCTACACTGACACATCTTGCCTTTTCAAGGTCAGTCAGGAACCTATGGCAGGAATTCCTCCCAGAAATAAAGCTTTTTGTTTCCCAGGAAAATCCTCGGGAAGCTGTAAAATTACACACAGATATAAAAGGTACTTCTATTCCCATGCAAATATTTACCATTTTCTTTCTGAATCCTCAATTCGCTCTGATACTCTACTGCAAATGACAATGAGTGCAAACTTTGTGCTGTCGTTTAACACAATCCAAGCTGCCTGGCTCTCGGCATTTAATCACATGCCCTCAGTCACTGCCATTTCTCTGGTCACTCTACTTTCAGATCTACACTCCATAGATGAGGGGATTGATCTGTTTTGTGGAATCAAACTCTATAACTCCGTTAAGAATTATAAAGCAGGTATGTGTTTATTCGCCAGTGGGTGCGAAGGGTTCATCCTCTTAGCTCACACACCAAACAGTCGAACAAGCAGAGAGATATAATGTGAAGACATGCCTATTCATAAGCACCTATTACATATTCATGACCTTCTCCACTCCTTATTATTATTATATTCGAGAAGCTTCTTCTATACTTTCACAGGTGCGATGTTGTGGTCTGAAGTCACCTTTGTCTTCCTCATGAGCTGTCCTGTGAATTCAAACTGTGCACAGGTGCAGTCTCACCCTGGTCGAGCTGCAATTGTTTTCTGCATTCCAGCTCCTCTCTTATCAAAATCCAAGGTATTCAAGGCCTTTGCTAGCAGACAGTGTGTATTTCAGTAAGCTAAGCTGTCTAAGTTTACCTAACATTTCTGCAGTTTTTCTAATGAACATTTATGCCCTCACATCAGATCACATGGACTTCTATCTGATGGATCAAAGACATTTTATTGAGCTTAGCTGTTTCTTTATAGAATCATTGAATCATAGAATCACCAGGTTGGAAAAGACCCATCGGATCATCGAGTCCAACCATTCCCATCAAACACTAACCCACGTCCCTCAGTACCTTGTCCACCCATCCCTTAAACCCCTCCAGGGAAGGCGAGTCAAGCCCTTCCCTGGGCAGCCTCTGCCAGTGCCCAATCACACTTTCTGTGAAGAATTTTTTCCTGAACCTCCCCGGTGGAGCTTGAGGTCATTCTCTCTCATCCTGTCCCCTGTCTGAACATACCTTCAAATTTTCAATAATCCATTTCAGCAGGACAGCTAGGAGTTGAAGAAACCCCTTTCATGCGAAGCAGAAGCAGCATTTTAGTGCCAGGCTCTGGCTGGACCCTGGTACCTACCAAGGTGCTCAAGTTTTCTCTTTGGTTGGGGCACAATACTGGGGTTACTCTCCAAAGAACTATTTTTGGTGTCCAAGAAACAGATACCAAGGGACATCCCCTTGAAAGGGACAGAGGAATTCACTGACAGTGTTCTCCTTCCCACTCCAAGTTTTTCTCACCCTGTAGGAGTCTATTCCCTGTGAGAACATATCCAACTGCCTTTGCCTGGAGTAGAAATGAGTTAAAAGTTGCTGGGTGGGAGAAGGTTGCGTTCTCCAAGCTGCCCAGAACCCCTGGGACCTTCCAGCCTTCATCAGCCCCACAATATATACCCTTTTTAGTTAATTAACTGGGTGCCCATGAGGGTATCTACAGTGTATTATTGGCTAAAGGGAACTGTCCATAAAGCTGCTACTAACGTATTATTGGCTAAAGTACTGTGCAGGCTAAGAAATCAAGTTACACTAAAATTAACTATGTTGATAGTTCTATTTAATTGTTTTTCTTTCAGCTGGTGCTTGGGTGGATGAGGTGCTGAGGGACATGATTTAGTGTTTGATGGGAATGGTTGGGCTCGATGACCTGATGGGTCTCTTCCAACCTGAGGATTCTGTGATTCTATGCAATAGCTTTATATACAAGCAAACTGTGATCTCTTGTATTCTTTCCAGCTGCTTATCAGAAGGCTGTCTTTTCTCCTCACCAAACTGGCCTTTGTTTATCTTTCAGTTCTCTGTTTCAAGGTCTTCTTCTCTGTAAAATGTTCTCACACATAGATATCTTTATTTTTGCGGATATAAAAATTTGAGGGTTTGTGGAAGTTAAGTAACAACTGTATCCAGTTAGCTCTTTTGATTAACTTAGAAATAACATACTTGGCTACTATCTAACAGAAAATAATGCAGAATTCTGCAGAACAGAAGCCTAATGGAAAAGTGGTGGCATATTAAATGAAGAGATAACGTCACTCGAAGCATATTACGTGTGCTGTTAAGAGCCGTGAATAGACTTTCTCAGAAAACTTTAGAAAGGATTGGCTGGTGAAAAATGTAATAGTGAAATATGCACATAAAGGATGCAATGTACTGAATCTATTTTTATTATTTTACCTCAAAACCCGTAATTCTTTACTTATTGATGATTATTTTTCAGGACTGTCTGGAAGTACATGTTGTCTAAAGAAGAAAACAACTATCTGTAGATTAATACAAGTCCCAGCTGCAGTGTTATTAACCAGGATGTGAATGAAAAGGAGTCCATTTTTACACTCCAGAGCGTACATGATGCAGCTGGCGTTGCAAAGTAAAACAAATCCCATTCAGCTTGTACTTGAGAAAACAGAACTGTTCCAAATGCTATCAGGGTTTGTGCTTTTAAAACACTTTCAGCAGCAACCACTGTCAGAGACTACTGGCAGCTTGAACGGTTCTCAAACTGGTACTGGGTCTTCTAGCCTTCTGTGATTTACAACTATATAGATTTTACTTAGGAGAGATGTAAGTCACTGGAGAAGTTTCTGTACTCAGATTTCAGTCTTGCTATGTGAACAGGCAGTTATTAGTGGCTGTTCGGGAACTGTTTAGGACTAATCCACTGGTGTAGAAAAAAATGGAACCCACGAATCGGCTATAGACTGCAACACTTCCTAGGTACAATCACTTTTATCACCAGTGTTCACTCTTGAAGGTATCAGTTCAGAAACAGGATTTATGCTGGCATTTTAGCCAGGATAGAACAAAAACTGATTGTGACCGAGAAACCAATACTTTTGGGAAGCAAAAAGCTCCATTTTCATCATTCTGTCCCCTATAACCCTTTTGTAAGAAAAGCAAAGTATTGCAGTGGGGAATTGTTTGGTGAGTGTAGAAATGATGGAAAACTCACACTTGCATAGACATCAGTGAGTAATTGTAGAGATCTGAGGTTGTGCATTCATGATCTCCCTGTGGTTTGCTTCCTGGGAGAGAAGATTCACTGACCCCTCGGTATAAAGAACGGCACTGCATGTTGGAGATGATGCTAAGTGCTTTGATCAGAATTCAGGAGAAAGTTTTTCACACAGAGGGTCATTGGGCATTGGAATAGGCTGCCCAGGGAGGTGGTTGATTCACCTTCCCTGGAGGTGTTTAAGGCACAGGTAGATGAGGTCCTGAGGGGCATGGTTTAGTGTTTGATGAGAATGGTTGGACTCGATGATCCGATGGGTCCCTTCCAACCTGGTTGTTTTATGATTCTATGATTCTAATTCCTGATGATTTTGACCTTATTAAACCAGAGAATCATAGAACCTGAAATCAGTAAGATTAAATTCAGTAAAGACAAACACGAAGGACTCTACTGAGGAAGGCAAAATAAACTTGTAATTACAAACCTAAGGAATAAGTGGCTCAGGCTGGAACAGGTTATGAACTTCTTCTGGCTGACTTAAGTAACATTTTGGGTTAAAAAAAGAAGACAAATTAAAATAAGGTACGTAGTTATGAGACACTCCTACAGAACATCAGTGAGATAATTATTGCACTTTATAGGCTGTGGGAATTCTCATCTAGAGCCCCTAGTCTTCACACTAGGACATGTACAGTCAAACTAGAAAGACCTCAGGGGACATCAACAAAAATTACTAGGATTCTAGAAAACTTTACTTACCATGAAAGTCTAAAATAATTGGATTTGTCTGAATCTGAAAGACAAGATGGAGAGGGTCATGGTAAATGTCTTCATAAATGAGGTTAGAAAGGAAATGGTGATTGGTTGCTTCCTGTCTAAACTGAACCTTAGACAAGAAGAAAAAGACTTGATTTGCAGTACAGAAAATGTAAGTCAGACATTAGGAGAACTATGGTAACTGTTAGGAGCAGTAAAGCATTGCATGAAGTTATCAAGACAGTCCAGAGAAGCCCCTTCACAGACAGTTTTTAAGAACTAAGGGCACGTTCATTAGTGATGGTCTAGATTTACCAGTTTTCCCGCTTGACTGGGAGGTAGAATGAGTCATATTAAATGACTTCCAGTTCTGAATTTGTACAGCTCTTTCACAGATCAGAATCCTGTGATATTTTAAAAAAACTAGAATACTTTGTAATAGACAGAATCACAGAATCAGACAATACCAGGTTGGAAGGGGTCTCAGGTATCATCTGATCTAACCGTTTGGGTAATATATAGTTTAAATAAGATGGTCCAGAACCCCGTCAAGCTGAGCCGTAAAAGCGCCCATTGTGGAGAAATCTATCACTTCCCTGGGGAGATTATTCCAAAGTTTAATGTTCTCACAGTGAAAAATTTTCTTCTGGAATCCATTCGGAATGCTAATGTTTATGCTAACATTATAAAGAAACCCCATTGACAGGATCAGCACCACTGGATTATTTAGCTACAGTCTGTCCCTTTTGCCAACCTATACACTATTTTTATGTGTTTCTGTCAAATTCTCTTTATACCCCTTCTAATGATAAATCCATAGAAGACATTGGCATAACCACTGAAGTAAAACTGATGTAAGTGAAATAGACCCCTGAGGTCCCCTCTACTGAAACAGGCACTGTAGGTACTTATTGTAAACTCACAAACCTCTTAATCTTACCTTGAAAAGTAAGCTGAGCTTTCTGTTAAGGTGTGAACAGCTTAGAAATAGTGTTGCTGATCAGTAACAAGTGCAAGATGTAATCCAATTGTCTACAAGCAGAATGGGAGGTAGCAGAGCATGTTTCTTAATCTCGGCTATCAAAAATATTACAGACTGTGAATAGAAGGTGTAGAAAAGGCTAGTAAGTATCAGCCTTCCCTTTCCTTCGCCTTCTTCTGATTCCATCTTCTGCCTCATTTATTTTAATGATTCTGTTGTACTTCACAGTACATCTTTGTGTGAAGAAGCCCCAAAATGCAATTACATCTCCACTGCAGCTGATGACGATGCTCCAACCAACTTCCCAAGGCTTCACTACCAATCTATGTTTGTGGATGCAGGCTGAAAATTTGCATTTTCTGACCATGTGTTGATCTAAATATATTAGATTGTTTGCCTGGATAAAGAAAAATCAACCCTCTAACAACACTTACGTCAAGAGTATATTGTACAATTTATTTTAGGTTCCTGCCTACATTAAAGGGCACAACAAAAGCAGTTCCCTTTGATGAGGACAAGGTGCCCCTGACTGGCATGGCACACTGATCCTTTTCTTTCAGCAGCACTGCTAAGATATGCTACCATTTCATTTATCATTAAGCCTCAGAAAAGCCAATGGAGATGCTAAATACAAGTGTTATAGCAAATCCTTAAATTCATTTACATACCAGGAGAACAGGGAAAAAAGATGCAACAACTTCCTAACCAGGAGTTAACAAGGTCAAGCCTTTGTGAACAGTCCCTCCCCAAAATGAAGAGGATGATTCTCAACGTTTTTATATCTGTCTGGTATGACCCAAACTAGCTCTCTGCATCTTAGAGATTATTGATGAGATAAACACAAGTGAGGAAATACAACACAGTGATTCTAATTGTCTTTGAAGTCTGTTGTAAATAGAACAGATGAATAGAAGATGGATGTTCTGGGCTCCTCAGCTCCAGAAAAACAAGGAACCATGGGAGAGAATCATAGAATCATACAATCATAGAATCATAGAACAACCAGGTTGGAAGAGACCCATTGGATCAGCGAGTCCAACCATTCCTATCAAACACTAAACCATGTTCCTCAGCACCTCATCTACCCGTGCCTTAAACACCTCCAGGGAAGGTGAATCAACTACCTCCCTGGGCAGCCTATTCCAACGCCCAATGACCTTCTGTGTGAAAAACTTCCTCCTAATCTCTAGCCTAAATCTCCCCTGGCGGAGAGAGCCCTGAGGTAGCCACAGATATGATGAGGGGAGTGGAGCATCTCTCTGACAGGGGGAGGTTGAGAGACCTGGGTCTGTTCAGCCTGGGAAAGACTGAGAGGGGACCTTATCAACACTGATCAAAATCTAAAGGGTGGGAGTCAGGAGGATGGGGCCAGACTCTTCTCAGCAGTGGCAGGGGGCAAATGGGCACAAATGGGAACACAGGATGTTGCACCTGAACATGAGAGAAACAGAATTCTGTTGGAATGCTGAGGGACTTTCTCTTGGAAAACGGCCATGTGAACAATCCAGTCTGTGAGCCGATGCACTGAGGAGTAGCAGAGCAAGGACAGCTGAGAAGCAAGACCCCTGGGAAGATTAAGGAAGTACCAGTCTGGATACCTCCCCGATGTGATAAGAGAAACTCTGTATTCGCGTATACGTGGCATACGTGTGAAACTGTACTAACAAGCAATTATTCTTGTTGAAGATACTAACCAATCAGGCAACTAGTGTATTAGCGCGGACACATGATATTAATCAATACTAGAGAAAAGATTTACATACTGGTCGAGTGTACTATTGCCTTTTCTATAAAATCTTCTGATGCTCTGTAATAAAGGATTCATCCGCTGACTATTTTAGTCTCTGTGTTTGTCTTCTGATCTCCCGCCAGCAGGTTTCCTGTGAGGGTGTCCGAGCACTGGAGCGTCCTTCTGTGGTGATATCCAAACCCACCTGGACCCGTTCCTGTGCAACCTGCTCGAGCTGACCCTGCTTTAGCAGAGAGGTTGGACTGAGTGAGCTCCAGAGAGCCCATCCAACCCCACCGTGCTGTGATTCTGTGATGCTACCAATTATGTTTTCTATATTGGAAAGGATTTTTAACCCAGAATATATGGAGACCAACAAAACATAAGTTCATTAGAAATAGGTGGCTATATTTTCCAGTAATGTAGATCCAGGGTACTCTCCGATATATCTACTGAAATGTCCACAGTTTTCAAAGGAAAACAAAACAAATCCTCTCTGAATATGACAGGTATTAATATTAATTTGCAATGTTACTACTTGAGAAAAAATATCTGCTTCATAGTCTCTGTGACCTTTCCTTCCTAACATCAGGATTCTTGATAAAGTCTAAATACTGGCTGCTACACATAAATACTGTGATATTTCTTCACTGTTATGATAGACGGTTTCCCAATTGAGCATCCAGAGGTGAACAGGTTGGTAAATGTTTCATGCAAAACATTATGTCTAGAAATTGTAAGAACGCCACAGGATATCTGAAAGAAAGAATAAAGTCTAAATGCTGTATTGTCTTGATTTCTTTCTTCCTTTACAAAAACTCAAACCCTGGTATCAAGAACGAGTTATTTCCTGCAGACCTGCAAAATATAAAATCATGAATATTTGAAAAACCTTCCTAATAAAAAAAAAAAGGAAACTATCACCATCATGGCAACTGCAATGCGAGGGAGGACAAGAGGAAATCTGCTGTGAAACCACATCTTCTTTGTGATAACCGGGGACAAAATTACTCAAATTGCAATGGATCTGGATAAAAAAAAGGAGGTAAACAAAGAGCTCGCGTGAATCTGAGAAGTCACAGACAAATGTGAGCACATCTTTTAATAACATCACACAGTCAAACAGCAGTAGCAGATTGAGAAGGGAGTGGAAAATCCTAGGAGAGGCCTTGTAAAAAATAATGTTGGAGCATCAGCTGCCAGGGTAGGTATTCAACATGCAAAAATGACTCCTGACTCACAGCAAGGCTGATTCATGCATATACCTCACAAAAAATACTTCTTGTATGGTGGCATTAGTATTAGAGAAGAGAGATGCAGGTACTCATATGAGAATATTCACAGAATCTGTGCTAACTCTGCCTTTATAGACTGAAACAGATAGAGCATCTTATTCAAAATACCGACTTGAGCAAAGTTCACCAACAGGGCATGGGGAAAAAATGAAAATACAAGAGAAAATATGCCAAAATTCTAAATGCGAAAGCAAATTCGCAAGGAGGAAATAAACAGAATGCGAAAGAAGACCTATTGATACTGCAGAGGAAAAATATGATAATGGAAAATACCCTGCATATGAGGTCATCAGCAATAATTGTAGCGAGAGAAAACATCATGTCAAAGGTTGCAGGCGAAAAAAACAAAGTACAAAGGCATCATATCAAGGAAGCAGACAGTGACTCGGCGTGAGATTTTGCATGTCCAACATTAATGCAGCATGAAAATAAATAAATGGTTTATAAAGCTCAGGGTAGCATAAGATTCAAGGGCAGGCACAGAAACAATGAGAAAACTGAATAGCAATGAGAAAGTAGAGCATCAGAGCCTCTGCTGGCCTGCAAAGGCTCACTTTTACTCAGCCTTAAATAAGGAAAAAAAGCCCAACACGAAGGCAAAATTGCACTAACCTGGACCAAATGAATATGTCAGTGGTGCACAGCGACAATGCTACTACGATAAAGCAAATTATAATCAGAATTTGAAAGTAAAGTACATAGACCAAAGTACAGACTCTTCCAATACACGAGAGAAAGCTAACAATGGAAGCAAATGAACTCAGAAACCTAGAGAAACTATCAATAAAATACAAGAATGAGCAAAACACAAATAACTCGGAGCAGGCAATTCTCTCTGGTATCCCTACAGCCAAGCTGTATTTGAAAACCTGGGATGGCTTCCAAGGATGATACACCTGGAAATAAATAAAACAACTCAGCCAGTACAACACCTGTCTTGCAGAACATTGGTTGCATTACAACAAAAAACTCAAACAAAATAGTGGGACCAATGGAGAAAATGAAGGAAAAATCCCAACAAGCTCATAGCTGTTAAACAAACACCGAGGCAGTCATTGAGAACACCAGGCAAGCTGCAAATCTGCAAAGGTCCAAGCAGTTTAAACCAAGTACCAAGCTGGAATTATTATCATATTCTTACCTCTGCAGAAATCTGCTTGATTTAATGAAACTACTACACTTTAAAGACAGACATTATCTGGAGTAGGAGAACAGTAATCTCTCCGCATGCCATGAGAGACACGGCTTCCCTGTGGCAAGTAACAAGAGACTATCAGTTCTTGATAGTAATCTGCTGTATGGAAGAAAGACTTCAGGATGGAGTAGACAGCACTCCACAGGCAGTACTATGACCTGAGCATTTGTAAGAATACGTCAAGAACGAGTGAAGAAAATAAACATGGAGCTAAATAAGACGAGACAAAATTCTAAGAAAATAGAGTGTAATTCATAGCTTTGCAAGAGCTATAAATCCTTCCCTAAAGAAAGAACCAGAATTGATGGACCATGCTAAAGAAATCAGGTCAGTTTGAAGACTATTGAGATTCATTTGCATAACTCTTATGCAAAACATTCTTTCCACTGCCTCACCTGTTTGTCTTCAGGCCATTTTCTGGTCAGACATTCAGTAGAAATATGATTATTGTTCATTTTACATAGTATCAGCTTATTGAAAGACAAACTGCAGACACAGCAACAATATATGGAATCCCAGAAAAAGAAAGGCTGCGGTCGTTGTGTTTAATTAAGATCAGTATTTCCAACAGCTCAGTGGATCTGCTCAGTGGATAAATTCAACTGCATGCTAAGGAAGGAGAATCTTTGGAGTAGAAAACACTGTAACTGTCAGTGTCTTGAGCGTGTTTCTCCACTTCCCTCTCTGGGGTTTGGCTGCTCAAGGCCAACTTCAACACTGCAGCTGAGTGGCCCGGAAATATTACCTGGAAAGTCTTGGTCCACTTAGGAGCAGCTTTTAAGCTCAGTCTCTCGTCCTTGGTCATTGCCTGAGCTACTCTGCAACTATGACCATGGCCATTAATCCTGATCCAGACCTGCAGATGTACCTCCTGCCTGAAAGTCAGGCCTATCTCTTCTCTACAAGGCTGGTTGGGCAACCTGGACTCTTGCCTGAAGCAGGTCAGTGTCACTGTACCTGCTCTGGTTTCCTTGCTCAGGCACTGTGGGACTGTCCCCATGATCATGAGACCCCTGTCCCTGCCCACCCTGATATCACACTCTGCTCCCAGCTCACCTTCCCACATGGAGCAGCACCTGCCCTTGCTGCTTGCAGGCAACAGCCGCCAGGAGAAGGTTTTTATGACAACATAAAATCACTGAATCATAGAATGGTTTGTGTTGGAAGGGAACAAAAAAATCATTCAACTTGAACCCCCTGCCATGGGCAGGAACACCTTCCACTGGATCAGGCTTCCCAAGGCCCATCCAACCTGGCCTTGAACACCTCCAGGGATGGGGCAGCCACCACTGCTCTGGGCAATCTGGACCAAGGCCTCATCACTCTCACTGTGAATAAATTCCTCCTTATGTCTAGTCTAAATCAGCCCCTCTCCACTTTATACCCCTTGCCCTTTGTCCTATTGCTCCAAGCCTTTGTAAACAGTCTCTCCTCAGCTTTCTTGTAGCCCCCTCAGGTACTAGAAGGTTGCTATAATATCTCCTTGTTGCCTTCTCTTCTACCAGCACCCCCAAGTCCTTCTCCTCAGGGTAGCTCTCAGTCACATCATTTCCCATCCTGTACTGAAATTCGGGATTGCCCCAACTCAGGTGTAGGACCTTGCCCTTGGCCTTGTTGAACCTCATGAGGTTCTCATGGGCCCATTTCTCCATTGCTAAGGACTCTCCAAACCTCCACTTTATGCTAGTGAAATCTTGAGACTTGGGCTTAGAAATACACATGCCCAGAAAGGAATCAGTTTCTCTTTGGTTGCCCACTTATCCTGAGCAGAACAGCACTGCAAGATCACAAACGTAACAGGAACAGAAATCTCAGGAAGCACTGTCCAAGTCAATTACATGCTAGGTTTGAGGCAGGGCTTGGAAAGAATCCAGGAATCCATTACAAACAAAGATTTCCACGTGCTGTGATCCATCATCCTGTTCAATCTGCCAAGCATGGTCAGAGTAGCTCCACTTGCCACTCGACAGCATCAGAATGACTGTGAATATTTGGATGTATAAATTGCTTCAAATAAACAGGTAGAAAACCCACAATTCTGCTTTCATGCAGCCAAGTACAAAGCTCCTCACAGGAACAAAGTGATCTAGAACAAAATTTTATATCCAGAATGCTGGGCATGCTGGACTAAGATTAAAACCAATATTTGAGGTCTGGTGGGTGGATGTGATCATTACAAAAAACTGCAAGTCAAGCTACAGAAAGAAACAAATGACTCCTTTAGCACCAGGGCCCAGATGGAAACTGGAATGGGGTTTTCCTCACAACAAACCATATTTAAAATACCTCATTATTTTAGACAAGTCAGACTTCTGTGAAGTGACAGACATGATTGCCAGGACAGTCGCAGACTTAGCCGTACAGCGTGTCAGTAGTTTGATGGCAGAACTGGGTTTCCTTGCAGTGAGTTCCTGTTATTTTCCTGGAAATGAAAACAAAAACTCAACATATTATCAGCCCTTCCCTAATCAGCCAGTCAAAAGCCAAGCTGCCAAGCTGAACCAGTATTGGAATTTCAAATCTTCTAAGAGAGAGATGTGTTAAAACGTAAACAAGGGCCAGAATAACTTCTACTGAAGTGGCCAGATGGTCCCACACAAAGTCCAGTAAACAAACTGGTGTTGGGATGTACATGCATGATAACATCTGTAGCATCATTAGAGCTTCTGATAGGTGAAGAATAACACACTGAAAAAAGGAAAAGACAAGGTTACATTAAATTCTACTGTGACAAAATATGGACATCTAAAAGTAGAGTTTTGATATGTTTTGATCAAACTTATTTAATATTTGATTGAGTTTGATCAAACTTATTTGATCAAACTTATTTGATCAAACTCAATCCTTATTTAGACAGTGTTATAGTGGATTAACATCAACTTTTCCCAAGACACGGACAGAGTTACTCGACAGCAGCACAGGAACAGATGAGGGTGGAGTGCTCCTAAATTCTCTGAGAGAAAAGAAAGGGATATCTAACTCCAGAAGCTGATTCCTGGTTGTGAAACAGGTCCTTCCCCGCAGTTCCATGGCATGACTGGTAAATCCTTTGCTCACTCTCACACTCCATCTGGTGGGTGACTTGATGCAGGTGCCTACTGCCCTTTTGCAGCTTCCCTTGCCTTGGTCACATCTAAAAGGTTCCTAACTCTTGCTATATAGGCAGAGATGCACAAAGGTGCTTCACTTGGGAATCTGGGATTTCACTGTGGGAGTCAACCGCCCACAAGTCAGCTGTTTCACACAGAGTCCCTTGCTAGACTTGTTAGGAACATTTGCAGACTCCATACATTTGCAACCGCAGAGAGGTAGGAGTAAAGCACCTCAAAACGGAATAATTAAAGGAGGCACTGAAATGCACAAAGATGAAGATAAAGCCAACAGGGCTGTGAGAGATAATAGTTATCTGCAGTAATAAACATTAAGTGAGAACAATTCATGATTTGTGATAACATTTAATGTGAGGATATAAATCAGATGAAAAGAGTACAGTTGAAAGATGGAAAACACGGGCACGGCTAGACAGATAGAAAGAAAATATAAAGAGCCTTTTGTTATCTTCACCTTGTAATTGAGATAACGCTTGTCTTTAATGATACGCCCTTAGAGCGGCTCCTGCACTTCGCTGCAAGGCTGGAACAGACACAATGGATATACCTGATTCTTCATTTATGGATATACCTGATTAGCATAGATCTATAGTAGGCACAGCTAAGCCTGTTGCTTGCTGAGTCACACTGAGCCTCTGAACTTATTATGGTATCATAGAATCATAGAACAACCAGGTTGGAAGGGACCCATCGGATCTTCTAGTCCAACCATTCCTATCAAACACTAAACCATGTCCCTCAAGACCTCATCCACCCGTGCCTTAAACACCTCCAGGGAAGGGGAATCAAGCACCTCCCTGGGCAGCTTATTCCAATAACCAGTGACCCTCTGTGTGAAAATCTTCCTCCTAATCTCCAGCCTAAATCTCCCCTGGCACAGCTTGAGGCCATTTCCTCCCATCCTGTCCCCTGTCACTAGTGAGAATAGCCCAGCTCCCTCCTCTCTACAACCTCCCTTCAGGCAGTTGGAGAGAGTAATGAGGTCTCCTCTCAGCCTCCTCTTCTCCAGGCTAAACACCCCCAGCTCTCTCAGACACTCCTCATAGGGCCTATTCTCCAGCCCCTTCACCAGCCTCGTCGCTCTTCTCTGGACTCTCTCCAGAGCCTCAACATCCTTCTTGTGCTGAGGGGCCCAGAACTGAACACAGGATTCAAGGAGCAGCCTCACCAGTGCTGAGTACAGAGGGAGAATCACCTCCCTGGACCTGCTAGTCACACTGTTTCTGATACAAACAAGGATGCCATTGGCCTTCTTGGCCACCTGGGCACACTGCTGGCTCATGTTCAGTCGACTGTCGACCAACACCCCCAGGTCCCTCTGCTCCTGGCAGTTTTCCAGCCAGATTTCTCCCAGTCTGTAGCTCTGCATAGGGTTGTTGTGCCCCAAGTGTAGGATGCGGCATTTGGCCGTGTTAAACCTCATGCCGGTGGACTCTGCCCAGCTGTCCAGACTGTTTAGGTCCCTTTGCAGAGCCTCCCTACCCTCCACTAGATCGACACTTCCACACAGCTTCCACACAGCTTTGTGTCATCTGCAATGCCTGGCACTTTGAAACACTGAGCTCTAAATCTCTGCATCAGGTATGGATTCGAAACTTCTTAGGCAAACAATGCATTTCTTGATGTTGTCAAAGCCTGATGTGTGAAGCAACTCGTATTTTCAAGACTTAAGCTGCAGTTGCGCAGGTGCAATTACAAAAGTGAGCATGGAGCAGGGATGCCACATGCCAACGATGTTGGGCTTCTTGCCTGCAGAATGCCAGTGCGATTACAGGAGAGACTGCTGGAACAGAAGGCAGGTGGAAGGCAGAAGGCGGCGGTTTCATTTCTTCCTCAGAGGAATAACATTCAAAAGAAAAGAGA
Source organism: Coccyzus lansbergi (assembly GCA_033558105.1). Taxonomy (NCBI): domain Eukaryota; kingdom Metazoa; phylum Chordata; class Aves; order Cuculiformes; family Coccyzidae; genus Coccyzus; species Coccyzus lansbergi. The sequence continues at coordinate 1,071,933 of JAUMJK010000059.1, forward strand.
AGAAAGAAATTGAAAGAGATAATATACAGAATTTTAAAGAAGACAACATGTTCGTACTGGTTCCCTTGACGCCTGTGACATTGCTTCACATAACATTTTCTAAAACTGTAGAAGCTTCCTATAGATGAAACAATTACTAAGAGGAGGAAAACCAGACTGAAAACTTTAACCTGAGCTTAGTTATAAATATTTCATGGCCTTACTGAAAGGATATTTCAGGTGAGTCTCCATAGCAATCTGCTTTGTATCCGGTATCATTAAATAACTTCAAGTTAATGACTTGGTTAATGCAACAGGTATGAAATTTGGACTTAAAACCAAGGTGGAAAGACTACAGGTCTGCTGGAGGAATAACACTGGTAATATCAAACTGGAGCAATGCTTCAGAGCAAAGTGCAGTTGTTTAGGGATGAGAACAAACCTCTGCACATCAGCAGGAGAAAGAGGCATGCAAGACAGAGAACTGTTAGCAGGGCAAAGGTGCTGCAGAAAATCCAGGGGTGTTTACTCGATTGTAATCCAAACGCAAGTCAAAAATAACCTGCTGTTCTGAACAGTGTGCCAGAGGGGGAGGAGTACAGACTGCAAGGAATAAGAAGCACTCTCTCTGATTGTTTTAGCAGGACTCAGCCGTTAGCTGTGCAGTGCTGAGCACTGGATGGCAGTGTGGCAAGAACTACAGAGGCACGAGAATACAGAAGACCTGACTTTTCAGGAAAACAGCGTGAATTGAAGTACTTCAGTTTGAAGAGGAGAAGGCTGAGATGGAACACAGTACCAACCTCATATGTCACAGCCACCTGCGAGGAAGAACAAGAGAATGATGTGCAAAGTACACCTGTGAAAGATGAAATGAGTCGTGGGCTCAAATTGCATCAGGATGCTCAGGCTAGTCCTTAGAAAAGCTTTTGTGCGCTAGGGGCATTGAAACAATGATGAAATAAACTGCCACGGGAGAGACTAGTGCTTCCCCTTTTAGTGGTATATCAAACAGGATGGCCAACCATCTATCAGGAGCAACAAAGAAAGAGAGTGCAATAAGACGACTTCCCGAGTTCTTTCCAGTCCTTATTTTCTATTTCTTTACACTTCTCAGATACTCAGTGTCTGTGATTCTCAGAGCAAAAAGCTCTCCAGTATTCTCTTCTCCCAGTTAAGCCTCTCTCTTCATATTCAAAACTGCTGTGACGTTCCACGACACTGACTAAGTGCAAGGAGCTCATCATGAATATATATGGACAGGGAATTTTCACATGAGTAGCGTTTAAACATTAAAACTCCTTCTCAGAAGACTTAATAGTATCCCTACTAATACTGGTTCTTTTGAATCATAGAATCATAGAATCACCAGGCTGGAAGAGACCCACTGGATCATTGAGTCCAATCATTCCTATCCTGTGCATGAAGACAACACAGCACTTTTTTAACCTCCACCATTATTTATAAGGAAGAGTGGAACTTTAAAGGAAACAACTCAAAGCCAAACCAAGCAACCACTGTCCCTCCCCATGATGGCAATATTTTGCCTTCAGGGAACTTCACTGCTTCTTCCCCTACATACTTAAACCCAAAGGCAAAACTTAATTTCTCCTGAGAGTACTTTTTTATTGTCATTTTTACAGCAAGGTGTACCAGACAGTCATTGCTTTTAAAAAAACTCTCTCAAGCACCAATTTTTAAATCCTCATTGGTGAAGGACAAGAGGCAGGAAAAATACCTTAATATGGACAATGCTCTACAGGCCATAAAAACCCTAAACTTACATGCAAATGCAAAATTGGCATTCATTGAAAATCATTTTCCTGCCTTTAAATAATTTAATTGAGAATAAGACATTTTGGAGCCTCTTAGCTTTAGATCCTTAAATATTTGTTAAAATCTGATCACGTCTGATGCTAATGCTGTCAATATTCTCTGAGGCATGCAAAACTTAATGAGCTTTTTTTCCCATTCTTATTGGCCAAGGAAAACAAATTTTCTGTCTGTTCATAAACAAGTATTTATGTGTTACTTCACTGGGGTGGGTTCTTCTTTTCCATTAAATTTTCACATACCCTCCATGTATGCTTTCGACAATTCAGTTCTGATTAAGAAGTCGCAGAGTAGAAGCCTGTATCCTTTTCTACTTCAAGAGTTTTCTAAAGAGCACATGGAAGTTGAGGCCTTTGAAAATCCTTTTGAAAATCCTGTTTATTTGCTTTCTGGATAACAACCCTGAATTACAAAAATATCTGTATAGTCCTTTTTTCCACTGGAAAAATATGTTACTAATACTTTTTAATTTAGTGTCTCCAGCAAGCATTTAATTCAAAATTAGCAAGCCAGATACTGCTTTTTAATTAAATATAAGATGATTGTTAAAAGAGAACTTACTGAGCATTTAGAAGATAAATCTAATAGTCTTGTAATTAGCTCAAAATTACATAAGCAAGAAATGCCTAATCTCATTCTTAGTAGCACATGGACTTTGTAAGGAATTTCTCAATACTTAATTAACAGTTATCAAAATAGCCTACAGTAAGACAGGTTTCTATTAATTGTTAAAACAGTGATATTTAATAAGCTTGTTAAATGATTACACACTTGGGACAACAGACTCATTTAGTTTACACTGCAATTCCCTAATGTCTTTATCAATATATTAAACTGCCGGTTTGTCCGAAGCAACCAGCAATTAAACGTTATATGGGTTTTAAGTTTGTAGAAAGGCATCACCTTCAGTAGTAGCTGCTCAACTCCTCTTGCACAACCCCAGTCCATGTGCACTTGTGGAATTCCTGAGTATAACAAGTTAAGATTTACCTTTTGAGCAGTGACAAAATATTACCTTTCATTTTTGTTTGCAAACCTAAACTGTTCATCTCCTACAAGCAAGTTATCATCAAGAAGCTGGTGAAGGGGCTGGAGAACAGATCCTATGAGGAGTGGTTGAGAGAGCTGAGGGTGTTTAGCCTGGAGAAGAGGAGGCTGAGAGGAGACCTCATTACTCTCTACAACTACCTGAAAGGAGGTTGTAGAGAGGAGGGAGCTGGGCTCTTCTCCCAAGTGACAGGGGGCAGGACAAGAGGGAATGGCCTCAAGTTCCGCCAGGGGAGATTTAGGCTGGAGATTAGGAGGAAGATTTTCACACAGAGGGTCACTGGGCATTGGAATAGGCTGCCCAGGGAGGTGGTTGAGTCACCTTCCCTGGAGGTGTTTAAGGCGCAGGTAGATGAGTTCCTGAGGGACGTGGTTTAGTGTTTGATAGGAATGGTTGGACTTGATGATCCAATGGGTCTCTTCCAACCTGGTTGTTCTATGATTCTATGAAGAAGCAACCCTACTGGAAATCCTTTCCCTCTTGTGCCTTTCATGTCCCTTTCCTTCCTACTACAAAGAAAGTGGGAAGCTTAGTTTTTTTAGTATGAAGATATTTTAAGTTAGTTGAGAGAGGTTAAACTGGTATTCAGTTCTTGGAGAATGTTCTCCTTGGCTCAGACTATTACAATTCCTTCTAGGACAGCATTACCTAGAATGGTTCACCTCCTTGACTTGTAAGCAGCATAATGACAAGGCAAAACTTAATTTTCTAGCACTGCAAATGAAGCAATCAAGGTTGTCCCTATCACCAGTGGAAGAAAATGATGATATGACATGATATGTCATTAATGATGATATGTAGTCACAGGTTTCTGGACCAGAGGAAGAACAGCACAGTGTAAATCTCCAAGTTCCCAAGCTAAACTGTCTAAGTACCACCAAATGCTGTTACAGACAGAAAAAGATTTGCTAATGCAAGAAATAGTAGAATGAAACAGTGTTGGTATGAGGTTAAAACAATGAAAACAATCTCCCATTTTTTTAAAGTTCAAAAAGCATAAAAGCAGCAATCTTGTCACAAGTTTCTTAGAAGGAGCAGTGAAAGAGCACTCAGCTGTTTTGTCATGTACTCATGAAAAAGAAAGGATCTCTACAACCTCTCTTCATGAATAAAAGGAATCATGTCTATATAAAAGAGATTTGGGAGGAAAACAATTGACCTAGATAACCTTTTACAGTGCGGACTGGTTTCCAAATACATTTTCTTCAGAATGTCTTTCAGGACCCTAACAGTGAGAAATTACTTCAGCCCAAGTAACTCAGGAAAAGTACTTTTGTACTTGGTTTGACTTTTAGGAATGTTTTTGCTTGCTTGTTTGTTTACTAAAGAGCTGGTGTGCTGGAAAGAGGGCACCAGCCCAGGGCTTCTAGCCGTGGGAGTTTCAATAGATGAGAGGAGCTGGGTCTTGTCATTCTGCTGCTCACAATTCAAGGAGGGGGACTGTGCCAGGTAATGCTGTTCTAGAAGGAATTGTGAACTGCCTCAGCCAAGAACAGTCAGACATTACCCAGCACGCTCCATACATTACATCCATTACCCAGCACGCTCCATGCATTACAACCATTCAACAGTCGACTGAACATGAGCCAGCAGTGTGCCCAGGTGGCCAAGAAGGCCAATGGCATCCTGGCTTGGATCAAAAATGGTGTGACCAGCAGGTCCAGGGAGGTGATTCTCCCTCTGGACTCGGCACTGGTGAGGCTGCTCCTTGAATCCTGTGTTCAGTTGTGGGCCCCTCAGCACAAGAAGGATGTTGAGGCTCTGCAGCGAGTCCAGAGAAGAATATCAAAGCTGGTGAAGGGACTGGAGAACAGAACCTATGAGGAATGGCTGAGAGAGCTGGGGATGTTTAGCCTAGAGAAGAGGAGGCTGAGAGGAGACCTCATTACTCTCTACAAGTACCTGAAAGGAGTTTTTGGTGAAGAGGGAGCTGGCTTCTTCTCCCAAGTGACAGGGGACAGGACAAGAAGGAATAGTGTCAAGCTCCGCCAGGGGGGATTTAGGCTAGAGATTAGGAGGAAGTTTTTCCTGGAAAGGGTCATTGGGCATTGGAATAGGCTGCCCAGGGAAGTGGTTGATTCCCCTTCCCTGGAGGTGTTTAAGGCACAGGTAGATGAGGTCCTGAGGGACATGGTTTAGTGTTTGATAGGAATGGTTGGACTCAATGGTCTGGTGGGTCTCTTCCAACCTGGTTGTTCTATGATTCTATGACTATGCAGCACGGTCAGTTCTGAAGAGCTCAGACCTCAGTTGTTATTGTTAACTATATATTGATTGTCACTAATAATGTCTTTCTGGAGGGGAAATGAAAGAGCTTCTTCTGGTACAGCTCCCAAAGTGGAACAAATGTTTCAGGAATCAGTCCCTTCCTGACACCTAACGAAGCAGCAGGTAACCCCAAATTAACAACGGGTTACAAACGATCCAAGCTGGACGGATTCCATCTCTGACAGGACACCTTGCAAGTCAAATACAGAAGAGCGAAGAGATTGATAGGATCTTCAGTGTACATTGTTCGTCCCGGTCTGAATTATACATTTGGAAAAAGGTTCTTATTGTTTCATAGCACGACAAAGCTGGCTGTCCTGGCAATGCCCTGTAGATCAGAAATGACAATGCCTATTCAGATTGCATATTGATGTGTACACGTTGCTTTAAATGGCATTTAGTATTTCACAAGTAGCATGGGAGTCAGTGATGTGGTAATTCATTTAATTTGTTTAACCTATTTAATATACTGGAGACACTCTGCAAGCACTTGTCAGTCCATTAGCTGCTACAGTTCTAGGGGCTGTTTTGTCTACAGTGAAGCCCATTACTTCCCTAAAATGTTTGTTAAGATTGACCGTCTAATTCATTAAGCAAAAATAGCAATGATGCATTTCATTACTCATTGTCTGTGATAGATAGAAGTTGAGGTGTGATCAGGAATCGGTGAATGATAAGGGAAGGGTTCCCACGTTGTGCGAACAGCCCTGGCAGTGAACACACAGAAATGATCCCCTATAAATACTGCAAGAATAAAAAGAAATACATCATCATTATAGGCAGATGTCTTCTACAGGCAACTCTTTATGATCACAAAGAGAGAAATAAGTACATCCAGTACTACCTGTGCTAAGTGGAGTTGCAGTAGAGATAAAACGCGTGTTTGTGGATGGAAAAAAATGATAAGGAATAAAATGGAGCTTAAGTTTTTATTTCCTGCTTTTTGAAATTCGACATCAAGAACATTTTAGGCAGAAGTTTAAGTGTTTCATTTAACAATATTTTTTTGAATTAATTTTATAGGTTTTTAGGACAGTTTCAGCACTTTTAACAGTTTGTGTCAATAGGAGCGAGAGCTTTGTGAAATAGCTTCTGAAGTTTTGCCACAGAGGGGCAACTTCTGATAGAGAAAATTATATCTGAGTGGAAAGTATAGTTGCTGATGGAGGACATTTTACCTGCAGAGAAGTACAGATACTGCCAAAGCAGATTTTATCTGCCTGTTAACAGAAAAGATTTTACCTGGTAGTGAAATGCAACTCCTGACAGCGAAGATTCCACTCATCAGCATCTGAACTTCTGCGGCACATAAAACTTTTTCTGTCAGATACCGCACATATATTTTTTTTTCCATTGTAGGACAAAATCTAAGAAAAAAAATAGTTGCTGATGTGGCTTGTGTGCATTTGTGTGATGGGAAAGAGTTCATCAGTTCACTACCTGCTGGGGAAGAAAGTTTCCCCGGCTGAGAATCTGGCCCAGTTACGTGTTACGCATGCAAATGAAGCACTGTGTCTCGGAGCAGGAGCCAAAACAGTCATAAACTCCAGAGAAGTTACCTTATTATGCAAAATTTAATATCAACATTGTAATGACTTCATTTTTTAGAGCAGTCGTGTGGAAAAAGGGATGCTTAATTGTTATTGCCATAGGCTGGAGAACCAAGATGACTGGCACACAAAGAAAGAAATTAAAAGCTCCAAAGCAGCCATGGCTTAACATATCTGGATTTGTTTATTTTTCAGCCCGGGGTTACCTTCCTCAGCCAGGTACACCATTTGCTTCTCCTCGTTTTCTTGTGAGGTGACTGTATGAGCGAAGCCCTGTTTGTGCGAGCACAAAGACCCTTTGCATCCAATAATCCACTCGGAGAGCACGAATACTCACTGGGACAGAGGAGAACAAGCAGGCAGCCGGCACAGCAGTAAGTGATGAAATCTGAAGAAATGTCATGTTATTTGAGGTAGTGCTATCGATTGGTAATAAAGAGCTTTGTCTCTCTAAATACATACGCTGTGTTTGATTTCACGGGTTTCGGGCAGCTTTCTGCTTCCCTACAGCCACTGGGCAACTCGCTCCTCCGCTTTACTTTTAAGAAGAAAATGTACAACGGCAAAGGGAACCACAAATCTCTCAGACTGTGAAATATACATATAAAAGCTATTTCCTCCTATTCTAGATTTCAAATTCTTTTCACGTAGGCTATTGAAAGAGATGAAAATGGATAAATGTGTAGCCACCAATGGCGTCTGCCTCTCACTTCAGAGAGAGCTACCATTTCATTAAGTTTGAAGTTTTTGAAATAATACAATCATAATGAAAGAAAGGAAATAAAATTCTCAGAAAGTTCTCAAAGGAGTATTAAAAGATGAGATTTGAATAAGACTGATCAAATGTTGGAATGGAAGATGCAGATAGGTCATAAGCCTTTGCTTTTTTGATTGCCCATATTGTCTCGAAACTGTTCAGCAGAACAAAGAGTTTTGTGGATGAAAGACTGGTGTGAAGAAACATGAATGTCAACTTGAGTTCTGAAAGACAGTCTGCTAATGAAATATTCTAAAAGTCATTTTCAAGGTAGTGGAAAGTTCTCACTGATGTGCACCAATGCTTCTGATAAAAAGCATCAGATAGTTACGCAAGTATTGGCTTTTAGGCTTGTGAAAATAAAGCAATGCTTGCCTGAGTCCAAATGTTGTAGAAACATATTTCTTCTTTATACTTTCAGAGGAATAAACCCAATAATTAGGATGTTTGCTTAGATTCTTGTTTAGGCATACAAAACAATTCCAAAGGAGCTCATTTTCAACATAACAAAATAAGATAATATATAGTGCAAACTGAGTAGATTGAAAATAAAGACAGAGCCTAAATATGTTTTTTAGTTCAAGGAAGAAAAGAATATGCTGCTTGTTTGTGCAATAAGTATAATAAGTATAATTTGAGACAAACTTTAAATAATACATTTGGCTGCTCCTAGGAGCGCAGACTTCTGAATCTGACATTGTGTGATATGTAATAGCTTCTTCATAATATGAGTTCATAAGAGAGAAAGATCTAAAAGCAGTAAACACATTTCCAACAGTTCTAGGTGAGCAGATCTAATTAAATTTCGGAATGCAAAAGCCTCTGAAGTAATACTGCCAAATTCCATCTTCTTCAGGGATTTTTCTTGCACACTTGAACTGGCATCTAAAAAAATTGCTTTTTCTTTGATTTCTTGTAGGGCTAACTTTTAAGAGGACTGAAGTTCATCATGGGGAGGCCTAATTTACCTCGAGTACCCATTGCTTCATCTTGGAACCCTTTCTCACTGAACTAAGGAAACAAGACAGGGACAGGGGACAGGACAAGAGGGAATGGCCTCAAGCTCCGCCAGGAGAGATTTAGGCTGGAGATTAGGAGGAGGTTTTTCACACAAAGGGTCATTGGGCATTGGAACAGGTTGCCCAGGGAGGTGGTTGATTCACCTTCCCTGGAGGTGTTTAAGGGATGGATAGATGAGGTGCTGAGGGACATGGTTTAGTGTTTGATAGGAATAGTCGGACTCGATGGTCCAGTGGGTCCCTTCCAACCTGGTTGTTCTCTGATTCTATGATTCTATGATTCTAAGACTGTGAGTCTCCAACCCTGGCGTAAGTATGATCTGGCAGACAGGCAGACCAGATCCAGGGAAGCCACTGAATACCTGAAAGGAAATTCAAGGAATTTTTTTTGTTTCAGAACAAATTATGGAAGTAAGAAGCAGTGCTGGGGTCAGTTACCTAAACCCCTTAAGTGACTTGCAGGCACTTCCTAGTATTCATCCCAGGGAGAGCCAGTTGCCCCAGAGTTTGCATGACTGAAGCTCCTCTGCTCTCAGCTGTGCCCACTCCTGACTGCTTTTCAGAAGTGAGAAGAACGGAATCATCTGAGGCCCTGGAACCCATGGGCAGGTTCAGAATATCCAGAGCATAAACCAGCAGGAGGATGTATGCTGTAGCATTAAATTGCAAACATCACTTTTCTTGTCAAATACAAAGGAGATATTGTTCATACTCAGTCTAGTAATTAACATAAAGTGAGAAGGTTTCTGTCAGTGCCTGAATCCTACCTTTATCACCTTCCAGAATAGGCTAGTGACCAAGCTGAAGCTACTTAAAAACAGTGGATGGCCACCTTCACCCCATCTTGTTTAAGTGATTTCACAAGGGAGGAAAGATTTATGGTTGGACTCGATGATCCAATGGGTCTCTTCCAAATGGTTATTCTATGATTCTATGATTTCAGAGTTGTATATCAAGTTTAACCAGGTTGGAAAAGAGGTATGTTAAGCATGATTCCTAACAGGGGAAGACGAATCACACAGCGAGATGTGTAACCGATCCCATCATATAGAATCATAGAATCACCAGGTTGGAAAAGACCCACTGGATCATCGAGTCCAACCATTCCTATCAAACAATAAACCATGTCCCTCAGCACCTCGTCCACCCATTCCTCAAATACCTCCAGGGAAGGTGAATCAACTCCTCCCTGGGCAGCCTATGCCAGTGCCCAATGACCCTTTCTGTGAAGAATTTTTTCCTAATGTTCAGCCTGACCCTCCCCTGGTGGAGCTTGAGGCCTTTCCCTCTTGTCCTGTCCCCTGTCACTTGGGAGAAGAGCCCAGCTCCCTCCTCTCCACAACCTCCCCTCAGGTAGTTGTAGAGAGCAATGAGGTCTCCTCTCAGCCTCCTCTTCTCCAGGATAAACACCCCCAGCTCTCTCAGCTGCTCCTCATAGGGCCTGTTCTCCAGCCCCTTCACCAGCTTTGTCGCTCTTCTCTGGACTCTCTCCAGAGCCTCAACACCCTTCTTGTGGCGAGGGGCCCATATTGCAATGGCTAACAGCAAACAGCTGCCAAGTCGGTATAATTCTTCTCTTGGATCCCACGCCAAGGGACATGGGCATCAGGGAAAGCTGAGCTTCATGCAGGCAGCCTCATTCTAGCTATGCCAATGTTCCCAAAATTTGGCTTTAAGTCCGCAATCCACAGCCATTTCCTTTTATTTCTATTTGGAGAATGTCATAAATATATAATTTCTCTTCTCGTTTGAGTTACAGCATCATCTTTTATTCCTAGGGTCACTGTTTTCCATTAGATTATGGTAGGGCATAGGTTCTTTGTTCCCAAACACTTCAGGCAGGATTCACAAAGATAATACATACTGTACGCTAATGGAATAAAAAGTCTGTACTTGCTTTTAACACGTATCCCTTTGGAAACAGGAAATGACTGCCTGTTATTGGCTGCCCTCCCTTATGATTTTAAAGACGAACTGTAGGAAGGCTTTGCTGAATGGCCTTTGATTTTCTGTCAATGCGGTTTTGCCAGAATTTTAACCCAGGTCCCATAAGTAAAAGGCAAACATTAATCTGCTCAGTCAGTCAGTCCCTGGACAAACCTTCGAAACTGAAAAAATGTTTACAACAAAGATCTCATAACTCTTTGAATACATAAAAGAACGATAACAAAGGAAGTCGTTCTCTATTTAAATGTAGTTAAGATGCAACACCATTGTTCTGAATCTAGATGAACAAATAAAAACCAAAGAGAAGTCATAGTTTATATTTTAAAGTTGCTTAGCCTTTCTCTTAAAATCAGCCCTAAATGAAATGTTTAACTCGTTTTAAATGTGTGACACCATCCATCACAATTTTATACTTAGACACATAATAATGTATAATCTCAGTTTGCTGTCCACTTGTAAAAATGGGAATAGACTTCAAGAAATAAGCAATTTCCCAACAGAAAATTGGAAATTCTGCCAACCAATTCCAGGTGACCTGCCATCAATCAGAGTTAAATTCTCCCGAGCTATTGCTGAAGGGTATTGCCACACTGACGGGCTTCACCTGGTGACTAATGGTATATAACAAATACATCCAAGAGCCATAGAAATCCTAGGAATCTGTAATTGTCACTTAACTTCCAGCAAAGACCTACTCAGGCAATTCAGAAAGAAAGTGAGATTTCTATATAACCTCAAACCTACTCATTTTTATTATAATGTCTTTTTTTTTAAAAAAAAATAATCAGAAAGACTTGATGCCATGAAACTAAATTAAATCAGACTGCAAAACACTTATTTTTTGCAGAACTATTTAATGTGAATCTACTTCACCATATACACCGAATACATGCTGGTGTGACACTCCAAACCAGGACTTACATTCAATTTCTAGGAAAACTTTGTGTGATTAATAATTATGATTAGTGCTTGAAGAGTGCTGTTCCAGGGTGATAGTTTCCTTCTTTTGCCTTAGTGTACGTTTTGAAGTAGGTACTCAAGCGCTTTACTTACTGATCTAAAACCAGTCTAACTATGAACTGCTGTACAGCTGAGAGGCTACAAACAAGAAATCTTGACTGTGTTCAACCAGGACCAGAGAAGAATCATATAATCATAGAATCATAGAACAACCAGGTTGGAAGAGACCCATCGGATCATCGAGTCCTACCATTCCTATCAAAAGAAGAGAAAAATAATGATGGATTTGTTACATGGAATTTCCAAGATGGTGAAACAGGGTATTCACAGTTGTCGAAGACAGAATCTGTCAAGATTTAAAGCTCTTTGTGAAACAGAGAAGCTTTAATTTCCACTGAACTTATAGATTAAAAGATAAAATATTTTTAAAACCTATGGGAAGTATGACTAGGCCCAGTAGATTGGAAAGCTTCTTGAATCCCTACAGCTCTCTCCAAGTCACTCATCCCGTGTTTGAGGGCCCACGGCATTGTCAGTGAAGCCATACTCGGAGATCCAGTGCACCATCAGGTTTCTGTGGGGAGGGGGAAGAAAAGCGTGTTCATGAATATTAGCAGGACCTGCACTTAGAAAACCTGTAACAAGATGGGTAATTATGCACTAGGGGAGCATGAGATAGCAGTACCAGATTACATCTTTTTTTCCCCCCTAAATCATAGGATCATAGAATCATAGAACAACCAGTTTGGAAGTGACCCACTGGATCATTGAGTCCAACCATTCCTATCAAAGACTAAACCATGTCCCTCAGCACCTCGTCCACCCGTGCCTTAAACACCTCCAGGGAAGGTGAATCAACCACCTCCCTGGGTAACCTGTTCCAGTGCCCAATGACCCTTTCTATGAAAAAAATCTGCTTCATGCTGTGTGATGTTAGAATAATAACTGTGGGTTTGTAAGATGTATACTGCGACATTTTAAGTTATGGTGCAAAGTTGTATTACAGTTCTCCTGTCCATAGTGAACAAACCCAGGGCTCTTAAACCACCAGGATCACAGGGGATGAAATCTTCATTGTTACGTTTATATGGCAAAAATCCAGACATCTCAAACTGGGCCACTCCCCAAAATAACACAAATCAAAAACAATATAAAGGAGTTGACTATATTTGATATGCATTCATTTGTCCAAAAAGGTTGAAAACGATGAAGGCAAAGAATTAGATGTGAACAGAACAGAAACAGTCTTTAAATCCCCAATAATGCTCAAAATAAGAAGCTTCCTCATGGTGTTCACTCTCGCTCGGGCAAAATGTACACAGGAGAAAATATTTCTACGTAAGAAAGACATCTGGATTTTTGCCATATGAACGTAACAGTGGAGGTTTCATCCCCTGTGATCCTGGTGGTTTAGAAGCTCTGGCTTTGTTCATAACTCGTTATGTGCAGCTGTCTTATCCCTTAGAGGAGCCAACAGTGACAAGAGCTGAACCTTGGCTTTCCAGAATTACTGTTAAGAACAGAAATCTTCCCTCAAGCAGAGCAAGAACATTTTACTTTCAAATGATGTCACCTGACTCATTTAGTCAGGGTTTCCTTGCTGCTGAGCAGGTTAAATGCAAAAAAAAAAAAAAAAAAAAGTACATTTTCCAAAGTGGGGACAATTTCTCAATAAACAGGGAGCTTGCTATGATAGGCTGCAAAGTTATCATGCCTGCTCTTTTCTGTTCAAAACCACACATTTCGTGTTTGCATTCACGGGTCAGTGCCACTGAGGGCAGTACTATGAGTGGGTACTAGTTATGGATGCAGGACTGAAGCTGTGCAGAAGGCATCATTCCCAAAGTCATAGAATCATAGAATCATAGAACAACCAGGTTGGAAGAGACCCATCGGATCATCGAGTCCAACCATTACTATCAAACACTAAACCATGTCCCTCAAGACCTCATCCACCAGTGCCTTAAACACCTCCAGGGAAGGTGAATCAACCACCTCCCTGGGCAGCCTATTCCAATGCCCAGTGACCCTCTGTGTGAAAAACTTCCTCCTAATCTCTAGCCTAAATCTTCCCTGGCAGAGCTCGAGGCCATATCCTCCCGGCCTGTCCCCTGTCACCTGGGAGAACAGCCCAGCTCCCTCCTCTCCACAACCTCCTTTCAGGTAGCCGTAGAGAGTAATGAGGTCTCCTCTCAGCCTCCTCCTCTCTAGGCCGAACACCCACAGCTCTCTCAGCCGCTCCTCATAAGGCCTGTTCTCCAGCCCCTTCACCAGCTTTGTTGCTCTTCTCTGGACTCGCTCCAGAACCTCAACATCCTTCTTGTGGTGAGGAGCCCAGAACTGAGCACAGGAGATTCTCAGCATTTCATAAACCTCTGTGAATAATCAGATGCTCTTTGCAGCGTTTATTAACTTTCTCACTGCACCCCTCTGTCAGAGGTATTACTTAGAGCCATTTTACAGATTAAGTATGAAATGGAGAGGTGCTAAGTGGAAAAAGAATTAGTATCCAAGAGTGGGTTTTGGTGCCTTTGACGCACCGAGAAATGATCTGTCCCGTTCTCTCCAGAGTTTTCTGTGCTCTCTCTGAGCGCTTAACATCATTCCTAAAGAAATCGGCTTAGATTTTCAAAGTAGAGACTTAAAATAGCCTTAAATGCTTAATGGCAGATTGAAAGATTAAGGAATAAAAGCAGAAATATATTGAACAAAATAGCATCTAAGATATTAATTTAATTATCAGGTCTCCTCTAACGGTTCAGTAACTGATCTGTGGCAGCATCGACTTAATTTCTCCCTTCAAGTTCAGAACAGAGAAGCAGCAGATGATGTGATCGTCTATTATTCTCTAGATATATATCAATGAACACTGTATTGCTGCATTTCATAGAACAATGGTCCTTCAAGCTTAGTACCTTGTCTAAAGACATGTTTTCTGAGAGCATTGCCACTAATGGAACTCATTGAAAGACTTCAAAATGAACATAGATTAAAAATTAGATTTTTCTTGGCAATCACATTTCATGGGATAATTGCTCTTCTTAAAAATTTTAAAGACAATTTAAAAATTATTTCAGTTTGCTGAGTTAACTTTGATCTATCAGACAGAACCAAACCCTGCCAGGCAGCAGCCTTAAGTATTTTCAACCTTTTCAGTCACTCCCATGAGGTAAACTGGTAGTCACTGAGACAGTGCTGCTTCAAAGCCACTTTTTATCAAACCTGAACTTTGATTATCTGGATTACTTTAAATTAAATACAAGCATGTCATGGGTTGAGCTAAACCAGAATCAGTTCTCTAACTTATCAGTTACACTTTTTCTGGGAGGTTGCATTCTCTGAAGTTGACAGGTTTTCAGACAGGATCTGCTTCTAGAAGTCATAACACTGGATGTTGAGGCTCTGGAGCAAGTCCAGAGAAGAGCAACAAAGCTGGTGAAGGGGTTGGAGAATAGGCCCTATGAGGAGCGTCTGAGAGAGCTGGGAGTGTTTATCCTGGAGAAGAGGAGGCTGAGGGGAGACCTCATTACTCTCTACAGTTACCTGAAAGGAGGTTGTAGAGAGGAGGGAGCTGGGCTCTTCTGCCAAGTGAGAGGGGACAGGACAAGAGGGAATGACCTCAAGCTCCGCCAGGGGAGATTTAGGCTGGAGATTAGGAGGAAGTTCTTCACACAGAGAGTCATTGGGCATTGGAATAGGCTGCCCAGGGAGGTGGTTGATTCCCCTTCCCTGGAGGTATTTAAGGCACGGGTGAATGAGGTCTTGAGGGACTTGGTTTAATGTTTGATAGGAGTGGTTGGACTCGATGATCCGATGGGTCCCTTCCAACCTGATTGTTCTATGATTCTATGATTCTATGATTCTATGTTCTTACTAAGGTAATGGTACAAGGAGATGCAGAGAAGCCCCTGTTTATACTCATTCCTACAGAAGCCAAGGCCACTGTGAAGGTGCTTGGAATGAGAGGGCAAAAAGGGTGACACCTGTGGGGAGGAGGACAGAAGATCCAAAACTGACCAACAGCATTCCATGCCCTACAAGTCACACACTGTACCGAGCTGAGCGATCACAGGGGTTGAGTTCTCCTCTATGGCCATTGACAGAGTAGAACTCTCTTTTTTTCTGCCTTTGTTCCCAATCTATGTATTCCTGGATCCAGTTCCTGAGCCCAATTCCCATCTGCAACTGAGTCCAGTCAGGGCCTGCCCGGTGCCTGCCCTGCAGTGCAAGTGGTGACTTGATCATCCCTGCTGGAGCTCGATATTGGATTACCATGTATTTGTATGTATCTCATTGTTATTAATTCCATTATCATTCCTTTTTAATGTTATTTTCTTAATTAAAGGTGGTTTTAGGGGTTTTTTTCTAACTGTTTTTTCGTTATTCCTTTCCCTAGGGGGTGAACTGGGGCTACAGTTGTTAGCTGCCAGCAAAAAGGCTAAACCAGGACAACCTATTTCTTTCATTACTAACACCTAAGTGTTAACACATTTCAACATACTGCAGTCTGCAAAACAGTTGAATCCTGACCACATGAGTTCCGTAAGCAAAGGATGAATTCTCAGTCATTATAACTGGGTAGGTTCCACTAATTACACAGGAGTAACAAAAGCATAAACCAGATGATTTTTAAACAGTTCTAAAGTGATTTAGAGTTGTAAATAACAGATCTGTACATGAAAGGATATATGCAAGAGGTAGCCCTAAAAGAGACCTTTCTTCTTATGGCTGCTTGTACTGAATTCACAGGAACAGCTCAGATAAACGTATTCACAGAATCACAGAATCACAGAATAACCAGGTTGGAAGAGACCCACTGGATCATCAAGTCCAACCATTCCTATCAATCACTAACCCACGTCCCTCAGCTACTCGTACACCCGTCCCTTAAACACCTCCAGGGAAAGTGACTCAACCCCCTCCCTGGGCAGCCTCTGCCAGTGCCCAGTGACCCTTTCTGGGAAAATTTTTTTCCTAATGTCCAGTCTGAACCTCCCCTGGTGGAGCTTGAGGCCATTCCCTCTTGTCCTGTCCCCTGTCACTTGGGAGAAGAGCCCAGCTCCCTTCTCTCCACAACTTCCTTTCAGGTAGTTGTAGAGAGCAATGAGGTCTCCCCTCAGCCTCCTCTTCTCCAGGCTAAACACCCCCCGCTCTCTCAGTTGGTCCCCATAAGACTTGTTCTCCAATCAATCTATTTACTTTGATAATAAAGACCACAATGGTAAGAAAATGCTAATAATAACTTGGAATTAGAATCACGGAATGGTTTGAGTTGCAAGGGATGTTGAAGCCCTTTAAAAAGGGATGTTAAAGCCTTGGTATTTTACCAAGCAGGAATAAAAAATAGGCCTGTACATGCTTTATCTGAATGAAGAAATAAGCAGATACTTTCATAACGTAGCACATTTTTAATGTATGAAAGACAGTTGCCTTAGAAATCCAAAGACATAGCGCTGCTTATGACAAATGCTAACTAAACCTGCTCAAGCCTCAAGGTACGTGCCCACTTCAGGATCTGTGAACCTCTTACAAAGCCACCCAGGCTCTCCAGGCCTGTCCCATGTTGTTCACACATTGGCCATCTGTGACGCTTTGCAACCGTGACACATCAGAAGGAGCGAATGAGCATCACAGTTCACAAAGAGGTATGGGCTCTGAATTGTTTACAGAAATAAGCAGAGAGAAACACCTACAGGAAAGAGGTCTCCTTACGTCTGCAGAGTGGGAAGAAGAGCTTTCTATCTGACACATCTCATAGCAAATTACTATGGAAATTATAGGAGTACTTTAACATTAGATAATTTCGCAGAATTGTGCCATTTCTGGAACATCACAAGGTTACTGATAAACCTTAGGATATAATGAAGAGTTGAAGTAAAATATTTTCTCAGAGTATTACACTATTAGGGAATCCAGATTTCCTGAAGGGGTAAATTCTGACACCCATAATCCTGCTAAGTAGAACCTTATTCCTCTGTGATTTAACAGACTGACTCACTGAAGATTTTCACAGACACCAGAGTCTGGAGACCTGTAGAATCATAGAATCATAGAACAACCAGGTTGGAAGAGACCCACCGGATCACAGAGTCCAACCATTCCTATTAAACACTAACCTTTCAGGTAGTTGTAGAGAGTAATGAGGTCTCCTCTCAGCCTCCTCTTCTCTAGGCTAAACACCCCCAGCTCTCTCAGCCACTCCTCATAGGGCCTGTTCTCCAGCCCCTTCACCAGCTTCATTGCTCTTCTCTGGACTTGCTGCAGAGCCTCAACATCCTTCTTGTGGTGAGGAGCCCAGAACTGAACACAGGATTCAAGGAGTGGCCTCACCAGTGCAGAGTATAGAGGGAGAATAACCTCCCTGGACCTGCTGGTCACACCATTTCTGATCCAAGCCGGATGCCATTGGTCTTCTGTAAGAACATCCCTAGTTCTTAATACATAAAGACTGTTTACCAAACCTCCCTCACCAAAGACAGAACAGCATTACAGTGATTCTATTGTTTCATACACAAATACTGAGATGTGGTTATGCACTTGGCGAGTTCCACTTCCTTGAAAGGTGCGGAAGCGCAAAACTGCTGTAATAGTTTTGATAAATGCTGTCATTCTCATTGTCATTCATCATCATTGTCATCATCATTGTCATTCTCATTATCATTTGGGCATTGTAATAGGTTGCCCAGGGAGGTGGTTGATTCACCTTCCCTGGAGGTGTTTAAGGCACAGGTGGATGAGTTCCTGAGGGACATGGTTTAATGTTTGATAGGAATGGTTGGACTCGATAATCTGATGGGTCTCTTCCAACCTGGTTGTTCTGTGATTCTGTAATTCTGTGAAATTTAGGAACTAGACTGATATTAGATGGATCTACTTCACAGCCTCTGACAGTTTTCCTTTCTTCAACACTGGAACTGCCTTTGGGAAGTTGGTAGATGCTTATCCCGTGAGTGCAGTACATACCTCAGTTATGTCCTTGTGATTACACTAAGGAAACGAAAGCCAGAGACCTTGCAGAGCAGCCTTGGTGGGCACCTGGTGCCCAGGTAAGACCAACCCACTGCACTCATTTCCATCAACTGAGCTCTCCCAGCATGTGGATAGCAGCAGTCTGTGGGTTGGGCTTGTGGAACCTTGGAGACTAGGAATAAATAACTGCGATTACCAACAAGCAGGAGTAAAGAGTACAGTATCTGTTTGAGACTGCAACTAGTAACACCTTTCAAGGGGGACAAACTGATTTGGAAAATCTTACAATGAAAGGACACACGGTCATGATGGGAGAAGAAATACAGAAGAAAGTCAACACAGCACAGGGTGTTTTGAGATCTAAATATCAGAGCGTTTAAGAGATATTCATTCAAAAAATGAATAAAATAAAAGGTTAAGTGCTCTCTAACCCATAACAGCATGGTTTGCCTCATAATGGTCTCCACGGAAGTCTTTCATTGAGTCACTTACTATTCTCCCTGAGTAGGAGCTGCAGAATATTTTGTAAAGTTGTATTTTTTAAAGTCCAGAAAATAATCAGTGAAGCAAGATGCATCTCCTTTAGAAGGAGGAATTAAACTCACCGCATGCTCCACGAAGCCATCAGGCTCATGGCTGAACAACACATTGTAGTGGTGAATATAATGAGGCTGCTGTATAATATCACGTTACAAAAACCTGGGCAACACCATGACAAAATCTCTTACTGCATTCTGATAATGCTGCTCCCTTTCCCCTCGCTAGGAAAAGTTCAGGAGAAAACTAGGGAAGAAGAAAACTAGGAAATGGATTGAGGCATAGCAATCTTTTAGAGTTCATGTTAATTAGCCAGTTTTTTTCTGTTAAAATATATGCAGTGAAACAGTCAACTGACCTTTAGAGAATGTCAGAAATTAAGTACATGAATATCACATGCTGTTATAAACTGATCTTTCTTCACTATAAATTAACACAACTCAGGAGAGCAAAATGAGAGTTATTTGACTTCCAAAATATTATTTTTCTAAGTGACCATTAATTAACTCTTCATTTGCAATTGCATTAGCTTACCAAAACTCTTTAGCCTTCAAAATTCTGAGAGGAATCATAGAATCATAGAACAACCAGGTTGGAAGAGACCTGTCGGATCATCAGGTCCAATCATTCCTATCAAACACTAAACCATGTCCCTCAGGACCTCATCTACCTGTGCCTTAAACCCCTCCAGGGAAGGTGAATCAACCACCTCCCTGGGCAGCCTGTTCCAATGCCCAATGACCCTCTGTGTGAAAAACTTCCTCCTAATCTCTAGCCTAAATCTCCCCTGGCGAAGCTTGAGGCCATTCCCTCTTGTCCTGTCCCCTGTCACTTGGCAGAAGAGCCCAGCTCCCTCCTCTCTAGAATTCAACATATCTTCTAAATGGTTAATCTCTGATAATGGACATCGAGCCTAATTATTCACTCATAATCTCAAATGTGAAGTATCCTTGATTATCCCAAACTTAAATATACATAAGTGTGATGCTGAATCAGGCTTTGGACTTTTTCTCCGCCTTACATCTGAAACATTTGGAAGCTCACCTTAAGAACAACTGTACAAGGAGGCAATGATAATCAGTTGCCTGATAGAATGCAAAAACCCCCAGAATAAGCAAGACTAAATAAGAGAAATCCTCCGCATGTCATTTAAGAGATGACCCCCAAGGGCAAGATCCATTGTCCTGAGCAGGAATCACTTCTTCATTTACAACTTATATTTGATTATTTTTCTTATTTACTTGAAAATTGTACTCTCTACAAGTACCTGAAAGGTGGTTGTGGAGAGGAGGGAGCTGGGCTCTTCTGCCAAGGGACAGGGGACAGGACAAGAGGGAATGGCCTCAGGCTCTGCCAGGGTAGATTTAGGCTGGAGATTAGGAGGAGGTTTTTCACGCAGAGGGTCATTGGGCATTGGAATAGGCTGCCCAGGGAGGTGGTTGAGTCCCCTTCCCTGAAGGTGTTTAAGGCACGGGTGGATGAGGTATTGAGGGACTTGATTTAGTGTTTGATAGGAATGGTTGGACTAGAAGATCCGATGGGTCCCTTCCAACCTGGTTGTTCTGTGATTCTGTGATTCTGTGAAAATTGGAATTTCATGGTCTTTCATACCCTGTATTTTTAGGGGAAGGGAAAAAAACCCCAACATATAATATATCCTCCTGCACCAGTGAAGAGAGGAGCTGGCTACCTCAGTTACCCACACCTGGGAAGGTTCACGCAGTGCTGTCCCTGGGCCACGCCACAGATTCTGTCTTCCTACACAATGGCTTCCTGGTAAAGCCACAAACATAGTTCATTATTGATCTACATCCCATTCTACATTGGGCAAGAAGATATAATTTGTTCTGTGTCTTAATAGGCACTGGACTGCGGACTGTGAAAGGCAAGTGTTGATATGAAATTTTTAAGAGACTTCTCATAATGAAGCAGTACTCGTGACACAGATCTTCTAATCAGGCATTTAGTAATTTTGCTTTGCAGCTTGGAAAATGTCTTTCATTTAAATTCACCACCTAGGAGCTGTGTGTAAGGCAATTATTCTCTACCAGAAGACTTCAAAGTCCAAGCAAATTAAATGGGCTCTGTTCTTAAAGGAATGCTGCCCACAAAGCATCATTACTGTTGTTCAGAAATAGCAAACCTGAAGGCACAAGGACTGCTGTACTCTCCAGTGAATACAGGTGTGATTCCTATTAATACTATTGGTAATCAGGTGTGTGTATTTACAGATCTAATGCACAGTCTCTCTGGATGAGGAACACAGCTGAATACTCACAATTCTGAAAGAACATTACTGAAAATGAGAACTGAGCTTAGATTCCAGAACACTGAGACTTCTGAATCTATTTAATTCAAAATACCATGGCCTGTAGTTTTACTAGTTCCATACCTGTCCAGATATTAGCTAGGTAGAATCAAGTTCTGTCAGAAGTAGACTCCTGAGGAAGAAGGAATCTGCTGAAAACCTCAGAGATCCAGAAAGCCTGACCTGTGGAGAAGGGTCACACAAAGGGTTATGTCTAGAGAAAAGGATATTGAATGACAGCAATACAGTAATTGTCTTCAAACACATGAAGAAAGATTTTGTGTGGAAAAAGGGACAGTTAATGTCCACATGAACTTGGAACAGGCCAGTAAACAACAGCCTTAAATTGCAACAAAGAGGCAGAAGGACGATGGGTCTCTTCACAAATGGGCTGAGAAACCACAACAATGAACTGCATGGACAGACAGTGCAGCTCTGGCACTGGAGATACAAGAACAAATTAGATGAACTATTGTCAGGAAGAGCTGATTCTCCCTGGGCAATGCACCAGATGACCACTTCAGGCTCCCTCACACCTCTTTTCTACTACGTTACTGTTTTCCACTATTCCTTTCCAAGCTCCAGATTTCCAGTGGCATATGTTGAGCAGAGGAATGGCAAGGAGGTCAGCTGGTCCTTAGAAATTCTCCTTTCTACTGATCTTCATTTATCGGCACTTAAAAGCTTTCAAAACCATCTAGAAGTGTCCAGATCGCTTTTAAAAGCAGGCTCCTAGTCAACTAAGTAGCACTGAAAATCTTACTCAAAATGTACACAAAAAGCATCTAATGATGGTACTTGGATACTGTTCTGAGTATAGGGGAGGTCAAACCAAGCTGAATGAAACTGTTCATGTTATTAAAGTTAAGAGCAACAGAAACACCTCACTGAGTGGGGAGCTTACTGCCCGGATTGTATCCAGAACAAAAGGAATTCCAGCTCTGAATACTGATACTGTGTTTTTCAGTCTCTTATGCTTTCAAAAAAGATAGCACCACATACAGACAAATGTAGGCAAACAGGTGTAAATCACCTGCCCAAACATATTTTGAAAGCACCTCCTTTGTGCCATGTGCCAGAGTAGGCTCCTGAGCATGCGTTTTTTAAATACTTTTAATTAATTTTTATTATTTATTTAATTAATTTTTAATTAATTAAATTCTTTAAATGTTCTTTAAAATAAATGTGTTCTTTTTTGATAGGAATGGTAGGACTCGATGATCCGATGGGTCTCTTCCAACCTGGTTGTTCTATGATTCTATGAAATGATATTATACCTTATAAATTTAAGTTAACTACTGTTAGAGATTAGGATTATGGTTTGAAAGGGCGGGTTATCTGCCTGTCATACTTTCACAGCAGCTACTGTCAGACTAGGTCGTCCTGGAGTTGCTAAGATTTGGGGTGGCAGTGTTTATGCTCCTGCAGAAGTTTAGCCTTATGAAGACCTTCACATGCCTTCATGATATTCAGTGAAGTTCATCTACTTCAAGCCAGTGCAATATCAAAGACTCGGTCACTGGTTCCAATTAAAGCTCTACTTAAAAACAAGCCTTTGCACTCATTTTCTATTCTTCTTGCTCTTTCTTTCATTACTTCACTTGAAAACCAAAAATAAACTGCTCAATTGCTATTGAACAGAGCCCGTGTAAGGACAGCAACAGTGCAGCAGTGTCTCTGAATGACTTAAAATGATATTTACCATGTGCAGTGCAAGGGAACCTTGACATTTGGATATTAGTGTAATGCAAATAATAAACAATGACGCATAACTGTGATTAAAACGGAAACACCGAGCAGTGCATTACACGAATTTAAAAAGAGAAGAAAAGGTGGTTTAGGTAGTAAACAAGGACATAGAAAAATCTATCAGGAGACAAAGACAAGTATACTTAAAGCCATAAAATTACCTTGTGTCAAAACTAATTGAGGGAAGCAGTTCACCACTAATGCAATTGTGCTTTAATAATCGAGATGGCATCTAAGTGGACCTGTGAGAAAGGCAGCTCTAAAAGACATAAATGAAAACTTTTGAAGAGATCAGGTTTATTCTCTCAGCGATTTGTGTGGTGCATTGAGCTGAAATAATTAAATGCCTGGTTTCAAAGTATGCAGCTTCTGCTTGAGCAGGCGGGAGGAGCTCCTGTAGCCCAGGGTAGCCCACAGACTCCTCTGGGGACCTTCCAGTTCCCTGGGTGGTACCCTGAGAAACAACCCATGTCATCCACTCCCCTTGCTCTTATCACTCCAAATACATACAGTGTGCCAAGGCTTAAAACCATTTAGATGTTGTCTTGTTTTGCATTTCCTATTCTAAAATGTTCCAGAAATGAATCCACTATCCTATCTCTGAACAGAGAATCAGTCTAAGAATTGGCAAGGACTTCATTTCGACTTTTATTAAGGGCTTATCAAGTAAGAAGGATTGGAACAAAGAAGAATAAAACATTTTATTTCCCCGCCCTGCACCTAGGCTGAATGACGGCCCTTTTGAGGTCAGTATTGCTTAAGCCTGTAAAATGAAAGTGCTACGAATCACAATCAAATAACTGTCAGGCACCTTATTAAATTTCATTCAATTCCATACAAATCTTAAGGGACCATCGCTATCTTCCAATTTAGACAAAGATTAAATAAAAGCTGATCAAAGATTTATAGAATTCTAAAGTGATACTAAACACAAAGTGCTGTGCCTGGAAAGCTTTCTCGGGCAGTGTGGAGTCAGACACGACCTGCTTCACTGGTTTTATTTAAGCATCACTTCCCATTGGAGGAAAAAGTTAGAAGTTTACAACCGCTTCACCTAATTAAAATCTCATAACTCACAGTCTAAATCAAGTTTACAGTCATGCCAGGCTTCATGTTGTTGGCCAGACAGAACAAAGATCGGTAATAACCTCAACAAAAGAATCACAGAATCATAGAACAACCAGGTTGGAAGAGACACATCGGATCATTGAGTCCAACCATTCCTATCAAACACTAAACCATGTCCCTCAGCACCTTGTCTACCCATCCCTTAAACACCTCCAGGGAAGGTGAATCAACCACCTCCCTGGGCAGCCTATTCCAATGCCCAATGACCCTTTCTGTGAAAAACTTCCTCCTAATCTCCAGCCTAAATCTCCCCTGGCAGAGCTCGAGGCCATTCCCTCTTGTCCTGTCCTCTGTCACTTGGGAGAAGAGCCCAGATCCCTCCTCTCCACAACCTCCTTTCAGGTAGTTGGAGAGAGTAATGAGGTCTCCTCTCAGCCTCCTCTTCTCTAGGCTAAACACCCCCAGCTCTCTCAGCCGCTCCTCATAGGGCCTGTTCTCCAGTCCCTTCACCAGCTTCGTTGCCCTTGTCTGGACTCGCTCCAGAGCCTCAACATCATTCTTGTGCTGAGGGGCCCACAACTGAACACAGGTTTCAAGGAGCAGCCTCACCAGTGCAGATTATAGAGGGAGAATCACCTCCTTGGACCTGCTGGTCACACCATTTCTTATCCAAGCCAGGATGCCATTGGCCTTCTTGGCCACCTGGGCACCTTTTGGTTTTTAATTCAGAAAAAAACCAAAACTTCACTGTTGTGACATTTCCAGACCAGCAATCTTCCTCCTATCTGCCACTACAGAAACGTACAGGTAAACTGAGAACGTCTCCTACCTTTGGGTTGTAGCAGTAGTTACTAGAGTGTTTTCACCGCTACCATGCACCTGGGTTCTATCCATCCACAGGACTGTATGACATGCAACATTAAAAACATTAACAGGACATATTAGGAAGAAAAAGAAGCAATGAGAAGAGAAAGTTCCATTAGCAGAGAGAAGTTGATTCATATTTTCTTATCTTGCTCCTGAAGGGAAGGAATCCTAAATAGGAAGAGTCACGAGCAGTGACGTCTGCCATACACATTTAGAGAGAAAGCTCTTAAAATTGTGTTTATTTGCTTTCAGGGCAACCAGGTTCATTGCAAACTGAGTGTTTTATAAAGAGTTCCAGTGTTCATCTTCAACAGAAATCATACATCTACAAGAAAGATTTCAGCCCAAGGCTTTAGCAAGAAATTTATGACTCTGAACCTAAATTGGGAATTCTTCTGTGGTAGAACCTCCCGGGAGTCAATACACAGCTGTAGCAGACATATGGATGGCTGAAAGGTTTCAGTGATATGTAGCTTGGAGAATATTTTCTGGTCTACTTTTTTCCACTTGGGCTCTTTGCAACCTTATCTGAGTACCCACAGAAGCCCCATTTGAGGACAGCTCCACTACTGGTGTCCAAGTCTGCCCTAGAAATCTGGAGCTGTATCTATTGAGAAATTAAACATAAGACAAACACACAAAACTGAGATCCTCCCATTAATTTTTGATGTAGGGGTGGCTTTTCTGACCTCTGGACCAGAAAGGTGTGAAAGCAAAGGTAAAATCTACAGCACAAATGGCAAAGAGAAGCACTCGTGACTCCTACAAACTGTGACATTCCAAAATCACTTTCAGATTCCAAAAAGAACATAAAGCAAGATAACAACTAAGCAGTCTCTCTGTTAGGAGTTCATGTCGTTTTCCATATTTCTAAATACACTTGGCACAGAATCATGAGGAATACTGTCAATGACAATGTTTCTACTTTTAGTTCATATATAAGGTTATTCTGTTCTCTCTACACAATAAAACTAAGCCAGGCTCCTGTGACGGCAATTCATAAATGTCAGCCACAAGGAAAAAGGCAATAAAGTGGTTTACAATAAGCATGTTTACTTTTACTAACAAGTTTAAACTGAGAGCCCTTCCCCTCTGCTCAGTAACATCACAGGTAATTAAGCCAATATGCTTTTGTCAAGCACTGATAAAAGAAGATGCAGAGTGAATGGAAAAATAACAGGAATCTCTGCCTGCTGATCACAACTCAAGTGCTGGTATCAATAATTCCTTTGGATACTATGGAAAATATTTAGGACGAATTCTGAAAGGCCAAAGTAGCTGTTTAGGGACATGGATTAAACAGCAGTTAACAAGCTTTTCTTGTGCATCGTGTCAAATAATCGCTTTGGTAGGTTCTTTTAGGATTAGCAGAGATCAAGATCCAAGATCAGCAGATTAATAAATAAGAGTTGCAAAACCAAACTGAATGAAATGCCATTCATTATTCTACAAAAGCTTTCCATTCCATTCTAGCCTCAATGCAGACTCTTCCCACTAACATCAAGACTGTGAACTGTAAGTACTTCTGAAACATGATCATTTCCAACTGTCAGTGCCACAGAGCCCTCTCTGTGAGCCTCTGTGCTGGGACTTGTGTCTGCAGGAAGAGCTCTGTCTGAATGTAATACACTAGGATGGTTTAATATTCCTTTTTTTTGGAACATCTCCAAGGAAACAGTTAGAGATGAATAGAAATGAGACAAAAACTGGGAAATCCCACCTTTCAACTTCTGTTGTCAAGAGCCATCTTACAAGCCAGAAAAGAAACAAACAGAACAATCAAATCCCACAAACCCCAGAACATGCATACGGTGGGAATTTGGGTGAAAACTGTACAAGCCATGATTTTCCTTCTTTTGGGGAATGAGGGATGAAGTTCTGTTATCTGGGCCTGACACAGGCAGTGCTTTTTCTCCTCATCTATTTTTGTCTGTGAGAAAAGTATCAAAAGAATCCTAGACTTTCCCTTCTACCGTCTCTTGGCCACAGGTGACACGAGGCCTGTTACTGCCCAACCCCAGGAAAAGACACAAAGAAATTGTCATTTATAGCACAGAGAAGAAGAGCCTATCTTTAATCCAGCCCTCGGTGGCCAGAGAAATGACATACAGAGAAACATCGAATCATAGAATAGTTTGAGTTGGAAGGGACCTTCAAGATCATCCAGTTCCAACCCCCTGCAATGGGCAGGGGCATGTCCATTATATCGGGCGGACAAGAAGTCTCCTTCTCTTTCTGGTCTGGCCCCTGTCCTTGTTGCCTCTCCTCTACCTTATTTTTACATTCCTGGAATATCCTTTATAAAAGACATGTTTGGATGGGTCAGTTGGTAGAGGAGGGACTCATGATGCAATAGCGAGGTTAGTTGAATTGTGTGTTGGCCTGACTGGGAGGCACCGTAGGGCGCACTGGTCGTGAACTCTTCTGCTCTCTTACTGTTATGGTGCAGTTCTGTTCAAGGAAATGCCATTCTACCACTTGATTTCCCAGTTTCTACCTCAGCTCCAGAAACAGCATTCTGCAACCCCCCCACCTTGAAAGCTTGGCCCATTTTTACAGTTTAACCCTGTTATACAGACCTTATTCTGTGTTTCTGGAACTCTCGGAGGGCAATGCTGGGAATCTGCTGAAGAAGACCAGACCAGTTTGACCATGGGCACTCGCTCTAATACACGGACAGAAGGATTAATGACAGTTACACAGTAGGGGTCAAACTGTGATGGAGCAATCTTTCTTTCTTTCATCAGTGATGGCCACTGTTAGATGAGCATAAACCTTGAAATTAAGCCAATGGAACCTACATGGAAAACTCGGTATTATCTCTTTAGACAAATTAAAAACTAGGCACCCGATGAAATTACCTGTGTTCTCAACCTGTGCTGTTTCACAGGTACTGGATTTCTAAACTCGTGTAAACAACTTCTATTTCTCTTCACTTTAGGAATATAAAAAAAGAGAAACATTTGGTAATTTTTCCGCTGATTTTGCATTTAGAACTGAAAACTGACAGGAAAAACCTGAAATGGAAATTGAAGTGAATAAATGTCACATTCATGTCTCTTAGGAAAATACATTTAGTCCCGAAACCTTTACAGGGCAAAGTGTTTGATAAAAGGCTTATACAAAAATTGAAATATTTTGTATGTTTTTTCATCCAAAGCTATTTGAAGGATGAAAACTATAGCGTAAAAGGTATATGACACATTTCTAAGTCCTTTTTGACAAATCAGATGGAAGCTTTTGAACTGCTTTAAAATAACAGCATATATTTTGGAGTAGAAAGTCTTAGGCTTAAACATACTGACAATACTGACAAATTGTGGCCACAATGGCCACAATGCTCCCCAGAAAAAATTCTCTTCCAGCCTGGTGATTCTGTGGTTCTCTGGTTGTGGGTGTGGAGCACCTGGGCTCTCTTGGGGACTCCTCCCTCCCCAGGTGTTGCTGCTTTGCCCTCTCCCAGGGATCCCTTTTTCTTCCCGGGGAGGACCAACAGCCTCTAGCTGTGCCTGCCTGGGCTGCAGGTGAGGGATGCATCTCCTGGTGTCACCTCTGCCCTGGCATCACTGGTGAGTCCCCATGGCACACCCGGCATCCCACGTGAGCGTGGCTGGGGGGGGAAGAAAGGCTGGGGGGCCTGGTGGCCCCCCAGCCAGGTAGGCAGGTAGAAATTATCGGGAGGGTTGGTGGCTGCTCTGGTCTCACCTCTCAGCAGGGCTGACCCCTCTGTGTGCCCTTGGCTGGGAGGAGTTATCATTCTGGGGTGGGTGAGGGTCAGTGGTGGGACAGAAGCCCTTTGGAATTGGGGCTCCTTGCTTGGTGAACTGGGGCTCCCTGTTGTGTGCCTGCTGAGGGATATGGGTTAGTGAGTGACAGGAAGGGTTGGACTCGATGATCCAGTGGGTCTCTTCCAACCTGCTGATTCTATGATTCTATGAAATACTTTCTTGCTTTCTTTAGTTTGAAAGCTGTGTCAAAGAACATATTTGTTTATTTATTTATTATCCATGAGACCAGTTGTAGAAACATGCCTAACATCCTGTAAAATCAAAGCAGTCTAGTTTTTAAAATACATTCTGGAATTTTCTAGAAACCTTATTGAGATCCGTACAGGGCCCTGCTTTTCAGCAGGTGCTGAGTACAAGATGTTACCAAGCTATTTTATTTGTTTCCTATTTTGAAAAGGTAACTTCATGTAATAGCTCAGCAATTATGTTCAAATTAAACTTCTGTTCTCTGAATATTTTGCATATATCTCGCATGAACATTTCTGCCACTTGTGGCAGTTATTTTTAAATTGAAGTCCTTCTTACCATGAGAAAAGGAAACTTTTGAAGCCCTGGTGACAAGCTAGGAGCTAATGCACAACATAAAAAATTCCAAAGAAGGGAAGGATGTTTAATAGAAAGTGGCATCAATAAAGGACAAAGAAGCCAAGGTAGTCTCTTGGTATCTAGAACATGTGACAGGCCCACGGGCAGCTTCAAAGCTGCTCCGATGATGCATCTGCCAAGCAGCCAGCTGCTCCTGCTAGACAATCTTCTCTGTGACTTGGCATCCAGGTCTTGTGCTTGCCATTCAAAAGCAACAGAAAGAGCCACGGGATATAGGATATTGCTACCCCTTGGTGTAACACATAACATTGGAAGAGTCTTTGTGGAGATGGCAGGTGCTGTGAGGAAATGCAAACCGAAAAATGAATTTATCCTAACAACTCCTTTGTCCTCCCAGTAAAGTATCTTGAGACTCGGATAAGCTCATGTGGCTTAAAGAAGTACTGGTTTCAGTTTGAAGACGCGATATACTGGGGAAACATGGGTATCAACGTAAGGATACTCAAAGGAAGGCCAGTTTCTTTTTTTTGTTTTTTATTTTTTTTTTTCCCCCTTTTTAAACTTGGCAAGGTTGGGGATTCTGGAAGATGCCTTGGGTGGGGGGGGGGGGTCCAGCAGGAGCACTGCCTTTGAGACCATGGGAATTCCCAAAAAGCAGGATGGAAAAGAAAAGAAGAAAGCTTTAAGTTGTTTGTGAATCTTATTTAGGCTAAAAAATAATAGCTGGACCTCATTTCTTAATTTTTCTGTTTTGTTCTGGCTATGTAATAGTATTTCTGCACCCAAGTAGAGGTGTTTTAGTGTGTTACAAAACTGGTTTGCTTCACTTAGCTCTCACTCCTTCACTGGAGATGAACATATATTTCATATATAGATGAACATTGGTTGGACTTGATGATCCGATGGGTCTCTTCCAACCTGGTGATTCTATGATAAGATAGCAAAGATTAGATGGCTCACAAAAGGTCATAGAAGGCGTCTGTGGAGGCCAGAGTTCAAGTATGTTCCTCCAGAACAAGGCTGATATGGTAATTAACAGACCAATCCTTCCCTGCAAAGTGTAGATCAATTCTCTGCAGAGCAAAGAGGTTTCCCATACAGCAGCCACTAGGAATGAAATCATTGCAGCTTAAGTTAAACTATAGCTGCACAGAACCTCCTCTTAAAAGCCTCTTAGTGCTACTGAAGGATCACGTATTTCCTAGGTATTATGTTACACCATTCTATACAACATTAAAGGAAGTAATTTACTGTTACATTCTGTAAGATGATTCCAAGGGGTTAGCCTCTTATAATGAAAGGAGACCTGATTTGATTGCTTAACCTTCTTCAGGCTTCGATATGAACTCTTATTTTGTGGGTTCCTTGGAAGTGAATAAATAGCTTTTCAGTCCTCTGTAAACTTAAAAGCAGCAGGCAACACTAAGATGGAAACATTTGGCGCTGATGCGACAGCATGGATAGCCATGCTTTAGTTTACAAACTCATAGAACAGTCATTTGAAAGTCTCAGGTTTATTTCCAGCCAGGTTCATTCCCTGGCAAGCAGGGACAAGGTGAATGGAACAGCACCTCCTCTCTCCGGCAGCTGTTTCAATCCTAGCACTCACTTTGTTTACGAAGCTAGTTTCTGTGTCTAGAGGGCAGCCTGGCATCAGCTTCTTTGAAACAGTCATGTATTATATCATTTCCAGGGACAAGGCAACATTTAATCATGACAGACAGTTAAAAGACAGCAAGAGGCATGCATTATGGATTAAAGTGTCGAATGAAAAGTTTTGGGAACATTACTGTTCCAGAAATATTAACTATAAACCCATGTGAAGTATTGAAAATCATCACATTTAGTGATATTCTATGTTCTTTCAGTGGAAAAATGAAAACAAAATAGCAGAGAAACATCTCCCAGTTGTAGGAACAAATTATATATTTATAATTCTTTATTAGCTTTTTCTGAAAAGAGAGTGTACTCATAATCACACACAGGCAATGGAAGATTTATGAAAACTAATATTTGGTCTTAATATTGTCTTATTTATATTGCAGTAATTTGCAGGAACAACAATCCAGGTTCTCCAGCTCATATAAAGATCCAAAACTAAAGAAAACATGAGGAGAGAGACGATGTTCAAAAATACAACATGTTAGTTGCTTTTGCTGTGTCACCTGTGGATTCCATCAAAAGAAGAAGAAAAGCTGAAAACTGTTTATCTTCCAAAATTCATGTACAGGGAATACTTCTTCAGATATAGGACTGATCAAATACTGCATCAGCCTCAGAAATACTGAGAGTTCCACTGGAAAACAGAGACAAGACATCATCTGGGAGGTCTGACCAGCACAGTCCTTACCAGCTGGGTTGCTCAGGTTATTAGGTCCTCAAGTTACCTATGTCAAGATGCCTTTCAGAAGGTAAAACCTCTCAGCTGCTATAGCCAAACAAAATCTCAGAGGAAATTCCACTATGACAGATATTTCCTTGCTGTTGAATCCACTTTAGCTACTACACCTAAAAGGATGTGTTAGAGAAATGGGACATGCAGTGTATTTCAATCTTGTGTGGTCTCATTGCTGTAAGATGTCTCCTCAGTAGACACTATTTGTTACACCTTTAGACAGGGCAGACAGGAGGCACGAAACCCCCTGAAATATTTACATTTCACAAGTACACTGGTTAAAGAAGAAGATACCACATCTTAACATGCACTTCTAAAGCAAAGAGAGAGCTGGAGTTGTTTAGCCTAGTGAAGAGGAGGCTGAGAGGAGACCTCATTACTCTCTACAAGTACCTGAAAGGAGGTTGTAGAGAGGAGGGAGCTGGGCTCTTCTCCCAAGTGACAGGGGACAGGACGAGAGGGAATGGCCTCAAGCTCCACCAGGGGAGATTTAGGCTGGACATAAGGAGGAAGTTTTTCACACAGAGGGTCATTGGGCATTGGAATAGGATGCCCAGGGAGGTGGTTGATTCCCCTTCCCTGGAGGTGTTTAAGGGACGGGTGTACGAGGTCCTGAGGGACATGGTTTGGTGTTTGATAGGAATGGTTGGACTTGATGATCCGATGGGTTTCTTCCAACCTGGTTGTTCTATGATTCTATGAAAAATGACACAATTGAAATATGATCTTCAGTAGGAGAAGAGACAACTGGTTAAGACTACAGGACTAATTAAGAGGGATAGAAGAGAGAGGCACCAACCAAAAGGGATCTCATTCTTGTATTCCAGCATTTTCTGCTCCTTGGGAGTTTTGCTGTAGGCTTGGAATGAAATGACAAGGCATTGTGCATTTCAGCCCCGGAGAAGGATGCTGCAGTAATGAGGATATCTGGTGAGTCTATTTGTGTTCTGGGGCCTGAATTTATGGAAAGTTGTTACATTCATTGAAATCATGAAGGGGAAATAGTAATAAAAAAATGCTGCAGCTGCAACAAAAAGCTTGCAAGCAGGGCAAGCAAACCCCTCTGGAAGTTACTAAGATTATTTACCTTCCTTTTGAGAAGTAACTACTTGTTAACAAATAAAACTATTATGACTACACTAGTTTGGTGCTCTGTTGTACCAATTTTCCTGATCTCTCTTGACTTTCAGTCCTGAAATGCACATTGTCAGGAGCTAAAATGTTTAAACTGCGTGATCTGTTTGTTCAGGTCATACACTGAAATGTAACTTATTTCATGTATATCTACTCTAAAGTGATTCCAACAAAACCATTAAAAAAAAAAAGGAGCTCCCAGATAAAGGAGACAATCCTTAGCTTCTCTTGTCACCTGCCTGCAGCCTCAGCTCACCACTGATAAACCACCATGGAAAACTTTATCCACCTAATCATCATTGGTCTTTAAATCACATCTATCATAAAGGCAGGTGAATTCTTAAAAGCATTGCATTTTGAGACGTATAACCTCTGGGTTATACTCCAAGAAATTCTGCAGATCAACAGGACTGTTTTGGGGTTAAAAAAGGAAATCTGACCAAGACCCTCTAGCCTTCTTCATAATCTACTTCTTGAGATCTTCCATCAGTATAATTAACTATGTCAGTGTTTTTTTCATAGAATCATAGAACAACCAGGTTGGAAGAGACCAGTCGGATCATCGAGTCCAACCACTCCTATCAAACATTAAACAATGTCCCTCAGCACCTCATCAACCTGTGCCTTAAACCCCTCCAGGGAAGGTGAATCAACCACCTCCCTGGGCAGCCTATTCCAATGACTCTTTCCATGAAAAACCTCCTCCTAATCTCCAGTCTAAATCTCCCCTGGCAGAGCTTGAGGTCATTCCCTCTTGTCCTGTCACTTGGGAGAAAAGCCCAGCTCCCTCCTCCCTACAACCTCTTTTCAGGTAGTTGTAGAGGGCAATGAGGTCTCCTCTCAGCCTCCTCTTCTCTAGGCTAAACAACCCCAGCTCTCTCAGACATTCCTCGTAAGGTCTGTTCTCCTGTCCCTTCACCAGCCTCGTTGCTCTTCTCTGGATTTGCTCCAGAGCCTCAACATCCTTCTTATGCTGAGGGGCCCACAACTGAACACAGGATTCAAGGAGCGACCTCACCAGTGCAGAGTACAGAGGGAGAAGAACCTTCCTGGACCTGCTGGTCACACCATTTCTGATCCAAGCCAGGATGCCATTGGCCTTCTTGGCCACCTGGGCACACTGCTGGCCCATGTTCAGTCGGTTGTTGACCAACACCCCCAGGTCCCTCTCCTCCTGGCAGCTTTCTAGACAGACTTCTCCCAGGCTGTAGCTCTGCATAGGGTTCATGGTTCTAAACCTGCTTATAATACCCAAAGATCCAGTTTCATTTGCCTATGCAACCACCTATCTCACCTTTTATCCATCTTTAAGGATATGTGACAAATACGGATGTCCTGCAAGAGAAAAAGTATTTACAATACAATCCACCAACACTGTCAATATTGGCTACAGCCTACTAATTAACTTGTGAAGAGTGACTGAGCGAATTAGCAGGGCACACTAAATAGGGTATCATTAGTCAGTCAGTCAATGCTGGTTTCCACTAAGGGATTGAGTTATTCACACATACTCTGGGTCACTGTCAACCTCTCAGGTTTCTTGTTGGGCTGCCCTGCCCTCTCACCAAATCTAAAGCTGGCAACAGTGACAGCACCACCCGGTTCAGCTTTCTGCTCATACTCCTACATATCACCGGTGCTTACAGTCTGGGAAACACTGGAACAGCCTCAGCTGCTTTCGACTGGGCTCTGCTCCATTCACTGAGAACAGCAAATGGGACCATATTTTTTCCCAGGTCCCAAAAATTGTTCCAACAAAAATCCTGATTTGGGGGAGTACTTATTGAGGTATGAAACTTGCAGCTACCAAGGAACCCTGCCGCAGGTATGAGTGACCTAAAGAAACTGGGTTAAGTGGCCCCTAAGCTTTGTTATTTGGCAGAACCCCAAGACATTTTGCGCGTGGTAAGGTAAAAGAAAGATTATTGACTTCGGGCTCACTTAGAATCATAGAACAACCAGGTTGGAAGAGATCCATCAGATCATTGACTCCAACCATTCCTATCAAACACTAAACCATGTCCCTCAGCACCTCATCTACCTGTGCCTTAAACACCTCCAGGGAAGGGGAATCAACCACCTACCTGGGCAGCCTATTCCAATGCCTAATGACCCTTTCTGTGAAAAACCTCCTCCTAAGCTCTAGCCTAAATCTCCCCTGGTAGAACTTGAGGCCATTCTCTCTCGTCCTGTCCCCTGTCACTTGGGAGAAGAGCCCAGCTCCCTCCTCTCCACAACCTCCTTTCAGGTAGTTGTAGAAAGTAATGAGGTCTCCCCTCAGCCTCCTCTTCTCCAGGCTAAACTCCCCCAGCTCTCTCAGCCGCTCCTCATAGGTTCTGTTCTCCAGCCCCTTCACCAGCTTTGTTGCTCTTCTCTGGACTCTCTCCAGAGCCTCAACATCCTTCTTGTGGTGAGGGGCCCACAACTGAACACAGGATTCAAGGAGTGGCCTCATCAGTGCTGAGTACAGAGGGAGAATAACCTCCCTGGACCTGCTGGTCACACAATTTCTAATACATTCTGATACTTCTCCTACCTGCCTTTCATGGACTCTACCAGATCAGCCTGCTGACCCCCAGTGTGCTGCCAGACCACAGCCTGCCTGCCCTTCTGCAGATTTGGAACTCTAGAAATGATGGTTGCACTACAATATACAACCCCCGAAAGAATACGTTCAAATATGCTTTCAGTACAAGGTCCACTGCCCAAACATCAGCTTATTTACTTTAGTGCTTAAAGCCTTCCAGGAATATCTCCACTCTCTAAAGACTCTGATAGCTGAAAGTGTAAACACTGGCTTTCAGTCATGGCCCTTGCATTTTCACTGATATCTTGTAATTGTTAATGGTAGCCTTTTAATACTAAAATAATAACAAATACTCAGCCAGACTCAAGGGAAAAAGATACAGTGCTCGTGGTGCTTATGAGTCTTCCTAGTCTCTGTTTTTAGGTTTTTTTCTTATACAAGCAGTTCATATCAACTAATGCCTGTGCTGCACAAAATCTCCTGCTACATCTGCATTGAGATATCACAAGTCATGTTTTGGAAAGGAAACATTTCCATTAGTTTAGATAACATCATCAAATTCAGTGGGAGAGAATGATCCATTTAAATACTGGCTGGAACAAGAGTGCGTGATGAAGCCTCTCTTATTGATTAGTAGATTTGCTCTTGTGTACGGTATTTTACCACATCTTTAATCAAACCTTCTCTGAAAGATTCCAGCAAGATTCACAGGAATTCCTGATTTTGATAAATAGGCTGTCAAATGAGGTTAGAATGGCAATGGTATTAACCACCAGCCGGACCTTACATTCTCATTTCAAACACAGACGTGAGTCTTAATATGTAATATAAAAACCCAAACCCCACATATACTCCTGGAGAAATGATGTATTTTGCCATGAAAGAGTTGGCGTTCGATTCTGAAAATAGCTGTTACCAGAATATGAGGTGACCTCCTTCTGAGAGGGTCTATCCGCTTCGCATTCTACTCTTCACAAACCTCTGATTTTGTGTGATGCAGCAGATAAATGTGTAGTTCCACAGTAAATACAAGCATTGGAAGTGATCTTAAAGGCCCTTTCCAACCTGATGCCTTATTTTGGGTGCCTTTTCAAAGCTTCCACATAACACAAAAATGCACCGAATCACCAGGAAAGCCAAAGAGAAGACCTTGAGACATGAGAGCTCTTCTCCACCAAGCACATCAAGTAAGGGCAATCACAGTGTCACTCAGTGGAGGTGAGAAAACATAGAATCATAGAACAACCAGGTTGGAAGAGACCCGTTGGATCATCGAGTCCAACCATTCCTATCAAACACTAAACCAAGTCCCTCAGCACCTCATCTACCCGTCCCTTAAACACCTCCAGGGAAGGTGAATCAACCACCTCCCTGGGCAGCCTATTCCAATGCCCAATGACCCTTTCCGTAAAAAAACCTCCTCCTAATCTCTAGCCTAAATCTCATCAGGAAAACATGTTAATGTGCACTTCACATGAAATAGAAATGAAGCTTTGTTCAACCATTCCTGTTTTCCTAATCTATTCTGTTTGCAGGACATCCATCAAGAGGCTTTTGTTGTCTGCTATAGCAAATGCCAGGTTTGGAGATACAGGAATGCTTGGTTGCATTAGCAGATAGGCAATTAGTTGCTAACGATGATTAGAATTTGTATAGATGATCAATTTGTATAGAGATGCAGAACCTGGAATCAGATCCCTAAAGTATCCTGTTTTTTTCCTTACACTGTATCCATCACGGAGGAGATAACTGCACATGATGCTGCCGTATAAATTTTTTTCCAATCTGTGTCTTTAAGATTAAATAGAAGTTTTTCCAGATACTTCAGTGAAAAACTATTATCTTCAAGTAGATAGTTGCTGTTTTTCAATGACAATTTTTTTTGCTTTCACAAATAATATTTGCATTTGTTGGAAGCAATCAGGACCTCAGTACAGAAAGCAAAGCATTAAGGCAATAAAATACCGTCACTTCTTTTGTCCGTAAGAGACTTTTCATGTGGAACACCAAAAATGAGCATTATCTTCTAATACCTACTGGAGGATTTCAGCTAGTCCAAGTGAAAAGAATAAGCACTGCATCATTGGTATATTACATTTTTTAAGTATTAATCTCCTTTTGATTTAGAACTCATACCCACTTCATACTCTGAAGGTGTATGCTAAGCACGGAGTGTGAAGGCTTGAAAAAGCGCTGAAATGAAGCAGGGCTCAAAATAATGGGAATGCTCATTCTAAAGTGAGAGACTTGATTTATTAGAAATGGTTCAAACATTTTTCCTAATTAATGTGAGCGAAGTGCCTAACAAAACTAGAAAAATGTCTCTAGTTTGGACTCTGCTGAGACTAATATTCATCCTTTACACTTCAAAGGGCAAAGCTGGGCAGGAGAGAAGAGGGAGCTCTAGTTTTAGTCTCAGTGGCAACATTAAAAAGGGCCATTTAATGTTAGGATGTGAGCCATGGCTGATGAACACATTCTCTGTTTTTTGATTTAAATTGTAAATATATCTTGAGGTTGAGTTGAAAAATCTTACCGTTATCTCATACCCATATTTCTCTTCACATCCTCAGAGTCAGACAGAGTTAGAAATATATGCAAATATTTTCCCTGGCACCTCAAGGAAGATGTGCTTCTATTTTCTGACAGATAAAATGAGGTCTAGAGTCAAGATTCACCTCTGGAAGAGAATCTAAATCAGGGTTAGGCATCTCACTGTGGGAGTCGTATTGCCTACTGTTAGCTTTCTAAAAGGACATGCCTCAAGCAGACACCCTGGGATGTAGATACTTCACAGATAACAATCTAAGCATAAGACACATCTGATGGCTTTCACTTCTCTCACTCCTTTTTTCTTTTTCCACCTTTTTTTTCTACACGGAGCAACATACCCATCCAGTTTACTGCTTCTGCCAACGCCCATTCTAGGCTGCCTTTCTGTATGTTTGTCAGGGCTGTGCATTGTATTCCAAGAGCCAACAAAACACCAAAGTCCCTCAGGAGATCAGGCTGAGGGTGGTTTGCCCACAGGTGTGACCTATGCCATTGTCAGTGCTAGAATTAAGGTTTCATCAGCCCAAAGCACAAAAATGACTCTTGTGAGAGAGGTACTGAGGGGCATGGTTTAGAGATTGGTGGGAATGGTTGGACTCAATGATCTGGTGGGTCTCTTCCAACCTGGCGATTCTATGATTCTATGATTCTATATCTAATGCTCAAAAAGGTGTAGAATCCTTCATCGAATTTGTACATCCAGTCACTGTCAAGCCATATCCCAAAATCAGCCAACTCGTCTCTTGGCAACCTCAAAAGCTGAATGCAGTCCTGGCACAGAAGCACAAGAAGATAAGGTGAAGCCTTGTTAGAATCATAGATTGGTTTGGGTTGGAAGGGACCTCAAAGCCCGTCCAGTCCCACCCCTGCCATGGGCAAGGACACCTCCCACTGTATCAGGGGCTCCAAGCCCCATCCAACCTGGCCTCGAACCCCTCCAGGATGGGGCAGCCACAACTTGGCAACTCTCCACCCACACAGGAAAAAGTGAGACACTGGAGTAGGTTACCAAGGGAGATTGTGGCTACCCCATCCCTTGAGGTGTTCAAGGCCAGGTTGGATGGGGCCTTTGGTAACCTGATATAGTGGGATGTTCCTGCCCATGGCAGAAAGTTTTGAACTAGATGGTCTTTAGGATCCCTTCCAACAAAAATTGTTCTATAATTCTATGAAAATATTTCTTCCCAAGATCTCAATTCAATCCCCTTTCTTTCAGCTGAAAACTAATCCCCTCATCCTGTCCCTGTATTCCCTGATCAGAAGCCCCTCCCCACCTCTCCTGTAGCCCCATTTAAGGGCTGGAAGGCTGCTCTAATGCCTCCCCACAGTCCTCTCTTCTCCAGGCTGAACAAGTCCAATTCTCAGCCTGTCTTCATGGGAGAGGCCCTCCAGTTTTCAGATCATTTTTGTGGCCCTTGTCTGGACTCGCTCCAACAAATCCCTGTCCTTCTTATATTGGGGCTGGACGCAGCACTCCAGGTGGGGTCTCAGCAGAGCAGAGTAAAGGGGCAGAACCCAGAGTAAAGGGGCAGAACTCCCCCAACCTGTCAGTCGCGCTGCTTTTGATGCATCCCAAGATACAGTTGGTTCCTCCAATCTAGAGACAAGGATGTCATGCAGGACAGTGTCAAATACTTTGCACAAGTCCAGACAGGTGATATCAGTTACTCTTCTCTTATCTAGAGGCTCTGTAGCCCCATCATTGAAGGCCACCAAGTTGATCAGGCATGTTTTGCCTTTTGTGAAGCCAACATGGCTGTCACCCATCACATCCTGATTTTTCCATGTGCCTTAGCATCACTTCCAGAAGGATCTGCCCCATGATCTTGCTGGAAATACAGGTGAGACTGATCTGCCTATAGTTCCCCAGGTCCTCCTTATTTTCCTTTTTATAAATGGGGGTTATATTTCCCCTTTCTGGTCAGTGGCAACTTCACCAGATTATGGCAATGCCTCAAGTATGGTGGATAATGGTTTAGCAACTTCATCCACCAGATCCCTCCAGACCCCTGGATGCATCTCATCAAGTCCCATGGACTTGTGCCCCTTTGAGTTCCTTAGGTGGTCTCATACCTGACCTTCTCCTACAGTGGGTGCTTCTTCCACTTCCCAATCCCTGCTTTTGCCTTCAATGACTTCGTCAGTGTGGCTTGAGCCTTTGATAGTGAAGACTGAGGTTAAAATGTCGTTGAGAATAGCAGTCTCCTCCATATCCCAGGCAACCAGGTTTCCCATTTCCTTCCAGAGAAGGTCCACGTTTTCCCTAGTCTTTTGACCAATGTACTTTCCTATTGACCAGTCCTTAGCCAGATTTAACTCTATCAGGGCTTTAGCTTTCCTAACTTGGTCCCTGGCTCCTTGGACAATTTCTCTGTATTCCTCTCAGTCTGCCTGTCCTTTCTTCCACCCTCTGTAGCTTCCTTTTTGTGCATGAGTTGGTCCAGGAGATCCTTGTTGATCCACGCAGACCCTTCACCAGTTTTGCTTTCCTCCTCTGGACGAGTGCCAGATCCTCAATGCAAGCAGTAAATTGTTAGTAGGATTGTTCTTAGAAAGCTAATAGAAAGCCTTACATACAAAGTGCTTCAAGATGAACCCTCTGCCTTCACTGACCCTTCCGTTATGATGTATGTTGCCTTGCTCTGTAAAAAAAAAGAGAACTTCATACAGCAAAACTATCAGTCTTCTGTAACTAAATTTATCTGTGAGCATACAAAACACAAACCCATATAAGACCCACAGTTCATACAAATGAAATATCTATATAAGTCAAAATGTGGTTTACAGATCTGGTATTTGTTTCAGGATGTTATTTTCACAGTGCAGCAAAGGCATCAACAGTCACTTCAGCCTCGAGCCTGATAATAATTGGGAAAAAAATATGATACCTTCATACTTTCAGTGGAGTTTTTATTTCGTGATGCATTTTCTGTATGTGCATGCATGGAGATGGAAACCAGGTGAGCTGATGGCACTTGGAACTCTCTCATCTAAGAAAACCCAAAGCACCACCCTGCTCACACACAAATGCATATAATTCCAAATTGTATATTCAAAAGCATCAATAGGCTGCCCAGGGAGGTGGTTGATTAACCTTCCCTGGAGGTGTTTAAGGGACGGGTAGATGAGGTCCTGAGGGACTTGGGTTAGTGTTTGATAGGAATGGTTGGACTCAATGATCCGATGGGTCTCTT
Organism: Coccyzus lansbergi; assembly: GCA_033558105.1. Classification (NCBI taxonomy): domain Eukaryota; kingdom Metazoa; phylum Chordata; class Aves; order Cuculiformes; family Coccyzidae; genus Coccyzus; species Coccyzus lansbergi. The sequence goes on from JAUMJK010000059.1 coordinate 1,112,929, forward strand.
CCAACCTGGTTGTTCTATGATTCAATGAATAGTGGAACTCTGGCATAGAATTAATTAAAAATATAAATTAAGCTTCTGCTGAAGGAAAAGGTGTTCCAAAGTTAAGGTAAGTTTTCTGGGTTGCCTTGTGGCAGAGCCACCTCAGTTATCCATCTTGGAAATTATTCTTTTTCTCCTAGAATTAACCATTGATCTATCAAAAAAATTAAAAAAATAAAAAGAAAAAATGATGAATCCACAGTTCCTTGATGCACTAAGCATATCAAAATTCAAGTATGTGTGTATCAAGCACACGTGTGGCAATACTTTATGTTATCTATGGTCTTTTTTTTTTTGATATGAGAATAATTGATTCAAATGGGTAATTCAAAAAGGTAATTTACAGCCTGGCATCTTGATGTTAAAGCTTTATTTTACTAACAGCCACCAGGAGAGAAATCAATTTAGTGGTGAGGTAGAGCTAATAATTCCACAGAAATTTTATAATGCCTTCATGTTTTAACATGAAGTTTTTGCTTAGCCCTGCCCTTAATTTGTGTGATGGGGGGTATTTACTCCATCCACACAATTTCTGTTCATTGCACGATTCACGGAATCACAAAAGAAATATAAAGTTGATCAACAAGCAAGTGAGTAATTACTAATCACTAAGTTGCTTTCTGGTTGTCCTCCAATTTTATTACAGTCTCCTTTTAAACCTACTTCTGAATCTGAAGAACAAATTCCCTCTCTGTATGGTATTGTCTTCCCTTCTTTTAAGTGCCCTAACATGCCAAGACTCTCTTTTTCAGTCATAAAATTACAATGATTAGACTTTTCCTTATCCATTCAGACTCTCAGGAACACAGGACCCTGCGTAACCTTTCAGCATTGCTTTGAGGAAAACAAAGGCGGTTAACACACGGTGTAAGGAAAATGACAAATGCAAGAACTTCATGCACTTTCAGCATCAATTCAGGTTTTCTTTATTGTAGTGTTCAGAATGATATTTAGGCAATACATTAGGAAGCAAGTGGTGCAAAAAGCACAGAGGCCACGTTAAGGGCTCAGTCTCATTACTACAGCACGTTGCCATGGGTTGTTTACAGCTATCTCGATGTTCTTCAACTTACCTTGAGTTTGTTTGGAAAGCCCCAAGCCATTCCTCTGTGTTTTGTTTCTCCCCATTCTGTGAAATATGTATGAATAATATACTGTAATTCAGAAATATGCAGGTTAAGAAACAGTGTATTTGATCTTGCATGCAAAAGGAGAGGCACACATTTATTGTTTTCTGTACACATTCTCGGAAAGAATCATAGAATCATCAGGTTGGAAGAGACCCATCAGATCATCGAGTCCAACCATTCCCATCAAACACTAAACCATGTCCCTCAGCACCTCGTCCACCCATGCCTTAAACACCTCCAGGGAAGGGGAATCAACCACCTCCCTGGGCAGCCTGTTCCAATGCCCAATGACCCTCTGTGTGAATAACTTCCTCCTCATCTCTAGCCTAAATCTCCCCTGGTGGAGCTTGAGGTCATTCCCTCTTGTCCTGTTCCCTGTCACTTGAGAGAAGAGCTCAACTCCCTCCTCTCTACAACCTCCTTTCAGGGAGTTGGAGAGAGCAATGAGGTCTCCCCTCAGGGTCCTCTTCTCCAGGCTAAACACCCTCAGCTCTCTCAGACGCTCCTCATAAGGTCTCTTCTCCAGCACCTTCACCAGCTTCATTGCTCTTCTCTGGACTCGCTCCAGAGCCTCAACATCCTTCTTGTGCTGAGGGGCCCACAACTGAACACAGGATTCAAGGAGCGGCCTCACCAGTGCAGAGTACAGAGGGAGAATAACCTCCCTGGACCTGCTGGTCACACCATTTCTGATACAAACCAGGATGCTATTGGCCTTTTTGGCCACCTGGGCACACTTCTGGCTCATGTTCAGTCGGCTGTTGACCAACACCCCCAGGTCCCTCTCCTCCTTGTAGCTTTCTAGACCTGAGGTAAAGGCTGAACAAGAACCAAAGAGGATGCTTTGTACAACTTTCAGGTGAGCTCATTGGTGCTGCAGCAGATCTACACACAGTGCTGCTGGTGAAAAAGAAATAGAAAAGGAGCTAAGATGGCTGGAACAAAAGTGTGTAATACAGTGAGTTCATGATCTACTTTAAAATTGAGTCACCAACTATTTTCAGAGGTATTCACTGCCGTGAACTGGGCAAGGTATTCCAGGTACAACCTCTATTTCATTCTGATTTAAAAGATAATAGTAATTTAAAAACCATATAAACCAAAACCCAAGCACAGAATTATCTATTCATTTGTGAAGAAGTTTCATTTGCTTCTGAATTTAGCTTTTGTCAAGTGGAAACATGAAATCAAAAGTCATTGCAAAGTGGAAAATTCTACTCTTCTATTCCAAAAGCAACTAAATGCTCACACCACTTGGCTGGAAAGTGCTGCTCAGAGTAGACAAAACATCATTAAAATACACCTCTCAAAGTTTTGTCATTTGACAAATCACACTTTTCTCCAACTAGAGAATACATTCCCTCAAATTTTTCCGTTCCGGTAATCACCACCAATATCACTATGTTGCTATAGACCTAAAGTTTAGCAACAAACTGCTCTGTTACAAGTTTAGAGCTCAAAGAGGCTAGCGAGTGATTTCACTCCTCATTCTCCTGGATCTCGTGCTCTAAGGAAGCATCCAATTATTTAGCAGATAAGATCAACTAAATTGTGGGAAGACTCTGTACAGACTGAAGTACTGCACCGAGTTGTAGATACATGTAACTTGAAACTCTGATACAGTGGTCTAGGAAGGATTTTTTAAAGAGTAATGGATAAATAAGGAAAACAAATAGATGCAGGACAGAGGAAGAAATTCTAAGTATGTTCAGAGAGGAGGCTACCTACAGTGGAAAGTTTTGCTTTTTCTCCTCTGAAGAGCTGCTAGGCCCTAAATACCTCCTGTCCTGATTCCTCACTATTACTCTTCAAATTTATTTATACAGTCCCTACAATGCACAGCACCCTGTCAGCTTCGGCTTTGGCAATCATAGAATCATAGAACAACCAGGTTGGAAGAGACCCATCAGATCATCGAGTCCAACCATTCCTATCAAACACTAAACCAAGTCCCTCTGGACCTTGTCCACCCGTGCCTTAGACATCTCCCGGGGCAGCCTATTCCAATGCCCAATGACCCTTTCCGTGAAAAACCTCCTCCTAATCTCCAGCCTAAATCTCCCCTGGTGGAGCTTGAGGCCATTCCCTCTTGTCCTGTCCCCTGTCACTTGGGAGAAGAGCCCAGCTACCTCCTCTCCACAACCTCCTACCAGGTAGCTATAGAGAGTAATGAGGTCTCCTCTCAGCCTCCTCTTCTCCAGGATAAACACCCCCAGCTCTCCCAGCCGCTCCTCATAGGTCCTGTTCTCCAGCCCCTTCACCAGCTTCATTGCTCTTCTCTGGACTCTCTCCAGAGTCTCAACATCCTTCTTGTGGTGAGGGGCCCAGAATTGGAGCCCCTCAAGGGCAGCCTCACCAGTGCCGAGTATAGAGGGAGAATAACCTCCCTGTATCTGCTGGTCACACCATTTCTGATGCAAGCCAAGATGCCATTGGCCTTCTTGGCCACCTGGGCACACTGCTGGCTCATGCTATGTCGCTGTCAACCAATCCCCCCCAGGTCCCTCTCCTCCAGGCAGTTTTCCAGCCAGACTTCTCCCAGTCTGTAGCTCTGCATAGGGTTGTTGTGCACCAAGTGCAGGACCCAGCATTTGGCCGTGTTAATCCTCACGCCATTAGACTCTACCCAGCAGTCCAGCCTGTTTAGGTCCCTTTGCAGAGCCTCCCTACCCTCCAGCAGATGAGACCATGAGCAAGCATTCAGTACTAAATTTTTAGTTCTATACCCTGATAGGCTCATTCTTCCCCTCTCCTCTGTCACAAACTGTTTAACGGATAACTTGAAAGTTTAAGGCTGTGATGTGAAGAACACTGACATCTTCATACCTCAGGCATTAGTACATAAAAATGTCATTGTCTAATTTTACAAGGATGCACACTCCCAGCCATACTGGATCTATGTAAGAAAAAGTGGAATTACACTAGTCAGAAAACATTTTTAGGAACTTAGTTTTCTTGGTGTTTCATTAGTGCAGGATGCTGTACTTTGGCTACTGACAGAATGGCCTATGCTGTCTCTCTCCTTTGTAAATGAGGGTATTACAGCAAGAAATTACCTTTAACATTTTCATTTTTCATGTATTCACTGGTAAAGAAAACTATTAACATGCTTTATAGGTCAGGACGTAATATTGGCTGGACAAGGCTTTTGCACCGATGCTTTTCCACCATGAGTTATCTCAGTCGTAGCCTTCCTCACGATGCATTTTATTGCAGCACAGATAGTGAAAATTTACCACTGGCACAGATAGTGTTGCTGAAATATGAGAATAACAAATAATAGCTTAGTCATCTCTCTATAGACTGAGAAAGAAAGTTCTTCTGGGTTGTGAAATATTACAGTTCCAGTCAGAGGAGCCGTACTCTGCCACTGCCATTTGTCACACTAAAATACATCTTATATGCATGAAGAAAGAAAAGTGTCTTTACTCTTTTCCAAAACATCGTATTCCTGTTGAATCTTGTATCCCCAAATCCTCAGCTTCTGCTTGTTCTAGTCGTTTTATTGTTGTGCTCTTGATTGTTATTTCAGCAATTTAATCCTTCTTACCAACAGCAGCAATGACTGTAAGGTTTCTGTTGGCCCCTAAAATTATACTACCTTCATCCTCTGTGCTTCCCTCTATATCCAAGTCACCTTTATTAAGTAACTCCCCAGCGCAAGCTCTACAATGCATCAAGGAACAGATGCTTTCAGTGTCTGTATAGTAGTTATTGGGGTATTCTGTTTATTTTAATGGGACCCTGGATCCCTGTAACTGCAAGGAACATTCACACATTTACAAAAGATTTTATAATGCATTCCAATGAGAACCCATAAGCAGATTCAGCTCTTTTGCACCGTGCAATAATGAAATGTTTAAGGCTGGAAGCTCGAGACACAACAGAATGATTCAGCCCCATGAGAAGAGAGAAGAGATTTCACTTCTCGGGAGAGCCACATGATCTGACATGGGTTTAAAACAAACTTTAACTATTAAAGAGCTTCTTGTCAGAAAACGTTCACCTCATTCCCTTCAGGCAGGAGAGATAAAAATAGCTGACCATTCTTATTTTCCTGAAATGGTCCCTATGCTCTCACTTTTGTATTTGCTCTCCCTCCCTCAGCCTGAAAACCGTAACACATACATACCGAGTTAACAAGATAAAGGGAAAGATTTTTAGCAGCAGAGGAGATAAATGCAATGGATAAAATACTCAAAGGTGCGATGCTGGAAGAAAATATGACTCAGCATGCATTTCACACAAAGATCTTAAGGCCTTATTGAAACAAACTCCTATTGAGCTGAGTGGAAAGTAGAGACTTAGGAGAAGGATAGTTTGCCTCCAAAGAATGACATGTACAGAACATTCCTACTATGATTCTAACAAATGATACTGGTCCTAACCCCCCCACTCCTTTCACAACGGCTTCTGCTGCTGTCAATGCTTGCTGTGCTCCCCCATACTGAGGTAAACAGTATTTCTTTTATGCCTGTCTCAGTAGGGTAGGCAGCATTGGAAAATCTAGCTCCCTCATCTCCGTTTTTAGAATTTACTTACTACCTACAATGCCATCCTGCCTCATTCACCTTCCTGGTCCTTCCCAGTCTTGCTATGTAGTTGTTCATGCAGACCTGGGCTGGGTCAGAGTAAGGAGCTGATGTCTCTGAAAATTAAAGACATCTTTGGTTAGGATCATAGAATCATAGAACAACCAGCTTGGAAGAGACCCATTGGATTATCAAGTCCAACCATTCCTCAGCACCTCATCTACCCGTCCCTTAAACATCTCCAGGGAAGGGGAATCAACCACCTCCCTGGGCAGCCTATTCCAATGCCCAATGGCCCTTTCTGTGAAAAACTTCCTCCTAATCTCTAGCCTAAATCTCCCCTGGTGGAGCTTGAGGCCATTCCCTCTTGTCCTGTCCCCTCTCACTTGGGAGAAGAGCCCAGCTCCCTCCTCTCCACAACCTCCTTTCAGGTAGCTGTGGAGAGTAATGAGGTCTCCTCTCAGCCTCCTCTTCTCTAGGCTAAACACCCCCAGCTCTCTCAGACACTCCTCATAGGGCCTGTTCTCCAGCCCCTTCACCAGCTTCGTTGCATCAACATGTGGTTGCATTAATACTACTTCCAGCACAAGAAGAACTTTGGGTAGAAGCAGGCAGAGAAAGGAGAGGAGGTGGGACTGCCTTTTTCAGAAGTAGCCTGGATTTTGATCAGATCAAAGTTCAACTATGGACTATTAAACTGGTGGGTGAAAATAAGCCATTAGAATGGGTGACTCCTTGAGGAAACACATGGAGTGTCGCAGGATGGCTCTAACAAGAAGGGGTCACCTGAATAACTGATTTCTGTTTCCTTTAGTGAAAGAAAATAATCTATTATATGGAGGGAGGAACAAAACATTTATTTCACACCTCTCTAGTTGTTAATAACCACCTACATTAGAGTCATAGGGAGGATTGTGGGTGTCCAGTTGGGCAAGGAAGGCTCTGACCACCTCCTCTTGGAACATGGGAGCCTTGTATTTCTCCTCTAGTTCCGGGGTTTCTACACAGAGGGAACAGCTTTCTTTACAATTAAAGACTGAAGAAAAGAAGGCATTAAGTACCTCAGCCTTCTCCTCATCCCCTGTCACCGTTGTTCCCTCTGTGTCCAAAAGGGACTGGATGGTTTCCCTTGTCCTTCTTTTTTATTTATATATTTATAGAAAGATTTTTTGTTATCTTTCACAGACTTAGCCAATCGGATTTCTAGTTGAGCCTTAGCCCCTCTGTTTTTTCCCCTACACAGCCTCACTTCCCTCCTGTAGTCCACCCAAGAGGCCTGTCCTCTCTTCCAGAGCCTATAAACATTCCTTTTCTTCCTAATGTCACTTAAAATTTCTCTACTCAACCAAGCTGCTTTTTTACCCCTGACAGCCTTTTTTTCCGGAACACGGGGATGGTTTTCTCCTGATTGAAGCCCCTGATTTCTCCTTATTGAAGCCCCTAGTCCTTCCAATCTCCCCAAGTCACACATGAATAAAACAATCCCTTCCCTCCTCCTTCTTACCTCTGCAGACAACAGAGAGACCTTCCTACCACAATGATGTAACAGGGAGAGCAGCAGAGTTTGTATCTCCTGAGTTACGTGGACCCAGAAGATAATGAAAGTTGTTCTGCTGAGCTGTCCCTCCCTCCTATTTAGGACTAAGAATGTCATTAATTTCATTGATATACTATAACATAATTTTTAAAAATTTAAGATATGTCTTGACACCTTTGCAATCCAAACATCCCCTTTCAAATTTGAGATAAAAAGCTTTGAGCTCCTGGATTTTTTGTTCAACACAAAGTGTAGCACCACAGAAAATAAACATGAGCAGCAGGAAAGAAGAGGAGGGGGAAAAAAATCCTCCCATGTGATTATTTCATTGGTTTTGCAAAAACTTGCACTTGATACAAGAAGAGCTCTGTCTGTAACCATTAATAACAAAAACAATCACCAAATGAAAGAGCAGCCTTGCAAGCAACCATCCGTAAAAAGAAAGCCAGTTAATTAAACAAATCACAAGCTATCTCCAGACTGTCTCTCTCACTTTAAAGCCCTCAGTGCAGAAAAGAGAAGGAAAAAAAAATCTCATCAAATGATATAATCATAACAGCCTCAAAATAACTCACACATATTTCCAGATAAATCACTGCTGAAATACTAAGTACCGGGAAAAACTTAGAGGGACATTGCATCTTAACTGCAAGTCCTGCTTCTTGGAGGGGCTTTGGGGAATCCTGGATCTTCTTTCCCTTCACTAAAAGTTTGCTCCTATTCTGTAAATTGTCAATTTTTAATATAAAACTTTAATTAATCTCAAGACTCATTTCATTTGACGTTGCAGGGCCTTTCCGCTGTGTCTCGGAAGACACTAAACTGGAATTGAAGGCTCAGGGTTAGAAACACAACATTAATCCCTTGCCAAAACCTTACAAAGCTTCCTGGGCAGGGCCTGAGAGCCACAGCTGAACTGGAGAATTGGCTGCGCGAACGTGGCTCAAGGCAGCACTGACCCTACGCGCATTACTTCTGTGATGGAAAAGGTAGCAGTGAGTTAATGGAAGTGCATGTGCATTAATTTTTCTGAGATTATACACCGCGATGAGGCTCTTTCATCAGCTTCTACAGATCATAGCAGCTGGTAAGAGCCTTAACAGTGTCATACCATTATAAGGCTATTATTGATCCAAAATCTAATTTGAGGATCAATTTGGATTGGAATCAGAACCCAATATGACAATGATTTCAGAGCAGATAAGAAGTAATTTACTCCTCTGGGTGCCAGAAATCAATCTTGGGGTTTTTGTACTGACCCAGCTCCCAAAAAATGAAAAGGAAAAAAAAAAGAAAAAAAAAAGACCTGAGGATAAGGTGCAAATAAAGGATTATAGTAATCCAATCTGGAGGTGATAAAAGTATAAATTCGTCTGCGAAGCCATCTGAGGTAAACAAACATTTAATCCCAGCTAAATATCTCAGATAATGGCAAAAAGATTTCATGTTATTTTTGATGCATTTGGCTAATACAAAACACAGCTTTGAATTCAAAGCAACTCCTTACATTTCTCACATAATTCACTGTGGCAGTCAGCACCCGGGAAGCTTCTGTGGGGATCTCAAACCTCATCACTATTATGTGTGTTATAGCTGTGTGGGCACACGGGCAAATCGGCATTAAAGGCCTGACATCCAGACTCACCTGGGCTGGTAGGAGGCAACATCACTTGATTATGCCCACATTGGGGGGTGAGTTCTGCATTTGTTCTCCATCCATCCAGCTTCTTCCAAAAGAAAGGGACAGGTAGCTGGTATACCCCAGTTTGAATCATAGAATCATAGAACAACCAGGTTGGAAGAGACCCATCAGATCATCGAGTCCAACCATTCCTATCAAACACTAAACCATGTCCCTCAAGACCTCATCTAGCCGTGCCTTAAACCCCTCCAGGGAAGGTGAATCAACCACCTCCCTGGGCAGTCTATTCCAATGCCCAATGACCCTTTCGGTGAAAAACCTCCTCTTAATCTCTAGCCTAAATCTCCCCTGGCAGAGCTTGAGGCCATTCCTTCTTGTCCTGTCCCCTGTCACTTGGGAGAAGAGCCCAGCTCCCTCCTCTCTACAACCTCCTTCCAGGTAGTTGGAGAGAGTAATAAGGTCTCCTCTCAGCCTCCTCTTCTCTAGGCTAAACACCCCCAGCTCTCTCAGCTGCTCCTCATAGGGCCTGTTCTGCAACCCCTTCACCAGCTTTGTGGCTCTTCTCTGGACTCTCTCCAGAGCCTCAACATCCTTCTTGTGGTGAGGGGCCCAGAATTGAACACAGGATTCAAGGAGTGGTCTCACCAGTGCAGAGTCCAGAGGGAGAATCACCTCCCTGGACCTGTTGATCACACCATTTCTGATGCAAGCCAGGATGCCATTGGCCTTCTTGGCCACCTGGGCACACTGCTGGCTCATGGTCAGTTGGCTGTTGACTAACACCCCCAGGTCCCTCTCCTCCTGGCAGCTTTCCAGCCAGACTTCTCTCAGTCTGTAGCTCTGCATAGGGTTGTTGTGGCCCAAGTGCAGGACCCAGCATTTGTCCGTGTTAAACCTCATGCCATTGGACTCAGCCCAGCAGTCCAGCCTGTTTAGATCCCTTTGCAGAGCCTCCCTACCCTCCAGCAGATCGACACTTCCACATAGCTTTGTGTCATCTGCAAACTCGCTTGAAATGTGCATCCAAACCAACCTTCAGCAGGAACCAGCAGTATGTGGATGGTGATGGTGCCACCAGACACCTTGCGTGGCAGTGCAAGGGTCTCCTCTGCAAACATACAAGTGCTGCCGCCCACCCCAGCGTCTGGAGGTGTTGTGGGTAATGTACACCAAGGTTATTCCTGCCCCAGGAAACACAGGGTAAACAGGCAAGAGATGGAAAAAACCCCAGTGGACTCCTGCTCCAAGTTGTTGGCAGAGCTGGGAATTTTCTGCTCTCTACAGGGCTGGCCCTTAAACCTTTTTCACTTTTATTAAGTGCAGACATACTGCAGAGATGCGAGACTTAGTTATCTACACTGAAACTGGAAAGAGTTTTTTTCTTCTTCTTCTTTTTTCCCCTTTTCCTCCAGACAACCTCAGTGGAATCAGTTTTATTCAGTTTTGGCTGTAATTGGAGGGAGCCTCTCAGTGAATCTAATTTCAGCTGGAACTAATTATAGGGGGAAAAGGTCATAAATGTAAGACGGCTGCATAACTATGTTGGAAGAATATTGACATCATATAGTATTAACTCTGCTCCTGTAAAGGCCATAAATACTTAGACTAAAAACAGCCATTAAAAGACAGAACAAAATGTACCTATTTCTTTCGATTAGAGGGGGAAAATAAGGGAGGAAAGAAATCTCTAAAGGGAGATTTAAAATCATACAATAAAGAAATACCTCACAGAAAAATATTAAAAAAAAAAAATCAAGAACTAGAGATCGGCTGCCTCAGATGAAATCCTGATCCACACCAGAAACAAACAGCCCTGCTGCATCCAGACTGAGCCTGATGCAAAATCTCATAGGAAAAATGAGTTGCAACAGCAAAACCAGCCATATGAAATGGCCAAGAGTGATAACCAAACTAAAACCAGCAGCGCGGATCCCACAGGACCACACCACTCGCAGATGCTGGGCACACCAGGCCACACCTTAAGGAGAATCCCTCATTCCTTTTCCCAGCCATGGTCCGGAGGGGCTCCAATGGCTGCTGAGCACCAAGACCTCCTCAGTGCCAGGGGAACCACTGTCCTGCCTTGTAGAGAATCATAGAATCATAGAATCACCAGGTTGGAAGAGACCCACCGGATCATCGAGTCCAACCATTCCCATCAAACACTAAACCTTGTCCCTCAGTACCTCGTCTACCCGTCCCTTAAACACCTCCAGGGAAGATGAATCAACCACCTCCCTGGGCAGCTTTTTCCAATGCCCAATGACCCTTTCCAGGAAAAACTTCCCCCTAATCTCTAGCCTAAATCTCCCCTGGTGGAGCTTGAGGCCATTCCCTCTCGTCCTGTCCCCTGTCCCTTGGGAGAAGAGCCCAGCTCCCTCCTCTCCACAACCTCCTTTCAGGTAGTTGTAGAGAGCAATGAGGTCTCCTCTCAGCCTCCTCTTCTCTAGGCTAAACAACAGGAGAGTGGAGACCATGGCAGTCTTGGATCCTGCTTACTGCTGAGTCACTTGGGCAGCCAGTGAGACTCTCTCCTCTCCTCTCGTCTCCTCTCCCAAACCCACAGGAGGACCCAGCCAGGAGTCCTCACTGGGAATCTTGGCACTACATTCACAGATCTTTCTGATGGAATTGTTTGCATTAAAAACTTCAGCATTTTTGGTCCATCCGTATATTTTCCTGTAATCAACACAACTCCAGTATGAGCAGAATGTCATTACAAATGAGAGTAAATCATATGTGCAGCCTGAATTTTGACAACAATACATTTCAATTAGTCAAATAAATGTTATTTAGACATAACTGCACACTGATTCATCTTTCTGAAATTAAGTGCTGCGTTGGTACTCAGATTTACAAAGGTCAGTACCTAAGCCAGCTGCTTGGTCTGCCTTAGCCCTGAGGCTGAGCTGTAGTGATGACCCACGTCAAATTAATAAAGACAGAAGCCTTCTAGACATCTCATGATGAGCTGCATGGCAGGGAACCTTAGCAGATTCTGTAGGAAGCAGCTGCAAATCATTTCTGAGGCATAAACTGAAGTCAGTCAGTAATTAATATTTCTCTCTTTCTCTCTTAGCAACCCTACAAATGCATGACTATTGGGGGCTGAATCAGAGCATTTTGCAGTGAGTGAGAATCTCTCCATCACAGCCACATGTCACAGGAGCAGACTCACACGCAGTCTGTTTCACATTACCTGCTTCTCCCCTCACTTAAGTGTGAGGCCAGTTCCTATTAAAGTTGATGAAAAGAGCTCAAGCAACCAGTCTGCCATTGACACAGTAGAGGGTTTTCATAGAATCATAGAATCAGGTTGGAAGAGACCCACCGGATAATTGAGCCCAACCATTCCCACCAATCTCTAAACCGTGTCCCTCAGTACCTCATCCACCCACACCTTAAACCCCTCCAGGGAAGGTGAGTCAACCACCTCCCTGGGCATCCTCTTCCAGTGCCCAATGACCCTTTCTGTGAAGAATTTTTTCATAACGTCCAACCTGAACCTCCCCTGGTGGAGCTTGAGGCCATTCCCTCTTGTCCTGTCCCCTGTCACTTGGGAGAAGAGCCCAGCTCCCTCCTCTCCACAACTTCCCTTCATGTAGTTATAGAGAGCAATGAGGTCTCCCCTCAACCTCCTCTTCTCCAGGATAAACACCCCCAGCTCTCTCAGCTGCTCCTTGTAAGACTTGTTCTCCAGCCCCTTCACCAGCTTTGTTGCTCTTCTCTGGACTTGCTCCAGAGACTCAACATCCTCAACATTTCCTAGTGGTGTTTACAGTTGCATCTGTGTCAATGGAAAATCATGTTCTCTTTTGGGTCACTTGCCACCACTAAGGTCCTTCTATGATCCCTGAAGCCTTTTTAAGAACTTCTCAGTTGCCTTCTATTGCCACGAACAGATCTCACATATATTTTGTCTCTGCTGTGGCCACAAGGAAGAAAATAACTCGTCCTTGCAACAGGGCACATTTAATAAAGAGACAGGGGACAATGATCAGTGTTTCAGAAGTATTCATGGCAGGTTTAGGACCAGATGATCATAAAATAAATGCTACAAATAGTATACAGTCAAGATCAAACATTTCATCATGAAAAGAAGATATTTTTACCCATACTTTACTCTATTCTACTTGCTGGAACATTAGTTCTTCAAATTGCTTTTAATTACATGGCCTAGAAATAAACATGCACCACTATTAGTGTGCTCTTTGGTTGGATACAAGGGCTACTCACTTTCATTCCAGTCAAGGCACTATTCCAAGGTGGTTTATACTCTCATTACAGGCTGTTGCCTTTGCTATGTAAATTTGTAATCAAATATTCTAAACAGGTGATGGAAAACAATTTGGGTAGCTACTAGCAGCAGCCAAAATCACAGCCATAGGACCTCACGAGTCTAACAAGGAGAATTTTACGCACACGTAGGCACATGAACACGAACAGTTCACAGAGGTACGTTTCCGTGCTATTAGATCTTCTAACAGCTTTTGAATATCCAAACCCAATCTACATCAAAATCGTGAAAATGTTTTTTCGCTATGGAATGAAAGGATTGGATGGAATTGAAGGTTACAGGCCCTTTAGGAAGGACAGTAGGGGAGACAAGAGTCACCCTTTATGTCAGAGATGGGCCGAAGTGCATGGAGAGGAGCCAACCGAGAGCCTGCGGGTCAGGATTAAAGGGAGGGCAGGGTTAGGTGACATTACAGTAGAGATCTGCTACAGACCACCCGACCAGGAAGAGCCAGTGGATTGAGAATCTTTAGAGACAGATAGGTGCAGCCTCACCTTTGCAAGCCATGTCCCTCATGGGGGACTTCGACCACCCTGGTATCTATTGGAGGGTGACATAGTGGGACATAAGCAATTCAGAAGGTTCCTAGAATGTGTCAATGATAGCTTCCTTCTTCAAGTGACAGAGGATGTGACAAGGAGAGGTGCCATCCTGGATCTTACTCTCACCAAGAAGGAAGGGCTAGCAAGGGATGTGAAGCTCAAGGAGAGCCTTGGTTGCAGTAACCATTAAATAGTAGAGTTCAAGATCCTTAGGGCAGAGAGGAGGTCATGCAGGAAGCTCACCACCCTGGACTTCAGGACAGTAGAGTTCAGCCTCTTCAGGGATCTTCTTGGTAAAGTACCATGGGATAAATCCTTGGAGGGCAGAGGGGCCCAAGAGAGTCAGTTAATAGTTGAGGGTCATCTCCTCCGAGGTCAGCAATGATGCATCCCAACACACGGGAAGTCAGTCAAAAGGAGAAGAGGAGAAGCCTGAGAGGAGACCTCATTGCTCTCTACAAATACCTGAAAGGAGGCTGTAGGGCTGGACATTAGGAGGAAGTTTTTCACACAAAAGGTCATTGGGCATTGAAACAGGCTGCCCAGGGAGGTGGTTGATTCACCTTCCCTGGAGGGGTTTAAGGCAGAGGTAGACGAGGTGCAGGAAAGCTGGGATGAGACTGTTTATAGGGGCCTCCAGTGATAGAACAAGGTGTTATGGCTTTAAACTTAAGGAGAGGAGATTAAAATAGCTATAAAGAAGTACAAGTGTAGTGAGGTCCTGGACCAGGTTGTCCAGAGCAGTGGTGGCTGCTCCATCCCTGGAGGGATTCAAGGCCAGGTTGCATGGGGCTTGGAGCCCCTGATCCAGTGGGAGGTGTCCCTGACCATGGCAGGGGTGGGACTGGATGGGCTTTGAGGTCCCTTCCAACACAAACCATTATACGATTCTATGATTTGGAAAAAATCCCTCTCATTAGAGAAACTATTAAGACAAAAGGAGCATTAATTAACTATCTTGCTGAATATTTGATCAGATGTTGCAATGATAATTTATCATTTTAATAGTTTGTTGTAGAGTGGAATTTTTAGAAATGTTTCACAGAGTGAACCAACGAATTAATATAACAATTATAATCCTTTCACATGATTCAGATATTATGCATCACTCTGTGTTGTTTAAAAAGCCTTTCAGCGCAACGGTACAACTGACCTTTCCTACACAGATAAAGTCCTTTCCTGATGAACCATCGATGAGTTCATGTACCATTCCCAAAGAATCATAGAATCACTCAGTGCCTCATCCACCCATCTTTTAAACACCTCCAGGGAATGTGACTCAAACCCCTCCCTGGGCAGCCTGTTTCAGTGCACAAAGACTCTTTCTGTGAATAATTTTTTCTTTATGTCGAGTCTAAACCTCCCCTGGTGGAGCTTGAGGCCATTCCCTCTTGTCCTGTCCCCTGTCACTTGGGAGAAGAGTCCAGCTCCCTCTTCTCCACAACCTCCTTTCAGGTAGTTGTAGAGAGCAGTGAGGTCTCCTCTCAGCCTTCTCTTCTCCAGGATAAACACCCCCAGCTCTCTCAGCTGCTCCTCATAGGGCCTGTTCTCCAGCCCCTTCACCAGCTTTGTCACTCTTCTCTGGACTTTATTTTTTAATTTGTCACTTAATTTATATGTTTTGCTAAAAACTTAAAGATCAGATTTAGCTTCAAAAGGACCTTCTAAAACCAGTATTTGATCTTTTTACTTCATTTCTGAACGAGCCACATTTTGATTGAGGTTCCAGGGTTGGACATCTGCAAGCTTGTAGAGAGGAGGGAGCTGGGCTCTTCTCCCAAGGGACAGGGGACAGGACAAGAGGGAATGGCCTCAAGCTCCACCAGGGGAGATTTAGGCTAGAGATTAGGAGGAAGTTTTTCACGGAAAGGGTCATTGGACATTGGAACCGGCTGCCCAGGGAGGTGGTTGATTCCCCTTCCCTGGAGGTGTTTAAGGGACTGGTGGATGAGGTGCTGAGGGACTTGATTTAGTGTTTGATAGGAATGGTTGGACTTGAAGATCCAATGGCTCTCTTCCAACCTAGTTGTTCTATGATTCTGTGGTTCTAAGCTGTTTGAAATGGGAAGATAGGAAGGATATTCACCTGGGTAGGAAAACTGTGAAGAACCAGGTGGGTTAACCTGTTGTCTCAAAGCCAATCCTGTTTATCTGCACCAAGCTAGTCTCAGAGAAGGATGGAAATCAGAAATGTTAGTTTGCTAAACCTTTGGTAGATTTTACTGAGCATATCTGGGCATGAGAGAGTCTCACAGAAACAAAAAAAGGAAGAAAGAGATTGTCTTTCTAATGGCACAGTACAATTTGTACAGAACTGTGCTGTCCAGATTCCACACTTCTCACTCTTGACTCTCTGCCTCTGCATGCGATCGCTGTTCTTTTAAAATTCCAGCCTTAATGAAACAGGTAAGCTGCAGAAAAGACTAAGCTGGAAAATACAGCAGGAATACAGAATGAGGACAGGTGATTGATCTTTGAGTGGATATCCAACAGCGCAACGAAATTCTCAGGCTGGGTCTTCTTTATTTCAAAATGGTTTTGATTCAGAGGGATTTTATAGCCGCTAAATCATGCACTTGGAACAGATTGTGCAAGCTTTTCAGCATGTTATACTCTGAAAGATGTCACATTTGGCAGAGGCAGTAAAGCTCCGTGAATTTATTATGGTTTCGCATCGAACACCAAAATCCAGGGCATCAAAAGGTGATACAGCACCCGCTACAACACTATTGTGTCAAGTCACCTGCCACCCTGGTGAACATAAACCTCTGGCTATGAAATGCCACATGGAAGCCACTTGCACATGAAGGAAAAGAAGGTTTAGAATCATAGAATCATAGAATCATAGAACAACCAGGTTGGAAGAGACCCATCAGATCATCAAGTCCAACAACTCCTATCAAACACTAAACCGTGTCCCTCAGGGCCTCATCTACCTGTGCCTTAAACACCTCCAGGGAAGGGGAATCAACCACTTCCCTGGGCAGCCTATTCCAATGCCCAATGACACTTTCTGTGAAAAACCTCCTCCTAATCTCTAGCCTAAATCTCCCCTAGCAGAACTTGAGACCATTCCCTCTTGTCCTGTCCCCTGTCACTTGGGAGAAGAGCCCAGATCCCTCCTCTCCACAACCTCCTTTCAGGTAGTTGTAGAGAGTAATGAGGTCTCCTCTCAGCCTCCTCTTCTCCAGGATAAACAACCCCAGATCTCTCAGCCGTTCCTCATAGGGCCTGTTCTCCAGCCCCTTCACCAGCTTCGTGGCTCTTCTCTGGACTCGCTCCAGAGCCTCAACATCCTTCTTGTGGCGAGGGGCCCAGAACTGAACACAGTATTCAAGTGTAGGTAAGGACTAGCTGGGTATGGACTAGCGAGTGACAAGACAAACTCTGTCCATGGTTCCACAGACATACAAGCAATTCAACCTCTTTGCAAATCCGTCTTTTAATGGAAGGCACCTTAAAACTGCTCCCCAAAATAGGAACTTTACTTTTGGGAGTAGTATTTTTAGAGTCAGTGGGACTTCTCATGCCTGTCAAATTACAGATATGCTTAAGTATTCCCAGAATCAGGACCACCTATAGGGTGTTTAATTACTTAATTTACGTACTAAGGACAATTGCCTTCCTCATACTGAACAAGAGACTGCTTCATCAGCAAGTTTAGCTTGTGTGAACACAGTGCTAATTAGCTCTGTACAAGAAGTGTAAAGGCACATGAAATAAAACCAAAATAATTTACTTCTTTTTTCTTTTTCTGTCTTAAACTATCAAGAAACCAAACAAACTGAAATTTCATCATGTCTTGGTAACCTCTACTAAAATCAAGTGAAAGTCAGTCCAGTTTCAGTCAAAAGTGGAGCAGAAAAATGCAACTACAAAAAGATTTGAGTGCCTTCTTTAACACTTTTGTTCTTTTTCACCCAACTTGAGCTAATTGCAAAGCATGCTTGAAAAGTACTTAATAATATAACCAAAAACCAAAATAAAAAGCCACTTTCCCATATACCAAGCCTCTCATATGTAAACAATCAACAGAAAAAGCCATTTGAAAATTTACTAGGAATTCTAAGAAATGGATATAAGGCACATAAATTATGTATCACTCTGAATCCACAAGCTCAGAAAAAAAAAATGCTTTTTAGATTCTAGAAGCCTCTTCCTTTAATAGTTTATGTTGAAAGCCACGAGTGATGTTTAAGAAGCTTATGCTTTTGTTTTCTAATTCAAAATATCCAGTCAGGAATTCAATATATTAGAAGTACACGACTATCACATAATCAGCCACACTATAAGCAGCGACTGCAAGAGAGTTCAAAGGGTGTTGTGACCCTCAGTTTAACCTTGCAAAGAGTTGGTTCTCAATGCTGTTGGATGCACAAAAGTAACATTAACGGAGTTTGGGGTGTGCAACTTCTCTGTGCATTAAGAGCATTAGAAAGGTTTTACCGTGTACACCACAAATGGGGAAAGCATATCCAACATCCCTCTTCCTCATTATGGGAGATATTATACTAGATTGTTATTCACAACAGGAGAATGTCACACTTTTCCGTATACTCTAGTTCAGCACTTTTCTAATTTCATGGACCTCAATTTACATTTGTCAGTGTTTGAAGTTAGATGATATTGGTCTACTCAGGAAACGAGTTACAGGGGAGAGAGGTCCTTCACCTTTTGGGCAGTGTCACACTTTGATGATGCATAAATAAAGCACAGCATGCGTGTCAGCAAAAATCGGATGTCCTAAAGCCCTTTGATGCAAAGGATGATGTTTGTTAGAAACAGAAGGTTAAATATGTAGAAACTGTAAGGCTGAAGTGACGATGTGAAGGGAATCTGGCTAACATCTTAGCAGATATCCACCTTGCCATTCACTCTGAGTTCACAGACATGGAGATTTCAGTAATTACCAATGCTGATTAGCAAAAGCATAAGGAAATTTTGCATAAGCAAATGTTGAGGCTCTGGAGCAAGTCCAGAGAAGAGCAATGAAGCTAGTGAAGGGGCTGGAGAACAGGCCCTATGAGGAACGGCTGAGAGAGCTGGGGGTGTTTAGCCTGGAGAAGAGGAGGCTGAGAGGAGACCTCATTGCTCTCTACAACTACCTGAAAGGAGGTTGTGGAGAGGAGGGAGCTGGGCTCTTCTCCCAAGGGAGAGGACAAGAGGGAATGGCCTCAAACTCCACCAGGGGAGATTTAGGCTAGAGATTAGGAGGA
This sequence comes from Coccyzus lansbergi, assembly GCA_033558105.1. Lineage (NCBI taxonomy): Eukaryota > Metazoa > Chordata > Aves > Cuculiformes > Coccyzidae > Coccyzus > Coccyzus lansbergi. The sequence goes on from JAUMJK010000059.1 coordinate 1,131,864, forward strand.
AGTTTTTCATGGAAAGGGTCATTGGAGATTGGAATAGGCTGCCCAGGGAGGTGGTTGATTCGCCCTCCCTGGAGGTGTTTAAGGCACAGGTAGATGAGGTCCTGAGGGACATGGTTTATTGTTTGATAGGAATGGTTGGACTCAATGATCCGATGGGTCTCTTCCAACCTGATGATTCTATGATTCTATGATTCTAAGGAAATTATATTTACAAACTAAAATTCTCACAGTCTGTGGTATATGAACCCTAAGGAATTGGTATCTGTACAGGGCCTGATCCAAATGGGATTCAGAGAAGCCCCTCAGATGTGAATCTCCGATAGAGGGACACTTGTGTGACCTGCACTTACAGTTTCACACTTCCAGAGCAGGTTGCACACGTCTTACTTCAGGCCAGGAGGTTTAGCAAATATTTTGTCCCGAGCAATCAAAATCGTTTTCCTAAAACTGAATGGTACAGCTCAAGATAAAAACCTTGGATGCTTGACTGAATTTATCCAAATAGTAACTTGAATATGGTTCAGAACTTCTTCCAAGTTTCAGATGCAGCTTCCTTCACGTTCATGGCTGCAGTTTAGAATCGACTGTGGTTGCACACTACCTTACCAAGGCATTTATGCACCTGGATGACAATTAACACTTCCGATGTACTTCTGCCTTTCTATTTGGGCTTTGTCAATGCCTTCAATGAGGAGAAAAGTCTAACATCAGAGCTTACAAGTGCAGCAAAGAAGTGATAAACATGCCATGGGTAAGGTGCCCAATGGAACCTGGCAGGCAATCTCATCCCACAGTTTTAGACCTTCACACTTCAGCATTTCTATGTCTAACAAGTAAGAAAGATTTTTCCTTACACACCACATTTTCTGTCTACTATATGGCAACACAGACTTTGCAAAAGGAAGCAAAATCTTAAAATAGACAAGAAATTCAGAAAAACAGAGAAGTTTTGAGACAGAACAATGAATTCATTAAACCAAATCAAACAAACAAACCCCTAAACTGTTAAAACAAGGCATTTGAATAGTAACAACTGTTAAAATGAGCTCTGAAATCTCCGTGCAACATGAGATTTTTATTGGCAAACAATTAAATCTCTCTTTAAGTGTACTTTCTCTGTAGAAGCTAATTTATAATCTTATCAGGCATGTCTCTCAGAAGAATTTGCTACTAGTCTAAGTCTTTATCTGCACAATGCAGAATACTAACAATTGTCTTGTATGTTTGTTTCCAATGTCAGCGACTGAAATTCCAATTTAAGGTTCTGGCTGCTTTCAGAATTTGATATTATTTTTAAAGTGCTGCCACTTTTATTCACATGGTGTGTCAGAAAAAGCAAATGGAAGAATAAAAGCCTCTGTTGACGGCGAGAAAGGAGAAAGGTGATGTACTTGGGAGTCAGCTCACTGTAGCTCATTTGCTGGTTTATCATTTTTCTGTTCCCCTCCAGGGCCCTATTTTCTTTCAGCCCTGCTCATTAGGATGTAAGTTTTACAATAAGCATTAAGGTAAAGGAAGTTAGAGGCAAGGTGGAATTAATGGTGTAAGAGTGTGCTGCATCCAACTATACATCTTGGGAACCTGTGGAAGGGCTGCCTGCACCCCCAGCTCTGCCTGATAGGTGCCTTGTGGTCATCTCTTTGCCTTTGGACTTTCTAGAAATCCATAACTACTTCCTCCTCCCTAGCCACAGACTGACAGCACAGAGCACGTTTCTGAAGAGAGTAAAAGATAATCATAATTTCAAGCAAATAGTTTTAATTCTTGGAACTGCTAACCTACTTCTTTCCTCACTTCAGCAGAATTCACAAGAGAACAAAGTATTTTTTTTAGCAAGAAAATCACACAGCTCTGCATTATTATTTCCTTCCAATTTCCCCCATCCAAGTTCTGAAATTCTTTAAGAAATGGACCCACAGCAGCCACACGCAGCACTAGCCTAGAGAGCATTTGTTCCACTTTTTTAATCCTACATAAAACCCTGCTAACTCTTTCAACATAAATCCAACACATTACTATTCCAAGCCTCCCCTTCCCTTTTATTTGGTTCTGAACACCTGTTGGTTAATTCCCAGTTGAGATAATTAGTCCTTGGTTATCACCAGTTATTGTCACCTGTTCAACTTGCAAATGCCTCCAAATTTGAGTTTTCCAATTAGCATCATAAGATCCCTGTTGCAGGCAGCTAGGGTATATTTTTTTTTTCCACAAGGCAAATCACTTTTCACTTACACACTCTGCCTATTGAGCCTCATTTGGTAATAGTGCTTTAAAAATTATAGTGTTTTTCACAGAATAGACTTGTCATTGCCCTACCTCCTATCAAGCCCAGATGGCTGCTACTATAAAGGAGAGAAAAACAGAAAAGGGAATTAAATGAAACCCTCTCCTTAATAAGTATCCAAGTCAATTTAAATAGTTCCATTTCATTTTTACATCAGAGTCGTGCCCTAGTATTAAGGCATGAAGAACATTCTTGGTGTCCTAATAAGCCTCGCGACGTGTTGAGCTGACATTTCAGTACATGGAACAAGCTGTGGTTTATATTTAACTTCTGTGGTGGAGAGTTGTAGGTAGCCTGAGTTAGAGACGCTGGCTCAGTGCATTAGAGCTGGCTTGACTTCCAGCTGAACAGAATGAAGTGGTCTTCTAACTAAAACCAGCCCAAAAAAATATACTTCAGATTTGGAGGAGGTGCTCCTGGAAGCACCATCTGAAATCCTCAAAGCACATGGCGCAGAGATCACCCAGTATCCTAGGAACTGCTTCTCTTCGTTCCGTTGTGCCTGCAGTGGGTTGGTGGCCCATCAAGGGAGGTGATAGGTACACCTCCTACGTCTGGAGTTCTGCAGGAATAGTCACCTCCAGCACTTTTTTTGGGAGTATGTCACTTTCATAACACCTTTCAAGCCTTCTCTCGCTGCTCCATGTGTCTCTGCAAGTATGAGTGGGGCTCCCAGATACAAAAAAGGAAATCGCTAGCCTTGAGAGGTGGAAAAGGTTGTGCCGTGTGGAAACCAAGCTCCTCCAGTCCCTCTGGATGTGCTGAGAATGAGCCAATACAGTCATTAAATCCCAACCAGCTATGGCAAAGAAGAAGAATCTCACTTCAGAAATCCCTGTGGCTTATTATTAAGGATAAAACCTTTTCTGTAAATCAACTCGTTACTTTATAGAATCATAGAATCACCAGGTTGGAAGAGATCCACTGGATCATCAGGTCCAACCATTCCTACCAAACACTAAACAACGTCCCTCAGTGTCTCATCCACCTGTCCCTCAAACCCCTCCAGGGAAGGTAAACCAACCACCTCCCTGGGCAGCCTATTCCAGTGCCCTATGACCCTTTCTATCAAAATTATTTTCCTAATGTCCAGCCTAAACCTCCCCTGGTGGAGCTTGAGGCCATTCCCTCTTGTCCTGTCCCCTGTCACTTGGGAGAAGAGGCCAACTCCCTCCTCTCCACAACCTCCTTTCAGGTAGCTGTAGAGAGCAACGAGGTCTCCTCTCAGCCTCCTCCAGGCTAAACAACCCCAGGTGAAAACAACCATGGGGCAGTCTGTGGGGGTTTTCTTGTACCGTAGCCAGAGTTTTGAGACAGGTGTGGTAACAAAGACAACCTTCTCTAAAAACAGTGTTTTCTCTAAACAGAGTTAATTTCCACAGACATTCAGCTACATGCAGCTTGTGAGGTTTCAGATGTATCTAGCAGCATCAACAATGCTACCAAGACAGACAGGAACTGAAAGGTAAAAACACTATGTGCAAGCCTGAAGCTAAATAGCCCAATGAACAATTTTATGAAGAACACTAGAAAACAAATGGTTTCATTGTGGAAAGAAATTGTTTCTTCCTGGCCTGTACTAATGACAAATCACAATACTCTGCTGGCTAGAACAGATGTTAACAAACTCACCCGCGTGGTTCTCTTGTCCCCACTTACCCACCTTAGGGCAGGGAGCAGAGCTCAGGCTCTCAGATCCATTTGGGCATCAAATTCCCTTTGAAATTGAGTTGCTAGATTCCTAACTGTTCTGGAGAAGCTGGGTTTAAATGGGGATACAGTGTCTGCTTATTGCTTTGTGTCTGGAGCCTATGAATCAGACTCGCACACAGTGGAATAGGATTATTACTTGGCACGGGCAGGCAGCAGCAGTCACGATCCAGCCCTCTGAGATCAAGGCAGCAAGAAATTCATGAAGATTTAAAGTAGTTAAAGGAGTTTATTTTCCAGGTGGGAAATCCAGGTGTCAGAAGGAAAGTAACTATAAATTTTCAACCCAGCTTTCCACATAAAATGTAAAGCCATTTGGAGCCCACAGAAAGCTCGGAATGAACTAGAGCTGATAGCTGGTGCAAGGTATGGTCAGTGGTTTTAAATGATTGATGGAGCTATCTCTGCACTAAAGTACTAAGGTTGGAATAGAAGAAAAAAATTGAGATCTGCTATAATGGTGCTTTATAACTTTTTTTTCTTCCTCTGATGGCCAAATAGCATTCACTTGTACAGAATGATTGTTACTTTCTACTAGTGATACTTACGGTAGCTCTTCATACATCTGCTACAGAGCTTCATTACAATAAACAGAACAGCGCTGCATGTAGAGATGTTTTTTAAAGCATCTCCTCATTTATTATTGTCTCTTTAGGAAAGAAAGTCAAGCATATTCAAATTGGTTTAGTTTTTTTTTTTTTTCTTGAAATATATATATGCTGAGATTGATCCCAATTTAAATGCTCAGCTTTAAGATACATCAATGAGTCATAGAATCATAAAATCATAGAACAACCAGGTTGGAAGGGACCCATCGGATCATTGAGTCCAACCATTTGTATAAAACACTAAACCATGTCCCTCAGCACCTCGTCCACCCGTCCCTTAAACACCTCCAGGGAAGGTGAATCGACCACCTCCCTGGGCAGCCTGTTCAAATGCCCAATGACCCTCTGTGTGAAAAACTTCCTCCTAATCTCTAGCCTAAATCTCCCCTGGTGGAGCTTGAGGCCATTCCCTCTTGTCCTGGCCCCTGTCCCTTGGGAGAAGAGCCCAGCTCCCTCCTCTCTACAACCTCCTTTCAGGTAGTTGTAGAGAGTAATGAGGTCTCCCCTCAGCCTCCTCTTCTCTAGGCTAAACACCCCCAGTTCTCTCAGCCGTTCCTCATAGGGCCTGTTCTCCAGCCCCTTCCCCAGCTTCATGGCTCAAGTCACCTCAGCTCAATAGATTTATTACCTGTCACTTGTAAGAATTTGGGGTTTCCCCCCACAACATCATGTAAAATGGCCTGATACAGCTAGGAAACTCAACCCCAAGCTGAAATCACAACACAGCACAGCTACAACACAGCAGTCACTCCTTTCTTTTCCTTTTCAAATACCTGAACCATGGGAGTTTTCAAGCAAGTATCAGATACTTTAATATAATTTTCCTGAAATCAGTGACACTGCTCGAGGACTCGTCTACATGAAAAAGACAGATGAACAAGTGCTGAAGGAGCAGACTGCCAAATACCCTCTAAGAAAGAGTGCGACGCGCTGACTCTATTTATACTCGGCTCTGAGATCAGTGTATTAGCTGACTGGCATTTCTCCTGCTGAGAAAAGATCAATGAAGAAAAGATCAGCGGAAGAAAGATCGATGGTGACCAGACAAACCATTAATTCATAAGAAAAGAGATTTTGCTTGGAGAAATAGCACATTAGCCTCAGGCTCAAGCTCAGTCTTGATCATTCCTATGTCTTACACGTTAACCTGAATTCTCACTCCAATAAACTGCAAGCCCTGCATGAGCAGGGAGAGAAGGAGTCCCACGCAGGACAGAACTGCAGACAGACCAAGGAGCAGTGAAGCAAAACAAGAGTGGAAAAGACTGTAAACAGCCACACCACATGTGAAAAGGTGGTCCTCCATTAACACAAGTGGAGATTTCTCACGTGCTTCTGTAGCAAAATGGGGCTGTCCCCAAGAACCCAAAATGAGGTATTCCTTCTGTCCTGGGGTCTGCAGGTTCTCCTGCAGTTGTAATATCTGAATGACATCCAGTTTCTCTTTAAATACCGTCATAAGCCCTCACAGCATCACAAGCATCTCACTCCTTTCTGTAGGGACAGAGTCATATTGCATTACGCCAAGTTGTGTTGTAGGAGAACGGGTTTTTTTTGGTTCTGTTTAGTTATCTTCCACATTCAGTACTGAAACTGTAGAAGGTCACTGCTCAGATTACCTGGGACAAAAGCTCTTTCAGTAATAAACTTTCGCTAAACCTAAAAGATCAGGAAAATCTCTGATAAACAAAAGTGTATGCCAGAATGTGTATGGGCTTACAAAAGAATTCTGCAGTAACAGAGAAATTAGGTGCCAAGAGAGACCTGCTGGGTGTTGAGGAAAAGCCTTTGATGTTTTTGATACATTAAAGGAGTTGTTAAAGAGCAGTTCACCTGTGGATCTTGCCAAGGAGAGGTAGCACTAGTGTACTGATCATGTTTTAAAGTGCTGCTCCGTGTTAAGTATAAACAGCACAGCAGCTTTAACTAGGGTGCCCTGCTGTTTCAACAGCAGAAAAGAGATGAGAGCATAAACTTCGTTTGGAGCAAAGTTCCAGCTTTTCCAGAATAAAGGAGGAGCTTTTATTCTGATATATTTGTTTGTGACTGATGTTACTTTCTCATCTCTCTGAAGTCGCTCAGGATCACAGGCTGAATGCTGATTTGCTGCCCTGCTGACGGGGGATGCTGACTGCACGAGGGCAAGTTAACGGTGGGTCATGTTGGGGCAAGCCCCAGCAAGACAGCTGAAGCTCTGTTTTGATGGGGAAAAAAAGATTTTGAAAGAAGAACAAAAAATCCCAAATGGTGATAGAGATGTATGGTTAGCAATGAGTAGTCAAAAGGAGAATTACAAAACTGTGCCTGGGTGTTTTTAGGTTTACAAATATCAGATCGAGTTCTGGGAACACTGAGTCCTACCTGATGGATCTAATTAAAAAATAACCCAAGTGTACCTTGCAAGACACTATGTACTGTCCCAGGTTCAGTCAGCATCCTTTGCTGTTTGTGCTCAGGACCAGATATAAAATACTAATCTGGCTGATATGTATTTAAAATGGCATTCTACTAGCTAGGATAAAATAATTTTGGGGTACATGCTTAATATACGAGGTCTGACACAAAATTCTCGTTATTTATCGAATTGAGAAAATCAGCTACAATCCCCTTCACAACAGCTCCTCTCTGAGCTGACCCACAGCTGCAAGACCACTTTTGGAAAGGCTGTTGAGGATCACCATCATTTTGGCTTTCATATCTTCTATCAACAAATCATAGAATAACCAGGTTGGAAGAGACCCACTGGATCATCAAGTCCAACAGTTCCTATCAAACACTAAACCATGTTCATCGGCACTTCGTCCACCAGTGCTTTAAACACCTCCAGGGAAGGTGAATCAACCACCTCCCTGGGCAGCCTGTTCCAGTGCCCAATGACCCATTCTGGGAAATATTTCTTCCTGATGTCCAGCCTGACCCTCCCCTGGTGGAGCTTGAGGTCATTCCCTCTTGTCCTGTCCCCTGTCACGTGGGAGAAGAGCCCAGTTCCCTCCTTTCCACAACCTCCTTTCAGGTAGTTGTAGAGAGTAATGAAGTCTCCCCTCAGCCTCCTCTTCTCCAGGTTAAACACCCCCAGCTCTCTCAGCCGTTCCTCATAGGGCCTGTAATGGGTGGGTTCCTTTGAGCACCAACTGGATCTTTGGAAAGATGAAGCCACATCCAGTGAACAGGGTGGGAGCTCAAGCACAGGGATGTTGTTAGCTAAGAACTGCTTCACAGAGAAAGTGCCATGGGCTGGAACACACTGACATTTCCTGAACAATGATAAGAAAACGCCTCTGTCTGAGAGAGCTGGGGTTGTTTATCCTGGAGAAGAAGAGGCTGAGGGGAGACCTCATTACTCTCTACAACTACCTAAAGGGAGGTTGTAGAGAGGAGGGAGCTGGGCTCTTCTCCCAAGTGACAGGGGACAGGACAAGAGGGAATGTCCTCAAGCTCCACCAGGGGAGATTTAGGCTTGAGATTAGGAGGAAGTTTTTCATGGAAAGGGTCATTGGGCATTGGAATAGGCTGCCCAGGGAGGTGGTCGATTCACCTTCCCTGGAGGTGTTTAAGGCACAGGTAGATGAGGTGCTGAGGGACTTGGTTTAGTGTTTGATAGGAATGGTTGGACTAGATGATCCGATGAGTCTTTTCCAACCTGGTTGTTCTATGATTCTATGATTCTGTACACCTGCCTGTATGGAGGAAGGCAATTAAGCTGAGCCTTGTCTCACTGCGACAGATTAGACCATGTTTTGTAGCCATCTCTTTGTCTCTCCCCTCCCACCTTTGCTTCCCAATCTATAGGGTTTGTCTCATTTTTATTTTGTGCCAGACCTCATATTTTAACATACAAGTACCTTCTGAAGGAAACAACAATGAATTATGCAACACTAATTTGAATCGATTTTTGGTCTAAAGCCAAGACCCATATTTTTTTAAAAAAAACCCCATCCAAACCTGTGCCCACAGACTGAAGCCCAGTGCTCTGCCGTGTTGGTCCAGCTGCTCATGTCACCAGCCCGCGCTGCACTGCTAGCGGGGATGCACAGAGCCCGTGGCTGGCCTCCAGCTGGCCATCCAACTTCAGAAGCTTTTGCTATTTGATAAGTGCAGCAGCATCCCAGATATCCCAGACTGACACTGAGAGTAACCTTTGAGAAGAAAAGGGTAACAGGCTGGTAGGCAGCAGTTAGCGTGATTACTTCAGCTAACAATGTGCGCTGCTAACAGTTTGAGATTTCTTTTAATATATTATTTTTGCATTTTTTTGGACGCTGTTCTTCAGGGTCCATTATGGGAACTGGTCTTGCTGGTGAATTTGAAGGAGGAGAATACACAGTTTCACATCCCATGAACCGCAAGAGTCTTTTTTTTTGCTTTTGTTCCGATTTCAGAACAACTTAGTGGGTGAAATCCAACCCTCTTTCAAGTCAGTGGGAGCTTTGTCATGGATTCAAAGAGGCAGAGCTTCTTTGTGAGGAGAAGCCAGAGCTCCATTTTGCCAGAATCCACATGACCAAAATGCATTCTTCATTTCTAGCTGGCTTGATCATAAATATGTCTCATTTTACTTTATTCCAAGTCACTCCCCTGAAGTTTTAACTTACATATTTATTGTTGATTCAGGAATCGCTGGCTCACAATGACAGTCCGACTGAATGGCCAACGCAATTTAGAAACTAGTCGTTTTTAAGCATAGCTTTAGGAGTTGAAGCATTTAATAAAGTTCCTGTTAGGGTCCAAAACATTTTGCTAAGACGACGAGGCAGAGTTGCTAGCAACAAAAATGTTTATTACAAATCGTAAAAATAAATGTGCATAAAAATTCATAGCTGATCGACCAGCGGTGGCCCCATGCCCAATTTGGAGCGAACCCGAAATGAGAATTCGAGGGCTTCTTAAAGGGCCAAGCTTTCAGTTAAACAAAGACTTCAAAGACATGCAATTACAGGAATTTTACAAGCCAGATAATAACATCGTGGTATTAGCTCATATCTTCAGAGAAGGATTTATGGTCATCCTGAGGGGAGATGTCTCCCGAAAATTCCGTTCATTCTTCTTCCCTCCCAGAGTGTGGGGCAGACAGGCCTTATCTCCAATCCGTACCAGGCCAGCAGTCCATTCTTGAAAATAATAATATATACCCTTATAGGTATAATAATTATTATAATATTATATTATTATATTATAATATACAATAAAATAATATATTATATATATAATGAATATATTCACCTTCCCTGGAGGTGTTTAAGGCATGGGTAGATGAGGTCCTGAGGGACATGGTTTAGTGTTTGATAGGAATGGTTGGACTCGGTGATCCGATGGGTCTCTTCCAACCTGGTTGTTCTATGATTCTATGATATAAATAATATAAAAGAATAATTTTATATATATATAAAAATATAAATATAAATAATACAAAATAATATCAAAATATAAAATATAAAATATTGTGTCTCTTCCAACCTGGTTGTTCTATGATTCTATACAAACAAGAAATTAAAATGCTCTGACAGGGGAATCCTGTCCTTCCTTGAAAATAAACAAGAACTAAAAAAAAACGCTCTGACAGAAAGGGACCTGTCAGTTCTCATTCTGGATAAAACTCCACACTACCTCATCAGCGGTCCCATGGCCTTGCCTTTCCAGCAATGCATCATTTCCACACCACTATTTTCCCGTTATTTTTTTCATTTCCATTATTTACCTCCATCAGAGGTTTATCAGATAACCAGCACGAGACCTCATTACTCTCTACAACTACCTGAAGGGAGGTTGTGGAGAGGAGGGACCTGGGCTCTTCTCCCAAGGGACAGGACAAGAGGGAATGGCCTCAAACTCCAGCAGGGGAGATTTAGGCTAGAGATTAGGAGGAAGTTTTTCATGGAAAGGGTCATTGGGCATTAGAATTGGCTGCCCAGGGAGGTGGTTGATTCACCTTCCCTGGAGGGGTTTAAGGCACAGGTGGATGAGGTCTTGAGGGACTTGGCTTAGTGTTTGATAGGAATGGTTGGACTCGATGATCCGATGGGTCTCTTCCAACCTGGTTGTTCTATGATTCTATGATTCTACACAAACAAGAAATAAAAATGCTCTGACAGGGGAATCCTGTCCTTCCTTGAAAACAAGCAAGAGATAAAAAAACGCTCTGACAGAAAAAGTTCCTAACAATGGCCTTGCCTTTCCAGCAATCCATGATTTCCACTCTCTCATCAGAGGTTTATGAACTAACCGGCAGGAGGACTCACTCCCTGCTTTGGCTCCCGTTGGGGTTCCCAGGCAGGTGTCTCTCTCAGGGAAGCCGCACCCCCATCCACCTTTCCTGGAGCTCCAGCTCAGCCGACAGGCAACCTCAAAAGCTGAATTTCTAGCGGAAACTTCACAGCGCATTTTAACACGCCATTCAGTTTAATTAGCACTTGGGCAATTCCTTTTGTTCTCGGTAAACAACAGTAAGACTTGACAAGGCAGAGCAGGGAAGCGTATTTGTGGCTTTCATGTGTCACTCAAACTAGCCCATCACCAGTCCCAAACTAATACTTCTTTACACGAACTTCTGCTAAATAGTGTTAGATTTTTAAGTCGGAAACTGGCAGGTTTTCCCAGGGTTGCATCTGATGTAAAAATCAAGGTTTATTAACATTACAAAGAGCAGGGCTGTCCTGTAGTGCCCCTTTTATCATTCTAAGCAGCTGCCTCGAGGCAATGCGTTTAACCTTGGGAAATGGGAGAGGAATTCTGGGAAGCCAGAAATCTTTGACAGCTCAAGCCTTCTACCTCAGCCAAAATCTGCTCTATGGCTTCAACTCCTGCACCAAAAAAAAAAAAAAAAAAAAAAGAGAGAGAGAGAAAGAGAGAGAAGACCCTTATTTTCATTTGATGTTTATCTGTTCTATATAGGGTTGTTTACCCTAGAGAAGAGGAGGTTCAGAGGAGACCTCATTACTCTCTACAACTACCTGAAAGGAGGTTGTGGAGAGGAAGGAGCTGGGCTCTTCTCCCAAGTGACAGGGGACAGGACAAGAGGGAATGGCCTCAAGCTCCACCGGGGAGATTTAGGCTGGACATCAGGAAAAAATTTTTCACAGAAAAGGTCATTGGGCATTGGAACAGGCTACCCAGGGAGGTGGTTGATTCACCTTCCCTGGAGGGGTTTAAGGCACAGGTAGATAAGGTCCTGAGGGACATGGTTTAGTGTTTGATAGGAATGGTTGGACTTGATGATCTGATGGGTCTCTTCCAACCTGGTTGTTCTATGATTCTATGATTCATTGCACTTAAAATTGGAGGATAGGATGGTATTTGCTTACAGTGATGTCCCATATGTACTTCAAGCACACTGGGGTGAAAATTCTCCTTTTCTCTACTATAAGATAGTGCCTGGCTCTGTGTGCATGCGAGTGTGTGTCTGTGAGTGTCTCTGTGTGTCTGTGTCTGTCTCTGTGTGTCTCTGTCTCTATGTCTGTGGTCTGTGTGTTTCTTAGTGTCTGTGTGTGTGTCTGTAACCTGTGTGTCTGTGTGCATGTGTGTCTGTCTGCATGTGTGTCTGTGTGTGTCTCTATGTCTGTGTCCCTGTCTCTCTGTGTGTCTCTGTATGTCTCTGTGTCTGTGCTCTGCGTGTTTATTAGTGTCTGTGTGTGTGTCTGTAACCTGTGTGTGCGTCTGTGTGTGTGTCTGTGTCTCTTTGTCCCTGTCTCTCTGTGTGTCTCTGTCTGTGTGTCTCTGTATCTGTGGTCTGTGTGTTTATTAGTGTCTGCATGTGTGTCTGTAACCTGTGTGTCTGTCTATCTGTCTCTGTGTGTCTCTGTGTCTGTGGTCTGTGTGTTTATAAGTGTCTGCATGTGTGTGTCTGTAACCTGTGTGTGTGTCTGTGTGTGTCTCTGTGTCTGTGCCTCTGTGTCCCTGTCTCTCTGTGTGTCTCTGTCTGTCTCTGCATGTCTCTGTCTCCCTCTGTGTGTCTCTGTGTCTGTGGTCTGTGTGTTTATTAGTGTCTGTAACCTGTGTGTGTCTCTGTGTCTGTGTCTCTGTGTCCCTGTCTCTCTGTGTGTCTCTGTGTGTCTCTGTCTCTGTGCTCTGTGTGTTTATTAGTGTCTGTGTGTGTACCTGTAACCTGTGTGTCTATCTGTCTGTGTGTCTGTGTGTGTCTCTATGTCCGTGTCTCTGTGTCCCTGTCTCTTTATGTGTCTCTCTGTGCCTTTGTGTGTCAGTGTGTGCTAGGGGGACTCCAAACCCAAACCATCTTGCAGTGTGGTGAACAGTTACAACTCTCCAGCATCTTATCATCTTATCATCTTCCTACCTGTGCAATGGTTTCTGATAAATTTCCCTTCGCATTTGGCTATTTCATCACCTGTTACAGCAGCACAGGAACCGCCACTGGATCAGTTTTAAGCCTCTATTTGTCAGGGTTTAGGGCTTAGCTGTAAAGATAGAATTCCTTTTGATGTTTCACATATCAATTCTTACTACAGACACAGCTTTTTCTTTCGGAAGGTCCCAAAGCATTTCCTAAGCTATACATGAATACAACCTTCGAAACGCTGCTAATTCCACTGTTTCTAGCTGACCCAGGGCTTGTTGCAAAACACCAAAGCACCATGGATACAAACAAGCCATCAGACATTAAACAAACACCTACAGGTTGGTGTAGCAACTCTCAAGCAAACAAAACCCCAAAGTTCTTCCTTTTCCTGAAGTTTCTGATGCAAATGGATTCAATGAACTGTGCAGCTCAGGGCCAAAGTCAGGAGATAATCTGCAGAACATCTAAAGGGGAGAGGGAATTATGCTTGATTGTAGAGGTAAATCAGATTTTTTTTTGCCTTCTGAAGGTTTATTTACATGGCAGGTGTAGTGCTTTTCTCCTCCTCATGAAATACCAGCCCAGGCAGCAGCTAACATTAGCATAATGACTCTTCTGCAGCCCTCGGTAGCCTGTGACCCATCTGGAGTCAGGTTCCTTGGTACAAAGCGAGAGTGCGCTGGCAGATCAAACTTGGTACTTTAGCCCTCTAAGCCCATGGGACACGGACTGTGCTCTCGCTATTCATAGCTATCTCCATCTAATGAGATTTTGCTCTTATTCAGGTGAATTGCTCAGCTGCTCTGACCATAAGCGGCTTATTGTTTTACTTCTGCTATATGAAAATGTTTCATCCAGCCAATTCCGCCGTGACACATGTTATTGGCCAGGCAGCGCGTCTGGATGCTGAGGGATCACGGTGGTATTCCAGCTGTATAAGAATCCTTTCCATGAGATATTTCACAGAGCAGCAAGGCCATTTTGAAATCGCAAGTGAACCATTGTCTTCGCAAAATAAGAAAGTTTGGGACCTATTTAATTTGCATCTGCAACTGGTGTTCCTAATCAACTGATAAATCAATCTATAGAACTCTGCCAGGACTTGCACACACAAGCTGTTATTTAGATGACCCTTTCCACAGCCTTTGCCTTCTCTGATGGAGGGGGACAAACTGCTATAAACCAGGAAAACTGCCCTACGTAAACAGTATGAGAGCAAACCACCTCTCACCATAGAATCATGGAATGGTTTGGTTTGCAAGGGACCATGAAGGTGATGTGGTCCAACCCCCTGCCATGGGCAGCGACACCTTATGCTGGATCAGGAGCTCCAAGTTCCATCCAACCTGGTCTTGAACCCCCCCAGGGATGGGACAACCACTCTCTGGGCGACCTGGGCCAGGACCTCTTCTCTCTCACAGGAGAACATTTCTTCTTAAGACCTAGTCTAAACCTCCCTGATTCCCACTAACAAGCACTAACCCACTGGCAACGTTTCTGGTAAAACTGAGGTCCCAACAGCTCCAATGTATTAAATACAACTTGAATATTTCTGGAAGCCCCAGGTTACTTTACAGCATCCTGGTAAATCATTTCGTGTTCCTTCTCTCTGCAGTTTCAACAAGCTAAGTTATGGGTTTTTCATTACCCCTCTTAAAATCAGGCCTGCTTCGTGTTTGTACATCAAAAGTGATGTATGTATGCGTAAACATTCAACACCCATAAGAATAACTTCTTATCACAGTTGTAAAAGTGTATTGCTGATTTATACACCATCAGCACTTCATAATAAATATTTTACTATTTTATATACATACTCATAGAGAATATAAACAAAATGTATTTAAGGGAAACTGAAGTGTTTGAAAGCTGTTACTCCACTTTTCTTTCAATTGTCCTTTCAACTTTACTCCAGGCCTTTTCATGGTATAAACCAGCTTTTACTCACATCATTTTAAAGCACTTATTTCTCTTTCACACAAAGGGTCTCGGGGGCTCCTTCCGAATTGATGTTTCTTCTGTAGCAGACACATAAGGCAGCTATGACTGCACAGGGGACGACTGCAGCTGGAGGAGCAGGATGAGTTTTGCATCGATTATCCTGAAAAACATGAGTATTGCCTTGTTTCTTGCCCTCTGGACTGTAGTGGCCCCAGCATCCTGCTTTGGGACCCCTAGGAGAATCTGCTGCTTTGTCACAGTTTAAAGCACTGTGCTCTCAACAGCCACTAAGAAAGATAAGTCAGGTGGCTGCCCATGCCAGCAGCTTTCACATTAGCATTTTCTAAGAGAGTAAATGACGGCAGAAGCTTCAGTGAGGGGTGTCCTTTAACTTCCATGATTTAATTTGGTAAGCCTGATGTCCCTCTGCTTAGCTCTCACCACCTCCTCAGAGACGCTTCTCGCATTGCCAGCTCAGTCAGTGGCACTTGTCTGCTTGGTCAAACACCGTGATGTACCATTCAGCGAGGAGCAGAGCTTTGAGGCTGACACTTGACACATTATCAAGCTATCTTATTACCACTTTAAGGATGTGACCAGATTAAAATGTGTGCTCTCACATGCAGATGCCAAGATTCTTGTTCGTGCTGTCATTATGTCCAGACTTGAGCAGTGCAATTCTCTTCTCTCTTTCCTAAGGAACAATGCTATGTCACATCCTTCCGAACTTGATTTTACAGAGATTTATGGCTGTATTCTATTTGATGTCCTGTATATTCCAGAAGTATCAGTTACCTGAGACTAGAATATTGTGAAATAATGTAATACGTAACAATTTATTTTATCTCCCTTCCCTTCCCTTCCCTTCCCTTCCCTTCCCTTCCCTTCCCTTCCCTTCCCTTCCCTTCCCTTCCCTTCCCTTCCCTTCCCTTCCCTTCCCTTCCCTTCCCTTCCCTTCCCTTCCCTTCCCTTCCCTTCCCTTCCCTTCCCTTCCCTTCCCTTCCCTTCTAATTTTACATATGCCTTACACACACAATAGACCGCATACAACCTATTAAGCAACAATTAAATCATTTGTCTCAACAGTATTGTACTAAAAAGAAGAAGGAAATGAATGTATTTCTCATATATGCCTTTAATATATATTATACAAACCTCAGGGACAGAAACAGTCCCTTAGGATTAAGTATGCCTCTATCACAGACTCTTATCAACCAAAGATATGGAAAATTTTGAAAAGAAATAAAATGTTCACATTTCTCCCTGAATTCAAAGGCACAGATTGAGCTCATACGGTTCTTGAATTTGGAGAAAAGCTTTTGGGACAAGTAATTAATTTTGTTGCCTCTAACCTTGCCCTCTTCTGATGCTAAAGGTAAGATTCTACCATTTCCATATCTGGGCAAACCACTCCTTTGACTAATCTCTTCTTTGGAAGATATTCAGGCTACATTTCCCTTTGTTAAATCCCACCTCGTTAATCCTAGTTATGCACCTTAAGGCAGTGCTTTCCTGTTCTGAACTTCCCAGCTCTGTAGGACGAGAAGATAGATCCCCTTAGTCATTCTGTGACCAAGCAATGTGTACTTAGCACTCACAATCTTTCCTTTTTAATCCCTTTCCAGCTTCTGCTGCTAACCCTCAGAACTTCTTTAGCTGGTTAGCAGTGGCCTAACACTAGGCCAGAGCAATTGCAGCTACTATTTTAAAGGCAGGATTTACAGGGCTATGGGTAAAGGATCTGTTGCCATGAGCTCTTTTGTTTCAGCTGGATAAACACTGCATCTTGTAAAACTGGACTTGGAGTCTCCACTCCCAGAACTCAACCCCAGCATTACAGAAGGTGATGAAAAGCTTTAGGAATCTGGCCCAGTTTAAACCTCCTCTTTACTGTCTTTTAACACAAACTCTGTCAATCTAGACAAAAGAAAATTAGGAAAAAATATTTAACAGAAAGGGTCATTGGGCATTGGAATAGGCTGCCCAGGGAGGGGGTTGATTCACCTTCCCTGGAGGTGTTTAAGGGATGGGTAGAAGAGGTCCTGAGGGACATGGTTTAGTGTTTGATGGGAATGGTTGGACTCAATGGTCTGGTGGGTCTCTTCCAACCTGGTTGTTCTATGATTCTATGATTCTATGAAAACCTACTCCCCCACGGAGACCCTCGGCTTTGGGAAATCCTTCATCCCCAGCCAGATCATTGTGACAAAGTGAAAAAACATTTTCCTGATTAAAGGCAGATTTTCACAGGAAGAAGAAATACAAAATAGAAATGCAAAGTTAGAATTTGCATTTTCAGGAACAATGGGAAAGAGGGGAAATAAAACTCATTCATCTTTATTGTTTAAACATAAACAACATTAGCAATAGGAGGAGTCATATATCCTAACTATTAGGCACTCGCTTAGATGGAAGGAAGGTAGACTGAAGAGCTGGAATGCACTAAAAGACAATATTGAAGTGTCATCATGTTCTGTTACTCCAAAGAATTTATTCACTATTTTCTGTATTTTCATGTATTCTGGAATGAACTAGACTAATCAACATTAGATTGATTGAAAACTGGAGAGCCCGCTGGGCTCAGAGGATAATAATCAGCTGTAGATGATGCTAAATTGGAAGAGAAGGGCAGCGTATGAAACTTCAGACTTCCAGTTTAGAGGGAACTTAAGAAATGTGAGGATGAAGCCAACAGAAAACTCATGACGTGCAAAATTCTGCACCTAGGGAGACATCCAATTTTGCACCTGAATCATTAGAGGCCAAGAACCAATTGGCTGAGGAGCTGCCCTGCTAGAAGGCCCAAGGTCCTGGTACCAGATGGAATGCAAAGCAGCCAGGTGCTCTCATCGCAGGAAAGGTGAGCGGAACACAAGGCCATATGAGCAGAAGTGTGTCCTGCAGGACAAGGGCAGTTAGTAGTCCCTTCCAGTTGGCACTGGTAAGGCCACGCTTGGAACTGTGTCCAGTTGTGAAAGGGTGGATTTTGGAAGGCTGCCCAGTTCAAGGATGTTGAGAAACCAGGGAGAAACACACAGAGAATTGCCAAAATCACCCCTGACATATGGTCTATGAGGAGAGACTCCAGCAGCTGGGCTTGTTCAGTCTGGTGAAGAGGAGGCCAAGGGTTATGGAAGAGCAGCCTACAACAGTTTCAAAGGAAATTACAATAGTGGAGCCAAACCTCAGCAGTGCCAGATGGTAAAGCATGGGGTAACAACCACAAACTGCAGCCAGGGAGGCTCCCACTGGAGATTAGGAGAAATTTCTTCCCTTTGAGGCTATTGCAGCACTGGAACAAGTTATCCAGAGATAAAGAAGGATCATCGTCTGTGGAGGCTTTCAAGGCTCGGCCAGAAAACCTGCAGCTGTTCTGACCCATGTTAGCAGTAACTCTACACCATGCAGGAGGCTGGAGCAGAAAACCTCCAGAGATCTTTTCCAATGCACATTTTACTGTTTCTGTAAGCTCAGTTTTTGCTCAGCCTATGTCAGACATATTGGGAAGCTCCTTTAATGTTCCCTTTCATGGCTTTATACAAAAGAGAGATTAAAATCACAACAAAAGCAATGTGCCAGAGAAAACTGAACTGCTGTGGCAGTTTAGGCAGTGGCCAGATGTGTCTGCTTCAGCTGGAGCTCACCCCAGTCATCATCTCCTGCTGCTAATCAGCTTCATCTACCACCCACGGTCTTCCCTCTCTCTTGGCAAAAGGCACCCTTCATGCTGGATGATTTAAATACATAAACAGTTTCCCTGACCCACTTGTGCAGAAATGAACCAGGTTAAAACCCTTGCTGTTAGGCGTGGTTAATTAGCCGGGATCACTTTAACGGAATTAGGCAAATGAGCAATCACACATGCAGTTATGCCCTCAGTGCCAAAGGGAATATAACCTCTGGAGGGAGAGAGAGTGCAGCAGCGAGCAAGAGGCTGGGTGCAATAGCTGCTTTGCCCCACCAAGCTACAGCCTAAGCACCACCTCCAACTGACCTCCAATCCATCCCTATCGAGGAATCCATCAGCAGGATGTATTGTAAAAAAACATGAGATTGTGAAGCCATTGTCCCGTGTGAAGCAGCACAAACAGCTTTCTGCACCTTCCCTAACCTCTCTTATAGGAGACAACTGCAAATACATAAGGTACAAAAGGAATTAAAGAGCTAATGTGGATAATTCATAAGACACGTAAATTATTTCTGCTCATTTCCCAATTAAAAAGTGGGTGGGGTGTATAGAATCATAGAATCATAGAACAACCAGGTTGGAAGAGGCCCATCAGATCATCGAGTCCAACCATTCCTATCAAACACTAAACCATGTCTCTCAGCACCTTATCCACCCGTCCCCTAAACCCCTCCAAGGAAGGTGAACCAACCACCTCCTTGGGCAACCTATTCCAATGCCCAATGACCCTTTCCATATCTCTGTTTGAGGAGGAAATTCACAACCATCCTGAAGAAAGGCAAGCAGGGAATCTAAACCAAAGAGGTTACAAATGAGGGATGGAGATCACTGGTCCCACAAATTGGACTAACTGATCCTGTTCAGATGTCTTTTTTCTATGCAGAACAGGAGCCATGAGCCTTTTCTCTGTTGAGTCTTAATTTTTATACCTGTCATCGGCTTTAAATCACACAAGAGCAACCTATTGAAGCAAGGCACACATCCAAAAGGCAGGTCTGCTTGGAAAATGTTATTGCTGATGTGCAGTAGGGGCTGTCTCAGGGTCCTTGGTTTAATTTGTATGCAAGAGGCTGTGCAGTGAGTACATGAGTATAAATGTAGAGCAAACACAACCACTGATGTAGAATTTCACATTTATTGATGACAACACCATGTTTTCATACTTTTAACGAAAGAGGATAACAAAATCATGTGGAACCTATTTGAGAGGAAAAGTAAATTATGCATAAAGTCTGTGTTTGCTTACACACATTATAGATACAGCCCCTTCCCAGCAGCTGGGACACAGCTTACCAAATATTCTGAACCAAACACAAAGGACCAGGAACTTGACATTTGGGATGGGGATGCTTATCCATAAATAAAAAGGTATAATTGGACTGAGCCATGGCCAGGAAAGCAGTGCTATAAAGAAAGGAGCCAGTGGCACTAGACAGAGATGTCTGTATGGCTGAGAAACTATTTGGGAGCAAAATTCTAGATCTGCTCCTGGCTGGGTTCTGCACAAAACAGAAAACCTAGCGTATTTTCCGGACCCGTGTCCTCCTACTAGATGCAGGATGGAATTTTTCAAGCAGTGAGATGATAAAAACTAGCATTACAGGAGAAACTAGCCTGGATTATTTTGGGATTTTTCAGGTACGTGTGGCTCAGAGAAATATATGCTGACGGACTACTGAAAGCATAAAGAAATCTGTGGCATTTACAAACATCCTTCCAGTTCAAACAGACTTAGCGATAATGGATGAGTTCTCCCTTCATGAGAATTTCCCAGTGGAATGAGTGGTATTGCCAAGGCTTCTGGTCCACTGCCAGTGAGGATACGGCCAGGGTTTCTTTTTTCCTTTTCCCTGCTAGAAGGAGCTGTAGTGCAGCCAATTCAGTCTCTGATACCGCTGGGGCTCCAACACGGGTAGTACATGCACAATTCTTGTTGATCTCTCAGGAGATGGTAATGTTTCAGAGATAAATTTCTGGAACTAGGCAGAAATTCAGACTTTAAGGAGACAGTAAGGAATTAGAACGCTCCAGGGAGTCATATTGCTGGAGCGTCCGAACAGCAAAGACCCAAAGAGCAAAGGTATTACATTAAGCATGTTGTCTCAGAACCCTGACGTACTGACATGTGCCATCAAAAGGTGCTTCAGGATGAGGCAGGGAGGCTCTGACTGCTTATAAGGCGAGGGCAGCAGCAGCTAGAAAGACCCGTGTTTACTTTTGGCCTCAGGATAGGATTCCAAGTCAGGCTTATTGCAAATGCTGATACAATACAGACTGAACATAAACTGAGAAAATGGAGTTAGTCTTTTTTTTTTTTTATTTCAAAGACTAACATCCCAAGCTCAGAGTATTTTCTTTTCCCAAGTACTTTCCCGGATGCCCCTTCCAACCACCTGCCAGGAGTTCAAAACATTCTTTATATATCTTAGATGAAGAATAAAACATTCCAGGATATGTTAGCATTTGCAAGATTTTCATTCTTCCTAATGGGTCCAGCTCATTCTGTTCCCATTTTTTCTCACAGCACTGCTTGCTGTAGTTGGATGGCTGGATCTATTGTAGTACAGCAAATTCTGTTTCTCCCTTCTTTCCTCTAACTCCTGAGCCCAGCTCTGCTCTTCTGCTGTTTTGTCATTGCTCTGTACCTTTGGCTTGGTTCTCTCCACACCTTTTCACTTCCACAACCAGTTTTCCCGACTCACAACCCATGTTCTGATGTCACAGCAGCCTGGGCACTGCGGTGTAACTCACTGCTCCTTTCACTGGACCTTTGGCTCTACATTTTATGCTTTTTGCCCCTTTCATGTTCAGAAATGTAGCTACAATAAAGACCCAGCTTTCTCGTACTGAACTGTACTATGCTTGGGAGCATAAGGCTAACCCTACTCTCTGCCAATTCTCCTTAGAATCTATGATAGATGCTATTTCTTTTAGTATCTCATTATATGTGTCATTGATATCTTGCCTGGCTGGAAGCCACGTGGCAGCCTGACAAGACAGTGCGGCACTTTGGCAGTTTCCATACCGGGCACAGCTGTCAGCATCTCTTATCCTCCATTTCAGAGAATCAGCTGGTACTGGCAAGAGATCATAAACTAAGACTAAGCAGTAACTGTGCATCTTTTTTTTTTTTTGCAATGCAGAAATGGAAAAATCATTCCGGAGAGCGTTTTCCATCCTAGTCTTTTTGGCAACCCTTTCTTATTGATGGCAAATTCGATAGTTGCTTCTTTTGTGTTCCAGCACTCCAAACCCTACAGAATGGGTTTTCTCATCCTCCTTCTACTACCTGTTGCAAGTGCACAGCACAATGCTGGAGCAGATACAAAAGGCAGGCGGCTCATTACATACATGAGCATATGCTCTGCCTGTTAAGAACGTCTACTCCAGCTGCTTCTGCGGGACACTGTCAGGAACATAGGAATTATCTTTCTGAACGAGAAAGAGAAGGCCGTCTGCCACGCTAATTGATGTCCCACTTTATTATTTTATGTCAGAAACCAGGAGGATCATATGATGTGAAATATAATATCAAAGGACAGAGGACAAGAAGCAAAAAGGGGAGAAATGAGCAGCAGAGAAAAGAGGGAAAAAGCAGCAGCAAAGCAAAATAAAAGAAAGGAAAATCAGGAAGAAATTATTTGCAGAGAAAGCTGAACACCGCCACACCTAGCTCCTTCCAGAGTACTGTGTTGGTTTTAAAGACAGCGACAAAGCTGGTGAAGTGGTCTGTAGAACAGGCCTTATGAGGAACAGCTGAGAAAGCTGGGGGTGTTTATCCTGGAGAAGAGGAGGCTGAGAGGAGACCTCATTACTCTCTACAACTACCTGAAAGGAGGTTGTGGTGAGGAGGGAGCTGGCCTCTTATCCCAAGTGACAGGGGACAGGACAAGAGGGAATGGCCTCAGGCTCCGCCAGGGGAAATTTAGGCTAGACATTAGGAGGAAGTTTTTCACAGAAAGGGTCATTGGGCATTGGAATAGGCTGCCCAGGGAGGTGGTTGATTCACCTTCCCTGGAGGTGTTTAAGGGATGAGTGGATGAGTTGCTGAGGGACATGGTTTAGTGTTTGATAGGAATGGTTGGACTCGATGATCCCATGAGCCTCTTCCAACCTGGTGATTCTATGATTTTACCTCCTTTATTAGATACACTGATACACTGAGAATTATACTGTCACCACAGGTAAAGAGGAAATATGATTAAGGAGAGAAATCATGAGGATAAATCTAAGGAAGGGAAAGTAAAGCGAAGTGGAAGTTGCAATGCTGGGACATCAGTTGCCTCGTGTACCATTACACTTTCCCTAGAGATGCAGGCACACTGAAGATCATAAGTCAACCCAGGGTCTTCCGTGTGAAAGTGTTGTAAGTAAACATAAGTAAGGGTGGTTCTGGGAAAGTCTGGGGCAGGGGAAGGATCTGTGGAAAGTACATGGATCTGCAAAACCACAGAGGAAGCCTCCAAGTGGTGCCTACCAGACTTAGTGATACTATGCTGATACAATGAGGCCCCTTAGACAATAGAATTAATCACTGAAATAACTGCTTGTCAGTACCAGCAAGTGAATTGCAATCTGGCCTGTCACTGAGGCACATGTGGTACATCTGAACACCTTTCACCCTGCTATTGAACACCTGACCTCCTCCAAGGGAAGCTCTGTACGCTGAAATGCTCCTGGAGCATTCCCTGATGTATTGAGAGTAGGTCCTGGGAGCTATACCCAAAGCTAGGGATATGCGTACATAGCAAAGGGAGAGGACAATTCTTCAAAGAGAAAGTGCTCATCCACCAAGGCAAAGAGGA
Source organism: Coccyzus lansbergi (assembly GCA_033558105.1). Taxonomy (NCBI): domain Eukaryota; kingdom Metazoa; phylum Chordata; class Aves; order Cuculiformes; family Coccyzidae; genus Coccyzus; species Coccyzus lansbergi. Next base: position 1,155,190 of record JAUMJK010000059.1, read on the forward strand.
TCTGAGAGAACAGGACAATGCTGTCCAGGTTCTAAGCCTTCACAGTGACTTTTGTAGCCAACTAAAATCACAGAGAGTATCTAATCCTGTGTGGGGAGGAGTGTAGATGGGGCAGGGCACAGAGGACATGAAGAGTACCTTGCCAGTAAGATGCACTTCAAATCTCCCATGTCACCCTGCAGGCAAAATTGAAACCAGTGGTCAAAAAGAAAACTTCTAATAGATATCTTCTTTTTATATAAAATAAGGTTCTAGACATGTGAACTCCTAATCAGACTTACTTTCTCCTAACAGTTTTGTCTTATAGAATCATAGAATCATAGAACATCCAGGTTGGAAGAGACCCATCGGATCATCGAGTCCAACCATTCCTATCAAACACTAAACCATGTCCCTCAGGACCTCATCCACCTGTGCCTTAAACACCTCCAGGGAAGGTGAATCAACCACCTCCCTGGGCAGCCTATTCCAATACCCAATGACCCTCTGTGTGAAAAACTTCCTCCTAATGTCCAGCCTAAATCTCCCCTGGTGGAGCTTGAGGCCATTCCCTCTTGTCCTGTCCCCTGTCCCTTGGGAGAAGAGCCCAGGTCCCTACAACCTCCTTTCAGGTAGTTGTAGAGAGTAATGAGGTCTCCTCTCAGCCTCCTCTTCTCCAGGATAAACACCTCCAGCTCTCTCAGACATTCCTCATAGGACCTGTTCTCCAGACCCTTCCCCAGCTTCATTGCTCTTCTTTGGACTCACTCCAGAGCCTCAACATCATTCTTGTGCTGAGGGGCCCGGAACTGAACACAGGATTCAAGGAGTGTTCTCACCAGTGCTGAGTACAGAGGGAGAATAACCTCCCTGGACCTGCTGGTCACACCATTTCTGATCCAAGCCAAGATGCCATTGGCCTTCTTGGCCACCTGCAGCCAAGTACACGCAGCCAAGACGCACATGAATTCATTGTTTTGCGATGCTGTGCTTCACCGAAATCAAGATGTTACTTCCTGAAAGCTGCTGACTGTTAGAACGTCCTGGTAAATTTTCCCTGTGATACCAATTAAAGTAGCAGAAATCACATATGGGTGACTTTTAGGAGTTCTACTGTTTCCTTAAGTCATTACAACAAAAAGTCACAAGAGTTAAGAGCACAGGCATGAAGAGTTTGATTCAGCTGGCAGGTTTTCAGCTTGACCCCTCCAATCCACGTGCACCTTTACATTAACTTTTGGACTTACTCTTTACTGACAGGTGCACTCACACACAGCCGAAAGCAGTAAATACACATGCTGACTGCAGATGTGCAAATGCTCAGGGCGTTGCAGTCTTTATTTCGTGACAGTCGGTGCCAAAAGGTCAGAACTACAAAGATGCTAAAACAAAACAGCCACTGTAAGCACAGCATTCATTTGAAGGTAAAAGGGGAAAGACCTGAAAACTTTCTGTGCCTCTCTGAAAAGCGAGCGACACAGGCAAACCCAAAACCTAGAACTAGTATCTCAAGAACTAGTATGAACCAGTAAGTGGAAGAAGCGTGTTCACACATTCCATCTACACCTCGAGAAGCTGGTGTGTGCCTGGATCTCCTTCCAAAAGGTCTGGGTTTATCACTTCAATATTTCACCTGCTACAAGGGGAAAAAACCCTTCAAAATTGTTATAAATCTAGTTGGATTTGGGGAAAGAATATTAAAGTTGGAGATCATAACTGGGATTTTTTAACTCAACTGAACTCTCTTGAAACCTTAATTCTGCAAGATACTTAAACATGCACTTAATGGCAATCACCAGCTGAAGCCGGAGGGACAACTAGCATGCTTACAATTAGTATGAATGCTTAACCATCTTGCATAAATTGGGACCTATTACTCTCAATACATATTCAGAAGCTGTTAGGAGATGAGCTTCTTGTGGCATTCTGCTAGTCCTACCTCCCAACCGTTAGACTATATATTTGCAAGTTCACAGATTCAAAAATACACGACTCCCATGTTTGTAGCTGCAATGGAAACCAAACTGGTGCTTTGGAGTCGATTTCTTCTCAGTACCTCTACTTAGGAGGAAGTTTTTCACACAGAGGGTCATTGGGCATTGGAACAGGCTGCCCAGGGAGCATTGATTCACCTTCCCTGGAGGTGTTTAAGGCACAGGTAGATGAGGTGCTGAGGGACATGGTTTAGTGTTTGATAGGAATAGTTGGACTCGATGATCCAATGGGTCCCTTCCAACCTCGTTGTTCTATGATTCTATCTGCCTTAGCAGACAATTGTCTCTCTGTTCTTTAAGGTAATTTCACATCTTATAATGAAATTAGGGCTTGTACCTATCTTTGTCGCAGACAAATAAATATTTACTTGTGATTTGGGTGGCAGATGTTTTCATATTTAAAAGAAGTTATTTCCTCAATTAATGGCAAAGCCTAGGGATTGTTCTCTGCCTCTGTTATGACATCCAGTGGTGTGATAAGCAGATTGCCTATCATTTCCATCACTCCTAAGCACGCTATCTGCCCCGACAAGCAGAACTGCCACGGCTCAATCCTGCCACTGCTTTTACTTGACATCTCCGTAGAACCATCAAGGATACTCTGAAAGCAACTGCCAACACGTCTGTGACAGGCTACTCACGGCTCTTGAGTTTTCCCTTATCCAGCTCTGACTGTGCCATCTCAATGAAATCTATAGACACCAAAATCTGGGTAATAAATAAGTAAAATGAAATACGTCAGGGAAAAATAAATGAATCAAAGCTTGACACATAAAATGTATTTTAAAGAAACTGTGCATAATGTGACCATTCATCCACTCTGGATGTCACTGTTAGCGCAGCAGTGGCACTGGTTTGTGCTGGGATCATACTGCGTTCACAGTGTCAAAACCATCGGAAGAAAGTTCTTCATCTTCTGCCAGCAGAAAGGCTCTTCTTAATCTTCTCAGATGATAGCCTGCCTTGTCTTCGTTCCAGGCTGATACGCTCTGATTCAGTCTGTTTGGGTCTCATCCAAAGTTCTCAGGAAATCTGCAGCTAAATCAGAGTTCAGTGGCCTATTTCTGATGTAGCAGAAGTGAAAGAGAGCGTGATGTTCCAGACCTACCCATCTGCCGTTGTCTCCTCACTCACTAGGCTTTCTTCAAAGTTCTGTCCTTTTACTGAAGGGGGCAGTATTGGAAAAGACCAGTACTTTTTCGAAGTTTGTTCTGTTTGCCAGGAACTGTGTGATTGGAGGAGAATGGCCATAAACACACGGAGCTGGAATCATAGAATCATAGAACAACCAGGTTGGAAGAGACCCATTGGATCATCAAGTCCAACCATTCCTATCAAACACTAAACCATGTCCCTCAGGATCTCATCTACCTGTGACTTAAACGCCTCCAGAGAAGGTGAACCAACCCCCTCCCTGGGCAGCCTATTCCAATGCCCAATCACCCTCTGTGTGAAAAACTTCCTCCTAATCTCTAACCTAAATCTCCCCTGGTGGAGCTTGAGGCCATTCCCTCTTGTCCTGTCCCCTGTCACTTGGGAGAAGAGGCCAGCTCCCTCCTGGAGAAAGAGCCTTCTTGGGTACTACATCTCCCACAGCGCAGGACAGCGAGCAGTCTATCACTGAGTACAGATCTACAGCAGAAAGAGCATTTGTTTCCTGCACCTCACAGCTACTGTTATATTTACAAGAACTGCAGAGATGACTGCAGATGAATCCAAGTCTTTTTTTTTTTTTTCCCATCCATTCTGGACGTGTTGAATTAAGCACTGAAAGTGCACATTGGCATTAGTTCATGTACATTAGACAGTACACTTGGAGATGTCACTGCCCTCAGCCAGCTCCGTGGCACCTATATCTACTTGCAGCCTTTGATCCTGTGAGTAGGTAGGGTTGCTTTGAGTTTTGCAGAAGAATTCAGTTTGAAGGCTGTCTAATTTCTTCAAACACCAAGTCTTCTGTGAAATCATTCTGCCATCAGTGCATGTTGAGGTTACACATGATTGATGGGTTAATTAACGTGCGTCCTGTACATCTGCACTTGGGGCACAACAACCCTATGCAGAGCTACAGACTGGGAGAAGTCTGGCTGGAAAACTGCCAGGAGGAGAGGGACCTGGGGGTGTTGGTCGACAGCCAACTGAACAAAAGCCAGCAGTGTGCCCAGGTGGCCAAGAAGACCAATGGCATCCTGGCTTGGATCAGAAATGGTGTGACCAGCAGGAGGTCATTCTTCCTCTGTACTCAGCACTGGTGAGGCCACTCCTTGAATCCCGTGTTCAGTTCTGTGCCCCTCAGCACAAGAAGGATGTTGAGGCTCTGGAGTGAGTCCAGAGAAGAGCCACGAAGTTGGTGAAGGTGCTGGAGAACAGACCCTATGAGGAGCGGCTGAGAGAGCTGGGGGTGTCTATCCTGGAGAAGAGGAGGCTGAGAGGAGACCTCATTACTCTCTACAACTCCCTGAAAGGAAGTTGTGGAGAGGAGGGAGCTGGGCTCTTCTCCCAAGTGACAGGGGACAGGATGAGAGGGAATGGCCTCAAGCTCCACCAGGGGAGATTTAGGCTAGAGATTAGGAGGAAGTTTTTCACAGAAAGGGTGATTGGGCATTGGAATAGGTTGCCCAGGGAGGTGGTTGATTCACCTTCCCTGAAGGTGTTTAAAGGACGGGTAGATGAGGTCTTGAGGGACATGGTTTAGTGTTTGATAGGAATGGTTGGACTCAATGATCCGATGGGTCCCTTCCAACCTGGTTATTCTATGATTCTATGATCTCCAAGGCTGGGAGAGGATGTGATTAGCAACAGACAAAGTGTAGGACACAGGCAACACTGGTGTCTTTGTGCACGACCTCGGTCATGCAAGGGGAATTCTTGCCTGGCTGCTTAACAGCAGCAAAGGGAACAAAGCATGACTGAAAGTCTGTCCCTTGCTTTAAAGTTAGCAAAGCCTGGGCAAGGAAAAAAAGCTATGTTTCCTACTGTGGTTGTTATCTTGCAGAGGAGTATTCAAATCCACTGTGAATTTAAATGACTACTATACACTACCTCTCCAGGAACCTCCAGCAAATCCTCGAACAGGAAAGCTTATCCAACGGTTTCTACTCTGCCAAAGTTAACTATTATTACAGCGCAGAGATATAATATTAATTTTGTTCCAATGAAATTGGTTGCCATATGTGTTTCTGTGAGCCAGGCAACAGGTTGTTACTGAAATAGCAAAACAAACCTGTTCACCGTTCTTGTTCCAGCATTCTGCATTTAGATTTTAAGATCATAACTGTTGGATACTGCTCCTGCAATGATGTACAAGACCTACTCTGCCAGAAGCTATATTCTTTCATAAAATGACTTTGCTGTATCTTCTTTTTTTTCCAGACCCATCTCAACATAACAAAATTTAACAGGCCTGCAGACAGTGCCAAATAGCCTTCATTAATAATTTAAATGAAGGCAAGTGGTACAAATCTCTAATTATCTTTTATGTCATATTTATTTTCTAGTGAATTATTAAGTAATGATTTATAGCCCGAATTCCATATGTGTACCTGCTAATTCAGGGGGAAAAATATCAGCCCTTCGTACTCATTCAGCTAATGGGCATTGCTAATTGAAAAAATGTTCTTTGCACATATCACTAACTTTGTGATCATTTACTTGTAGAGAAGTTTGAAAACTATGAAACAAGAAGTAAGAAAAAAAAGAGAGTGATTCAGCGGAACTTTGAGAGCTGGGAAGGAGGCTCTGCTGAGCTGCCCTTCCTCTGTGCCACAGTGGGAGGATGGAGGTGACAGAAACGTGGTGTCACCTCGTATCAGCTTCTGCTGAAGTGAGGGGCTGTCAAGAACAATAACTGAAGTTTGAGACTAGAGTTTATATTCCATGTTCTCCGTTTGAAGCTCATTCTCTGTTGCAGGCAGGATGGTTTCTGCAGTGGCACAGCTTGATGGCCGCACACAGAAATGCACTCGTCTCCTTAGGAGCAGGAATTCAATAAACTTCTTAATCAAGGCTATTACAATGCATCTTCACCTGAAAATGTCTCTGGATTCTTTCACTGAGATGGATTTTTCCTGCAAAAGAGGTTTCCCTCTCAGAAATAAGGCTGCCTCCTGTGCTGGATGAAAGTCCTTGCAAGAATCCTCACTCCATCCTGAGCCTTTGTATGAGGACTGGTCCTTTGATAGCAGCAAAGAAAACCCCTGAGCACCACAGAGCCAGCAAAATCAGAACCGCAGCCCATCTCCTGCAAGAGCTGTGGTGCCAAACCCTGTAACCTTTCTTCCCTCCTTGTCTTTTTTTCCATTTCTATTCTTTTCTTCCCGGGCCCAAGCACCTCCTCTTCCCAGGGCAGGTTTTGCTGTGTGTCAGGTCAGAGAGCTCGGCTCTCTCTGAAATGCACTTTTGTATGGCCTAAAAATCAATTGTTTGGGTTGAATTTACCACATATTTCAATATGTGGACAAAGTGGAGAGGGGTCTGAAAACCTAAAACCATTCTGTCTTTCTTCTTTCGCAATCGTTCAGTCTTTGAGGAGCCGGTTGATGATTTTTGACGCGCTGTGGGCAGCAGTTGTGTGGATCAGCCTGAGGCACCTGCCTGGACCTTCCGCCGCTCCTGGAGCAGCTGTGTAGGCACAGGATGGACTGGCTGGTGTGGACATGCTTCCCTCTGCATCTGCTCTTGGAAATTAATTAACATCCAACCATTCCTGCTCTGTACAAAGCAGCTGTAGAGAATGCTACAAGGACTGCTGCTCTCCGGTTCCCCTGGGGCACTTTCGTCTGTTCTCCAGACACCTCCCGCAGTTGATTTAATGCCAGTCCAGGGAAGCAGAGCAGAAGTTTGTCCCTCGGTGTACACATGCACCATGGCTTTGACTTCAAAGCTGTTAATCAGATGCTTTCCTCAGTAACATGTTTGATTTCCATACTGTGTTTGGCTGCTGTATCCACACGGCTAAGCTCAGCCTCACGGTCACTGTGGATTTTGTGATTCGTGGTGGGATTACAAATTATGGTTGGACTCGATGATCCGATGGGTCCCTTCCAACCTGGTTGTTCTATGATTCTACAACCAAAATGAAGCCTGCAAACGCATCCTAGACTTAGAGGAAATAAACAGAAGAACTAGTATTGCTTTGCCAAACCCTTCATCGATATTAGAGAAATGGACTAGTTACTATATAATATTTTCCTGACCTTCAACTTTGTATCAATTTAAATTCCCATTGTTGCCACCTCAGGAGTGACTCAGAATAATCATCAGAAAGGAAGACAGAAGAACTAATTTTAAAAAAAAATGATTTTAAAGAGGAGAATTAATTAGTTCATAAAGTACCCTGCCTTAGCCTCATTGTCTGCTGCAGGAGTCTAGCCTCTACAGCTGATCCAAAGGTAACCTGACTCCCCTCTGTGAGGACTATTCAGATCCATTAACTGTGGCAATACAAGATACTGTAGGTTTGAGCCGGCTGGCAGTTCCTCAGTATCTGAAACATATTCTCAGCAGAGAGGAGGACACCACTGGGACTCATTTAACTCTGACTTTCACATTAATTTTGCTGTGCTGTGAAGAGCAAAGACAAAATCAATGTCCATCAGTGATTATTCAAGGTAAAATATCTAGTGATATTGAATACCAATGGTAGTGGTGAGCATTAAGCTTACTTAAGGACTGTGGAGTTGACAAAGCCATTTATTCCAGTTTCACTTAATTTCCAATGAAGCATATGAGCTTAGAAAAATATAACAGTTACAATGAAAATACTGGGTTGCAGTCCCTGGCAAGGTAGGCTTTACAAAAGAAAAATAAAAAACGTACTTTATAGATGAATTTCTTGTGGTGCACAGGTCAGGGAAGGCTTGAATCATGCAAAGACAGGCAAGGAACACTTCAGGGATGAGGGATCTGGCCTTTGTATTAATTCTGTATTAATTCTGGAGCCAGATCTTTTTTTTTATGACTTCAATGCTAGAAGTGTAAGAAGAAATCTACAGGGTGACAAGTCGCTCTTGTTGGTCACTTCCCCATCGATTCTGTGTGAGAACCTCACTGCGCTAGTGAGAGTTTATTAGATTGCATCCTAGAACTTAAAACGTCACAAATATAGCACCAACAAACCGAATGAGTGTTAGAGTTTCTATTGATCGATGTTACGAACGTCTCTCGCATTTTCCTCTGAGATTCTCATAAACCCGTTTTTCTCTCTTCTCTGAAATTTCCCCAGTTATTAGTCCAGTGATATTGGTTTTGTTTCCACATTCATCAGGGCTCCTAAAGTACAAGTTTTATCCATAAAAAGATAACTGACAGGTTTCCTCTCATGTAAACTACTGACATAAAATCAGATACATTAGGTTTAAAAGGCTTTATTAATATTGAATTTCAATGGAAATTATTTTCTTTTATTCCTTCCAATGAAATTTAAAAAAAAATAAATCACAACTCAGTGGCGAAACAGTTTGAAAAGCAAATCTGGATGGCTATTTAGTCTTGTTCGCCCATGAAAACTAATTTCTCTTCTACAGAAGGTGGCAGCTTTCAGACAAAAACTGGTATCAGAAAATCAAATTTGTGGTAAATAGTTTTGAGGAAGATGCTTAACCAGTCCTCAACAGTAAAGCCGTAAAGCCTGTGTTTTGGACTCACATCAAGGCAGGAGAATCGATTCAGCCAGTTTTGACAGTCTCTAGGCAAACACGAGCTGAGATGCTGAGAACCACCTTGCAAAACGGCTTTTTATTGGATTCATTGAGCAGTATCCAGAAGGAGAGTGATAGACAACAAGTGGTGAAACATTGTCGGTGAAGCCAAATATTGCCATTTCAGGTTTGGAACAGCTTTGCAAAGAGAGTGTTTCGAGCTGCACTTGGTTTCCAGCAAAGTAAGGGATATAGCGAACATACTCAGTGTCTGTTAAAGTCGCAGTTTCTCTAAATGTCCCTGGAGACACCACAGAAATTTTTGTCACTGTAAGGAAGTCCAGTGTATTACAAAAGGCATAAAGAATCCCTAAAGACTCAAATGAGTCCTTCACAAAACAAAGACTAAGCTCACGACAATGGCGAATGCAAGCAGAGCAAACAGGCAAATGAGAAATGCCACTAAAAGGGTCTAATAAATGACTGTCTCTTTGATTTTCCTGTTTCTCAAGCTGTAAGCAGTATTCACTGGCCTTGACCTACAGCAAAATCATAAGACACAGAGGAAAATGAAATAGGATTTACACAAACAAAACCTTCTTAAAAACATAAGCCACAAGGGGATGAAATTTTTCTCCTGTCTTCAGTTTACACTTTGTCCTTTATTCTGGCATCAAAATTGTTAACTAATTAAATTCTTTCTTCTTAGTAAAATTCCCACTGAATATTTATTTCTATTCAAATGATACCTTTTTTTTTTTCCCCCCCTAAAAAGTGTAGCACACTAATCTCTGCATTAATCCTGTATTGTGATCTGCCCCAGAGGGAAAAGCATCTGCCTGGCTGTGCAAACCACAGCTACGACCACAACGTCCTCACAGTGTCACAAGGGATGCTGTACAGGTCTGTTTCAAAATTGAGCCTAATAGAGGCTGAGTCAGAACCTCCAAATCCAGGTAGGAGATGCCAGAGACAATGAAAGTGAAATGGAGAAGAGGCAGAGGCTGACACGGGGATAATAATTAGCTATATTCAGGGAATGAAATAACTACACTGAAATTAGTGCCCTCGGTTATTTGATGTTAATACTTTTTAATTGCTCATTTATAGGTAAAGCGTGTTGATGTCACTGTCTTCAGTTTGCCTTTCCCGAAGTGACAGTTGGTCTCAGAGTCAGAAGTAAGAGCAGCTCTCCTGCCTCCAAACGCCATGCCCAATTAACCAAACCATGGTTCCCCACAGGAACAGAATCTGTGCTCATACAGGAAAATCTGTGCGCCTGCTACTCAAGGAAATTAAAGTGCAGCCATAAATCTCAGCTAGTAGCTGCTGTCTGGCCAGCTGCCTAAATTAAGGCCAGAGGTGTCCTCGATTTGAAGGAAAATATTTGCTGCTTTTAAATTGATTTTTGTTCCTTCTTCCAAAGGAAAAAAAAAAAATCAGCCACACATAACCAGCCTCCTCAATTTAAAATGTCACACGATCCAGCCTCACGATCATTCAGGTGACATCCTGAGTTTATCTGATGCGCTGCATTGTAAGTTGAAGGGACACACCAAGGAGAGTTCAGGTACGTGTTAATTATCTCTCTAGCAAGAATATCCACTTACAGAAAATGTATGTAAGTATCGGGCCCCCTTCAAAAGGACAAGAGACCAAGAAGATTGTCCTTTGTTCTTGTTTGAGAAGCACCATTACACACCTCTAGGTAACCAAAAGAGGCAACCTTGACAACCTCGACAACAAACACTTAGCTTAAACCCACTTGCTGACAAAAGCATGGAGAGTGTCAACAGAAATACATACACAACGATTGCATTGATGGTCCTGTGCTTTTGAAATGGAGATCAGAGTCTGGAGATGATAATGTTCAGGATGAGATTTTTTAAACTACCGGCTTTGAAAATGATGCAATATAAAGCAGATCCATTGGTTCAGATAATTCTGAATTATGTCTCTTCTGTGGTGGGAGCAATTGGACTCAACTTCTGTTATGATTAACCAGAGCACTTATGCCCCTACTGCTGACGAAAGGTTCATAAACCTAGGTTTGCCCAAGATGGATGAGCTACAACGTGCTTATCAGAAGTTACCTACTGTTGTATCTTTCATTACGCATCTTCAGAGTTCCATTTTTCCATGGCCGTAGTAGATTGTTAATGAAGATGGCCAAATGGATCATGCCAAACTCTATCCCCGTGTAGATAAAAATGCAATATGTCACCATATGAGAAAAACAATCCTCATGCCAGTTTATCATCACTGTTACTATCATCTGTGTGGGTTTCTGCAAGTGGCTTTATCAAAACAGTGTAAAATGGTTCTTTTGGCATCATCTGGAGGACTATATTATCTCTGAAGCACATTTCTATCCCTTCCAAGCTGATGACAGATTTTCAACTACTGGCAGCAATAAAACAAATTTTGTTCCAGTAAATGATCTCCACTGACAAAATCTCCCAAGCATACAGTTTCCCTAATGTCTGACAGTCATTCCTGCATCATAACGTCGAGTGAAATGTACTGTATCGTAATATATACATACCTAAGGTGATAGTTTTAAACTCCAGGGTCTCGGGGTCAATCACAGTTTAGCGGCGGCAGCAGAGGATTGGGTGTGCATTGTGCAATCATACTTGAGCAGTTTTCCTGTCCTGAGCTCTGCCCTGCTCCTTGGGTTAACTGCAGAGGTCCTACCTGCGAGATAAATGAGCTCTGTACCTACAGCAACATTCATTGTACGGCTCCACTAAACTCAAGATGAACACCAAACGTAGACTTGAGCCTCATTACTAAACCTTGTTATCTCACATTAGGAAGTTTTTCAGGTGATGCAATTAGTTGGTATTAATTTAATAAACTGTCCCTCAACTGCTAATCTTTGGCAGAATGGTGATTTGCCAACTGTCAAAACATTTATTTTTAGACTATCGCACATATACTATTGTACTCTTTGTAACACATATCTTTAAAAATCCATTTGTTTCATTACGTTGTCCCCCAGCGAGAAGAGCAATAATGCTAAAGGGGCTTGTGTATTGGTACTTAACTTTAACTACTACGTATTCTACTGAATGAATGGGAAGAGATTTGGATGTGACTTTGGAAATCAGTTTTAATATACTATCAGTCCCTCTTTTCAGTGCAATATTTGATAGAGATCTATTTCATAGAATCATAGAACAACCAGGTTGGAAGAGACCCATTGGATCATCGAGTCCAACAATTCCTATCAAACACTAAACCACCTGCAGCACTGGAGCTGTGCGGGTGTAGGAGCACATTTCAGCACTGAGACTCGTGGAATAACGAGAGGCTTTGCAAAGGAAATGTCACTGGTAAGGTGCAAGAAGCACCAAGACTTTGCATGGGGATGGCTCCTACTTTGAGCGCAGGCTGTTGCCACAATGTGCTCCATGCCAGGGCTCAGCCCCTCGGCCAGCCGAACGTTTGAAGTGCTCTTAGGCTTTTCAGACTTGCATTTTGCACTCACTCCGCAATCCAGCTTCATGCTGCGATGTGTCATTCCACAGACTTCTAATTCATGTGAATTACAATGTTTGTAAGCATTTGTTTGCTTGCAGATCTGCACTGAGTTTGGTTTTATTTTATATTGCCACAAGTGCCAGGCTGAATAAGCATCTGCAGGGGTGTTTGTGCTTGGGGGACTTTCCTCTTTCTATGTTGGATGGACTCTTGGTATGTCAGACTTTGAGGAGAGGAGGCAGACCCTGAGCCCTCATAAGGAAACTCCAAATCTCACACGCTGCTCCTAAACTAGGCTTTTACAGACACCAACCCAGCAAGGGGGTCATTTAAACAGTGACTGTGGGCCAGAAGTGACATAAAACCAAGTAACTTCTCTTCTTATTTTACATGAAAATCAGACAGACATAAATATATTTTGTATTTCTTAAACCAGTTTTAAAATGCACAGTTCTTAGAATCATAGAATCATAGAATCACCAGGTTGGAAGAGACCCACCGGATCATCGAGTCCAACCATTCCTATCAAACACTAAACCATATCCCTCAGGACCTCAGCCACCCGTGCCTTAAACACCTCCAGGGAAGGTGAATCAACCACCTCCCTGAGCAGCCTATTCCAATGCCCAATGACCCTCTGTGTGAAAAACTTCCTCCTAATCTCTAGCCTAAATCTCCCCTGGTGGAGCTTGAGGCCATTCCCTCTTGTCCTGTCCCCTGTCACCTGGGAGAAGAGCCCAGCTCCTTCCTCTCCACAACCTCCTTTCAGGTAGTTGTAGAGAGCAATGAGGTCTCCTTTCAGCCTCCTTCTCTCTAGGCTAAACACCCCCAGCTCTCTCAACCGTTCCTCATAAGGCCTGTTCTCCAGCCCCTTCATCAGCTTTGTTGCTTCTTGTTTGTGCATTACCTACTTCGATTTCTCCTCATTGTTGCCAGCATCTTTACTTTTACAGGACAAGTACTTGCTACGAAAGGGAACAGGAAAAATCTTCTGAGCCCATATTATTTCTTGTGAAGCTGGAGAACACAAAGCAACAACAAGGAATCACTTAAATTTGTAAAGAATTCCTTGAGCGATTACTTTGTCTTCCTGCAGCTTGGAAGTGCCAGCTTGGAAATGGCTATTTAAAGGTTTGTGAGGGCTGTCAGCATCATTTTAGAACCACATAGCTTTATATTAGTGGTAGGTGCTTCCACAGTCAGCTTGTAGCTGGACGGTTTAAATCTCGCAGTTTTACCAGGCAACATGGATACCTTGGGATATATTTTCCACTTGGCTGAGGCTTGAGATCCTTTTCTGGTGGCATAACTTGCCTGGTAAAATGTGTGCCTATTAAATAAATAGCAGCCACAGCTCAATGAATGGTGCAAAAATGTATATTACTCAAGGTTTTAATAATAGTCCTCCCTTTAAAAAACAAGCTAGCTTATTGCTTTTGAAATTCATTCAGATTCTCTTGGATCAGATTTTGATAAAATGGACTTTTTCATTCATGGTTGGACTTGATAATCTGATGGGTCTCTTCCAACCTGGTTGTTCTATGATTCTATGATTCTGTATTTTTAATTTCCCAAAGTCACAGTTTCACCTGAAAACATATTAAGGGAAAATATTCAAACCAGCTCCGGCTAGAATTCCGCAATATTAATGATGAGGCCAGAAGTCTGCTGGTATCACCTCCAAGGACTACATTTACTTGTGGTGCTAGGGAGGGCTGAATTTAACACTCCAAAACTGTAAGTCAACATGATTAATAACTACGGAGAAAGGGCTTTTCTCATAAAGGCAAAAGGCCGTGTCTGTATTAAGTGCATCCCATGGAGTTCTGATGTGCTGGAGATGTTTATAAAATGGGTTCTATGAATATTCCCGCTTCATTTGCTTTTCGTGTATAACGAAACACCTCAAAAATACTTCCATGCAATTGCACCTTAGAAATGGAATGGCACCTTCTACGCGCTCTCAGATAGTCTGAGGATAACTGAAGGTGTCTGAAATGCAGATTTTGCAAGATTCATTTGCAGAGATCTTTAAAACTGTACATTGTTGGACACTGTCACAGAATCATAAAATCATGGAATAATTTGGGTTGGAAGGGACCTCAAAGCCCATCCAGTTCCACCCCTGCCATGGGTAGGGACACCTCCCACTGGTCAGGGGCTCCAAGCCCCATCCAGCCTGGCCTTGAACCCCTCCAGGGATGGGGCAGCCACAGCTTCCTTGGGCAGCCTGGGCCAGGGCCTCACTACCCTCATTGTAAAGAATTTCTTCCTAATGTCTAATCTCAGTTTTACCCCTTCCAGTTTAAAGCCGTTCCCCCTCGTCCTGCCCCTGCACTCCCTGATCCAGAGCCCCTCCCCAGCTCTCCTGGAGCCATTTTCAGTACTGGAAGCTGCTCTAAGGTCTCCCTGGAGCATTCTCCAGGCTGAAAAACCCCAACTCTCTCAGCCTGGCCTCATGGCAGAGCTGTTCCAGTCCTCGGATCATCTTCATGGCCCTCATCTGGACCTATTCCAACTGTTCCATTTCCATCTTCTGTTGGGGATACAATACTGCCTGTCAATAACCTGTCTCCTACCTTCCTCAAAGACTTCAACACTCACTTTCTTTTCCATACTAGTATCTATTTAACAAAATGAAGCAGCTAACATGAATTTATTAACTTCTACGTGTTTAAAAAATTTGAATATTTCCGTATCACTTGGGAAAATTTTCATGGATGTCACAGAAGAACAGATTTCATAACACTTGTGGTAGTTGGCAGGCAGTTGAGAAAATGATTTTTAATCCTTGCAAGTTTTTGGATTAATTACTCTGTCGGTCACCTCCCCCACTGCAGAGAAAAGAAAAAATAATCTGGCCATGATGTCCTATTAAAGAGATAACTGAGAGGAATAATGTTAACAGGAACTATAAAGCACATACACCACTGTTTATCTGGATCAGGAGGCTTCAGTCCTCCCACATTTACTGACTTCTGAATTGACTTTCAGTTATTTTCTAGGAGTACATTTTTGGTCATGAATGCTTGCACTGGATGTCCTGAAAGATTGTAATGATGTGTTTGTATCCTTATAGCTTTTCTTTCAGGACTCCCAATTACCCAAAGGAGGATGGAGAGGAGCCTGCACTAGTGTTTTACAAGGTGCAGTGTCTGCTGTGGTGTAGCTTCTACAACGTGGAGTGGACCTTGTGGTCAGGATTTCTTTACATTTTGCCTGACCTTTTCCTGAGCTTTTTAATGTTTTGATGTACTTCCTACTATTTTACAATAAAGAGGCGAAAAAAAAAATAATGGAAGTGGGGTGTCATTCCCTGGTTGTGTTACAATGATGAGTTTGTTCTTTGTGCTGGATAAATTAATATAAAACATGAACTTATCTGTAAAAGTTTTGCTTAAATTGTGTTTTGGTAATAGGCTTAATTGGACTGAGTTTATCATAGAATCATAGAATCATAGAACAACCAGATTGGAAGAGACCCATCGGATCATTGAGTCCAACCATTCCTATCAAAATGACTCAGATAAAATCTCAGTGTAAAGTTCAAAGGTTTCCAGGGAGAACTATTCCTAGAAGATCTTTGCTGTGTTTTACTGTAGCTGCTCTACACATAATCTCTTGCCCAAAAAACAGGTCAAAATGTTTTGCTCCACCGTGTTGGTAGAAGTGAAATGTTCTAAATAAAAGGAGACAGAGAAATAAAAAAACTAATAATACCTGATCAATGAACAGTGGTAGTCTGAATGGCTTGACACTAGCCACTATTGACATGTGGAATACAGTAAACCAGGAATATTGAATGTCTTGTTGCCCAGCAATGCCCAGCACCAGCCTGGTCAGAATAACAAAACATCAGAGGTGCCAAAATAAATCCAGGTCAGTTTGGATTGGAAACAAAATAAACAAAGTGTTTGTTTTGCTTCCTTGGCAGCAGATTACTGCAAGGTCATCAGACACTAGTGCTGAGTCCAGAGGGAGAATCACCTCCCTGGACCTGCTGGTCACACCATTTCTGATCCAAGCCAGGATGCCATTGGTCTTCTTGGCCACCTGGGCACACTGCTGGCTCATGGTCAATCGGCTGTCGACCAACACCTCCAGGTCTCTCTCCTCCAGGCAGTTTTCCAGCCAGGCTTCTCCCAGTCTGTAGCTCTGCATAGGGTTGTTGTGCCCCAAGTGCAGGACCCGGCATTTGTCCCTGTTAAACCTCATGCCATTGGACACTGCTCCTTGAATCCTGTGTTCAGTTGTGGGCCCCTCACCACAAGAAGGATGTTGAGGCTCTGGAGCAAGTCCAAAGAGCAACGAAGCTGGTGAAGGGGCTGGAGAACAGGCCCTATGAGGAGCGGCTGAGAGAGCTGGGGGTGTTTATCCTGGAGAAGAGGAGGCTGAGAGGAGACCTCATTGCTCTCTATAACCACCTGAAAGGAGGTTGTGGAGAGGAGGGAGCTGGACTCTTCTCCCAAGTGACAGGGGGCAGGACAAGAGGGAATGACCTCAAGCTCCGCCAGGGGAGATTTAGGCTAGACATTAGGAGGAAGTTTTTCACAGAAAGGGTGATTGGGCATTGGAATAGACTGTCCAGGGAGGTGGTTGATTCCCCTTCCCTGGAGGTGTTTAAGGCACAGGTAGATGAGGTGCTGAGGGACATGGTTTAGTGTTTGATAGGAATGGTTGGACTCGATGATCTGATGGGTCTCTTCCAACCTGATTGTTCTATGGTTCTATGATTCTACAAAAAAAGGGATGACCAGTGCCCGTTAGCTCCAATTAATGTAATAATCCCCCCTCTCCCCCTCAAATTTTGTTCAATTTTAAGTCCAGGTGTGTATTATTTTTACTTATCAGCCCTTCCTTCGAGCCATTAGAACAAGTCGTGCCTGTCTTTCCCCACAAATAGAGATTCTACACAAATGTGCACCCGCAGCAGGGAACTATACAGTATAGCATAAAAGAACCTTTTATCAAACTTAAAAGGATTAATGCATTTCTTTCAGCAAAAGCTCGGCAGGTCTCCCAACTCAAGCAGTTTATGAAAGGATAAGGATTTTTTGTTTAAAACGCAGGTAAAGCCCAATTATCCAACAGGAAATCTCAAGCTGTTTGTTTGGGATCAAAACTGAACTTGGGAGAAGCAGCCCTCTCAGTAACACGTGCTGGAATATCGGTGCCTGTATTTTGTGGACACAGAAGCTATTGGGAAAAGAGAAAGATTTGAGAACTTAACATCTCAGGATGGCATTGTTTTCAGCTTTTGGGCCAAGGGAGCTTAACTGCAACAAAGCATCATGTCCAACAGAGCCTGCCACAATTTAAACTGTCATAATGAAAGATTTGAACAGTTCTTTTTAGAAAATCTTTCACCATCCATTTTTTCACTGTGCGTTTTTAGAGCAGTAAAATGATAATTAGTATTGATTTCTTGCCATTGTTAGGGGAACCACAACCCACAGAAGCCTTAGGTGCCACGATGGTGGACATTGCAGAGCTGAACAGCTGGACATTCAAGCTCTAACAAATCCCATTATGATGGTTTTAGAGCTCCTTCCCCAGCTGCTCTGCTGGTTTACCACTCCCACAGCAGAGGGAAACGTGTGCCCAACCTTCAGGCATCAAAATGCAGAGCCTGGCATTCTAACACAAAGCCACCTTTACGACTGCACAAGTGATTCCAGAGCTTTGGTGACAGGTTTACCAGTCCTGTTCACTCCACCTTTCAGCACCAAAGGTACCAAAAGTGTACCTTCTGTAGTGTACACTTTCTCCTAAATCCAGGGGAGATTTAGGCTAGAGATTAGGAGGAAGTTTTTCACACAGAGGGTCATTGGGCATTGGAATAGGCTGTCCAGGGAGGTGGTTGATTCACCCTCCCTGGAGGGGTTTAAGGCACAGGTAGCTTGGAGAAGAGGAGGCTGAGGGGAGGCCTCATTGCTCTCTACGACTACCTGAAAGGAGGTTGTGGAGAGGAGGGAGCTGGGCTCTTCTCCCAAGTGACAGGGGACAGGACAAGAGGGAATGACCTCAAACTCCACCAGAGGAGGTTCAGGATCGACATAAGGAAAAAATTTCTTCACTGAAAGGATCATCAGGCAATGGAATGGGCTACCCAGGGAGATGGTTGAGTCACCTTCCCTGGAGGTGTTTAAAGTGTAGGTGAATGAGGTCCTGAGGGACGTGGTTTAGTGTTTGATAGGAATGGTTGGACTCGATGATCCGATGGGTCTCTTCCAACCTGGTTGTTCTATGATTCTATGATTCCTCTGAAAAGCAGGTCCCAGGCAGGCCATGACACCAACTTGAGCTGCCAGGGAAGGCAGTTTTCCGCATAACACATTGATGTTGTTTTAGCCTGGCTCTTAATAAAATTGAGGATGATATCACAATTCCATTAGAATATTGTATGGCTAAAGAACAGAAACCAGAGAGTTAAAATCTTGCACTGACATTGAATCCCAAATTAAAAACAAACAAGACAAATTGTAGCCTGAACAGACTCCTACATAATTTGGAGTTCCGATGCATTACTTCGCTGTTAATCAAAGTCCCCTTTCTTTTAACCTTAACTGTTTACACATCTCTCCTGCCTGAATGTCAATATGAGGCAACAGTGAAGGTCAACGAGAGCTCCTTGGCGATCACACTGCGTCCTTTATCAACACGTTGCCCTAGCTGAGAGTCAGGCAAACGAAACACTAAGCGACATCAGCAGAACTTACAGTCTTGAAATCACAAGGGTTTTTGTTTTTTTTTTTTTTATATTTTTTTATATTTTTTATATTATTTTTTATTTTTTTTTTTATTTTTTTAATATTTTAATTAACTGTGGAGCCTGTTGACAGACTCCATGAACTGGAGACACCTTGGCTGGTGCTGTGGGGAGGGGGGAGCTGTGAAACGTCACCATGTGCCACTGAGCTGGGTAACTGGGACGTAGGTACAAGCAGACCCATTGTCTTTTGGATGGAATGGTAGGAGGTTTTAGAGAGGAGGGAGCTGGGTTCTTCTCCCAAGGGACAGGGAACAGGACAAGAGGGAATGACCTCAAGCTCCACCAAGAGAGATTTAGACTAGAGATTAGGAGGAAGTTTTTCACAGAGGGTCATTGGGCATTGGAATAGGCTGCCCAGGGAGGTGGTTGATTCACCTTCCCTGGAGGTGTTTAAGGCACGGGTGGATGAGGTGCTGAGGGACATGGTTTAGCGTTTGATAGGAATGGTTGGACTAGATGATCCGATGGGTCTCTTCCAACGTGGTTGTTCTATGATTCTATGATTTTATGATTCTATGAATGCAGGACATGTTCCCTCAAGAGGCATTTTACCGATGAAGGCCAATAACATCAATATTTGGAAATTAAATGTCAGAGAGACAGTAGCATTTGTTCCTCGCATTACCAGTGCTAGGAACTGCATTTCCACTGATGTCTGAGAGAATTGATCGTGCTCAGCAGCTGTGAGTATCAGCCTCCACAACAAATCCCAGCCAGGACAATAGCTACAAGGAGGAGACGAAGAGATGGCTCAGTGACTCCTTCCATGGTTTTGCTGTGGTACATGAGGACAGCGAGGGCGCTGACAACAGCAGGTATTAAACTGCTGGAGCATCTCAAATACCTTACCAGGAGTTGGTTCTGCTTTTGAGGCAAATAGAGCAGTCTTCACCCCAGGAAATAGAAAAGGATAACGATACAGACAACAGACCTTATGAGGAATGGCTGAGAGAGCTGGGGGTGTTTATCCTGGAGAAGAGAAGGCTGAGGGGAGACCTCATTACTCTCTACAACTCCCTGAAAGGAGGTTGTGGAGAGGAGGGAGCTGGGCTCTTCTCCCAAGTGACAGGGGACAGGACGAGAGGGAATGGCCTCAAGCTCCACCAGGGGAGATGTCGCTGAGGTCCTGAGGGACATGGTTTAGTGTTTGATAGGAATGATTGGACTCGATGATCCGGTGGGTCTCTTCCAGCCTGGTTGTTCTATGATTCTATGATTCTACAGGAAAATCTGCATGAAACTATGGGCTGCCACATCATGGGGGAAAAGTAGGGCTAGTATATAAGGAGGAAAAGCGTATTTAGTTTGTACTTATCTGATTCAGAATCCTCTCTTTGGTCACCACCAAACCATTCTATTAACCAGTCAGTAATCCTCTTGTTATATTACCTGTGTCCACATCATTTGAATAGCACCTCAGTTACTATCATTATTCATTAGTCCTGAATCCTCTACAAGCTGATGTTCTTCACTGAGAGCTTTTCCCATCAGTGTTCAGTCAGGCAACATCGCCGTTCAACACTGAACACAATGACCTGACAGATTCCTGATGCCAGAGATAAGGACTGGGGAGGGTTAGCCAAGGAAAAACGTTTACACAGATGCTATAGAATCATAGAACAACCAGGTTGGAAGAGACCCATCGGATCATCGAGTCCAACCATTCCTATCTAACACTAAACCATGTCCCTCAGCACCTCATCTACCCGTCCCTTAAACACCTCCAAGGAAGGTGAATCAACCACCTCCCTGGACAGCCTATTCCAATGCCCAATGACCCTTTCTGTGAAAAACTTCCTCCTAATCTCTAGCCTAAATCTCCCCTGGCACAGTTTGAGGCCATTCCCTCTTGTCCTGTCCCCTGTCCCTTGGGAGAAGAGCCCAGCTCCCTCCTCTCCACAACCTCCTTTCAGGTAGTTGGAAAGAGAGTAATGAGGTCTCCTCTCAGCTTCCTCTTCTCCAGGCTAAACACCCTCAGCTCTCTCAGTTGCTCCTCATAGGACCTGTTCTCCAGCCCCTTCCCCAGCTTTGTTGCTCTTCTCTGGACTCTCTCCAGAGCCTCAACATCCTTCTTGTGCTGAGCGTCCCAGAACTATATCGTTCTATACTATATTGTATAACTATATTACATGCCTTGACCGCTTTGGTGCAACGTGACAAGATGATTCTATAATCTGCTATTATGGTTTCTTTCCTTCTTTCCCATTTTCAGTACTGGAGAGCTGTAGCACAATGTTCATGTAGGAAGCAAAAGTACTTACTGTCAAGTATGTTTCAAGGTTTTTAAAGGTGTCCCTTAAACTTTGCTGTTTAAAATGTGCATGTAACTACTTCAAACATACCAGTAAAACACGGGGAGCTCAGATGCTTAGGAGCTCCCACGGAGATGTTTAGACCTCATCAAAATGAGCTGAAGACACTCGGTGCTTTTCAGAAGAGCATTCAGTGTCTAGCATTACTGTGCCTGAGACGAGCTTTCGATGTTCTTCTGGCATCTCAAAAGTGGTAAAATGCATCACTCTCCACTGCCCTGTGTGTTTTAAACACCCTGAATTTCATAAGCCAATTAAACCCCCCACCAGGCAGTCTAGTCCAGAAATGGGAGGTGTTTGTCCAGCAATGTTTTATACATTTAGCCTGAAATCATTCTAGACCTGTAATGAATACATTGCCTTATCTTTCGATGTTTAGAAGGGCTTTCATTGTCATTTTGCCACCTGCATGACCATGAAGGGAAAAAGGAGGTACTGAAAATGGAAAAGATTTAGTTATGGCACCTGGATCTGCTGCATTTGCAACCCATAAAAAACAGGAACAAGCACACTTGAGTTTGAAAACCTTATCTGCAGAGAAGGCTATTATGCGGTGAGATTCCATTATAATTAAACTAGCCTCCTTTGGTTCTGCACTGTCTGCATTCATGGCCTCTTGGAAGGAGCATTTAGTCAATTAACTATTTTATTAACCAATCGATTTTTTCCTGTTAGTCCTTAACCTTTTTGTACCTGTTAGGAATGGTCATGAAAGCTGAATAAATTGGTTTCTTTCATCTCTAAAAGGCAACAATAAATAATAAAACAGGTTGAACAAGGTTTCAGTGGGGAACCCAAATACGAATAAAAATACCTGCCGTGTATCATATAATATGAAATACTAACTGGTAGGAGCAGTGCAGTATTTCAATAAATCACATTGTCACACTGACCTTTATTGATATACTGTTTCTCTGCTTAAAGGATTGGTCCTGCTACTTTAGGAGATCTTTTGTTGTGAAGGGCCTGGAGACTCATCACACAACAAAGAGATTAGTTTCCCATCGTAGGGCTGTCTAAGTCTGTATGCTAAGCAGAAGCAAAAAAAAAAAAAAAAAAAAAATATTTGAAGGACAGTTTAAATTTAGAGATTTATTCAGCATCGCAGGAGAACAAACATGCATTCCTGAAATAAGTACAAAATGTGATTTATATTATGACTTAATACAAAGTGGAAAAAAAAGAGAATGAAGAAGAGAAGAGTTCTGTCATTTCTAGGAGATAATAGACGGCTTGATTTTATGGACTGTTACACGGCGTTGCAACTGTGCAATGCCAGTCCAGCATTAGAAAATTAAATTTACCACACTGGCTGGAAAACAGCAGAGTTATCGGTTCCTTTGTACCAACGGCTGAAATGAAAACCTAAAGAGAAGTGCAAAGGACACACTTCTGCAGTGAGAGGAAAAATCTCATAGTGAAACTCAAATGTCTCTCTAAAGAACTATTCCCCACTTCAACAAAAACAGCAGGAACAATATGATCCAGGTCCAGAACATGACTGAATTTGTACTGCCTGCAGAAAATCCAAGCTGCCGACCAGAGATTCTTCCAGCACGTAGTCAAGAACTGTAAGTCATTTTCAGTCTTCAGGAAAGCTGGGGAGGGGCTTTTTACAAGGGCCTGTAGTAACAGGATGAAGGTTAATGGCTTTAAATTGTAAGAGGGAAGGTTTAGATTAGACATTAGGAAGAAATTCTTCATCATGAGGGTGGGGAGGCCCTGGCCCAGGTTGCCTAGAGCAGTGGTGGCTGCCCCATCCCTGGAGGGGTTCAAGGGCAGGTTAGATGGGGCTTGGAGTCCCTGATCCAGTGGGAGGTGTCCCTGCCCATGGCAGGGGTGGGACTGGATAGGTTTTGAGGTCCCTTCCAGCCCAAGCTATTCCACGATTCTATGAAATTCCACCACTTGGTGCTTTCCTCCCACCTCTCTACCTGTGCCCCCCTATTCCCACTGTTTATCCCCTATAGCAGCCAAGGCATTTCATCCACAGTCCACAGAGACAACAGCTCATCACTCCCACCTCCTTTCCTATTTCCAGTCTCCTCTTCACCAGCCATAAATTGCACAGAGGAGGCTGGATGATGGCAGCAAAGACAACAAGCCTTGCATTTCAATACCAAATTCAAATGCCACCATATGGCACCATAAGATCACAATTAAGCAAAACGTGCCAGGGTAGAGCCTCTGCTTTCCCAGAATATGCCATCGATGATGCAGACATGCCATTCCTTTGTTGGCAATGTTTGCATTGGGTGGTGGCACACAGAAGTGCTGAAGGCAGTAGATTCGTTGACGTTCTTGGATACACCTGTCATGCACTCTGCCTTTTTGGACCCAGAGCTCTACAGGAGAAACAGGGCATAATAAAGTTGATTGATTTGTGTCTCTCACTCATCCAAGTGGCTTTCATTTTGGCGTCCCTCAATCTTGCTTTTTCATTTTCATTTGGAGTCACTGAAATCTCACCTTCCAGAGAATCCAAGCTCTTGGACTTGTCATCTGGTTCAAAATGTCTGCGCAGTGTGAACAAAATTTACTGTCCTCTGTGCAAACTGTTTTGGTGGCTCTAATAGAAAACACAGCAATCCCTCTTTTATGCTCTGCTAGGAAACAATCTGCTTTTTTTTTTTTTTTCTCATGAGGAGAAAAGTTTTTGATAGAATTTTTGCTACCTTTATATAAATGAGAAAATCCTCCCAAACCAGCATGCAGCCAACAGTCAATCTGAATCACTGACTGTCCTTACTACGGCTTCTCTCTAGATTTAAAGTTTTAGTTAAAGCAAAATTTTAGTCTTTTAAATAGCCAAGGCTAAAATGTGGCAAAGCAATTATATGACTCATGAAGCACTGTGCTAAGCTGAAGCGTTAATGTCTTCAGCACTAATTTGTTTTTGTCTTTTCTCATCCTGGAGTTCATTGTCCACTGAAATGCATCACTAGGGTATCACCTCCTGGCTCTTAATCTGCAAAACAACTGTGTTCCTTAACAAAACTTCTCAACTGTGACATGTTTTCAGAATTTTTAAGGTCCCCGAGTTTTAAGCAAGGAAACAGATCCTCTCTCCTCCCACAGTGGTTTTTCTTAGTTACAATTCTTTATATAAACTATGCAGCTCGCTGCCATCAGCTAGAAAGGCCCCGATGGGAGACCCAAGGTCACTGGTAGCTGAAGAGAGTCACTGCACAAGTAGTTAGGATGAAAGAATATCCCACTGGGGTTTTGGACTTACAGTTTCTTGGCTCTTGTGACTTGAAATAAATGTATCAGCACTGTCTGGAGCCACCAGCCACATTCTCTTACTCACGAAGCTAACATTACTGTCAGACTTAAGCAGGTGAAGAGGATACACTCTCTATCATTTACACCCTCTATCATTTATTTTCTATATAACGATACTTTCACTACTCTCTGCTAGGGACAGGTTGAAAATTTTTACTGGCTTCTACTGAGCCTGGAGTTTCACACAAGTATTTTAAGAAAGGTCTCTGCTCAACAAGTTGTCATAGAGATTCAGGGATATGTGAAGTGATACATAAAGGGCTGATGACTTAGCAAAACTCCCGAATTCTCACACATGCTTAACAAGTCTTATTCAGAATGTGGTTTACTTTTTATAATCCTTCAAGAAGAATTTCGTGTCCTTCTGGGACTTTCTCCCCTTACAATTACAGAGGAGAGTGAAGAGATCTTGTGTTTGGAGCCTTTAGACTAAGGTCTAGGTTACTTTTCAGGTTTCATTACTGATTTCCCTTGTGATCTTCTGCATGTTGATTAAACCTTTCAGTCCCTATCCTTACAAATGGGATTAAAACACATCTGTGCTTTATTTGGATATTACAAAAAGACATCACTGATGAGTGGCTACTCTGTTAGCTTACAGAAAAAGTCACCACAAGCATACAAAACTTAATAGCAAAATGAAACATCCTGAATGCTGTCACCTGGGACCCTCACAGCCAGCTGGGGACTGACCACAGAACATCCCTCTGTCAGAGTAATTTAATGAACTCTCTCGTCAGCTCAGGGAAAGAATAAAGAAAAAAAAAACAAAAACCCTCTTCACAAAACTTTCCAAATAGAATAAGCCATGCAGAAAACTAATCCCCATCTCTGACCTACTCTGCACGGCTGTGAAACAAACTTGGCTCATCCAAAGATGTGGAGAAAGAAAAGAAGAGGGACTGTAGATAACCTGCTTAATTCTCTCATTTACAAAGTGAAAATGCCCTCCATACCTTTCTTTAACCCTTTATCTTTAACAGATATTCAATGAATACACTCTATTAAGTTTTACTTTATCTGTTATTAATTTTACCTTGAATAAAACGATTTACCAAGCAACCAATGAATAACTGAGTTTTGGCTCTCCAAAGTAACAGAAAACCAGCACTGAGAAGCACTGCTGGAACAGGACTGCACAGAATGTCTGATGCTCTGTTGGGTTGACAGGTCTAGAGCAGTGATACAGCATGTGTGATGGATCCAAGTGGACAGGAGCTATCACAAGCCACAGTCATCCAGAACGATTTAAACAGGAAGCTTTCTCCATTGCATAAACAGGGTCATCAGAAACTGGCTGTCAAAGGAGAAAACTGCAAAAGGTTTCTCAACACTACTACGTCATATTTAGGACTCAACAGTGTCGCAAGAAATTCATAGAATCATAGAACAACCAGGTTGGAAGGGACCCATCGGATCTTCTAGTCCAACCATTCCTATCAAACACTAAACCAAGTCCCTCAAGACCTCATCCACTCGTGCCTTAAACACCTCCAGGGAAGGTGAATCAACCACCTCCCTGGGCAGACTATTCCAATGCCCAATGACCCTCTGTATGAAGAACTTCCTCCTAATCTCCAGCCTAAATCTCCCCTGGTGGAGCTTGAGGCCATTCCCTCTTGTCCTGTCCCCTGTCCCTTGGGAGAAGAACCCAGCTCCCTTCTCTCTACAACCTCCTTTCAGGTAGTTGTAGAGAGCAATGAGGTCTCCTCTCAGCCTCTTCTTCTCTAGGCTAAACACCCCCAGCTCTCTCAGCCATTCCTCATAAGGTCTGTTCTCCAGCCCCTTCACCAGCCTCGTGGCTCTTCTCTGGACTTGCTCCAGAGCCTCAACATCCTTCTTGTGGTGAGGGGCCCACAACTGTTCATTTCTGTTCACTCACTAGATCTGGAAGGAAGAATAAGTCAAGAAATTCTATCTGTCCTTTGGGTCCTGGTGAAAAGTGTGCTTTCTAAACAAAAACCTCAAAACTCTGCTTCAAAAAGAAATCTTGGCTTGTCTGAAACATCAAGACAGCAGTCAAAACGAGGTCCCTGGGAGAGAGAATGCACGAGGTCAGAATGCTGCAGCCTCAGTATTTTCACAGGGGAAATAAACAGAGCATCGGGCGATGTACTACACACTATGGCAGTTATGGGCTGCAGCACCTCCTTGGCCTCCCGAATCATTCACAATCCATCTTAACTGAAGTTGCTTGCATAAATGTGGAGGAGAAAACAGAGATAAGTGCCTCCGCAGTCTGAATGAAACAAGTCTTATGAGGAGCAACTGGGAGAATTGGGGTTGTTTAACCTGGAGAAGAGGAGGTTGAGGGGAGACCCCATTGCTCTCTATAACTACCTGAATGGAGGTTGTTATGAGGTGGGTGTTGGTGTCTTCTCCCAAGTGATGAGTGATAAGACAAAAGTGAATGGCCTCAAGCTGCATCAGGGGAAGTTTACTTTGGACATGAGGAAAAAATTCTTCACAGAAAGGGTTCTCAAGCACTAGCAGAGGCTGCCCAGGGAGGTGGTTGAGTCCCCATTCCTGAAGGGGTTTAAAATGCAGGCAGATGAGGTGCTCTGGGACATGATTTAGTAGTAGGCAGGTACAGCTGGAGTTGATGAACTCTAGGGTCTCTTCCAACCTAATGATTCTATAATTCTATGAAATGACAAAAGGCAGGAATTTGTTTCTTTTCGGATCACTAAGTGCATCTGCTTCTGAACTGTGCAGGGACATCTCTGCCTCCCAAAATCATGCTGTGCTTTTCCCCACTGCTTTCCTACAGATCTCAGAGGAGCCTTCACTTTTGCCATTTCTCTTTTAAAGGAGAAAAAAAAGTGAAACAGTAAAATGTGGCTCTTGTGATTTTCCTACTAGTTTTGTTTTAAATACTGCGTTTCTCCCTCTTCTGATCTCGTTACCTATGTACCTCCCTAATCGGCCAAAACATGAGGAAACCCAGATCTTCGATTCTCTCTCTGTTCCAAGCACCAACAACACATCCTTCACTGTTCAGAATATTTGGAGAGTGGCACTACTGGTGGGCACGGGGTACGGCCCTTTGCCATTTCCGTGCTCAGAAATATTACTCAGAAGGCCAATGGCATCATGGCTTGTATCAGAAATGGTGTGACCAGCAGGTCCAGGGAGGTTCTTCTCCATATGTACTCAGCACTGGTGAGGCCGCTCCTTGAATCCTGTGTTCAGTTGTGGGCCCCTCAGCACAAGAAGGATGTTGAGGCTCTGGAGCGAGTCCAGGGAAGAGCAATGAAGCTGGGGAAGGGGCTGGAGAACAGGCCCTATGAGGAGCAGCTGAGAGAGCTGGGGGTGTTTATCCTGGAGAAGAGGAGGCTGAGAGGAGACCTCTTTGCTCTCTACAACTCCCTGAAAGGAGGTTGTGGAGAGGAGGGAGCTGGGCTCTTCTCCCAAGTGACAGGGGACAGGACAAGAGGGAATGGCCTCAAGCTCCACCAGGGGAGATTTAGGCTAGAGATTAGGAGGAAGTTTTTCACACAGAGGGTCACTGGGCACTGGCAGAAGCTACCCAGGGAGGTGGTTGATTCACCTTCCCTGGAGGTGTTTAAGGAACAGGTAGATGAGGTGCTGAGGGATTTGGTTTAGTGTTTGATAGGAATGGTTGGACTCGATGATCCAATGGGTCTCTTCCAACCTGGTTGTTCTATGATCTATGATTCTATGATCTAAGTGGGATGTGGGGCACAAAGTCAGACTTCACGTGCCTCTTAACTTGTGTTATCTGAATTTATTCACAAATCAATACAACCAAGCACATTTCATGTGTTGCTGACAGAGCTCCAGCTTGCCCACAGAATACCCCTCATAGAACCTGTTTCTTATCCCTAGGATATGACACAGAGAGGTCCTGGTATCTGCTTGTGGGCTCATCATTTCTTAAAATGGATCCTCACTGGGAAACATCTAACTCCAGGAAAGATTTTGATTTTAAATGATGGATACGTACTGAACATAGTTAAGCATAACATGGGCTCTTGTAAGGCTGAAAGCAAAACTAATTGATCGCTATGTCTAAAGCACCAACAAGGCTAAATACCTGGACATTTTAGTTCAAACATAGTAATTGCAATCTACAAAACACAAAGAAGAATAGAGGCTGAAAGGGACCTCTAGGAATAGGTCAGTCCACCTACCCCTGCTCCTAGCAGTATCAACTAAACCAAGTTGCTCAGGACCATGCTAACTAGTGCTTTGAATTATATCCGAGGATGAAAATTCCACAGCCTCTCTGGGTGACTTCTTCCATGGTTCAATAACAATTTAATCCTCGCCTACCAAGTTCAGAGCAAATCCCCTCCTTACTTCATTTTCTGTCCATACATTTGCTTTCATATTCTGCCTCATCACTATAAATCTCACTTGGGTCTTGAACATTTAGCTTCTGTTCTCAGAGGTCAGAGGAATAGGTTGAGTTGGAAGGGACCCTAAGCCCATCCAGTTCCACCCCCTGCAGGGACAACTGCCACTGGATCAGGCTGCCCAAGCCCCATCCAACCTGGCCTTGAACCCCTCCAGGGATGGGGCAGCCACCAGTGCTCTGGGCAACCAGTTCCAGTGCCTCACTACTGTCACCATGAAGAAATTCCTCCTTATATCTAGAAAATGGTCAATACATGCACATACTGAACTTAATTTGCACAACTAGTTTCTAGAAGCTCTGCAGATCATTTAGATTTGTGAAGTTATATATAAAAAGAAGCATTTCTAAGAGTGATGCTGTAACTTTGGAATTACAAAATCAGATCAGCACTTCAAGCTATTTTATCCTTTACTGTGGGAAAGTTTTCCTTTCTCACTACTTACAACAGCCAAAAATGTAAAGAGTTGCCAAGGATAGTTATTTTATTATCCAGTTTTCTGTCCCTTGAAGCCAGCCCTCATTCTCACCTAGCTTTTACTGTTCCTTTCTCAGATAGATAAACTCTTTAATAACTTCAGAAAAATGCATACAAATTCACAACAGTCAATTACAGCTGATGCATCAGCAAAACATTTTTGTATCTCCAGACTCATGAACAGTTCCACTGCATTATTACGTGAATACCTTGTCCAAATTCTTTTAATGGGTTTTTGGAGCTGTGGGAATTCTAGGAACAGCGATTCATTCCACATAGCTTCAATAGCCATCAGATGGTAGTGATTATCCGTTATTCTGTGCTGAGCATGGTTAAGATTTGAAATGATGAATAAGAGCTATAAATCCCTGCACTTTTCTTGACCATTATATTCATTTAAAACAAAAAAAAAGTCAGCTGGGCAATGATGCATGTTGCCAATGTTCCAAATCTATCAGACATTTGACTCTTCTCTCAACCGTAAAGACAAGACCGATATCAATTTTCCTCCTGTCAGCAGCTCAAGTAGATGATTCTCATGCAATCAGTTCAATTCACAGAAGTCAGCACTAGGTTTGTTAAGTCTGATAAAATCTGCCTTAATTTTGTCAATTATGATATACTTGGTCTATGTGAAATATCCCCGAGGGTTTCAGAGAATCACAGTGTGGCTGAGATCAAAGCTCTGACAGACATTCAAGTTAAGTTGGATTTGAAGTGGCAAACTGTAAAACCTAAGACTTGACCATGACTACAGTCCTTGGGGATGCTGAATGGGTTTCAGATACAAATGCTGTCCGTGCTTTCATCACCCCATAAAATAAACTGCATCAGAGAGAAATAATAGAAAATCTCCATTTTACAAAATAATAACCAATAATACCTTTAGAACAGAGATCATGGCAGGAAGTAACCTCCTAGCATGAGCTCTAGAAGCATTGATCATGGGCATAAATACCACTTGTGAGTTCATAGAATCATAGAATCATAGAACAACCAGGTTGGAAGAGACCCATCGGATCATCGAGTCCAACCACTCCTATCAAACACTAAAGTTGTTGTACTTCAGTGTTTTGCATAAGACACTGCAAAATAAACAGCAAGGAAAACTAAGCGCACTTAATGTGTTTGCCTTCTCTTGAGGATTAACAGATCCCAGACTACTGGAACCACGACAACTACTTCTAATTTCAGCAAGTGTGGGAAGATTTTACAGAGAACAAGGCCTGGATGCTGTGAGACTGCTTGATATTGAACAACTCTAACGAGACCTTGAAGCAGAGAGTTGAAAGATAAACACAGGCCAGCTGGGAGGAACCCAGCAGCTAGTTCGGTGGGAACGAGTACCACCTGAAAGGAAAACAATGAACATGAACTGTCAAAACATAGCTAACTTTAGTATAACTTGGTTTCTTGGCATGCACGGTAGCTTAGCCAATAATATGTTGGTAATAGCCTTATGGACAGCTACCTTTAGCCAATAGTACACTGTAGTCACTCTCGTGGGCTCACAGTTATGTAACCGAATGGGGTATGTAGAGAGACAGCTAAGCTGAATAAAGGTGCTTGCTGACTGATCAGATTGATCTCTGCATCTGCTTTACAACAAGCAAGCAATACTAATTTACACCTGCTATGGATCTGACCTTATGTAAACTGTTACGGTGCACAAAGAAGTTCCTAAAGGCATCAATATTCTTCCAGTCAATCCAGATCATCTTAGGCTGCACAACTATATAGGTCAACTTCTGCAGTTTGATAAAAAACTTCAAAAAGATAGTGTCATTACGGCTCTGAAGTTTTGACGACCTGAACTGAATTTGTAAGTGATTGCATGGAAAGCATTAGCTGAAGAAGAGAGCGTCTACCACAACAAGTAAGAAAAACAGTAAGAGAGTCCATAATACCCCCTTCACCTTCAAATGGAAATGCTTTTTCATTTAGATATGAAATCAGGCTCATAAACATTAGCTAAGTATGACCTTATTCTTCTGAGTGCCTCTCACCATGGATAACTAATGTATAGGAAAGAATGTTAGATCCGCAGCTCTTTAGAGTCAAAGTGCTTCTTATTATTGTATCCATTGCTCACAAACTACTGTATAGATTTTGTGCTAGTTTACAGAACAGTACAAAAAAGCTAATTCAGTGCTCTTTGGGGGGCAAAAATCTAGGTTAGATGAAAAATAATCTTTTACATGTTGACAATAAATGCATTAATTCTATCGTAATCAGACAGAAGACGCAGACAGGTCACAGCACCAGTTTAAGTCAGTCTGCACTTCCTAAGAGAGAAGGTTTAAATATTTCTGTGAGGGGTCTTTCATTTCTGCAATTTACCATTTCAGCAGACTATGCAAATAATTTACTGTCTCTCATTTCAGTGTGATTGGCAATTAAAGTGATATAGGATATTTTTGCTGAGAAAATTACTTTATGGAAAGGTGCATTACTCACACAGCCATGAGCAGTCACATATCAGCCTTTGGTATTTCCTTGTAAGTTGAAAGCAAAACCACCAATCACCCTCCTGTGCCTAAAAGTAATGTTGAGGCTTAAGTTTTGGCTTCGAAATTCCTAAACTGGGAAACATACCCTCCTCTAGCCAATGCCCACAGAACCCTGGCAGCCCAGCAGGATCCCTGCATTCCCAGAGCAAGGACACAGCATGAAGACACTGGGACACCACTTGGAGCCATACAGTGTGTCTCTGCCCCATCCCACCTTACAATAGGTTCTCTGGTCTGCATGGAAGAACAAGGACTTGGCTTTAATTTAGTGAGTTTACCAAAGCAGATATGAAAGCTTGGAACATTCATCGGGAAAACGAGGCCTTTTTCTTTTGCCTCTATCTGCGTTATTTCTATGTCTCACTGAGGTAACAACAGTTGCTTCAAACTGCCTGGAAATCCGTTTGCCCTTTCATACTCGCACATGGCAGGGCAAAGGCAGATTACGTTCAATGACTAACAGATTCACACGGGTAATTCATCCTGAATCCTTCCATTTGGGAGCACTTCCTTCCCTGGAACCCAGCTCATCACACAGTAAAAAACAAACAACTTCTGTGCTTAGCCATAAAACCAGATCCCAGTTCTCCAATGCAATGTGCCCTGTAGGGATGTTTCCACTCGTAGCAGCGTGAGCAGCTGCAGAATTCTAAATTAGAAATGATTAGCCACTAGGAAAGATTTAGACTCATTCTACAGTGATACAGGCTTGCTACGTGAGGCTCACATGCTTGTTTATATAATTATAGATAACACCTTCTACTAGGAAAAGAAATGTGTTCAATGCAAGTACGGGATTTCTTTTATGATACATTATATACATATTTCTAAGCTGCCGTCCCTGCATTATTATCAATTTCTTGAAATATAAAGCAAAATAACTAAGTTTTCAGCCTGTATATAACTCACAAAGAAATTTGGATCAATAGGGAAATATTTAAAGCGCTTGAATATTCAGATTATTAATTGCATGTATTGGAAATGCGGTTAGCCAACTGCGAGGCTCCTGAGCTATCAATTTCCACATAGAACAGTTTATGCCCTTTGCCAAGCAATTACAGATGAATAATAACACTGACAGTAATCAGTCTTAAGTAGCATAAAGCTTATCTTAAAGGCAATTACCCCCATCAGCATGGTGCCTCCAAAAATCACCCATGATCTCCCTGAAACTTCATCGTAGGCACAACGATTCCTCTCATTGGCAATTAATGCACTGATTTTTCTCTGTCTGCTTTGGGCTTATTTACACCAGGAATACTTGCTGAATTTATAATGGTGCTGACTTCCTCCCACCATACTGACGGCAGGAATTTTTGCGGAATCAATAGCAAGTTATTTAAGATGAACAGTTCTCATCCACTACCAGCTAGTTCTTTATGTAGAGTTTCCTTAATTGAAAGCTTTATCTTCCAGCCCAGCAGACAGCCATAAGTAATAGGAACCACTACAACATGCCAGTTCAGCACTGCTTGCCATAGGTCTGTTGGTAGCTGTCATGTGACCTGGATGAAGGCATTGAGTGTACCCTTAGCAAGTTTGCAGATGACTCTAAGCTGGGTGGAAGTGTCGATCTGCTGGAGGGTAGGGAGGGTCTGAACAGTCTGGACCGCTGGGCAGAGTCCAATTGCATGAGGTTTAACACAGCCAAATGCCGCGTCCTGCACCTGGGACACAACAACCCTACGCAGACTGGGAGAAGCCTGACTGGAAAACTGCCAGGAGGAGAGGGACCTGAGGGTGTTGGTCGACAGCCGACTGACCATGAGCCAGCAGTGTGCCCAGGTGGCCAAGAAGGCCAATGGCATCCTGACTTGGATCAGAAATGGTGTAACCAGCAGGTCCAGGGAGGTGATTCTCCCTCTGTACTCAGCACTGGTGAGAACACTCCTTGAATCCTGTGTTCAGTTGTGGGCCTCTCACCACAAAGAGGATACTGAGGCTCTGGAGCGAGTCCAGAGAAGAACCACGAAGCTGGTGAAGGGGCTGGAGAACAGGCCCTATGAGAAGCATCTGAGAGAGTTGGGGGTGTTTATCCTGGAAAAGAGGAGGCTGAGAGGAGACCTCATTACTCTCTACAACTACCTGAAGGGAGGTTGTAGAGAGGAGGGTACTGGCTTCTTCTCCCAAGTGACAGGGGACAGGACAAGAGGGAATGGTCTCAAGCTCTGCCAGGGGAGATCTGGGCTAGACATCAGGAAGAAGTTTTTCACAGAAAGGGTCATTGGGCATTGGAATAGGCTGCCCAGGGAGGTGGTTTATTCACCTTCCCTGGAGGTGTTTAAGGCACGGGTGGATGAGGTCTTCAGGGACATGGTTTAGTGTTTGATAGGAATGGTTGGACTCGATGATCCGATGGGTCCCTTCCAACCTGATTATTCTATAATTCTGTGATTCTGTGTCCCATCACTTACTGAGGCCTGACCCTTCACAGAACCCATCAACCTGTTGAGTGACGATGTTGAGTGTGGATGTGTTTCTGTTCTCAGCTGGAGAGAGCCATTCTTCACTAAACTCCAGCGTGGTAGAAGATGGTGACAAAAATGGAAGAGATTTGCAGGGTGAAAGAAAAAAATCAGGTGCAGGAAGATCTACGAGACACTAAAGCATCACCATTTCAATGGAAATTCTTTATAAAATAAATAATCCTTCCAGAGGTGTGGGGTTTTTTTTCAATCTGGAGTGCTTCACTAAATTCTCAGAAGTGAAAAGCTCTGTCTTGCAACTCGAAGTGATTCAAGTGATCCAAGAAAAATCTGCCTAGGACTTCTCCTTTACTGAGCTTTCCAAGGAAGACAGAGATCTTTTATGTTCAACTCCCCACCATCACCCCCCCAAAAAAACAGAAAGGAGTTAGAGTTTATTAGAATATAAGCAAGAAGAGCAGGTTTATAAGTAAGTCTTCCTCAGTTAATTTATCTCTAGGGATGCATCCTTGCCTCCTGACTTTTACATGAATCAATGACTTGCAAATTGCTAGTAATGGGAACTCTAACCCACCCATTTAGACCCCCTGTGAAGCTTTTCTTTCTGTCTTTTCTGTGCCCTGGATGCCTGCTGTCTGTTCCTCTCGGTCTCTTGGCTTGATCACCCACCCTTACTGTGATTCTCTCCATACATCCTCCTGCCTGCCTCCCATGACAGTCTCTGGAATCCTCCCTGTGAACGTTCTCAGTTGCCAACAGGCTATGCAACCTCTCCTTGTCCCTCTGGAAGGCCCATTTGACCCGCTGAGGGAAAATATACAAATGAAAAACAAATGAAGAAAGAAGCACATTCTATCCAGCATATCCACTAACCACAAAATCAGTTCAAGTATGAACACTTGCTCAGAGCACCAGCATCAAAATCCTCCTTTATTTGGAAGAGAAGATGAATTAGCTGCAGTAATGCCTCCTATAAATCCTTTTCCTCTGTAGATTTCAAAGCACTTCACAGCAGAAGATCTCTATCATCTCTCTTTTATTCAGATGCAGACTAACGAAGTTTACTATGGTGCTGGGAAAACAAAGAAACTTTTTTTTTTGTTGTTTTAGAGGTCTCTGCTCAAAACATTGTGGTCAGTGTCATTGCTTTAAAGCTGAGCAAACCAGCACTGGGGTGCCCCCAATATCTTTGGTATGTGTGGTTGGACTCGATGATCTGGTGGGTCTCTTACAACCTGGTTATTCTATGATTCTATGATTCTGATTCTATGATGGGATGTGCTCAAGCTTCCTTTGATAGTATTTGCACATAAGGATACAGCATACCCACGTAAGGACCTTTCGCTAAGAAGAGAAAGTAGAAGGCATCTGCTCAGAAAAGACAGTCTCAAAAGCAGAGCCTTCAACCTAATGTGGTGATGGGATCGTGTTCCTGAGGGACATGGTTAAGTGTTTGATAGGAATGGTTGGACTCGATGATCCAATGGGTCTCTTCCAACCTGGTTGTTCTATGGTTCTATGATTCTATGATGTAACACCAATACAGAATCACAGAATCACAGAACAACCAGGTTGGAAAGGACCCATCAGATCTTCCAGTCCAACCATTAATACATATCAAACCATTACAGTTCACACAGTTCCAGAAGCCTGTACATATATGTTTCCTGTCAAACACACATTTGATAGGAACTGTTGGACTCTACGATCCGGTGGGTCTCTTCCAACCTCGTTGTTCTATGAGTCTATGATTCTATGATTTCAGTCCTAACAATAATACCTTCAATTGCTATTACTACATCACAGTGCTGCTGGTTCTTGGAGCTCAGGATGAACTTAGTTAATTATCTGTTACAAATAACATTCAGAAGCATTCAGAATAGATGTAAAAAAATGCAGTAATTTGGGATTCTGGTCATTAAGGAATCTCTGCCCCTAATGACTGCTGTCATCGCGGATGGTCTGGCAGCTACTTGAGTTCTGTATTTGCTGAGGATAATCACAAGTCTTCAGGGAAAATTTATACAGTTTAGCAAGTCTGGACCTTCTGACTATGCCCAGAGGCAACTAGGCGCTTTATAACCACATCAGGAGAATCCCAGTGAGATTTTTTTTCCCTGTGTCTGTCTCTCTTCCATCTCTCTGTGTATCTCCTTCATCTCTAAGTGTATGCTAAAGAGAGAAGATATAGTCACATTGTGTCCGTGAAAACACAAATGAAAGAGCGTTCTAAATGACAGACTACCCCTCTCTTCCAGCAACACACAACAGGAGGTGATAGAGGAGGGGCACAGAGTATCCTGTGAATATCCTAGAGCTAGTATGATGTTTCATTTGCCCTTTAGACATAGAAACCACCAATAATTTCATGACACAGGAGTGCCTGAATGCACAAACACTAAACAGAGTTCAACTACATCTGTGTCTCTTTCCTAACGCTACATCATTAGCATAAAAAATCCTACGTATTGTTTTACATAAAATCATAAACTTCATTAACTTTTGTACCAATCCTCTTGTATACAATTACCAAGCTTCCAGCTTTGCAGTCAATCCCATTGACAAAGATCAGCAAAATGAACGAGATCTCCACGTAACTAAATGTCTCCTCCTGGTGCTATTTTCTGATTATGTCTGCCCCCAAATCAAGGGCAGGAAGTTCCTGCCGTAGTAACGCAGAATGAAACCCTGTTGGGGCTCAAAGTCACTTTGCTGGTGCACAGACGGTGAGAATGTCAGTCAGGGTAACCAAATACACAAAGGCAGGTTAAATGAAAGGCTTCTGAGTCTGTTACAAATGGATTTTCCATCAGAGCAGGAACAAAAAGTCAGTAGAATTTTATTAGATGCCATGCACTTCAACAATCTGGATTTGGTTTCCGTACTCTCTACAGTTGCTGCATTCAGGTGTGCAATAAGGTTACCCTGGAATATTATCCCATCACTGATTCCCTCCCATTTTTGTTCTTTTCTCTCAAAGGCACAGATGACTCCCTGCGACCAGCAGGTCCAGGGAGGTTATTCTCCCTCTGTACTCAGCACTGGTGAGGCCGCTCCTTGAATCCTGTGTTCAGTTGTGGGCGCCTCAGCACAAGAAGGATGTTGAGGCTCTGGAGTGAGTCCAGAGAAGAGTGACGAAGCTGGTGAAGGGGCTGGAGAACAGGCCTTATGAGGAATGGCTGAGAGAGCTGGGGGTGTTGATCCTGGAGAAGAGGAAGCTGAGAGGAGACCTCATTACTCTCTACAAGTACCTGAAAGGAGGTTGTGGAGAGGAGGGAGCTGGTCTCTTCTCCCAAGTGACAGGGGACAGGACAAGAGGGAATGGCCTCAAGCTCCACCAGGAGAGATTTAGGCTAGAGATTAGGAGGAGGTTTTTCGCGGAAAGGGTCACTGGACATTGGAATAGGTTGCCCAGGGAGGTGGTTGATTCCCCTTCCCTGGAGGTGTTTAAGGCACGGGTAGATGAGGTGCTGAGGGACTTGGTTTAGTGTTTGATAGGAATGGTTGGACTCGATGATCCGATGAGTCTCTTCCAACCTGGTTATTCTATGATTCTATGTTCTATGACTTAATTAAATACATCTTCTCAAGGTATAACTTCATATCATTTGCTGTTTCTTGTTACAGAACAAGCTGAGCCAAAGTTCTGGAGCTATTCTAACAGTATAATAACTCTCACTTTATTAACTGAAACATCTGTGCTTCTTACAGATCTAGGAGGAAGTTGAGTTTTACTAGTTTAAGAATAATTTACCTTGCTGTTCAGCCATTTTTCAATATCAAACATTTGTTTTCAAATATTATATCATGTCTTCTTCCCATTAATGACATTCAAAGTAGAAATGAGCACTAGCAGCATGAGGTAGCATTTTTAAACCAGTATTGAAAAATAGAGCATCAAGCAGACACTGTTAAAGAAAGATTGAATGCTGTGAGGGAACCAGCACTGCATTCATTAGCACTGGGCAGGTAATGTTAGAAACATCTTAAGGACCCAGAGTAGGATTTGTTTTAAAAATGCACACTCAAATATATTGATTAATACCAGAATAGTCTTGTGTAGTTCCTTTCCTGCATCTGTGAGGAGAAATACAACACAGACAGAAAACTGCTTGGAAATAGAATCATAGAATCATAGAACAACCGGGTTGGAAGGGACCCATCGGATCTTCTAGTCCAACCATTCCCATCAAACACTAAACCAAGTCCCTCAGCACCTCATCTACCCGTGCCTTAAACACCTCCAGGGAAGGTGAATCAACCACCTCCCTGGGCAGCCTATTCCAATGCCCAATGACCCTCTGTGTGAAAAACTTCCTCCTAATCTCCAGCCTAAATCTCCCCTGGTGGATCTTGAGGCCATTCCCTCTCGTCCTGTCCCCTGTCACTTAGGAGAAGAACCCAGCTCCCTCCTCTCTACAACCTCACTTCAGGTAGTTGTAGAGAGTAATGAGGTCTCCTCTCAGCTTCCTCTTCTCCAGGATAAACACCCCCAGCTCTCTCAGCCGCTCCTCATAGGGTCTGTTCTCCAGCACCTTCACCAGTTTTGTTGCTCTTCTCTGGACTCACTCCAGAGCCTCAACATCCTTCTTATGCTGAGGGGCCCACAACTGAACACAGGATTCAAGGAGCGGCCTCACCAGGGTCGAGTACAGAGGGAGAATCACCTCCCTGGACCTGCTGGTCACACCATTTCTGATCCAAGCCAAGATGCCATTGGCCTTCTTGGCCACCTGGGCACACTGCTGGCTCATGTTCAGTTGGCTGTCGAACAACACCCCCAGGTGCCTCTCCTCCTGGCAGTCTTCCAGCCAGACTTCTCCCAGTCTGTAGCTCTGCAACAGTTAGAACAAGCAACGAACAGTTGCAAATAGTTAGAACACGACATGGATTGGGGATTGAAGGATGAGAAAAAACACAAACATTTTTATCCAAGCCCTGCAAGATTACCATGATGTATCGGACACCTGAATTGCTGTTCCTTCAATCAGCGTATTGCTGTCATACCTCAGTCAATCCCTGGCTCCAGACACCACATGGGACAGGAGTTGCAAGTCTCTTAAGCCTTGGCTGCTTCCAGTATTAGGATTTCTGGGAAAGAGCAGCATGCTTGCGATGGATACAGCTACATTCTGTCCCTGCCACGAGGACTTCATGAATTATTATTTGCTGGAAGTTTTAAAATCACATTTGCCACATTGAGATTGGCATTAAAACTCACTAAAACCGCAGTTCACCTGAGATATCGCTTAGTTTAACTGAGCCACATTTACAACTACGGGAATAAACCAGTTACACAGCTGATGTAAGAATCTAAAGCATGAAAATCTGGTCTATCTTCTTTTTATGTCCTCTATCATGATGTTAAGAATAGGTACTTCTTTTTTTCCCCTACAGTCTGACATAGAGGCTCACAATCCGTTTTGCTATGAGAGCTGTGCCGAGAGGTGTCTTTTTAAGGTGAACAGATTTTAACATGATGAAATTACAAAACTATCTCAATACAAAGTCCTTCTGGTAGCTTGGCAATGACCCCAGTGAGCACTTTCTGCTAAAGCATGCTAAAGTGACAAGTACAAGAGCAGGACTTTTGGTTTACCTTCAAGACAATGCGGTCATTCATAGCCCGAAGAAGCTCTTGTGATGATTATGTTATAACTCTGTGTCATATTTAATCCATGCATTAAGAAGGCTCCGCACTGAACAAAGTCCTTCCTGGGGAACACAACAAATAACGGATCATTCCGAAGGAAAGTGGGCAGTGATGGTGAAGAGACAGTAATTGGTTTCCTCTGTACCTGTCAGAAAGCTGCTCGGTTGCTATATATTTAAAACTCCGCTCAAGTATAAATGGGATCATAGGGGACATCTACACCTGGATGTTATCAACAACTTTGTACAGAACACAGAGCGCAAGCAGTAAGTTTTCAAAGCCATCAGGGAATGGAATTACAAAGGAAGACGTATCCAATCTCAGTTATTAAATTAGCATATCTAGAAACTTCAGGAAGGAAAAATGTATTCTATAAATTGTTACGGAGGCTGAGCAGGTGACTCCCTCTGTCCTTAACTGTATCTCTCAACTTCCATTGGTAGTACCGTTAAAGGAGAAGTTTTACCATGCTCGGAATGTTCAATATTCAGGGCCAGCATTGCAATGTTGCTGCAGTATGAATCCCAAAGCTGCTTTGCAGAGAGGGGAGATGTTGCAGGCACCACCAGTCTCACCTACATACATGGAGGTACCAGAATCATAGAATCATAGAACAACCAGGTTGGAAGGGACCCATTGGATCTTCTAGTCCAACCATTCCTATCAAACACTAAACCAAGTCCCTCAAGACCTCATCCACCCATCTCTTAAACACCTCCAGGGAAGGGGAATCAACCAGCAGCCTATTCCAATGCCCAATGACCCTTTCTGTGAAAAACTTCCTCCTAATCTCCAGCCTAAGAATTTCCCCTTCTTTGAGCTGAGGCAAAGTGGACCAAATATTATCACTTGTTTCTGATTTCTCTCTCAACAACAAGCTGATAAAAGCCAAAACTCCTCAGGCAGCTGAAGGAATTCCATTTCCTGTACTGTGTACTTTGTGGCATAATAATTTTACAGTTATCTTTTCCTTTGGATCCCTGCGGAAATTAAATTAAAAATTTTAACTGCCTGTTTTAACTTTGTCATCATAAAAGAGAAGATTTATGGTTGAGCTTCGGAGCATCAAAATCAAATGTAATATTGGTAAAGCAATTTCTCTGAGATTTGTAAACAATACATTGCCTGGGAGAGCCTGCTGTTGTTAGTCATTTTGGACCGAGTCTTTTAT
This sequence comes from Coccyzus lansbergi, assembly GCA_033558105.1. Taxonomy (NCBI): domain Eukaryota; kingdom Metazoa; phylum Chordata; class Aves; order Cuculiformes; family Coccyzidae; genus Coccyzus; species Coccyzus lansbergi. The sequence continues at coordinate 1,196,272 of JAUMJK010000059.1, forward strand.
AGCTGCTTATTCTAACATGGCTGTTCCCATCCTGTTAAAATGTCATATGGATAAAGGAGTAAATTTTGACAGCTGTGACAGGATTATCATTGCCAAGGAAATCACATTCCTGGTACTCATATGTTTCAGTGCATCTATTTTGCTTTGTCTTTGGCCCTGCCTGAACTGAAAATTACCTTCTGAGACAAGAATATAGCAAAAGAAAGAAACAAAATATTGTTATACTCTTAAAGTACTGGATGCTTGAAATTATAGCAATGAGAAACAATATTTTAGGGTTGTTATTAAACCTATTGTTCAGGTTTTCAGGGAACACAAGGCTCCTCTCTTCATGGATGTAGCAAATATGCATTTTTTTTCTGGGCATATGGAGTTACAAGAGGGTTTAGCTCATACATATGTTAGACGGCAATTGCTGTGGAAGATGCCCCAAACATCAGCCACTCAATCTGTTCAGCCATGTGCAAAATGGGGTATGAAAGTCCCTAAATGATATTTGCAGTATCCTGAACTTTTGTATCATGCTGGATCCATCCAGTTTCAATATCCTCTCTCTGAAGACTGCCAGCACCCAATTCCAAAGATACTGGAAGGACCCTGCAGTAGACAAGTGTAACTCCACACACTGGATCTTCTACTCTTCAACACCACCAAACTGACAAGGCAGAGAAGACAAAGAGTGGTGATAACTGTTACTGGTGCTGGTACTCACACACTGCTTCCCAGGGTGTGTTCCTGAATATTCCTCAATAGGAACAGCATCTAAGTTCCACTGTTTTGTGACTTCTGGGCTCTGAAACACTGTCCCCAGAAAGACAATGTCCCAGTAAGAACCAGTTAGAGCAGCAGTGGTAGTATTAAAGTGATACCCCAAAGGGTTATAGAGAAAGTGGTGTTAAATCATAGAATCATAGATTCATAGAATCATAGAATCACCAGGTTGGAAGAGACCCACCGGATCACCAAATCCAACCATTCCCATCAAACACTAAACCATGTCCCTCAGCACCTCGTCCACCTATCCCTTAAACCCTTCCAGGGAAGGTGAATCAACCCCCAACCCGGGTAGCCTGTTCCAGTGCTCAATGACCCTTTCTGTGAAAATTTTTTTCCTAATGTCCAGCCTAAATCTCCCCTGGTGGACCTTGAGACCATTCCCTCTTGTCCTGTCAACAAATGTTTGAATCAAAGCTATTGATACATAGCATTAGTCTTAATCCAGGACAAGGTTGTACTTAGAAACATGCAGCATCACAGGACATCCTTCCCACCCAGTTGTTTTGTTGAATGTGAGCTTTTATTTTTGGAACTAGCAAGAGGACTATGGATTTGTCATGACAATGTTCTGCGTTGTTCTTGACACCTTGGCTTCCAAAAATGCCACATGCAGGTCTTTGTGAGGTCTGCATGTCTTCATTAACGTCCTCAGAACAGACATCAAACAGACTGTACTAATTCATCTGCTTTTAATCTATTAGAATTTCTGCAGTGGCACTGTGGGGTATGGCTCATCAGGCCTTGTCCAGTTATCTTCACATCGAATAGCAAAAAGATCTTCCTTCCCAGTACCATCAATGTGTGTCCAGACACTGGTGGTAACTGTTTATGCCACGTAAAAGACATTTACATCACTAACAGTTTTGTAACCTTATAAAAATGGTATATTGGCCCCTGTGTTCTCTGTGGCCTATCACATAAAACATCACAGTCGGACTGCGAGGATGTTCTGCTGCCCTGTGGTTCTTTGGCAACCTCTTAAATATGAGCCTTACGTGTCCATGTATAATTTACAGTTGCTGAAATGCTAACATTAACATCATTTTTCATATTACACTCTTCCTGAAGGGCAGAACATTCCTGAGAAATGCGTTGTTCTAACAGAGACAGCTTTGCTGTTGGTTTATTGAGGCACTTCAAGCCTGTTCTTGCCTTTGCCCTTTACCCCTTTCCCCTCTCTCATACAGAAGATCAAAATAAACACCAGGCTAACGCTACTATTTCTCAAGAATGCCCTAAAGAACAATCAGCGGCAACAAAAAGGCCACTGACACATGGCTGCCTGTGAAATACATGCCCTTCTCAAGTAGCAGCAACATTTGCCCATGTTTTTATTATAAGAATAGTCCCTTTGTTGAGGAGCTAATGAAAATGTTACATCTGACAGTCAGACTGAAGAAAAAATGACAAAGGCCTCCAGGTAAGGTTAGCTACTACAGTTTTTTATATACGAATCCACCTAGGTTCGACACTGCCAAGATATTTAGGTAGCCAAAGCTAGATAGTGTGTTAGGTATTAAAAACACATGAGTGTTTCTGTAAAACTCACCAGGCATTCATACTGCATTATGTGCCTACATATATGAAAAATCTGGTCCATGGTAGGCAAACAGCCTTGGGTATGAACCTGATTTTAAAGTACATATAACATAATAAAAGTTGCTGTGTTGTGGCATACATTATCAGCCTCTCTTTAATTGCACACACGAAGCTCTGCAACTGCTTGCAGCATGTATTTCACACTTGCAAGCTTCACCTCTTGCTTCCACTGCTTGTGCGAATGCCACACTCGGTTGATGTGCAGGGTTTTGCATGGGAAGCAAGTGCACTCAACACTAGTTATAGTTTGCAAGGCTGACACCAAATGCCAATGGATTGAGACTGGAAAAAAAGCCCTTCATACAATTCTTTCCCCTTTATGCTGTCCTACACAGCAGATGAGGCAGATAGATACAAAATCCAACCTGTCTTAGAAGACTTCTCAAGTACGAACCAGCTCCACAAGCATCAGCAGGCTCATACCAAGTCCATAGGATGACAGCTCTGTTCAAATCTGTTGTTCGTCTCTATTCAGTATGTAACAACATAGAATTATAGAATGATTCGGGTTGGAAGGGACCTCAAAGCCCATCCAGTTCCAACCCCTTTGCCATGGGCAGTAACACCTCCCACTGGATCAGGCTGCCCAAGGCCCATCCAACCTGACCATGAACACCCCCAGGGATGGGGCAGCCACAGCTTCCCTGGGCAGCCTGTTCCAGTGTCTCACCACTCTCATGGGGAAGAAATTCTTTGTAATCTCTAGTCTAGATCTGCCCGTCTACAGTTTATATCTGCTCCACTTTGTCCTGTCACCACAAGCCTTTATGAATGGTCCCTCGCCAGCTTTCTTGTAGGCTCCTTTCAGCTACTGGAAGGTTGATATAAAGTCTCCTCGGAGCCTTCTCTTCTCCAGGATGAACAACCCCAAGTCTCTCAACCTGTCCTCACAAGGGAGGTGCTCCAGCCCTCTGATAGTCCTTGCAGACTCCTCCGGGCTCATTCCAACAGCTCCATCTCCTTACATTGAGGATTTCAGAACTGGACACAACAGTCCAGATGAGGTCTCACAAGAGAGGAATAGAGGGGCAGGATCCCCTCCCCGCCTGCTGGTCACGCTGCTTTTGGTACAGCCCAGGACACTGTTTGCTTTCTGAGCTGCAGGTGCACATCATTGGCTCATGTCGAGCTCCTCATCAATCAGCCCCCCAAGTCCTTCTCCACAGGGCAGCTCTCAATTTGTTACCTTTTGGTTTTGACATGGTTTGCATCATGTAAAAGTGCTATTCAATGAATAGTAAAAGAAGTATGTACTACAGAAAAAGCCTCGGGCTGTTGTTGTTTGAAAGATTTTGCAGCTTTAAACAGTGACAATATCCTGCCAATGGTCCTTTAGCTGCTTGAGTGAAATATCAACAAGAAATATGCACAAAGGAAAAATCCTTGAGAAAACCATAATTATGTATTCATAGACAATTTGTTTCGTTGGAGATTTGATTACCCACACACCTCTACTTAATCCTGGTGGTTTTACAGCAACAAAGTTCACAATACTGAAGCTACAGTTTGTCAGCACTTTCATTATTGCCTTATTTTCACTGTGACTCCAAAACATCTTACTTGTCTGAACCTGACACAGAGACCTGGCTCTTCTTTCCTTTTTCCTCAGGTGAGGCCTAGGGCTGCATCCTGTGAACTCCCAGCCCTGCAAGGAGCAGGCTTGAGATCCCAAGACCATCTCCAAAACTGATGTTTGAGACAATGAGCAGCATCCTTTCTAACTTGTCAAGATTCAACAGTAAAATCTTTTCATACATTCATTACAGCGAAAATAACCACCCACTTGTCTGATTTCCACAAACATTGAAGAAAAATTCTTGCTTTGTTAGTAGTGACAACATTGTCACCGGTAACATCTGAACAAGTTTTGCCCCTAATTTGTGTGCATTTTGCTTGCTTTTAATCTTATTTTTCTGTTGTGTGTTTATTACACATGACTTTATGAACATATAATTACTGACACAACTAGGAGGATTCAAGGATTCTAGGAGGACTCGCTGATAAGTTACTGTGTACTTTTAAGTCAATTGCAATTACTAGTAGCCACACTGATGAAATTTTAAGAGGTTAAAGGGTGAAGATAAGTTCCAGCACCTGCTGCTATTTACCTCAAAGTTCCTGAACTAATGGGAATGGATTCAAACTTAACTATTTTTCATGATTTCTGGTGAAAATATCAGTCACACATTGGATAAAACAATTAATTTTACAGCGCTGGGATTGTTGCTGTTTTGTCTGGTTGTCTCGTGCTGTGGCACATGTTGTATGCTGCTAGCAGGACACCAAGGGTCAGATCTACAGATGTGCATCAGCCCCTAAAGTCAAAGTCACCTCAGAACTGAGAAGTGTCTGCATGAACCTGCTGCTCCTCAGCCAGCTGATGGAACTGAGCAGCTTCTGCTTGTCCCTTAGCTGTTAAAAATCTGGCAAGTAGGTATCCTACAGTCCTCCCTTCCATGTGATGATGGTTTTGTTAGAAAATAGGTGATAATACACTGCGGTGGCATTTTAACTTCTTTTTCTTCTCCTCTCATGTTGGCTAATTATGTCTTTGAGGTTAAATGAGCTAATTATGCATATCAGAGCTCTTTGAGAAGAAGGAATCAATTTCTGTTGTGGATAATTAAATGAATTGAACTTGATTTTTGGTTTGGGATACAGTTCTAGGCATTTTTCTTCATTGTAAATAGTATAAAGTGGTAAAAATAATTACAAGCAATGTTTTGTTGATGACAGAGTGGAGACAGTTGTTCCACTGTGGTGCAAAAGGTTTTGTAAATTGATTTAAATTAAGGGTGAGAGTACAGAAAAAGGAAGGGGAATTGTGGCCCTTCTGCTCGTCCCTGAGCAGCTTTAACAACTTTACAACAGTCAGAGAATAAATCAAAAATTCACATGGTATTTAGGGAGGGGAATATTTTGTGATTTCCTTCCACAGCTATTGTGTGACTAAAACGTGGATGTTTTTTTCCCTTTAATTTCACTCATCAGGTCCTGTGTGTATTTTCCCCTTTGCCGCCTGACAGAGCGGCAGAAGCTGAAGGCTTTCGTACAAGGTCAGACACACCGTAGGCAGCAACAATTCTCCTCCTTACCCAGAAATGATACCCTGCTGGATCCAAGAGATATCGCCTGCCACAAGAAAAAGTGTTTTAGTCTTGGTGCTAGTTCTGTTCCAACTGTCTCCTGGCCAGAGAATATCACCCGTATCCAGCTGTACAAATTATAGCCAGCGCAGAAGGGTAGAGGGCTCTGCATCAGGGATTGAGCTATAACCTCTAAATTCTGTAAAAGCTGAGAGCTGCCACAAGACATGCAGTTTTCACGCAGAGCTACCCTCTGAGGCAAGACCCAACAGCAAAATGCTTAGTTTAATTAAACACATATATATCACTCATTTTCTTAGGTCACTCCAGCAATCCACTCTTTGACTTCCACCGACCTTGCTGGTATTACTGCTGCTGTGGGCAGACACCGATTGATTTCGATGGGACTTTACCTCTCCGTGTACTAATCACATGTGATGTTTTGTCTGTCTGTAAGGCTTGAACAAAAGCCTATTGATATCGGGGTGAACATGCACACTGGTGTCGGTGGGACGTGGTACAACAGAGGCATAAATCACCAAAGCAATCTCTGAGCATTCCTGTCACTCACTCCCGGCAGCCTGCAGTGCAGTGTGAAGGCAAACCCTGAGTACAACAGAAAAGAGAGTTGGGGGGGTAAAAGAAGCCCTAGCTGGAGCAGCAAAATCACAAGATGAACTTCCTGGTTATGATCGAGTTATAAGTAAAGAGCCACTGCGACTGAGGGCTCTGGCCTATCTCGGTGAGCACAGGAACACTCCCGGAGCTGAAGCCAGTGCAGATCCAGGATTGGGTTTGTCTTCAAATTTTCATGTCCTTTTGTGAGACTTTTTAACTATTTTCAAGTCTATTCTGAGTTATTAAATTTATCTTCTCCTCGCTCCAAATCCAAATCTAAATACAGAAAACTACATACCTGTTGTATATGATTGGTATTGCCCAGCTAGAAGAGAGTATTTTATGCTTAAAGGTTGAAGTCACAAGCAATTCACTCCTGGTACCCTTGGAACTCATCTTTTGTACGGAATTGACTTTCTTCCTCAAATTGTCTAATTTTCACTCAGTAAAACTGTGAACAACCTAAGTTCCCATTCTTATGTTGTCAAAGAATCATTTAATACCCAAGGTATTAAATATACATATTATTAAAACGGAATTATTATTAAATATCATTGAGATGCTACCACATGTGTCAGAAATGGTGTGACCAGCAGGTCCAGGGAGGTGATTCTCCCTCTGTACTCAGCACTGGTGAGACCGCTCCTTGAATCCTGTGTTCAGTAGTGGGCCCCTCACCACAAGAAGGATGTTGAGGCTCTGGAGTGAGTCCAGAGAAGAACAACAAAGCTGGAGAAGGGACTGGAGAACAGACCTTATGAGGAATGGCTGAGAGACCTGGGGGTGTTTAGCCTAGAGAAGAGGAGGCTGAGAGGAGACCTCATTACTCTCTACAACTACCTGAAGGGAGGTTGTGGAGGAGGGAGCTGGGCTCTTCTCCCAAGTGCCAGGGGACAGGACAAGAGGGAATGGCCTCAAGCTCCACCAGGGGAGATTTAGGCTGGAGATTAGGAGGAGGTTTTTCACAGAAAGGGTCATTGGGTATTGGAACAGGCTACCCAGGGAGGTGGTTGATTCACCTTCCCTGGAGGTGTTTAAGGGACAGGTGGATGAGGTGCTGAGGGACATGGTTTAGTGTTTGAAAGGAATGGTTGGACTTGATGATCCAATGGGTCTCTTCCAACCTGGTTGTTCTATGATTCTATGATTCTATATCTATGACTCGGCAACCATAGCTAAAATCTGTGCTGGGGTTTGGTATTAGCAACCGATTGTCTCTAATTCTCATGCAATCAGATTCATACTCTATATTTTTAGCTTGCATGAGATACATTTGACTTCTAAAGTTACTAAGACTCCCTTGAATGTCTGACACCAACTTTAAGGCAATTAATGCTTCATTTGCAGTTCCTTTTCTTGAATTTACATTTATCAACTGTAGCACAACTGAGAAATATGCTTCTCCAGATTGCAGCTGTGTCAGCTAGGACAGCTTCAAACAACAAAGACTGTGACCCTTTCAGTGGGCTATGCTGTCACACTGGTGTTTGCTCCTCTTCAGGAAACAACATGTGCTGAATATGTAAATGTTTATGTTGGCAAAGGGTATTATTAAAATAATGGTTTAAAAAAATCTGAATCTGCAAAATGGTGATTTTTATGGGAGGGTTCTTTAAAACCCTGCAAGTTAAAGCTTAGGGAATATAATAGAAAATAAATATTTTTTGTATGCTCCTATCTAAGTTTGCAGACAGCACTTTTGTACAGTTATATTGCCACCTTATTAAAAAAATCAAACTTATTTACATGACTGAAAGATATTTCCTTTCTACTAAATTATTCTAATGGGACTTGGTAGAGATAAAAGTAAACTGTTAAAATATTCTGCTTGGCTAAGTCTGCTATCTGCAGGTAATATTCATTCGCTAAGATAACATTTTTCGGGTTTGGAACCTAGCTTCTTGAGGGTAAAAACAGGCCCTTATCTGTCCTTCAGGATTATTAACAGTAAGTGATTTCCACATTAACATCAATAGCAATAATGAAGATGTCCTTTTCAATTCATCCTGGGGAACTTTGAGTGAGAACTGTTATTTGGTGGGGCTTCGCTCTTTAATAGAGTCCAAAGATAATTGGATATTGAAAATTCCTTCTAAATCAACCAAATAAATCTTTCGGTTACCAAATTAATAATTTCATTGATGCCATCAGCCTTCAATTTTCACTCCATTAAATTCCTAAATTCATGTGAGAACAGCACAGCAAACAAATTAAAATGAGTTTCTTATAAAAATGAGAATGATAAGATTATGCCTTCTAAAAAAGCAATTTAACTCCAATAAATTATTTTTAAATTATTAAATGAGGCATTGCATTAACTATAAAAGAGAAGCATAAAAGGCCACTAGCCTATGGAAAATAAGACATCTATAGACCTCTACAACCTTGGACAATTATATCTGTAATAATTGGCTCATAAAACTTTATGGCAACTTGTACAATATTCCTTTTTCTTAGAACAGCATTCTGATGAGGAGAGTGATTAGACAGAGAGGAACAGAGCCTTCTTCTGTCCTCAGGAGCACATGGCCAAATGTTTTCAAACAGTCTCTTGTTTTTTTGCATGACATAGGGCATTGCCTCAAGGCATCACCGGGTCTGTGCGGTATGTTAAACCACATTTAAAAGGGTTTACGCAGGTTTGTAGTGATAGGTCTAGGGGCAATGGGTGTAAACTGGGGAGGGGCAGATTTAGACTAGACATAAGGAGGAATTTCTTCATGATGAGAGCAGACCTGACAAAGGTTGCCCCATCCCTGGATGGGTTCAAGGCAGGTTGGATGGGGCTGGTAGACCCTGATCCAGTAGGATATGACCCTGCCCATGTTTGGAACTGGATGGGCTTTAAGGTCCCTTCCAACCCAAACTATTCTATGATTCTATTGTTCTATGATTTAAGCTACACCAGGGTGCAGTAAGGCAGCTGAGTGTCAAGGAGGTCTGCAGGAAGAATTCAGGATACCAGACAAAAAGATTCCATAGCTGTTCTCTTTAGACTATGTACTTGAAGGTTCAGACTTTTAAATGTCAGGTTTGATCTGTTGTCTCCTTTTGAGTCCTCCTTCCGTCAACTCCAGAGAAGCCTAAAATTCTGAACAATGAGCGAAAACAAAACAGCAAGAGACTGCAGTAACATCTTGATAGCAAAGCAGTGCGAATAGCAGAGGGTTTGTACAGGAATAAACACTGCCTCCTGCTGTTGGTGGAATCCTACTGGTAAAGTACAGGAATCATAGAATAGTTTGGGTTGGAAGGGACCTTAAAGCCCATCCAGTTCCAATCCCCTGCCTTGAGGGGCATAACTACAAGCCCTTGTGATCAGTCTCTCTCCAGCTTTCTTGAAGCCCCTTCTGGTACTGGAAGGTCACTCTAAGGTCTCTCCCCAGAGCCTTCCCATCTCCAGCCTGAACAACCCCAACTCTCTCAGCCTGTCCTCACATGGGAGGGGCTCCAGCCCTCTGATCCTCTTTGTAGACCTTGTCTGGGCTCATTCCAACAGCTCCATCTCCTTACATTGAGGATTCCAGAACTGGGCACAACATTCCAGATGAGGTCTTATAAGAGAGGAATAGAGGGGCAGATTCATCTGCATTGACCTGCTGGCCATGCTTCTGATGCAGCCCAGGACATGCTTGGCCTTCTGAGCTGTGAACGTACATTGCCAGCTCATGTTGTGCATCAACCAGCCCCCCCAAGTCCTTCTCTGCAGGAAACAAAAGAGATGGAGCTCAAGAAGGGTTTCACCCATGCACTATATGTAGTAGCCTCTCTGGGTAAAACAGAGCTGTTAAACACAAACATATCCAACCTTTCTGCCTCCTGGCTCTCTTTGCACAGGTAACTCCTCCTCCTCACATACACACCTCTTTCATAGAATCATAGAACAGCCAGGTTGGAAGAGACCCATCGGCTCATCGAGTCCAACCATTCCCATCAAACATTAAACCATGTCTCTCAGGACCTTTACCAGCACCTTGTTTCCCCTGCCTTCTATTCATTTGAAAAAAAAGGCAACCAGAAATCGAAATACTAGGTCTGGACTGGAGGCAGACAAGCACTTCATATTCTAATTTGAAAGCATGATGCAGGAAAAGGTGTGCAAGATTTTCCACTGACTTCAATGTAGCACCGTGCCCTAGATTAGAGAACTGCTGTGAAGGCAGATTTGCTCCTTGTTTTCAGGAGGTAACTGGCATATACACAACCACTGCTGTATCACAACTTCCTAATGAAAACCTTGTGGGCATGCATTAAACCCTTCCCAGAGATCCTCTGCTCGCCTCCTCTCAGTACAATGCACCAGCCTCCTCTCAATCCAGAAGCCAGAACCCCTGCTGCTTCCCGTAATTCTGGCTTCTATGAGCTAAATCCTTTTGTGGTTTTCTTTCACTCTCCATTCTACACATTCCAGCTAATTTTAAAATGACACAAGTACCAAACCAGGCAACATTAAAGAACCGGAGACACGAACTCTATCCAACACTGTGAGTTCTGTTTGAATTAATGCACTACAGGGTTTAGGTATCCCCGTTTTCTTCACCTTTGATTTCCCAGTGATGTCCAGAATAAATAATTGCCTTATTAAAGAACTTCTGAAGCCAATAGAGCAAGGTAGAAAACACTGAAGTCACCAATTCAGTCTTTGATTCTGTCTGACAGGAAATTAAAAATGAATGAGAAGAAAATTAATAATAAATGTATTCATGGCCTTATTGGGATTCATGACTCTCTTGCCAACATTAAATAAGTTCAACCAATTGTTCCTCTTAAAGTGAAACAGCATCTGAGTTGCCAACTCTTCAAGCATTATCTGTATATTTTTTTCTTTGGCATAGTAAACTAAAAATAAATAATCCTACAGAATACTGCCTTAGTGGCAAAATTCTTAAAACTAAGACTTTTAGCGAAGTTTTTCAAGGAAATTATACTTTCAAATCTTGATGTGAGGGTGAAAATAAAACTCCGTGCAATGACCTCTAAGCCATGCAAGAATTTGAAGCCAGGTTCTTATCCTCTCCCTTGTGTCAAATAATAACTGGATATCAACAGGGTTCTGCCCTCCCCACCATCCAAAGGATGCAGGATATTTTAGCCAAGTACAAATAGAGAATTACCCTGGCCTTGTTTTCAGATGCCTGAAGCTGTACCAGTAATTAATAAATCCTTCTTGAAGTTCAGCTCAAACATATGGTATTCAACAAATTTATAGAGCTGAAGCAACCCAAACCAAAGTGTTGTAATTGAAATGGTAGAAATAACTAAAAAAACCTTGTATTGTTATCTTGTCCACACATGTAGTTACAATATGTGGAGAACCTTAGGAATCAGGAAAATATAGGTTAGAAGGGACCTAAGGAGGGCTGTTGTCCCATCTTCTGCTTTAAGAAGGTCCGTAAATCTTCCAAGGATGAAGACTAGTCAGGTGATCGTGATGTTTACCTGTTATCCTGTGGAAAAGATATCTCTGTATTGATTGTTGTTTCAATTAGTGTTCATTGTCTCTTACCCTTTCATAAGGCATCACTTTGAACAGCCTAGTTTCATCATCTGGACAACCTACTTGTAGATACTAGGAGGCTTCTGTTAGGTCCCCTGGAAGCTTTTTCTTCTCCAGACCCTTTCCTCATGGGACAAGGGCTCCAGCCCCTGAGCATCTTGATGGTTCTACCAAATTCGGTACAGTTTAGTGATGTCCTTCCTCACAGAAGAACCCAAAATGAGACACATTATTCCAGATGCAGTCTCTCAAGTGCTGAGCAGAGGAACATAACTATAGTCAGACGATATAGTCCTAACGTGGATGTAAGAATACTGTGGTCTAAAATGGACACTAACATTGTGAGGCAATTGCTTCTGGTTATAGAGTTCAACTCACATTTCTAGGGAAGCAAGAGTTAACCTGGAGAGGCAATGTCACACTCCTTATGAAAAGAATCCTTTTATCAAAACAGTGAAGCCTTCAGAAAAGTTCAAGAGCTAAAAGTGACAGAAGTACTTTTCTCCCTTCTGTGCTCTAATCTGGATGCTAAACCCCTGAACCATGGCAGAATCTGGCAGCGCAAGGCGGCCAGTTCAATCTGTGCCATAAAGCTGAGAGTGCCATGAAGTCATAACATAGCATCGTATGAGCAGCCAAGAATCTGAAATTCCTTTGAGCCCAGCATCCTCTCACTGCCTGTGACAAGCATCAAGTACTTGAACAAGAGTAAGTGTAGCTCCTGCAGACACCCCTTCTGCCTGGCTCAGCCTGCAGACTAAGCTGCACAGTTCTAGCGACAGGGGGTTTCTTGCCACTTCCACGATCAGCCTCACCACAATTATACACGTGATCTCCGCCCTATGAGAGTCTCAGCATGACAAAGGTACCCTTTAAATTGCCAACAGCTGAGACAGGAAAGTTTTACCTTTTTCAATGTATATTTGGGAAACCCAAACAAAATGGAATCAAGAAACTCAGTCTGTAAAGGCCAATGATTAATGAAAAATAAATGGCCACAGGTAAAGTGGTGAATGATGTCCGTGTGACTTAGATCAGGAAAGCACTGATGCCACTTAGCTCAGGGGCCAAAGTGAGAACTTGCTCATAGAATCATAGAATCATAGAATTACCAGGTTGGAAAAGACCCATCTGATCATCGAGTCCAACCATTCCCATCACTCACTAAACCATGTCCCTCAGCACCTCATCCATCCGTCCCTTAAACACCTCCAGGGAAGGTGAGTCAATCCTCTCCCTGGGCAGCATCTGCCAGTGCCCAATGACCCTCTCCATGAAAACTTTTTTCCTAATCTCTAGCCTAAATCTCTCCTGGTGGAGCTTGAGGCCATTCCCTCTTGTCCTGTCCCCTGTCACTTGGAAGAAGAGCCCAGCTCCCTCCTCTCTACAACCTCCTTTCAGGTAGTTGGAGAGAGTAATGAGGTCTCCTCTCAGCCTCCTCTTCTCCAGGCTAAACATCCCCAGCTCTCTCAGCCGTTCCTCATAGGGCCTGTTCTCCAACCCCTTCACCAGCTTCGTGGCTCTTCTCTGGACTCGCTCCAGAGCCTCAGCATCCTTGAGGATCCATTCATTTGGGAAAACCAAACAAAATGAAATAAAGAAACTCAGTCTGTAAAAGCCAGCGATTAATGAACAATAAATGGCCACAGGTACAGTGGTGAATGATGTCAGTGTGACTTTGATCAGGAAAGCACTGATGCCACTTAGCTCAGGGGCCAAAGTGAGAGCTTGTTCCTTCCAAGTCAGCCTACGATGGGTCAGCGTGATGTGAGGGACAGAGTGAGAGCAGTCCTTATGCTGCACGGATGCACAAACCGTTCTCATAAGAGCACTGCTGAACTTTGTGTCTCTGGTACTTCGTGTTGCACAGGTCTGCATGGAGGCAATAAATCCCACACACCAAGTTTCTCTACTGCAGCTGAGGTTTTCCAGAGGCATTCTAAGCTTTAATTTGTTTCTCTGCCCAAGGCCGTGGCACAGCGGTGATTATCCAGCAGTGCTGCCCGCAGTCCTCAAGAGTAAAGCATCTTTGCTGCCTTAAGGACAGGATGACATTCTATGTAGCGGAATAATACTGATATGTGAGGCTCAAATCAGTAAACTTAAATCAAAATCTGTAAGTGATGGGAAGGAGCGTCTAATCCAGCGAGTCTTTTAATGTCGTACATATTCCTGTGTTTCAATTCATAAATGACATTGTCTATTATTATCCTTTCAATGAATTTTCTTGGTTAGGGTTGACATTTTATACTGCTGTATTGACTGATTAGATCTAGAGTCAAAGGAAAATGAATACATATTAGTTTTTCTAATTACTGCAAGGCTACCCTGACAGTCCATCTCAACAGCAATCTCTGTGACTGATTCCCCAGCAACCCACTTGCAAAACACAAAACATTTAATCTTTGACTGAAGGAAAAAAGAAAAGGAGCAAAAAATTCTTGGCAAAGTCTGCATCTGCACAGCTGGTGAGCAAACTGCTTGTCCAGGCTCCAGCACCAGAGCCTCAACTCCACATCACAGGACAGCCAGATCCAGGGTCATGTTATATGGTTGGACTCGATGATCCGATGGGTCTCTTCCAACCTGGTTGTTCTATAATTCTATGATAAGAGCCTGTTATAATCCCACTCACTCAGGAAACCCCGAAATATCTGCCCTGGTGTCAAAGTAAATGATGGTGCCTTAAATATATGTAACACCAGGATAGCAGCAAAGAAATAATTTAAAAATGTGTCTTTTTTTTAAAACCCAAATGCTCTCTGCAACTCAGAGTAATAATAAATACAAATTTGTATATAAAAATATAGGAAATACTCTTTGCTGAGAGAAGGAGATTTCTTATCTTTATGTATGTGGATTTTCTATCTTTTTGACAGCTGATTTCGTATTTGGTCATTGGATCAAATTCATTAACAGGGTAACTCCAATCATTTCAGTGGCTTTTTCACAAGGATAAATTTAAACCTAATATAAATATATCTGTTGATTCAATCAGTTTTGGATCAGAACGTCTATGCAAATTTGCAAAGTGATACAGAATGTGTCTCCTTAGGGCACATTATCTTAAATATTCTTGTCAAAACCATACACCATTTCCAACCCATAAAATTAAACAGGAGCTCATAAACTTATAAATATGTTTATTAGTCTTCCAGAGACAGGCACAGACTAGTAAACATTTCAAAGTCTGCATCCCTCTAGCCCCAAGGGTGTCTTCTTTAAAGAAGTCATTGATTTTTGCCATCAAAAAACAAGTATTCAAGTAGCAGTCTCAAACACAAGCTGATGGTAAAGTACCCAGCATTCCCAAAGGTGCCATCTGTAAAAGGATCATTGATTTTGACCTTTTGGGTAGATTTGTCTTTTTTTCCTAGTGCTTTATTATGTGCATCAATAACAGGGAAGGCAGAGAAGATAAAATGAGAGAGAGAAAATATAACTTTTTAGAGATGTATCTTTGGGCTTCTGCCAAGGAAATATGTTTACATTCAAGTATTCCACTATTGCCAGGTCCTCATCAAGAACAAAACCAAACCAAAACCTAAAACCAAAGTACCCTTAAAAAATATGATTGTTTAGACCAATAGTTGGCTAAAATAATTATTCTAATTATTCTCCAATGCCTTGAGACTCTGCACTCCTTATGCATTGCTTTAGTAAACATATCCATACCTGTTACCTTCTCCTCTTATGACAGTACAGATCCTGATTTAGAAGGAGGAAGATGGGATCAGATTCAGCCCTCAGCTATTGTTAAAAAGTATCTGGAGAAGCACCAGTAAAACCAGCCTATAATGCTACAGGAAGAGCTTGAACTGAACTTGCTCTACACTATCTTATATACATAACGTTTTGCTGTCAGTTCCAAGTAGTGTGTGAAGTTAAAATATGGACTTACTTGGCTGTTCTGCATCTCCAGCAAGGCTAGGGAAAGGCTGGTGCTTTATCTCTGCACCAGCAGAAATACTGTACGACATCTGGACTGCAGGAAGGAGGGCAGCAATGTTAGAAAAATAAATTCATTCTCCAGCACTCCAGATGAACAAAACAAAGAAGGGACATCATGTCAGTGAAAGTAGGCACATGCCAGGATATTTGGGGAGTATTTCACATGTAGGATGCCAAAAATAGCAGAAGTCGTGCCTGGTACAGCTGCTTATTCCATCTCCAGACCAGTAAGGTTCTTCAGAGGGACCTGGGGATGTTGGTTGACAGCCAACTGACCATGAGCCAGCAGTGTGCCCAGGTGGCCAAGAAAGCCAATGACATCCTGGCTTGGGTCAGAAATGGTGTGACCAGCAGGTCCAGGGACATTATTCTCCCTCTGTACTCAGCACTGGTGAGACTGCTCCTTGAATCCTGTGTTCAGTTGTGGGCCCCTCAGCACAAGAAGGATGTTGAGGCTCTGGAGCGAGTCCAGAGAAGAGCAATGAAGCTGGTGAAGGGGCTGGAGAACAGGCCCTGTGAGGAGCGGCTGAGAGAGCTGGGGGTGTTTAGCCTGGAGAAGAGGAGGCTGAGAGGAGACCTCATTGCTCTCTCCAACTACCTGAAAGAAGGTTGTAGAGAGGAGGCATCTGGGCTCTTCTCCCAAGTGCCAGGGGACAGGACGAGAGGGAATGGCCTCAAGCTCCACCAGGGGAGATTTATGCTGGAGATTAGGAGAAAGTTTTTCCACACAAAGGGTCATTGGGCATTGGAACAGGCTGCCCAGGGAGGTGGTTGATTCCCCTTCCCTGGAGGTGTTTAAAGGACGGGTAGATGAGGTCCTGAGGGACGTGGTTTAGTGTTTGATAGGAATGGTTGGACTCGATGATCCGATGGGTCTCTTCCAACCTGGTAATTCTATGATTCTGTGATTCTATGAGGTCATGATGACAAAATGCATGATTTGCTCCACTAAATGGGCTGTGTCTTTGTCACTCCTCAGGCATTTGCTGCCAGTGAGAAACAAGACTGTGTGAGCTACCCCCACAGCAGCTCTGTACTCCAGTTGTGAAGGTTTATACTTGCAGTCCTTTTCGGCTCCTACAATGGATTTAACTAAGGGCAATTTTGCACATTAGTAAGAATTCTTCTACACAAAACAATCCTTTCAGTGAAAATGACGAGGCTTTCAAAATGATTGCAGAGTGGATTAGGATCACTTATGGTAGATAGCTGTTGACAAGATATTACTTGTGATTACCATGAACATACATCGGTAGGTTGCCAGCAAGGGAGCTTGTCTTTGCAATGATATAGACGTTGTAACATATGCTCTAACAGAACATGTTATGCCAGAGAATCCCTGTCATTTCAACAAGAACATGTCTTTTGGCTACCTACCAGAGGACGTTCACAACAGTCCAGCACCAAGCTGAGAATCAGGTACCCACAGGATTCTGATCCACCTCGAAAAGAAGCAACTGTCCCCTCAAGCTGGGTGTCTGCTCACAGTTGCTTTCCTGGTGCAAGAGATGTTCAGTGACACCAGAGTGCTGTTGAATATGCTGAATATTAACCATCTCTTGCTTCTGCTCTGTTTCATTCTCTATAAATGGGTGTTTTATCATTGGATTGCCACCCTACCCTACAATAATCAGGCAGATGTTTAGTTAATGCTCACAGGATCTGCAAAAAAGGCTGAAAAAGGTTTGGGGCAATACTTCACAGAATCATAGAATCATAGAACAACCAGGTTGGAAGGGACCCATTGGATCTTCTAGTCCAACCATTCCCATCAAACACTAAACCATATCCCTCAGCACCTCGTCCACCCGTGCATTAAACACCTCCAGGGAAGGGGAATCAACCACCTCCCTGGGCAGCCTATTCCAATGCCCAATGACCCTCTGTGTGAAAAACTTCCTCCTAATCTCCAGCCTAAATCCCTGGCAGAGCTTGAGGCCATTCTCTCTCGTCCTGTCCCCTGTCACTTGGGAGAAGAGCCCAGCTCCCTCCTCTCTACAACCTCCTTTCAGGTAGTTGTAGAGAGTAGTGAGGTCTCCTCTCAGCCTCCTCTTCTCCAGGCTAAACAACCCCAGCTCACTCAGCCGCTCCTCATAGGGCCTGTTCTCCAGCCCCTTCACCAGCTTCGCTGCCACCATTGTGAAGATCAGGATAAATAATAAAGCATTTTATTTGGAAATGGTTTGGGTTTCATACTGGCATTTATCTCACTCAGTTTTAGCATTAGATGATCTGACATTGTCAGATAATTCCCACAGCTGCCTTTCAGCGCAGAAGGCAACAGCAGGAAGTGAGGATGTGGAAAAGAATGCAAACAGTCTCAGAGGAGAATTCTTTATGCAATCCACGCTTTCCCTCAGCAGCCCTTTGCAGTCCCACCCCACCTGCCATGCTTGTCTTTGGCCTCCCCAAACCTTAGTCTTTACCACAGTTACAGGCTAAGCCTGAGAACACCAGACATCACCCTGGTGAGCAAGTTTACAGAGCAGAATTGTTCCATCCTTATAGTTCTCCAGTTACTCTTTATTCTCTTTGACTGTGGGTCTTTCTCTTCCTGCCATCCTCCAGGTTCATTCACATCCAGGCTCATGTAGCTGTACACACGTTTTGATTGACAGCATCACTGCTCACTGTCTAATCTAAGTACTCTTACTCTCATTTCTGCCTCCATCTAGGTGGCTCTTAGACTTTTTCTTCTAGTTTTTTGGGGGGTTGTTTTCATTTTTACCCTTGTTCCCTACAGAGACTGATTTGGGGCCTAGGGGAAGTACTAACAGAATAACCATTGTTTAGCAGCCCCAGATGAAAACAAAGAAAGGACTAACTGCAGAATAATATTTTAGCAAAGCAACCAATACTTGAAGGATAGAGGAATAGAAACTGCTCACACCTACAGAATACACCAGGATGACAGTTGTTTAGCTAAAACAACATATTTCTTTAATCTTATGTAGGAAGGGGGCCTATTGTTAAAAGATTTCTGATAAGCAGGACAAGTCATCTGGACCTGTGATAAGAGCGGAATCACTATTGATAAGGACAACTGGATTCCTGAGAGCACGGATGCAGAAGGAAATTAAGACACTGACCCCATCCCTGGGAAAATCTTTCACAGGCAAAAAACAGGCAGAGGTCTCTTCTCAAACTCATTATAATAAATGAAGGAATATTATGAATATGTAGAGATGTTTTTGAATATGTAACAGTTCTCTGTGTAAAGCCAAGATGAGTTGCCATGATGGGTATGCACTTCATTTTGGAGAAATGATTCTCCCGTGCGACTCAGCGCTGAATAAACATACCTACTTTATAACTTTATAAGTTATGGAGTCTTGATTCCGTGTGTCAAGACAAATCTGTTTAAAGTGATGATGAGTCAGTACAGCACATTTTGTTGCCAAGTCAGCTATAGTGCACAGTAACCAAACTTCAATCAATGCTGCTGAAGAAGATGAAGGACACTAAGATAAAAGAATTCCTGGTCTCGCTGGGGAGAAACATTCTATACATTTGACTAAAACATTTCTACCATACACTACCACGGTCTGCCAGGCACTGATAACAAAATACCTGTCTCTAGATTGCTCCAGATTCCAAATCACGATGGTGCTTTCAGAAAGGAAGCAACATGGAAGCACTAACTTATTCCAGTTCCATAGCAGAACCCGGATTTGAGGCAGAATTAGCAGTGACACAGAGTGCTTAACCAGCTCTTCACGGGCTCAGGCCCACAAGCCATTGTCATTTCACACAAACGTGGAACACAAAGCCAGAAAACCATGGGGATAAGTCATCAGTTTGTTTCATCCTGGCACAGCCGCTCCTCCTTTTGGGATGCTGGTACCGTGTCTGCCAATGGGTGCTGGCAAACAGGGATAGACTGGCCAATTAGCGGAGTTCTCATCTGGCGCTGCATCTCGCTGTGTGTCTGTCCTGTGTGCCGCTGCCTCTGACACTCAGAACGAGGTGCGTGTGGTGCCCTGGCAGTGGCTCTACCGGAGAGCCAGGAGGGAGCTCGCTTCAGGAATGCCAGCAGGTGTTAAGTGGATGCTAAGCTGATCCCAGCTGGAAGCCACTCTTCAGCATCAGCGGATTGTCTTGCATACCCAGCACAGCTTGCTGAGCATTTAACTAGAAACACTGAAAGAATAATGCTTCTTTTATCTATCACAGACTATCATTAATAATAAAATTAGTTTGTCTTCCTTTTAAGGCAGGTTCAGTAATGCTGCAAATTTACAATATGCTCTAAACTGAAGCCATTAAAATCAATTCAACCTTCTGATTATAATAATAATAACAACGGCACAGAAATGACAATCGGAAAGTGAACTCAACACACAGTCTGGTATGATGAAAGACTCTGGTAACACAGGGGTAATGTTAATAAACTGCTTATTTGAGAAGGGGACGTGTTTTGACATCTGAGGGGTCAGCTGCTGTATCCCTCAGCCATACCCCAGAGGTCAAAGAACACAGTTACCATCTATACATGTTACATGTAATAGGAAGGTTGTGTTGTTTTCTTTTTTTTTTCTTCCTACTCTGTTCCTGTACCTCCTGTAACCTCTTGGATGTGTCTTAAGGCCAAACTCCTTACTCAGCTCAGCTGGTGTTGGAGAAGAGCTGCAGAGTTCAACGTGAGGAGAGTTGAGTCCTGGAGTTTCAGCCGTGGAGCAGCAGCTGACCAGGGTTGCTGTTTGCTTGTGCTACCAGTTCATTTAACCTGACTGTCCACTTTTTTTTGATGCTGATATTCTAACTGAAACTTCAAAAGAAGGAAATAAAGAATATAGCTGCGAAGTTTTAAAAAAAAAAATGGTCTCAAGCTCCACCAGGGGAGATTTAGGCTAGAGATTAGGAGGAAGTTTTTCACACAGAGGGTCATTGGGCATTGGAATAGGCTGCCCAGGGAGGTGGTTGATTCACCTTCCCTGGAGCTGTTTAAGGGACAGGTAGATGAAGTGCTGAGGGACATGGTTTAGTGTTTGATGGGAATGGTTGGACTCAATGATCCGATGGGTCTCTTCCAACCTGGTTGTTCTATGATTCTGTGTTTACTGTTGCGTGTGTTTTAGAATTAAAGACTAAAGTATTCCTCAGCAGACAAAAATATCATAAACAGCAGACTCTTGGTTTGGACCTTATTGTCAGTTAACAAAAAGTTAACAAGCAATGGGCTTGTTAATTATCTATCCAGGAGTATGTGCATATGTATTTATAAAGATAGATGAGTGTTTCATTTCACTGACTCTCACAGACAGACAGTGTGATGTTGTGGTTTTTTTCAACCTCGGGGAAAGCCAGATAAAGATGGAAATATACTTTGAATAAGCTTTTTGGACAGTTAACATTGTTTATTAATAGGGAACGCTGATTACAATAATACTTGGAAATACCCTCTTAAGGATTGTTTTTCTCTTTCGATAGTAGCCAGGGATGATAAAAAAATGTTGAGGTGTATGTACATATGCTCTGTGTTCTCTGATAGCTGGTAGGCATGGATTTAAAGTTGTGCTGGAGAGTCCAAAAGTGGATTATTTTATCCATTTGTAGCCATAAAGTTTCTTTTCAGCAGCCCGAAAGAGATTCCAGAACTTTCTGGTGCAAAAAGAAGTGTAGTGGGGGAGAGGAATAAACTTTACAAGAAAGCCCCCATTTTACCTAGCACATCTGAAAACTCAGAGGAAACTCTGTGACAGTGTGTGGATGGGGTCCCTGCTGTCTTTCTGGGGTCCAAAAGCGAATCATACAACAACCAGGTTGGAAGAGACCCACTGGATCATTGAGTCCAACCATTCCTATCAAACACTAAACCAAGTCCCTCAGGACCTCATCCACCCATCCCTTAAACACCTCCAGGGAAGGGGAATCAACCACCTCCCTGGGCAGCCAGTTCCAATGCCCAATGACCCTTTCTGTGAAAAACTTCCTCCTAATCTCTAGCCTAAATCTCCCCTGGTGGAGCTTGAGGCCATTCCCTCTTGTCCTGTCCCCTGGCACTTGGGAGAAGAACCCAGCTCCCTCCTCTCTACAACCCCCTTTCAGGTAGTTGTAGAGAGTAATGAGATCTCCTCTCAGCCTCCTCTTCTCCAGGATAAACATCCCCAGCTCTCTCAGCTGCTCCTCATAAGGCCTGTTCTCCAGCCCCTTCACTAGCTTCGTTGCTCTTCTCTGGACTCGCTCCAGAGCCTCAATATACTTCTTGTGGTGAGGGGCCCACAACTGAACACAGGATTCGAGGAACTGTCTCACCAGTGCTGAGTCCAGAAGGAGAATCACCTCCCTGGATCTGCTGGTCACACCGTTTCTGATACAAACCAGGATGCCATTGACCTTCTTGGCCACCTGGGCACACTGCTGGCTCATGGTCTGTTGGCTGTTGACCAACACCCCCAGGTCCCTCTCCTCCTGGAAGCTTTCCAGCCAGACTTCTCCCAGTCTGTAGATCTGCATAAGGTTGTTGTGCCCGAAGTGCAGGACCCAGCATTTGGATCATCAAGTTCAACTGTTCCATGAAACATCAGTGCTGTATCAGGCACTAACAGCTGTCTCTGACTCTAACAGCAGATCTCCCGTTGATGTGGTGCTGGGAAACTCAATGGAATGCGCAGTACCTGTGTCTGCTTCAGAGGTCAAGGGGTACCACAACTACCTACACACGTCTTGTTCAGTTTTAACCACTTTAATCTAATCTTACTTTTCTTTCCCTGAAGTTTAAACTAATAATGTACTTTAACTTTTAACTGGGAGAGATAACAGCAAGCAAGTACACGCTCCACGGATAATGAAACACTCTCAGACACTGCTGTGGGTCACGTTATTGACGTTGGAGATTAAAAATTGATTGTCTTGAAATATTTCCAATTGGCACACTTTTAGTGGCCTTAAGACAATAGTATCTTGTTGAATACGCACTTGCAGTGAGTTTAGAATTAAATACTCAAGCCGTGGTTCTTTTTTTCCAAGCACAGCCTGAGCTGTACCGTCTCGCCTTAGCTCTTTTCCTAATGAAAAAGCTCTTTCTCCTGTCATTTTAAAAGATGACAATAGAAATGGGAGGCTGCTAAACAAAGGCGGGCGAAATGCATTAGCAAGAATGTCTACAAAACAGTTGTTAAAATGAAAAGCTTTTCCCATAATTGAAGAGTCCTGGCTGGTATCTCTATGCAATGAAATAAAAGAGAAGGCAAGTGCAGAGACAAAGGAAGAAGATCTTCATTAGGAGTATTGTCTACCACATGGTTCCTCTAAACAAGAACTTTCTAAAGGACTGACATTTCCATTAAAAGGGCAGGCAGTTTGCTAGGAAATGACATTCAGTTTTAAAGGCTCAGCTCAGAAGCAATTTAAAGCACAAACAACATTTTCCAATACCATCTTTTCATTGCTTGCTTGGCTCTTTATGGATATCACAGTTGCCACACGAACAATAAGGGAATGTCATTATCTGCAACAACCCCCCTATATGTATCAGGGTTTTTATTTGCCCCACGGTCCCTTTATACTGCCTAGGAAATCAGGATGTGAGTGCATGACATTTAGACCCATATTAGGCTCTGATACACTGACAAAGTGGATGAAAAAGAGGCTTCTGGTGGCAGGACTGTACAGTGAAGTAGACCGCGGAACAGCCTTTGGCTCCCACTTCTTTAGGGAAAGTGCACAGGCGTGGACTCTAAAGGCAACCACTTTTTTCTAACTTTTGTTTCCCTCTTCCCACTTCATGTCTACACTCAGTGCCACTCTGAATCTGTTAGCACCAGCGAGAGCCTTTTAAGGGTTTCCATCATACTTAAAAGGCAGGACAGGGGAGCTCTGAATTAGCTCCCCAATCAACTTTTTAAGTAAGACTTAATAAGCCTACTGACTTTTCAGGAGGCGTTTAGTGCCACTTCCCTTCCCTGTCTTGCTGTGACACTCAGCAGCACTTGAGATGTGACTGTGCTTGCTTAAATGCTGAAGTGGAAGCTGATTTAGGTCTCTTCTCCTTCCTGCTTCACAACTCACACTTGCAAGGCTAAGGACAGTTAAAAAAAACCGCAAAAAACAAAACCCAAAAAAACCCAAAAAGCCAAAAGAAAAGTTACTGGAAGAGGGAAGAAAAAAAAATCCAAAACCTGTTGTGCTGAATTTAGAATAGTAGCTTCTCGCCAGCTGAACATGGTTCTCTTTTTCTCACCTGACCTTAGAAAGAATGGAATCTCTCGGTATTGCTAAAGACACAGTGATATAGAAGTCTCACCTTCCTTCTAAATTTACTTTCTATCTTAAGCCTAATGGGAAAATGGCTGGAGTTGTGCGATCTTTTCTAAGTTCTCTGAATTATCTTGTGAGCAGCTTGTTGCAGTTCTTTTTATTAACCTCCAGACCTTACTATTTAACCACAAATAGATTTAGGTCGCGCATATTAAATCATTTTGATGACAGTCTAGTGTTTAATAATAAACTCTTCTCCAGAAAATTAAACAGTTCCAAAGCTGTACTCTACAAATGTGGGTTTGGAAAGAGAACCATATGACAGCTGACATGGGCAAAGAAACCACAGGACATGAGCAATGCTCGGCACAGAATCCTTCTAAATTGAATAATGACTGAGGGATGATTATGACACAGATAACAGGATGTAAGAGCAAATAAAGACATAATGAAGTATCCAAAAGCTAGAGCTAGACAGCTGACTATTAAAAGGCTAACACCAAATAAAATTAATAATTGAATTACAAGTTGTTTAGGAACTGGAGAGCCATCCTTTGCCAGCGTTTCTCATAACTTAGAATCATAGAATCATAGAATCACCAGGTTGGAAGAGACCCATTGGATCATCTAGTCCAACCATTCCTATCAAACACTAAACCATGTCCCTCAGCACCTCATCTACTCGTCCCCTAAACACCTCCACGGAAGGTGAATCAACCACCTCCCTGGGCAGCCTGTGCCAATGACCAATGACCCTTTCTGTGAAAAACTTCCTCCTAATCTCCAGCCTAAATCTCCTCTGGTGGAGCTTGAGGCCATTCCCTCTTGCCCTGTCTCCTGTCACTTGGAAGAAGAGCCCAGCTCCATCCTCTCCACAACCTCCTTTCAGGTAGTTGTAGAGAGCAATAAGGTCTCCTGTCAGCCTCCTCTTCTCCAGGCTGAACACCCTCAGCTCTCTCAACCATTCCTCAGAAGGTCTGTTCTCCAGCCCCTTCACCAGCTTCGTGGCTCTTCTCTGGACTCGCTCCAGAGCCTCAACATCCTTCTTGTGGTGAGGGGCCCACAACTGCACACACTTTGATAATCCAATGCCCTTCACAGTACTTTATTGTGTAAAGTTGATGTAAAATTTTATTGATTTACAAACCAGTCCATCTAAGATTTATTTTTTTGTCCTTACTAGTTACCACAACATTTTTTTTAAAATTTATGTATCTATCCACTAAAATATTCATGCAGGCTGGGTCCAAAGGGAAACAATCTTGTTTTTGCAGATTGTAGTTAGTGCTTTGAGAGAGCTCTGCTGAGTGAGTAAACACAAAATAAGAGAATTGGTTTTGTGCAGCTTTCCTTGGGCACATGCTCCAAACTCACTGTAATATTTGGAACTTGGAATTACAGGAGTGCTAGTGGGTTGGCTGAAGCCAGCAGGACTGAAAGAGTTGAAATATGCTGAAGATCATCCCAGAGATTACTGTTTCTGTTCTTTATCAGAGTTGATAGAAGCAGTTATTCTCTCAAACATAATAAATGGACTAGGCTATCTGCTACATTGATCTGAGAGCCAACCCTTTCGTTTGATGTGCTATTCATGCTACTTGATTAAAAATGTGATGGTTTTGAATGTAATGGGGACAATGGGATTCCTTGCAAACATTAAAGTTTAAAGATGGCTTCTTGAACAGTAAACACAGACAAAAACTTAAGTATTCTTATGAGAGCTGATGGAACTGTTGGAACAGGTCCAGAGGAGGCCACATAGATCACCTGAAGGTTGGAGCACTTCTACCTCGCAGCAGATGTGCTGAGAGAGTTGGGGTTGCTCAGCCTGGAGAAAAGAAGGTTGTGAGGAGACCTTAGAGTTGCTTCCAGTA
The DNA here is from genome assembly GCA_033558105.1 of Coccyzus lansbergi. Lineage (NCBI taxonomy): Eukaryota > Metazoa > Chordata > Aves > Cuculiformes > Coccyzidae > Coccyzus > Coccyzus lansbergi. The sequence continues at coordinate 1,221,873 of JAUMJK010000059.1, forward strand.
CTGAAAGGGACTCCAGGAAAAGTGGGGAGGGGATCTTGATCAGGGAGGGTAGGGGTAGGATAAGGGGTGATGACTTTCAGCTGGAAGGGGGAAGATTTAGATTCTTCATAATGAGGGTGGGGAGGCCCCGGCTCAGGTTGCCCAGAGCAGTCTAGGCAACCTAGACAGTCTAGGCAACCTGCCCCGGCCCAGGTTGCCCTGGAGGTGTTCCAGGCCAGGTTGGATGGGGCTTGGAGCAACCGGATCCAGTGGGAGTTGTCTTTGCCTATGGTAAAGTGTTGAAACTGGAGGGGTTTTAAGGTGCCTTCTGACTCAAATCACTCCCTGCTTCTATGATTCAATGACAAACTAAGCCTTCTGCCACAGCTTTGTCAGTGTGGATCCTCTATTGCTGCTGATCCAACAGTATCTCACCTGAAAAACTGAGAGGGCTTTCTCCAGCTCTACATCATCATCAGCCCACTTCTCCCTCCTTGAATTCCCATCTGATGGCAGCCTTCCTAAGGACAGATGTAACCAAACACGGTGCCACACAGGAGTGGATACTTCCCAGCGTAACCTACAGCTGCGGTGACCAGGCAGTGTGACAAATCCTATTTTATCACCATTGATTTGTATAACAACCTGTGTGGGTGAAACAACAACTGCTAGGCTATAACTGTCAGCCTGATAAGTTCCTTGAATGGTAAGAGATATGAAATAAACGCATTACAGAGGAAGACGGTGTAAAAAAATACTGGGGCTGTTTTCCCATTGCGCAGATTTCCAGTAACTAGAATTTGGGCACTAAACTGGAAAGTATCAATTAGGCTTTATGTGTTAACATAAATATCCCTACTAATATGTACTTTCTTGATTGAAATCCTCACTGAAGTGCATCTGTGGATTTTTCTTGACCTTGCTGAAGCTGTAAGCTGTAAATAATAACATCCTCTCTAGTTATTTTCAGCAGCAATATTAATGCCTTTTTTTTTCCTCCTTAATCTCTTCCACATCCCATCTCATGTATTTTCCTCTTGCTTCTTTTTCAAAACTGGCTTCACTTATCAACCATCTATGCTGCTGGTTCACTTCTTGTGCTTAATCCTCCCATACCTCATTCCACACCTCTGCTTACAACCCACCAACATTTCCTTCTCCTTCACACGTCTTTAGTCAAATTTCAGATTACTTCCTTTCCACCAAAGCAAAAAACATTCTTTTGCTTTCTTTCCCCCCTGCCTTGGGGATTTCTCACTCTTCTTCCTGTCAATCACATTACTGTCTGCTCATCTTTCTCCTAACACATGTAACACATTATGAAGTTCTGTCATTTGTTCATCCACAGGTTTATAAACTATCCAGTAGTTTTTCATTCTGACAACAAAACTACTTAGTAATGTATCACTTGTTTTTCATCTTAATAATCTCCGTCTCCTCCCTGATTTCGATGATGTCCACACAATACCCTTTAATTTGCACAGCAGGATGGATATGGCAAGCATTCAATAGCCTCCCTCGGAGAATTCTCTCTGGCATGGCCAGAAGAAGGAATGCAGACGGCTGCTGAAAAGGTCATCAGGAAACACAAGCTGCAGAAAGAGCCCCCTCGTTTAACCCATACAAGGTCTCCCCTCCAGCCCCTTCGCTACATATGTGGTGCATCTCATCATCTGAATTTTTACTAACTTTATGATAATCATAGCTCTTTCCTGCTGAAATGGTAACATGCCTTTATGGTGAGAAGGTGCCTGACCTTTACCCCCATGCTCTATAAGTAATGGCAGCCTTCTCACCTTATGACTTTTCTTCTTCCCTTCAGTTTTGGTCTTAATAACCCCAAGGATGAAACCACTAACTCACAAATGCTTTTGTCCTAGTACTCAAATATATTTCTTATGCCCATGCTCAGTAGAGTTTGGCAAGGGGGGGAAAAAAAGAAAATTAAGCTCTTAGTTGTGTCTGCCTCATCTTGTTAAAAATTAACTTTTGTCCACTACGATTTTTTAGTGTGTTTGAAGGCTCCATCTGCAGCCTGGCCAAGCCCCTCAGCTTTTACAACCTTGCTTCCCTTTTCAATTCAGTTCTCACACACTTGGGCTCTTTCCCCAGGCTAGAATTGTCATTAATATGTGACAAGTAACAAGTGACAGGGGACAGGACAAGAGGGAATGGTCTCAAGCTCTGCCAGGGGAGATTTAGGCTGAAGATTAGGAGGAAGTTTTTCACTGAAAGAGTCATTGGGCATTGGAATAGGCTGCCCAGGGAGGTGGTTGATTCGCCTTCCTTGGAGGTGTTTAAGGCACAGGTAGACGAGGTGCTGAGGGACATGGTTTAGTGTTTGATAGGAATGGTTGGACTCGATGATCCGATGGGTCTCTTCCAACCTGGTTGTTCTATGATTCTATGATTCTAATAACAAAACCTTTCCACAAACAAAAAACTACCAAAAAATAAAAATGAAGTCAGGAGTACAGAGAGGCAGTAATGACTGCCAATTTACATGCTATAGTATTGTACCTTGCCATATGTTCAAGTAGCTTTCCTTGGAGAATTCCATCTCTCTCACATGGAAGGAAGACTGAGAACAACAAACTGTTGAAAAGGTCATCAAGAAATACAAACATCACAGATGGCATAGGTGAAAGCACTGCAAAAAGCTGAGTGCAGAAAGACTGTGTAGGAGTATCATTCTCTAATTGGCAGTACTGAGATAGAAAGTGCACTCGTACGCTACCTTTATTAATATTAAAATGACTATTGCAAGGATACCTTACAATGTACTTGCCAACTGGTCCTTTTTCTAATAGAGAGATGAAACAACTTCTCTTGTCACTGACATTCCAAGCTGAATGTTTCTCCTTTTCAGTGGGTTTTAGGGAAAACTGAGTAATCTAGTGCTCACAGAGGGACATTCTGATGTCCTGCAGAGGAGTTCTCTCTGCACAGAAAGTTACCTTAGAATTCAAAGTTTTAGATTATACCTCCTGTCCTAAGCAGGAACAAATAAATTTCTTGCCTCACTGATGTCCAGAGACCCTCTCCTCCCTGTTGTGCCTATTAAAGAAACTTATAAAGACTACAAAGACCTTCACCAGTTTCCTCAGTGACTCTCTTAGATCAGATGATTTTTCTTACACAGTGCAAGGTCATTGAATCACAATTCCCCGCAGTCAAAAGACGTATACAGAGAAAACTATTCACATACATGACTAAAGCACAACGTGAGTAGCTGGCTTAAAGTACACCTTGTTATAACTAACCAACAGAGTGTTTTCTGCAGAACCGATGTTTTTTCAGAGAGCCTTTAGCCTCAAAAAAAAAAAAAAAAAAAAAAAAACCCGATCAAAAATCAAATGCATCCTAAACAAAGCCAACCCTTCCAGAACCCCGCAAAACAAACCTAAATAAAAAAACAAATTAAACCCATCTAACAGCACATTGCTGTAAGAAGGCAGGTGCTGGACACCACCAAAAACTCAACAGTTACCTGTGTCCTGAGACATTATTCTGTTTCTCTATGCACAGATAGAACTGTGAGAGTTAAGATAGAATCTTAAAAAGCTAAATACAAGTGTAGAACTATGCAATGAAAGAGCAACATTTTCAGTCACTACTGCAGGTGAATGGTAGAGCGAGAGCGTGTAGTAGTATGGACAGGCCAGGTACACAGGAGCAGTTCTCCACGAGCTTAGCTTCACCCAATCATTCATATAGGATGGTCCCAACATTGATATTCAAACACCTGAACCAGAGGGGTGCCAAAACTGGCCCAGCATGTTTGGCTTTAGTCCCACAGAAGTTGCACCTGCAGCTGCAGAACCAGAAAACACTGCAAAGTCCTAGCCCTATACAGGAGCTCAGAAAATGCAGAGGGGCAGATATCATAGAATCACCAGGTTGGAAGAGACCCATCGGATCATCAAGTCCAACCATTCCTATCAAACGTTAAACCAAGTCCCTCAGCACCTTGTCTACCTGTGCCTTAAACACCTCCAGGGAAGGTGAATCAACCACCTCCCTCGGCAGCCTGTTCCAATGCCCAATGACCCTTTCTGGGAAAAACTTCCTCCTAATCTCTAGCCTAAATCTCCCCTGGTGGAGCTTGAGGCCATTCCCTCTTTTCCTGTCCCCTGGCACTTGGGAGAAGAGCCCAGCTCCCTCCTCTCCAATCTCCTTTCAGAGAGTTGGAGAGAGCAATGCGGTCTCCTCTCAGCCTCCTCTTCTCTAGGCTAAACACCTCCAGCTCTCTCAGCCACTCCTCATATGGTCTGTTCTCCAGACCCCTCACCAGCTTCGTGGCTCTTCTCTGGACTCGCTCCAGAGCCTCAACATCCTTCTTGTGGTGAGGGGCCCACAACTGAACACAGGATTCAAGGAGTGTTCTCACCAGTGCTGAGTACAGATGGAGAATAACCTCCCTGGACCTGCTGGTCACACCATTTCTGATACAAGCCAGGATGCCATTGGCCTTCTTGGCCACCTGGGCACACTGCTGGCTCATGTTCAGTCGGCTGTTGAGCAACACCCCCAGGTCCCTCTCCTCCTGGCAGCTTTCTAGACAGACTTCTCCCAGTCTGTAGCTCTGCATAAGGTTGTTGTGCCCCAAGTGCAGGCCATGTTAAACCTCATATCGTCAGCTGTGACTCTCCTCTGCTCAGAACAGACGCTGCAGGCTTCAGTGCTTCAGGGTGCAGAATGCTGCTGTGCAAAAGAAGGAAAACAAGCACTTGGGAAAAGGAATCACAGCATCATCTAAGGACAGACTAAAATCATTCAGGTTGCCATCATCAAAAAGAAGACAGCAATGACTCCTCATACTGGGAGAGAGAATTGCCTAGCCCAGGGAATTCACTATTTGCAGGAACTAATCACAACAAAATTGTGATGATTTAACATCCATTCTTTCAGGAACACTGCTTAATGCTAATCTGCTGCTCATCAGGATTGTTTTCTTCAAATTGAAAGCCTAAGAAAGGCTTAGGCCAAAGGAAAGCCATAAATAAGCTTAAAAATCAGCCTGATTATGTAGCAAACCAGAAAGCTTAAAATAAAGCTTTTCAAGAAAGCATACAGAGATAGTCTAACCTTAAGAGCTTGACTACACAAGGAAATAACTGAGCATAGATTAGCATATGAATGTACTATGCACCAGCAATTCCTCACTAAGGTACTCCAAGGGAACACTAAGGGTTCTGACTTAACACAGTCCATGGAGTATGTCAACTGCTGGGGATGTCATGCTTTCTCGGAAAGGATCCTTTTTTCATGGAAAGGGTCATTGGGCATTGGAATAGGCTGCCCAGGGAGGTGGTTGAATCACCTTCCCTGGAGCTGTTTAAGGTACAGGTGGATGAGGTACTGAGGGACTTGGTTTAGTGTTTGATAGGAATGGTTGGACTCCATGATCTGATGGGTCTCTTCCAACCTGGTTGTTCTATGATTCTGTGATTCTCAGGGTTTGGTATAGCCCCCTCCAAGGGGTTTGTCAAAGTCAGTGACTGTTAACAGCCCCACATAGCAGCTCCTTACATGCTGCAGACTAGGCTCTTCATAAAAGATCCAATAACAAGTTTTGGAGACATCTTCAAAGCCACTGAGGGCTGTACTGTGGTTCAGTAAGAACAGAGCAGGAGTGACTGTGCCAGTCTCACCATTTCGGGCTGTGACTAAGAGTGAGTCAATAAGAGTGAGTGTTTTGTTACAAGAACACCTTTTAATCTATTTGCAAAGTGAATTAAGTAAAGGACACTCCAACTGTGAAGTAAGAAAATCCCTCTAAGTGCTAAATAAGAGCATCCAGAAGAAAAGCTATTGCAGATGAGCATTACCGGCTACAAGTTACTTTTAACTTTAAACTATGCAGAATACAAGAGATGAAAAGAAAGTGTAAAATGTCTATATTGAATGAGAAAAAGAAACCAACTGGAAAAAGCCCCTCCTGACCACTAAATCAAGTTTGCTGTAGTATTCATGTGGCCTTCCAGCCAAGGCAGTTTCTATATACAGTGTGTTGGTCATTGCTCCAAAAGAGCGGTGCTTGCAAAATCAAAAAAGGACATTTTTTTAATCTAAAAAGTTGAGGGTATTTTTAACCTCAGGCTCCCCGCCTCAAGTTCTGCAACTTGAAAGAGAAAAGGCATTTTCTCACATTCACTTTCATTTTCTTCCTCGCCTTTTATTAATAATGAGCAGTTTCAGGAATGTGATCACACTATGCACTTTCTCTGTCTTCACCTTTACACACATTCACAGAAGCCTTCTAGCGCAGAACAGCAATTCATTTAGCAACATCATTAATTGTTTACAAGTTCTCCTAATTGTGACAAAGAAGCTTTCTGAACTCAAGGGACTAGTGCAGTTTCTGAGCTGCACCAGAGCCGAGGAACAAATCTGCATTACAGATGTGGTTGACAGTCCTGAGGCCCACATGTCAGATGCCTCCTCACACAAAAGGAACACTCTGTTGGATCTGGGTTGAGAACTTGATGATCCAATGGGTCTCTTCCAACCTGGTGATTCTATGATTCTAAGGGAAATTGACGTTTAACAACATGAAGAAGAGCACACAGAGTCATATGGACAATCTACAAAGGGCTGCAAATCAAATACAAAGGATAACAATGGGATATCAAGAAATGGAATATTAGCAAGTGAAAAACAATTCACATGGCACTGTAAAACTCAGAAAAAAAATCTCAGACTAGATAGGGCAGCTGGACTCCTCATTCTCCTGCGCACTGCACACCTATGGGAAATGGAAGTAAAAAACTACAACACTGAAAACTGCAGGTTTCCTGGACTCCCTGTGGGTGTGGGTTTAGCTTAATGACACACTGTGCAGGCACACAGGAAATTGGGATCATAGAATCATAGAACAACCAGGTTGGAAGAGACCCATCGGATCATCGAGTCCAAACATTCCTTTCAAACACTAAACCATGTCCCTCAGCATCTCATCCACCCATGCCATAAACCCCTCCAGGGAAGGTGAATCAACCACCTTCCTGGGCAGCTTCTGCCAGTACCCAAAGACCCTTTCTGTGAAAAATTTTTCCTAATGTCCAGCCTAAACCTCCCCTGGAGGAGCTTGAGGCCATTCCCTCTTGTCCTGTCCCCTGTCACTTGGGAGAAGATCACAGCTCCCTCTTCTCTACAACCTCCTTTTAGGTAGTTGTAGAGAGTAATGAGGTCTCCTCTCAGCCTCCTCCAGGATAAACACCCCCAGCTCTCTCAGTTTCTCCTCATAAGGTCTGTTCTCCAGACTCCTCACCAGCTTTGTTGCTCTTCTCTGGACTCGCTCCAGAGCCTCAACATCCTTCTTGTGCTGAGGGGCCCACAACTGAACACAGGATTCAAGGAGCGGCCTCACCAGTGCTGAGCACAGAGGGAGAATAACCTCCCTGGACCTACTGGTCACACCATTTCTGATCCAAGCCAGGTTCTTAAACAAGCCAGGGTGCTCTTCTCAGTCTGCTACCTCAGATCAGTCATTAAGTTCAACTTGGAATATTAAGCTAATGTTGCTGATCTGGGAGAGGACTGAAAGCCTGGCTCAGACGATCAGTGCCTCATGCACATGGCTTTTCCATCATTGAAATGAGCATGAGTACACGTGTCAGACTGGAGTTTGCAACACTGTCACAGCCACTAAACCTCAACAGCCTTGAGGTACAGCTTTACCCTCAACTAAACAAAGTATTTAAGCAGATTCCTGTGTCTGTTCACATTTTGGAAAATACTTAAGAAAACTCTTCACTTTAGGCATCAGACAACAATGGGACTTAATCAGAGTCCTAAAAATAAGTCTAAGAAATTTGTTTCTGCCGGATGAAAGCAGGGGGTTGGGATATGGGTTGTGTGCACAAAGCATTTTATGAAGGAATGGCAAGAAAAGTTCAACCAGCTGCGCTGCATTGTGTGTTGCAAAAAAATGAAGGCAGCATTGGTCTGTCTTCCTCTCCTGTGGAGACAGGGGAAGGATTTGGAATGGACATAAATGTAACCAATGTAATGTAATAAAATGCCCCTTTATTCACTTAGAAGGCAGCCCCAGGGGAAAGTTCAGAGGAGGACAGCAGGATGAAAGGGGTGGAGGGGAAAATCTCTTTGACACAGAAAAACTTTGTTGTGTTTCTCCAATGAGCAAATACTAATACTTCATTTCTAACCATCTAAAAACCAGACACAGCAAAATGTATCCCCAGCAGTAACAGGCGCTGCCCTATCACCCTCCCACTGTACACATTTAAACCAAAGGGCAAATAAACACTGGCAAATAGAGATGTGATGACTTACAGTATTTTCTTTGCTACAGTAGCTGGGAGGAGAAAAAAATATCCCCCAGAAAGATTAAGAAGCCAACATAAAACTGATCTTGAAATTCCTATTTGTTGATGCCCCAGGGCAGGTACTTTTTCAAGATTATACCTCTTTTTGAAAAGTACCTGCCTGTTGGGGCATCTGTGCTACTCAAGGCTGCTCTGTTTTCAGATACAGAAACACCGACTCACCTGCTGAAAAAATAAATTGACTGACGCTTCCCTGATTAAAACACTTATGAGATATAAATAAAGTCTTCAGGAAAACACATGTCAAAAATGTTATTTAATTTGGAGGGACACTCTCCACAAGGGAGGGAAGATGAGTGTATTTAAGAGGACCTGCATTTTCACCCAAGGAATGATTCCTCCTTTCCTAGGCTACCCAGACTGCAAATCAGGAGGAGAAGGATTAAACTCTACCCATCTACAAACTAGATTAGTGGTTTGCCTCACAGGTTCCTTTTTCCTCTCCCTTAAATAATTTTGACATTTACTGGCTCAGTCGTTTATTTGTGGGCACATGCAGGCTGGGATAATATTATTCTTAACAGACATAAGGTGTTCTAACTGGCATAATTGGTAATTCTCAGGGAAACTTTCCCAAGATTGCCTTACCCCCTGCCCGTTACTATTCCAGCCCCTAGCAGGAGAGGGTCTTTTATTTGATGTTTACTAATTGTGTTTATTTCAAACACATTTGCTTCTCAGCAAAGCCGCTGAGGTTCTGCTTGCATTTTAAATTTGCAGGTTTACTGTAAAATGCCAGGCACACTGAGATGAATCAAACTCATCTGAGCATGAATGAAATGTAGTGAGAAAGTCCCTTCTGGCATCATTTCTGGGATTAGTAATTTGTGAAATTGTGGTGATGCAAGGGAACAGCATGAGAAAGCCATTTCCTTCCCCTTTGTCCAGTCTAAATGCAAATCTGAACTTTCTTGGCAGTTCATTCGCATATTAATGCATAGAGTATTCCACTCCAGAGATCACTTCAGATCTTCTAAATTAAGTTGGGTGGGTGGGCTGAGGGAAAGGGGTCATTTTTGTCACACTAGCACAAATATTCTTAGACACTTACCCCAAAAGACAGAAAGTGGGCAATTCTTCTACTTGCCCTACCCCTGTTTCAATTTGCCAACTGGACCACTGAGGAGATAATGAAGGGATTAAAGGCAATGGTTGGCCAGAAGGAAGGAAATGCTTCATGTCACTGAAGAACAAACATGATGAAATTAAGAAAGGGTAAGAGTGCACACCAGTCTAATTAGCATTTCTTCCCAGTAGCTTGGGAAATGTCAGCCACCAGTTGGTGGCAAAATAAAGATGTAATGCGAGTAATAATGAATTAAATTGTGGCTATTTGCATTGAAATGCTAAGATAATGATCTGAAATTACTATTGTAAATATTCCCCTTGACAGTTGAAAATTGGACTTAAAGCTAATAGTACTTTAGATGAACTTTAAGCCATGAAATCACTTTTAATGCTTTACAGTCCTTTTGGCTATGACAGTGAGTTTCAGAAAGTTAATTTACCTCTGTTTTGTTCAAGCTGTTTGGTAATTGATGCATACATCATGGAGGTTTTAATGAACAACTACAGGGACTATTTACCCTGTTCACTAAGTATAACTGAAACACTTGATTACTACTCCTGAGCCAAATAAACTGATAGAGTCAAGCACAACAAATATTTTTGGCTGGGGACTGGAGGTGGGAAGATCAGTGAGGATCTGTTTAAACACAAAGAAAAAGGCAAAGTTTTCAGACAACGCTTGAGCATTTCAGACACATCTTCTTGCATTAACTGCAATTTATAGTTTTGCTGTTAGCATTACTAATTGCTTAGGGAGAATTTACGTCTGCATGTCTACAAACTAGTACTGTCAGAGTAAGGTTAGCTGACAAAACAGAAAAGCAGCAGATATCTTCACAACATCTGCTGTGCAAATAGCTTTCCAGTAATAGTGCATTTAAAATGAGGGTTTATTTCCAGACTATAGAGCCTAATTACTTTGTAACATTATTTTTACCATAAGGCAAGTTTTTATTTAAAGATAGATGATGTAAAAGATTTAAGATTACACCGAATGATGTCACAGTCACAAAAAAACTGGTTTTGCACAATTAAAAGGAGTGAGGAAGACAAAGAATGATGAGGCTTCTGCGCATCTAAACTGCAACCTCCTTAGATATCTTTGACTGCTCTTGCTTTCAGAGAGAACTCGCTTTCCAGAGGTATCCTGCATTGGACAGTGAAAAACAGATGCACTTCAAACAATCCCAAGACTTTCAGATGTAACTTGGGCTGATGTGATCCAGACCACCAAGTCTATATTCAGTGCATCATAGAATCATAGAATCATAGAACAACCGGGTTGGAAGAGACCCACCGGATCAGCGTCTAACTGTTGCATCAATCTCCCAAGTCTGCATGAGCAGTCAAAACTGCCTTTCTGAACTTCCCCAAGCCTTCCCTCACCCAAGTCCAACTTCTTTCCAGTTGCCAGTAGTCTCAGATTTTCTTGAACTGCCCAGAGATGGGTCTGCAGGCCCCAGTTTCACCAACTCCCAAGTCAGTCATTTGTATCTATGCATTGGCTCTAGCATCTAATTACTGAGCTGGGTCTGCCACTTTGTGATTTTAACATCATCCTACCTTCAGTTATTAGAAATACATAGGAAAAATATATACAAAACCAGAAGCCAGACACTGTCAATACTTTAAATTTAAATGGCTTTGTAAAGAAAAGAAGGCCCCATAGTCTGATGATATGTGGCTTACAGTGCTTCAGGCGTTAACTCTTAGCCCTTTTTCTGCCTCTGAGCGGCTTCTGCACAGTGTTCTTAACTAATTAGGTTACGAGAGAGCAGATGAAAACTAAACTCAAGTGTATCATCTTGCATTTCTTATATGCTACGTTATATTTAGGGATGTAACCATGCAGAAATACGGCCGTTGTATTTGTTACACATTTCCCTACTGCAGGAACAGTTAAGAAATATTTCTTCTCCAGTTCACATTCAGAGTCAAGTGAGTCACTGCATTTCTTGTCCTCCTAAGATTCCATATTTCAGTACTTCTGCATTACTTATCTAGGTAGATAAGATATATTTTCCACCTCTACTAAAATGCCACTTTAGGCAACACAACTCCCCTGTGCACTTAACAGGATCCTCAGACAGGAGGGGTTTTAATCTACAAATGAAGCCTCAGCTTCTATGCATCATGATCCCAAAGCTTAAAGTCCCGAGACTTGAGCAATGTAGCCAAGGAAACATGGAAGTGTCCTTACTCAGTCCATGCACAGAAAGGTCTAGAGCTACTATTAACATTTCCCGGCTCCAGCTTCGTTCTCTCATGCTTTTTTCAGCTGACGTGCTTTGGTGGGGAATTGATTTCAACAAATCTCTGCTGGGTGAACTAAGTTTACGACCAGATCACAGGAATTGGTAGAAGTGCTCACCAAGCCACTTTCTATCATTTATCTGTAGTCTTGGCTAACCAGAGAGGTCCTGGTTGACTATAGGATGGTAACTGTGGACCCATCTAAGAAGGACTGGAGGGAGGATCCAGGGAATCATAGAATCATAGAACAACCAGGTTGGAAGAGACCCATTGGATCAGCGAGTCCAACCATTCCTATCAAACACTAAACCATGTCCCTCAGCACCTCATCCACCCATCCCTTAAACACCTCCAGGGAAGGTGAATCAACCACCTCCCTGGGCAACCTAGTCCAATGCCCAAAGACCCTTTCTGTGAAAAACTTCCTCCTAATCTCTAGCCTAAATCTCCCCTGGTGGAGCTTGAGGCCATTCCCTCTTGTCCTGTCCTTTCAGGTAGTTGTAGAGAGTAATGAGGTCTCCTCTCAGCCTCCTCCTCTCTAGGCTAAACACCCCCAGCTCTCTCAACCATTCCTCATAAGGCCTGCTCTCCAGTCCCTTCACCAGCTTCGTGGCTCTCTTGCTCCAGAGCCTCAACATCCTTCTTGTGGTGAGGGGTCCAGAACCAAACACAGGATTCAAGGAGCGGCCTCACCAGTGCTGAGTACAAGAAGTAGCCCTGCATTTCTGACAACAAGGAGGAACATCTTCCCTCCTGGGGAAAGATTTCCTGGTGAAAATGCAAGGGAAAGAATATGGGGCAGCAATACTGCACACCAGACCTAAAAGACACAGAACGTTGCCCACTAGAGAATGCCACTTTACGTCTGCAGCAAAACACGCAGCAGCAATACCAGAAACAGAGCAGAACCCGAGATGACAAAGAGAGGTTGATGGGACATTTTGGGAGGCCGAAACCAAGTTGCCTGGAACGCTGACCTATTTGATATATAGGTCAGCCTGTCATATGTAATGAGCTGTTGCAGGATGTCGTAAAACTGCTGCAAGAAAGCAGTGCTGTAGCTTTATCTCTTTCCTATTAGGAGTAAAGGTCAGGCACAAGCTCTTTCTGTTGCTCTTGGCTGTTCTGAGTTAAGGCCATGGAAGGAACCCATTCCAGAGGAAAAGTGAATTGCTCCAGGTTCAGAAGCTGTATTGCCAGTGGGGAAGCATATTGCTAATAAAAATAGTCTGGTGGTAAATCATTTAATTTATTGGCTGTTCCTACCCTCATTTTCAGATGGAAGTCAATGCTTTAAGAGCTTTAAAATTCAGCTCTGATCAGGAAATGAATTTAGCTGTTTGAAAAGCAGCTGTTTGAAACAGCTTTGTTCCTTCTCTAGCCTCAGTGGAGCTTGAAACCAGCTGCTGATAGAGAGATACAAGTGTTCAGGTCTCTGGTTTTGAGGGTTGTTTTTTCTTCCTTTAACTAAATCACGAGATGTCCTTTCTTATTACGATGCTGTTTCATCAGTCTGGTTAGGACTGGCTACAGAAGGACCAGGTATAGGTCTGTTAATTCATGCAAGAGACAGGAAGCCTGGTTTTTACCTGTGCTGCTCTCTGCTGAGGGGTTTTAGGCAAACATTCTGTCCTCCTGTGCTTTTGTACCTGGTCCTGTTTTAGGCCATCAGCCCTTTAGGGAAGAGACTTGAGTTCATCTGCAGTTTTGCCTGTTTAATGTGAAGTTGTGTAAAAATGAACGTGTCTAACACCAGACACTGTTACTATAGGATATAGATACCATAATGAATTAGAACAACCATAGAACAACCATAGAATCATAGGGTTTGCTTTGGAAGGGACCTTAAAGATCATAGAACAACCATAGAACAACCAACCAGGTTGGAAGAGACCCATCGGATCATCGATTAAAAAGCTTTTAACCATAGAACCATAGAATCACCAGGTTGGAAAGGACCCACTGGATCATTGAGTCCAACATTTTGGTTCCCAAATACTATGCTACGCTAACTGGGGGCAGGCTTGGACCTTGAGCAGCAACTTAGGGTCATTATAACTTCGAGGGATATGCAACCTTCAACTTATTTGTTGTCTTTTCTTGTCCCATCCCTTAGAGATTTACTGTTTTACGGGTCCCGTATCCCATACACCCTGGGACCTGCAGGATATCAACCATAGAATCACCAGGTTGGAAAGGACCCACTGGATCATCAAGTCCAACATTTTGGTTCCCAAACACTATGCTACGCTAACTGGGGACGGGCTTGGACCTTGAGCAGCTCCTTAGCATCATTATAACTTTGAGGGATATTCAACCTTCAACTTATTTGTTGTCTTTTCTTGTCCCATCAATTAAAGACTTGCTGTTTTACTGATCCTGTATCCCACCCACCCTGGGATCCTCAGGATATCAGCCTGCTTGCACCAGGGTTCTCTATGATCACCCCTTACCACCACCCACCTCCAGCTTCCAGCAGCTCACTACTCTGCCAGATTAAGAATCTGAAAGTATACTTCTTAGATGTACTTGTTGTGCTTTTATGACAGATGAAAGTGATGCGTTATTACTGCTATAGGAATGTTACTTTCAAATATTAATGGACCTGCAGTGGTTTTTTTTTTTTTTTTTGTCTTGTCTGATACCCGAGATTGATAGATTTTAACAACCCCCCTTATTGATCTTGTACTTTGCACCAGTCCGGTTTAATGATCCATTTCATTTTAAAGGGGCTTATGCACTCAATAAAATTAAGGTAAATTAGTACATTTCTTGCACTTCATAAAATCTTCACAGGCCAAACACTACCATGAAAAATGCTTACATTTTACCAAGATGATTACTTTGAATATGAGAGGGTTTAGAGGATGTGTAAAGGTTTTAATGAGCTCCACGTAACAGGACCCTCTGTATCATGTTATTCTCCCTCTGTACTCAGCACTGGTGAGACTGTTCCTTGAATCCTGTGTTCAGTTCTGGGCCCCTCACCACAAGAAGGATGTTGAGGCTCTGGAGTAAGTCCAGAGAAGAGCCACGAAGCTGGGGAAGAGGCAGGAGAACAGGCCCTATGAGGAACAGCTGAGAGAGCTGGGGGTGTTTAGCCTAGAGAAGAGGAGGCTGAGAGGAGACATCATTACTCTCTACAACTACCTGAAAGGAGGTTGTAGAGAGGAGGGAGTTGTGCTCTTCTCCCAAGGGACAGGGGACAGGACAAGAGGGAATGGCCTCAAGCTCCACCAGGGCAGATTTAGGCTAGAGATTAGGAGGAAGTTTTTCACAGAAAGGGTCATTGGGCATTGGAATAGGCTGCCCAGGGAGGTGGTTGATTCACCTTCCCCGGAGGTGTTTAAGGGACGGGTGGACAAGGTGTTGAGGGACATGGTTTAGTGTTTGATAGGAATGGTTGGACTCGATGATCCGATGGGTCTCTTCAGGCCTGGTTGTTCTATGATTCTATGATAAAATAGGATTCGGAAAACCAGGCTATATTAAGAAAAAGAAAGCATAAGTAAACATAAAAATAGTCTACTCTGTCTTCTTTGTGGCACAGTTTAAGTTACTACCAATTTTAATACAAAAATAGATTTGTGTGACTAAAGAAGATCACGTCTGCACTTCAATGCAGGCGTCCCACCGCTAACCTATTTTCTCAAAGTGACATAAAAAATTAGCAAGAGGAAATCAAGCAGTTCCACGATACCATGCAGAGGAACAAGTGTTTCTGATATGTTTAACAAAATTAATTAGAGTGAGACTGGCAAAAATCTGCTGCTTAAGATCTCATCCTTAGATTTGCAAAGTATATTGTGATGTTCTTAGTTTTTGTGCTTGCGTAAGTATTTCCTGTTTTGTTGTTCCCAAACCCATTAATGTCAGCATCAACAGTGGGTGGCAGAAAGTGGAAGAATCTCATCTAAGTCGTTCCACTCTCATCTTTTTCTTCACATCTAGCATTCCATTAGGTGTCAGAGATAATACTTTAAATATAATGAAAAGAAGGTAGTTATTAATACTGAAAAATAGAGAATTGGGTCATTCTTTACTTTTGTTAAAAAACAGAATGTGATTAAAAAAGCTTGTAGGCTTCTCTGAAAAATTGTTACAGTTTTCAGAAAAGTGTGAATAGATAAAGAAATAAAGAAACAACAGGAAAAAGATAAAAATGAATTTAAAAGATATTTAAACTCTAGGTTATAAAACCAATGGAAAACCTTTTCAATTCCAACTTTGTCTTAGGCTTTGGTTTGGATGAAAGCCTGTGCAAGTCCTTGCAATACCTGACTTTGAATCAGAGTTCTGAGATTCTATTTCCAGTTCCGTTACTACTTTACTCTGCCTTTTCAAGCACAATGTTTCCATTCCTGTGCTTAATTTTCCTCTCTACTTTACCAATAATGTAAAGTCTGTCAACTCACAAAGCATCTCAGAACACAAAGATACAAGCGGTGACTTCTGGTATTAATGGCAGTTGAACTTTCAGAGTGTTGGACTGACCTGGTGATATATGACACTGCAGTAACAGAGTGACACAGTTATTGAAACAAGAAATATACAAGTCATAAGCACGAAAGGAGGTTGTAGAGAGGAGGGAGCTGGACTCTTCTCCCAAGTGGCAGGGGACAGGACAAGAGGGAATGGCCTCAAGCTCTGCCAGGGGATATCTGGGCTAGACATCAGGAAGAAGTTTTTCACAGAAAGGGTCATTGGGCATTGGAATAGGCTGCCCAGGGAGGTGGTTGCTTCACCTTCCCTGGAGGTGTTTAAGGCACAGGTAGACGAGGTCCTGAGGGACATGGTTTAGTGTTTGATAGGAATGGTTGGACTTGATGATGCAATGGGTCTCTTCCAACCTGGTTGTTCTATGATTCTATGATAACAAATGATAAATGATAAAGAATGACAGATTCAGAATTCCAGCCTCAGATAATTAGAGACAGTGCATCCAGCCCCCAGTAAGTGGCTGATGGATTTATACAATTCCCCAACTGTTCAGAATTGTGCCTGTACACTTTGTAACAGCAACTTCAGCTCATGGCATTCAGATTTTACTTCACAACATGTTATTGTACAAAAACAAATAAAAGGCTAAATATTTTAGCAACTCCTTCGCACTCCAAAAAATCAACACTTTTTCCATTACTGTAGATGCACTTCAGGTTTTTGGGATATACAATGTAAGTACACATAAACTCTGTTATCTACCACATATTCATGATTGCCAAGCAGACGGTAAAGCACAAATACTTCTACAAATAATATACAGCATCTCTTTTGATTTCAAATAGATGCTTGAAAACACAACTGAGGCATTTACTGAGTTATAGCCTTTTATTTTCTTTTCAGGTGATAAGCTCTTAACAGCAGTTCCAGAAAATGTGGTTAGGAATTTTTGAGGACTTTGAAAAAATAGTAACTTTGAAAATTATGTAGAGTAACATTAATAAAGTAAGCCTTCCCCACACTTCTTTGATTGCATTGTTTAAACAAAAAGTCATGGAATACAAAGTCAACACCCAATCTGCCCAATACCGTATTTCTACTGTGCTCCCTTCTAGTTTTTCACTTAAAATTTCAGATCCTTTGAACTTCACCCTATTCCCATTTCATGTCTTGCTCCTCTTCCCCAGATGAGCTGTTTTCTGGTTTTGTAGCCCTCTCTTCTTCCAAAAGGCTGACAATTTTCCTTTCACAACAGCTGAAAGTTAGTAGCACTCTGCAAGACCCACAGTGGATTTCTGGAAGAGGACAAACACAGAATAATCATGTCTAGATATATCCTCCTGGCCCCCAAACAGCAGCAGGTACCTGGCTTCCTACAAAGCCTGATCCAGAGGCTCTACAGCCTCAATGGACTTAGAATCATAGAATCATAGAATCATAGAACAACCAGGTTGGAAGAGACCCATCGGATCATCGAGTCCAACCACTCCTACCAAACACTAAACCATGTCCCTCAGCACCTCATCTACCCGTCCCTTAAACACCTCCAGGGAAGGGGAATCAACCACCTCCCTGGGCAACCTATTCCAATGCCCAATCACCCTTTCCGTGAAAAACTTCCTCCTAATCTCTAGCCTAAATCTCCCCTGGCGGAGCTTGAGGCCATTCCCTCTTTTCCTGTCCCCTGTCACTTGGGAGAAGAGCCCAGCTCCCTCCTCTCCACAACCTCCTTTCAGGTAGTTGGAGAGAGTAATGAGGTCTCCCCTCAGCCTCCTCTTCTCCAGGATAAACACCCTCAACTCTCTCAACTGTTCCTTGTAAGGCCTGTTCTCCAGCTCCTTCACCAGCTTCGTCACTCTTCTCTGGGCTCGCTCCAGAGTCTCAACATCCTTCTTGTGGTGAGGGGTCCACAACTGAACACAGGATTCAAGGAGCTGTCTCACCAGTGCTGAGTCCAGAGGGAGAATAACCTCCCTGGCCCTGCTGGTCACACCATTTCTGATCCAAGCCAGGATGCTTGACCTCTCTGAAACTGTCTAACCCTGATTTGTACTCTCTGCCTTCACAACAACCTCTGCCAATGAGTCCTACAATTTAAGTATTGCTGAGCAAATGTACAGCTAATAAGTATAGACTTATTACTCATTGTAGTGCAATTTCCATGCTTGTCATGGTTTAGGAATGTGTCCTTAAAGGCTTAAGGGATACGCACATTAGCCTGACTTTATAATCTAAGACATGCAAATTGGTCTTTATACCAATGTAAAACCCATTAAGTCAATGGAGTTTCACATGGAGGTGTGGTCTGCCCAAATAGATTGAATTACAAGTTAAGGGCTATAATTGTAGCAAACAACATGCAATTACTAGAATGACACTCTCTTTGTTACATCCAAACACTAAGAATATTTCCCGTACTAAAAAGCTTATTTGCAAAGATAGTAGAGTTCTTTTCCAAAAAAACAAACCAAAAAGCTACAAGAGAGCTATAGCCTATTTTTAATACTTCAGTTTGTCATGAAGTGACAGAGAAGTCAAAACTTCAAATTAGGAAAATAAGGTAAAAATGTATATGAAACTTCAGTAGTGTCTGGTAGTTGCATTGTGCAATCGTACTCGTCAAAAGCTATTCTGACAGCTTTCTCATACTAAGTTAAAGCAAACTATAATTATTTGTTTATATTTGGAAGTTCTAAGAGTTCTGTGTACATATTTCATTTGACTGTATCACAAAAGAATAATTTATTGCAACTGCCTAACAAAAAGCTCCCAAACCTGGACTCGTCAATTAATTACCCATTGCCTTCAGAATGCCGTTTTCACATTACAGTAAGACTTCTTCTCTCCAGCCCCGTGCTGTACACTTCGAGACTGTAGCCAACCTCAGCCTCACACACATCAGGCAGAATGAGAAATGGAAATCACCACAGAGTGAGCTGGGCTTGGTGCTTATGTGGGTCTCGCTCACTCTGGCTGCTGGGTTGCTGTCAGAGCTGGAGATGCAGGCTCACCGCTACCACTCACACTGTTGTTGATTCTCTATGCTACGGAACTTGAATGAAGTTCACAGAGGAAAAAAAAAACATTCATCCAGTTCTTCCCCTTCTCTCCTCATTTCCTCTTGCTTCCTTAACAAGTATATAACATAAGAGCCACTCTGAATAATGTCCATTTTGCTTAATCTCTGCTGTAAGACAAATTTACTGAAGATTTTTGTGAAAAGCGTGACTTTAAAGAGCCTATCAGTCTGGCAGAAAAAATCTACAGGGCTGATCTGGGAATAAACACTTTTTTTTAATTCAAGGCTTCCACTTAAGCCAGGGATGGAGAGGGTCAGTGTCTTCAGACTTGCTATGTTATGACATAAATACAGACTATGATACATTGACTTAATATTTGCTTTGATGGTGCAGGAAAATCCTAAGAACTCTAAAAAGGGTGATTTGGTCTGTTAATGTCAGCTTTAGCAGACAAGTGAGCAGAGCTTTCCCTGCAGTCCTGCCATGGCCTGACTGGGACAGGCAGCAGATAAGGAGATATGAACTGATAAGAAGGAAAATGTTTTCCTTTCAGCCTAAGCTGCTTCAGGGAGAAAGGAAGCAAAGATCAATCTTTTGGCAATGGTAAAACAAGGATTCAAAAGCAGCTTGTGTAAAGAACCTCCGTCTTTCCTCAATGATCTTTCAAGATCTGTGTGGCCTCAGTGTTTGTCCTAACACTGACAGATCCACTGCCACAGCAGAGAAAGGTGTGGAGGAAACTGATGTGCTAGAGAAATCAAACTGAGACAGACACAAGGAGAAAAGGGACTGTGCCAGGCATTCTGATGTTACATTGAACTATTGCCTAGTAGTCCTACAAGGAGTTTCATTTTTATTTCCATGCTAGATCGTGTGGTATTTTTTGTTTGCTTGCGCTGGTAACCCTAAGGCAAGTTCAAGTGCTTAGAGAAATGTTCCCTTAAAAAACACGATTTAGTTCAGCTCTATTTTCCAGCAGATCGTAGTTTTACAAGCAGTAAGAGCAGATGCTCTGGTGGTGTGACACTTCCACCTGAGCTAAGAGAACTAAAATGATTTCAGATCCCAACTGAGGAGCTGGCTGCATGCATAGAGTTACCCTTAGATTACAGGAAGGCAAACGATGCCCAGGTACTTGCAGTAGAGGGATCCTTCCTGGTTTCTCCTGCCTGCGCACATGCATTTGCACACTTCTGACATGAGTTCAGCTTGGCCAGAGCAATGCTTACCACAATTTCGAGCATCCACAGTCACACGTTTCAGATAACTGTGTCCTGCTGTACCACTAGCTCGCTCTGACTGGCATAGGAACAATTAATTCTGACATGCAAGGTTTTCTCACAGTGTGTGGGCTCTTTTAAATTATTGATAGTGATATGGAGAACACGGAGCCATGAATAAGAGGGCAGCTGTTTCAGTTGCTTTTTTGTAGCTGAAAAAAGACAAACAAATTATACGTCTTAAGTAGCAGTGTGTGGAGATTAAAGATAATTTGTCTTCCTCAAACCTAAGGCTTTAAAAATATTAAACAACAACAGCTTTGATATCACTCCCTGGAATCACAGAACAATGCAAGTACCTGGAACCCTGCTGACTGAGAAAGCCGATTTCACAGAACAAAAATTAAAAGCTATAGCTTGAATCAGACTGTGGTTTTAATCATGCTCATGCTCGAATTGCATTATCATAATCCAACTTCAGCCGCTCTGCAGACTCGCTGAGGTCCTCCGTGGTGCACACAATCAGAACTACACCAGCATCATGGCAGGTATGATAGTGTAAAGCAAACATTATTCAAGTGATACGACTCCTGTGATTAAAAACATTACAATATAAAACAATCATCGAGAGTTTACTTTTAATTTGCTTTTTAATCAGCTTTATTTTAATCAGAAAATTATATCTAGCAAAGCTCATTAAATGACATCTATAAGGAAAAAAGAAATAAAACCTTACTGCTATGTTGGTAGGTTTTATGTAAACTTTAGAGGTAGTTTATGACCAACAAGCAAGTTCTAAGCAGAGATACCTCCTGAAAAATACTGGAAATGATACAATCCAGTCATTTATTTTACAAAAAAATTTCAATGTGTTATTTTCTGTAATGCTCTTTAGTAAGCTGTTTATAGCATGAAAATGCATTCTGTTGAAATCAAAACATGATCATCATTGGGAAATGCATGACTGCCTTAACCTGCATTTTATTTTTCTTTACAAAGGCTGCCAGAAACATGGACTAACAGCTTTTGCACTTTCTAACTCTAGTTGTCTTTTATGCCTGATGCTTCTGCGTTACTTTTCACCTAATCTCTGTAGGGCTACATGGGGCTACTGGCTGCCTTTCATAAAATATCTTAGTGAGCAGGTGGGCAGTCTAGTGAGGTGTGGGGAAAAGACCCCTTTCATAGAATCATAGAATCATAGAATCACCAGGTTGGAAGAGACCTATCGGATCATCAAATCCAACCATTCCTATCAAACACTAAACTATGTCCCTCAGCACCTCATCCACCTGTCCCTTAAACACCTCCAGGGAAGGTGAATCAACCACCTCCCAGCAGTCCAGCCTGTTCAGATCCCTTTGCAGAGCCTCCCTACCTTCCAGCAGATCAACACTTCCACCCAGCCTAATTTCATCTGCAAACTTGCTAAGGATACCCTCAATGCCTTCATCAAGGTCATTCAGCAGCAGCACTGAGCCCTGGGGAACCCACCCTTGTAACTTTGCGAGCAGGAAGCTGGACTGAAGACTCCCTTTTCCCAGGAAAACTGAAGACACTCCTTGTGATACTTGGCTCCTCCCAGTGCTGGTGGCAGTAGGGCTTCCTGAGAAGTATGAATGGATTTAATGTTATTCTGATGCTCAAGTTAAAATTAAATGCCTTGCAAAGACTTTCATGGAAATGTGGTTAGTGATGCCTAGGATTGCTTTACTGAATCAAAACCAAACAATAATTCTGTGTGTCTCATGCAAATCAAGTTCTTTTCCAAGATGGTTAAACCCAGCTGACCCATTGAGTAGATGATGTCCATGAGTCTGTAGATACTGTTTCCATCTACCCGCTTGAAACTATCAGGTGGGCAACTGTCTTTCACATTAATATTGCATTGTTTTTGATAGAGTCACTCATGGGACTGAGTTTTTAATTAATGCAGTGACCTCTTCCCAGAATTGCTGCAGGAAGAGTCATTCTGATAGAGAACCCGAGGGATGGAGAGCGTCTCATCTACGCAGCCAAGAAAGAAATACCCGCAACTGGGAAATACCCATCACCAAGCAAGGTCACAATCAGAAAATGCAGTAGAAACAGCTACTGCTTAAAACCTGCTCATTAGGAACTCGGTGTTGGATTAAGACGCTGCACGTGATCAACTCCAGCTCAGCTATAAGCAGTACCTTGCCAAACTAAATAATTGATCACTTGTAATCATGTGATGATAACCTAACGTGTCAGGGGAAGTACACTGCAATGCAAATTATTTTTCACCATCTGTTTATTGCGTAAATATTTTTCCTCCCTCCATTAGTTACCATCTGCAGGATGATACCAGTCAGTTTATAAACCTTTGTGTCAAAAAGCAAACGGTGCAAGAGCATCAATTCACCATCACTAACTTCTTCACAATATTTAAATGGAATTAATGGCCATTGTTCTTGAGACACAATTCTATTAGCTCCCAAA
This sequence comes from Coccyzus lansbergi, assembly GCA_033558105.1. Lineage (NCBI taxonomy): Eukaryota > Metazoa > Chordata > Aves > Cuculiformes > Coccyzidae > Coccyzus > Coccyzus lansbergi. The sequence goes on from JAUMJK010000059.1 coordinate 1,244,667, forward strand.
TCAAATCAGCTAATTGTAAACAGAATTAGACTTTCTTATTTAGCAATTGATATGTCTAAATTATAAAAAAATCATGCATACTCTTAAGCACAAGTTAGTTTCACACCAGGTTTCTGCTATATCTGGTTGTAAGAAATTAGTAACAGTATTTATATGTGTAACCAATGACTCAGACAAACTGAAGTGTGTTACACCACAGAGCTGACAAAAAGTACTTCCTTTCCATTCACATCTCTAAAAAAATATAAACCAACAAGTTACGTGTAATCACATGTATTTTAGAAGGTTAATTCAGAAACTGCCCTTGAGGAGACACATTATCTGGACTTCCCTGCTTATTTTTCTAGTGTTTTTTTTTCCTGGAGCTAGTAGAAAATTATCATTTTTATTTCACTATTATTAGTTAAACGTATGCTTACTTACACTTGAAACATTTGTTATTATGTACATAAATATCACTCACACATACAGACACATTTTCATATATTTTTTTAGACTATACATTAGTTTTTGAAGAATCACTAACAGATCCAAAGAGATAATTGATCCATATTGACAGGTAATGCCAAAGAGCGAAGAATTTGCAGATACACATTAAATGGCTCCAAGCGTCTTTACAACTAACTACGTAGGAAATAAAAAGTGACGCCTGTAATTAAAGAGTTAAAAGACTGTATAGCTGGTGTTTTGACCAGAACACTCTCTGGAACAGCTACACTCATTTTACAAGCCAGACGTCGCATGAAAACACCAAGTAGATATTCAGAAGGTCTAAATGGCTCAGTGCTGTTCAGTGGTTCTTAGAATATGGAGTATGTCATAGAATCATAGAACAACCAGGTTGGAAGAGATCCATAGGATCATCGAGTCCAACCATTCCTATCAAACACTAAACCATGTCCCTCAGCACCTCATCTACCTGTGTCTTAAACCCCTCCAGGGAAGACGAATCAACCACCTCCCTGGGCAGCCAGTTCCAATGCCCAATGACCCTTCCCATGAAAAACCTCCTCCTAATCTCTAGCCTAAATCTCCCCTGACAGAGCTTGAGGCCATTCCCTCTTGTCCTGTCCCCTGTCACTTGGGAGAAGAGCCCAGCTCCCTCCTCTCTACAATCTCCTTTCAGGTAGTTGTAGAGAGTAATGAGGTCTCCTCTCAGCCTCCTCTTCTCTGTCATCTGCTACCAGGTCCAAATCTTGCAAACCAGAATGAAGAAGGTGAGGGTAACTGTTTGATGTTGCTGACATCTGGATTTACTATTTTTCAAGTGTATTTTAAATGGGAAAGATTAAACTTTAAAAGAGATTAGCAATGGAAAATACACATAGAGGACCAAATAGTGAAGTACAACTGACCAAAGGGAACAAATGCTGCAATAGTAAGTCAGTCTCCACATCTCTCGGGAGTCTCATTAACCAGACAGCTGAATACTGGGAAGTTCTTCTCAGATTCTCAGTAGGTCATGAATTGAAAGGTGATTGGGTAATGAGGTAAGATGCAAAACAGAGTGAAAAGAAATAAGGATAATTGGACTTCAGAAGGATTGAGAAATAAGGCATTTTGAGGTAGATGGAAGAACTTGGCAATTTAATGTACAGCAGCAATTAGTTTTGTTCATTACAAAGAAATGCATCGTATCTGAAGTCTGGATCAGAAAATCACTTAGCCACCTCTGGAAGTTCAAGACTGAGGAAAACTCACATTTTCACTAGGACTTTGTAACAAAGAAGAATAGAAATCTTTTGTGTCTGCAAAGAGATTTTTTTAGCCCTTTTTTCTACCTAGTTTTTTTTCTTCCATATATTTCTCAAATAGATGGATGGCTCTTACTGATTGCACTGAAGTCTTCCACATCTCCTTGGAGCAACCGCAAGCACCTTAAATATCACGTTTGTGAAGACGTTGAGTCCATGAAAACCTATCATCTGTTCTATGGATGATTCCAGAGACAAAGATTAGTCATAATGAATAGCACTACTATGTAAAATAGAAAAACTTCTGATACACGTGGCCAAGGAATATTTCTTTAAATAAGTTAATTCTAACCTGCAATATGATTACTGAGTGACCAAAGCCACTCAGGCTATTTTCTTTAAAATGTATTCACAAGTCTCCAGCCACTCTAGGCACTCTGATTATCGTGGTTCATGCACAGAATAAGGTCAGAAGAAAAACAGATTGTGGCTTAAAATACATCAAAATGTATTGGGTTTTGTCTTCACTGCAAAATGTTAACTTATTCCTCTTTAAGCACTTCAAATCCCTTTTTGCATGACCACCTTCTTTCAAAAATATTGATTAGTTAAGTTTTTTGATGATACTGTGCATGTAGAGTTCTCCTGCTTCCAAGTTTTCTAGTTAGTAAGGAAAGCAATCATTAACAGCCTGTATTTTACCATTATATCACTCCTAAATCTCAGTTTACCTCACTGCAATTTCCAGCCTGAAAATAATAATTTAACCCACAAGTAACAATTCTTCAAGTGAGTCCAACATTGGGGAGAAACGTTTTATTTTAACTCATCTCTATTTGTTATTGAAACTATTTCCCCGCAGTAAACCTACTTTTGAGAACCATATTAAGGAGGAATAAACTATTGTGATAATGTTATTCTTCTGGCCTTGAAAGACTATTTAAATCTTTTCTACAACACAATAAAGTTCAAATTGAATTGGATAGCATGCAGCGGGATTACCACGTGGTATCCACACATCATCCCATTAATCACAGTCTAACCTTTCAAGCTGTTCAGCACCCTCGCCTCACACATTACAGCCAGATTTTTCAGCGGAAAGAGGGATAAGGCACCAGATGGAACCTGGTGGTTTCTGCTTTTTCACTATCCAGTGATTTTATGTCCTCGCCTGTTTTTAAGCTTTCGAAGATGGCAATTGCACATCTTCAAACTGTGTACACAGAAAGCTTTGGGTAGGTTGAATTTATTAGGCCTAGCTCCACTGAACATTAAGCTCTTTGCCCCGAGAGTTGTATTGAGAACCTTGTCTTCGGCAGCCTCGACCCTTCTCGTCTGTTTGGCACAGAGGGAATTTGGCAATTTGTTGTGCTATGAGAAATGGTTGTTAGGATGAGTAGGAGAGCTTCTTTGGGCTGAGCAGGATGCAGGAACCCAAGTCAGCCAGAGCCACGCCTTTACTGAAAAAGGTGCATCAGGCTTTCGCTTTAGAGTCGTTAAATCATTAAGGCTGGAAAATATGACTAAGATCACTCAGTCCATCCATCAGCTGTACACTATGCCTACTAAACTATGTACCAAAGTGCCACATCCACATGCTTTTTTAATGCTTCTAGGGATGGAAACTCAACCACAGCCCTGGGCAGCCTCTACCAGGGCTTCACCACTCTGTCAGTGAAGATGTTTTTCCTAATGTCTGGTTTAAAACTCCCCTGACACAACTTGAGGCCATTTCCTCTTGTCCTATTCCTTGTTCCTTGGGAGAATAGCCCAGCACCCATCTCACCAAAACCTCCTTTCCAGGAGCTGCAGAGTGATGAGATCTACCCTCAGCCTTCACTTCTCCAGACTGAACAGCCCTGGGTCCCTCAGCCGCTCCTAGAACCCCTGTGCTCCAGACCCTTCCCCAGCCAGGATGCTCAACATGAACCAGCAATGTGTGCTTGCAGCTCAGAAGGCCAAACGTACCCTGAGCTGCATCAAAAGCAGCATGGCCAGCAGGTCGAGGGAGGTGATTATTCCCCTCTTGTGAGACCTCAACAGGCGTGTTGTGTCCAGCGTGTGGTTTGGGTTCAGATGTGGTTCCAAGGTAAGTGCTGGTTTGCGCAGTACTGCCCAAACTTAGTCCCAAGTTAAGGTGAAACTCCATCATTAGGAGTTTGTTCCTCTCTAGGATCAACTAAGATTTTGAAAGTGATAATATTTTGGGTTCCAAGTTACATTAAGTATTTAAATATACTTACCTACTGAACTGTAGCCCCTATTCCATATTACCTCAGCCTTTATTGTTTAAAGAAATTGTGGCTAATAAGCTTTCAGGCTCATGGTTTTAGACTGTCTAGGAATTTAGGTGCTTGAGTCCCATTTAGGAGTCTCCATCGTTCTGTGGATCTGCCCCAGGGCCCTTTAGTACAAGAGATTCACAATTCCTTAAGTGATGTTGTTCATGCATCTCACCTTAGAGAGACCAGGGAGCTAACGAGAAAATTTTCCTTTGTAGAAGAGAAATGTGAATTGTGAAACAAAGTGGGCAGCCAGCTTTTTAATTTAAGCATAACTAATACTAAAGTGCTAAGTAGGGTTTGATTAATAAGAAACAGATTCAACCAGTTATAAGACATGGAGTAAATGTTCTTTCACTGATTCCCTTAACCAACTTGCTCCCAGTGATTAATTGTAACAGCTTTTTACATGTAGATAGATTTAAGCATGTGTGTAATCTTTTGAAAGATTGGAGTCTAAATCTTCTGCTGAGGTCAAATTACTGTTCAGACTAATGATTCTCTACATATTTGTTCTACTCCAGTTTATTGTGGCATAGCACCTAATGACAAGGGCCTACATTTATATATTAACCACAAAAGGAAAGATTTTGAGCAGAGGCCTGTAGGAAGCGGCATTTGTAGAGCTGCTGTGGACAGTCCTTTTTTTTTTGTTTAAGAAGATGGGTCAGTGACCTCCATCATCCTTGTATCTGTGTTCAGGGTCCACTGTGCAGCACGGTCCTTTGATTGAGAAGAGCTATTAGAGAAAACTCAGCCAGCTGAGAAATCTGACCTGCTGAACACTCTTAGGTACTTTATAATCAAATAGATAATCACATGTATTCTCTGCTGGTAATTTGTGGCTGTGATTGCAGAACTGCTGAATATTGTTGACGTGACCACAGTTCAGTAATGAATTGTTTCTTCAGTTTCTGATGTACCTTCTTTAATAAGTTTATCATACTTCAATATTTTCCAAGACGATAATCTATGGTACTCAAAATTTCTCCAATAATGTTGCCACAGGCTTCCCTTGAGAAGCTTGTTTTTTAGCATTTGTAGCTCATATGTTGTATTTGGGACCTTAGGGTTTGTTTGTTTGGTTTTTTTTTAATTCTGGATTGTCACAGATGAGTTCAGAGTTTGTCTATAAGGTCAAGCAGGATTTCTCACATACACATGACTCTGAAATTAGGTAATCATAGAACAACCAGGTTGGAAGAGACCCATTGGATCATCGAGTCCAACCATTCCTATCAAACACTAAACCATGTCCCTCAGCACCTCGTCTACCCATCCTTTAAACCCCTCCAGGGAAGGTGAATCAACCACCTCCCTGGGCAGCCTATTCCAATGCCCAATGACCCTTTCCGTGAAAAACTTCCTCCTAATCTCTAGCCTAAATCTCCCCTGGTGGAGCTTGAAGCCATTCCCTCTTGTCCTGTCCCCTGGCACTTAGGAGAAGAGCCCAGTTTCCTCTTCTCTACAACCTCCTTTCAGGTAGTTGTAGAGAGTAATGAGGTCTCTGCTCAGCCTCCTCTTCTCTAGGCTAAACACCCCCAGCCGTTCCTCATAAGGTTTGTTCTCCAGACCCCTCACCAGCTTCGTTGCTCTTCTCTGGACTCGCTCCAGAGCCTCAACATCCTTCTTGTGGTGAGGGGCCCAGAACTGAACAAAGGATTCAAGGAGAGGCCTCACCAGTGCTGAGTACAGAGGGAGATTGTTTAAAGATCTAATGTTTAAAGATCTTTTTTTTTAACGCTTACTTAAATATTGGTTGCTTTTCTATTCCTTCGCTTGGAAATGCTATTTCAAAAAAAGCACTAATTCTCAGAAACACAAACCAAGAACTTGAAATAAGTTCTCCCCATCCAGTTTTGCGTTGGGTAAACTGTAGTTCACACGCAACTTAGACTTGCTTTTCTCCTGTTTGTGCTTTTACCCTCACAGCACTATAGCAGACAAAAAAAAAAAAAAGTCACGGACTGTAGTGTGGTGGAGATAAAGTGGCAATGTTAGCTCCTTAGCCAAAACTGCTGGAGTTGTGAATGTAACTGAGCTGTACCTTTGGGCTTCATCCACTCCTTCCCTTTGGTGCAAAGAGGAGAAGCAGAAAGACTTGCTTTAAAAGGCAGGCATTTATTTGGCTTCTGTAGAGCAAAATGATTAAAGGTATATTAGTAGCTCTGTTCTTTTCTTGCTGAACATTATGGTTTACCACTGGAAGGAGCTAGAGTAATGATGTTGAATTACTGAAGAAACCAGCACAGGGCCAGCAAAATGGTTAAATAAGTGAAGAGAAAAGGAAAAAAGAGAATCAGGATCTTACCTGAGAGGCACAGAGCTGTGGTTTCTGATTTAGAAACTCTTACGTAGGAAAAATGGGTCGTGTGAAAAGCAAGTATGATAATTTCAAATAGGAATTATCTTCTTCTGTTAAAAAATAAATTATATGGGTGGGAACAGAGGGAAGTTAACAGAGAGAAAAAGCCCCTCAGATAAAAAGGATTGTCTGTCTTGCTTGGTAAGGCTACAAGGTCATATATAGGGACTGTTAGCTAGGGAAGAAAGTGACGTAGTTTATTAAGTAGCTTTTTTAGTTTGTTTGTTTGAAACTCATAATTTTCATAAGGATGATGAAAATTGATCAGTAACTTGTTAGGACTAGAAAACCTTCTGGTCTTTTTTTTATTTTTTTCCTCCCTTAGGCTTTGTATAATGTAAGTGGAATTTAATCCTGTTTAAACATTATGTATATTGGAAACTTTCACCTATATTCCTAAATTTCTAATCCAAGGGAGGATCAAATGAGAGTATGCGTGTGGTTGTGGAAGCTTAAAGACGAGCAGGGTGCTTAATCTGTTTATTTTAGAGAAAAATGCCGGAGTTAACAGCTTATTTTAAGCAGAGTAGTTTTGATATATAACAGCCTGAAAAATCTGGGTAGAGAATCAGAATCTGACTAGCAGCTACAGCACAGAGAGTAGATTTGTCCTGACAAAACCTTCCTGAGTTCAGGCATTTTCTGAAATGCAAGACCTGTTCCAGTGGGTGCCACAGCCCGAGCTTAGCACAGATGCTTAACACAGATGCTCAGCAAGTTACAGAGCTGCCCTGGAGCCCATGGGGGCTCCAGGCAGAGCCCAGAGTAGAGTAGCTGGTGTTCCTAGGACACTGTGTAGGTTTGTTCTAGCAACTTCATAAATGCCTATCAGAATTCACATTAGCTAGATAACCAGTAAGTCCTCTTATATATGTAATATATATGTTTTTACATCAGAGTTTCAATCCTATAGGCCTTTTCTCATCAGAACTTGATAGCTGACTCATCCTTCTTCTGTTACAAGTTGAATGTACCTATGGCTAGGAGGACTATCTAATCATAGATAGAATCATAGAATCGCCAGGTTGGAAGAGACCTGTCGGATCATTGAGTCCAACCATTCCTATCAAACACTAAACCCTGTCCCTCAGCACCTCATCTACCCATCTCTTGAAAACCTCCAGGGAAGGTGAATCAACCACCACCCTGGGTAGCCTGTTCCAACGTCCAATGACCCTTTCCATGAAAAACTTCCTCCTAATCTCTAGCCTAAATCTCCCCTGGTGGAGCTTGAGGCCATTCCCTCTTGTCCTGTCCCCTGTCCCTTGGGAGAAGAGCCCAGCTCCCTCCTCTCTACAATCTCCTTTCAGGTAGTTGTAGAGAGTAAGGAGGTCTCCTCTCAGCCTCTGCTTCTTCAGGCTAAACACCCCCAGCTCTCTCAGCTGCTCCTCATAAGGTCTGTTCTCCAGCCCCTTCACCAGTTTTGTTACTCTTCTCTGGACTCACTTCAGAGCCTCAACATCCTTCCTGTGGTGTTGTGGTAATGTCCAGAGCCAAGAAGAGACAAGCTCACCACATGCTTAATGAGCTCTTTCATGTTTGGTTTTATCTGTTTTTGAACAGCACAGTTCCTGGCTATAGTCTTTGTTCTAGCCTTACAGCACTCTTAGGCAAAAGGCTGTTGAAGAATCAATCATCCAGACTTATTACCATCCTGTCTGGTCTCATTCAAGGACTTGTGATGAGCTACATACCTTTATCTCATCCTAATGCTCATTATTGACGTTGCTATAAAAGTTGCTTTACAGTGAATGAGAAGTGGGTGGCATAAAGAGTTTTATGCTTTGGTGAGGCTAATAGAGACAAGCCTAGGTGATGCCATATGATTTAATGAAAACAAGTTCATTTTCTGAATGAAATGGTGCAGTAGGTCTAATCAACAAATACAGCGTGAGGTCACCTCTTGATTTACAGGTCTGAAGTAAATCCTCTGCATAGAACCTACTATGACCTGGATGAAGGCATTGAGGGAACCCTTAGCAAGTTTGCAGATGACACAAAGCTGGGTGGAAGTGTGGATCTGCTGGAGGGTCGGGAGGCTCTGCAAAGGGACCTAAACAGGCTGGACCACTGGGCAGAGTCCAATGGCATGAGGTTTAACACAGCCAAATACCACGTCCTGCACTTGGGGCAAAACAACCCTAGGCAGAGATACAGACTGGGAGAAGTCTGGCTAGAAAACTGCCAGGAGGAGAGGGACCTGGGGGTGTTGCTCGACAGCCAACTGAACATGAGCCAGCAGTGTGCCCAGGTGGCCAAGAAGGCTAATGGCATCTTGGCTTGGATCAGAAATGGTGTGACAAGCAGGTCCAGGGAGGTGATTCTCCATCTAAACTCAGCCGCTCAGGCCGCTCCTTGAATCCCGTGTTCAGTTCTGGGCCCCTCACCACAAGAAGGATGTTGAAGCTCTGGAGTGAGTCCAGAGAAGAGCAATGGGGCTGGTGAAGGGGCTGGAGAACATGCCTTATGAGGAGCAGCTGAGAGAGCTGGGACTTGTTTAGCCTGCAGAAGAGGAGGCTGAGAGGAGACCTCATTGCTCTCCACAACTACCTGAAAGGAGATTGTGGATTGGAGGGAGCTGGACTCTTCTCCTAAGTGACAGGGGACAGGACAAGAGGGAATGGCCTCAAGCTCAACCAGGGGAGATTTAGGCTAGAGATTAGGAGGAAGTTTTTCACAGAAAGGGTGATTGGGCATTGGAATAGGCTGCCCAGGGAGGTGGTTGATTTCCCTTCTCTGGAGGTGTTTAAGGCACAGGTAGATGAGGTGCTGAGGGACATGGTTTAGTGTTTGATAGGAATGGTTGGACTTGATGATCCGGTGGGTCCCTTCCAACCTGGTTTTCCTATGATTCTATGTTCTATGACCTTGTTTGTTTGCTCACTAAGGCAACTGAGAAGGGAGAAAAGATGTCCTAGAAATTAAAGAATTGGCTTGAAACTGGAGAGATCTGAGATCTAATCTCAGTCTAGCTAAAACTTCTCCTGTAACAAATTACTCATGGGGGCTCCTGAGCCACAACAGCTGGTTTGTCAGCCAGTTCTTATTCCCCTGTGATTCACAGGAGCATTTATTAGCTGATGATTTCCCTTTGTGCCAAAGTGTGCTTTCAGTAAAGCTTTCATAGAATCATAGAATAACCAGATTGGTAGAAAACCACTGGATCAATGAGTCCAACCATTCGCATCAATTACTTAACCATGTCCCTCAGCACCTCATCTGAGGTGTCTCTTGAACACCTCCAGGGAAGGTGACTCAACACCCTCCTCCACACTGGCCTCTGCCAGTGCCTAACGACACTTTCTCTGAAATAATTATTCCTGATGTCCAGCCTGAATCTCCCCTGGCAGAGCTTGAGGTCATTCCCTCTCGTCCTGTCCCCTGTCACTTGGGAGAAGAGCCCAGCACCTTCCTCTCAACAACCTCCTTTCAGGTAGTCTTAGAGAGCAATGAGGTCTCCTCTCAACCTCCTCTTCTCCAGGATAAACACTCCCAGCTCTCTCAGCCATTCCTCATAAGGCCTCTTCTCCAGCCCCTTCCCCAGCTTCGTGGCTCTTCTCTGGACTTGCTCCAGAGCCTCAACATCCTTCTTGTGGTGATAGACCCAGAACTGATCACAGTTTTCAAGAGGCGGCCTCACCAGTGCCGAGTGCAGAGGGAGAATAACATGATACAGAGGGTCCTGTTATGCGGAGCTCATTAAAACCTTTATACATCCTCTAAACCCTCTCATATTCAAAGTAATCATCTTGGTTAAATGTAAGCATTTTTCATGGCAGTGTTTGGCCTGTGAAGATTTTATGAAGTGCAAGAAATGTACTAATTTACCTTAATTTTATTGAGTGCATAAGCCCCTTTAAAATGAAATGGATCATTAAACCAGGCTGGTGCAAAGTACAAGATCAATAAGGGGGGTTGTTAAAATCTATCAATCTCGGGTATCAGACAAGACAAAAAAAAAAAACCAAACCACTGTAGGTCCATTAATATTTGAAAGTAACATGCCATTGGCCTTCTTGGCCACCTGGGCACACTGCTGCTCATGTTCCATCACTGTCAACCAACAGTCCCAGGTCCCTCTCCTCCAGGCAGTTTTCCAGCCAGACTTCTCCCAGTCTGTATCTCTGCAGAGGGTTGTTGTGCCCCAAGTGCAGGACGCGGCATTTGGCCGTGTTAAACCTCATGCCATTGGTCTCTGCCCAGTGATCCAGCCTGTTCAGGTCCCTTTGGAGCCTCCCGACCCTCCAGCAGATCCACACTTCCACCCAGCTTTGTGTCATCTGCAAACTTGCTAAGGGTACCCTCAATGCCTTCATTCAGGTCATTGATGAAGACATTGGACAGGGCTGGACCCAGCTTGTCACTGGCCTCCAGCTGGAGTTAACTCCATTTCCCACCACTTTTTGGGCCCGACCGTCCAGCCAGTTTTCTACCCAGGAGAGTGTGCGCCCGTCCAGGCCAGAGGTGACAGTTTCCGTAGCAGAATGCTCTGAGAAACTGTGTCAAAGGCTTTACTGAAGTCCAGGAAGATATATCCACAGCCTTTCCCTCATCCAGCAGCCGAGTCACTTTGTCATAGAAGGCGATCAGGTTAGTTTGGCAAGACCTGCCTTTTGTGAACCCATGTTGACTGGGCCTGATCCCTCTGTTCTCTTGCCTGTGCTTCATGCTAGCACTCAAGATCATCTGCTCCATGACTTTCCCTGGTACTGAGGTCACACTGACAGGCCTGGAGTTCCCCGGATACCCCCTGTGACCCTTCTTGTAGTTGGTCACAACATCAGCCTCCAGTCCAGTGGAACATCCCTAGTCAGCCAGGAAAATGACTCTGTGATTTGAGGATTCCCTTGGGAACAGGCTGGGGCTGCCACATGGCCGTGAGAGAGAACCCAAAATCCATATTCTGAGTTGGGACCCCAGTTTATTTCAGTCACAAGCTGCATTTAGGGGAGACAAGAGGACTTTTTAGAAGTGGTACCGCCTTCTAGCTCCTGTCGCCAGGAGACGTGTGCCACACAGTGAGGTCACAGCGATGGGACACAAGTGTCACAATGACCCAGGGCACTTTGTGAGCTGCTGCCCAGGGATCAGACGCCACAGCCCTTCAGCTGCTGACAGGCAGGACTCTGTCTCGCTGCTCAGCCAAAGGGACGAGGCTCCAGCTGACACCCATCTCAGCCAAGGGGAACAACATGGAGACACCTTCTTCAGACTCATCCTCTGACACGGAGGAGCCTGTTTTTGTGCCTCCATCTTCTCCCAACCATGCAGTTGGTGCTATGGCAGCACCTGAGGATGCTGCCAGCTCATCACTCTCAGGAGAGAACTCTCAAGGTAAGCCTGATGAGTGCAGGGTGCCCAGCCTCCGCTATCATTGGTGGGAGGAGAGCTGTGCCAAACCCAGCCCCTCTTCAGCCCGCAGGTTCCTCCAGAAGCTCTGGAACATCGTCGGCAGCCATCGCTTCCAGTCCATCTGGTGGGCCGATGACAGAAACACCGTTGTGATAGCAGAAAATCTCTTCTGCGAGGAGGTCCTGGGGAGGAAGATCTTTGACACTGAGTCCATGGAAGGCTTCATCCTCCAGCTGAGCCTCCATGGATTCCAGCCAGTTGAAGGAGATGCTCCCATCTCTATCTCCATCGAGAAGCTGCAGGCAATAGCAGCAGCAGGATCTTTTCTGGGCAAGGTACGTGAGTTCCTCCCCCATGAGAGAACCCTCTCTATATTTGGTGGGCAGAGGGTCATGTTCAGCTAGAAGAAACCTTTCCCAGGCAGGGAGCAAGGATGGGAAGGGGAGCATGTGGGCCGAGTTTGTCTCGGAGTTGTTGTCAGGAATTCTAAGTGCAGGATTTTGGAGGAGCAGAAGTGCTGACCAAAGGGACTTGGTTAAAGCAGTGAAAAGCAAGCACAGTCCCAGTACTTGGGGCTCTTTCTGTGCTCGCTCTCTATCCGGCTGAACCAAAAGTTCCAGTCTTCTTGTGGCATTTCCTGAACACTGACCATTCCATGCTGAGTGATTTGGGGTTCTCCATCATCCATGGTGCTCGGAAAACCATATGCTTCTCTGCTTCTAAATACTGAGAACCCCAGCATGGTCACCACTTAGAAAAGCTCCATCCCAATGTTTTATTCAGCTTAAGCTGGGGTTTTCCAGGCCACCGAGAGCCCTTTGTCCTAGCCAAATGCTTGGTTAGAGAATCTCTTTCTTCCTCCTCTGGCAATGCTGGCACTGACTCCTGTCCTTTGCCATCCGCAGCTGCACTTCTTCCACCGCCCTGGCTTCCACAGAGAAGAGCCTGAGTTCCTCAGTGGGGACAACCAAAGCCCTGGGGACAGAGAGCGAGTCCCAGCTGCAGCCCCACACAGCCCCGGGCAGGAGGACAAGCGGCCGAGGAAGAGACCAGCAGATGCTCCGGTGGCGACAGGAGCCACAGAGGAGGACGCCAAGAGCCATGCAGCCCCCAGCCCCACAGCAACCGAGCCATGGGCTGACCCCGATGACCCCAGCACCAGTGCCGGCCCAGCCCCAGCCAAACGGCGCCGCAAACGCAGCCCTGAGAGGAACCAGGAGGAGGCTCTGACTCCATCTGTGGCTTCACCCCAGCGCCACTCACCTTGCGCCCAACAAGGCATGGAGCCCAATGCCCCAAGCACCAGTGCCGCTCCAGCCCCGGACGAACGGCGCCACAGAGACAGCCCTGAGAACATCCCAGAGGCGGCTCATGTTCCATCCCCACCTTCACCTCAGCGCCTCTCACCTCCTGCCCCACTGGTCTTTGGGTCCCCTCCACGCCCAGATTGGTGGCCAGGGCCGGATCCTTGGGAGCGCCCTGGGGCTGCCGGCCTTCCAGTCCACCCTCCAGCGCCTCACGCAGCTCCCGCACCACGGCCACGACCCGTCCGACCTTGCACCTTCCCACACTGCCCGAGCTGCTACTGCCCACCCAACGACCCGTCTGCCCGACACGGCGATGGACATTGAAGTAGGTCAAGTGGAAAGAGCAGCGACCTTGGGCTGCAAGTCGTGTTGGAGATGGAGGAACACCTTAGTCCAGGAAGAAGTAATAAACAGTGTTTGTTGTTGTTCCAAACTCCCCTTTTCCTGTTACCCCCTCCTGTCTCTGCAGTCTCACTGTCGCTCTCTCAACACCTTCAGGCTGGGAAGGGTTTGGTCCCAGCAAAGCCAAGGGCCCCACAGAGCTGAGCACAACCCAGCCCAGAGCCAACCTGGGGCTGCTCCAGCAGCTGCACCAGCTCCAGCTGGATTTCACTCCATTTCCCACCACTCTCTGGGCCTGCTCATCCAACTACTTTTTCATCCAGGAGATTATGCCCCTGAATGCACATGTGATGGTGCAGCCACGTGCAAGCGTGTAAGTAAACAAGTGTGCATGAGTGTGCATGTAGGTCTGTGCATGTGTGTGAGTGTACAAGTGTGGTGCACATGTGTGTGTGCAGGCATGTTCATGTGTGTGCATGACTGCAAGTGTGTGTGTGCAGCCACGTGCAATTGTGCAAGTTCACAGGTGTGACTGTGTGCACGTGTGTGCAAAATGGGGTGTGTGTGCATGTGCAGGCATGTGTGGTCATGAATTAGTGTGTGTGCACAAATACATATGCAGCCCTGTGCAAATGGGGCACAGCAACCCTATGCAGAGCTACAGACTGGGAGAAGTCTGGCTGGAAAACTGCCAGGAGGAGAGGGACCTAGGGGTGTTGGTCGACAGCCGATTGACCATGAGCCAGCAGTGTGCCCAGGTGGCCAAGAACGCCAATGGCATCCTGGCTTGGATCAGAAAGGGTGCGAGCAGCAGGTCCAGGGAGGTTCTTCTCCCTCTGGACTCAGCACTGGTGAGACTGCTCCTTGAATCCTGTGTTCAGTTCTGGGCCCCTCACCACAAGAAGGATGTTGAAGCTCTGGAGCGAGTCCGGAGAAGAGCCACGAATCTGGGGAAGGGGCTGGAGAACAGGCCCTATGAGGAACGTCTGAGAGAGCTGGGGGTGTTTAGCCTAGAGAAGAGGAGGCTTAGAGGCGAACTCATTACTCTTTACAAGTACCTGAAAGGAGGTTGTGGAGAGGAGGGAGCTGGGCTCTTCTCCCAAGTGACAGGGGACTGGACGAGAGGGAATGGCCTCAAGCTCCGCCAGGGGAGATTTAGGCTGGAGATTAGGAGGAAGTTTTTCACGGAAAGGGTCATGGGGCATTGGAATAGGTTGCCCAGGGAGGTGGTTGATTCCCCTTCCCTGGAGGTGTTTAAGGCACAGGTAGATGAAGTCCTGAGGGACATGGTTTAGTGTTTGATAGGAATGGTTGGACTTGATGATCCGGTGGGTCTATTCCAACCTGGTTGTTCTATGATTCTATGATTCTATGATTCTACTAGTAGTTCTGTCTTACCTGCTCTTTATTGTTGCTTGCAACAGTCTGTTTTCTGCCTTAGTACTACGTAACCTTTTGTGGCCCTGCAGTGTAGCCTTTTTTTCCAGTTCTTACTTCATTTGTGTGTACCCTGTGCACAACAGCCTCACAAGGACAGCAGGAAGACAGTCCTGTTGCATTTCAAAGCCCTGCTCCCGCATCAGCCTGATACATCTGACACCCCTGTCTTCCGATTCACTCCCATTCCCTGTATCTTGACAGTTGCTCAAGCACACCATTTAGTTGAAGTTGTTCTTTTAAATTGAAGTGCTTCAGAGCTGTGACTACTATCCTGTCTTTTAAGAGCAAATTCTTGCAGTGGTTGGGATTACAGTGCTGTGGCTGTTGACTGACAGCCCAGGAAAAAGGCCTCTCATATGCCCTTGGGTGTTTCATTTATTCCTTTTTTTAGGCTGAGCCCTGTTCTAGCTCTGTAATTGTATTGGGACAGTTAAAAACATTCACGTGGAAAAGCTGCACTCAGCTTATTTGTGACTGGTTTCTGTGTGGGAGGGTGAGTGGGGAGGAGGGTTGAACAGGCGTCGATGTTGCTCTAAGCCTCTTTTCCAGTAATCCTCAGGAACATTTGTCTCTACTTTCATGGAACAGAAACCCCAAAATTTTAGTTGTGACGGTGCAGTTCAGAATGTCTGAAAAAAATGTCGATTCAAAAAGATAACTATTTTAGATTATGGGATTCACCAAAAGGCGTGACAAAATATACCTACAATAGTATTGACCTGATCCCCTCTTCACAACTTATTTTTCCGCAGTAGGAGTAGCCACATGAAAGCCCTGCTGGCTCTTGTGTAACCGAATCCTTCATGCTGCATGGTACATAAAGGCTATACAAATACAAAATCCTGTGTGTAACTTCTCTGGGATAGCAACCTTCCTCAAGGACAATGAATAAGCCTGTAGGAACAACTGATTGTTCTTTGTTCAAAATTGAAAAGAAAAAACCTTTTGAGTTGGACTCACACTTAGGCTTTTAGATATTTTTGTAAAATCATAAGTTCATAGAATCATAGAATCATAGAACAACCAGGTTGGAAGGGACCCATCGGATCATCTAGTCCACCTTAAACACCTCCAGGGAAGGAGAATCAACCACCTCCCTGGGCAGCCTATTCCAATGCCCAATGACCCTCTGTGTAAAAACTTCCTCCTAATCTCTAGCCTAAATCTCCCCTGGCGGAGCTTGAGGCCATTCCCTCTTGTCCTGTCCCTTGTCACTTGGGAGAAGAGCCCAGCTCCCTCCTCTCTACAACCTCCTTTCAGGTAGTTGTAGAGAGTAATGAGGTCTCTTCTCAGCCTCCTCTTCTCTAGGCTAAACAACCCCAGCTCTCTTAGCCTTCTCTTGCCTACTGGTTCGGTGGACTTTTGTTTTAATCAGTGAACAAGTACTTACCAAATTCAGGCTCTATGGTAAATTTTTGCTGGTCAGGATGATTTTTTTCCACAGAGTGTCTAGAAACTTAAAATTCATTCAACCCCATCTATTAATGAATAAAGTATTCACTGGAGTTTTATTTATATGATAATGATATTTGATGCGGAAGGAACAATAATTCACTGCCACATTTTTAAGCACTCATTCAAAGCAAAACAAGTAATATTTGCAGAATGTGAGGAAATTGAGAGGAACGGTTGGACTCGATCATCGGGTGGGTCTCTTCCAACCTGGTTGTTCTATGACTCAATGATTCTATGAAATAGTGAACCTCAATTTCTATTCTGGAGGATGGGTATTGAACGCTGCTCCTGTGAGTATGTATTCTATATCTAGACTTTTTTCTCCTGCATGCTGTTTCACAGGTTTAATCCACGGAGATGTTACTATACCAGAGCTGACTGTTGTCAGAAGTGTATGCAAACATTCACAATAATGTTGAACTTCCGTCACTTGTAAAATCATTGGTAAAGAGGCACAACTAACAGGTTAATTCTGTAGGTTTCATCTGAAAAATTAATCTGCAGAGAGTCTATGTGTGGTAAGAATACTAGAAATCTCTGCTTTTTATTCAAGTCCAGAAAAAAAAACAAGAGAGGAAAAAAAGATCTAGTTAAAAAAAATTATTTACCCACTGAGAGGAGGTCATCATATGTACCTGATTGTACATTTAGGAACAGAACAACACACCACTGCGGAAATTCCTGAGGCAAAGTGAACCATTCCATTTTCAGGTGCACGTTGGAGAAAAGGATATGAATAATGAATTTTATATAATATTTTTCACATGGATTATTGAAAATATTAATGCTGACTATAGTCACCTGCTTTGTCCGTATTCATTTCCAGTTTTGTGATGCACTTCATATCTTCCGTTATCCCATTAGCATAAAGATATCACATTGGATATGTTTCACAGCTTGCAGTATTGTTTTTGAAATTTGAGATGACATGTGGCATTTGTAAGAGGTGATTCATTGCTATATCAATTCTTTCTATCAGCATTCCAGTGGTTCTGGAAGGTTCTCTCCCCAAAGGAATGAAGTAAAAATAAAAAGCATTTGCTAAATTATGTTTTTTTTTAAAAAAATGCAGAAGCTTAATAGCCCAGTTCATTAGTTTTGTAACTCACCTTTAATGATGTTCTTGAAAGATCTGTTGACTCTTTATTAATACAGATTACTGTGTTAAGACTGCTCCTTACTACACGGCTACAACATGGTTTGAAGTTCAGGTATAGGCAGGAGGTGAGGGAGCCAGTAGTTACCAGTGAGTGACCAACCTCTCCCAAGTAACTAACCCACCAACTGCTGCAGTTGGGAGCAAAATCCCAGTGCTGATAGCATCACTGATGGAAATAACTGGTGTTAGTGCCAACAGAAGCTTTGCTATGTACTTGAACAGCCTTAGGATTTTGTAGTCTTACTCAAAAACAGTGTTAAACAATTATTCTGCAGTGTAATCAGCAAGAATCACAGAATCACAGAATCACCAGGTTGGAAAAGACCCACCGGATCATCGAGTCCAACCATTCCTATCAAACACTAACCCACGTCTCTCAGCACCTCATCCACCTGTCCCTTAAACCCCTCCAGGGAAGGTGACTCAACCCCCTCCCCTGGCAGCCTCTGCCAGTGCCCAATGACCCTTTCCATGAGATTTTTTTTCCTAATGTTCAGCTTAAACCTCCCCTGGTGGAGCTTGAGGCCATTCCCCCTTGTCCTTCTTGGGAGAAGAGCCCAGCTCTCTCCTCTCCTCTCCTCTCCTCTCCTCTCCTCTCCTCTCCTCTCCTCTCCTCTCCTCTCCTCTCCTCTCCTCTCCTCTCCTCTCCTCTCCTCTCCTCTCCTCTCCTCTCCTCTCCTCTCCTCTCCTCTCCTCTCCTCTCCTCTCCTCTCCTCTCCTCTCCTCTCCTCTCCTCTCCTCTCCTCTCCTCTCCTCTCCTCTCCTCTCCTCTCCTCTCCTCTCCTCTCCTCTCCTCCTCTCCTCTCCTCTCCTCTCCTCTCCTCTCCTCTCCTCAACTAGCAAGTAATTTTTCTTATTCATTTACAAGTAAAATTCATCTGAATCTGTGTATCAAATATCTGTTTAATGCCTCATGTAGGACTTTACTTTTAATAGGACTAAATCTAAAATTATATGAATTTAGCAACTTCTTGCAGAAGAGGCAAACATAATGCACTAGAATTGTAAGGGTTTGGGTACAAGTACCATTCACAAAACTTTTAAGAGAGGAGAAATATTTGTGATAACTTCCCTGCAGTATAGTTTTTAAATAACAGAAAACATATTAATTGTGTTATAATGTGACTTTATTCTATAAGAAGGTATTTTAAAATTGGCAATAATGCGAACCTACTGTCAGAAAATAAACATTTATTTTGCATCAATGAAGTTTCATAAAGCCCCAGGATCCTATTCATTTTGTTTTATTGAAGACACTTGATTATTTCTGTTGAATCAGTAGATTCATAAGCTGTAGTTCATGCTGAACAATAAACGAGAGGTGTTGTAGTTTAAAGGCAACTGAAATTCATTATTGGGCTCCTTTGGATACAACATATTGATCAGTATTATTTTTTGTCAGGAGTCTTATTGCCTGAGAAACTCTTCTTTTATGAAAATGATCATTCTTCTCTTTAGTATGTCTAAAAATTCTTTTGAGCCTGTACTTTAGTGACCTACTTTTATGATTTTATTGAAAATTGACATGCATAATCAGTTACTCAGTCTTGGTTCTGTATACATGGAGGTCAATGGCAGAACCTCCACACAGCATTAGGGATTAGATTCATAGTTGTCTTTTCCACTCAAATAAATGTTTCAAAATTAAATAAACATACCACTTTAAGCTGTATGGAAAACGCAATTTTAGTTTGCTGGAAAGAAATGAGAACTTCCTAGAATTGTTTATTACACTAATATTTACCTTCTTAAACAAAGAATGGCAGTTATTATACCTCCTGAACTCAGGAGCTATTATAAATTCCTGAAATCAAAGAAGTGACTATTGCTGTAACATAACCTAAAACCAAACTCAGAGCTGCTTGTCAGTAGAATTTTTGGATTTATTTTCTGGAGCAGGAGGGTTACGTCTTTTTATTCTTCATAAACAAACCCATTTTCCTTTACTCACAAATTATTTCTGGAGATTTTGGTGATTTTGGTGATTTGTCTGTAGTGTAAAGTGTTTTATTGATATCTGTTATTTTCAGACTTCAGCTATTCAGGTGAGATTTTATTCAAACCAATTACAAATCCATCACTTCCACTCCAGTTCTCTTAACAAAACCAACCCACCAGTCAACAAACCCCACCCAGACACCCTATAGCTGCAGACTGTAAAATATATGTGAAAAACATATTGTGCTCTTAAACTGTTTCTCTCGGTATTAATTAGGGGTTTTCATGCTTTCAGTCCAAAGCAGGATAATTGGTATTTTAAATTGAGAGAAAATAATAAACAAGATAGATCAGAAACTGAAGGTGTTTTTCAAAGGACCCTTTCCTTCCCTGCTTTTGTACTCTACTTCGAGTTTCAAATTAAATTAACTTAGCGACTTTGTGCTTCATAAAACTCTGATCCAAAGGAATTCCTTCAACCTCAGCAGCTTGGCTGGTTGCTTCCTGCTCCCAGGCTGATCTCAAAGAATATTGTTAGAAACAGAAGTTGAAACTAAGTTTAAGTATATGCCATTCCAATTTACAGTTATGAAGGAGAAATAATCCTATTATCTTTCAGAAGGGAGAGAGAGGGGAGCAAACTGGTGTGTGTGTATGTAGAAAAACTATTTCTGCTTTCTTTGAGAACTTTGCTGCACTGTGAATCCCCATATTACTTTTACACAGATGTATTTTTGTTGCTGCAAGGATTTGAAATTTAGAATTGTTGCTTCTGCTATCTTAATGTCCCACCCCTCTCCATCCTCCCAAAAAGGGTGTGTAATATCAGTACAGGTTGATCTTGCTCTCCCCTCAACAGAAGGAAAGAGAGGTTTACTTTAATTTTTGGACAATATTTCATTGAAAAGGGTTTGTAGTTTGAAGGTGAGGAGAACACAAAGCTTTAAGGTAGTGACTCTAAAGTAGTAAACATAAAAGGTGCAAAGAAAAACCTCTATATCAGCTTGCAAGAGGGAGAAGAAAATAATTTCAAGCAAGGGTTTGTGCCATATTCTTCCAATTAAGACTCAATGTCTTAGTAAATACAGGAATAAGCTTTTGGGGAATTTTGTTGGTTTCTCTCCTAGATGTCATAGAATGTCCTTTGCTGGCCACAATCACCTACATATTCTTGAAATCTTACAGTCAAGACTTAATCGTAGAATTGTAGAATTGTAGAATCATAGAATCACCAGGTTGGCAGAGACCCACCGGATCATCTGTGTGTGTTAGATGTCATAATTAATTCTGCTTGCAAGCAGGATGCAGTAGATTTAGGAATCAACCAGGCAATGCCTTACTGAACACTGAATTCCAAATCTAATAAGATCAAATGGAGAAACAGTCTATCAATAGTGCCAATGGGCTTTGGGTTGGGCTGTCAGCACACAGGTGTAGGGTGGGAATGCAGCTCTTCAATGTCTCTGCAGTTCCAGTGCTAGTTCTTTCCGGATCAGGATGGTTGGTTGTGAATCTCCATTTGAAAAACATTTGGCCTCTTCAATAGGTTCTTCTAATTGCAAGGACAGATATCTCAACCTTTGGCTGCCTCCTAGACTGCTGTAAGTAGCTGTTTCAGGAGCTTTTTCGCCACATTCCTCGTGATCTTGACTGACAAGATCGCCTCACATAGTGGAAAAAAACTTGCTGTCATTACGAGGGATATTTTTTCATGAGAAATTTCTCTGGGAATATTTTCTTCTTGTTACTACACACACACTTGGCAGAGTCTGTATGTGCAAGACTTCCAGCTCAGTTTGAAAACCCAAGAGGCCTGAATAATTCAGATAATCAGTGGATAAACAAGCTGACTTTGTGGCACTCATCTGGGTTGTCAAGCCTATTGAAGCTTCGTCATCAAATTCTCATTTACCAAGGAATTATGAGATTTGTTAATGTTATATAATTCATCACTCCACTGTGCTGGATGGTGCTCAAAATTTTTTTTTGAAATTTTTTTTAAACCACAGCAATTTCAGTAGATTTAGTTCTAAACTAAATGGCTGTGAGTAAAGAACCAGGCCCTTTAATGCTTCACATGACTTATACATCCATGCTCTGAGTCTCAGCACCAAACTCCCAAGTACAACAGGTCAGTTATGGAGTTGCATGTTTTCCCCTATTGCTCTTGTCATTGGAGGAACTGTCAACTACTCCTAGTTTTAAGGCCTCTTTCCACTACTGAATGGTTTGACTCGATGATCCAGTTGGTCTCTTCCAACCTGGTTATTCTATGATTCTATGATTCTTTTGGAGTTCTGAAAAGTGGTCAGAGCCTGCCTGAAATTTCAGGTGGAGATTTTCATTGCTTTTCCTCATTTGAAAAAAAAAACAAACCCACAAGACTGACACAGCTGGACTCATACTTAGAAACAAGTCATCACACTTATACAGTCAGAACCAGATTTTAGAACTCTAAGCACATGATTGTGGGACTGATTTGTGACTACAGTTATTTCCCTTACGTGTGCCAGCAGGGTATATAAACATTGAAATGCCAGCATACGATAACTTATCACTCAAGTATCTGTATAGAACCAGAGTAATGGCACGTCTAGAATATCTGAAAATCTTTCCAACAAGAAGAAATGAAATACAATTTAAAAAAAAAAAGATATTAAAAGTCATACAAAATTAACTATACACCCCCAACTCTCTCAGACGCTCCTCATAGGGTTTGTTCTCTAGCCCCTTCACCAGCTTCGTTGCTCTTCTCTGGACTTGCTCCAGAGCCTCAACATCCTTCTTGTGCTGAGGGGCCCAGAACTGAACACAGTGTTCAAGGAGCGGCCTCATGTCTTATTTCAGATGGTTTCTGTCTTACGTTGGCTTAACTTCTGCTTCTCTGTACACTAAACAACTAATTCTAGCTTTACAAAGTACTGTTTCTGTGGTTGAACACCTTTGGTATTCTCCTCTGACGTAAAGACCTGAGTCTCACAAACCTCCTTAACTGGAATTCATATCTTCCAAAGTATCTTCAGTTTCTCCAAAATAATCACCTGCATTAGAAAGTCCTTCCTAGCTACTCATTTTTCCCTCAAGGGTTCCGATTTTCTCTTGTTTATATTTTGTAAGGCTAACTAAACAAATGTGGAAAGCTCTCAACAAATCCATAGTCGAGTCCAATATCAGAGAAATTTTGTAATGACTGTCATAAAATGAAACTTTATATTCAATAATTTATGTTGCTACTAACCCTCACTAGTTCTGGAAACATTCCTGTTTCAGCCAATCAGTTACAACCATGAGGCAGTGTCAGAATCTGGAATACCAGTAATTTGAAAATTTCCAGCTTTATTAGTAATACTTTTGGAGTACTTTAGTCAATGTGCAGTAACCAGTCCTGAATTTATGCAAAAAATAATCATAGAATCATAGAATCACCAGGTTGGAAGAGACCCATTGGATCATCGAGTCCAACCATTCCTATCAAACATTAAACCATGTCCCTCAGCAACTCATCTACCCATCCCTTAAACACCTCCAGGGAAGGTGAATCAACCACCTCCCTGGGCAGCCTGTTCCAATGCCCAATGACCCTTTCCATGAAAAACTTCCTCCTAATGTCTAGCCTCAATCTCCCCTGGTGGAGCTTGAGGCCATTCCCTCTTGTCCTGTCCCCTGGCACTTGGGAGAAGAGCCCAGCTCCCTCCTCTCCACAACCTCCTTTCAGGTAGTTGTAGAGAGTAATGAGGTCTCCTCTCAGCCTCCTCTTCTCCAGGCTAAACACCCCCAGCTCTCTCAGCCGCTCCTCATAGGGCCTGTTCTCCAGCCCCTTCACCAGCTTCGTGAATGACACGTGAATGACACTTAATGACATCAGTGGTCCCAGGGCGTTGGTTGATTTGTGACAGGATATTTCTTCTTATCTCTATCCAATGTTAACATTAAAAATATGTTCTTTATAATGGTCAGAAATTCAGTGTGGGAATTTAGATGGATGCACTTCAGCGTGTCACAGAGCGATGCAGTGATTCTCACTCCCCACTACTTCCGGCAGCTTGGTGCAATTTTTGATGGAAGTTAAATGAGGAGAAACTTCTTAAAAACAAGCCCAAGAAGACGTGATGGTGAGCAGATGGAAACATCTCAAAGAACAGTAAATTCCTTTAGACAGTAAGTGCACCTTAAAAACTTCTCCTTGCTGCTGAGCATTGCTGTAGCTGTATCCACTGTTCAGTCAAGTCCTGCTGTCTGGGGAAGTCTGCACCAGAATGAGAATGGGGGTGAAACTCAGTTTCCAAAACATTTGTCACCTCTTGTCTTCATTATGCAGTAGGACATATCGGAGTGTGAATCTCACTCTGCTTCAGAAAATAAAAGTGAAAAAAGAAATACTGAAATAGATCTTTAGATCTATTATATAATAGAATAATAGATAATTCTCCCTCTGTACTCAGCACTGGGGAGGCTGCTCCTTGAATCCTGTGTGCAGTTGTGGGCCCCTCAGCACAAGAAGGATGTTGAGGCTCTGGAGCAAGTCCAGAGAAGAGCCACGAAGCTGGTGAAGGGGCTGGAGAACAGGCCTTATGAGGAATAGCTGAGAGAGCTGGGGGTGTTTATTCTGAAGAACAGGAGGCTGAGAGGAGACCTCATTGCTCTTTACAACTACCTGAAAGGAGGTTGTAGAGAGGAGGGAACTGGGCTCTTCTCCCAAGTGCCAGGGGACAGGACAAGAGGGAATGGCCTCAAGCTCCACCAGGAAGATTTAGGCTTGAGATTAGGAGGAGGTTTTTCACAGAAAGGGTGATTGGGCATTGGAATAGGCTTCCCAGGGAGGTGGTTGATTCACCTTCCCTGGAGGTGTTTAAAGGACAGGTGGATGAGGTGCTGAGGGACATGGTTTAGTGTTTGATAGGAATGGTTGGACTTGATGACCCAATGGGTCCCTTCCAACCTGGTTGTTCTATGATTCTATGATTCTATGATCTCTTCAGTATTCTAATTCTCTCCCTTTTTGAGTACTTGTTGGCCACAAACTCACAAAATAGAATTAAGTTCTGTGTACCAGTCCCTTTTTTATGCTGTGGCATTCAGCCACGATTTTTAATTACGAAATTTATGGCAGAAAAAAAATCACCATTCTTTCCCATGGAAACCACTACAGGGTTAAATCTTACGTGTGCAGGAGACAGAGTGGAATAATTACCCTCAGAAATGTAAGGTCATCACCATTTCTCCACTTCCAGCCCCATCTTCTGGGAATATTTTATTGACCTGGCCTTTCTGAGTCGGAAATATCACAACATTACCTTAAAAAAGGCAACAAAGGGAACAAAACAAAGAAAACATTTTCATAACAAACAGCACTGCACACACCCCTCTCCCTAGAGAAGGGACAGACAATAAACAGTGCATCAACAGGTATTTGTCACACTGCATGTTGCTTAATGTGCTTTTGGATGACACGTGCAGCAGGAACTAACACGGGTTGATAGTCCACATGGAAGAGAATATGATAAATGGACTTTGGGAAATGGCACTTGAGGAATATTCTAATCTGACAAAAATATCCCATATAGGCAAAATGATAAGGAAGGAGAAATTGGGAGAAAACTGTTGATATTTTCTTCACTAATTAAACGTTGAAAGTTCTGTGGTTTCTGCTGTTGTAGGAAACACTGGAACAGGCTGCCCGGAAAGGTCATTGAGTCACCTTCCCTGGAGGCGTTTAAGGGACGGGTGGATGAGGCACAGAGGAACATGGTTTAGTGATTGATTGGAATGGTTGGACTCGATGATCCGGTGGGTCTCTTCCAACCAAGTGATTCTATGAAACTTGTAGGTTAACTGGATCATTTTACAGCAGCTCCTGAAAAACACTTTGGGTTTGGTTTATTTTTTAAAAATATAATCAGTTATTTTTGAGCTTCTCCCAAATCAGTTTTTGATTCATGTTAAGCCACTGTTTCTGAAGGACTGAAAATGAGTTTTTAAATCACTACATTCCTATTTTTAATTAGTTTTGAAGTGTGTCGGTAAACATGAACACAACATAAATTTACTGATATATTTAAAATCAAGATGGGCATTTGGAAAGTATTTTTTTAGCATCAGATCCTTGTTTATACACCAAAGTAGAAGCAAATCTTTCCTGACAACCTGCTGCAATTACAGATGCAGTGCATTTGAAGACCTCCTCTTGTGGAGCTCGTTTGAAAAGGCGTTGATAGCCTGTGCGACAAGAAGTGCCTGTGCTCCCCGAGAAGTAGACTTTAACACAGCTCTGGTTATGTTACACTGTCAAAGAAGACATCGAAACATGACCATTAGTTACATGCTACAATGTAAAATAAATGATGCTCCAGGCATGGCCTTGTACATCAAATGAAGTTGCAAAGTAGGACACTGAAATTAGAAGTATGGTTCTTGCCTCACCCGTCTCTGCTCTTGCTCTGCCATCCTTGACCAAAATAGATTCATGGTCATGATGGGAAATTAACGCTGACTGATGACAAGCAGCCTACAAATCTTTGCCTCCCTCCCCTCTCTCTACCCATGAAAAATACAGCTGTGTTCCCATCACGTTAACCTGCTATTCATTGACTCCTAAATGTCTCAGTGTAATCTTCAAAAAGTTAATCTCCCATAAGTGAGGAGAAATCTTTATTTGCAAACTTCATCTTGCAAAAATTTTAGTTGTGCAACTTCAGAGTCTATTTGTTACAAATGAGTTTAATGCACCCACCCAAAATCAATTGTGCCACCGGAAAATATTCTAATTACATTTTACTGCTGTGACCGAATGTATTGTTTATACAGATAACATCATTTACACATCTTAAATGGAAGATATACTTAAATAGAATACCTAAATGAAAGAATAATGTCTCTTGAAATAATTGTTAAGATAAAACAGAAGTGAGCAACCTGTAACTGAAGGATATTTTTAAAACTCTCTGCATCTTGGTCCACCCTAACCTGTTATGGCTGAGGTTATAATGGCAAAAATCACAGAGTGACACATCTGTCTGCCTGTCTGAGTCTATCCAGAAGTGTTCTTTTTATCCAGTACCATAGGATATTTTTCCTACAGTAGTACAGATGAATTCCAGTGCCTTTTCAGCCTCAAACACATAACCAAATTTCAAATATAAGAGAATTAAGATTTCTTAATTGTGACCAAGCGTTGTAATAGATATGAAGACTGTTTTCCAGTAACAGTTTAGTGTGTTTGCAATCCAGATTTTCCTACTTCCAACATTAGCCTTTTTTCTCTGCCTTATTAATGTTTCTTTAAAATAAGTAACAGAGGTCGAGTGTGCCTAAGAAACCAGGTTAGCAAAGACAACGTCTCTCCTCAAATGAATGAAGCAGAGCTGACCAGTAAAAGGCAGACAGAAAAAGCTACATCATTTCCCTGTTTTCAAACTGTTCCAGTCCTTTGTGTGTGGTTTCTGTTTCTGCACAGTGAGCACAACAGGATCTGATGTGTATAAATGGGAGCGAAAGTGTCTGCAGTTCTTGTGCTGAGAGCCCCCACGTTACCATTTCTAGATTCTCTCAGAAAGCCATGGGAGAGGCATTTCCATGCTTATCTTCCAAAGCTCTCTGCAGCAGCTTATGAAAAATAGCCTGAAGATCATCACAGCCGGCAAAAGTGGATCACCTCAGGAATGCCTCCACCGCTTTCAGGGATTTCCAAGAGATTTGCAGGGTTTCCAATGTGTATCCAAAGTGGCTTTGGTCCTACAACACAGAATACATCAGTCCAGTGATGTAGGGACTGCCAGGGACAGTGAGAACAGCTGCCTAGAGCCACCTTTCCTTGCTGGAAACTGTCTGTGTAGCTTTGGAAACTCCTTCTGAGTTTACAGGATAATTGCTATGCTCATCTGGTCTCTCTGTCCTGTTCTCGGTACAACAGAAAGGGGTGGAGAAGCTGCTTTTAAACCTATGTCCCTTCCACACACAGCATTTTTTTTTTTCTTTTTTTCCCTTTCTGTAAAGCCTCAGACAGATCCCTAAGCAGGCAGCTCCTTGGGATCCCATCCTGCCTAAACTGTATGGTAACTGTCAGGATAGTCAGGGCATCCCCAGCATTCATAACTGTTCCAGAATTGTGCTGATCACGACAGATTAACATTCGCGTTGTGCAATTTGGACAACGACAGGCTCTTGCAAATTGTGTAGGAGAGGTTCTAGGATTGATGACTCTGACTGTAGGCATCCTTCTATAGAGTGGAGCTTGCCTCTCGATTGCTAGGATGTGGTAAATGACCTCGTTGACACTTCCAGTCTCTTTCAATACAAATTAGAACATGTTAGCCTAAACTGAAAGCATCTCTCTAAGCCACTTCAACACAATCTGTAGGAATGTGTATGTCTGTGCCCTTTCTTGCTATTCGTGAAGCTTCAACTGTAAATATTACTGATACTGACACATATGTTCTGTAGCTAGTTTGTAGGCATCTCCATCCCTCCGCCTTCTCAAGGAAGGAGAGCATATTCCTTTTGGGTTACTGCACTTGAATTCCTTCCATGACTGGTCCTTCCAGCTCATTTATTTGTATAAGGAGGGATGCTGCTTCCTAGGCATTTCTTCCCTTCTTTACATATTTACATGAGGTCCTGAGGGACTTGGTTTAGTGTTTGATAGGAGTGGTTGGACTCAATGATCCGATGGGTCTCTTCCAACCTGGTTGTTCTATGATTCTGTGAGTCCTGTCCCACTTGTGCAAAGACTAATAAGAGTAGTCAATACCCCAGCAGATGTTGCTCCACTTCCCAGCATTATTCAGTTCCAAACAATATACTTTCCACTCATGAGGAAAAACATACTGGCAATTGAGAGGGAGGAAAAAAAAGAGCACCGAGTCAGTTTGTCATGAAGAGCTATTCCTACGCCGGGGGGTATTTTCACGTATCTCGCTTTCTATGTAACAACTATCCTGTTCTCTAAAAGGCACATGTGTATAGTGAGTGTGGCTGCTGCCTGCCTGGCTCTCAAGCACAAGCTCTCCTTGTGCGCCTTATGTAACAGTCATGCTTAAATTTGCAGAATGAATTGTATAATGGTTTGTTGACTAGGAAGGAGGCTCCACAGTCACAGGAAATCCACAGCTGTCTGGGCTAAAAAAATCTTAATGTCTTCTGAATGTTTGTCTCTTGCTCTTCTTGTGGTTTTGTTCTATTTTTAATCTTCTTTATGACAAGACAGCATTGTTGAATACTGATGAGAGAAAAAATGGTTCAGTTCCAGGCAATACATTTTTAGTAAGTTTTTGGGAGCCCTTACTGTGTTACCTGCAATATTTTGGATATAGTTTCAGGCAGGTGTGGCTGATGGATTAGGTTCTGCTGTTATTTGAGGGTGTGGGGAGAGAAGGTAAAAGGAGGCTGGTAGCAGAGGACACCTGAGACAATCAGGTTTGCAAACTTCTGCTTGTCTAAGTTTTGCCTCTGCTGGTAGGTCTTATCTTATTTATCAATAACTAAATGATTTTTTTGTAAAAGCTCAGCTGGCATGTCCTCTACCTAAGGAGCTATCAACATTAGATAGATCCTCAGCTTCTTTAGTTGCTGTGGCTTCGAGCCAGAAGAGCTTTACAGGGCTGAGCTCTGTGAGACTTGCTCATTGCAGTGGTACAATACACACATTTGAGGTTAACTCCAGTAAAATCTGTGCTGTATTTCTACCTGCTGTGTTATGACTATAGAAATCTTATGCGATTAAGCTAACTTGGATTGTTACAAGGTCTGTACACAAACTAGTAGTTTGAAAAATAGGTCACTGAGAGAAATCCTCTAATAGAGAAATCCTCTAATAGATTTAGGTGACTGTATTAGCCTTACTAGTTAATAAAATTACTGAAGGGTAAATTTAGCCACTTGGAATATCTGTATAAATCATTCCTCCTGAGATGGGTGCCTGAAATAGAATTGAATGTCTACACAAACCACAAGCCCGGTGAAGTCTCTGTATTTCTTCTTGACTCCTCTCTTAAGTCTACATATTTCAAACGAGAAATTAAAGTGGCTGTGGTGCACAAAGCTTTCCTCAGCAGCATTGCTCATTCCACATGCAATTATTTATTCATGTATGCATGGTTCCCCAGTACACCTCCCTTAGAACATTAGGGTTATCAGTTCTGCAAATCAATAAAACACATCTGGTAAGTAAAATTTGGATGGGATCATGCTGGGATGGCTTTTGTAATACTTCCTGCATTCATTATTAATGGTTCATTATGGAATTAATAATTTAAAGTTATCTGCCATAATTTTAACAGTCCCCAGTCTGCCATGTTTTGGTTTTATTATTATTATTTTATTTGGATATAACTTTGTGTTCTGGGACCAATATCCTGCATTTACTTTCAAAGCTTCAGGGACTTATCAAAATACAGTAAAGCTCAGGGAAAATGAATATATAACTGTTACTTAGTATGAAGAAAAGGTAAGTCGTATGTGAACCTCATTTAATGTTTTTTTAGTTTCTTTGAAGCCTTCTACCTTTTCCTGTATCAGTAATTCACATCTCTCATATTCACTTTACAGATATAAGGGGTCTAGCACTTTTGGGTTCTGAATTAAAATGAAGTTGAGAATTCTACCATTTGAATCAAAAAATGAATCTCTAACAGTTCTTGTTGTTTAAGACAGTGGCAGTACAAACAGGAGAGCATTGGATTTTCAGTGTCAGGATCAACCCATCACTGTAAAGAGAAAAAAGTGAATTCCTAGATGAGTTGAACAACAAAACCAGTGGTGGTCAGGGACTTGAAAATAAAGTGTTTTGTCTGTGATTTAAGTCCTTTTGTATACTGAGCTACAGAGAATCCAGTAGGACAGCGTTTAAAAGGAAAATAAAAGGCAGTTATTCTGCATAACTTCCTAATGGAACTGGCTCAGAACAATTGTTCCAGAAAAATATTTTGTTCCCAAATCTCCAGGTAGCAAAGGGAACAAGAAATGAAGAATATCACTGTGTAATAAACATAAAAGTTAACCTAATTTGAGTCAAAAAAGAGTTTTACTATTAACCTTGGTGATATCAGGCTTTCATCTCTCTGATTTCTTATATTTCTTTTACCTCCATGATCTTCATGATTTCTTCCTCAGTAAAACCTGCAGAAGAAACATATTGTGTGTTCTAAGTAACATGTAGCGTTGCAGACATATTCTCTAGTGAGAGAAAGATTTTTATAAGGAATAACCTACTTAATTTATAGTTAATATTTCGTTTACTTCTAATGCTTCACATTTTTCAAATAGTGCTGCTTTTTGTATAAGTGATATATTTACTTACATACCTCAAATTGCATTGCACCCACTGGTAGAGAATATTTATGTTTAAGAAGAAGAAAATGTTTAATTGTTACATGAGCTCTTGCTTTAAATATAATAATGAAAAGCTTTCAGTACAAGATAGGGCTTAAAATATATATTTGAATGATCAAAGCCAAAATATAAAGCTTATTCAGTGAAAACCCATCTAATGTTCCAATGTCAGTGACACTGGGAATCAGGTCATTACATAACTAGTTCAAAAAGTGGGAAACTGGATCAGGAAGAACAGAATTGAGTTCCAAGTCTGGTGCCAGGTGAGTACTTAGAATCATAGAACCACCAGGTTGGAAGAGACCCATCGGATCATTGAGTCCAACCATTCCTATTAAATGCTAAACTATGTCCCTCAGGACCTCATCTACCCATCCCTTAAACACCTCCAGGGAAGGTGAATCAACCACCTCCCTGGGACTCCTATTCCAGTGCACAATCACCCTTTGTGTGAAAAACTGCCTCCTAATGTCCAGCCTAAATCTCCCCTGGTGGAGCTTGAAGTTATTCCCTCTTGTCCTGTCACTTGGGAGAAGAGCCCAGCTCCCTCTTCTCCACAACCTCCTTTCAGGTAGTTGTAGAGAGCAATGAGGTCTCCTCTCAACCTCCTCTTCTCCAGCATAAACACCCCCAGCTCTCTCAGCCGTTCCTCATAAGGTCTGTTCTCCAGCCCCTTCACCAGCCTAGTAGCTCTTCTCCGGACTCGCACCACAGGCTCAACATCCTGCTTGTGGTTAGGGGTCCACAACTGAACATAGGATTCAAGGAGTGGCCTCACTTGGTGTGTCTCCAGGAAGCATCAGTAATGTGGGAGAAGAATTACAGAGAGTAAAGATGTGCAGGACTGGAGGAGGAGGAGATGTGGAGAATCCCAAGTCTCACAGCTCTGTAGGCAGATTTTCTGTCTGCAGAAGGAGAATATTAATTTTGTTAAAGTCTGTCTATCAAAGAGCATCTCTGAGAACTGCAGAGATGGATTTTATTCTACTTTTGAAGCTCGCACAGAGGAGAATTCTCCTTTCCTTTTTCATGAAAAAAGAATCATTGGACATTTCTTCGGCAGTCCCATTCTCACTAAAATAACAGAAATATTTTTGAAAAAGAAGTCCTCCAGCTTACTGAACAAGAACTTCTTGGAGTCAATAGAACCATTTGTTCCACAAAACTTGGTTTGGCTGAGGATTCTTTTCAGAGTAACGCTGCCAGAAAAACTTCAGTGGATTTGGAAGAGGTAAGATGAGTGAAAAAAAGAGATCATCTTTGCAATGCACTCAAACTAACCATTAGAGTCATCTTCTTTGGGACAATAAAATTCACCAATATTTTGTGCTTTCACTCCAGAAAAAATTGTCAAATATCACAATGAAGGACACTAAAAATGAAGCAATAATCTGGTTCTTGTACTGTGTTTATTTCCTTCTGGTTGGAAAAACTGCCTTGTTTCTTGCAGCTCACGGAGCAGATTTTAATGGTTATGTATTATCAATGCTCTGCCTCAGACTAGAGGTTTTTCCACAGCTATGTAGAAATTAAAGTAGCTTTTAGAAAATTCTGAGAGTAGGAGAGGCTGTTGCAGTCCTGCAGTTTTGATTCCTGTATAGCACAGATCACAGGATTCCCAGGAACTAAGTGTTGCTTTGAGTCTAATAGTTGCTGTGTGATTAGAGCATAGATCATCTTAGATAATCTTCTAAATAATTTTGTTGTCCCTCATTGAAGTGTGTTGGATTCTTCGATGTGCTTTTGTGGATCCTGGAAACAGGCGGAATGTTCCAGAGTGGCTTAACAAGTCTCATTTCTTCCTATTAAATGTCTTGTTGTGTCTGAGGGTTGTGTAAACCAACCCGGTGTAGCCTATTTTATTACAAATTAATATTCTAATTATCGGGATTTCCATGTTTGTAACAGAATCATTGCTTCCTAGAACAAGTAGGTTTCCTCCCCTGTAAACGCAGCCTACAATCTGTCACAGACCTGCAGCTTTCCATCTGAAATACTTAATCTTGCATGTTCATCAAAAGATCCAATACTTCATTTCAGGAACCTGTCTTCTTAATTGTTTTCATTCTGCTAGTCTTTCTATCAGTAATTATCTCTCCAGATACACAGATTACCTTAATCGATACTTTATAAAACTGGCTATGTAAGAAGAGTAGCTAGTGAGAGAGCCATATTGTCTTTCTTTTTTGTACAAAAGCATCTATGAAATTTTGAGTTTTTCAGCCCATGTCCAGATGCTGTAAGACATTAGATATTGCCTATTATTTTATTTTAGTGCATAAATTGAGAAACAAAATGAACACAGCTGGTAATATACCTCTTATTACTCACTTTTCAGTATTCTGTAAGGGCTCAAAGGAAGAAACCTTTCATGCTACCTTTAAGTAAATGCCAGGTTTGGTAAAAATCATCTTTATCATCATCTTTTGAGGTGGTTTTCATCAAGTTATGTGTCATCAAATGGATGGTTGACAGCCAACTGAACATGAGCCAGCAGTGTGCCCAGGTGGCCAAGAAGGCCAATGGCATCCTGGCTTGGATCAGAAATGGTGTGACCAGCAGGTCCAGGGAGGTGATTCTCCCTCTGTATTCCGCACTGGTGAGGTTGCTCCTTGAATCCTGTGTTCAGTTGTGGGCCCCTCACCACAAGAAGGATGTTGAGGCTCTGGAGTCCAGAGAAGAGCAATGAAGATGGTGAAGGGTCTGGAGAACAGACCTAATGAGGAGCTGGGGATGCTTAGCCTGGAGAAGAGGAGGCTGAGAGGAGACCTCATTACTTTCTCCAACTACCTGAAAGGAGGTTGTGGAGAGGAGGTTGCTGGGCTCTTCTGCCAAGTGCCAGGGGACAGGACAAGAGGGAATAGCCTCAATCTCCGCCAGGGCATTGGAACAGGTTGCCCAGGGAGGTGGTTGATTCACCTTCCCTGGAGGTGTTTA
Organism: Coccyzus lansbergi; assembly: GCA_033558105.1. Taxonomy (NCBI): domain Eukaryota; kingdom Metazoa; phylum Chordata; class Aves; order Cuculiformes; family Coccyzidae; genus Coccyzus; species Coccyzus lansbergi. Next base: position 1,278,263 of record JAUMJK010000059.1, read on the forward strand.
ATGGACAGGTAGGTGAGGTGCTGAGGGACATGGTTTAATGTTTGATGGGAATGGTTGGACTCGATGATCTGATGGGTCTCTTCCAACCTGGTTGTTCTGTGATTCTGTGATTCTGTGATTCTGTTTTGCTCAAGCTGGATCTGTTGTGGATAAGGGATTCGTCCTATCAAACTGTGTTGTTTTATGCATTTTGACAGACAATACCAAGCAAATTTAAAGGCAACATTTTAGTGAATGCAAGTTGCCTTGGATTCTTGTTACTCGAATTTTACATTGAAAGACTACTTTATTATCTCACCATTGGATCTGTCAAGTCAATACATGTATTCATTCATGATGATAAATGTATGAGCTGGGTTCTTTCAGAAAGAGGTTATTTTGACCCTTATCATTAGTTTAACATGCCTGTTGTTCATGCATAAGGAGTTTTATAGGTCCTATGCTGTAGTTACAGCAATGTGCCTTATACGAGTTTGATATAAATCATGTTTTTTCTGCCCATTTAGGATGTTTTCAATTATGGGCCTCATTACTGTCACAGCATATGTTGTATAGGATGTATAATCAGGATTACTGGAATGTGTGAGAATCTAATTTAAGGCTCAGGGCTACAAGCCCGAGGAATTTTCACTGACATTAATGGGAGTCGCACATATGAAAATATTCATTGGCTCACAAAATTAATATTCCTTCATCAATACTATCATTAATTTTTAAGAAATGTTTCTAATTCTATCAATCTTAGCCACAATACACTAAAGGTAGTCCCTTAGCACAATGCAATAATGCTTAGAGAAATGTAAGTCTTTCTGTAAACAACATGCTAATAGATCTTCTAAAGACTGAAAGTCTTCCAAATACGTAGCTTATAGTGCTGTAGCACAGCGAGTTGAAAACTTCCCTGCAAAAGTGCTTTTAGACAGTTTGGGGGTTGATTTATGTTTCTAGAGAAGTGAAATCGTTCAGAAAAAAATGGGTGTTGCTTCAGAAAATGTCAATACCTTATAAAAAATGAATCCCTGTATTTCAGTCAAAGAACAAAATCTGAAGTGATTTGGGCAGGACTAGAGAATGTCCTGGAAATATTGTGTAGGTGCCTGATATTCCCACTGCCATGCCCCAGTCAGTACAATCTGGCTGGGCCGGTGCCTTAGAGACAGCGATGGGTCTGCTAATGCTAGCAACAGCCTTTGAATTTTGAAAAAGACAGATGATTGCTTGGATTGGTATTTCTAGCTAATACTTTAAAACGGAAAGCCACGATTCTCTACGAGGTATAGATGCAGACATATTTGTGAACAACTGTGTTACAGCAACCAGTTTTCCATTATGAACTCCTCCTGCTCTGGGGCCACAGAATCATCTGTGGTTCAGGTTGTGCTCCTGGCTGTTTACCAGCTAAAATTGCTGCCAGGTGAGCGCAGATGGAAGTGGTAACCCTCAGAGTGAGCTGAAAATTGGCATTTGTAGGGAGGACTCAACTTCCAAACGCAGGTGAATGTGAGAGGGATAACAGTTCTCTCATTCTTAAAGACTTAACTTCATGCATTTTGTAAGAAATATGGCCTCAAGCTCCACCAGGGGAGATTTAGGTTAGAGATTAGGAGGAGGTTTTTCATGGAAAAGGTCATTGGGCATTGGAATAGGCTGCCCAGGGAGGTGGTTGATTCACCTTCCCTGGAGGTGTTTAAGGCACAGGTAGATGAGGTCCTGAGGGACATGGTTTAGTGTTTGATAGGAATGGTTGGACTCAATTATCTGATGGGTCTCTTCCAATCTGGTTGTTCTATGATTCTATGATTCTATGAAACATGAAAGTCACAGAATGGGATGGTGATGAGGTATAACTCAGGAGGAATTGTGGATGTGATTTATATAAACATTTAAATTAAGAATAGTGAAGGTCATAAGCATTATATTTGCTTTATATATCTGTCATATTTAGTCTCTCAGACTCTGACACCAGATCTCAACCTTAGTGTAAATCAAGGTCTGAGCATGGTTAAGAGCTGATATGAACTGGAGCTGCGCCAAGGTCTTTTTGTTATTTGGGGACTGCCAAAAATTAGAGGTCCTGTGTGCCCTAGGAGTCATTTACCCCCTAGGCTGCATCTGTTTCTGGATGCTGGATACAAAGCGTCTGGAGAGGAGCTGAGGACTGGCCTATTATATCTATGTTTTTATCTGTCCCTCACACCGTTACATCTTATCAGCTTTTATTATTTGAAATCATTTGCCTTTGACACTCTGCATCCTGAAAGTGTATTTATAGGATTGTTATTAAAGGAGTGAATCTTTCATTGCTGAAAGTATTCTATGATGCTATTTCCCCCTAACAATATCATAGAGGAGGGTGGGAACAGACAGCTTTATAATCAGATAGAATGTAATTGATAATGCAGACTTACTTGATAGTGAAAAATGAGACTGTCACCAGCCTCATGGAAAATCATTTTGGTAGAACAACCTTGCAACTGAAAGGAAAGAAATAACCCCAAACAGACAACTGATGTCTATTAAAATCAGTTCCCACGCTGCTTTCCTATTCTGCACTGGTTTAACGCTTATTTCTTAATTAGAACATCTTTGACCTCGTTTGTCATTATCAAATCATTGGACATACTAATGTTTCTCTGAAAGGCCAATAGACTGAAATAATCAATAAACCAGACACTCCTTAGGGCAGAATTCAGCCAATCTTACTTGTTTTGAATAGTACTTTATTCCTTACCTGCTCCTATTATTTTTTGTTCATCTCTACTCACTTGTGCTCTGAAGGGTTTTGAATAAATATTTTAATCTTTCTTAATAAATAATTATTTCAGAGAAAACTGTTATAACCATCTTCAAATACTTGAAGGTTACTAAAAAAACAAGAGGAGGGTCACTACTTAGAGTATCACAGACAGACTTTATGCTTTGGCTAAGTTAAAAGGAATCTTGCTGAGGGTGAACAGATACAACGTGTTGCAAAATAACCTAAAACTGAAAATATATTTCAAAAGAGGAAAAGAATGTCCCTTGATATGCGTGTTTCTGCACTGTCAAAGTTAATGCATTAACCATCTATATCCATTTTCAGATGGGCTGGAGAAACAAACGAGGAATAAATATGCTCCAGAGGAACCTCAGCATTAGTGAAATCCATCTATGCGCATTTTAAAATGGACCTGAGAAGTAGATGAAAAATAAATATGCTCTAGAGAAACTCTTGCATTAGCAAACCGAAGTGGTGTGCTAAGCCTTTTCCACCTCTAATTTTTTTTGATTTGTTAGTAGATCTGTAATTAAGCCGCTGATCCTTAAAATGCTTAGTGATCAAATGAGATGTAGTACAGCACGAGCATTATTAAGCTGACTGCAGATAATTTCTTTAAACACACAAAAGAAGAGCTAAGTCCTGAAGGATTTTTTTCTCTTTGGAGTAAACTTTACAATTGTAAGTGATATCCAAGGTACCACCTCCTTAGAAGGACACCTCTGTATGAAGAGGGGAACCTAGTAAAAATTAACATCACACTAATTAGGCAGATTCCATTTCTGTTAGCATTAAAAATTCGGCTTTGCTGAAACACAAACAGCAATAGCCAGAATTAAAGTCAGAGATCATAGTTTCCTGGGGAACAGGGTTTTTAAATACCAGCTTCTTTGATTAAACACAGCTCTTGCAGTTACCCCATCAGGTCATCTGCCATGGCAGTTCATCTCCCAATATCATCTTCCTTCTTCCACCATTAGGGCTCTGCTGATCAACTGCATGCATGGCACTATGGTCTTTCGATGCTGTTATGATACCTTGGTCTAGGTTTTGTGCTGCGGCCTCATTTGTCCTCTGCTAGTACAGTCAGCTCCCCAGGTCTCGGGTCACATGGAGACCATGGTGCTTTGGTGTTCTTGATCTGCAGATCTTCATAGAATCATAGAATCATAGAACAACCAGGTTGGAAGAGACCCATCAGATCATCGAGTCCAACCATTCCTATCAAACACTAAACCATGTCCCTCAGCACCTTGTCCACCCGTCCCTTAAATACCTCCAGGGAAGGTGAATCAACCACCTCCCTGGGCAGCCTATTCCAATGACCAATGACCCTTTCCGTGAGAAACTTCCTCCTAATCTTCTGCCTAAATCTCCCCTGGCAGAGATTGAGGCCATTCCCTCTTGTCCTGTCCCCTGTCCCTTGGGAGAAGAGCCCAGCTCCCTCCTCTCCACAACTTCCTTTCAGGTATTTGTAGAGAGTAATGAGGTCTCCTCTAAGCCTTCTCTTCTCTAGGCTGAACAACCCTAGCTCTCTTGCATGAGAGAAGCCCCCATCTCCCTTTCTTCCTTGCCCCTCTCATCTGCCCCTAAACTTGGGAATTCATACCCTGGCAGAGAAAAATGTGGCGAGGATAAAACTCACCTGGTGCACAAAAGCCCAGGGCAAACCCCATCTGATTCCAAAGAAACTGTCAGATTGCTGGTGCACATGGAAATGATACTTTCAGAATTCCGATGAGCTTAAAGTTAGCTCCTCTAAAGTGTATTGGACTCAGTGAAACAACACTACCGAGTGCAAAGTAAATAGAGATGCCTGAAAATTCTCTGTTTCTTTTCCCTGTATCCACTCAGGCTCAGCATTCTGAATGTAACAGCATCCTGATTTGAGCAAATGTCAGCTGACACACCAGGTTTTCCAAGATAAACCTGCATGTCATATGTTTAATAATTCCATAATAATGACTATTGCTGACATTCACTATACTCCTTGACAGGCTGACTGAAAATTCATTCTATTTTAAAATGGAGTTAAATAGCGAAACTGTTGACTGCAATAAAGACAGAGCAGAAACACTATCTTACTCATTTTTGTACCAGCTTTGTCTAACTTAAAAAGACTCTTTTGTGGGATTTAGTCAGTCCTCTTTTCACGTATTATTTCCTCTACTTTATTAGTGGCTTTGACAAAATAAAGATGTTGATTTTATAAAAGGGCTTCTAAGCACACATAGGGACAATTTTTCATAGTGTTTTTATTAATGATTAATAATTTTGAAGCTGAAGTATTATTGCCATGCTGCTGCGCTTCGTACTGCAGCGTGTTACTGGAAATCAGACAAATTAAGTCCTCTCCAGCTTTCTGTTCCAATTGTGGATTGTTCTTTGTCAATGTTTTGGCTGGTTTTGCAGAGAAGAGGGAAACAAGGATACAAAGGGGCTGAGGTGATGTCATTAGAGAAAATGTCTTTGCCCAGCACTGGATAGAATGTTCCTGAGGGACATGGTTTAGTGTTTGATAGGAATGGTCGGACTCGATGATCCGGTGGGTCTCTTCTAACCTGGTCATTCATTGATTCCATGATTCTAGAATGTGACATATGTGAACTGAGCTTACAGCTCAGGTATCTTGCCCAGACAGAGGTTTCCTCTCTTACAGCCTTGGAGCAGCCTTTCCAGGACACAGTTTTTTAAGTTATTTTAAGAGGTATCAGTGGTACGTTGGTCACACAAAATTCACTCCTTTTTCTGCAGCAGTGCTTTTGTACAACACACTTTTCTATATTCCAAGAGTTCTCAAAATGCTGAATGGGGAAAGAGTTAGCTGGTGAAGAGGGGCACTCATCGCCTGTTTTATTGAAGACATTCTTGTGTGTGAAAAAAACCACATCAAGAAATAAAAAAAAAGAAGGAAATAATAAAGTGCAGAGAATGAACTTTGACTCAATGGTTTAGCTTTTATCTGCTAATAAAAAACTGTTTTTCTGGTCACTGCAATGGAAGCCAAATCTGTCTATTTTTTATTGGAATATTGTTGAACAACATTTCAGAAATATGATTACTCCCAAGACAGAAAATGTGATTTTGAATGCTTTTGCTGTTTAGTAATCTTCATTCAAATTGTATACTTGGTTCCTTCTCTAAAGTTATTTTTATGCCAGTCAGATTAAGATAAACTAGGCTACAACCCAGATGAGGACTCTGAATTTCCTTCCAATTCATGAAATGAAAGGTTTATCACCTTTGAGATGAACAACACATTTGGGACTGATATTTTGCTGCTCAATCTTCATAGCATCAGAGACTGGAACATTTTTACTATTATTTTTTAGCCCTCCCCTCCAGTTATTTGTATTAAAAGCAGTATTTGTTGGCTACACACCCTCAAGTGCTCTGATTCTTGTCATAATACCAAAGAAAAAGAAAGGAGTAGGAGTACAACCAGAAAAGTCTTCTGCCAGATACAGTCAGTACTTGCAATAGTTGGAGCAGGAAGCATGATCTACCCTCAAGACTTACATTGTCCGTGTCTCCTGTAGGACTGTGATCAATATATCCATGCTCTGGTATAATGCTTTTCCTCATAGAATCATAGAGTGGTTTGGGTTGGAAGGGACATTTAAATCCCACGCGGTCCAACCCCCTGCAGTGCACAGGGGCATCTCCAACCAGACCAGATCACTCAGAGCCGTGTCCAACCTGACCTTGAATGTATCCAGGGATAAGGCATCTCACACCAATCTGGGCAACCTGTGCCAGTGTTGCATCGTATCTCACCAGTGTAGACAATACAGGAATTTTAATCAATCTGTGCATTTTATCTACTTAGACAGCCTACTTGATGTGGTAGATTGTGGAACACTAGAAAACCAAGCTTTAGCTTACCTGATGCTGTTTGCCTTGAAATTCCTTACAGAAAGGAAGTGGGAAGTCAGAACGCTCAGTCGTATTGAGGAACAGTTAATAGTCTAAGTGCATCATTCTAAAGGCCAGGTTAGGATATTCAGTGTATTGTTCCTAATACTACATGTACGTGCGAGGACATCCAAATCAGTTCTGCACAGAGTGGGAGTTCGTCTGGTGGGACTCATTACCTTGGGCTCAGTGCTGGCTCTCACAGCCCAGAACTGCTCAGCAGGGAACCTATTAAATATTTCTGCATTCCCTAGTGCCTCTGGCTTTTGTTTAAAACCTGATTCACTGAGGCTTAGCATAACATGAACGTGGGCAGTTGGTTTTAAGGTTTGGAACGTTCCCGTGCACCTGCCTGTTGTGGTGTCTACGTACTTGCAGTTGAAAGTGAGAATATAGAGAGGACTGTAAAATCTAGACACAGGATAGGATAAGGACTTTTGAACAATCTGGGTTTCTCGGTCTCTGGTTACCATTGTTAGTGGAGAGCTCGCTAGAGCTACTCAGCCTTTGTAACACTAAAAGCTGGAGGAGATTTTTGTTATTACCTCTCCTTGCAACCCTTTAAATAGGAGGCCTCGTTTGTCAGCCACACAGACTCCTCAAATGCCCAGTGTTAAGTGAGCAATCCAGACCATTAAAAATCCTTAGTAGGTCTAAGTCCTCTTAGCCTACTTAGCAGTAGTTAAGGCATTTATTTTCTTCACTCCTCTCACCTATTTTTTTTTTTTAATTTTGTATTTTATGTGTTTAACTGTTGTATTTTATGTGTGGTAGAAATACTGTTTCTGTCACAAGCTTCAACATACTGCCAACTGTACTCATATTCCTTGGATACAGCTTGAATGTATTCCTACAGTATATATCTATATCTATATCTATATCTATATCTATATCTACATCTACATCTACATCTACATCTACATCTACATCTACATCTATCCTAGATAAACCTTTCATTTCATGAATTGGAAGGAAATTCAGAGTCCTCACCTGGGTTGTAGCCTAGTTTATCTTAATCTGACTGGCATAAAAATAACTTTAGAGAAGGAACCAAGTATATAATTTGAATGAAGATTACTAAGCAGCAAAAGCATTCAAAATCACATTTTCTGTCTTGGAAGTAATCATATTTTTGAAATGTTGTTCAACAATATTCCAATAAAAAATAGACAGTTTTGGCTTCCATAGCAGTGACCAGAAAAACAATTTTTTTATTAGCAGGTATTCTAGATAGATATAGATATAGATATAGATATAGATATAGATATAGATATAGATGATATAGATATAGATATAGATATAGATATAGATATAGATATAGATGTAGATGTAGATGTAGATATAATTTATATTTATATATCTATATATATTTCCAATTGGGAAGGTGTAAACTATTCTTTTTAATTAACTTTGTTTTATGTAACATTAAAATAAATAAATATTATTCTCACAAAGGAAATTCTGACAAGATCTAAGCAGCCTGTGAAATATAGCAATGTTTCAAGTAGATTAAACCTTGACAAAAAGTTAAATCGAATTGTATTCTTTATGCTCAGTTTTCTTTGGGGAACCAAAACTCACTCAAGTGTAGAAGTCTAATTAATTATGTAGAATGCTAACAATTTTTAAGTTAAGAACACTAGCGGTTTAACTCTAATGTGTCATGAATGGGCTTGCAATTGACTATGACAAGAAGATAGTGAGGGCTGAAAAACAATCAGAAAAATAAGAAACCAGTCACCAGTACTATTTCTGCTGTGGTGGTTACAGTAGTGATGAGCAGAACAGGAAGCCTGACTCAAAGAGAAGGGGTATCTGTGAGAACACTGAGGGATAGTGAAGGAGTAAACAGGTTTATGTTCCTGTTTTCCCAAATGTAAGTTCTCAGCTGCTGGAGAAATACTCTTTAGAGACTATCCGATACAAAAGTTACATCATGATCATCACATCAATAGCTGTATTTAAACGTATCATTACATGCCACTTGTATATCTACTGTTTTTGCACACAAAGCACTTTGTGGCACAGCTTGGGTTCTGTATTGTAAAAAAAAAAGATATCTCTTTCTCCTGCCTTAACAGGTTTTTTGGTTTTGAGGTGGTTTATTTTTGTGGTGGTTTTATTGTTTTGTTTTGTTTTGTAAAAACTAGCTCTTACTTATCTTCTTTTTTTTTTTTTTTGAAATTCAGGATCTTTTCTAAGGTTGTGAATCCTGGTTTGCTCAGGCTCTCTCAATAGAGTAGCTGCTCCATATCTTTACAAACACTGCTGATCTTTCCTATGTCTGCAATTTGCATGTAATAAAGAAGATATGAATACACCAAGTGTACAGCGGTACAACGCTGTTCCCTGCCCAAGTACCAGTTCTTTACAATTACTGCCAACAACCTGTATGCCTGTTTCAGGACCATTGTACGCGGAGCTGCTGTTTGATAGAATCATACAATCATAGAACAACCAGGTTGGAAGGCAAACACCGAATCATCAAGTCCAAACATTCCTGTCAAACACTAAACCGTACATCTATCGTAGACTCCAGCCTGTACATCTGGTTGTAAAAGAGATGGTAGAGCACTCTGAAACTGGCATACATTGACATCAGGCAGCTTCCTTGAACACATTACTTATTCCTTGAGGGACAACTGTGGAACGTGAGTCATCTCTTGTTTTATTTTGTTTTTAAGGTGAGATATGGTACATATTCAAGACCGCTCCTTGAATCCTGTGTTCAGTTCTGGGTCCCTCACCACAAGAAGGATGTTGAGGCTCTGGAGCGAGTCCAGAGAAGAGCCACAAAACTGGCGAAGGGGGTGGAGAACAGATCCTATGAGGAACGGCTGAGAGAGCTGGGGGTGTTTATTCTGGAGAAGAGGAGGCTGAGAGGAGACCTCATTACTCTCTCCAACTACCTGAAAGGAGGTTGTAGAGAGGAAGGAGCTGGGCTCTTCTCCCAAGGGACAGGGGACAGGACAAGAGGGAATGGCCTCAAGCTCCACCAGGGGAGATTTAGGCTAGAGATTAGGAGGAATTTTTTCATGGAAAGGGTCATTGGGCATTGGAACAGGCTGCCCAGGGAGGTAGTTGATTCCCCTTCCCTGGAGGGGTTTAAGGGACGGGTGGATGAGGTGCTGAGGGTCATGGTTTAATGTTTGATAGGAATGGTTGGACTCGATGATCTGATGGGTCTCTTCCAACCTGGTTGTTCTATGATTCTATGATTCTATGATATATACACAGTGTGTGGATGAATTCTGGGTTCAGACGACTCTCCAGAGTTACGCCAACTTTTCCTCATGTAAGCTACTTTCCTGACCATATCACTGCTCTCTCAAACAGTCTGGTTGATTGTGGTTTGTAATTGAACATGGATTTCTCACATTCTGAGTCCTCTCTGTATTTTCTTTAGACTCAGCCCCTGTTGGTTTTACTCCTAGAGAACAGTGATAAAGCACTGTGTGCTTTCACTCCAAACCTTCCTAAAGTCAGAAATCCAATCTGAACAGATGCTGTAATACATTCTTGTAGCCTTGGAAGGGCTAGGAACAATCTGTGCTGTTTATAAACACTACAAGGCAAAAATAAAACAAACTTTTCTGTTACGCAGGCAGATTTTGAGACACTGAGCCAAGTAATCATGGGTAAACCTCACTGTAGCTGTGCGATACTGAATCTATCTGGAATGAGGTGTCACCTAATTCCAGCTCATAGAAAGACATCCAGAATCAAAGTTTCATCTGTAGTAACAGCGTCTGATAAAATATTCATTTGTACTTGCCTGTAGTAATACATTAGGCATTTCCAGAAGATGAAGACTTTTCTTAGGATCTGATCTGGTAACTTTTGTTTGAGAGAGAATATATCACAGCATATCAAATTCAGCTCTCACATTTACCAGAGATACATAGAAAATAGAAATGTAGGACATCCTGCACAATCTGAAATGAACATGCTGCAAGGGTAGAAAGCAGAAGTCCATAACAAGAAACTGAAACTCTATTTTTCAATATAGTGGTGTCACATCATGTAATATTTAACCAGACTCTCCAAAGTGAAGGAGGTTTTCGTATGGACTCATAAATCAGATTCTTGCATCTCATAGGGAAGCCTTGTAAAAATTTACTTGAGCCACACAGTGGATAGCAACACATTATGCAGTAAAAAAATACAGGTTTGCCTTTTGTTTCCAGTGGTAGCACTTTGCGAATGTTTCTGCTTTTGTATCTGATCAGAGAGAGAAGATAAAAATCTGTAATTGTATCCTAGATCCCTTGGTGGCACAGGCTATAACAGAAGCCAACAGAGAGTCTTATCTGCAATGCTGATATGCTAACATGGAAAATGGGGCTCTCTGACACAACAGTGTTCTTCTGGAAGCACAAGAGGCAGAACCTCATTCCTGGCAGCAATGAGGTATCCGCTGGGATATCTTTGTAAACCAGGAACCGCTCTGTGCCGCGTGTGATTTGGTATTCTTTTGTAAGTTAAAAGCAGCTAAATATATGTTACAGCAGTTGTACGTGAAATAATAAGATTATAATAGTAACACTACCTACGTTGTATTGTATTTTTGCAAATGCTTTAGAAAGAAAGCTGAAATTACCCTGCCTACATTACAGAAAAAGAGGCTCAGGGAAGGATATGTTTGCCTAAAGAGATCCAGGATTACAACAGCATTTTCCAGTGTTTCAGTATGTCAGCTTCTGTAGCAGGGCAGAATGTGTCTGGGTTGGTACAGGGATAATAGACCCACTTCTGTAAATTGTTAGGTGGCTTCGGAAGGGAACTGAGCCATGCTCTTACCCTGCTCTCATGGAATTCAGTATACCCTCCACCCTCCTTTGAATAAGAGGAAGCCAATTAAAGATGTGTCAAAAAAGCCAAAAGGTAAAACTGTTGAGGAATCCAGGATGCCAAACAGAGAGGAAGAGGAGTGCTAGATTTTAAATATTGCTAGTTATGATAGGAATGTTGTTACAAAATTGAAATTACTATGTTTGTTTCCTACATATGGTTATTATTTCTTATTATTTCTGCCTGTATCTGCTAAGGGCTTCTAGCTCGTGCGCAGGGTTCAACCCCCACCCTCACTTCATCTAACTCCCATCGGAGCTCCGCATACAAAGGAGCTCAGAGATAAGAGCAGTATATCACACTTTCAGAAGTACTTCTGCATCCGTCACCTTGAGATTTCTTCTTTATGTGAAGACGATGCTGCTATAAATTCTGTTGCAAGAAAATACATGAAGATAGACAGAAACGCAATGAAAAACTCATTCTGAACTACTGGAGAGCTCAACTTTAAAGTAATAAAGATCAAAACTGAACTGCATGAGACTGCTTTTGATTTACTGAATGCTATGACTAGTTGCACAGCAAGCAATTAAGAATGATAACTGAGAGAAATTAGTTCAAGATAACAGTATTTACAATGGATATTTGGGATTTTTTTTTTCCTACAGTTTTTGAAAGTGGATTCTTTATTTTCACACCACAGAGTTGGAACTGTCAAGTGGTCAATGTCTTTAACAATACAAATTAGAAACATGTCTACTTAAGATAATATTTAACGTAGTTCAGAAGGACAATATTTCTATTAAAAATAAAGCAAAGCAGGAAAGAAAACGTGTTTAAACTTCTTGAAACCGAGATATACTCTGCTTCTCTCTTCAAAAATAGTAATAAAACAATGAGAAAGCCAGATACTCTGCTAAACCCAGTGTAAATCTAGGAGAGAGTTCTGCAAAATTTAAGAATTAATGAAGTGTATTCAACAAAAAGATCCTGTCCTAAGTAACACTAAATTCCTTGAAGCTTTCTTAGAGTAAATGGCATTCACACAGTAATGAGACTGTAGCAAAGCAAATCTGAGGTGGGATGTCAGTATCAAACTGACGGCTGACAGCCAATGAGTCTTTTCCAAAGAGAAAGATGGGATCGGATCTCCAGGGTGATTTAATCAGGATCTGACAAGCAGCACCTTTTATGTAGGACTATGCAGGAAAATGTATCTTAGGCAGGGCTCTCATTGTTACCAAACCTACAGCTCATTTATATCACTAGGGTAGTTTCAGAGCAAGTTGATGCCTTGTACCAGGTACCAGAGATGCACAGATCCCTTTGAAGGGAACTGAAAATATAATGGGACAAGATTCTAATTTACCAAAGCTATCAGCCCTAACCACTATACCTGAACCTATTCTATACTTCATTAGGTTTTTTTTCCTCATTTATGAGCAATCTGACATAATATACAAGTATCCTGATTTCGGTTTTTTTATGAATTCTATAAGAAATCCTACACTTTTACTTCATGCATTTGCTTTAGCTGTTTGCTCAACATTCTCCACATCTAAATACTCTCAGAATGAAGTGATTTGCTGGCCTGAATGCTAATGTTGTCCATACTTGAAACAGAAAATCTGCATTTAGTTCAGCAGTATCAGTATGTAGGTACTGAAGCAGAAGGTGGAAGCAGCATGTGCACCCGTGGAGAATAGAGCACTTTTGCAAACAGTGTCACATTTTTTTGAAAAATACATCTGTTTTGCTCAATTGACACTCCATGATACTGCAATTATAAGCCATATGTGAGTGTGGTAATTTGGGAAGATAAATTAACATTTTAAAATCAAGACTTGGTGATGTTTATATCATTGTGCAACAGATTCCATGAAGATGGAAGAGGGTTCCTTTACTTTTGGAACAAGCTGTGCCCTAATTGCTATTAGATAGGCTAAAAGAACTGTACAGAGACTGTGCTGTGACACAAATCCCCAGAAGAAGTCCTGGCAGATTCCGAGCTCGTATCCATGTCATGGCCCCTGCTAGGTCTGAGTATTGTTTTGCCAGTGAAGCGGTCAGGCACCCTCTCTACCTTCCAGGCACTAAGATACAGTCTTGGCCCCAAATTTGCTAATGTCCAGATGTTGCCATTTGTTCCCCTCAGACAATTCACGTTGGACCTGACAAGTCAAGTATTGAACACTGGAAGTAAATGCCATATTATTTGTTGATACTGATAATGCATTAATTACTACATTTGGGATTAGGAATTAGGAATTTCTGAATTCTCTAATAAAGTGGTGAAATAATCCAAGAGTAGTCTGGAATCAATATAGAATAGAATCAATAGAATCAATATCAACTTATAACTTAAATAGTTGTATATAACTATAACTTATAGTTATAAGTTGAAGGGAAAATGGAAGGAAGGAAATGTATTGATGACATGGTGTAAGCAGAAAATCAGCTTCAGTTGTGAACAGCACCAGGTGGCAGATAATTGGGAGTCTGTGCATGTATAGGTAGATATTAAAAATTAAACTTCTGAACCCTCAAGCAGAAATATAACTCCTTCCAAGCTGCAATAAACGTAGGTTGGCTCTAAATTTTAAAGACAACTGGACTAAACAGAAGTGACACTTCCTAAATATTCCAGTTTATTAGTAAAGAGATATGACACAGAACCACCAAGTAGGAGGTTAAGTATACACTGTGCTTCTGCAGATAAACTATATACATTGGGAAAATAAGGTTCAGGAGAGACGAGCTGGTGTCAGAAAGAAGGATTCATGAAGAAATTGGGAAGACTTCTTGGAAAGAAGTTAAAGATCTCAGCTGGAAGAAGGATTCTGGAGAACAGAGACAGGAGTAAAGAAAAGGGGTCAGCTGAGGGTGTTTAGCCTGGAGAAGAGAGGAGACCTCATTGCTCTCTACAACTCCCTGAAAGGAGGTTGTGGAGAGGAGGGTAATGGCCTCTTCTCCCAAGTGACAGGGGACAGGATAAGAGGGAATGACCTCAAGTTCCGCCAGGGGAGATTTAGGCTAGAGATTAGGAGGAAGTTTTTCACAGAAAGGGTCATTGGGCATTGGAACAGGCTGCTCAGGGAGGTGGTTGATTCACCTTCCCTGGAGGGTTTAAGGCATGGGTGGATGAGGTGCTGAGGGACATGGTTTAGTGTTTGATAGGAATGGTTGGACTCGATGATCCAGTAGATCTCTTCCAGCCTGATTGTTCTATGGTTCTATGGTTAAAAATGACAGCAAATGCCCAAGGACCTTGGCCTTCCCACCTGAGTCAAATCTAATTCTGGGGAGCTACATGGCAAAGGTTGACAGAACAATCTGCCCAACCTCCCTGAGCTGGAAGCGACCTCTCAGCTGGGAAGGAAAAACAATTTGTTGTCAACATAGCACCCAGGGTGTGCGAATGAGTGAGTGTGCGTGATAATCAAGTAGGATAAAAGCTCTTATTGTGTTGGTTCCTAAATAAAACCCCATGCCCAGATCCACTGCAGGACTTCATTTAATCTGCCTCAACCCTGATGTGGTAATAGATAGCCGAGAGAGGCAAACTGACAAATGTCTATTTGTTTCTGCATACAAAAAGCAATTCTCAGAATATTTATGGTAGACTGAAAGTTCCTTGAGACGGTGATCACGGAGGAGGTTTGTCAAACACATTAGTGATTAAGTTCAATGTCAGGAAAATAATAAACTTCTATGAAAAATACTGGCTTTATCCAGCTTTATGCCAACGTTTTGCACAGCAAAAGTCATGGGGAAAGTCAGCCTTCTGACTGGTTTAGGTAACCAAAGTGCCAGATTTAAACTTTTTTTTTTCTTTAAATTAGACTGCAAGGATCCAGCCTTGCAAGCAGCCTTATAGGATGTGATTAGTTTGATTAAGAGATGCAAAGAACCTGAGTTCTTTCTGATTGCCTTCTAAATCTGTATTTGTGTTTTTAAGTGTCACAGGTGGAAAAAATGTACCAGCCTGTCTTGGTAGAGGCAGAAAAGTTTGTTGCAATGAATAGATGCTGCAGTATTTGAGTAGCACTAGGAATCTAGCTGTTTGTCCTCTGCTGCTGTTTAACGACTCAATCCTTGATTCACATTTTGGAGTTTAAACCGTAGTAACTCTGTGTTCATTTCAAGATAAATGAAAAATATAGTATTGATTATGGGATTTAGAATGCAAGTTTATTAAGAACACTGTTTCTTGTCAGCAAGGAAATGTGCTGGGTTAGAGCACCATGTGGGGTTTTTTTACACGATGACTGTAGCTTACATTCAGTTTGATCTGTATGATCGAGGGAGGATCTTTGTCTGCAGGAAGGACTGGTAGTTTGGCTCAGAAAGGGATAGCGTCTGGTAGAGTTCACAGGTTTCATTGTGAAAAAGCTCTAAGGATTCAGCTAAGGATGTTTTGTCCATTACTTTGCAAATAAACCAATCCAATAAAGAATAAATCAGATATTCCAATCCTGTTACCATACATAAGAAAGAAGAATAATATACTCCGCAGTATAGGTCATCAGCATAGATATTTTTATCCTTGGTTGCATTTTATTTTAAATACTGTTATATTTTTGGTGTGGACCTTTTTCACAATAATGAGGCCACATAATAAGTCTGCATTATAGAGCAGGCAGATAGAACATTTAAATTATCATAAACAAATGGGAAGGATAAAACTATCATTACGAAGAAATGAGAGAAAATACAAACCTATGGTTTATCATCAGTCAGTTATTAAGCTGTCACAATTTATTTTCAAAACATTGATTGGAGCTCATGCCAAAACATCAGCCTTGCATGTAAAGGGCATCATGGGTTAAATTTCTTTGCTCAAATTTTGCTAAAAAGATGGGAAATATCTTAATCCAGGGCAGTATTACCTACCTTTTTAACACATTTTTTTCCAAAGGCAACTGTCTTCATTTGTCTATGAAATTCTTTCCCACTGTAGTTTTCTTCCAGCTATAGAGGTAACATGTTCTGGATCTTACCGGAAATCAACTTGCATTGTGTCCATCCCTCTAGGAGGTACCACCCTCCAGCGCTGTATCAACACCATGATTTAAGCTGAAAGCATTTACAGAAGAGATTTCCCCAGGATTGGGTGTTCACCACCTGCAGCCCAAGGGCAATTGGTGCCTGATCTCTAGGTGAAGCCTAGAGCCAAGGCAATGAATTTTCAAATACACAAATAAAAGTTGCTTCCCTCTGTACAAAAACGAAGTGGAAGGACACAAAACAGCCTTCTTTTTTCCTGCCTTGACCTTGGCCTTCTTTTCTCCTTAGCAAGTTTGCAGACAACACTAAGCTGGGTGGAAGTGTTGATCTGCTGGAGGGTAGGGAGGCTCCAAAGGGATCTGAACAGGCTGGACCGCTGGGCTGAGTCTAATGGCATGAGGTTTAACATGGCCAAACACTGCGTCCTGCACTTGGGGCACAACAACCCTATGCAGAGCTACAGACTGGGAGAAGTCTGTCTAGAAAGCTGCCAGGAGGAGAGGGACCTGGGGGTGTTGGTCAACAGCCAACTGAACATGAGCCAGCAGTGTGCCCAGGTGGCCAAGAAGGCCAATGGCATCCTGGCTTGTATCAGAAATGGTGTGACCAGCAGGGCCAGGGAGGTGATTCTCCCTCTGTATTCTGCACTGGTGAGACCGCTCCTTGAATCCTGTGTTCAGTTGTGGGCCCCTCACCACAAGAAGGATGTTGAGGCTCTGGAGTCCAGAGGAGAGCAATGAAGATGGTGAAGGGTCTGGAGAACAGACCTTATGAGGAACAGCTGAGAGAGCTGGGGTTGTTTATCCTGGAGAAGAGGAGGTTGAGAGGAGACCTCATTACTCTCTACAACTACCTGAAAGGAGGTTGTGGAGAGGAGGGAGCTGGGCTCTTCTCCCAAGGGACAGGGGACAGGACAAGAGAGAATGGCCTCAAGCTCCACCAGGGGAAATTTAGGCTAGAGATTGGGAGGAGATTTTTCACACAATGGGTCATTGGGCATTGGAATAGGCAAAACCACAGCTTCTAAAGATAAATATAAGTTGAATCCACACAGAGAGTCATTGGGCATTGGAATAGGCTGCCCAGAGAGGTGGTTGATTCCCCTTTCCTGGAGGTGTTTAAGGCACAGGTAGATGAGGTGCTGAGGGACATGGTTTAGTGTTTGATGGGAATGGTTGGACTCGATGATCCGGTGGGTCTCTTCTAATCTGGTGTTTCTATGATTCTAAATGAAAACTAGAAGAGAGAAACTTTACCACAGAGTCTCAGGGAAAAACACTGCCACAACACTTGGAGCTGCAAGTTAAAAGAGAGACTACCAGAACTGCAGAGAGGATGCCCATATTGTTTCAAAGGCTGAGTCTTAAGGCACTGTGACTTCAAGTGAGAAGAGTATGTGCTGTGAAGCACCCCTGCAGCGCCAGCTTGTGCCCCAGCAGCCTACAGTCTCTGGGTTTGAGTAGTGTCCACCTTACTCCATACCGAAAGCTCATTTGAAGGAAGATACTCTGTCCCCCACCCCTTTACAAACTGATGGTGCAAATGATATGGAAAACTAAGTCGAAAAAATATCATGTCTTTATAACAGATCTGGGTTCACTGGGACAGTATGTAGACAAACAGTAAGCTTTTTTCTATATAATTGAGTAACAGTGCTGCAAATACACCAGAACATCAGCACTGACGTCTGAAAAATAGTTCTTTATTCCATCTACTCTCTTCGCCATCCTCTTGGCCAGTCAGGTGACTATTTGCAATGAGACAGGAGATTTTTCTTCCTGCTGCTCCCTAATCAAAGAATTTTTTGCTGCAACAATACCCTAATAGTTATTTTGCCTCCTGCACACATGAGTTAACCCTTCAAGGGGCAAATGGGAACTGGCTTCCAGCTGGCCATTTGATTCTGAATGAGCTTAAGCCAAACGACTTCTTTTGTAGTGACAGGCAGAAAATATCACTTTTCTGTCTCATTCTGCTGTGGACAGCCAGCTGGCAGCCCTTTGCGCACTGGAATTTCAATGGATTCCTGGCAACTATATCCCACTTAGCCTTCAAAGGAGGGGCACACTGTCTTACGATGTCGTTTTGTTATAGTTTATTCCTTGCATAATGAGCAACGTTGACAGAGATATTTGAAAATTCTTAACTATTCTGGCATCTCACTGGAAAACCCAGTAGTTTGTCATCTCAGTTTGAAAGAGCTTCAAACAAGGGAATAGTTTTGTACTTTCAAGCCTTGATATGAAGAAAACCAAAATTACCCAGATGTCTTTGCATTCTCCTTCTAAAAGTCAGTAATCACCAGGGAAGGGTGAGCCTTGTCCTTCAGGCTTCGGTGACCACTTCTCCTAAGGCACTTGCTTTTTACCTGGATAGTCATATAATATATTCATTGTCAGATATTTCAATACTTGGTTCAGGAAAAGGATTCAGAGAGCATGTGCACAACACATATGCAGTAAATACTTATTTGGACATATGATTCATATGGGAAGAATTAATGATTTCCCAATACAGTTGCTAAGAAGTTAAGATATTTGGAGGGTGTTTTGACAATTTAAACATAATCACTTATTTCTGGTCGTGTCTAGTCATGCTAGTTCTTCAGTTATGATTGAAAACAGAGGCTGGAGAACAGGCCTTATGAAAAATGGTTGAGAGAGCTGGGGTTGTTTAGCCTAGAGAAGAGGAGGCTGAGAGGAGACCTCATTGCTCTCTACAACTACCTGAAAGAAGATTGTGGAGAGGAGGGAGCTGGGCTCTTCTCCCAAGGGACAGGGGACAGGACAAGAGGGAATGGCCTCAAGCTCCACCAGGGCAGATTTAGGATAGAGATTAGGAGGAAGTTATTCACGGAAAGGGTCATTGAGCATTGGAATAGGCTGCCCAGGGAGGTGGTTGATTCACCTTCCCTGGAGGTGTTTAAGGGATGGGTAGACGATGTGCTGAGGGTCATAGTTTAGTGTTTGATAGGAATGGTTGGACTTGATGATCCAATGGGTCTCTTCCAACCTGGTGATTCTATGATTCTATGAAACTATGAGCACAAAGTAAAGGTTAATATCAAGGTTTACCAGCATGGGGTAGAGGTGATTTCCAGTCTGTATACAGATAAATAGGAGATTTTTCACTGTCGTGTCACTATGCATGTAAATTCCTTAATTGTACAGCACTCTGTGTTGTGAACTATACTCTAAAATTGTGCATTGTTTGTCATTTTCTTCTAGGTGAATACCATAAAGTGTGATCCTGTGGGAGGATAAAGAATGCAAGTGATATTTGTCTCCTTCCTCACCTAGCAAGGCTTCCTACAAAAGTTTCTTTAGCTGAGTTCTTTTCATGCTTTTGTGTTCTCTCATATCTACAGCTGAGGAACATGGGCTCTTCTGTGTTGTTGATCAACAGATATTTATTTGACAAATGCTGGTGGCTGTGTTTTTCAGACATAACTTCTGTGCTGCAAAGACTCGGCTGGCTCCTTGGTTGAAGGGTGTTAATGCAACAGGAGGAAGAGTCTATTTGAAAGAGTCTGTTTCCCATCTGCATCCAAGGCAAGTTGTTGCAATACATATTTGAATACAATTCAGCAAACCCCTTCATTCATATGGTTGGATTCGATGAGCCAATGGGTCTCTTCCAACCTGGTTGATCTATGATTCTATGATTCCATCACATGAAGAAATGAGACATATTTTAGCCCAGGATCATGTAGTCTACTGAATATTTGCACCATCTGGATGGAAAGAGGTGGTCTTGGTCACCGTATGAGGCACAGTGAGGTGTTTATTATTGATTTCATTATTCAGAGGATATTCTTCACTAAAGAATATCCAGGCTGACTCTGTTTAGAATTACAGGTGAGGGACATATTGTAGGTATAACAGCGACTAAAGGAGTCACTTGCTTCTGCAAGATTAGAATAACATTGCTGTGACGCTGCATTGTCATAGGCAATGGGAAGTGGAACCATAGTGGGCAGAGCTGCTTCATCACACCCGGATTTTGCAATGGAACTGCTTTAAGGAACAGCCACCTACTTAGAAAGCCCTCGGGAATCACAGGTGTTTTTAGATCCTGACTGGAGGACTCGAACTGCTGGTTTAGTCACAGTTGTGTGTTACTTGCATTGTATTCCCTTTTTAAATGAAAGCTGTACTGTGAAACAATGCTTTCAATGGCTTTTAACTCCTTTCATATGACAAAGATACAAGTCTTCAGAATTCCAACTCGGGTGACATGTCCGGGTCTAGAAATGTAATTTTACTGTCACATGACTTTTGTTTATCAGTTCACATGAGTTTTCTATATGCATTTTGTTACTCCGTTACTACCCAAGGTAGTAGTATTATTTCAGCGTTGTTGAGGAGCACTACATATATATATATACTTTTAAACAGATCATACTGTTCTCAGTTAATTCAGAGAGTGAGCAGAATAAAAACCTAGCTTTGGCCAACCAAGCTCAAAGGGCTGTGAACTGGATACTGAGGCTGGACACACAGTCAGTGCTGTGTATGTGGCAGCAGGATGCAAATGCCTTCAGGCAAATATTTTTCTAACTAACAGAGTGATATTAATATGACTATTTAATTCACATGCTGATCTTCACATTAAGACATTTTCTTCATCAGTCACTTAATTTCATAGTGCTAATTCTATACACATATCATGAGTCTTATTAATCAAAACAAAAATCCCAACAACCCTGAACCGCGCGCTTCATAATCAACCAGCAGAACTCTACTGTATGTGTTCATCTTGTCTAAATGCTAAACTAAACGCAAAACTTCTGTTCTCTGACTTCCAGGAGCTCGGCTGAGCAGTGGGGGTTTCAATTAAAAACCGCAGGAAAGGAAAGGAATATGTCAATAAAACCACAGACTTGTAAGTACTGCATACTAGTTTGCAAACAAACACAGCAAGCGCTCTCCGAGTATGAGTCTATTACTGTAAATTTAGACTGAATGCATGATGTTGAAGGTGACTGTCCCAGCATGATCTTCCTTCATTTCATGTATAGTGAAATGCTCTCCAGCTTTACATTCAATAGCTTGATCCAGTCAGTCTGCAATAAGACTATTACTAACAGAGGAAAATGCCAGGAAGAGGAGAGCAGCTTGAGCCAAATTAGCAATGTTTTGTTCTATTTCAAAAGAAAATGAGAGCTGTAAAGGAGAGTGAAGAAAGTGGAAAAAAACCAAAAAAGAGAAAATCGTGAATTGATTCTAAGGCAATATCTTATGTGAGATTTCAAATGTAGACATCATTTGAATAGAAATGTAAATGCCATGATTTGCATTATAAAGCTTCGTTAAATAATAACTGTCGCTAGAACAGGTTATGTTGATAATTAATTAGTTACAGACTGGGTGCAGTCACTTTTTAAAAAGGTTGCATTAGGGATCATGTATTTTATGGTGAAATAATTTTGGGTAAGAATAGTGAAGGTGAAAAACATTGCAAACAATTTAGAATTCATAAAAAATGTATATTGTAATGCATTTTTTTAAAATGCAGTGCACCCTATGGTGCTTTTACTGCTCTTGTATTAAAGAGAAGAACCAACAAGAGAAAAACGATGTAGTTTACCTGATTAAGTGAGCAGAATGCAGCTTAAATTTACAGAAGGTTAATAACTAACATTAAACATATTGGCTTCACGTTACGTTTGAACTTTTAATAAAGTGAACTCATAGTCTGCTCAAATATTATAATTATTTCTCAGGTAAGAAGGAAAGGAAAGAGGAAACCTGGTAGCAGAAAAAGTGCAAAAATATTCTACTGGGTTTTTCTCATTTCAGCAGTCGTTTCTTTCTGCAACCCTTTCCTAAATAGTAAAAAAAAAAAAAAGGGCACAAAGAATAGAAAGGATATGTGCTTTGAAACCTGATGCTGGGGTTCTTTGACTATGTAGAGGCTGAGCTACTGATTTTATAGAGATTTTCAAAGGCACTCAGCAGTGACCTAATTCTGCTGTTTTTTTAAAATCTCTTGGTATTTACCAATGTCTTCACCAGACTGGAGTTGCACAAAAGCTGAATGCTTTTGAGAAGTCCAGGTTTCATCTCATTCACAAAAATGTAAAAGGCTATGGTTAATACAGAATTAAATTTGCCTCCTATCTGACAACTGCAGTGAGGACATGCTCTAATGATTTTTCACACTCTTTTTTTTTTTTTTTCCTATTTTAAATCGAGTTGTTCTGTCCAAATAAATGTGAAAGTCTTTTCAGAACATCTGAAAAATCAACACACCACGTAAATATAAACAGGCCTCTGACAGTCACTGAAAATTAGAGCCCTGCAATGTATGTTTTACGATTACATGGGCTCAAGAATGTGCTGCTGTAATCCAAGGAGCAGTTGCTATTTTATGACTGTGAAGCCTAACTATTTGAGGAAGTGATACTGGTGATCCTGGGCTAAATCCTAGTTAATCTGGCTTCTAAAGATGCTTAGTGCTAGGAAAAGAGAGCCCAGGACAGAAGAATGGTGAGTGGGAGAGACAGCGGTATATAGACTTATGTCATTCAAAAAAAGGGGAGTGCACACTCTACCTAAAGGCAGAGCTCTTCATGTGTCTCAGTACGAGTGCCATGGTGCGAGTTCTGATGTTGAAATCTGCCTTTAGCTGACTAAGCTGAAAATAGCCAGATCATTTAGTCTAGGATGTCAAGGATAACCACATAGGATGATGACTGGATGACTCTCCTGTGTCCTCTTAGTTAGAAGAAATTAATCTCTCCTAAATATGTTAATGCAAACAATCATCTGCATTCAGAGGGAGGCTGGCAGCAGGAAAGGGGCTGCAGAGCCTTAATTACCACCTCTTAGTACTGGCCCGCCCCGGCACTTTACCCGAAGAACTCCCTCTCCACATTCCTTCCAAAAAACTTTAAGGCTGCTGCTGCTTTCTTAGTTCTCAGGGTTTTTTTTTTTTTTCCACTGAAGAAGTATAAAAAGAAGGGCAGGGTGTAGGTCTGGGGAAGGAGATCAAGAGGAGTTTTAAGGGGAAGACAGCAGACATGAAGGCAAAAGGAAGAGGAATCGGAATGTTCCACATAAATGGGTGGTGTTCTGAAGAATACATTAGTCTGGTAGGTAGAGGCATGGATAGTTTATGAAACCTGTTTCAAACCTGGAACTATGATTCAGCTACATTTTAATGTGTATTTTTTTTTTAGCACAGAGGCAAATGTGCTTCCGTTGTGGTTATGGTTTGGCAGAGTTTTCTGATACCACGTGCTGCTGTGAAATTTTATAGTCATGTACAGAGGTGTATTAAAATATATTTCTTATCGTTTTAGATCATCCTGTTTGTTTCCAGCTCTGAACTCATCAGTCAGTATTCTATGCCAGTAACATACTGCCTGGTGGAGGCAGGAGCTAGATCACAGGGAACTTTTTTGACTGCTCTGCTGTCTATATTTCTTGTAGTTTTGGGTGGGCAGAGGTTTAACTTGCATAATTCTTCAGGGTGTGAAATGTTAAGCGATTTCCTTGTCTTCCATTAAACTCAGTAGAAAATCTCCCATTGACTTAAATGAGAGTAGAATTAGTCCTTTTGAAATAATATGCGAAAATAATTATTTCCAGTCTTTGTCTTCCACTTTCTTTCTCAGCTGACAACTGCTCATAGATGACGTTGAGTGTTCTGTGTAATTATTAAGTGTAATCAGCTTCCACTGAGTGCTAAGCTCCTCCAAAAATTTTCCATCTCCTTTCAGGATTAAGCCCCCAGTTTACCTATTTCTTACCCTGAAATAGGATAAATTAAATCATAATAATGGACAATTAAAAGAACAGTGATCAAAAAAAGAGACATAATCCAAAGGATTTTTACGCAACGAAAGATAGATGAGTTGATTGTAACCAGCAAGATAAATGAGAGAGGCAAACCCCCCATGTCATATTATGAACTTTAAGTACCAGTTGTAGCATCACTCATTTCCTTTGCAGAGACAAAGTAACTGTCTGAGAGACAAGAATACAGCCCTGCAGAAGATGACTGTAAAAGGTCATGCAAAACAAGAATACAATGTCAACTAATTAATTTTAATTTGATCAGCTCACTTTACCGGTGCACTTCACTGTGATTTTTCAAAAGATTTTCGGATGACAGCTCTGATGAGTGAATGATAATTGATATGTACCTCTTAGGAATCTAAAACGCAAAGCATTTGAACATGTACTGTGCTTTAATAATGGGAAAGATACCTTCAGCATCCAAGAATTTGGATGCAACGTGTCTTGGAGTTCGAAGAATTTACTTTGTGCAGTTATCTGCAGTGATGAGGTCTCTCCTCAGCCTTCTTTTCTCTGGGCTGAGCAGCTCCAGGTTCCTCAGCCGCACCTTGTACGACCAGCTCTCCAACCCCTTCCCCATATATGCATATATTCCTATATTTTATAAATATATGTATATATGATGTGACTATATATGCATATTGGGTTAGTGTTTGATAGGAACAGTTGAACTCGATGATCTGGTGGGTCTCTTCCAATCTGGTTATTCTATGATTCTATGATCTAATGGCTCAGATATTACATAGCTGTGTAGTTGTATGTGGCTGCAGTTCTTTCCTTTTCCTCTTTTGTTTCCTTATCTTCCTTTGCTTCCTTTCACATTCTCAGGGGACCTTAGAGCTATATACATGAATATATGAAATACAGAAGCAGAGTCCAGGGCAATGAACACCTCGTCAGTACATGAATTGGCTGGCCAGCTGAATCTCCACAGTGTATAACACGCAAAACACTGCTAAATTCCACTCATTTCACAGCTCCTGTTGTGTTTTATGGTATTGCAGTGGCCGTCCTTCACCTCTCTCCTGCAGTGTATTGGAAGCAAGTGCCACCAGGGTCCAGTCACGAATGCAATTGCCCTTTCATTTAGCAGACATTGGTTCTGCTTCTCCTGATCTTCTGAGACCCCATTCTGAAGTCTAGTTATGGGCTGTCAAAATCAGTCTTCTCAGACATACCATGAAGGCAATGACTTATTCAATATAAAACCCAGGTTAGAAATCCGGGGCAAAGCAGATTTTGGGATTTCTTCTTTAAAATGGAGCCTCCTGTTGCTGTTATTTTTAAGCTGAATCTCTTAAACCTAAAATCTATTCCCTTAAATTCAGGACTGGGAAATTACTGTCAGATTTTTTTTTTCTGTAAAATCTCCATGCTCTTTTTCCTAAGTGCAATTACAGTGATGATTAACATATGCAGTGCTATGGATAAGCAAATGTATAATTCAGATGAACATACCTTGTCAGAGCCAGGGATTTCTTTTTCTGTCTTCTTTGTAAATGGAATAGAGATGCTATCTACTTAAGCCTTCTTGCACTTCCTTATTTTACAAATGAAACAATTTAAATTATATCAAAACGACATGACAAGTTTTAAAAACTTTCATCTCATATTTTTGGCTGAAACTTTTTTTCTGAATAGCTTCTCCATTTTTTTTCTAGACAACATAGATCATAGAATCATAGAACAACCAGGTTGGAAGAGACCCATCAGATCATCAAGTCCAACCACTCCCACCAAACACCAAACCATGTCCCTCAGGACCTCATCCACCCGTGCCCTAAACACCTCCAGGGAATGTGAATCAACCATCTCCCTGGGCAGCCTATTCCAATGTCCGATGACCCTCTGTGTGAAAAACTTCCTCCTAATCTCTAGCCTAAATCTCCCCTGGTGGAGCTTGAGGTCATCCCCCCCATTTACCGCTACTTGGTAAAATTTACCCAGCTGTGTAACTTAGTGTTGTGTTGCTTTTATAAAGCGTGTAAAAAGCTCTGAAGGTATGAAATGTAACATGAGATCTTGTTGTTATCCCATTGATTTGAGCTCAGGTAGTTTCTCATTGGCTCCCACTGCTTCTGAATAGCACTTCACTGTTTTCTGGCAGTGATCATTCTGCAAAACCAACAGAGTGAGTGATAAGCAGCGTTTGACAGCCTGAACAGGCATTCCTAGGCCTACAGACAAATAACTACTAACTATCAGTCCATTTCTGGGTTGTACACAAGACCCAGATAACCCTCTCTCTTCTCTGTTTGAGAAACATAACTCTTCTAGATTAATACTAAACTGGAGTGTATATTAATTATACCAGTTAGTAGCAGGAAATCTTTTTCCCAACTGCATTAAATCTCTCTCTGGTATTTACTTTGCTGATGGTCAAGGATACTTACTGTAATTCCATCATCTCATCCTGAGATCAGTCAAAAGTGTTCTGGGTTCCAAGGCTAGAGCACACAGGAATGCCAAATAGCTCTAACAGAAAAAAAACCTTGAGGATGAAAAGACTGCCTTGCAGTGCTCATTTGCTATGTGTAACTATTACAGTGGTTTCTTTTATGGAAGATTTTGTGTAAATACTGAGTTAACTAGCTATGGGAAACTTACATCTAAATTCTCCTTATTTACAGAAAGGTAGAAACTTATTTACAGTTGACAGGACAAGAGGGAATGGCCTCAAGCTCCACCAGGGAAGATTTAGGTTAGACCTTAGGAGGAAGTTTTTCACAGAAAGGGTCACTGGGCATTGAAACAGGCTGCCCAGGAAGGTGGTTGATTCACCTTCCCTGGAGGTGTTTCGGGTGGATTAGGTGCTGAGGGACATGGTTTAGTGTTTGATAGGAATGGTTGGACTTGATGATCCGATGGGTCTCTTCCAACCTGGTGATTCTATGATTCTATGATTCTATGAACAGGGCAAAATCTCTGCTACCAGTAACTTGCAATATTCATTATTTGGTTTGGGCCATTTACCAGGAGCTCCGTGTTACAGTGAGACATTCTCATATATCTTCTGTGTCCCTTTTATTTGTATTACACAGCTGGGACACCCAGCATGCCAGTTCCCCTCTCTAGGATCAGTGTGTTTGGCTGAAAGAGAGCACTGCAAACGTGCCGAGAGCAAAACTGGAGGAAACAGTGGCCACAACCTAGGCCACAGAACTCCAGAGTGACAGTCAGAGTCCATATATTCCACTTCAATACCAAGATAAATTATAAAAAAAATAAAAGCATTGTATACATTTACATTTCAAATTGTGTAATCGTGTTATTATCGGAAACTAATACCATGCTGTTAAAATTTAGATAAAGTGGCCTGCAATGCATACAAAATGTTCATTTGTTGAAGGCCATTAAGTTAATTTCCTGGGAACAAGATTAAATGCAAGGCATTTACATAATCATTAGTTGTGAGGTGTAGAATTGATAATTAAATATTCCACCACATTAATTTATATTTAATTAACTGTTCTTCCATGATCCTTCTGCCTGAATATTAATATTGTGTAAATAAACAATTAGGATGCATGCTCACTTTGCAAAAGCTTTATTACAAAAAATGTGATAAAAGGAATTCTGTGAAATAGGCTTAAATTAAAAAACACTTAAAGGTTTTGTAGAGCAGAGTTGTCAGTCTTGAAAGTTTTGCAGAATAGCTCCAAATACTATGATTTTAAATACTTCAGTTCTTCAAGTGCTCAGTGTCTTGGAGTTGCCACAACAAACTTTGAATTATAGTATTTCCTAAACTACATTTCACAACCTCTCACTGGATTTGGTTAGCACACATGAAAGCTAGGAAAGCACATAGAGTGAACTTTACATTAAGTTTGGGAAAGACAGTAAAGCCGTAGGAATGAAAATTCTATTTTCTAGTAAAGAAATTACAGTTTTGGAGCTCTTCTCTTCATATTAAAGGGTTATAATTTGAGAGCACTCAAGCTCGGCTTGACAAGATCATAAAAAAAGTTTTTTTCTTTCCTTTGAAAAAAATATGTTCTTGACAGAAACCTTTTCAGCTGTATACGTAGCTGAACAACTTACAAAAGGCTGAAATGAAATTCAGAGCATGTTTTGTTTCATGTAAATATAAGTTATTCATTGCTGTTGGTCTATAAAGACTCAGCTGATACTGCCCTCTGCTCCTAGCAGGAATTCCTCTATGAATTGCTTGGACTCTAATGTGGTGTTTACTGATGCATACGGTGGTATTTCGACAAATGCAAAAGAAATATCGTAACATAGCAAAAGGAAGGAGAGAAAGTGAAACCGGTCTGTCTGAAAGGGAATGAGAAATAAAATGAGTATCCAACGGACTCTGGGATTTTCAAGACCAGTGTGTAGTATTACAGGAATCTTCTGCAGACTTACAATTTTCTGTGCACCATGCAGTGCTGGATGGAGAAAAGACTTATTATCGATTTGATTTTTATAACTGAAAAATCCAAATTTTCATTACTTGTGATTTGCAGGGTACTGGGACACTGGAAAGTCCAGTTGCAGTCAGTACAATTTGAGAGGACTTTATACCTCAAAATATAGGTCTATCCAGGAAGTATCTTCAGGATTCTTCAGAGCAAGGAGGTGGCTCTGCACAGGTTCTCTCTATTGCGAATTACAAAAAGCTCCAACTCATTGTATATAAATGTATATATATTCACATATATCAATAGATAAGTTTTGACTCAGACAAATCCTTCTTGCCCCCAGGAAATTCCAAGTATCTTAATCATAGAATCATAGAATCATCAGATTGGAAAAGACCCACTGGATCATCAAGTCCAACCATTCCCATCAAACACTAAACCATGTCCCTCAGGACCTCGTCTACCCGTCTACCCGTCCCTTAAACACCTCCAGGGAAGGTGAATCAACCACCTCCCTGGGAAGCCTATTCCAATGCCCAATGACCCCTTCCGTGAATTTTTTTTTCCTAATGTTCAGCCTAAACTTCCTCTGGCAGAGCCTGAGGCCATTCCCTCTTGTCCTGTCCCCTGTCACTTGGGAGGAGAGCCCATCTCCCTCCTCTCCACAACCTCCTTTCAGGTAGTGGTAGAGAGCAGTAAGGCCTCCCCTCAGCCTCCTCTTCTCCAGGATAAATATAGGTGTGTTAAAGTTATTGACAAATTATTGATGTGTGAAAGGAAATCTGATTAATGGCAGATAATTATGCACAGAAACAACCTATCAGCAATGCAAAATTGCTGTTCGTGAGATACAGGATAAACGAACTTGTATTATAAAAACCTGCAGGATAGTGATGTAATTATGTTACTCTCATTGCATTTAGTAGAGATCTGAAGTTTTATAGAGATGGCTCTTACTGTTTCATAACAAGCAAAACCTGTTCCCCACAGTCAAAACTCTCGTCTGAAACATCAACAGATGAAAAATAAGGATGCAGATTCATATAATTCTTAAACCAATCTTACTTAGGGAATTTTTCTCCTACAGCTGACCATGCCTTCCTGCCTCCTCTTCTCAAACAGGCTTAGTGATTATAGGTAGGACTTCAGGCTACACATGGACACAAAAATGCCTGAATAAGTCTTTGCAAATCATGTACAAGTGACCCCTGGGGTAAGGTTGGACACATGGTTGGGAGTGGAAGCAGAACAAGGCCATCTTCAGATAGTGACCTGCACCAGAACAGTTCCAATGTAGCAAATCTTTACTTGTTTTCCTTTCTCTGTGAGATGGAAGTTCCATGTTTTTCCTAATGTATATTTCTAAAAAAAAAGCTAATCCTGTTTATTCAGTCATAGAATCATAGAACAACCAGGTTGGAAGAGACCCGTCGGATCATCGAGTCCAACCATTCCTATCAAACACTAAACCATGTCCCTCAAGACCTTATCCACCTGTCCCTTGAACACCTCCAGGGAAGGTGAATCAACCACCTCCCTGGGCAGCCTATTCCAATGCCCAATGACCCTTTTTGTGAAAAACTTCCTCCTAATCTCTAACCTAAATCTCCCCTGGAGGAGCTTGAGGCCAATAAAACACACTGACCCTGCTTTGAAGGCAGTAGTTTTCCAAGTAAGTGTAAATGATGTTTAAATATTCTGTCTTTCAGAGTTTCATTAGTGCCTTTGAGGTTTGTGACTACAGTTGTATAAGATGCAGATGACACTAGTTTTCTTCCCAGGTTAATTTTCAGAGCTGTTTCAAAGATGTTCACCATTCAGAATAAAAGTTGGAAGTTTTGATTTTGTAGAGGGGCTTCAAAGGGGCTGGGGGAATACAAGGGGTGTGTGAGGGGTTGAGGGTGCACATGGGGGCTGTGTGAGGGGTTGGGGGGTGCAGAGGTACTGTATAGAGCTCAGGGTGCACAATGGGGCTGGGGGATACAAGGGGGCTGCGTGAGGGGCTGGGGGAATGCAGTGGGGGTGTGAGGGGCTGGGAGTGCACAGTGGGGTTGAGGGGATATGGGGGACTGTGTGAGGAATCTGAGGGGATGCAATGGGGCTGGGAGGGTGCAGTGGGGCTGTGTGAGGGGCTGAGGGGGACTAGGGGCTACAGGGGGTTGTGTGAGGGGCTCAGGATGCACAAGGGGGCTGGGGGGGTGCAGTGGGAGTGGGGTGGTACCGGGGGGGGGGGTCTGTGTGAGGGGCTGGGGTTGTTCAATGAGGTTGTGTGAGGGGCTAGGAGTGCTCAGTGAGGCTGTGTGAGGGGTAGTTGCAGGAGACTGAGGAGCTCAGGGTATGCAATGAGGCTGTGTGTGTGGTGGGGGCTGAGATGTACCCAGAGCCTGGCCCATCTCGCATTTGACAGCAGGTATCTCTTGTCTCTGGCAACTCTTAACAGGTTGAGAGGTGGGGTTGTTCAGCTTGGAGAAGAGATGACTTGGGGAGGCCTTAGAGCAGCCTCGCAGTGCTGAAAAGAATTATAAGAATGATAGGAATGGTTGGACTCGATGATCCAATGGGTCTCTTCCAACCTGGTTGTTCTATGATTCTATGATATAAATTTATACTATTATACAGAAGTGTATTGTGTGATATAAGACAATAAATTACATCAGTTATGAAAACTGGTAAGGAAGCAAAATGATTTTTTCTTGATATCAGGAGAAAGATGAGACACGTAGGGAATTGTGAAGGATGAGTATTGCCATATGAGATTTTGAGCAGTGAAAACATCAAGTTTAGGTTATTTCATGGGTGTTAGACACTCTTCCTCTTTTTTGCAGTGGTACGAATAGGGTCACAAAGGTTAGGAGGAGGAAGAATAAAGAATGTCTCCAAATAGATTGAAAGTGTGCATCTGGCATAGAGTAGGCGAAATCTGTGGTGGAAATGGAGAGAGAACCTTAGCAAAGGCACAATGTGACGTACATTCTGCCAAATGGATAAAATCAAAGTTAGGAAAGTGGAAACAGTCAGAAACTGCCTAAAATGAAGATGAATAAGGTTATTTTTCTAACCGCCCATAAAAATAAAGTACAGTTAATATAAAGCATTCCTAAATAAAACTGGAAATCCAGACAACAAGTTCAAAGCTTGGCTCCAGGCTGATGTGAAGATGCACTAGAAGTTAATATCTGACGTGCTTGCCTGTGAGGAGGGAACTAATACCAACCAGTTGGCCAGAATAATGGCATCTTAGCAAATACCTGTAGGTTCACTGGAGTGTAGGTATAATCCTAATGGATTTTGATGGATCCTTGCACCAGTGACATTCTGTAGTCTGATGACATAACTTTTGAGTAGGTTCATTTTGGTTTAATATAAATAAATACTGCCATTTCTGACTCTGATGTGGTTTTTTCCAGGAATTGTTATTCATGTAGAGACTCATTGTCAAAGTAAAGGCTCAGTCAACATGAGTTCACAAAAGGCAGGTCTTGCTAAACAAACTTGATCCCTTTTTATGACAAAGTGATTCGGCTGCTGGACGAGGGAAATGCTGTGGATATATCTTCCCGGACTTCAGTAAAGCCTTTGACACAGTTTCTCCCAGCATTCTGCTATGGAAACTGTCACCCCTGGTCTGGACAGGTGCACACTCTCCTGGGTGGAAAACTGGCGGGATGGGGGGCCCAGAACGTGGTGGGAAATGGAGTTAACTCCAGCTGGAGGTCAGTTCCAAGTGGTGCCCCCAGGGCTCAGTGCTGGGTCCAACCCTGTTCAATGTCTTCATCAATGACCTGGATGAAGGCATCGAGTGCTCCCTGAGCAGGTTTGCAGATGACACTAAGTTGTGTGGAAGTGTCGATCTGCTGGAGGGCAAGCAAGGCTCCAAGGAATCTAAGTAGGCTGGATCACTGGGCTGAGTCCAATGGGATGAGGTTTAACACGGCCAAATGCCAGGTCCTGCACTTGGGGCACAACAACCCTATGCAGAGCTACAGACTGGGAGAAGTCTGGCTGGAAAACTGCCAGGAGGAGAGGGACCTGGGGGTGTTGGTCGACAACCGACTGAACATGAGCCAGTAAGTGACCAAAAAGACCAATGGCATCCTGGCTTGTATCAGAAATGGTGTGGCCAGCAGGTCCAGGGAGGTGATTCTCCCTGTGGACTCGGCACTGGTGAGGCTACTCCTTGAATCCTGTGTTCATTTCTGGGTCCCTCACCACAAGAAGGATGTTGAGGCTCTGAGGCGAGTCCAGAGAAGAGCAACGAAGCTGCTGAAGGGGCTGGAGAACAGACCGTATGAGGAGCGTCTGAGAGAGCTGGGGGTGTTTATCCTGGAGAAGAGGAGGCTGAGAGGAGACCTCATTGCTCTCTACAGTTACGTGAAAGGAGGTTGTGGAGAGGAGGGAGCTGGGCTCTTCTCCCAAGGGACAGGGGACAGGACAAGAGGGAATGGCCTCAAGCTCGGCCAGGGGAGGTTTAGGATGGACATAAGGAAAAAAAAAGTTCACAGAAAGGGTCATTGGGCACTGGCAGAGGCTGCCCAGGGAGGTGGTTGATTCCCCTTCCCTGGAGGTGTTTAAGGGATGGGTAGATGAGGTGCTGAGGGATATGGTTTAGTGTTTAATAGGAATGGTTGAACTTGATGATCCGGTGGGACTCTTCCAACCTTGTGATTCTATCATTCTATAATTCTAGAGGACAAAAAGCTGTCCTCAGTAATTTTTGAAATACTTCTTGATCAGTGACTGGACACAAACCTATGGTATGTGTAGTAAGAACAACAGCAACACGTCCAGAGACAGGACAGAATGCTAAATTAATAAGGAAGGTTTTGATTGTGATGTAGTTGGCTCTGTGCCTTGGGGTATATCAAAATGCGCAGGGCCTTAGGATCAGAATTCCTAAGTTCTATTTCCATCACTACTACTATTTCATTAGCTGTGACAGTTTGATAGACTGATAAAGGCACTGAAAATTACTGGATCTTTGTTACTATCTGAAGAGGCTGTAGTATTTGTGGGACTTTTTAGCTCTGATTAGTAGTGCATCAGTTGAGTCTTAACCCACCCCTAAACATGAAGGATTCTCTAGTCTTACCAAAAACAATGCTATGAGGCTTATGATTTGTTATAGTCTTGTGCAATATTAGCTAATAGAAACTGCTAATGCAGTCTAATGTCTGTGGAATGTCATCTTGGAGAAGCTTTTAGTGCAAAGTATTAAAACCTCTAATGAGGGAACTGAGGACTGAGAATTCTTCTGTAATGCACTGCACTGTCAAAAATGCTGGTCATAAGCGTCCTCTTTCATAAACTTTTTTGTATGATCGTTTGCAGAGATGTAGAATAGAAATGCACTACGTTGGTTTCCACTACTATGCTGAGTAGTATCATATTAGTGTTTGATAGGAATGGTTGGACTCGATGATCCAATGGGTCTCTTCTAACATGGTTGTTCTATGATTCTATGATATAGTTTACTGCGTCTTTTAAGCTTAGGACTGTGAACTACTGCTTCTGAAAACGTCTGGTATTCTTGGGAGGAACTGATCCGGAGTCTTGTAATGCAATTATCTTGAGATGAGATGATCCCGTGGTAAGATTATCCCTTAAAAAGATTATCTTCTGTCACAGTCATCCTCTGACAAGATTATCTGTGGAGATGATGATGATAATTCATTAGGGATGTGGAAGACTGATCTAGAGAATGTAACAAGAGTGCAAACTAGACAGCACTGAGCTGAACCTCAACTCTGAATGGGAGTACGGAGCCTGTTAAATTGGTTGTATCTACATGAGGCTTCAGACTGACTTCTAGATTTGCAAATCTTACAACTGGACATTTGTACTTGAATGCATCAATCTAGGATTCATTGCTGGATCTAGTTAAATCCTCTACTTTCAATGAACTGGATTGAAAACTGGAGTATTCATTTCATGTGGTTGATTCACCTTTCCTGGAGGGATTTAAGGGATGGGTGGATGAGGTGCTGAGGGACGTTGGTTAGAGATTGATGGGAATGGTTGGACTCGATGATCCAGTGGGTCTCTTCCAACCTGGTGATTCTATGATTCTATGATTCTATGACAAGTGTAGATACTGCTTAGGGTAAAATGCACAGTGCACTTACAGAACTTGAAATAATAGATTGATTATTTTTGCCTGATAATTACTATCCATCAGAGACATTTCTTAGCTGCAAATACATGGTCATGGGTCAAGCTTGGTGTTTTCCCTTAGGACTAGAAAAAATGGATAATGTCAAATTCCCTCACTATGTTTGCTTATGAAATGCATTTATTCTTGATCCTACATGAAGGGAACTAGAGTACATATCCTAATGCAGGAACAGTGTGTAAAGAGAAAATAATTTTACTGTTTCCAAGGAAAGAAAATATGAAAACATACTGGTTTCTCATCCGTTCTTGAAGCCTCTGCAAGGTTGAAGTAAATAGTGTTATTGCTGCCAAGAAGCTGTATGCTTTAGATGAAAGTTAACGTCTTGGAGAGTGTCCAAGTATTAAATGATCAAAGAGACACAGGTCTGGAGCTTTTAGCTCTGCTGCTGTGTTGAAGAATAAGAAGTTACGAAGCCAAACTTTGAGCTGACCTGAAATACTCACAGGTGAAACTTGTGTAAAAAAACACCATATTTTTTCATGAGAAGGAAATAAATTTCCCAGTTTGGGCTTTGTTTTTTTTTCAATTAAGCTAAATGTAGACATTGCACTTGCAAGCATTAAAGGGTTGTAAAATCAAATATGGGTTTGATTTTATCTGTCAAAATCACCTGGAATTCACAGTTAGTCCCTCAAGATTTTTTTCACGGAAAGGGTAATTGGGCATTGGAATAGGCTGCCCAGAGAGGTGGTTGATTCACTTTCCCTGGAGGTGTTTAAGGGACGGGTAGATGAGGTCCTGAGGGACATGGTTTAGTGTTTGATAGGAACAGTTGGACTCGATGATCCGATGGGTCTCTTCCAACCTGGTTGTTCCATGATTCTATAAGGTTGTAATTTGTTGCTTGCAGTATGCACATGGAAATCTCCTTCCTTCTTATGAAAGAAACCTCCACTCACATTGTCAATCATCAGAGTGCCAGTTCATTGGGGAATGAAGAAATTGGACTTTATCTTTAAGAGCTAGGGGGATGTTGGAATGTGTAAGGAGTGGAGGGTTTGTTTTCACTCTTTCTTTCTATATCAAACTACAAACACAGATCATCTTGGTCAGTGAGCTTTGGAATAGCCAAGAGAAAGGCTTAGAGACACCCTTGAGCAATGGCACATCAACTGCCTGCTAAATCACAGAGCCATCACATACGTGACTGATTTTCTATTGCTCTGCAGTCTTCTCAAAAGAACTCTGGTTAAAAGAACAAAAAGCATGAAATAGTCTTGAAACAACTCCAGCAGGTAAGCCTGCTAGCCAGGGCTGACCTACAGCTTTTGCACAGGGAAGAACATAACGTGTTCAATAATTCTGTTTACAGTATTCTTAGTCTGTCATCCTTCATTTTTATTACATTCCTCATTTAAATTTAAAAAAAAACGATAAAAGAGGAAATAATTTAAGTAATCTATAGGCATTAAGTATTTCTTGATCACTCAGCTTTTTTTTCTGAGACATGCTAAAATCATCACAATAAGAGTGTATTCCCCTTTTGTTCTAAGATGAGCTTATGTCTCTGCATTAATTTCTTTTCTGCTATTCCACAGATAATTAATAGAAGATACTGGGAGGTACTTAACTTTACTTCAACCTATTTGAAGTTTATTACCCCTGTGACTCATACATCACAACCACCAAAAACGGATAAATTGTAAAATCTACAATACTAAATCTCCACTTCAAGGACTACTACTCCCAAATCTCCTAGCAGTACATTTTTAGACTGCCCTTTCTAATAACTTAGTTTCCCACTGAGGAAAAAGCTTTTAGTATGTTGAAAATGGAGCAGTGTTATTCTTAGCTATTTGATTCTCAGAGTTCTAGTTCTGCTATGCTTCAAGTGGCAGCTCCTTCAGATACTCACTCAGCAAATCATTTTTGTGGTGTTAATCTAAAACATTTCTTTGTGACATGGACTAATTGAATCAAGTAATTACTTCACTGATCTGATTAAAATATATTTGACTACATCTGAATTCCTATATATCTTAAACGTTGAGCAGGACACTTGGAAACATGGCACAGAATTCAGAAGGCACTGCCGCTTCTTTAAGTTTAATAATGCTTAGTGATACTTACCTGTAATGTAGGAATGTTTGTAGTACTCACATACAAATTACTTGTTTGAGTTTGAAGATGAAATAACATAACATTTGCTGTAAAACCTGAAGATAGATTGTTATTGGTCAGAAATTATGGACTTGGTAGAAATAAGGCTCAATTTTAAAATTCAAAACAGAGAATGAAGATAATTTGTAATGAGAAAACACACGATGAAAAAACATTCAATGTGAGACACCAAAGGGAGCTTTAGCAGTGACTAAGTGAAATTTAAATTCTCAAGCAGACAGAGAATGAACCTGTGTGTAGCACACTTTTCATCAGTTCATGGATTTTAAGGCCCAAAGAGACAATGGTGATCATTAGTTTGGTCTCAAATCAGTATTTCCTACATGACATATGCAAATTCCCTGGTTTGATGGAGAAGATATATGTTAGGAAGCTGTATAATCCTGTTTTTCAAATGAAGTAAATGCTTGGAAGTTCCAATTAGACACTATTCAGAGCATAGAGAATGTATGTGAGAGCTATGATAAGAAAAAAAAAAAACATGTTTGCGAAAGAATTTCTTTAATGCTGATTTTAATGTTAGCACTTCAGTACTGTACATAGGCACATTGCTAGTCCCTGCAAAATTTATGTCATGTGAGCAAATGGCCCAGATACACTGCGTGTATTGAAATTTGGTGGCATTTCTCAGTCCATAATGAATTCTCTCCAAACTACACCTACGTACTCAATATATTGCTGAAAGTCTCTTTAAGTAGCTACAGAAAGGGTCTTCAGCACACCTCCATTTACCTTAGTTCCCCTTGGAAGAAGTTTCTGGGCTGGTAAGTGGAAGAACAATCAAATGATGGGAAAATAAAGAATCAGCAACTAATTCATCATTCAAAAGCTTTTCTGGATAGAGAATGTAAATGACCCCTCACCACAAGAAGGATGTTGAGGCTCTGGAGTGAGTCCAGAGAAGAGCAACTAAGCTGGTGAAGGGGCTGGAGAACAGGCCCTATGAGGAGCGTCTGAGAGAGCTGGGGGTGTTTATCCTGGAGAAGAGGAGGCTGAGAGGAGACCTCATTACTCTCTCCAACTACCTGAAAGGATGTTGTGTAGAGGAGGGAGCTGGGCTCTTCTCCCAAGGGACAGGGGACAGGACAAGAGGGAATGGCCTCAAACTCTGCCAGGGGAGGTTAAGGCTGGACATTAGGAGAAAGTTTTTCACACAGAGGGTCATTGGGCATTGGAACAGACTGCTCAGGGAGGTGGTTGATTCACCTTCCCTGGAGGTGTTTAAGGGCCGGGTAGATGAGGTCCTGAGGGCCATGGTTTAGTGTTTGATAGGAATGGTTGGACTCAATGATCCGATGGGTCTCGTCCAACCTGGTTGTTCTATGATTCTATTCTATGATTAACCAAATAAGTTGTGAATAAACATGGCATCACTATGGTATGAAAATATATATATATAGCAGTGCTTTTCCACTAACTTTTCACACTTTCTCTATTACACTTAAGTCCCTTTTGTGCAAAGTGATTTATTCCTCTGAGGAAGAGAGAGAGATTAAAGTTATACTGTTGTACAATAGCCACAAGTTCCTTCTGGACTCTGTTACACTTATTCTGGAATTAGATATGCATTTACAGCCCTTGTCCAACACTGCTGTGTCTCCCACTCTGTAAAATGGAAAATCTCTTAAGAGATTTTGTATCTGGAAGTTTAAAAACATCCTTTTTTTTGCCTAGTGTGAAGAACCTTGAGGGAATTAAGAAAGCAAAGGATAGTGGCAACATAAGATGTTGAAAAGAATTCTTAGCGTTCTGTGTCCTGTTACATGGCTTCAGACCATCTGTTACAGTGCATGCAGAATGCAGGGTGAGAGGTCTTCCACTTCATCTTCCCCATTCTCAACAGCACACAACTTACTAGAAATTATTTACAGGATGATGGTACATTTGAGATAAAATTAGCCCAGAGCCGTGTGTCTTTAAGGCAAATAATTCGATAAATAAATGGGGAAGGATTCCGCACAAGATTAGTTCATCATTTGTCTGTGATATTTTTACTCAGAAAATGAACTGTGTTGTTCTCCCCCTCCTTTTTTTCCTTCACAATTACTACTCCAATTCTGCTCTAACTCAAAACAGCTTGCCAGAAAAACAGCAAACAAGGCATGACTGTTGTCCCAAAGGAACCGGAGTTTGTGAAAACACTTTATGTCAAGATTTTACTTTTATAAATGTTGAGGCCTACCTTGCTGCACTGGTACTTGCAAGTGATTTTATTCATAGATCAAAGTACTGCTCAACTTGAACAAATGTCCAGGGACTGTTTATATAAAGATCAAAGATATACATAAGCAGGGCAAGCTTAGCAAGCCTAATTGCACCTGGGCCTACGGCGGCTCAGGTGCGGGAGGCAGGTCCTCCTGCTGATCAAGACAGGCAGCATTGGCACTAGTGATCCTGCTTGGCATTTCTTGTGCCAGCACGGATGCTGCCTGAGCTGTGCCCTGAGATGTGAACCAAGTGAGATCAAGGACCCCAGCCGTAATTTTGTCTTTCAATGCCAGTCTGCCAAGTTGGTTACACACAATCCTAGTATTTCTAGGAAGCCAATGTGTACTGAAAACAGGCCCACATTCCAGGTATCTTTTTTCAATCATTCTCTCAGTATATAGGCAGTAGTTATGCCTTACATAATCCTTTGAATCTTCCTTACATTATTGCAAATCTACCCTTGTTTGGGTTTATTTTTGAGAAAAAGGAATTTCCCTTTGAGTTGGAAATCATAGAATCACAGAAAACCAGGTTGACTCACCAGATCATTGAGTCCAATCATTCCTATCAAACACTAAACCATGTCCCTCAGCACCTTGTCTACCTTTCAGGTAGTTGTAGAGAGTAATGAGGTCTCCTCTCAGCCTCCTCTTCTACAGGCTAAACAACCCCCTAAGAAGCAGTTCTCATTGCAGGTAACTGCAGGAAGAGGGGAACTCATTCAGAACCTCCTCGGAAGCGTGTGAGCCAAGCAGAGAACAGTGCCAGGAACAACGAGAGCCTGAAGTCCCCCTGGGCTCTGAGAAAGCCTCACTCTTGGGCTGTGCATATTAATACCAATAATTCCGGCAAGAAGGTGTACTGTCAAACAGGAAATATGTGCACAGTCTTATTAATCAGAAATAACATGCTTTCTTAGTTGGAATGTTTTCATATGGGAAGCAATATATCAGAGGAAAAGAGATCACTATTTTTGCCCACACCTGGTTATTTTTTATTGCCAGCTGTTCTCTAACCATTTTTTAAGCAATCATCTCCACTAGACAGATAAACTGTCGAAAACAAAATCACTTTTGTCCGTCACGAGTTTCCAGAAAGTCTTCCTTGAGTGACACTGTTCCCATACTAAGAGTGGGAATGAGGATGAAGAGACGGAGTCTTTCTCTGAAGTTAAAGGAAGGAAGTTTTTCACACAGAGGGTCATTGGGCATTGGAATAGGCTGCCCAGGGAGGTGGTTGATTCACCTTCCCTGGAGGTGTTTAAGGTACAGGTAGATGAGGTCCTGAGGGACATGGTTTAGTGTTTGATAGGAATGGCTGGACTCGATGATCCGATGGGTCTCTTTCAACCTGGTTGTTCTATGATTCTATGATTCTAAAGGAAAAGAAATATTTTCACTAGTTGAGGGTATGTATCCCATACAGAAGCAGGTATTGCCATACACTGAACTTGCGAGTGTAACACAGGTAAGGACAGAGATGCTAACGGGGACCCAAGGTTAGTACCAGTATAGCACATATAGCTCAGCACTGATGTTGAATGTAGTGTTAGTATGAAGTAGATTTTTACACCCTGGAAAACTTATTTGAAAAATTCGGGCCTGTTCCTACTCTGCTTGAAGATAAAACCCAGGTCTGTTTAAAGGTTTAATCAGAAATAAACCAAAAAGCCCTCTGATAAAGTAGAGTAGAAAGCACAGAAGACTCAGATTCAGGATGTGACTATTCCCTATTCTAAGCAAGACTTTATATTGTTGTCTGTAAAATTACTGGGTGTCCTAATTCCCAGATTATTAGGAAGTGGGATTTTCCCCCTAATGTTTCAATCTGTAATTGCAACTTTTTGCTTAAGTGTGCAGGGGGAAAATCAAGACAGATACAAGGCCCCAACTTCATCTGAGAATACACTCATCTGACTCTGCTGTCATGGTCAAACTGGAACTTTTAACAGTCCACTTACTATCACAAACCAGGAACATGATAGCACATGTTCTGGGTTTTTTTAAATGCTCTGTTGCTGTAGACTCTGTTTGGTAAAAAGAAACAGTAGAAATCAGAGCAGTGTGAATAAAGCATGTCCTTCCTCTCCTCCTTGCCAAGCTGTGATGTAGGAAACAGTTAAAAACCAGAATTATGAAGGATTGTGGCCGAGTTCTAAGAGCAATGGTAGATGATTACAGGTTGTAACTGCAGTGTTGAGCCTATGATAGAAGAGTGTTAACTAGAAAAACTGCATGTAAAGACCTCAGAAGAGGGTTAAGGAAGAAGGGAAGGACAGACAGGGACAGCATGCTATGCTAGACTTGTACTGATTAACTCTCTTTGTGGCAGAAGGAGATGGGGATGAGTTTCCTGATTTTCTGTCTTCAGCGTAATATGAAGTGATGGTCCTGGAGGCAAAACCCCTACAAACTAGTGAACTCCAGAACAGGGAAAAGCCTGAAGCTGGATATAAGCTTAGAAGCGAGTCTGAGTTTTCTGTTAGCCTGAGAGCAGTGAGCCTTTCTGTCAGACAGAAGAGGTCATGGGTGAGAAATTCTCAGCTAGATCAGACCTGGTATAAAGGGCATGATAGAAGCTGAAATTCTTCTGACATACACAGCATAGAATCTTCTGAAAGGCAAACCAGGCTCACAAACAGCAGCCAACAAACCCCTCGTTTGTGTGGGTTTTTGTTCCTAAGTCTATACTTTAATCCCTTCTGTGTGCCAAGGGAGCACAGCAACTCCTTACCACATGCTGTAAATGAAGCGTGGTAGCTATATCTTCCTAAATGTGACTTTTCTTAATATTACTTTTTTGAACTAGAGACGTATGTATTGGATTAGTGGAATATATAGGTATTCGTATCCTGTGTGGCTGTTCTTTCACCAGTCTCCCTTCAAGTGAAATTTACTTCTCTGCTTTCTCTATAAAGCATAATTGCATTCTGTGCTCAGCTCTGGCCGAGTTTAAGAACAAACATGATTTGTTTGTAATCACAGATGCTTCGGAGATTGAACAGTGAATCAGCCCTTGAATTTTCAGGAATGTTTGAAGTGTGTATTTGTGCGTTACTGATAAGAAATGTAGGAACAAAGAAACTGCAAGATGAAGTCTAGTCCCTCCTACCGTCATTGTATACCTTCCATGTACAACTAGCAAAACAGTTGACAGTACTGTATCTTTTTTTTAATCTCATCTTCTCCAAATTGGCCTCCAAAACTATATTTGATACAAAGTCCTTTGTTTACATTGATTGTATGTAGATTTAAATCAAGCACGTTACATCAGTCCTTTAAGTTTCATCATCTCCTTTAAAATCAGCTTTATTTTGTACCTGCCCATATCCCCTGATTTCTTAGTAGTGGTGCAGAGCGTTCCTCTTCATGGAGTGTGAGAGAGACAATTCTTTTTACTGGTTTAGTTCTTAATAAAGTTTGAAATTATGATGGAAAAAGGCTTTGGATTTGAAACAAAATGCTGTACAGTGAGTTAGAAAATCAAGCCTTTGCATTAGAACTCTGATCTATGAATCATCTAGAAATGATCTAGAATGGTTGAACTCGATGATGTGATGGGTCTCTTCCAACCTGGTTGTTCTATGATTCTATCATCTAGAAAGAAGAAATTGGTTCAACGAAGCAGCTGGACTGCTTAGTGTGAAAGGAGCCTCTCTATAGGTTTCATGTGCCTTCTGTGAACATCTCACATGGGAAAATGGAAATGGAGTAGCTGGAGCTAGGAACTTCGATGAATTTTTGGTGGGAAAAAAGAAACTGTGAAAGGAGAAAACTTCCCTTGAAAATAAAAGAGAAAGATTAGTTTGAGAAGATCATTATTACAATCCATCTATTTGATATGCAATTAGGAAAAGTATTTTATTGGTTGTATAAATAATGCGTAGTAGAATCTGCTCTAGGTATAATCCTAGCATTAAGGAACATCCTGATAGGTAGAAAATTCCTTTTTATGATGATAAAGTCATATTCTTGCAGGAAAGGCAAGAATATTCTTTCATACACTTTAGACTGCCTTCTGAAGATAATGCAAAACAAACTGATATGGCCTGAGCTGGGAACCTAACATTTGGATCCCAATTCGAATTTTTCAAAGCATCAGGAGACCTGTCTGCACTGAACTTTTACTTGGTGAATAAAGCCCAGCAAACACTGACGAAGGGAGAGGATGAAAAGCATTTTGCTTTATCTGGGTTGGAAAGACCAAAAGTATTCCTTCCTTC
Organism: Coccyzus lansbergi; assembly: GCA_033558105.1. NCBI lineage: Eukaryota > Metazoa > Chordata > Aves > Cuculiformes > Coccyzidae > Coccyzus > Coccyzus lansbergi. Next base: position 1,321,629 of record JAUMJK010000059.1, read on the forward strand.
CTTCCTTCCTTCCTTCCTTCCTTCCTTCCTTCCTTCCTTCCTTCCTTCCTTCCTTCCTTCCTTCCTTCCTTCCTTCCTTCCTTCCTTCCTTCCTTCCTTCCTTCCTTCCTTCCTTCCTTCCTTCCTTCCTTCCTTCCTTCCTTCCTTCCTTCCTTCCTTCCCTCCTTCCCTCCTTCCCTCCTTCCCTCCTTCCCTCCTTCCCTCCTTCCCTCCTTCCCTCCTTCCCTCCTTCCCTCCTTCCCTCCTTCCCTCCTTCCCTCCTTCCCTCCTTCCTTCCCTTTCCCTCTTTTTTCCTCTCTTTCTCTCATTCTCTCTGACTTACTCAAGTTCAGAATTATGAAGCTAGTGACATTTTTAGATTTTATATTATGCCTTGCATACAAGTATTATGTTTTACCACTATTACTTTCAAAGGTTCTACACTGACCTAGCAAAAACTGCTACAAAATACCAACCTCAAACAAGTGTAAATCTCCCTAAGAGACAGGGGAAGAATCATGAGAGTTATATGATAGTGAGTGGCATTTCTGAGGACAAGAAGACTATAACCATAATATTAAATGAATGCATTTATTCTCATTTTTTACCTAACCTTTCAATTAAAATTCAGATTTTGTTGAAAACCTAATGAGCTGAAGCAATTGACTCTTTAAAAGTTCTTTAATTGTTTCTAAACTTTAGGAAATTCTAGAAGACAGATTGAAACACTTTTTTTTAAAGAATATCTTTTTATAAATGTAAGAAATGCAGGATGGCTTTATTACTTGGGAGAAAACATGTTCTAGTTTCCCTCGGCAGATTTCAAAGCTACCTACCTCAGGGTCCAGTTTCATGGTCTGCTGAAGCTGATCTGGCTGGAGGACTCTTACTGAAAAGAGCAATCCTGATCTCTCGGACATGGTTTAATGTTTGATAGGAATGGTTGGACTCAATGATCCGATGAGTCTCTTCCAACCTGGTTGTTCTATGATTCTCTGGGCCACTCAGCCTCCCCCTCTCCTGTGTCTCCCTCTGCCTAGGTGAAAATCAGCCTGCTGAGGGGTAGGGAAGGCTCCTCGAACAGCAGCCCCACATGGGAATTAGGGCTGACCGGACAGTGACAGCAGAAGTGATGAAAAAGCCTTCATTGTCAGCATTCCACAGAACAAGAACTCCCTATTTGAACAAGATCAACTTACACTGATATGCGGTATGAGAAGCCGCTTGTAGGATGTTGAAGGCCTGATTATTAATGTCCTCTGCAAAGGGTAAAATTAGACCTTTACTCGGCTGATCTGTTTTCTTCCAGTAAATTATCCAAAAGGTACCATGTGTGGCAGTAGCTGTTCCTAATGAAGGGCAGCAGGAGATGTTTCCATCCTGCTTTGATCATAATCTCCCCAGTCAGGATCTGAATCTCCTGGCTTTCTATCTTTGTACAGTTATTTATACTTATGCAAATTTGGTTTAAATCGTAATGAAATCAGTGTGACAGTGCTTTGTATGTCAATGCTTTTCTCAGGGTATCCAGCTCCCGCCCTGAGCTGGAAGACAGGGGTGGGGAGCAGGATGAAACCTCCATAATTCATGGCACAGAGGATATCAATTGTAATGGAAGGGAAAGAATTCTCTCTGTTGTGTTTTAAAAAGGTAACATCGGAACGATGACTGTTTAGTTCTGGTTCTGCCAGAGGATCTTGGTGCTTCCTGAAGATGGAAAACTGATTCTTGTAGAAGAAAAGTTTCAAATATGGCATTGCTGTGTTTCTGGATTAGTGTTAGAAGACAATGGGTTTGTATCCATTCTTACTCAGCATTCGTATTGACGTATTTAACTGCCTGAACAAAACAGCAGAATCAAGAATTCAGGGGTAAGCTGGAAAAAGTCAATGTTTATCTGCCTTTTGAATGCAATCAGAAATCTTGTGCCTTCTCTTAGCTTGTGCTAATTATGGTAAAGATTTCTGACTGTTATCGTACCAGCTTATGGTATTTTTGCTATCCAAATTCTCCCCATGGAATCACAGCCCTGCGACAGCATATTCATTGCATTAATAGACAACACATGCAGCAAATGACAGGGAGAGGTTTTGCTGTTGTAACTTACTTTTTCAGTGTCATTTCTGAAGGAAATAGAAACCACCTTCTACTTCTCCAGTACCTGTAGATACTTCCAAGGTCAGCATGAGCAGAATGTGTGCACAATGTAACAGGAAATACTTTGCTGCATCCTAACTGTTTTAACTTGCTTTCCAGTCCTGTTTCCTTCTCCTAAAGTTTAAGCCCAGCTACCATTTTCAATTTAGCTTCATGTGCGCTCTAGCGATGCAGACTCTTGTTCTGTATTTCATAAAAGTCGATTGGGGAATACAATACTGTTCCTTTGGCAACAATTAAGAGAAAATGAAAAAAACAGTGTTTTCATCCAGTGAAGCTGCCTCCACCAGAAGTGACAGCTTGGTTGTGATGTAGGCCTCCAGCTCATAAACACGTAGGCAGGTAAGATATTTAACGTGTCTGAGGAATCCCTTTGAACTAAATCAGATTATTCACTTGTGTAAAATTGCTCAACGGCCTAAATGGCTGCAGGATCAGGGCCTTAGATTGCAAACATAAACACCACAGTAATTTCCCTCTTGCTGTGCTGTTCAGCCCTGCTCTCCCATTCAGTGCGATTGAAGTAGGGGATGGGTTGTTTCCAACTCCTCTGTTCCATTATCAAAGGCGATAGTGGGAGTAGAGGGGTACATAAACACATTTTTTAATTATCAAACGTAGTAGTTGAAAACTTTTCTATAACAAGTAAGAAAAAAAAAAAGAAAGAAAATCACCATCTAAAGATAAAGGGGAGACTGGGGACAGAGAAGTCCTGGTCATTAAATACCTGCACAATTCCAAACAACAGGGCTTTTAAAGGGACAGTATCATGTAGTCTGGGATCATGTTTAAGTTTGTTGGCAAAAATGTTTTTGAACACAAAATTTTTCTCTTAAATTCATAAAACAAAATAGCCTTGCAAGCCAAGTGAAATCCATCTCTTCGTTAGCATCTCTGTGATAACTGCATGATATCAGTTGGGTTTTCAGCTGTTGAGAGCTGATTGATAGAGCTTGTTAAGTCTTGTTATCCTTCTGAGTGTATCTTTCGACATTCTAAAGTTCACCTTGATAAGATTTCCTGGGCAATTGAATTCTGTATCTTCGAGATATCCACAACAGTGACTTAGAAATAGAAATAACTGTGCTTTAGTTTATATTTTTTTAGCTGTAGTGTTGTCTTTGCCTCAGATCCCAAAGGCTACTCAGATCAGTCCCCTGGCACACACTGGTCATTGTGCCCTGATCAACCGAAAGCAAGGTCTTCTTTACAATGAAGGTATCATCTCAGAAATTACATAAAGTTTAGGGCTGTAATTTCATCCTCCATTTTCTTTGCATACCAATCAATAAATGATCTGATATAGGCCTTGGAAAAATAAGATATTAAAAACACTATGACCTCATTGCTCTCTACAACTACCTGAAAGGAGGTTGTGGAGAGGAGGGAGCTGGGCTCTTCTCCCAAGTGAAGGGGGACAGGACAAGAGGTAATGGCCTCAAGCTCCACCAGGGGAGATTTAGGCTAGAGATTAGGAGGAAGTTTTTCACGGAAAGGGCCATTGGGCATTGGAACAGGCTGCCCAGGGAGGGGGTCGATTCACCTTCCCTGGAGGTGTTTAAGGGATGGGTGGATGAGGTGCTGAGGGTCATGGTTTAGTGTTTGATAGGAATGGTTGGACTCGATGATCCGATGGGTCTCTTCCAACCTGCTGATTCTATGATTCTACGTTTTCTATAGTCCTCAGTTCTTTCTGAAGCTGCATGCCTGTGTATCTTTGATTTCTATTTAGAGGCTCCTGGACTCTTTTCCTTTGAGAGCAAAATATTCAAATAGAAGGTTATTTCACATTCTCCCAAATATGAACTTCTTAAAAAGGAACACTAGATATATTAATTCATTTCAGTCAGTTCTCCACTTGCCTAAAATGGTTTTTAATTGCTGCGTAGATTTCATAAATCATAGAATCATAGAATGATAGAACAACCAGGTTGGAAGAGACCCATCGGATCATTAAGTCCAACCATTCCTATCAAACACTAACTCATATTCAGAAAGAGTACCCAGCTGAAGGTGTGCTGACTAGTGAGGGAGATGTTATTCTGCAGTGTTAAATCAGTGTTACACAGACAAAATCCTGAAACGTGACCTTCAGCAGAACCTAAAGGGTGAGGAAGGAGCTTATGTCCATCCTGACTGCCTGCCTGGACCTACATTTATATCTGACTGTGTGGGTGCTAGAGCAGATGCTGCGCATCCAGTCTGTTCTCACAGGACCCTCCTTCGAGCCTTTTGCTGAGAGCACCCAGACTTCGGCTGCCACAACAACAGATGGGACTGCACACAGAGGTCCCGGTTGTGCTTTGAACAACGTGGACACCATCAGCTGAGCTAAAAACCTTCTGTTGGCAGGAATGAGGACATTCCGTTCCAGGTCAGGGAGCTGCTCACAGGGGTTACGAAGACACCGTATGGGGTTCCAGGTGCTCTGGTAGGAGAGCGCATGGACTGCTGCTCAAGGACATTCACCAGATAAAATGGATGCTTAAATGGAAGGGAACTGATCGCTTTAAAGTGTTAACATAGGAAGGGGTTAAAATCTTATTAACTGGATGGTTTCAAAAGGGGCAGCAACCACGGCAAGAGTTAAGCATAGCTCAATACGCTGCCTTCAGTGGTGAAGATAAGTTTTGTGCAAATTAGTAGGTATGTGTATACCTCATGCATATCATGAGCATCATTTCATATCTCTTCTTTTTCACAAGTCAAAAAAATCAGATTTTCATATAACACCAGGAAAGATGGGATATTCAGAGGGAGTCTGAATTGCAGACCAGTGCTCAGAGATTTTTTTTTTTTTTCATCCCTTCTGCTTCTTGACCGGTTCCCTTCATAAAATGATTCACCTTGGGTTAGGGGTAGAGGAAGAGGTCTAAGGACACTTCACTTTCAATGACAGAGCATATTAAATCTGTAAATCAAGATAATAAGCTGCAAAAGCTTTTCTAGTTTCCTTTTTTTTCCCCCTAAATTCATCCAACATGATTAATTGTCTTTTCAATTGTTTTTGAACCCTGGAACTTGGTGTGAGCGATTAGAATGGCATTTGTGCCTTTTCGGGCACTGGAGCACTTCTAGAATGCAAATCATCGGTGATAGAATTTGTGAAAAAAAGGCAGAGGTTGATTAAATGTTGAGTCTTGAGTTGTATTTAATTAGTAACCATTGGATTAGGAAATAGACTTTACAGTAGTTTGTACAGTACAGATGAGGTTCAGGCTGCAAACAATGAATGCAAATAAACTCAGTGAGCACTCAATATAAGGGCAGCAATGGTCAGTTTAGAGGAAAAGGAAAAGTTCTTCTCCAGTAGATAAAGGAAAACAAAACTTGAGTCTTTCTCTCTAATATGTTTTCTTGCCTGCCCCTGTGCTATGAGTTGTGCAGCATTTTCATGTAAAACTTCTGCTGTGGTTGTGCTGAATATAAAAGAGGTCACATTAGGCTCCTCAAACCTGAGGGGAGGAAAGGTGTTCACTGCCGTGAAAGCAGCTGGGACTGCTCTGGCCTCAGGTCCTGGTTAAAAGTTTCTATACCACTAGTGGCAGATCTGATTTAACTGTTCACAGCCTGCTCTATGCTGTGGTGAGGAACTTTTTAGTTTGTCCTCATTTAAATCTTTGTATAACTCTTGTCATAAAGGAATCTAGGGGGTGGGAAATAAAAGCCTGAATTAAAGGAGCAAGTAAAAAGCCTATTTCTCTGAAACAGATTTCTTTTAATCCAGCTGCGGTTTGGATTAGGTTGAGTCGGTATTTTTTGAACCACTCCGGTTGTAGCAGGATTTGTGGGAGTTAAAAGCACAGAGCAGAGGAGCTGATTCAGGGCAACAATGAGGTTACACAGAGTCATGTCTCAGACGCCTCTAAACACCAGGTGAGTACACACTGTAGTGGTCTTCCTGACACACACACCAATGTTACTCCAGTTTGTCTGAGTTCCAGCTTGTGGTCAGAAGGCAAGCAAGTCCCTTGAGTTTCTCAAAACTTCAAAGCTATGTTGAAATCACAGCACGATTAGTTCCAGGAAGGACTCATATCTGTACCGATTAAGCAAAATTTCAACTCTGTGGATGCTGGCAAGAATGTTATCCTTGTTGTCAACAGAACTGGATTTTCATCCATTATGCTAGAAAACCAGTGGTGGGTGAACTAGGGACAGTACTGTGGGTAACAGGGGTGATGTGAACTGTCCAGATGAACAGAGGAGAAGCTGCTTGGAGGTTTCAGTAGTAAAGGACAGAGACCTTGATAGACAAGAATGGGACTTCTGAAACTGTTGGCTCTTCATATTAAACGTACTGCTCCTTTGGATCACTCATCTTCTAAAACCAAACAAGTTAACGCAGAGCCAGCAGAGTAAAAAAAAAAAATATATATAAAAAAGTTAAAAGCTGATACCACTCTTTCTGGTGGTATCAGCTCATGGCTTTCTCATGGCTCAGTTTTAGAGTGGAAATAACAAGAGATTCAGCTACTGAAGAAACCTTTAAAAAAGAAAATGGAGAAGGGCAGTAGAAAGAAGTAGAAGGAAGAAGGAACACATAGTATTTATCCATAACTCGACGTTTCCAGTCTTTCTCTAGATAATTCATTTTCCCATTACTGAAAATGGTTATTCTGACTGGAGGAATAACTACAGATGGCTTTTTTAAGAAGCTCAAAAATATGAAATGAGCAAACCACACTTTAATAGAATTGGATCACTTCAAAGTTTACACTCAAAGCCTGCTGGCAAATTTCTAGGGTGGCTGACTACGTGCAGCCAAAAAAACACCTCTATGGAGGGGTGATTTAGGAGGCCACTTCTCTGTACCGACTGGTATTTGTGTATTTGTCACTTCAGAGGTGATGAATTAGGAATATCAAGCATCATTAAAATCAACGGGAGTTTGCTCTTGACCTCAGTGAGGCCAGAATTTTACCCATTATCACAGATCCCTTTGTTCTTCTATTTTGTCACTTTGCTCTGCAGCTGTGAAACTTTTGCTAACTTATGTTTTATCTCACATGTGGAACTGTAATCAGTGCAGGATTGGCTTCCAGGGGAGCTATTCCGCGCTCACCATATTATTATCAGACTAAATTACCCTTAATATGCTGACTTTACACTGCTTTGAGAAGTCTGTCAGTAAGCATTTTTCCAGTATAACAAATGCAGATGACAAGATAATGTTGATATATCTCTTACCTACACTAATGTACAACTTTGATGTGTGCGTATATGTTGTCGTCTGTGGCTTTGACAGGGTCTCTCCACCATGGGATCAGTGTAAGCATTGAGCAGGGACATCTAAAAGCAGCATGAGCTACAGAGCAGTGAGAGTCCTGTGGACAAGAAGTTGTTTTCGTAGAGCTGACTACAAATAGACCTAAGGCACTGAAATCAGAAATGACTGATTTTTTTTTTTTTTTTTTTCTCTTTTAAAAAGACCTCTTCCATTATTCTGAATGAAATCAAGCTTTCTCCGGGAAGATGTTGGCTCTTCAAAAACCCACAAAACAAACCTGAATAAATCACAAACAAACCTTAGTTTCATTTCAATGCAAGTGACTTAACAGCTAAAAAAATTAACCCCCAAACCCTCGTCTCTTTTAGGACACAAAATCCATTTCCCGAACAGGGCTATCCCCCAAAAAGCATTTTCTTTAAGCCATTTCTTCTGGCCTCTCCAAAACCACATCCACTTGTAGATTGGCTTTTGGCCTGGAAGAAATCCATTAATACAGGGAATGGGAGATAGAAAATATGATGCAGCAGTTTGTTAATGGGAGAGTGTATTTTGACTATAGGCAAACAGAATTGCTGATCATGTGCAGTGATAAAGGTGCAGGGTCTGCCAGGGCTCTGAAGACCTCTTTCCGTGTCATGCCAGGTTCTCATTTCAGTCAGAACAGTCGCAGCTCCAAGTCTTGCCACATTAGCTTCTTAGTGAACCAATGCAGTCAAATGTGAAATGGAAAATGAGAGAAGTAATTAATATTACCAATGGCATTTGTTTAAATGTTGCTTTTCAAAAGCACTTTAATTACAATATGCTTTTCATGTTGGTTGAGTTCATTTATACAGGGAATACAATCATTAATTATCATAATTAAGACACCTGAATTCAACCTGACTGGCATTCCTTCCACCCTGAGTTGTATCCTTGTTTTATCTCTGACAGTTAGGTTTTCAATCAGATGTTATCTACTTTTTCCTGATCATTAAGAAATGCTTTACTAATTAGCACATGAAATTCTTCCTACATCAGACTGAATTGAATCAAGGTCTATTATCTTGAACAGTAAGACACTTCAGAATTCACAGTAATAGGGCATGAATACGTGATACAGTTCATACACATTTCATGAACCTCCACGTTACCGTGATTTTTTTTTTGAGGCTGCAATTAGTTATGCCATTTTCAGGTCACTTAATTTTCTCTCACTGTTTAACACTGTTAGATTACAATGCTCTGAAATCACAAGTTAACTCCTCCTATACGATGCTTTGCTGAGGTATTTCTGTTCTCCAGTAAAGATGCATTTCTGAAATGTTCCCTCATGTCCTGATAAACAAGCTACCATGTAAAAAACTCCTTCCTTGGATATTGTTTATTAGGAAAAAAGGACAAATTTTCAACTATTGCACTAATTCTATGTCTAGAATCATGGAATAGCATCAGTGAGCTCATACCAATTCTATAGGAAGGCGGCTTTGTTCAAGCCTGTTGTTCCTCTCTATTCAGAATGTAGAATCATAGAATCATAAAATAGTATGGGTTAGGAGAGATGTTAAAGATCATCCAGTTCCAAGCCTTCTGCCATGGGCAGGGACACCTCACACTAGGTCAAGCTGCCCAAGGCCCATCTAGCCTGGTCTTGAACATCTCCAGGGATGGGGCAGCCACAGCTTCCCTGGGCAACCTGGGCCAGGGCCTCCCCACCCTCATGGTAAAGAAATTCCTCCTTATGTCTAGTCTAAATCGTCCCCTCTCCAGTTTATACCCATTGCCCCTTCTCCTGTCACTAAAAACCTTTATGAACAGCTCTTCCCCAGCTTTCTTGTAGCCCCTTCAGGCACTGGGAGGTCACTAGAAGATCTCCTGGGAGCCTTTTTTTCTCCAGGCTGAACAGCCCTGATACTCTCAACCTGTCCTTTTATGGGAGGTGCTCCAGCCCTCTGATCATCTTTGTAGCCTCCTCTGGACCCGTTCTGACAGCTCCATCTCCTTCTTATGTTGAAGTTTCCAGAACTGGACAACACTCCAGATTAGGTCTCGCAAGAGAGGAGTAGAGAGGCAGAATCCCCTCCCTTGACCAGGTGGTCATTCTTTTTTTGATGCAGCCCAGGACATGGTTGACCCTCTGGGCTGTGAGTGCTCACAGGCAGCTCATATCGAGCTTCTCGTCAATCCTTAGATATTGTTTCATAGGAAGAGAGGACACGTTTTCAACTATTATGCCAATTCTACTTTTAATTCCTTAAAGTGAATAAGGAGTAACCAGACATAAAACAGAAGTCATAGAATCATAGAATCATAGAACAACCAGGTTGGAAGAGACCCATTGGATCATCGAGTCCAAACATTCCTATCAAACACTAAACCATGTCCCTCAGCACCTCATCTACCCGTGCCTTAAACACCTCCAGGGAAGGTGAATCAACCCCCTCCCTGGGCAACCTATTCCAATGCCTAATGACCCTCTGTGTGAAAAACTTCCTCCTAATCTCTAGCCTAAATCTCCCCTGGCACAGCTTGAGGCCATTCCCTCTTGTCCTGTCCCCTGTCACTTGGGAGAAGAGCCCAGCTCCCTCCTCTCTACAACCTCCTTTCAGGTAGTTGTAGAGAGTAATGAGGTCTCCCCTCAGCCTCCTCTTCTCCAGGATAAACACCCCCAGCTCTCTCAGCCGTTCCTCATAGGGCCTGTTCTCCAGATCCCTCACCAGCATCGTGGCTCTTCTCTGGACTCGCTCCAGAGCCTCAACACCCTTCTTGTGGTGAGGGGCCCACAACTGAACACATGATTCAAGGAGCGGCCTCACCAGTCCTTGCAGTCTCCCCAGGACACACCACAATGATGCTGAAAATTAACCATACCCCTTGCCTGATCTTCCACTGAGGATGTTCCCATCACGGATGGAACAGACCTAACCAGCTAGCGACTAATCTAAACCTGATTAAAAGGGTTTCATCCTGTTTCTAGTAAACTGTGTGACATGCAGGGGAGGATGTGCCCTTTCCTGTCTCTTTTCTCCAAGGAACAAGTCTGTACTGTGAGCGGTTTTAGCTCGCCTGGATTGGCTAAAAGAAGGGCTGTGGGTTTTTACACGCACTTATTGCAAAGCTGTCAGAACAGATGGAGTTGGATGTTATGCAGGCCAGGTTGTATTGCTGCACAGAGGGATTAAAATGATTCTGTACAATATTAAAACTTCTCATTTATGTAATGAACCTTACAGGGTTATAGTCTTTATATTCATATACTTGGCAGAAAGTTCAGACAGATTCTCTTGTATGTGGATTTAAATACCTGAATCTGTGTCAGCTTGCAAATGTCTACTCTTTAATGGTTGAAAAAGGTGCAAGTTTCTCATTTAGGCAAAATAAAAATGCAGAAACATTTGATCACTAAAAGGTGGAACAACGTGATATAAATACTGGGTACTTAGACATTCTCACAGAGGCTTCTTTAGGTACACAAACCATAATAGCAAGTCCTGCCCTTGACTGCTGCTTCCTGAGCAGCTACCAGGGCCCAGTGAAGCTGGTGAAGGGGCTGGAGAACAGGACTTATGAGGAACAACTGAGAGAGCTGGGGGTGTTTAGCCTAGAGAAGAGGAGGCTGAGAGGAGACTTCATTACTCTCTACAACTACCTGAAAGGAGGTTGTAGAGAGGAGGGAGCTGGGCTCTTCTCCCAAGGGACAGGGGACAGGACAAGAGGGAATGGCCTCAAGCTCTACCAGGGGAGATTCAGGCTAGAGATTAGGAGGAAGTTTTTCACACAGAGGGTCATTGGGCATTGGAACAGGCTGCCCAGGGAGGTGGTTGATTCAGCTTCCTTGGAGATGTTTAAGGGACGGGTAGATGAGGTCCTGATGGACATGGTTTAGTGTTTGATAGGAATGGTTGGACTCGATGATCCGATGGGTCTCTTCCAACCTGGTTGTTCTATGACTCTATGATTCTATGAATTTGGGAGCTTACTTCTATCATAATAAGGGATCACTGCAGTCCATTACTGGCTTGTTATACTAAGTGATATCTAAATAAATCCTCTTTCTTGTTATGCTGAGACATGTTTGTGAATGGCTACAGGTTTTGTGGTGGAATTGCTACAATAGCTTTTATCTAGATATGTCTTTGATAATCATACCCAATACTGTGTATTTTACCGTAGGAGTTCTGAGAGTTTCCTACCTATACTGAAGGAACGGTGCTTATGACTGGGAAGAAAACATGGCTGTGTAGCACTGGAATAGGACTTTCCTACCTCTCCAATCCCTGTTTTAAGAGATAGAGGTCAGCAAAGTGTCTCCACACTGTTCAGGGTTTCCCAGTGCAGAGTCATGAGTGTTCCTCCAGCCATGGACCACAATCTAAGCTTCTAAGACAGGAATGCACTTCTGCAGTCTGCATCCTAAGAGTTTTCATCCCTGTTTTATATTCAATTAGGGCTGTCTTTTTTTCTTTAGTGCAATGTATATCTGACTCATAGGAGCTACCAGAGAAAAACTTTTTTCCTGTGAAATTGTGCTGCTAGTTTATGAATGGAAGGTCTTGAATTTGCAGTCTCCAAGTTAACCAGGAAGTTGCTGGTGGTAGAAAACTTCCCCAAGGTGTCTCATAGCTTTAGAAACTATTTCCCAGCTTGCTGCCTTAGAGTCTGAATTTCCTGACCTTAAGGATAGGCTTTAATGGACTTCCGTTTTCCTGGGGAAGAACTGTCAAGCTTTAGTTCTTTGAGAATTCATTTAACAATGTTCTTATTTTAAGGCTTGAATAAGTGGCCAGAGTTTTACAGGTGTTGGCCCTTTACAGCCCCAGTATCTTCAAAATAATTCATCAATGAAATGCTCAGAATATCATAGAGCTTCTATGATTGCCAAAATTCAGTTTGTACCAGACCCAATTATGTCTTTGAAAATGTTAATCTTTTAAGTTCAGTGCAACAGCAGCTATTAGGTCTTGGTAGCACGTACAGGATTGGACCCATGAAGATGAGTTTGCAGAATCATTTCCCCAGCTTTGGTCCTTTAATTTCAGATAAGGAGTTACTGTTGTTGCTTAGAATTTATTCTATTGGGATTTCCTTCTGTAACAAATGATAGTTCACGTTGTATTTCTGTATTAAATATTCTGTTGGAAGCGTGTCAGCTACCCAGATAAGAAATTACCTCTTCCCTTGTTTCCCTTTTTAACAGCGAGTTAGTGTGCCGGCTTTCACAAAGCACATTCAGTGAGGAGCAGGAAAAAAATACCTCAATCAGAATTGCCGTGCTGCTGAAAATGAATGATTACTCTTGGGAAAGAATGTCGGGTGGGAGAAGAGCTGCATCATACAATTCAATAGGAAGTAACATTTGTATGGAAGCAGGGGAGAAGCAGATGATTTCCTTCCACATCCTCACTGAGCAAGTACATTTTTGTAGTTCATCATTTCTCTTTAGCTGGTGTGTTCAGTTACTGCTCATCTCCCTGAGGGATTTTTATTCGTAATGGAGGAGACTTCACCTGAAAATGGAGTAGCCTGCAATTTGACAGGTTGGAAAAATACTTTTTATCTGAATGGGAAAGTGTAGTATTAAAAAAAAGTGTAGGAAGGAAAATAAACAAGTATTTCCGCATCTCAAAATGTTACTGTGCCATTTATGGAAAAAGATGAAAGTACAACACGTAATTAATTCATTAATGCCAGAAGTATTCATTTTTCTGATCTGGGGAATCATACCACAAAGACTCCATGGATACATTTGTACCCATAAAGCCTGAAAGCAAGTAAAGTATGTTCATTCAGTTCACGACCTTGTATACAACGAGAGAAAGGATTGCCATTGTGATGTGCCACGACTGGAAATGAGGAGATTGAGCTTTCCGAGAAGCTAAGGATGTATTTTTGGGCTGAAGACTAAGGGTCCTAGAAGTCAAACATAAATTTTTTAGTTGGATCTAATGTAAATATGAAGTTGAGGCACAAAAGTTGTTTTTAGCCAGTTATGCTGTCGCTCGCTAGTTCTTTCCACAAAGGCTGTGTGTAACACAGATTTCAGCAACTTAGTGAGCGTAAAGTCACTTCCAGGAGCACCACTGGTTGCAGTGTTTACCCATCAGTGACAATGCTGCTAGATTTTATAATGTTTTTTAAAAAGTAATAGCTTCTACTCTATTTGTATGCTATCCCCTTTCCTACCACCCATATCTTTGCTGTATTTTCCTGTTGCCTGTTATTTTTATGGAGCATTTTGCTTTCTGTGACAGGCCTACCTCTTAGCTCTTTTGCCTAAAAATCTCCTTTTGCAGTAGAGTATCTTATAAACATGTGCATTTTGCCTTTAAAGCTGAGTATTGGAAACTAACAGAGTCCAAACGACAACCTAGCAAACGTCTTCCAAAGTGCTGCAGGTTCCCTCAGTGGAAGGGAGACAGAGGTGAGCTGTGTGATGCGCAGCACAAAGAGTGCCTGACAGTGAAGGATGATCGCGTCTGGCTTCTCAGCTGCAATACCATCATCACAACTGGCATTGTTTCCAAGTCAGAACTTTCTGTGTGAGGAGCAAATATCCTTCTTCCTGTAATCTTTACTGCCTAACGACAGCTCTACCTTGGCAGCCCCGAGAGCCGGTAACATGACAAATGATTTCATTGGGACCTGCTAAGCTAGAAAGCGAGGAGGAAGGCAGAGTAAGCACACTCTCATTTTCCTCTGGCATTCTTTTATTTCACTCCTTCCCCAGGGCTTATGCAGCCCCAGTTTCTGTTCCGGGGATGAACGTGCCCCATCGTGTCACATCGTGTTTCCATATCTCATGGCTGTAGGCAGGGAGGGTTATGTGCTCTCCGGGGGCCTGTATCTGCCACACACAGTCTGGGCAACAGAGGGCTTGTAGCACTGGACTGGTTACGCTTGAAATTCTTATCACAGCAAAGGGAGTGGGAATTGAAAGCGAACCGTTGGGCTGACACTCTCTGCTGAAGCTGCACTGTGACTCCAGCCTGTACGCAGGGAGCACCTCGGGTCGGATCTGGCCTTGCTCTATGCAGCTTCTCTGTGGTCACTCGTGACTTGCACTGTTTTCTATCTATACAATCCCCTCAAGACAGCCCTTTCACTCTGTGCTCACAACTGGCTTCCAGCAGGACAGCTCTATTGCGAGTGTCCCCACTGTGATCCTTCCCAGAGAAGATGCAGGATCAAGCCGGCTAACGGTGTCTTCTGCCTTCAGAGGTGGATGCCTTCAGCAAAGCGGCAGCACTGCCTTCGTACCATGTTTTAGAAAGCTGTTCTCTCTGCCTCTCGCAATCTCTTGGCAAATGCATGACTTCAGTTTTCCGTCGTAAAGATTCCATGGGCTAAAGTCCATTGTAAGGGAAGGAGAATGGGGGAAAACAATCGAAGTGATTCATGGAATGGCCTTGGCTATGAATACATAAATACTTATAGGACAAGAACTTGGAGGATAGATGACTAAAACTTCAAATGTAACACGGTTTAAATTAAAGTTACTCTTCTCTACAATCACAAGATGCTTATGTGTAAACACGGCCTTGCAAGATGAAGAGATGGCAAAGGGAAATCGCTTATGCCCCAATATTTCACTGGTTCCTTTCTCTAGATTCCACTCTCTTTTTACATGCATACCTACTTCATTTTCTTACAAGTAGATTTTTTTGTTCGATTTTTAAAATAAGAGAATACAAGGTTGTAGTAAGAGTAATTTTCATGCATTCCCCATCTCATATTTCTGTGGCTTTTTTTTCCCCCAGCAGTCTCTCTCAAAATCTGTGCCCGTTGTGCTTATGAAGCAACCCACACATTTTCCAGTAGCATTTCCAGTCTCCAGGATAATGTTTTTTTGGACCGATATATTGTAATATTTAAGAGGAAGAAAATCTCTTCTAAGAATTCTTCTTATTTTCACCTTTTGATGTTCTCAACTGCCTTTTTTCTGAAATCTGATGGGTTGCAAGACAAGATTTTAAGTATTTACAACCAGCTCTAATAAACCGCTTCATGGATATTTATGAGGTGCTGGTTTAGCAGGCTGTATTATAATATTAATCAAAATCAAGGCTGCTGCTTGGAAGCACTCCAAGAGTTAGATCTTTGCTGAAATCTTTCCAGGTATCTTTATTTTCCTTATTCCTTTTGTTTTTTGTTGTTGTTAATTTCTAGTTGAGTTATTTATCAGGTGATATTTGAATACATGTGAATACAGTTCTGAGAGAAAGTCAGAGAATCCTAAAATTAGTCTCTGTTTTGTTGTTTATTCAACATTTTAGATTTGTTTTCTGTTTATTTTTTAAAGGGAAGAAGTAATACTAGCAGGAAGAGATACAAAGAGCCCTGCTGTGCCACTAAAATTACATCGTGCAAGTTTATTGCTTACAACTAGAAATGTCCTAGCGTGTTCTGAAGACTTCTGCATGGAGCCTTGATGCAATTTCCATATCCATCACTTAAAGGTCTGATGAATCCGAGAAGCCAACAGATACATTTTCAAGTACCCACTTCAGAACAAGAATTCTGATTTCTAGATGCTCAGCTCCACACCCTTAACTCTAAATTTACAGGAGCATATCGGTCAGACTGTCAGTGTGTTGGATGATTCAAACTTCCGAGACAGCAAACAAGAATTAGTGGATTTTTTGTCAGATTTAGTCTGTAACAGTTTTCACAAAGTCACAAGGGGTAGGGCAGACCAGCCAGCTACTGGGCACCCGAGAAACGCCATGGCCTTGCCAATTTATGCACTATTATATGCATATGTTCTGTGCTGAACATACTATGTTTTAGTATATTTTTAGTATATTAAATTAAAAGTCACACTGATGTGGTCAAACACGATCAAGACCAGAAATGATTTCTATTATGCTTTGCTTTGGGTTCAGTTCTCAGGCCAAACATGCCTTCTGTTTATGAATCTCCAAGAGTTATTGCAGAATTACTGTGGATATTACCAACTCAATTCTCGTTTCTCTACTTTAATGTTATCACTTGCCAAAAGATAGTTGTTGTGTACAACCACACATGGAAACTCCACAATAAACCAAAAATCTGTAGTGCTGTATGAGACACACCAATGACATATGAAATACTTCCACCAAACAAAATCAAAACAAAGTCAATTCAAAGAAGAAAAGGTCAGTCTTGAAATATATTTCATATCAAAACATTTTTTCAATTGTAATGATCTATTACCTGCAGCACACCTTTTGAAATCTGCAGTATTGTCTTTACTGCCTTTCCCTTGTCCTCATACTGTAGTCATTGAATTTTGTGAAGCTGTAGTTAGAAACAAAGATTACCAAGGGTTAGTGCTGATCATTTCTAATTAAAACAACTCTTGTATGTTTTATTGCTACGCAGTCAGCTTTGCTATAACAAAGGTACTTTGCTACTCAAGTGTGAAACCAGATTTGTGTGGATGAGTGTAGATTCATAAAATACTGAGATTAAACCTGTGTGCATCGTGTTAGAAGCATCTGCTTGCTCCATCCAATAAACTGTAACAGCTGATCTATCTGAGTGCATAGAGACTTCCATTCTTACCGCAATGTTTTTGTACAATCTAATGCTGTAAAAGTTGGTCAATAGCTTTAGGGAATATCATGGCAAATGTATCTGAGGGGAGATGACAAAGTCTGAGAAATAATAAATGTTGATGTTCAAACAGTCTTATAAGAGTGTTAGGAGTTGTCATAGTCACTCTCCATCTCTTACGAAGCTTCACTTAGTTCTTCTATATTGAATTCAACTCTAAGGGCCCAATTCTCCACTCCATTGCACTAGTTTGATGCTAGTGTAATTCCACCGACTTTCACAGAAATGCAACAGCTTAAGACACATGAAATAAAATGACCATCAGGCTTGAAGTCATACAAACAGTGCTCAATCCACTACTGTATTGTGTGTTAGCTAGTTTGGACAGGAACATCACTTAGAAGATGTGACTGTTCTTAGCAAGTGGGTACTAAGCCATTGGTCCCTTCCGCAGCACCAGCCCGAAGCTGAGAGCTGTAACAGAGCAAGTTGTTAAAAACCAGATGTAAGGCACAAGAAAGTTCCTAAAAGACCAGCTAGAGACTTATGGAAAGCTCAGTAGAGAAAACATATTTTTCTTTATTGAAAGCTTGGAGGTTTTTCACTGTTGTTGCTGAAATCAGGATATTCTCATTAATGTTGTGAAATGAAGTCTGACTGAAGTTTGGGGTTGAAGAATAGGTTATGGAAACTGCCTTTCAGAGACTGTGGAAGCAAGTAGAGTGTGTTTGAGGGCAGGAAGGAGGAATAAGCAGAGACAGACATTTTGTATTAGCAGCCTGAGTTCCCAGCAGTGTGAGTTTTTGACCGTTAGACTTACACAGAGACTTCAAGCATGGACCTTGTGGGCAGTGATGCTCCACTTTGCGCAGGAGATCATCTGTACTAGAAAGGCACACTCTCTAGCAGGCAAAACATTGTGGCTTCTATCATGCAGAAAGACTCTGGACAGGGTAGTTTTGTTTGGTCACATTTACCTCTACTTGTAATGCCTCTCTTTTGCTGTACAGAACTGGCATTCTTGTGCAGATTCTCTGCATGAAGCTGAATTTCATCCTGATAGATTGAGCAAATAATTAAACTTTAATTTGCTTGTACCTACGTTTCCAACACTGCAGGTTTGCAGAGAAAGTGCAAACATGGTATTGTCAGGAAGGCTATAAACAGAAATCTGTTCTGATTGACTGAGAGTGCATCAAGCTTGATGTATTCTTGCAATATTTTTCAGCAACAGAGGGAATGAGAAGGATGCATCAAATCTATCAGATTAACAGGGCAAAGAGGCAAATACATGAGAAATATGAGTTCATTCTGCAGATACAGTTCTTGCCCAAGTTAAAAGGAGGCAGTAAGGTCGGCCATTGTACTCATTATTGGTTTGCCATATAAAATAGCCAATTACTTATGTTTCTATTGTTTGAGACACTTTTGCTGTTTTCCTATGCTGAGATGCTGTGTTCAATTCCAGTGGTACAGCTCTATCTGGTGTGCTGTAGAGAGCAAGCAGAGGAAAGGCTTTATGACTGAATTAAACCAGCAGTCAGTAAAATCTGTTGTATTTCAAATCTTTAAATAATTCTGATTTGTAATTACGGAAGTTCTTTTATCCAGTGTGTCACAGTGCCTTGAAAATAGCACACTTTTTACCCCTGTGAAGCAACAGCAAAGTACAGGTATTGCTTGCTGTATTATGGCATCAGCTCTTGGAGATTCACCACAGACACACTGAAGCTGACAGCCTGGCAGTCATAGAATCATAGAACAACCAGGTTAGAAGAGACCTGTCAGATCATCGAGTCCAACCATTCCCAACAAACAATAAACCATGTCCCTCAGGACCTCATCCACCCATGCCTTAGACACCTCCAGGGAAGGTGAATCAATCACCTCTCTGGGCAACCTATTCCAATGCCCAATGACCCTCTGTGTGAAAAACCTCCCCCTAATCTCTAGCCTAAATCTCCCCTGGTGGAGCTTGAGGCCATTCCCTCTTGTCCTGTCCCCTGGCCCTTGGGAGAAGAGCCCAGCTCCCTCCTCTCAACAACCTCCTTTCAGGTAGTTATAGAGAGCAATGAGGTCTCCTCTCAGCCTCCTCTTCTCCAGGATAAACACCCCCAGCTCTCTCAGCCGCTCCTCATAGGGCCTGTTCTCCAGCCCCTTCACCAGCTGGAGCTGTCGGTGCTGAAGAGCTATGTTCCTGGGCGTGTATTTTCCAGATGCCAAGGGGATGAGGACAGTGCTGAGTGGACTAAGTTCTACGGCACTCTGAAAGTTTTGCATAGACTGGATCCTGAGCCCAAGCTACATATTCAAACTGCTTTCTCTGCTGCCAAGTGCAAATGACAGAGAGTGTCTGGTTCCTGAGGTAATCTGGTTTTATACTCACCTCTTTGCAACAGGATGAGTGCTTCTCAGCTTGTGTCCCCTGTGGACCTGCCTGCAGGGTGCAGCCTGGACATCAAGAGAAGGGCTAGATTTCTAAGCAGAGGGCATTGCCATCTCAGACTGCCTCTCAATAATCACAGCATGAGCAACTCTAAAAGCCAAATCCCGGTAAAGTACAGTTCAGGCAACAGGGGGCTGGTTCTTAACCTCCCCTTTGCTCTCCAGACCCAAAAGCATGTTTAGTGGGAGAGGGCTTTGGAGTCGATCTCCTGCTGAAGGCACTGCCGCTCATGCATTTCTAGAACTAATTTCCCCTTCACTTTTGACTGAGGTGTTGGTAGTCTGAAGATTGCATTAAGCTCTGTTAATGTGCAGAGCACATTTACCCTACATTTGGAATCAAGCTGCCATGGTCAGTTCTCCCTAAAAGCCAGCTGAAAATTCAGCCTTTTGGCTTAAACCTAGTGCAGCTCTACCAGCCCTTTGCGTATCGGGCTGCTGATGCTAAAGTGGGGCACTCTATCCAATGAGCCAGTTAAAAACAGGTGCTCACCCCAGGAGTTTCACATCCCCAGTGGGTTTGACTTAAATCCAGCAGAATTAAGAACTGTTAAAGGAGGATCTGCATCTTTAAAGCAACCCTTCTGTGCCTAGGTGTGGTAGACAAGCTTCAGTCAGTGGAAGAACAGGGAGTTTCACTCCAGTCAGAGCCATGTAGTTTGAAATGTTGGCAGCTGATGAGTGCAGGTGAGGACGAAGGCATGTCTGCACCATTGCCTTGTATTACATTTGAGAAGTAACGAGGCTGCTGAGGGGTCTGGAGAACAGACCTTGTGAGGAACGGCTGAGAGAACTGGGGTTGTTTAGAGGAGGCTGAGAGGAGACCTCATTACTCTCTCCAACTACCTGAAAGGAGGTTATGGAGAGGAGGGAGCTGGGCTCTTCTCCCTAGTGACAGGGGACAGGATGAGAGGGAATGGCCTCAGGCTCCTCCAGGGGAGATTTAGGCTAGAGATTAGGAGGAAGTTTTTCACACAAAGGGTCATTGGGCATTGGAATAGGCTGCCCAGGGAGGTGGTTGATTCACCTTCCCTGGAGGTGTTTAAGGGATGGATAGATGAGGTCCTGAGGGACATGGTTTGATGTTTGATAGGAATGGTTGGACTCAATGATCCAATGGGTCTCTTCCAACCTGGTTGTTCTATGATTCTATGATTCTTCTGCTTTTCAATCCACATTATCTTACTGCTAGTGTGCTTAATTATATCCTTTCCACAAACCCCTCAGTTTTAGTATTCCTTAGAAGTATGTCCTAGTCCTTTCCCCTAAAGTTACATGGCCTAAATGTCTCTTCTGGCCTCTAACTCCAGTTGCCTATGTTTCTACCAAAAATGCAAATGAAAATGTTTTTTTCCTTCTCAATGAAGATACTTCTAGGCCCTGAGACTATGTAGTGTCTTGCTCTTATAGTATGATAACTGTATCTTCTCTGTCTGAAAGAGGCCCCAAAATGGTCTTTCTGCACTTCAACCAAAACCAAACTGCAGTGAGTTCTCACTGCATGTGAGGAGGTGCAGCTGGACATGTTCTCTCTGCTCCTTCTGGTAGATTCTCATACTTCACATACGGCTTTTGTTCATGTTTCAGTCATGCAGGGAGAAAGTAACGCGGTGAGCTTCCATTTACACTGCTTGAGGCCTCCTACCTAATTCTAGGTTTCTGTGACCCTCCATGTCTTCAATTTCTTCTTTAATTGAGTTTGGTTTAACTCTTTGGTGATGGGATCCTAATAAAATATATAGGGTTTGTCTATTTTGAGTCTGGAATTACAAGTAATATCAAAATTTCAGTTGAACACATTGATTCTGCACTTTCATAAAGCTGGTGTTGTCCTATAATAAAGTCAAATAATCACATTGGTTTTCTCTTGGCATCTAAACTAACTCTTAAGGAATATATCTAGTAATTGATTTGCATGCTAGAGCTGCTGCAGGATTTATTTTGAAAATGAGATTTTTGGGGTGGGGTTTTTTTTGTTAATTAAATATATTTTAAAGGATTTATTTTATCTTCTTGTTCATATAAACTAATTTGCAATGACTTCTACTAAAATAATAGGGGATCCTCTGGCATAAATAACTCTCCTTGTAAGATTACATAGGAGTCTGATAAATCCTTATTTTTGCATTATGTCTCCCAAAGAAAATCAAATAATACAGTTATCAGATGGAATCTTACCATTTTAAGGACATTTTAAGGACATCCGCTGGGTTTGAGTTTCTTAGTTTAGGTCCTAACTTTTGGCTTTTTGTTAAGCAATACATTTCTGCTTTTACTAGGATCTTTTGAATGAAAATGAGCAGCAGCAACCTAAAATTCAGCTGAACCTACAGCTGTGAGAGACCTTAACAAAAGACATTGAAAGACACCTGCCTTCCCCTTTAAGTTTCTAAAATTCATGATGAGGTGGGTGGAATTAGTCAAAAACAACTGTGGTTTTCTTTAGAGCTGCTAACAACCACCCTTTAAACACATGTATTCCTGTATCCCAGAAAAAGAAAGCCACTCTGTTCAGAAAAAGGACAGGGAAACCTTGGAGCAGGTTGCACAGAGGCTGTAGAATCTTTATCCTTGGAGATACTCCTCTGGTTAAGGCTCTGGGGCAGCCCATTTCAAATTATGCTACAACTGATTGAAACGTGATCCACTGGACTTGGTGTGTACTTATGAAATAGATCTGCTCCTACCTTATAGATATAGGTCAGTTCCTATTAGCAAACTACAGAACAGTAAACTTCATAAAGGCAGGAGGCAGGTTCTGTAAACATTTAGTTTCTCCTCGAAGTTAGAGTGGTCTGGAGAAATTCTTCCAAAAGAGCATTAAAAATTGACAAAAAATATTAATAGGGATTGGAAGCTTTAATAAGTGTTTAAGGGACGGGTGGATGAGGTGCTGAGGGACATGGTTTAGTGTTTGATAGGAATGGTTGGACTCAATGATCCGATGAGTCTCTTCCAACCTGGTTGTTCTATGATTCTATGATTCTATGATCCTTTCTCATCTTTGCTGGTCATGGTCTCTCACCGCACCATCTGGCCCTTCTGCAGTGCAGTGAAGAGCCGTGACTGGCCACCCGGTCTTGGAGCTGCCTGTGGCTGTTGTATCTGTATGATGAGCGACTGCATCTACCACGCGGGCTCTGGAGTTTCCAGAGGGCTGCAGCTGATGGAGTGTGTGTCTTTGCCCAGGTACAGCCTGACTTTTGGCTTTGTCTCAGTGAGATTGGAGGGAGAGAATCCTTCTGGGTCAGGTAGTAATTGCAGATGTGTAGCTAAACACCTGGTCACTCACAGCAGGGCTCGGCTGGGCATCCCTGGGCTGACTGTTAAAATCAAATCTAATCATGTGGGATGGGATTTTCAGAGAAATTTAAGTTCCTGCTTAGTGACCTGACAGGTGATTTGGATTTATGTTTAAGTGACCATAAAATCTCACAGTGTAGAAATCAGACTGTTTTTCAGAAGCACATTTAAGAAGCCAAATCTGTGAGTCTTCGCAATGTTGCAAAGCAGCTGAAAAACTGAACTGAATCTTTCATTTCCAGGGAGGTGATTCTCCCTCTGTACTCAGCAATGGTGAGGCTCTCCTTGAATCCTGTGTCCAGTTCCGGGCCCCTCACCACAAGAAGGATGTTGAGGCTCTGGAGAGAGTCCAGAGAAGAGCCACGAAGCTGGTGAAGGGGCTGGAGAACAGGACTTATGAGGAACGTCTGAGAGAGTTGGGGGTGTTTATCCTGGAGAAGAGGAGGCTGAGAAGAGACCTCATTGCTCTCCACAACTACCTGAAAGGAGGTTGTGGAGAGGAGGGAGCTGGGCTCTTCTCCCAAGTGACAGGGGACAGGACAAGAGGGAATGGCCTCAAGCTCTGACAGAGGAGATTTAGGTTGGAGATTAGGAGGAAGTTTTTCATGGAAAGGGTCATTGGGCATTGGAACAGGCTGCCCAGGGAGGTGGTTGATTCACCTTCCCTGGAGGTGTTTAAGGCACAGGTAGATGAGGTCTTAAGGGACATGGTTTAGTGTTTGATAGGAATGGTTGGACTCGATGATCCAATGGGTCTCTTCCAACCTGGTTGTTCTATGATTCTATGATTTCTTAGTATTGCCCTGATACTCAGCTCCAGTGGGTGTCAGTTGTACGCAAACATGCTGACTCTGTAGTCTCATCTTCCCTCTGATAACTTTCTTGTAATTATCAGACACTTCTGTGGAGGTTTCAGGCAGTGACAGCACAGGAAAAGGATGACATCTAGAAATTGCTTTATGAATTGGGCTAATTTTTTAAATACCTGAGTTCCTGCCCTTGATTTGGCAGACTTCATAATGACTTTGCACAAGTAATTCAGCCTTTCGGAACTTCTGTCAGTCACCTTTAATGGCAGCAATAGCATTCATCTGTCTCGGAAAGGGCAAGGAGAATGCATCTGAAAGATGCTGTCAGTAAAGGAATCAACCAGGTTATGTAAATACCTGATCAAAATTAAAAATAAAGGAACCCACAGTCACCAGATGTGGGACTGGGCTGGCGTGGAACCAGCAATTATTGACTTCTTTAGACGTCTCTTCAGGGAGTGGCTTTAGAGCCTGTCACTTTCAACTGATGTACACTGAGCAGAGATATGTTATAAGGATACTTGACATTTATTGAGACAATTATATAGTCATCCAAACACCTACGTACTTGTGCAAGCGAATCGACCCTTCTCTTACTCAGGGGGCTGTAAAGACACACACATCGCTCGCCTCTGGTCTCAGAGAGAATTAGTGACAAAGCCAGGTTTACAGTCCGCAGGAGGATTCCTGGCCCCCGGTGCTGTGTTCCAGCTATTGATGACATCAATCACAGCGAAGGCACCATGCAGTTGTTGACTGCCTGTGTCTTGCTAGTGCTTGAAGAGATTCAACACCGAGTCACAAGCACTTGAGCTTCTTCACAGGATGGAGGAGGTCTAGGCTGCATTCTGTCATTGCTGAAGAAAAATGCAATGCATTTATCACAGGGAAAAAAAATGTAGACATAAGATTTAGGCTTCTTACCATGTATAAAGAGTTGATGTATGTTATTAGAAACTACTCGCCTAGGTTGTATTTCATTTAAGCTTTTAGAGCCATCTAAATCAACTTCCTTAGCTTTAGGAAGATAAAGATTGTAAAACAAATTATCTGAGCATCAGGAGACCTACCGTGTTGATTTATACCTGCTACATACAGCAAGTATGTAATTCACTTATAAATCACAAAACGGATGCATGTTTTCAGAATTATCTGGGTATTTGGTTAGTGCAAGTTTAAATGAAATAATATGAGCACGTGTTTACCTTTCGTAAGGCAAGAAAGAGCCACAGGCAAACATAAGCT
The DNA here is from genome assembly GCA_033558105.1 of Coccyzus lansbergi. Classification (NCBI taxonomy): domain Eukaryota; kingdom Metazoa; phylum Chordata; class Aves; order Cuculiformes; family Coccyzidae; genus Coccyzus; species Coccyzus lansbergi. Next base: position 1,346,313 of record JAUMJK010000059.1, read on the forward strand.
TTAACAATGATTAAATGTACCAGGAATACAAAGTCATTTTTCTTATGTTGTCAATGCCCAGAAAGTAAGCATCTGCCTTCTGAGGCACAGCTCATAATAGCAATATTACCTGTATAGATCCAATGGGATGAGGTTTAACATGACCAAATGCTGGGTCCTGCACTTGGGGCACAACAACCCTATGCAGAGCTACAGACTGGGAGAAGTCTGGCTGGAAAACTGCCAGGAGGAGAGGGACCTGGGGGTGTTGGTCGGCAGCCGACTGAACATGAACCAACAGTGTGCCCAGGTAGCCAAGAAGACCAATGGCATCCTGGCTTGTATCAGAAATGGTGTGACCAGCAGGTCCAAGAGGGAATGGCCTCAAGCTCTGCCAGGGGAGATTTAGGCTAGAGATTAGGAGGAAGTTTTTCACACAGAGGGTCATTGGGCATTGGAATAGGCTGCCCAAGGAGGTGGTTGATTCCCCTTCCCTGGAGGTGTTTAAGGCTCAGGTAGATGAGGTGCTGAGGGACATGGTTTAGTGTTTGATAGGAATGATTGGACTCGATGATCCGATGGGTCGCTTCCAACCTGGTTGTTCTATGATTCTATGATTCTCAGAGCTGAACACATTTGCTCTGCCTTTACAAGGCTGCATTTGTAAATCAGAAACTTCTCCAGATGACTATTGCTGGACCCTCCCTACTCATGTTAGATGAATTTGTATGCGTGAGAATTATTTCTGGAGATATAACTCTTTTGCATATGAGAAAAACCTACAGGAAAAGATAAAATGACTGTGTATCTTGGTCCCTGCAACAGAAAAGTTGCCTGAATTGCGGCATTTCTTTAGCTCCATCCAGAATCACTCGCCGTGCTAGGTCAGGGCTAAATACCCATCCTGACTGTAGTGGTCAGCTCGGCTGGAGATGCCAAACTCAGTCACCAGCAACATGGCAGCAGCTGATGTGGTTGGAAATACAACCTGGCTGGTTTTGACTTCCCTAACCTGAAGGCAGCTGTTTGGAGCTGATCTGTATCCAGCTCCCAATTCCACTGCTCTTGTTTTAGGGCCTTGATGACCATAATCCTCTTCCAAAAATAAAGGAGGTGCAGTAAGAAAGTATAAATAGTGGTTTTGACAGGGTTGTTTCCTAACATCTTTGATCTTTGTTTCTAAAAGAAAGTATAGAATTGGAGGGCAAAGGAGAAAATGTATTCATCTTTTTTGTCCCTAGGACTTAGGTTCTAGGAAAAGCTGTAGCAGTGTTTAGTGATCTCTCCATTTCCCTTCCTTCTTAATGAACTTGACTAATTAAGTACTGACTCTGTCTGTGGAGCTTTTTGTCAGTTCTCTCATGAGTCGATATTCATAGGGAGATGATGTGTGTGTGATATTTTCCTTTGGCTGAGTGTCACGGTCTTCACAGCCTCCGTGATTCTTGTCTTCCTCGCGAAGTTGTTGTGCAAGGCAGCTGAAAAAGTAACTGAATTCTGCTCTGCTAAGAGCTCTCCTTTCAAACAAAAATGTATATTACAGAAGGGTAAACCTGTGCTTTAAGAGTTAACATCTGAGTACAGTAGGGTCTCCACATTTCCATGGCAACAGCTTAACATGATCAGTAAGCAGAGTGGACTGCTTTGCTATGAGGCGTCATTAAAAGGAGAATCATGCTGGGAAACACACATATATCACAGAACAAAATCTCTTCTACATGGTTTTGAAAACAGCCAATTTGTTGCCCCATGTTGATGTATTGTTTTACAATTGTTGCTGTATTAGAAATGGAAACAGTAATTTACGTGTCTCTTAATGACAAGTTTTTGAGATTGCAGTGTTGTAAATTTAAAGGAGCAACTTTACAGCAGAGGTAATCTGGCAGCTGCCACTAAACCTCATATTTACAACAGGTATCTCCACACACTTGCTTTGTGGCAGCAGTTTCTCGTTGCCGGTGCCGCTGCCTGGTTCTGTGGCAGCAGGGCTGGGCTCAGCTGCCGCTTCAACCCCTTCTATTAGGAGCACACGGATGGCCAACACACTAGTGGTGACCAACCTTCCCTGCCAGCACTGTTAGCTGTGACGGGTCGAAGGGCTGCAGCGAATATGATGGGACAAGTTTGCTGCTCTGGTTTGCTCTGTGGGTGTCACACACAGGTTGTCATGGGAACGTAAGGCATCAGTAATTGTTTTCTGCAGGTTCTTGTTAATTATCGTTACCTGTATCCTACCGCAGAGTTTGAACACAAGCAGAAGGAGTTGCTGGAGTGTCCTACCTGTAGTCACCGCTCCTCAGCATCTTGCTCTTCTGAACATGGCCTGGGTGGGGACGGCATCTGAAAGTTCTGTCCTGCTCCCTGCTGCCAACATGCACCCGAATCAGGCCACTCTTCTTCATTCGAGAGTGTGACCCAGCATTGTTTTAACATCCCAAAAGGAATTACAGACTGCATCATGCACACAAATCACAAGCTCTCCCTGTGTCATACAGAAAGAAAGACAATGGATTTTTATTAATCTTGTCTAACTACTGCATGAAATAAATCTGTGAGAGTGTTTTTGGCAAGCAATGGAGTTGATTATTTTTAATTCTCTGAATGTTGGCACAGTAAAGGCAGTCACTCAGTCCCCATTACTTTCCTCTTCTTTAAGTCCAGCTCCTTTTTCTTGCTAGAACTTGGAAATCTGTTTCATCCCTTCACCGATACAATACTCTGCTGCCCTGTGTCTCTGTTTTCCAGGTTATGTTAGGTGACGTATGAAATAAAGCTGTCATTTCAGTGTTCTTCCCCCTTCCCTGGATTCACAGGCAGTGGACACAAGCTGCAGCATGAAACACTCCCATTATAAAAGATGAAGCTTTATCTTCATGAGGGCAGTCAGATACAGGTCAAATCCATGATCTCTGCCATGGGTTCAAACTGTCAGAGGACGGGTTCAGAGAGGAATATTTATTCTTGGAGATATTTAGAACTTGGGTGTGCAGTGACCCGAACCACATGACCTAGTTGGCCCTGCTTTGAGAGAGAGGCTGGGTTAGAGACCTCCAGAGTCCCTTTCAAGTGGAATTCTATGACCGTGTCCAATAATCCTGTTCAATACCAATTATTTATTTCCCATATTTTTAATTTTAAAAGTAAAATACATTACAATATGACCTAGTCTCACTAAAGATTGCATCATGGAAAGAATCTGGAAGTGAGTGTGTTTAGTAATGAGAAAACCTGCCTGGCTGTGGTTTTGCCAGGCTGGGGCATGTGTTATTGGGGAGCTGTCCTGTACCGAGGAGAGGAAATGCCAGGAGACTGCAAGGGAGATAAATCAGTGCTGATGCAAAGGGTGGGGAAATAAAGAGAACAGGACTATTTACAGATTGAACCTTGCTTGTCAGTCACAATGAAACAGTCTTCCAAAGTCATTTGAGCAGATGAAGAAATCATGCATGAAGATGTCAGTGTGTCTCCGACTGTGGAATATGAAACTCTATTTGTTCCAACCTGCCTTTGCCTCACTTGAGTATTTCAGCAACAAACACATCTTGGTAGGAGTATTTTACTATGTGTGTCACAGACAAGACCTAACTAGGCACTAGTGTCAGATAAATAATATTAAAATGGAGCCAATTTAATACAGGAGTCAGAATGCGCTAGACGTGGCAAGTTGTATTCAACGGAAATAAATAATATTTCCACTGCCAGGCAAGAAATGGTGTGTCAAGGAAATCCATAAATCAGCTTATTTCATTCTCACTTGATCAAACCACCGTGACATGATTTTACTAAGTATCACCCCTGTGTTACCTGATGTCTGCAGCTATTTGCATCCTTATGCATAAGAGATGACATATAGAACAGTCTCCTACCTAGGATCCAAATACATTTGTCACATCTCATTGCTGTCATTTGGTTCTTAAGCTCAGGCCTATTAAAGTGCAACTCTTAATGCAAACAATGTGAAGGTAAGGATGTCGCCTTTCTGTGCAGTCACATCAAGGAGGAAATAACATGAAAGTTGCCATCTCTTTGGGTACTAAGACTGTGTCTGAAGTGGTGGCAAATCCAGAGGGGCTGAAGAAAGTCCGAGGAAAGGATCACCTGCTGAGCAGAGCGCTAGCCCAGACAAGATTCAGAGAATCCCAATTTTATTTTTCATTCTGCTCTTGTCAACCTGTGTGATATTGTATGAGCTGTTTCATCACCTGCATGTTTTGTATCCCGTTCTTTAATTAATTTGCTTTATCCAGTCAGATTGTAGCTTCAAAGGGACAGAGATTTTCCCATGGGTTTGCACAGTGGCACAGACTACAGCCTAGACTTCTGGAATAAACTGTTGTATAGACAAGGACAAGCCACACTGTGAAAGTAGAGAGAGAGACTTTGATACTCTCCCATCCATAGAGATCTTGACAACTTGCATGCAGGGTCTCTGCTCAGTTCTTCAAAAGTAAAAAAGTTAGATGAGGGCTTTTTTTTTGTAGGCACAAAGCTGTCTGAACTTCCAAGACTGTGCTTTGTTGATTTGAGCCGATTTTCTTTTCAAAATAAGGGCTGATGCATTTTTCCTTTTTAAAAAATCAAGCCTACTTTATAAGTGTTTCAGCTTCCAAGCCAAATTTTAATGCCTTCTAAAAAGCTGCTTGCTGACCCTAGGTCCATAAAAAATGTTTTATGTAGGCCGTCATCTAAGGGACACATTACCTTTTGTAAGGAAATAAAAAAGCAGGCAATAAGTTGCAAATCCCAAAGCAGCTGAGTGAGAGTGGAAGAAAGTGCCTTGGGTGTGCAGAAACTGTAAATTGTAGTTTAGTGATCCGCCTGGAACCTAAGGGAAATGGAAAGAAAAATTGGTGTTAAAAATGATCAGAGGGAAAAAAAATATACAAATAGTCAAGAAAAGTGGATTGAGGGTGACAAGGTGACAAGAAATTTCTGGAAGGTCTGCATTCTGAAAATAAATATCCCTTGCCGCAAGGACTCCTAGCTCCTCAGCATCAGATCCTGCATGGACAAGGTCCTGCAACAAGGAGCTGTGACAGGAGAACTAGAAGACTGGATGCAATGGAATTGCAAGGCAATGAAATGCAAACCGTGAGCATAGATAAGGGACAAACACAAATTCAACCGCATAAACTTCTGGCCAGCGTAGAAGGGACACTGCAGAAGTCCTCTTGGCAGTGTGAGGTGAGATCGCCTTTTGGCTTGCCTGGCCCTGAGAAGATCTCCTAGAACTCTGGCATTATTCCTCACCATTCTCAATCCCTCTGACTCCAGACTGGAATCCAAGGTAAGGCAATCCAGCAGTTTGCTGACAGAAGCTCCCCAATGTTACAGCTTTTCAGAGCCTGATACAGTGCGTGGACTCCAACCCTCTGCTAGACCTCAGTTCCCATTTTACGCCATTTGTTGAATATTATTTCATTCACTGCTTCTTATATAATTTGCTTCTGTTGTGCTACTTTTGCACCTGGAGTTTGCTTGTAATAGCGATGATGGAATATTCAGTTTCTGTGTTTTACAATTCTGCTCAACTTTGTTCAAAAATGTATTTAATGTAGTCTTGGTTTTCTCTCTTGATTGTGAGATGTGGCCTAGAAATCATATTTCTATAACATCTAATCATCTAATGAACTTAAAATTTATAATTTGTGAAAACAAGTGCCCTTTCAGAAGGAAATAAAGTAGCATTTATGTAATCATCTCTTCTAAAAATGAATTTGCTATCTGTTCGGAAAAATGCAAGGAGGCTTTCTCTCTGTGGTTTCCTTGTTGTAATTCATTTCACAAATGAATGTAAGACAGCTAGCAAACTGAGAAAAAATTATCCTTGTTGAGGTGTTATTTCATTCAGTTTTAAATATTAATGTATGATGTTGCATCGTTATGTAGTGCTCTTCACAGAGATGATATAAACCGTTTGTTAAAGAAAATCTGAAGCTTCTGAAATGTCTGCTCATAAATGTTTACAAAAGAGATCATAGGTAGGATTATAGGCAAGGAGAATGAAGAGTAGAGGAGCCTAGGGAATGCTGGGGTAAAACATGGTTGGAAAATATCCCAAGCTGGATTTCCAGGTGATGGCCTTTTCTTTCTTGATATCCTAATATCTTTGCATCCTAATATCTTTTGGCCACTGGATTTTGTATACGAAGAGGATATGCATAGCGAGATACATAAAATCAATTATGAAAATGGATGGAATATTCCAAAGCCTCAGCTGTAATTCCTAAGAGTTGCAGATCTTTGAAGAAGTCCTAAAAGCCTGGACTCCTGCTGTGGGTTGGCTGCTAAAGGCACAAGTCGCAGAGACCCCAAACAGAGTGAGGACATGCTGAGAGCAAGAAGAGAATGGGGAAGGCAGGCTGAGGGTCCATCACACAGCTATGGCTTTGGGAGGCTGTGTGGTACAAAGGGTTCTACAGAGAAGTTTTGCACACTATCTGACTGTTCTGGAGTAACCTTCAGCTCCCAGAGCAGCAAGGCTTGCACAGTCAGTCCTGACTTGAAGCCTCCCTCCCTCCCATGCTGCACCTCTCACTCTCAGCACGGATTCTTCTGACCTAGCATGCAAACCTAAGGCAAATTTCTTCAATAAAAAGGCAGCAAAATGAATCTTCCTGTGAAATTCCCTGTGATGGTAATAACAAATCTGAATGGACTTTCTTAAAGGTTCATTGAAGCATAACAATGATATAAATCACGAGGTCTCTGTTTGGACCTTGACCTACCAGGTTCACTCCGCTCCATGCAGATAACATCTTACTTACATAACGTTACCATAGAGAGGTTTTATTGAGTTTCCGTAACTAGATTTGGGCTTTATTATCTGTTTGCCAAGTGACTGGCAATATTAATGCTACTGTTTTCTGCCAACATACAAATTATACAAATGTATTTAATTTCATTAGAGCAGTTGAATTAATTGTGTATAATACAATGCTGAAGAGTGTGCTACACAGGAAGAAAAGCAAATTAAGGTGGCAATAAGCATAATTGAAATCCTTTACTTGTTTAACAGGGTTTTTTTTTTTGCATTCTCTTTGTATTTGTTCTTCCTAGTTTTGGTTGCCCTATTGTTAATTCCAGCAAAAACAAGTCTTCCAGATTTGTAGCTGTTTTGACATGCCACTGTTAGCTCACTGAAATGTGACAAGCACAGAAGAGAACTTCTGATTGGATTCTGTTGCAGTATTATGCTATGCCTACCAGTAAAAAATGCAGAGAAAATTGAATCCTAAAATTATCTGCCTCTCTTCCATTTACTCTCCAAGCTATTTCTTCTATTTTTCAATTATCATCTGGTAATAAATGTGTCATAGTGCAAGATGAGACCTCAGTGAAATGCAGTAACATCAGAGACAGACTAGAAAATTCAAGAATATTCAAACTTGTTTGGATGCAAATTTGGGCATTAGATTGAACCACAAGGTGCCTGCTGCAGAGAGGAAAAGTAGTAAAGCTCCAGAAATTTCCTGTGCTAATGAAGCAGTTCTCTGCCACATCTGACAGCAGGCACCAGGGCGCCCTTCTCTCCAAATGAATTCCCTCTTCTCAGGTAAACTATGCGGTTTATGAAGTATTTAATTCCCACTGAGTGTTTATCTGGGAATTGGGTAGGGTACAGACATTGGATAACAGCCATGTCCTTTGAAATCAATGATTAAATTTATATTGGCTCCCATAGAAAGCCACGGTTTCTGTCCTTGTCTGATCCCCACAGATCTGTGAATCTCACTCTCCATTGTTAGCTTTTCCTTATGTGCCTCTGGATCTATCACCAGGAATGTCACACACGAGTGCTCTTCCCATCCTGCTGTTCATCTCGCCCTCTCCTATGACATTTCAATATCTGAGGAGGAATCTTGAGAAGAAAACAGTTTTCAGATTTTCAATTTATCTGCAGTCTGAAAGGAAAATGACTGTAAATTCTGGATCTTCTGCAACTAATTCTAGGGGGGCAGATTTCCAGCATTTGAATCACCAGGAACCAGCTCGCTGGGACTTTAGACATCATTTAACCTAACTGTGCAGAATTCTCAAAGCTCTCAAGAGTACCCTAGTATGTATTCAATATGCTTGTCAAGGCTCAATGGTAATTATCTATTCCAAATGTGTTTCTGCCTAAAAATGCACCACTTTTCTTGAAAAACAGCATGTGACTGGTAGGCTGCTGGAGTGCAGTTTCTCCATGACTTTACTCCTGAAGCTAGATAACTCCATATTGGAAGGAGCCTTCTGGAAAGGATCAGTAATGAAGTTCCCAGTTATTAGCCAGAATTAATAGCAATCAAGGATGTGATTCTTCTGATGGACTTTGGCAAGTGAATCATAGAACAACCAGGTTGGAAGAGACCCATCGGATCATCGAGTCCAACCATTCCTATCAAACACTAAACCATGTCCCTCAGCACCTCATCCATCCGTCCCTTAAACACCTCCAGGGAAGGTGAATCAACCACCTCCCTGGGCAGCCTGTTCCAATGCCCAATGACCCTCTGTGTGAAAAACTTCCTCCTAATTTCTAGCCTAAATGTCCCCTGGTGGAGCTTGAGGCCATTCCCTCTTGTCCTGTCCCCTGTCACTTGGGAGAAGAGCCCAGCTCCCTCCTCTCCACAACCTCTTTCAGGTAGTTATAGAAAGCAATGAGGTGTCCCCTCAGCCTCCTCTTCTCTAGGCTAAACACCCCCAGCTCTCTCAGCTGTTCCTCATAAGGCCTGTTCTCCAGACCCTTCACCAGCTTCGTGGCTCTTCTCTGGACTTGCTCCAGAGCCTCAACATCCTGTGATATGAAGATGCTAAGATAGTCATGATCCTTCCACTCCTCTGGGACTTAAAGACCTTAACTCGTTTAATTTTTTTAAAGCAAAAGATTATGTTCTGTAACATCATCTCTAAGTTCATCTCCTGAGTGATGAAGGACGAAGAGCATAAAGAGTGCTGCCTAACCCATAGATATTGTCATATGTTCTACGATGGCCATGAATCATCTGAAGTGGAATTCAACAGAGAGCTCCTCTGTTAGCAGAGGCAGGGTCAGAAGTAGCCTACAAGTGGAGATCTTCAAGCTAATTTGGAGAAGACATTTGATGATGATGTGTCTGTGAGGGCAATAAGCTGGCAATTCAGTGCTGTAGGAAGTTCCTTTCGTGTCTGAACACCCAATGTGCTGAGGTTTGCCATGCACAGATAGCAAGACAACACACAGACAAACGTAAGGGCCTCCTCTGATCGCACCAACTTACATTGTCTACAAACAGAATATTGTAGTTCTGCAGGACAGCATCGTTGACCCAACACATTGGATTATGGAAGTGCAGATTTCTTGGATGCAACCAGAATCACAGAGTCATAGAATAGTTTAGGTTGGAAGGGACCTTAAAGATCATGGAATTCTGAGCCACCTGACATGGGCAGGGACACCTCCCACTGGATCAGGCTGCCCAAGCCCCATCCAACCTGGCCTTGAACCCCTCCAGGGATGGAGCAGACACAGCCTCCCTGGGAAACCTGGGCTAGGGCCTCAGGGCTCTCATAGTGAAGAAATTCATCCTTATGTCTAGTCTAAATCTGACCTCTCCAGTCTATACCCTTTGCCCCAGGTCTTAATACCACAAGCCTTTGTGCACAGTCCCTCCCCAGCTTTCTTGTAGCCCCTTCAGGTACTGGAAGGTCATTTTAAGGTCTCCTTGGAGCCCTCTCTTCTCCAGGAAGAACAACCACAACTCCCGTTTTTCTGGAATAATGTGGAGACTAGGCCTGGGAGATGGAGCCAGGCACCTGAGGTATTGCCCCTAGTCCTATCACTGCAAGCCTTTGTAAAAAGTCCCTCCCCAGTCTTCTCTCTCTCTAAGACAGTGTTTCTGTTCTCAGCACCTTAACACTCACAAAGAAGTGGTATTCAAGGTAAATCAAGACAATAATGTGAAAATAGTCCAATATTACTTACTATGGTACTGGTCCACTGATACCAACATAGATATTCTCACTCAGACCATGTCAAGGAGGGTCTAATTAATCAATGACAAATTACTGAGTGCGTGTGTAAGCTTTGAGAAGCTTCAGGATAAACCATTTGAAGTACTTTCTAGAGCTGAAACTTAGTTTCTTTAATACTTTGGACACTAGAGACAGTAAGAGCAAGCACAGAATGAGCCTCCAGTGGAACCCAACATTTCCTATGAATCACATTCTTATTAGTGTAAAAGAAAAATATTAATTTGAGTAGTACTTGTACATTGGTTTCCAGAGGAGAACTGTTCTTAGTTTTGATATTGCTAGGTGCATAAGTGCACCTACATCTGATTAGCTATTGTTCTTTTCCTTCAGACATCCTCAGACCTCTTGTTCACGTCTTCATTACTGAATATGAGAATCTTCAGCTAAACCATTAGAAATCTTGGAGGATAGTTAAGGAACTTAGAAAGTGACTCATGCTTCTTTGCCCTGTTAGTCACCTCAGTCACACAGGCATGCAAGAAAGGGTTGCATTCACTCCAGCCAGAAGGGACCACGTGGAGAGCTAAGAAAATAATTCAGGCTACATGTCACTGCCGCCTTCTACTGAGACCGTTAGATGTGGTTCTTGTAACCTGGATAAAGTTAGTTCTCCCTCAATCAGGTTATTTCTTCATTTAGCCTAGTAAGAGACAAGTTAAAAGGAGACAACCCAACAAAGTCCTTGTCCAATTCTATTATCTGTAAAGGCTCATTGTAAAGGCTGATTTTTATTTCATTTAAAGCTTCCAGCAGGAAAACTTCACACAGTAAGGTTGGAAAGACAGCCCCCTCGCTATTGTTCTCCACTTTTGATTTGCTGTGAAAGGATGCTCTATTTTAAGAATCATGATTGTCTTCTTTTAAGGGCAATTTTAGGACTGTTCTCTTCAAGCAAGAGTAGATGGAGGTGGAGATAATAAATCCAGCCAAGTACATTATAAAGGCCTAATAAATGCTAGGGCAGCAGTATGTGCTTTAGCCTAAGGGGATCAAGACCATTCTGTCTGTGTCTTTCTCATACACTCACCTACCCTGATCATAACAAGATGAAATACAGATTTTATTGTATGTATGTGACAATTCTAGCCTAGATCAAAGACATGGAAATGGAACAAATAAGTATCTAAATTGAAATAAGATTTCCAAATACTTTAGCAAAGCCTTTTTTAATCCAATACATTTAAACCACTGCCTCAGCAGAATGGATCTCGAGGAGAGATTACTTTTCAGAATTTCCTACCACACACATCCAATATTGTTTAAATTAGATTTGATTAAATACTTTTCAGGCTTAAAAATAACAGAATTGCTTGCAGAATTCTAATTCTAACCTCACCTGCTGGGAATGTTAGAAATGGGTTTGGGTTTGCCTTTTAAGCTGTGGACTTCTTCCACAGCATTTCCAGGAATCTCCTGTCAGATGGTTCCCCAGTTTTGTTTACTCTAATTCTTTAACCAGCATTTTATGAAAGACCTGCAAAACCACATAGATGAAAAATTAAATTCCTTTCACTCAAACTCTGTCAGCAAAACCCGATCCCTTGCCAGGCTGTTGTAAATAACATCAGGTTGTACTTGGACTTGTAGAGACCCCAGGACTAACCCTATAGCACGGGAACCAAGAGTGGGTGGAGAGAAACAGAAAGATGTTATAGAATAAGTTCTAACCTGTCACAGTGAGACAAGGCTCAGCTTGATCTCTTCATTCAGTACTAGTGGACAACATGTTCAAATAGAGATGTTTTCTGACCCTCAGTCTGAAAGTGCTGGTGTGCAAGAGTGAACAGCGAGTTCACATCAAGTTTCTTGTGAAACCAAAGAAATCAATGATGGAAACTTTTCAGTGATTGACTTGAGGCTGATGGTGAAGAGATCCCAAGGATCCAGTTGGAGCTCAAAGGAACCTATTTTTTGTCGGTAGAAGATTTGAGAACAAAACCTATAGACCCTCTCCTAAGCAAAATTTTGCTCACCACACAATCCTTGATCTTGTAGATAATGATAATATAACCTCTTTTTCATTGAGAAACCTACGATTGGGCACTAAGCGGCCTGACATTAATCATTCATGAATATCAGAAAGAATATTCAATTAGAGACGAGCTCAGAGACACTTTAATATTTCTAAATATGACAAGATTCTCAAGACTTTAAACGAGTGACACTCAACTCCAGGCAATAAAACAAGTAATGCAAACTGATATGAAGTAATTGAACTGGATACAGATTTTAAACACCCCTAAATTAATTTAATATTTCTCATGTGCTGGAATGATGTTTGCAAATAGTGTTAGGAGGTTTTTCTTTTCCATTACCTTTTTATATAAAAGTGCAGGTGATGTGATTAATACCCAGGTAGAAGGATCCTTTTCAGATTCCCAGATACTGCTGCTTATATAAACATGGATATTTAATTACGCTTGTGATTCCAGCTTGATTTGATTTGATTTTGGAGAAGGGATGAAGGCTTTTAATTTAAAGTATATTTTTTTATTTCACGTCACATTGTGACGTGAAATAAAGTGAGTGAATGGAGAAGGCACCACTGAGCCTGATCTTCAGCATATATTGTTGAAGAGAAGGGCTTTCCCTATGTTCTGTGAGACATCATTGTTTTTCTTTCCTAATGCAAAAATGAAGAACTATACTTCATGAAACAGATGAAGAAATCAGTTTTTCATATCCATGTGAAGGGACAGACTCTTGGACTCTGATGTACACAGAACTTCTCTGGTTTTCATCGTGGTCCATTGGGATTGCAGGACTAGTCCAAATTACAGTTTCTGTAATAAACTCCCTCTTTTCACAGGACAGATTTGTGCATATGTACATATGACTGTATATATCTTAAAAAGCGAATGTTAGGCTTCCAAGGTACTGAGGGGCGTGGTTTAGAGATTGGTGGGAATGGTTGGACTCGGTGATCCACTGGGTCTCTTCCAACCTGGTGATCCTATGATTCAGAAATGAAACATTGTGCTTCTCCATTTGGCAGATTCTTTGCTTCTAGTCACCGTGGCTGCACGTCCTTGGTGTTCAGGCTTGCAGCACAGGCAGTGCCAACCTTGGCAGCTGGAAAGTATAAATAAAGAAATATCAGCTATTCAGTGGCACTTCTCTCTTCAGTGGGCACAGGAAATAAATCATATTCTATAGCTCTGTAATTAGTATGGGAACATTCTATTTTATCTGCATTCGCGCCTTGCTGAAGGCAGTCAGACATGTGTAACAATAAGCTTTATTATGACATTACTTTTTTATTATCACATTTTATTTACATTGTGACACTTTTTATTTACGTTTTTAAGACATTTTTGTTAACGCTTTTGTTTACATTGATTTTCTGTTATGACAACGATGTTACAATGTCCTATAGAATAGTTAGATCATGCTAACAAGTGCATCCTGAGAGATAAATTGATCCCATGCTCTTTAGAAGTGGAAGAAAATTGACAACTCTGAGGCATTCCCAACTATTTCTTCCTTGAGTTTGTTCACTCGATAAATCCATCTCTGCCTTCTTAATGCTCTGCGAAGTGTAATTAGTAGAAGGCTGCCCTGCAAGTGAAAGATGGATAGGTGTGTGGAGAGCTCAGGAAAGGAGGAGTGGAAGGAGGTCTGAATGTGGAGCAGGAGCGATCGACAGCAGCCACAGTCAATCTTTTGATCTAAAGAGCTGATCATTAAAAGTGTCGGAGACATTCAAATCATATCTGCTGTAGGAAAACTTTCCCACCTGTATGTGTTAAGGGCAGATCTCACAACTGCAACACTTGCATGTTTCTTTTAGAACCAGATAATATGAATAGATGAAAAAAAGATTTTTTTTTTGCTTGATGTTGATAATTTAGGTTTATTATGAATGACATCTAGACAAAAGTCATATTGTTTGGGAGAGAATAATTTAAAAGCATTGCATTCCAGGTCATTGAAATTTTATATTCCTTTAAGGACAACCCATTTGTTTCAGTTATATTTAATACAAATGTTCTGGCAATAAACATTATTGTAAAAATGTAAAGACTAAATATTTTGTTCTGATTGTAACAAGACATTTCTATTGTTTTCTTTTTCAGAATGTCACTATCATCTCAGTTCCGTGCAACATTTTCACTGACAAACTGGTGTTTACTGCTGGAGGTATGTTCCTCTACCTTACAGATAAACTTTGAATTTAGGTCCAGGGAGGTTACTCTCCCTCTGTACTCCGTACTGGTGAGGCCTCTCCTTGAATCCTGTGTTCAGTTGTGGGCCCCTCACCACAAGAAGGATGTTGAGGCTCTGGAGCGAGTCCAGAGAAGAGCCACGAAGCTGGTGAAGGGGCTGGAGAACAGGCCTTATGAGGAACAGCTGAGAGAGCTGGGGGTGTTTAGCCTAGAGAAGAGGAGGCTGAGAGGAGACCTCATTGCTCTTTACAACTACCTGAAAGGAGGTTGTAGAGAGGAGGGAGCTGGGCTCTTCTCCCAAGGGACAGGGGACAGGATGAGAGGGAATGGCCTCAAGCTCTACCAGGGGAGATTTAGGCTAGAGATTAGGAGGAAGTTTTTCACGGAAAGGGTCATTGGGCATTGGAACAGGCTGTTGAGGGAGGTGGTTGATTCACCTTCCCTGGAGGTGTTTAAGGGACAGGTGGATAAGGTGCTGAGGGACATGGTTTATTGTTTGATAGGAATGGTTGGACTCAATGATCCGATGGGTCTCTTCCAACCTGGTTGTTCTATGATTCTATGATTCTATTAATTGTTCCCCTGCTTTTCAGTTAGCAAGGAATATATGGAAGGAAGGAACAATGAAGGAGCAAGGCAGCGAAGGCCAGAGATCCATAAATCTGAAGGGTTACTGCAAGTTCATTATTCCAGTTGGGGTATATTCATAAATGTGATAGATTAATAGAATATACCTTAACAAAATTGCAGCCTGAACAGAACTGTAAACATCGGAGCCAACCTCTGTGTAAATAGTGCTGTTCATTACAAGACTCACTTCTGGCGTCCTCCTAGGATCTCCAGAGTGGTGATTGCCCCGTCAGCAGAAAAGAAGAGCAGACCACACTTATCAAAATAGTCGTCGCCAGCTTTTTCCCCCCCTTATCTGATATTAAATCTGAACCTGAGGCTCCAGCCTTCAATGAACCCAAGCATTCCAGGAGGGAAGTAAAAAATACTGAAAATATATTCTTTTTTGAACCATTATGCAGTTGGTCTCCTGATTGCTGACAGCTCATGCTACATCAATAGACCAAAGAACAGAGCACCCAATGGAAACTTGTATGGAATAATTTTCTTTATTTTTCTTCATCCTTTTCACCTAAGTCCCCTTTCCCCCTTGAGAGTAAGCCAGTGGGATGGATGGATGGGTGGATGGATGGATGGATGTTGTCATGAGGAGTTTTCACTCTGAAGGATGCAAGATACTGCACACTACCTGTACACATATTCATTCCACCTGTCACATACCATACTACTGCCCTCTGTGTGTGGAACAATATAGGCTTGTCCCCAGGCAACTTTCCAAGTATAAGGATAAAGGGAATCCATTTGTGCCCTGATCATTTTGACAATGTTCTTCAACAGGCAGAGAGACAGACTGGGCTGGACTGGACTGGTTTTGTCTTCTCAGGGATGGCCTGTTCCATATCAGTGGAAAATATTTTTTGTTTGACGATGATGAAAATATTTTTCTTTCCTTGTCTCTTAGAGTCTTTACAAGTACAAACATTCCTCGTTTTGTTCTGTTTTCAGAGATACAGGTAGTGTTTTGATTCCTGACAAGCACTCAACCTACGACTGGAAGTAGAAAGAGTGACATGGCAGTGGCCACTAGACATAACAAATGTTATATTACTTGTACCAGGAGATCCCTGATGTTTTCACAAATGGCCTACGTTTCCATAAATACGGTTTCAATCTTTCAATCCTGCACCTGAAATTTGGGTTAAGCAGTCCCATAATTCTGGAATCCCCACCTAATTTGAGAGTTACATTTTCTATCAGTACTGCAATAGTAGTTCTGCTTAAAAAAATTAATCTTAATTCAAGAAGATATCAGTTTAGTGGAAATCTGTGGCTCTGCGTTATGCCCTCTAGTTCCTCTTTCTGGCAGGATGACAATGTCAGAGTTGAATCTTGTCTTTGGCCAGTGTTTGCCTACTTGCAGCTCTCAGAACATTGTTATGTTTCTCAATGTTCCATTTTTTTTCCTGGCTTACATGATTTTCTATATGGGGGAATTCAATCCACGAGAAGCAATAAAGTGATGAGTGGTAGGTAAATTAGGTCCAGAGCATGACGTAATACCTAAGTTTCGGTAAAAATATGAACGATGGTATCTGATTGTATCCAGTCTTTTGGATACCATCCAGTTTGGGTTGTTTCCCTTTTATTTAGGCAGATACTGAGTAACATGAGGTCGTAATAGCAAGAGGGATCAACAGCTTTATTTCACTGAATCAGAGATCTGGCCCTAGCAAGTTGAATCTCTCTTCTCACCTCTTCCCATTTCTCACTGATGATGCAATCTTGTAATGCTTGGAAACCCTGTTGCTCATCTCTATACATTACCTTTTCTGGCAAAATAAAACATAGTCAAAGGGTAAAGGCGTAATCATTTAGGAGGTTTTTTTACAGACCACATACCGGTAAAGACAGGTCATTTCCTGGACTTCCCTGCTCCTTCGGGTTCTAGGCAACGTGTGAAGAATAGGGTCGTACAGACTGCAGTATTCATAAAAAGGTTAATCGCTTCTAAATAGCTAAGAGTACAATGTCTTCCCTTGCACTTGGAAGGCCAATGAGTGTGTTCTCATTATATAGCACCTCTTCCTTCCCTGCGCTTCTTTGTGTGTGTCTCTGCTAAAATTCCTGCTGAGAGAGTTGCATGGTTAGCAATTTTTAGGTCAGAGCATTATTCCTTGTATTTATTTGGGAACTGAATTTAGTTCTTAATAAAAGAGAGTTGTTACATTTCCAACGGAGCTTTCAAAATGCTATTAGTCCAAACACAGTAGTGAATACTCTGTTTTCCTTTTGTCAGTGAAATTAAGGATGCAACCAGAACCTGGATCATGAACAAAATAAGAAAAACAGTGAACAGTCTGAAAAAACAGTACAGGGGTTTGAACTGGCAGTAATTTTCAAGCCTCTGGGATTCCCAGCACCACGTGTAAAGGGATGAGAAAATTAAAAACCAGTAAAAATGTGTTTTAGGAGGCTTGCACTTGTTATATTAAGGTGTGAATTTCCATCAGAGGATTGGAGATAAAAAAAGATTTCCTCCAAAATCACTTGCTAATGGTGGATGTGTTTTCTTCATCTTTAATTCCATGCTGAGCTATGGGGAAAAATACTGTCCCTTCCCTGAAAAAGAATATAGACAAATTTCAGAACCTGAAATTTGAAAATCAAGGTAGCTAAGTGGTCTAAATCAGATGAGCATGTTGCTATAATGGACTTAATTACATGGAGAATCTATGATTAATTTATATTTATTTTTAAAATATCTGGTATTGAAGCCTCTGCAGAGACTGGACAGTCTCAAACCCAAACTGCTGGTGCCATTTAATACGTGCGCCAGGAGAACAATTATTCCTTTAAGCTTTTGTTAAAATGAGGAAAGGAAAAAAGGAAATGATACACTGTGTATCGTAATGTAGTTGTATGCTTAATTGTAATTATTAAAAAGGAATTTAAAATCAGTTGCTATCCCTCCCTGCAGTTTTATGCACATTCTGAATACTTTTTAGCTGCATTATCTTGTACATAAATGCATAAAGATATATCTCAGCCTTTATGTGTGAATAAAGATGAGCAAATTAATAGCTCTTGTCTTCAGCTGAAGCTCTTCAACTGTTTAAATCTAAGCAGGTATTAAAACTCAAGGGGCCAGATTCTACCCTGTTATGCCACTGTAAATTAAGGGTGATTCGAAGGGACTGGAAGTGGTGAATCCTAATTTCACAAAGTGTAAGTCGGATGTGATTTTGGCCTGAGGTTCCGGGAATTACATCATGGTTGGCTGCAGAAGTGTGATGTGTTGTGGGAGAGAGCGTCCCCCCTGAGTGGCTGTTTCAGGGTTAGCCCCCAGGTCTTTGCTTACACAGATCTGAGGTATCAACTTGTCTCAGCTTCCGAGTTTCCTATCTTGTCTCCACCCATGGATCAGGCAGCTGCTCCACTGACTTTATGGTAATCCTGGGGAAGAAGAGCTACACATTTGCTTGCTGCAAGTTAATTGTGAACTTAAAAACACTACTCCCCATGCCCTTCCTCTTAAAAACAGATATTGCAGATTTGTATTCACTCTTTCCCTTCTTGAATTCTGCATAGGCGTTATGAGCTTTCCAATGGTATCCTTGGGGGTTTACATTCATCCGAACATATGGCACGTATGTGAGGCGCTTCGCAGATTTATGTGAGTTGGTGTGAGATTGGGAGCAGTTAGCGGGGTGAATTGCTGAATCATGGAACAATTATGGCAGGAATTCTCTGGTTTTGTGTTTTTCTACAAATGATATTGTGCTATGTTGTGTTCACTTCAGCTTTTGGCAGGGCTGCTGAAGAGTAAGGTATGGTTGTTGCAGCTGGTAACTTTGGAAGCAATTCCTCTCACATGCTCCTGTTGCTTAATAATTCTTTGTTTACTCTACACTGGTAACCTGAACTTCAACCCCACAGCAAATAGAGCCACCTTTCCACTGTCTGTCTTCTTTTGTCATTCTCTTAAAGGCTACATCCTTACAGACTTGTCTGACTTGGGGGAAGGTGCCACTGGCTCCCTATGGAGAAATAGCTTCCCGTAGATTTGCCCACATCCCCAGAGAACTGGCTGTCATTCTCTGCAGGCTCTGCACCAACCAAAAAGGTGAGATTGAACCTGTGCTCTTGCTTTCATCTTCCCAGGCAGCCTCCTGTTCCTAGGAGAGGATAGAATCATAGAACAGTCAGGTTGGAAGAGATTCATCGGATCATCAAGTCCAACCATTCCTATCAAACACTAAACCACGTCCCTCAGCACCTCATCTACCCGTCCCTTAAACACCTCCAGGGAAGGGGAATAAATCACCTCCCTGGGCAGCCTGTTCCAATGCCCCATGACCCTCTGTGTGAAAAACTTCCTCCTAATCTCTAGCTTAAATGTCCCCTGCTGGAGCTTGAGGCCATTCTCTCTTGTCCTGTCCCCTGTCCCTTGGCAGAAGAGGCCGGCTCCCTCCTCTCTACAACCTCCTTGCAGGTAGTTGGAGAGAGCAATGAGGTCTCCTCTCAGCCTCCTCTTCTCCAGGATAAACACCACCAGCTCTCTCAGCTGCTCCTCATAGGGCCTGTTCTCCAGTCCCTTCACCTGCTTCGTGGCTCTTCTCTGGACTCTCTCCAGAGCCTCAACATCCTTCTTGTGGTGAGGGGCCCACAACTGAACACAGGATTCAAGTTGCGGTCTCACCAATGCTGAGTACAGAGGGAGAAGAACCTCCCTGGACCTGCTGGTCACACCATTTCTGATCCAAGCCAGGATGTCATTGGCCTTCTTGGCCACCTGGGCACACTGCTGGCTCATGGTCAGTCGGCTGTCGACCAACACCCCCAGGTCCCTCTCCTCCTGGCAGTTTTCCAGCAAGACTTCTCCCAGTCTGTAGTTCTGCATAGGGTTGTTGTGCCCCAAGTGCAGGACCCGGCATTTGGCTGTGTTAAACCTCATGCCATTGGACTCAGCCCAGTGGTCCAGCCTGTTTAGGTCCCTTTGCAGAGCCTCCCTACCCTCCAGTAGATCGACACTTCCACATAGCTTTGTGTTATCTGCAAACTTGCTAAGGATACCCTCAGTGCCTTCATCCAGGTCATTGATGAAGACATTGAACAGGGCTGGAAAGATTGCAGGATAGGAGATTGCAGCATGTAGCTGAAAACTGGTCATTTCCATGGATGTTAAAGACAACAGGAAACAATTGTGGGAAAAAAACCCCAACAAACTAAATGCAGTGAACTCTTGTCTCGGGACATGTCCAAACTAAAATGATTTGATGCTGGAAAATCATTGAATCGTGAGATAGTTTTTGTTGCAAGGGACTTAAAGCCCATCCAGTTCCACTCCCTGCCCCAGGCAGGGACACTTCCCACTGGATCAGGGGCTCCAAGCCCCATCCAGCCTGGCCTTGAACCGCTCCAGGGATGGGGCAGCTACCACTGCTCTGGGCAACCTGGGCCAGGGCCTTCCCACTCTCACAGGGAAATATTTCTTCACAAGATCTCATCTCACTGTCCCCTATTTTAGCATAAAACCTTTCCCCCTCGTACTGTCCCTGCACTCCCTGATCCAGAGCCCCTCCTCAGCTTTCCTGGAACCTGTTTTAGTACTGGAAGCTGCTCTAATGGTCTCCCTGGAGTCTCTTCCAGGCTGAACAACCCCAACTCTTTCAGCCTGTCCTCGTACAGGAGGTGCTCCAGCCCATGGGTCATCTCTGTGGCCTCCTCTGGACTAGCTCCAACAGATCCATATGCTTACTGTGCTGGAAAAAATATCTGGGAAAGTATTGCTCTGTGCTTACTCTGTGTCAGCTGCTTTTAGAAATGGAAGTCTGGGTTAGGAAGACCTTTGTTTCGTTCTGTTGTCGTTCCTATTATATTCTCACATTGAAAATCAACTTCTGAAATTCAACTAGAAAAAACCCAAAATTAAAGAAGAGTCATCTGGCCATCTCTGTATTTAAACAAGGAAGGTTAATTGACAATTGACATGCATTTACAGTGCTGAGACTGAGCAGGAACAATACTTGAGAACTGCATTTCTGTCCTACATCCTTTTAACTTCCTTTTTTTTTTTCATTAATCTAATGTCAGATGAGATTCTGGTTTCTTTATATCACTGGTAAGAGAAATGTTCTGCATCTCTCTTTACTTTAAGTCTAAATTTAACCTCAGAATTCCTTAAGCATCTGTCAAGTAACTTCTCCCTGAATAATGTGCCAGAAAAGCATCTCACTGGTGCACTAACACAAAGCTGCACTTGGCTTGGATCAGAAATGGTGTGACCAGCAGGTCCAGGGAGGTTATTCTCCCTCTGTACTCGGCACTGGTGAGGCCGCTCTTTGAATCCTGTGTTCAGTTGTGGGCCCCTCACCACAAGAAGGATGTTGAGGCACTGGAGCGAGTCCAGAGAAGAGCAACAAAGCTGGGGAAGGAGCTGGAGAAAAGGTCTTATGAGGAACGGCTGAGAGAGCTGGGGGTGTTTATCCTGGAGAAGAGGAGGCTGAGAGGAGACCTCATTGCTCTTTACAACTACCTGAAAAGAGGTTGTAGAGAGGAGGGAGTTGGGCTCTTCTCCCAAGTGACAGAGGACAGGACAAGAGGGAATGGCCTCAAGCTGCAGCAGAGGAGGTTTAGGCTGGACATTAGGAAAAAATTTTCACAGCAAGGGTCATTGGTCATTGGAACAGGCTGCCTAGGGAGGGGGTTCAGTCACCTTCCCTGGAGGTGTTTAAGGCACGGGTGGATGAGGTGCTGAGGGACATGGTTTAGTGTTTGATAGGAATGGTTGGACTTGATGATTCGATGGGTCTCTTCCAACCTGGTGATTCTATAATTCTATGATTCTATGAGAAATGGGCTGCTGTTTTGTGGAGTAGAAGACTGAGGTGCAACAGCAATCTTTCTCCATGTGACAGTTTGCACAGCAACTGGAAATCCTGTCCTCCAAAATTCAGCAAAAGACTGCAAAGCCTGTGAAAATATATCCCCTCAATTAAGATCTACTCTCTGTGCCTGTTAGTTTGACTCCAAATTAAAACGTCCACGTTTTGTGTGCCTTAAGTGACTTTAGACATTGGGGTTTTAATATTAATTAGGAAGCACTTTTGCTGTAAGTCTCTGATATTCTCTTTGCAAAGCCACACTTTGCTAGTAAAACAGGAGCAGACAAATGGACAACACAGGAGTGAAAAATGCTCAGTGGGTAGAGTTCACTGGGGTAGAGGACTATTTCAAAAAACTGCCTGGAAGATGGTTAAAACAAATTACTCACCTTCCAAAATCCACAGGTAGCCAGACTTGTCAATCCAAAGGGTGAACTTAGAGGTTAAAATACTGTGATGCAAACTGCATGGAAACTAGAGAGCTGGTCGGGAAGGAAACTTTAGTTGAAATCACTGTAACAGACAAGCTGTTCTGCCTCATCTGATCCCCCACACATCAGGATCGGTCTTGCATACATATCCTTGTTTATCTTCCTATATCCAGTACCTAAAAACTGCTTCCCAATTTCTATCACGTCCTTTTGATCAAATTTTATAATGGTAATTTCCCTTTTCAACATTTTAGCATGATACCTTATTAGGGACTTTACTGCTTTATCAACCAGAATAAATCCTCCATAATAACAGGTGCTATAAGCCTGACGATACAATTTACATCAGAAATTTCTGAGCTAACATGAGGACATAATGGCTACCCCACTGCTAACTCTCGCAAATGAGATCTATGCTCAATATTTTTCATTAGAACCATTGATTTGTTCCAGAAGTGATGAAGGGTTAGCATCTGGTTCAAGGGCGGCTGCTGCTGTAGGGACCAGGGCCTTTATCAAGTCTTTAACAATTCTAAAAGCACATTTTATACAGTGAATAAACATAGGTTTTCGTTTTTTGCATGAAATACTGAAAATCCTTATTCCTCATTCACTGTTTGCAGAGGAGAGACAAAGAAGAGAGAAGGCCGCATTAGGAATAATGGAATGATGTGATTGAGAGCTACCCTGCAGAGGATTGGAGTGCTGGTTGATGAGAAGCCCAGTAGGAACCAGCAATGTGCACTCACAGCCCAGGAGGCTGACTGTATCCTGGACTGCATCAAAAGCAGTGTGGCCAGCAGGTCAATGGAGGTGACTCTGCACCTCTGTTCCTCTCTTGGAGATCTCATCTGGACTGTTGTGTCCAGTTCTGGAATCCTCAAGCTAAGAAGGAGATGGAGCTGTTGAAATGGGTCCAGAGGAGGCTACAAAGATGATCAGAGGGCTGGAGCACCTCCCATATGAGGACAGGCTGAAAGAGTTGGGCTCCCAGGAGACCTTATAGCAACCTTCCAGTGCTTGAAGGGGCTACAAGAAAGCTGGGGAGGGACTGTGCACAAAGGCTTGTGGTGACAGGACAAGGGGCAATGGGTATAAACTGGAGAGGGGCAGATTTAGACTAGACATAAGAAGGAATTTCTTCACCTTGAAGGTGGGGAGGTCCTGGCCCAGGTTGCCCAGAGCAGTGGTGACTGCCCCATCCCTGGAGGGGTTCAAGGCCAGGTTGGATGGGGCTTGGGCAGCCTGATCCAGTGGGAGGTGTCCCTGCCCATTGCAGGGAGTTGGAACCGGATGGGCTTTAATGTCCCTTCCAACCCAAACTCTTCTATGATTCTGTCATTCTATGAATAAGGCATCATGAGTAAGCAGCCCCAGAGAGGAGAGCTGTATTTGAGTCACAGCACCTCTCTGAACTCCCAGAGGTATCATTTTTACTTCAGATTTAAATGCACAGGATTAGTTTTACTCTGGTGTGTGGTGTATGCAGACTTATCTGTCCCTTCTTCCCCATTTTTCCACTCATACACTCCACCATCGTGAAAGGAGCTGCCTGTGCAACCTTTTTTATCTTTGCATATCTTGAAGAACTTGGACACGACAGCAACAAAGCACCATCCTCTCTCCTGTTCCCATGCAGTGTTGTGTCAGCCTCATCTGGTTTTCAAAACAGCTGGAGCACAGCAAAGAGAAATGCCACTAAAGGGATAATAGTGGAAAACAGCTAAAATGATGAAAATTAAGGCACATTTTCATAACAAATTCTCCTAATGAATAATGCATTTACTAATAAACAAAAGGGCTGCCAAGGACATGACAGATTGGAGGTAAAGCGCTTGAGTTATTGGAAGTGGCAGACAGGTCACAACTTTTATTTCTGTTAATAGCTAACCACCTGTCAGATGATTTGGGGAGTGGATACCTCTGTGGGAACACCAGCAGGTGCCTTTCATTGCTGCGAGGAAGGACCAAGAGGACAGGCAGCCTAGCTAGCTCCGTGCTGGCAGCTGAGAGATCTGTCCTCTCTTCTCCTTGTACCTGTGTGGTAATATCCACTGATTCAGAAAGGACTAAATGTGCTGTGGGTGGACATGTCCCCAAACAGCCTTTATGTGCTCATGGCAAATGCAAGATCTGGCTTCCTCTGCCATGTTCAGTACTGAAAAGCACAAACTAGAAACTCATGGGTACTTATTAAACATTTGGCAGCCCAAGAATTGCCCTCATCGATCACTACATCTCTTTTAGACTTAAATTATTTGGAGGATGATGCCGTATGGCTCTTCTCTTTTTGTGTGTTTGCAAACTTGTATGGATCTTAAAAGATATCTCTAGCGGTATTTTCCATAGTTAACAGGAAAATCAAGAACCTAGCCAGGTTCAAAAAGAAAAAAAAGATCTCCCCTCTTTGATGTCATCTCACTGCTGTTTTCAGAAAAGCAGGTAAGTCTGCCTAGTTCTCCATACAGTTTAACTGATAAGAGAACTGATCCTTTTCCAGCACTTCTTATTCCACGTTCCTCCTCTGCCTGACAACAGTTGAACCTACCCTACCATTAAGGACTTACAGGATTAATTTTCATCCTACTCTCCACTCTGCTGAAGCTATTGCACTTTACACAGAATAATTAAATACTTGGTAAGCCGCAGAGAAAGGGGACGAGAGTGCGTATTACCCTGCAGCCCAGTGATTAGTGCATTCTGATACAAGCTGTCATCACAGCTGCTTGTGCCTACTGTTCTGTTTAAAGAAAGGCCTTTCATCCAACTTTTTCACTTGCAGGTGATGCTTTAAATCACCGAGAAAAGCTACACTTGCTACCATATTAATGCACATCCTGGGATTTCTTTGAGAAGACCTTGTGGTTCATCTCCCTCTGTACTCAGCACTGGTGAGGCTGCTCCTTGAATCCTGTGTTCAGGGCCCCTCAACACAAGAAGGATGTTGAGGCCTGGAGCGAGTCCAGAGAAGAGCCATGAAGCTGGTGAAGGGTCTGGAGAACAGGCCCTATGAGGAACGGCTGAGAGAGCTGGGGGTGTTTAACCTGGAAAAGAGGAGGCTGAGAGGAGATCTCATTGCTCTCTATAACTACCTGAAAAGAAGTTATGGAGAGGAGGGAGCTGGCCTTTTCTCCCAAGTGACACGGAACAGGACAAGAGGGAATGGCCTCAAGCTCCACCAGGGGAGTTTTAGGCTGAACATCAGGAAAACAATTTTCACACAAAGGGTCATTGGGCATTGGAATAGGCTGCCCAGGGAGGTGGTTGATTCACCTTCCCTGGAGGTGTTTAAGGGACAGGTGGATGAGGTGCTGAGGGACATAGTTGAGGAATGGGAATGATTGGACTCAATGATCCAGTGGGTCTCTTCCAACCTGGTGATTCTATGATTCTATTATTCTATGATTCTAACAAAGTTCCAGGTTAATCTCAACCTTCAACCACCATGTGTATTTAAGTAAGGACAACAGTTTTCAGAAACTCTTTTTGTACCTAAGGAAAGAGCCAGGTATCTCCAAAGCACTATTCAGACCTTAGTGACATTGCTTTCTGGAAGTGTCTCTCTTTCTTCCCTGCCTGTATGAGAGCTTTTACTAACCTTCAACCATTGCAATTCATTTTAATATGGTACAAACATAAACTTTGGTTTAGACCTTCTCAAATTCATTTGAAGTGCACAAAACCCAACTGTGTCCAGAGTGTCTTTTTGACCTGAGAAAGATACATAGAAAATAAAATCTGCTCCTAAGGGTAGTTTGATTTTGCATTAACAGTAACCTTGGAACTTCATCCATGGATGATTCTCCTATTCCAAAAGATACTCTCTACAGTAGCAATTAGCACCTCAGCATAAATGTTTAAATACATGCAAAGGAAAATCTGCCCCATTGAGATGTTATGGTTGTTTTTCAGCTAGGATGCTGATATTTTATGAATATTACAACTCAGCCAGATGATCAACATATTCCTGACACCATTTGCCAGTAAAATAACTACCTCTGCCTACAGAAGCATTAAACCCCTTAGACTGAAGTACTGTATATAAAATCCCAACATTTTTGTTTGCTGTTCCTGTGATTGATAGTAATAAACTTCACTTTTGTGAATGAGAGGCTTCTGTGTAAACACTTGCAGTGCATTATAAAAATGAACATGAAAATGTGTGCTCTTCACAGAGACTCTTTCTGGGTTTTGATATGCGTCCTTATGCCAGCCTGTCTCTGGCATATTCAGAAATTCAGATACCATATGTCCTTATGATCATCTTCAAAACTTCAAAATCCAGGCTCCGTCTCTCTTCAACTGGCTTCTTTTATTGATAAGTGCTGCTGCTGTGGCTGCATCTGCTAAAAGCAACTGTGCCCAGCTCCAGTGACTAATCTCATTTAGGTTAATGGGTTCTGCAAGGTCACTTGGGAAGGATATGGAGACACTATTATCCACCTGGATGCTGCTCCATGGGTAGAGATGAGCAAGTACATAAACTGTTGGAGAGAGACCTGTCATGATTCTCGCAGGGCTATAGATTACTCTGATTGTTCCTTCAGAATGGAAAAAAAATCCTTAACGTTGAAGAATTTCAAATAAGCACAAGATGTTTGTACTGTTTGTTTGGTCCTAGAAGAGTGCCGAGTTTTGCTGTTTCTGAAAAGCCTGTTCAGCTGTGAGCGTATGTGTTTGAGCTGGAGAGAAAAGACACTTAAGACCTTCCTTCACACAACAATGCCTTGTGTTTATGGAGAATCATAGAATCACAGAATCATAGAACAACCAGGTTGGAAGGGACCCATTGGATCACCGAGTCCAACCATTCCTATCAAACAGTAAACCATGTCCCTCAGCACCTCATCTACCCGTCCCTTAAACACCCCCAGGGAAGGGGAATCAACCACCTCCCTGGGTAGCCTATTCCAATGCCCAATGACCCTTTCCATGAAAAAATTCCTCCTAATCTCTAGCCTAAATCTCCCCTGGTGGAGCTTGAGGTCATTCCCTCTTGTCTTGTCCCCTGTCACTTGGGAGAAGAACCCAGCTCCCTCTTCTCTACAACCTCCTTTCAGGTAGTTGTAGAGAGTAATGAGGTCTCCTCTCAGCCTCCTCTTCTCCAGGATAAACACCCCCAGCTCTCTCAGCCGCTCCTCATAAAGCCTGTTCTCCAGCCCCTTCACCAGCTTCGTGGCTCTTCTCTGGACTTGCTCCAGAGCCTCAACATCCTTCTTGTGGTGAGGGGCCCACAACTGAACACAGGATTCAAGGAGAGGCCTCACCAGTGCTGAGTCCAGAGGGAGAAGAACCTCCCTGGACCTGCTGGCCACACCATTTCTGATCCAAACCAGGATGCCATTGGCCTTCTTGGCCACCTGGGCACACTGCTGGCTCATATTCAGTCGACTGTTGACCAACACCCCCAGGTCCCTCTCCTCCTGGCAGTTTTCCAGCCAGACATCTCCCAGTCTGAAGAGACTGGGAGAGAAAGGAGGATGAGAGGGTAATCTTCTCACACTGGCTCAGTACCTCTCTGTCCTGCCCCACTCTGTATCAATCAGTAGTTGTGTGCAGGCAGTGGGTCCCATTCCTACATCCCAACAGCATGAGAGAGGAATATCTGCACCTGCTGGGGCCTTGATGCCAAAGACTGCTCCTTTCTGTCCCATGTGGAATAATGCAAACTCCAAAGTCTCCCACTGGAATCTTCTCTGGAACTCCTCCTAGGGAAATAATACTTTGCTTGGGGCTGTCAGTGAATTCTCATATCTTTAATGATTTCTAATTATTTAGCAGACAGGATTTGGGAATTTGAGCTACTTTGACAAAAGTGCTTTAAAATAAATAGAACAACTCCTATATTTTAACTGAAGAACATTAGCAAATTAATGTATTGCTGTGTGACTATCATTTGCTGGATACTGCAAAATACAGATGGAACCAGCACAATCTCCATTGTTGTTAATTGCTATTGTTAATGCTTTTTAGTTAGTACATGAATTTCAGTGTAAATAGCACTTTCTTTTGCTGCTAGCTTCACAGAGTATTTGCATCCAGCCGTAAATTCCTTACTCATAAAAAACCCTATTAAAAACAATGGAAGATAATATGGTGATAATACATCAGAGGCTTTTACTAACAGTAGAGAGCTCAAAGGAGAAATGGCAAATATCCTTCTGCCTAGTCATCTCTCTTGCTATATCTCACATTTACTTCAGTTTTAACTTTTTAAAAATGCATTTATTTTCTTTGTGAAAAGTTAATAATCAGACATACAATTTATCTGGTAGACTTTAAGGCTTCTTTCATCACTGAGTGTTTGTGCCGTCATAAACTGAGTTGGGTTAAATTTTAATAAGCTTACCCCCAATGTCCCTACATGAATTTCCATAATGTCCTGAGCGAGGATCGAGGTGACAGAGTAACATGGACAAGTCTCTAAGTCCATCTGGAATCTTTTCCACACAGAACACTTGCAAACAATCTTTTCCTCATCTCTTCCCTGCGTCCTAGATGGGTGTTTGCTTGCCTAGAATTGGTCACAATGGCACCAAGTGATGATAACATGTAAATTCCTTTTGGTCCTGGTTCTGGTTTCTTATTAGTGATGTATTAAATAGAAATGATGCTAAATAGTAGGAAATGATGCTAAATAGTAGGGTCACATCAACAGGTCAATACTATAATTCAGCTAATGGGGTGATTATTGAAGTGTTCTTGTTTGTTGTGTCTGACTTAGTCTCTGCTTTCTGAGGAGTATGCCTAGACTGCTTGCTCTTGTAGAGTTAAGGTCAAGGAACAGCGTTCTTTTGTTGGTATAGAAACAACTCAAGATACAGCAAAAGATATAGCTCTGTCGATTTCATTACCTGTGATTTTCATTCAAACAGACCTCCCAGCTTGTGCCTGTACCATTCAGTCTTTAACATATGTAGTACTTCATTCTATTTAAATATGAGATACCTGAGCTCAGGGGATACCAAATTAGATAAACTGATCCCTGACTGACTTAGAAAGTCACGATTCAGGCGTGGACAGACTCAGCAGTTCTAGTTTTTAAGCAAATTAGTTGTGAATGCTTAAATCCTGGGAGGAGAAAGATGGATGAGGAGACATACTGTCAGAAAAATATCTGAGAGCTAACACTGTAACTTGCAAACATTGTAGCTAAACACATTTAAACTACTTGGTTATGCTTCCCTCTTGGTTCTCCTATTTCTGCTGGGAATGGGGGAAGCTGTACTCAGACTGAAGCTGTTTGGTATAATTACATTTGCTAAGGGTTCTCCATCTCAATTTGGTGATTATTAGAACCGCCTGTATTCTCAGTAGAGCATGCCTTGTCCTAGGTGCTTTGACTTACACATTTTTATTCCTCTTGGAATATGTGTCCATTCAAACTGAATGAGTTTGCCCTGAGTTGTTATGGTCCCTTCATAGGTTGACAAAGCCCAAAATAACAGATCCTGTTCCCAATAAAATAAATCCCAGTGTTCCCTCTGACTTCTGTGGCAACACATTTCTGTCAGATGGGAAGAAAAAACATTGTGTCCAGGAAGGCTGTTATCAAAACAATGGACTTTATATTCCAAATGAAAACTATAAATACAGAAAATGAATGGAGATAAATTAAAAGGTGCAAATGCTTGGAAAGGCAAATCTAGGACAAATGTCTCTAGCCTTATGCACTGTTCTTCAGCTGGAAGTGCAGACAGCTTTGGGTAGCTTATTCCTTTCTCATAAATATTTTTCTATATTGTGTAACTGTAGAATCTGTTTCTAAAGGAAAGCTAAAGAGACACGAGTGGCATTTTTGCACAGAGTGATGGCTGGTTTAGTATGCCAGACGGACTCTATCTCCCGTTCGTGTGAATGCTGCTGTCTGGAACAGATGCATTGGCTGTGGCTTCAGTAATGACGCAGTGGAGGGAAAGACCTTCCTCACCTCAGGATCTCAGCATGACTTCCAGGGGCTCCTCATGTGAGGGAAAGAACTGTGTATTCAGGCTGGTGTTTTAGCCAGCTCCTGTCTGTACTTGTACCAGAACATAGGTATCTTGCTGCACAGTCTGGCTCGAGCACCAGCACTGCTACGGCGTGTGCTGTATGGAAGGTGCTATTCCAAATAACGTCATCGTGGGTACTTGACTTTGTTCTGTGTTGATATTGAATGCCTTTCTGGAATGGCAATCTATGTACAATATGTGTCTGAGGAGATTATATCTTATTTTGCACACCAGGATATCTTCGGAATTGTTTATTATTCATGTTATATTTTAAACTGGTGCTGGTCTATGCAGATTTTAAATGTGTTTGTCATATACCATTAGTCACTGTGTGAAATCTCTCAGTAATAGTTAGTTCTTGAATTTTCTGCAGCTAAGGAGAATTTAACACTGATTGATGGTAGATCACTTAGCTGGTTGGCAGACTTTCCAATTTACAGCAGGAAAATTGCTCTTTTCTTTATGCTCGCTCCTTCTTCTGCAGGGGGACAGTAAGATATATGTGCCAGGGTGCACATAACAGCGAGAATCTGATTGGCAATACTGCAGGTCTTTTTTACAATTATGATTTTATCATTTTCAAAAACTGTACTGAATGTCAAGTATTTCCGATGCAATTTTTAAAAACCTCTCTATTTATCAAACATCGATGATATATCCCTATCATATTTCACATGCAAAAAATGACCTAACATATTTTCGCATGAGGAAATGAGGAAGCTGTCAGCGCTTCGTCCTTATCTTCTGAGAGCCCCAAATTCTCAGCCCTCTAAAGGCTGATTATCTGTACCAGAAAGATTAGTAGAAGAAACAAAGATATTGATTTGCTGTGTTCTCTCTGCAAATATTTCTCATTAGCCACTGCTTCAGTCAAAAAATAATAATAATCTATTAGTTATTCTTCAGTGAAAGAAAGATCTAGGATAAAGCCCTTCCCTTTAGCACTCAGCAGTGAGATTTTCAGAGATTATAGTTTAAGATTTCACACAGAATACATATGAAGAACTGCAATACGTGATTTTTAGTATCCGCTTTCTTTAAAGGAAAAGACAAGATAAACTTGTCATGTTTAAAAACATCCCAATCTACTGCAATGCCAGCCATAAATCCCAGCACATTCAGCAATAGATCTTGTATAAGAAAGACTTCTCTGTGGAAGAGGTGTGTTTCTTATTTTCAATTGCCTGCGAAGTCTGGAAGAAAAATCCAATCTTTACCGCTGTGTAAGGTTTCCAAGTATCAGAGGTTCAAAGCGCTGCCCAAAAGAGCTGACTTTGCACATTGTTCTGGAACGCGCAGAGGTGCTTTCTAAAAGCGTAGACATAAGGGGGAAAAAAAATAATTGCTAAATTATAGTTTCAAGAAGAAATATGAAATATTGCTGTTGTGTCGCTGTTTTAAGAGCCATGGCGCACTGTATAACTGACACCTCCAAAGCAGAGATAGTAAACATGGTAATGAAAACAAATGTGGTAAAGTGTGCACTGGAGCCCAATTATGCGCTTGCTCAAGGACTTCAGTGGGAGTGCTGCATGTAGCGAGGCTGTAGAATGGTTCCCACAAGGAATGCGGCAGCTAAGAAAGCTATTATAGCTCCTATCCCAACAAACCTATTGTTTGGGGAGTTCATTTTCAGCAGCTCCTCCCACCCCCCACACTAATGCCAGACCAGTGCCGCTACAGCTTGAAAACTACAACCGTGTAGTGAAAATTATACCAGTTCATAATTGCTATCTTTTATTACTGCAGACGCCATGTGGAGTTCATAGAATTGCAAATCGAACAGAAGAAATACTTGGCATCTTCTTTCAAAAATAAAAATACAGCCCATTTGTAATGCTGAAATGAAGGAAATGGGAAGCAGGACAATGAAGAAGAGCATTAACCGAATAGAAAGGTAGTATCGTGATTGAAATTCTTCTATTCTATCCCAACCTGGTTTTGTCCATTTCTGCCATTTTTGCCTATCACCCTACTAGCTTTTCCGTAAGTGCTTTTCAAAAAATATTCATTAGAAAAAATACATATTTCATCAAACACTCAGTATTAAGTTTGTAAGTTTTCTAAAAGGCTGTGATGGCATTGCATCTTTTACCATATAATTATCTTGATCTCTAAAACATGTGAGATCTTCCAGACTTTTGACTAACTTGAAGCCAGTCAGTTTGAGCAGACTGGGTTGGCAGCGAGTACTGAGCATTGGCCACGGCGAGTACACTGGATCTGACCACACTGCTGACAGACAGTGCATGAAAATCACTCAGAACAACTCAGATCTCTGAAACCATGATGCTCAAGGCAAACGATCAGTCCTAACTAAACCAGCCCAGTCTTTCAGAGAAAATCTTACTGACCCCAGGAAAGGTAGGGATCCAACTACGCTTTTTCATACAATCATAGAATCGTAGAATGATTTGGGTTGGAAAAGACCTCAAAGTCCATCCAATACCACTCCCTCCCACTGGATCAGGGGCTCCAAGCCCCATTCAACCTGGCCTGGAACCCCTCCAGGGATGGGGCAGCCACCACTGCTCTGGGCAACCCTGGGCCAGGGCCTCCCCACCCTCACAGGAAAACATTTCTTCCTAAGATCTCATCTTAATCTGCCCTTGTCCTATCCATGCACTCCCTGACCAAGAGCCCCTCCCTAGCTTTACTGAAGCCCCTTTCTGTACTAGAAAGCCTCTATAAGACCTCCCTGGAGCCTCTCTTCTCCAGGTTAAACAACCCCAACCCTCTGAAACCTGTCCTTGTATTGGAGGTGCTCCAGCCCTTGGAACATCTCCATGGCCTGTTCTGGAATTGCTCCAGGAGGTACATGTCCTACCTGAGCAGAGGACTCTAGAACTGAACAAATGGAAACTGAGACATTCAAATCTTCAAC
This sequence comes from Coccyzus lansbergi, assembly GCA_033558105.1. Taxonomy (NCBI): domain Eukaryota; kingdom Metazoa; phylum Chordata; class Aves; order Cuculiformes; family Coccyzidae; genus Coccyzus; species Coccyzus lansbergi. The sequence goes on from JAUMJK010000059.1 coordinate 1,379,214, forward strand.
TGGAGCAAATGGGCTGGAATACAACTATTCAAATGTATAAAAAGATTCACGTATGTTTTAGATGATTGACAAATGTCAGTAAATGGTTTGATTGTCCAAACCACATATTCCTTCATCCAGGACCATACAATTTCCCACATATCAGGTGGCAGAATCTATACTGCCATCAAAGGCAGTTTATGCTGTTGGTCAGAAAAACTCCTGGAAATTATGTCAGTTAGAAGAGGTCAGATATTCATGGATCAGTGCCTTTCCTAAAACCCCCCCAACAGTCACCAACAGTCTACAACAGTCACCAATACATCTTTTAACATTAGTAGTGCTCTGGTTTGCTTTGTAAGGTAATGCAGAATGATGTGACTGACTCAACCAGATGTGATAATTCCCAAGTTGCTATGATGGATTAGAAATATTAACATAGGAGAGAAAAAGCAAATTAGAACCTTAAAAAATATTTTAGTTATTTAGGGTTTGCTCTGTTATGAAAATGGACAACTATGTCACATTCACAATTTTCAAGAGTCTCCTGTCCCACATGGGATTCAGTTTCCAGATCATTTTGTGGAGAAGCACACTCAGTGCGTAATTGAAAGACAAGAGAGATAACCAGCCAGATTGTCAGTCTACAAGATCTGGTGTAGCTGTAGTGATGCTCACTCTCCAACACCATCTTGAAGAGGCAGTTCTCAATTTTCAGTGCCCTTTTCTTTAGGGATCCACATATTTCTACATATTTTTATAGCCATAGAATCACAGAACAACCAGGTTGGAAGGGACCCATCGGATCTTCTAGTCCAACCATTCCTATCTAACACTAAACCAAGTCCCTCAATACCTCATCCACCCGTCCCTTAAACCCCTCCAGGGAAGACGAATCAACCACCTCCCTGGGCAGCCTATTCCAATGCCCAATGACCCTCTGTGTGAAAAACCTCCTCCTAATCTCCAGCCTAAATCTACCCTGGCGCAGCTTGAGGTCATTCCCTCTCGTCCTGTCCCCTGTCACTTGGGAGAAGAGGCCAGCTCCCTCCTCTCTACAACCTCCTTTCAGGTACTTGTAGAGAATAATGAGGTCTCCTCTCAGCCTCCTCTTCTCCAGGATAAACACCCCCAGCTCTCTCAGCCACTCCTCATAGGGTCTGTTCTCCAGCCCCTTCACCAGCCTCGTTGCTCTTCTCTGGACTTGCTCCAGGGCCTCAACATCCTTCTTGTGCTGAGGGGCCCACAACTGAACACAGGATTCAAGGAGCGGCCTCACCAGTGCTGAGGACAGAGGGAGAACAACCTCCCTGGACCTGCTGGTCACACCGTTTCTGATCCAAGCCAGGATGCCATTAGCCTTCTTGGCCACCTGGGCACACTGCTGGCTCATGGTCAGTCGGCTGTCGACCAACACCCCCAGGTCCCTCTCCTCCTGGCAGTTTTCCAACCAGGCTTCTACCAGTCTGTAGCTTTGCTTAGGGTTGTTGTGCCCCAAGTGCAGGACCTGGTATTTGGCCGTGTTAAACCTCATGCCGTTGGACACTGCCCAGCCGTCCAGCCTGTTTAGGTCCCTTTACAGAGCCTCCCTACCCTCCAGCTGATCGACACTTCCACACAGCTTTGTGTCATCTGCAAACTTGCTAAGGATACCCTCAATGCCCTCATCCAGGTCATTGATGAAGACATTGAACAGGGCTGGACCCAGCACTGAGCCCTGGGGAACACCACTTGTCACTGACCTCCAGCTGGACTTAACACCATTTCCCACCACTCTCTGGGTCCGGCCATCCAGCCAGTTTTCTACCCAGGAGAGTGTGTGTCTGTCCAGGCCAGAGGCTGACAGTTTCCGTAGCAGAATGCTCTGAGAAACTGTGTCAAAGGCTTTACTGAAGTCCAGAATGATGGTCTAGTGATGGAAGAAAACCAAGGGTTTCAGGAAGGGATGACATTTCTTTCGTTGCAGTGATGTTATTTGGGAAAATTTGACAATTATTCTATTAGACTACAGGACAGAATATTGTAGTGCGCATGCAGTGATGTAGAATTAGCACAACAAAAGTCTAAACCAGCTCAATCTCCTCACTTTTTCTCCTGTTTAACTTTTGCATTATTGCTTTTACAGCTTTTATAAACAAATGAAGAATAACAGAAAAAGAACAATTACTTTTGGCACTGAAGCACAAATAACCAAGTTAAGACGAGATGTTTTCTGCCATCATCAGAAACCTTGCAAAGCAGGATGTGGGATAGATGTAGGGCAAGCCCTGGAAGCCTTGAGGAATCTAGGCCAGGAAGCAACTCAATTTAGAAATTGTAGTTTAACTCCTCTGAAGCAGTGACCTGATGATCTCCCCCACTTGGCCAAGCTTGTCTCTCCTGGCCTGGCTTTCAGCTACTTATGTGTAAATGCAGAACAGAGCTTTGTCATGTCCATGGAATGAAAACACACGTCCTCAGGTGGCTGGTGTTTCATTAGCCTTAAACACGGTAATCTTAATTAGTCCTGTAAAAAGAGACATCCTGGCGCTTTAGGGGATGCTTCTCCAACTCTCTGGATATAACTAAGTTAAAAAAGTCTGTAATGAAAATTGTGAGAATTGGAAATGAAACTTCCTTAGATGAGGAGCAGCACATTATGGAATGAGCTGGCAGAACCCTTTGTATTTGTCTGTTGCAGTGATTTTAGATCCTACCACAAATAACTCTGTGTCTTTTCAAAGAAGGAATCTGCTACCAGCACACAGATAAGGAAACCCAAATAAAACACAATAAGGTTTTATTAATACTACTTTAAGGTAGAATTCTCTACTAGTTTTTCTTCGGCAGGAATACAATATATTGATTTAGCACTCAGACAAAGTATCAAAATCCAGATACTTATCGGAACAGTAATCTAAACACTTTAATTCTAGTGCTGCTCCTCTTATATTTTAGCCTCAAAATCAGAATAATCAGGTTGTTTTCTCCATAAACGTACTTCAGAAAAATGAATTCCTTATTTCTCTTTTTTTTTTGCTACAAAATTAGAGAAAATATTTTATATTTAATGACTTTCCTGTCAAAGTCTATTAGCCATAATGAGTGCCTCTGTTTTTCACATCTGCAAACATGAAACTTCAGTACTCGTTGAGCTTCTGATGGGTCTCTGAAGCAAAAGTGTCGCTCCATGGAGGAATTGCGCTATATTAGAATAAACATAATGAAATCATTCTTCAAAAGTGTATTAAGTTGCACAAGGCTGAGTTTGCAATATCCTAAAATGAGAAGAAAGATCTATTCAAATATGTATAAGTGAGAGATTATTTGCAAGAGAGGGAGAAGTCTTGCTACAAGCACAGGTGCTTTAAAGCACAAATCCACAGCATTAAGCTTTGGCACAGATGTTCCATAATAAATAAAAAAGAGAAACAAGAGAAACACCCATTAAAGTCTCAGATGATACAACCTAGGAAGAAAAAAAGTCATTTGTTTGTAAACTACCATCACATTAACAATAGGGGCTGATTGAGAAAGCCTCCAGATCTGACAGGCTGATTCTAAACCAAGAGTGCGGGATTGTTTATTAGGGTTTTGAGTGACAGTCTAATATATTAAATCAGTTCGGAAGATTGTAAAATGCATTAGCATTAGCAGTTTAATACCTCCAACAAATTTAACTGTCACTCATGAGCCTATCTGTCCTCGTTAGAGGGAAAAAACCTGGAGCACCATCTTTGTCTAGATGGACAATGAAGTTGGAAGAGGCAAAAAGCCTTTCTCCGTGAGTTGGTGATGAGAGGACTGTGTTGCATTTATCATAATTAACTTTCACAGTTGGCAGCATTTTTTGGCAAACATGTTATTTGCTCAAGCTTGTGAAAGAAGTTTTAAGAACTAATCATTGGAGCCAAGCCTTAGCTTGCAACCGTCTCAGGGCTGGATTTTAATCAATTTAGAAACATAATTACATGCCAAATGTGTACACAGCTACTTTGATTACCCACTAAAGTCAGGCAGTTCCATAGTCAACTGACTGACTGGAGGCAGTTGGGTGCAAAACGCCTCATCTGAGGGAGCGGTTGTTAATAATCTCATGGTACAGCCTGTGTGGAACGAGGTAGGAAACTTCTTTTAAAAATGAGGTCTTTAGAGGGAGTGTTTCCAGGTTTCGGTTTCATTCAGGTGGGCACATTTTCTACGCTTCAATATTTTTTTAAAAAAAAATTGTCACTATCAATAGAGAAAAAAATAACTTTTTTATAAACTGTGCCCAAAATAATTCAGTTAAGAAGGAGGTCACTCAAATAGACTGTGGGGTTGCTTTGCAGTGCAGTGATGAAAAGGATGCCAACTATAACGTCCATCAGGCTCAGGTGGAGGGTTTCAAGACAAAACCACAGCAGAGCTCTTCTTGAGTTTTGAAGAAAGAGAATTAAAGAATTACCAGATGATTAATATGAACCACAGAATGAATCAAACACAGTATTTCGCGGACTGTAACTGCCGTTCCTGTGTTATTTGGAAGAATATAGATAACTGCTTTATGTTTATGAAAATGCTCCAGGATCCTAATGTTTATGTGACATCCAATGTAAGTAATTTGGCAATTAGTGTCAATTATTTGATGGTCTCACATTTGAAACTTTCTGGTTTCCACTCAAGGAGCAGGAGCAGTGTCCCAGCTCCTTCAGTGACCAGGGATGGAGTACAGGAGAAGGAGCAGCAATGAGAGGATGAAATGAATAGTCTGCTTAATAATAATCAGGATCGACAGGTTAATAACGAAGTCACTGCCTAAAAAAGAAGTCACATTTGTGACTGTAATATGAAACAAATAATATAATTGCCTCTTAGGATACATGGTAACAGCATCGCACATAAAAGAAGCTGAAAGCAACAGGAATAATGTTAAATAGTTTACTCAGGGTGGTACCTACAGGGTTTTTTTCTGCCATTATATTCAATTTGTACTCACTGATGGAAAAATTATATCTTGGGACATCGTTTAGTTTAAACACAGAGGGAGAGGACGTGGCATACTTAGGGCATGAGCAAACCCCTGGGACAACTGTGGTTGTTATTCTTCCTGTGCAGTGAGGATCAATAGGAAGTAGTGCTCACCTCTTCTGGCTTGGTGCATGCCCTGTCACAAATCTTGTAGGTAAAACCTCCATTTAGTAGGACAGCAGATCATAGATATCCCTAAAAATAGCTTTGACAACTGACAATGCTGGTGAAATGTCTATGTTTTGGTCTTTCTATTCTCCCTTAGATAAACACCAAGCAGCAAATTAAGTTGTTAGCTTGTAGTGTTTATTGTTCACTTGTCAGTTAAAAGGTGCTTCAGTTCAAGCTGCTTCCCATTGTCTAACAGGTTGTGAGCGATTTGGTTGTGTTGGGCATGATCTGGTCATCTTAGAGCATGACTTGATCGTGTTAGGGCATGACTTGATCTCCATGGGCAGGCTCCCATGGCCACTGGGTGTCCAGCCTTCCTTGCACTACAGCTGCTCTGTGTGAGCAATCTCCAGCCACTCAAAAAGTCTAGTTTGGGTGTACACAAGGAGCTTGAGACTGAGTAGTAGAGTGAAATGGGGAACTATAATAATAACAATATTTCATAGAATCATAGAACAACCAGGTTGGAAGAGACCCACTGGATCATTGAGTCCAACCATTCCTATCAAACACTAAACCATGTTCCTCAGCACCTTGTTCACCTGTGCCTTAAACACCTCCAGGGAAGGTGAATCAACCACCTCCCTGGGCAGCCTGTTCCAATGTCCAATGACCCTTTGTATGAAAAACTTTTTTCTAATGTCCAGCCTGAACCTCTCCTGGCAGAGCTTGAGGCCATTCCCTCTTCTCCTGTCCCCCTGTCACTTGGGAAAAGAGCCCAGCTCCCTCCTCTCTATAACCTCCCTTAAGGTAGTTGTAGAGAGCAATGAGGTCTCCCCTCAGCCTCGTCTTCTCTAGGTTAAACACCCCCAGCTCTCTCAGCTGTTCCTCATAAGGCCTGTCCAAGGTTTTCATCTTCCACAATGAGAAGGAAAACTATAAACAATGGATCATTTGGAAAACATAACAAGAAAAAGTATCATATAAGATATCATTTTAACCCTTTAATCAGTTCTAGTCTCACCTCTGCTCTGTTTTTCTCTCTTTACTTCCCTAGAGCATCAGATTCTTTCCAAGTTTACTGAGGTCTGTACATAATGTCTGCTCAGACTGAGGATGAAATTAGTGTGTAAAAGAGATATGACAAACTGCAAATAAGAAATCATACCTGTAGTCTCATTTTTACCATCAGATGTACAAATTAGATCTCCCCCTTCAACTCTAATTGCAGATTGTCCTGCTTTGAGCAGGTGATTTTATTTTCCTAAAGAATATAAGAAAAGCAGTTTTACCTCTTACTGTAAACAACCGTGGATTTAAGAAGATACACACTTCCTACATGGGTTTTGTTATCAAAACTGTACCATTAAGAGGCAGTTTTGAGAAATGACGCCTTTTTATAACTTAATCTTAAAACTGAGAAAAATCTTCTGGAAAGTGTAGATTTACGGACCTGAATAATTCATTTAATCTGTGAAACATGATTGAAACCATGTTTAGAAAGAGCAGCCTTGGGCCTCCAAGGCCAAAGGGAAAGTAGCACATTTGAATCAGTTTGATTTTGTAGTTCCTTGAAACATAAAGTGCCAGCGTGAGTGCGGAGATAATAGCAAACCCTCACAGGGGGTTTGTCAGGATGAAGCGAGTAAGATTGTAAGGTGCTTTGATAGTACAGTAATAGGGGTCAAATAAGCGCCTGAGGTAGATAGGTAGATCCAGAGCAGAATACCCTTTTAACAGATATTTTTAACTAGGTAGCATTTACAGAGGAGCGATGACATTTCAGGCGGGTGCTCCAGCAGTTGTATTCCAGTCACACAAACCGAAATGCAGTTTGGACAAGCAATGTCATGCTGCTCAGAGGTGTCAGGACCCCCAGGCACGACGCCTCTAACAATCATTCTGCAGCTTTGCTATCGGCAACAAATTAAAACCCGAACCAAAACAATCTCCTTTCTCCAACCTTCCTAGCCTCCCCAACCCCCGCCCCAAAAAAAGAGTAGTGTCAGGAGGTTTTTCCAAGAAAATACATAAATATAACAAATACATAAAAGTAATTGTGAGCTATGTTATTTTTGCTCTGCTGCAGTTTGGATTCCGGACCAAGTCATGTACGAATAGCTGAGTTTCTTTATGCTACTCCAGTCCCTGCGATTCAATCATTCTCTCATTAACAAGTTGGTGGTTGGCAACAGGAAAATATTGAAGTTCATAGAAGAACCGAGCCTATTCCTCTTATAACACATCACATTCAATTTGCTTATTCCGGAAGGTAGAAGAAATTGAATGTGCAATGTAATTTGGCCAAGCTTGGGAAAGTGAATATTTAAGTGGTACTCGACTGCTGGTTTTTTCAAGACAAAACACCAAAAAAGCAGCAGAAGAACACATTGTTTGTGGTCAGCATGCTAGTCTTTAAAAAAAAAGGGGGTGGGGGGAAAAGAAAAAGAGTCCTTATGAGTAAAAATTGACATGTGCTGAATGTGCAAGGCAACATGTATTTTCCAGGCTTGCTGGTTAGTGTAAATCCAACATAAATCTAAGGAAAACTGCTGTGCTCTGAAGGCTTTCCCTGGTGAGACGTGACAATTTTTCCTCTTTTTACCTAAGAAGGCGACTAGAGCAAACGCTGTTCCAAATGATCTCTTCTTGAACGGGTTTATTATTTTTTTTGAGTAGGTTTGTTCCCCTTATACGCATCAGGTGTCTTAAAGAAGTGGTATTCAAATAATAGCTGAATTCCTCATCACTGGTAGAACGCATTCCATTATGTTGTTAAATGAGCGCCGAGTGCTTCTGCGCCCTGAATGTTCAGGAACAATCAGTAAGGTCTACGAGACACTCAAAAACGAGAGACAGAAAGCCTCAGATTATCAGTTCTGCACAATATATGGAGGCACTGAAAAGCACTTTTATGGCTATTCCATCAGCATATGGAACCCTCAGAAAGAATGGAAATGCGGGTATTTTAAACAAAAGCATTCTTTATAACCTTCAAATCTAAGCATACTAGAAAGCGACAAAGTGCCTTCAAAATATGGAATTGAGGTTCGCATGATGGAATTCAACAGCTGACGGTGTTTGCCGTTTCTCTCCACTGGGATCAGCACTGTATTCTTTTGGGGGGGAATTAGCATTGTTCAATGATGCCCTGAAGAGCGGAGGCACAGGTAGTTATTTTGTATTGCTGTGTTTTCGCTTTAAGCAGTGGAAAAGGCACCCAAAGCACAGGATGTGCTCCTAGGGAATATTTTAGCAATCTGAATAAATGATACAAAATAAATACTGTCATCTCTTCTCCACCTGTGAGGCAACACGCCCGTGCCAGATACTGAATATCTCCTCTCAATTTGACATAGAGCAAATCCCTTTTGCCAGTCAAACGTTTCCACGGGTTCTTTTGTTTAGATGAAAAGAGATTTTGTTGTTGAAATAATATCAAGCAGTGCAATGCAGCCAGATGTGAGACACACCACAGCCACCGTCTGCCCCAGCAGGGGTAGGCACAGAGTCCCACCTCTTCTTGAAGACCCCTGTGTTCTCGGCAGCTTTTTCAAACACCTCGAGTTCCAACTACAAGAAGTGAGGTTGCTTATTCCTCCCCAATGTGCAGAGTCCACGATGCAACAGCTTTGCTCCCAGGATCAGCATGGTTTTAACAACTATTACTGTTCTAAAAGCATAAGTGTTCTCCCTGACATGAGTGGCTGCACAGGATGGTTCCAATTAGATTCTAGTGGCAGTAAATAGCACTATTTTAGTCATACTGACATCTATGTGTATCTTTTTGTTGTTGTTTCCTAGAAGATGACTTCCAGGCAACCACACACTTTAAAACATAGCAACACAAACAGATATTATGGATTTAACTCAGTGGTTTGAAATATAACAGCCAACATTAATTCCCACATCCCTTTCCAGTCCATTAAATACTCTATTTTTTAATTGAAGTTATAATATTTATTTGCTCATTCTCACCTGTTTTGGTATGCTACATTTCTTCAGTAATTTCTCTAGTGATTTGTGCTTGGATTAGTTTATTCCTTCCATTATCTCTGATTTAATTGTCCCCTCTCATCTCAAAAAAGGCTGTGTGCCAGTTTCAAGTTGATAGTACGTAATTTAGGTTCAACTTTCTTTGGAAAGTTTTGCAATGAGATACTCATTATTTTGCAGGAAATTATAATAACCATACTATCTTCTCGAAGAAGCTGCCATCAGTAAACACGACGCCACAGGATTCAAAGATCAAACTTTCATTTCAGAAGGTTAGAATGAACTTTTTACATCAAAAAGGCATTTATTCTTTGTCAGTGTGATACATAATCATCACTATATTAGAACAATCATTCAATATATTATAAAATGGCTTAAATATTTATTAGTTCAAAAGTGCATCCAACCTTAATGTCATTGGGCTTCGGTTGTAAATCTCTGCTTGATAAGAGTCATCAAAGGGAGGAGGGCTGGGTTTATGTGTTTTCATTTCACTGGTTCTAATTTTTGCATGAGTCATGAGGTGGCCTAAGCTCCTAAGCTTTATGTTGATGCTTTAAATTCACTATTTGTTGCAACAGTAATTCAGCCAGGCAGGACATAGAATCATAGAATCATGATTTGTTGGAAGAGACCCATCGGATCTTCTAGTCCAACCATTCCTATCAAACACTAAATCATGTCCCTCAGGACCTCATCTACCCGTCCCTTAAACACCTCCAGGGAAAGTGAATCAACAACCTCCCTGGGCAGCCTATTCCAATGCCCAATGACCCTTTCCATGAAAAACTTCCTTCTAATGTCTAGCCTAAATCTCCCCTGGCGGAGCTTGAGGTCATTCCCTCTCGTCCTGTCCCCTGTCACTTGGGAGAAGAGCCCAGATCCCTCCTCCATACAACCTCCTTTCAGGTAGTTGTAGAGAACAATGAGGTCTCCTCTCAGCCTCCTCTTCTCCGGACTAGACAACCCCTACTCTCTCAGCCATTCCCCATAGGGCCTGTTCTCCAGACCCTTCACCAGCTTTGATGTTCTTCTCTGGACTCGCTCCAGAGCCTCAACATCCTTCTTGTGGTGAGGGGCCCACAACTGAACACAGGATTCAAGGAGCAGCCACAGATGTGTGTACTGATCGAAAGTCCAGGAAATGCTATGAATTGAGAGGTTTTTATTAAGCTGGTGGTGTGCAGATGCCACTTTCTGCTCCATCGCTAAAAAGCAGTGTGTGACTTACCCTTGACAAGGTTCACCTCTGGTGATGAGGAAAAAAAGTTAGGGCTTCGTTTTGTCTCCAACCAGCCGTGCTATGTAAGGAATGGCAATGAGAGGAGAAGAAATCTGCAATCCAACCACACCTGGCTGCTAGTTTAGCCCCTCCGTCCCTCTTTCTGTAGCCCAAGCAGGGTGGAGTAGGCACTTCTGCATTCCAAAGATTCTGAGGCTGAGGATTTATAAAAACAATGCTCCTAGGGACATCATCTTTGGTTTATGACAGTCCTAAAAATCAAAGCAAAGCTCCCTTTCTGTAGCAAAATAAAGGTGAATTGGTTCAGTGCTTGGAAAATGAACAGGAATATCCTCTCCCCCTCAAGGCAGTTACCAGCGGTCTCTACGAGTACAGCCTGTGGGCTGAATGCATCAAATACGACTGCGATTCACAGTCTCAGTAATTCAGGAGAACTTGAAGGGCTAATAAATTTTAACATTTAAAATTTATTGCAGAATTTCAATCTGCTAGATGTTGTCCAAGTCAAGGGCATTTATACAGTTTGCAGTAAAGCCTGGGATGAGACTGTGATATTCCTATTAGGGAATGATGTTCCAATGAATAGACTTACAAAGCGATGGTGATTAATTTAAAAAACAACCAGAAAAAGACACATTGTGCATAGGTACACATCTGCAGTGGGAAGTTAGTTTCCTGTGTTTTGACGCCTTTTCTAGCACAGCACTGAATAAATCCCTGCATTTCAATAATTTGTGTAAATCTAGTAACATTGTCATTCCAAACTGACAGATCAGCAGGATGCTAAATAATAATAATTGTGAAAAGAAGACATTATGGAGGTGCAACAAATCCAGATCGTAAGCATCACATTAAGGTAAAGTCTCTGGGCTGGATTCATCAGAGACAGCAAGCAGAGTTTCTGGCAGGTTTGAATTTCAATGAAAAAGCAGTATCTTTATTTGTCATGTGGAGAGGCAGATAAATGCTGAGTATTTCCAGCAATAATGAACGTAGACTGGATAACCACATTATAAAGCACAAGGAGCTCAGAGGAGTAAACCTCTCGGAGGAAGCTTTTGCAGACTCCTTTCTAATCCCTCCATCAGAGCCAACGTTGGACCCTTGAGCCCAGTCATGAGCTTAAAAAATCCTCAAAATGATCCACATCTTTCTGTTGCTGCTCTTTCCAAAACAGACTCCCACTTGTCCAGTCAGGGTGACTCTGGCATCCCTCATCTCCATCACTGACAGAGAATTGTCAAGGTGAAAAGTCACCCAGAAATGGCAAAAAAGCCTGGAGTCTCATAGATTTCTAGCAGTTCTATGGGCTCCAAAATCATAGCGTCATGGAGTCATCGAGGTCAGAAAAGACCTCTAAGATCATCCAGTGCAACTGTTAGCCCAGCTCACCCTGTACCTACTAAAGCATGTCCTGAAGAACAAACATGCTTTTTGAACCCCTCCACTGCATCATTCTCCTGACACAATTCTACCTATGGTACCCAAAGAACCCCAGTAAGTTATCCTGATAATGAACAAAGATAATATATTTTTTTTTCTGGGCCAATAAGTTTCAAAATTTTCTCTTCTAGAGATTGACCTGCCAGCTGAAAAAGTGTGATTGCAGCTCAGGTGTTTTGGTGCAATTACCATGGCTGTAGATCTGCACGAGGAAAGCAATATCTTAGACAAACAGAAATCACATAGGGCCGTAAAGATCAAATCCCAACCCATCAAAATTCTGCTTTCAAGTCATCTCATGACCAGGAGTCCTCAGGTTTTTATAGTAAATATTTGTTTTCTTAGTGCTTAAAATTTTATGTCAGGCAAATCAAGCCAAGAAAACAAATTAAAATGCAGCCACTCTGTGGATAACTGTATTGGAGAATTTGTGTGGAGTCACAGCGTGTTCTTTTTCACTCAGTCTTGAGATCTAGCTTGGATGTGTCTGAAAACTTATTTAGTTCAACCTGAAGTGTTGAGACAGAAGGTCTGACTGATCAGCTGGTGCTTTCTGTGGTATCAAAACCGAAGAGTCTGGGGAAATATTTGTAGAATTGATATAAAACAGGATTATCCATTGGTAACACGTGCAACCCCTTTGAAGTGACTTGTGTGCGAGTGCAAATGGAATGTCTGTGCTAGAAGGCGAGGGAGAATCAGTTTTGATAAATTAGGGAGAACACAGGAAAAGGCAGGAGTGTCAAGTTAATGTTGAACGAATATGTAAGTGGGGGTCACAGACCAGAAGTTCAGGGAAGAGCAGGATTTAGCTGTTTAGATTGCCATCACAATGTTCCCCAGAGCACTGAGCATTTGAAACCATAATTATTAGTGAATAGCATGACAGAACAGGGAGATCTTTGAAAGAGAGAGAGGAAAGAAAGGACTTTGACAGGTCCTGCAGTGCTTATATATATTCAGTTTCAAATTCAACTTAATCACAGAATCATTAGGTTGGAAAACACCCATAGGATCATCAAGTCCAACCATTCCTATGAAATACTAAACCATGTTCCTCAGCACCTCATCCACCCGTCCCTTAAACTTCTCCAGGGAAGGCGACTCAACCCCCTCCCTGGGAAGCCTGTTCCAGTGCCCAGTGGCCCTTCCTGTAAAAAATTTTTTCCTGATGATCTACATTAATGTATCTGCTTTGTAATAATACAATATTTGGGTAATGCAACCCTTTCTTTCATTTTGTGTGGCACTGTGGAGTGATTTATGTGTGCGAGCAAAGTCAGGAGAAAGTCATAGATTTTAGTGTTCTCTAGTACTTTCTTTAACTCGAGCGGTACTTTCTGTCCTGTTTCTTTGATGTACGGGATGCTCGATATCACTAGCAATATAAATCCTTGCTTCAATCTTATTTACATAGACAGAAGTTATGTAGTGACAAGGTCCCTTCAAGGCTTGAATGGTTTGTTAATAACATGTACTAAATAGCATCTGGTATCAATCTTGTCCTACAGACATGCTTGTAGTGATTTAGAGCTTTCATTCTTTGAATTCAAAATCTAATTTTTAATGCACTTTCTGTCAGCTGTCTTCACAGCTTTTAAATGAGATTCTGTCATCTTGACATATTCACAGATACATTGAAATTTAAGTAGAAGAAATGAAATAAAAACCTCTCATGTCTAAATAAAATGCCTATTCATGCCCATATATATTTTTGGCTGTTATTGGCTTTTAGTTATTTACTAATATAGAGATCAATAGCATTTTATTTGCTGAACAGTAACACAAAAAGTAACAGCTTGTGTGATTTGGACATGTCTGTTTCATCATTTTCCAAGGTGTTATTATTAGTTAAGTGACAAAACAGCCACAGGACTATTTTTAGATGAAATTATTTGTAAAGACCTCAATTAACAATTTTACCTGCAGAGCCACTCAGGAGATTGGTCCAGGACTGCTATGCTTCCTTTGTTTTTTCACTAATCTGCAAAATCCACACGTTTGACAGTAGAAGCAGGGTAACAATGGAATATCGATCACTGTGAGTTGCGGATGGGAAATGGTGTTTCAAACTAACACCTTTCTTCTCACCGACATTTCTACCTGAGCAGCCATTTAAAATCTATTTAATAGTCAATGAAGACCACCAGCTTGGACCTGTTTGGGAAACTCCTGAGATGCAGCATATTGGTATTTATTATCCTTTGCGGACTTAGCTACCCTGATTTCTAGAAAGAAAAGAAAAATTTCTAGAAGAGCAACGAAGTTGGTGAAGGGGCTGGAGAACAGGCCTTATGAGGAATGGCTGAGAGAGCTGGGGGTGTTTAGCCTGGAGAAGAGAAGGCTGAGAGGAGACCTCACTACTCTCTACAACTCCCTGAAAGGAGGTTGTAGAGAGGAGGGAGCTGGGCTCTTCTCCCAAGGGACAGGGGCAGGACAAGAGGGAATGGCCTCAAGCTCCACCAGGGGAGATTTAGGCTAGAGATTAGGAGGATGTTTTTCACACAGAGGGTCATTGGGCATTGGAATAGGCTGCCCAGGGAGGTGGTTGATTCCCCTTCCCTGTAGGTGTTTAAGGGACAGGTAGATGAGGTGCTGAGGGACATGGTTTAGTGTTTGATAGGAATGGTTGGACTAGAAGATCCAATGGGTCTCTTCCAACCTGGTTGTTCTATGATTCTATGATTCTATGAAGAAAAGAACTCCCAAGTAACTGAAACTCAATCCAGTGCATAAGGTGATGGAAAGCCTACTGGGTGGTGTCTTTACCCAGGTCCAACCTGACAGGACATGGATTAGAAGGAGAACCCATGAAGTGATTCTCTTCCCTCTCAGTCGCCTTCTGTGTTTTTTTTCTGTCCAGCAAAGATTGATAGTTCCAGCAATGACAACACTTGACAAGTGAGCTCTCCACGATGCCACTGGGAGGTTCACAGTACAAGCAGGGCTGGCCCAGTGAGTCACAACCTCGCCAGTTTGGCTGTCACAAGGGATGAAGGTGATCTGACAAAGGACTTCAGTATAGCGGCAGTGGAAGTACCGAGCAGAGATTTCCCTGGAGTTAACCAAGAAGCAGATGCGTTAAAATCCCATTGCCGAATGACTGATGAGAACAGAGAGCTGCCTGGAGTCTTGGAATTGGGGATGATATTTGAGAGTCATTCGTCACCTTAACATCTCATCCTTCATTGAAGAGTATCAAAATGCTTTACAAATTTTTATTAGGCCTCAAAATATGCTAAGGAATGTTATTCTGTTTTACAGGTGACTGTAAGCAGTTGTTCTGCAGTCACAAGTAGATCAGTGACAGACTAGGGTGTTGAATACATAAGTCCCGAGTCCCATCCATCTCTGATTAACTGAAACATAAATCTTCAACACATTGAAAATTGTGGCAGAATAAATAAGTGTCTGCACCTCCGAGTTACTGCTGGTCTTAACTTTCCCTCACTTCACATTACTTAATGTATCTGTTTGCTTGTTTTGTGGAACATTAAAACCTAGGCACAAAACAGTAAAACAGTTAGATACAAGGCTAGAAGTGCTAAATGCATTATTAAAACTGGCAGAGAAGTTAAGAGTAAAATACAGTCAGGTCACTGAGAAATAACAGTAACAAACTATATCTTTATTTTTAGATTAATTGTTAATTAATCTAAAAAAAGCCAGAGGGGCAATGAGCCTCTCATGACAGATATGAGGGACAGCATATGTCAAGGGATCTTATAGAATCATAGAATGACCAGATTGGAAGAGATCCACTGGACCGTCGAGTCCAACCATTCCTATCAAACACTAAACCATGTCCCTCAGCACCTCGTCCACACCCACCTTAAACCCCTTCAGGGAAGATGACTCAACCCCCTCCCTGGGCAGCCTGTTCCAGTGCCCAATGACCCTTTCTGTGAAGAATTTTTTCCTTATGTCAAACCTGAACCTCCCCTGGCAGAGCTTGAGACCATTCCCTCTTGTCCTGTCCCCTGGCTCTTGGGAGAAGAGGCCTATAAGCTCTTCTCCTGGGACTACGTTCTGGTTGCCTTTTTAACTATGTGTGCAGTCCAGTTTGGATGCTGTACCTAACCTGTTACATATATTTTCTGAGGTGATATTTGTAACTCTTGGGAAAAAAAACTAAATTATCTGTGAACTTTTCCATTTAGAGCAAAGCTTAAGTCAAGCTTACAGTAAGGATGGTTAAGCTCTGCAACTGGCCGAGGTGGCAAATCCTGCATTGCTGCAGACTGCTAGAACAAGTTTGGCAAGTTAGGTGTGATTTCAGTCTAGCTTTACCTTCACAGGAGGCTAAGACATCCCCCTCCTCTATTCTATTACTCTAAAACGGAGAATAATAATTTGTTCTCAACTGACTGAAATCTCATGCAGATTTCTCCATAGATTCCCTAGCTCTTACTCATTCTTCAATATCTCTATTTCCTAGATCTCCCTTGTACAGATCTCCTGGGTATCTTTGCCCTGATATGATTCCATATATATATATACATTTAACTGCACAAGATTTTTCCTCTCCTACACTGTCCTACCTTCTTTCTTTCATCTGACAATAAAGCTTCCACGGTAACAATGTCTTTTATTCTATTGTGAATTTAAATTCTTTCTTTTCTAGCTTTGATTTCATACACAAATACTGCCTTCTTTTAACCAAGACTGGTCTATAAAGAAGATAGGTATGAAGAGTCTACATCTTCTCATTAAAACGTTGAAGTGTAAGAGGAAAATGTGCTTTGTTTGTGAGAAAGCCATAAAAGAGTTATAATTTAGAGATTAGCTACTCAGTAAGGAAGGAGATGTTGAATATTTCTCATCTCTCATCAACTCAATATCAATTGTTATCTCTTCAATATCAATTGTTATCTCTTTCCCACACTTTCCATTTTATGTGTAATTACGATTCATCATAGTTATGAAGTGTGAACTATGAATTATTCATGTATTAATGAATAGCTTAACATTTGAAATTTAACATCCAAAATGCATTCTGTGTTGCTCATTTGCAACTAGTCCTCTGTTTCCTGTCCTGTTGTTTCTCTCCTGATTGTCACAATGATGTCCTGCTGCTCTTGGCTTTGTCATTTGTGTGGTTCAACATAAACAGTCCCAAGAAAGGACCCTGATGACTACTTCAGGAATATTGACCAACTTACTCAAAGAGAGTCAGATTCACTCTGGATGCTTTTAAAATAAATGATGAAAAAGAGTTCATGAACCTTGCCTCAACAAAAAATGAGAATAATTTTCCACTTGGTATTCTTTTTCCTGCTTATTTCAATTCAGGATACGCTCATGAAGAGGAAAACCAATCGGCTTCTTACTGTATTTTATCTAGTGGGAAATAAATGGAGGATTCCGATTTGATGGAATATTCAGATTTTATTCAGGTACAGGTGAATTATTTAAGTCCTGCAGTTTGTGTTTAAGATTCCTTCACTGTGCATATTAGAGCCATTTCCTTGAGTTTATTTTGCTTAGATGGAATTTAGTGATGAAGATTAATTTATCCCAGTACTTAAATGTTTTTCAGGTAATGCTCACGACAAGCCAAGCATCATTAAGATCTCCAGAGTCTCATCATTAACTGCTCTTCTCATGGTGCTGAGTTTACCATTAAGAACCGGCAAAATTCAAGTAGGTATAATAAAACAAATGCATTTGTCCAATTTTGGATCAATAGATCCTGTTTTGTTCTTTAACCCAATGGGCATTAATACTTAATCATCTTTAGTCAGGAAATGTTGCCATAACTCTCATTTGTCTTTAAGGAAAAGAACATTCATTATTGGATGCAAAATCCGTTAGATTTTCCTCCAACAGTTTATTCCTATGGGAAGGCATGGAGCAAGAAGCAGTATTTCAGCAGTTTTAGCATCGTGCATTCTTAGGTTTAATTGCCACAATATACCATTTACAGAGCTTAAATTTATCATGCTTACAGCTGAAGATCTGTATTTCTAACTTCTAGACATTTACATTTATAAATTTCACTTTCCAACTGTCTCTTGTGCAATAAGTAAATTTATTAACTTGGACCAGCTTTCGTTAATTTTCACTTACTTTTCTGTAAGGCAGCACAAACTTTTTACAGAGAATTTTAGTGGTGGCAATTATCACCATTTTTGATTACTATGAACTTGTATTAGCCTTTTTTCAGTATAAAAATGAAATGAAAGCCCTAAGGGATGCACATCTAATATTCAAGATTTTATCACTTTAAAGACTTACTGCAAATTGTGTAAAAGCAAACTCTGCACCTTCTCAAGGCACAGAGTTTTAATCATTTTTATATTTCTTTTATGAAGAGATTTTCTTTGCATCTAAAATAACCTAAAAGTGTCTCCAGGATCAAAATGACTTACTTTTTGCTTCCCTTTCATAACTATCTCTCTAAGATTGTGTTCTTTTTTTTTTAATACTGTATTAACTGCAGTTTTACAGGAACTCTGACTCCTAAGCTCCTTACAGCAGTAGCTGTGTGGTTGGCACATGCAGACAGAGTCAAACATCTCATTCTGCCTCTCATTTTAACATCCACGCAGGGGATGGGTTTGACACAGTCAAAAAACTTTTCCTTTCACCAGGAAAGGAGGCTCCACAGGTACTACCTGGTGCTACCTTGTGTTTTTAATTTGTTAGAAATTTGCTAAAAAAGCAGAGGAACTGCAGCAGCACCTTTGCCAGTCCTGATCAAGGCACCCAGCTTGTAGATACTTGGCTCTTTGTTCATCTTTGAATATCACTTATGTCATGATTTTGCATATCATGAGGGTATACCAAGAAAACTGCTAGAATTATAACTCAGGCCAACTCGCTGGCATACTCGACAACACATTATACTGATACTTACACAGCATTTGTGAGGAGAAAAAATTTCTATATTAGCGTATTGCATGAAGTAATTCTAAGTATAAATGGCCTTTTTAAAGATATGGCATCATCTTCCTTTCGCTGCCTGCCATGCTAATAGGGCAACAGCAGATGCTCAGGCAAGATTCAATTCACCTTAATTCGTTCAAGCTTAATTAGCAGCTGGGATGCATCTGGCAAATAAACATGAAAATAGTGACAGCCTGAGTTAAAGGGAGAAAGTAAAAGGCTTTTGTTCATTAACCACATGTTCTTGATTGTGAGTATGATGCGCCCAAGGCAAAATCATTTGTTGGCTCCTTTTATTTGTAAAAGATAGAAACCCCCATACCCAGACCTTCCTTCCCTCTTCTTGCGCAGGTAACACATGCAAAAATGGGAGCAGTCCCACTAGGAGATGTTCCTGCGCAGGTAAATGTTTGTACCATCACGGCTTAAATATATGGCCCAGGCTTGTATAAACAGAAGAGAGCAGTTTCTTCAAGAATTAGGTAGGCAAAATGCACCCCTTGAGATGTAATTAGGAATTATTTACAGCCCTGAATAATGATCATGCAGTATCTTGCACAAAGCAAAATAAGCAAAGCCAATTCTGAAGAGATTCCTGCTACCATTAAATATGTGACTAACTAGCAAAATGAGGAGCATAACTACAAGAAATGTGCTCTGCCTTTGCAGTAGTTTTAGTTCCAATGCTCTTGCTGATATAAATCCCATATTTGTGCAAGAGCTGTTGCTGAGTAAGTGATGAAAGCAGCAGGGTTTTTTGAATGTGGAACAATTTAAAACAGGATTCCTTGTGTTCACTGTCAAAGTGAGATATCTGGACAGTAATGAACAATAGAGAGGCAGCAAGATTATGCACTGGTAAAAGTAAATGTGAATCAAAGCTAAGTGGGAGTTCCCAGTACAGCCCAGAAAAAGGCTTTTGTGGGTGACAGAGAGAGAGAACTGCATGTGAGCCACGGCTTTCATTTCCCAAGCTCATCTGTATTATGTAAGGAGCTAAAAATGGAGTCTTTTGTTTCTTATCACTTATGTAAAACCAACCACAGCATCTTCAGTCTGTCAGACGTCTTCAGCCAAAAGCTTAGACCTCCACTTCTGTATTCTGT
The DNA here is from genome assembly GCA_033558105.1 of Coccyzus lansbergi. NCBI lineage: Eukaryota > Metazoa > Chordata > Aves > Cuculiformes > Coccyzidae > Coccyzus > Coccyzus lansbergi. The sequence continues at coordinate 1,398,969 of JAUMJK010000059.1, forward strand.
ATTAGAGAATCCCTTGAGAGTTGGTGTTTTCTGGCTCAACAGGATACAGTACATCTTGTGAGCAACCCAATGTGATGTTAGTGCTTTCCTGAAAGGAAATAACATGAATTTTGCAAAAAAAGTTTAAAAAGTTTGAATAACAGTGCTGACGGTATGGTAGGTATAGGTTGGAAGACCATGGAAAGGTGACATTACCTAGTCTGAGAAAACTGTGTAACTGATTACAATGGCAATAAACTGCCTGCTCTTGATTTGATCAGGTTTTGTTGTCACCTTTGTAGAACCCTCTTTTGAAGTCAGTTTAGGCACAGAAGGTTGGTAAGACTGAACTCATCACAGAGTTACTAGCTGAGGGCCTTGTGCCTTGTCTGATCCATGTACTGCGTTCACTGTTCCGCAGGCATGTACAGCAGTTATGAGGATAAACTAGTGGAGAATCATAGAATCATAGAACAACCAGGTTGGAAGAGACCCATTGGATCATTGAGTCCAACCATTCCTATCAAACACTAAACCAAGTCCCTCAGGACCTCATCCACCCGTCCCTTAAACACCTCCCTGAGCAAGCCTATTCCAATGCCCAATGACCCTTTGTGTGAATCAACCACCTCCCTGGGCAGCCTATTCCAATGCCCAATGACCCTTTGTGTGAAAAATTTTCTCCTAATGTCTAGCCTAAATCTCCCCTGGCGGAGCTTGAGGCCATTCCCTCTTGTCCTGTCCCCTGGCACTTGGGAGAAGAGCCCAGCTCCCTCCTCTCTACAACCTCCTTTCAGGTAGTTGTAGAGAGCAATGAGGTCTCCTCTCAGTCTCCTCTTCTCCAGGCTAAACAACCCCAGCTCTCTCAGCCATTCCTCATAGGGCCTGTTCTCCAGCCCCTTCACCAGCTTCATTGCTCTTCTCTGGACTCTCTCCAGAGCCTCAGCATCCTTCATTGATTCTGACATGGCTTTCTTCTAGCCTCTCCATGTCCAGGGTACCTGGCCTGTCCAAAAGCAGTGCTATTTTCCAGTGGATTAGCTAATCATATGCATTCAGGATTCACACCAGATTTTCCTTTCTTCTTTTTCCAGAACAGGCTGTAACAACCATCTGTGTTTTAGAGGATGTTTAACTTCACTGGAAGTGTAAAGACTAAATGTCTCAATGAAGACTTATACCTCAATGAATGTGTGAGGCTGAAAAAGCATCAAAGACAGATCTGAGAGAGGTAAGATTTGATACAAGACATTTTATTAGTGTTTATTGGTTGATGGTGCTTTGCTAGCTTCAGCTGGATTCCGTCAATGGCCAGTGAGTCAGGGCAAAGCAGATGTGTGATTAGTGTTCACTCGGGTATACAGCCCTCATCAAAGAGTTGAGTATGTGGGTGCCACTCCTGCCAAACACAGGGTCACACACGGACAGCATTAAGGTGCCCCCTGAGTGGCACAGGCTGGGGTAGGACTGCTTGAGGTCAGAAAGGGAGATCTCAAACTGAGGTTAGACTGAAGTACCCAATTCTCTGATATTTATATTTATGCTTCTGCAAGTAGTATACGCAGACATAAGACCCACCTTTTAAACTGACATTTTCTTTTAGGTACCAAGCAGCAAAGTGAATCCATTGGCTTGGGTCAGACTGCTAATGCATATAACTGTACTTGCAGACCCCAAGGTTGTGGTGGGGATTGATGCTATGTGCTTTATCCACTTCTAATAGAATCTAGAAGCAAAGTTCTCAGACACCTCAGAGGTGTGGAATCAGACCAACAGTCAATTTTGAGCTATAACTGTTTGGTGAGCATAGCAGATGCTGATTGATTAATTATTTATAATAGCACATTCTGTATTATGAATACAGATAAAAACTCAGCAAAAGCTGTTGGAAATGGAGTCTAGCTTTTTTATAAAGTACCTGGGGATATTGCATTTCAAAAATGTTCTGGAAGTAAATCTCAGTATTAAAGCCATTTCCATAAGTTTTTAATGTTAAGCCTCTTTAGCTCAACAATGAAAACACTTAACTTCACAGTTTGACAGAGAAGTGTATTAGCAAATGTCATGGAAGGACTGTGTCATGCCAGCAATTCATTCTCCTTAGGAAAATTATCCAGCAAAGTCCTTACAATTTATGACTGGAATTGAACCAAAATTAGCTTTCAGATAAGTCATTGGGTGTAATCGCTTTTATCCCTATCTTGTTTGGAATATCTAGGAGCACCTCACAGCTGGTTTTTTTCATTGTGTTTTGTACTTTGCCATCTATAAATAGCTTGTTGTGAGTATTTGAAACCAAATCTATATAGGATTGATTGATTGATTCTATGCTTCTGACCTGATTTTAGTCTCAAAGATCTATGTTGGAAGTAACTTACATAAAGTCTTTGAATTTATAACACTGTACACAGACATCACTGGGTTCCAAGGGCAGGGTAATTAATACGAGGCTGCCGATGGCTCTCATGATTCAGTAGGTGCTCACTGATGCTGAACAGAGGAGGCACAGAGGGGTAACAGAGCCCCTGCAACTCGATCAAAGTCATTTAAAGATGGGAGAGTCGGAAGGAAAAGACCCCAAACTTTCTTAGACTTGAATAACTTGTATGAAGTGACTGGGTCAATATATCAAGCAGCTGTTACTGAGTGGATTAGTCATGCTAAGTTCGGGATTTGTCTAATATTTTAGAGAGTCATCACAGCCCACTGCCCTGGCAGAAAACTGCACCGGTCTCTCTCAACAAAGAGATTGCTCTGGCAAAGCTGATCAGGGCTGCCTTATGAGGTTCCACAATATCATATTATGTAAATGTCCCACTAAAATAAATAGAACAGAATTTAATGTCACTACAGTTGGAGAATGTGGGTCTGATTGCAATAAGCACAGGGTTCCAGTTCTGCTAGTAGACAGGTGATTTAACAACTCCTCTAGGTGGATATGCTGCAATCGGATGTGCAGCCTGGGTTTTGCTTTGGGGGAATGTGAATAATTTAACTCAATATTACATTTTATTCGTACCAGTATTAAGCAAAGCTCATGCACTTGAGGTGCTCAAGTGACTTCAAAAAAACAATGAACACAATTGTAACAAACATGATCTTTACCATTCAGTCTGAGCACACCTTTTTTAAGTCTTTTCTCATCTCCTGCTGCAAGTGCTTCAGCCAGTGACTTTTTTGCCTGATTATTAAAATACCCAACAAATGGGCCTCTACACATTTTTCTCCCCAAGCTTTGTCCACACACACCCCTCCAGACAGCAGTGAAGTAGGTCCTCCCCTGTGCATGAGGCCACCTTCAGTGGAACTAAGTGGGTTCACATCAGCTAAAAATCTAACAGCAAAGAGGGAAGGATTAGGCTCTGCCTGGATGACAGGACCGTGCAGCCTCCTGGTGTTGAGAGGAGAGCTGACATTATCAGAAAAAGCCAATGCTTGAGAGAAGTAAAAATAGAATAGGCCACCTCCATCAATTTCTGGTCTGAGAAAAGCAGGAGGCTAAAAAGCAAAGCAGTGGATGTCTTTAACAGCTATAGATTAGGGAGTGGAAGTGGATCTAAAAATCTTGCTTTTTCAAAGAGGTGTTCGATATCTATCCAGAGAAGAGATCGTGGACTCTTAAAGGGATTAAAGCAGTGATTACACTAAAATGGCACTGCCACTTAGAAATAGACTTCTAAATTGTGGAGGGTGAAGGAAGGGCAATAAGGAGCAAGTCTGAAGAAGGCTGGTGCTAAAGGGCAACAACACGAGGGGAGATTCTCGTAAAGAGTTTGGAATGAGGTTGGCAGCTGGAAAGACAGAGATATTGTTCAGAGGATGCTGGGAGAGGAAAAGAAGTGGAAGAACTATTTGTTCCTTGGTCAGAAAGAGAATTGAAAAGTATCTTGAGCATCCCTGGAAACTGTAACAGGTAAATTAAGTTCTTGCATGCGAAGTTTAGTCATCAGAGGATACAATGTGATGTTCAGGCACTGTTTGTAGTAAGCAGGATAATTAGAATAATGTATAGCCTATAGTGTCTATAAATACACACATGAAAAATGAAGACACCACTAGTTCTTAAACATGGCAATAGGACTCTGCAAAGGGACCTAAACAGGCTGGACTGCTGGGCAGAGTCCAATGGCATGAGGTTTAACACGGCCAAATGCCAGGTCCTGCACTTGGGACACAACAACCCTATGCAGAGCTACAGACTGGGAGAAGTCTGGCTGGAAAACTACCAGGAGGAGAGGGACCTGGGGGTGTTGGTTGACAGCCGACTGACCATGAGCCAGCAGTGTGCCCAGGTGGCCAAGAAGGCCAATGACATCCTGGCTTGGATCAGAAATGGTGTGACCAGCAGGTCCAGGGAGGTTATTCTCCCTCTGTCCTCAGCACTGGTGAGGCCGCCCCTTGAATCCTGTGTCCAGTTCTGGGCCCCTCAGCACAAGAAGGATGTTGAGGCTCTGGAGCGAGTCCAGAGAAGAGCAACGAAGCTGGTGAAGGGGCTGGAGAACAGGCCTTATGAGGAGCGGCTGTGAGAGCTGGGGGTGTTTAGCCTGGAGAAGAGGAGGCTGAGGGGAGACCTCATTGCTCTCTACAACTACCTGAAAGGAGGTTGTAGAAAGGAGGGATCTGGGCTCTTCTCCCAAGTGAAGGGGGACAGGACAAGAGGGAATGGCCTCAAGCTCCACCAGGGGAGATTTAGGCTAGAGATTAGCAGGAAGTTTTTCACGGAAAGAGTCATTGGGCATTGGAATAGGCTGCCCAGGGATTCACCTTCCCTGGAGGTGTTTAAGGGATGGGTAGATGAGGTGCTGAGGGACTTGGTTTAGTGTTTGATAGGAATGGTTGGACTCGATGATCCGATGGGTCTCTTCCAACCTGGTTGTTCCATGATTCTATGATTCTATGTTGACTTTGATGAAATTAAATCACTTTCTCAAAATCTGTGTTTCACTTAGTTTCTGCAGCATGAAGTGTTACTTATTGGACGAACATTTCTGCATGATGCCATTAAGATTGTTGAATGATAAAGGAGGGAAGAAAGGAAGATTTGTTCCCAAGGAGTTTTATTTTATTTTTTTTTTCACACTAAAGGACTTCAAATGCCAGAGCAGAGATGGCCTATAAATCTAATTGCCAAAGCCACTATTAGAGTAAGAGAGGAATTTAGATGGGATTTGTTCAAATGCCACATACAGTGGAAGGCAAATAGAGTCTAATCCATTGTGGTGATTCTGGTAGGAAATAAAAACTCACATCTCCATAGGATTAATCTAGTTTAAGAGGGAGGCAGAAAAGAGGGAAATCACATCTAAATCCATTCACTTTGGAAATTAATTGCCTTGAAATGACAAACTCCTTAAAAAGGAGGAACACTCTGAGTTTGATCCAAGTCCCATAATGTCACGGGAGGTTCTTCAGGGATTCCATAGACCTTGTGGAAAGGAAATTATGGAAATGTCCTAAAAGATGCTTTTCTTATTAGAAACTTGCTGTCTGAGAAGTTGCTCAATGCCCTGCTATGCTCTATGGTCTTCCAGCATATGGCCATAGAACCTGGACCTAATATTATACGTCTGAATTCAAATCCTTTTTGGGTCTGGAGCACCTTCCTTGGATTTTCCAGCTCTGTCAGATGTACAAAAGGTCTAATATCAGCAGGGCTAAACTCAGCTACAGGTTTGCTCCTACTTTGGAAAGGCTGTGTTTGGCTGCTTCTGACAGATCACTCAAAGAGCTTGTTCATCGTTTCCTTTTAATTGTGTCATTTCTTTGGGCACCAGTACAGTGAACGGGTGCACTGGGTCCACACGTCTTTATGCACAGAATGTCGGATGTGCTCAAGCACACAGCCCATTCATGAACATTATATGAAATCTACTACCTTGCTGTTAGGAAACTAAGCTACCTGTGTTGTTAGCTATGAAATTTCCCCGTATCTCACGTGGAAGATACCACTGCAGCATTCGTTATGTTACAGTCGTCTGAGATTTTTCATGTCTAAAGCTTTCCAGTTGAAAGATACAGTCCTGCCAAAAAGCATTTTTAGTGAAAAATGCCAGTTCCAGTAGAGAGAAATCAATCATTTAAAAGCATTTTTTTTTGTTTTTTTTTTTTTTATTTTTGGTTCAATTTTGAGAAAAATGAAAATGAATTCTAGTGCAGATGTCCACCTCCTTGGCACTGGGGAGAGCCCTGCCTCCTGGGTAGACTTGTCCTTTTCAGGTGGAAGGGAAGGAATTTTTCTCCGGGATGCCACTGACACTGGAGGTTTTCCTCCAGTCACTGTCAGAACTGTGACTCACATCCATTTAGGGTGTAAGCAAAACCATCCGATTGCTGATAATAAACTAATGAATAGCATTTGCATAGTGAAATGAGATCATGCCTGGAGGTATTCAAAAAATGGGGAAATGTGACACTGGGGGACATGGTTTAGAAGTGGACTTGTCAGTGCCAGGTTTACAGCTGGACTCATGATCTTAAACGTCTTTTCCAACACAACAGTTCTGTGATTCTTTATGCCCCAAATGCTCAGTAAGAAGCAGCAAACTGAGAACACAGACTTGCATTTTAAAACTCGTAGCTTAAATAGAGAATCTTAAAAAGCAATTCTAAGCTTAACTGAGGGTGATAACTAAAGTAAGGATCTGATAGTAGAGAAATTATCTGTTACCTGGACCCTCAGTTAAGCATTTCTGTATTAGTCATGACAACGTTTGGTTCAAGGAAACTGAATTGTGCTTTACAGCCTCAGCATTCTAGAATGAGGAGGAAGGTTTGACACTGAGATCTTTATATTTCCTGTAGTTTTCCACAGGTGTAAGAGAGCAGACACTGTGCCTAAAAGGCCTGTTAAACTGGCTGCAGGCGGCTGCTGACTGCATGCTTGGTTTCATCTCTATGCCGCTATCTGCAAGGTGTCCTGACTTCAAATAGCATGAAAGAAAGCGGTGAAGGGGCTGAAAGAATTGATTAATTAAAGATTGTGAAAGAGAGATTAAAATCCTGTGGCCCTTTCCTTTCCAAAGGCTTTAATGGCCAAATGGTATGTCCTCTTCTGTGAGGGGGCAGGGAGTTGAGTGCACCCTGCAGCTCTCGTACTAAGCCTAGAGGAAGGTGGTTTTAAGGTGCTCCTAGGCTCTTGTCATCTATATATCCCTTCACTTGTACCATGATTTAAAAGGCATCATGAATCTTCCCTCTTGGTGCCCCAACACAGACTGTCCTTGAGATGATCACAGCAATTCACCCCATGCCTTTTATGTCTTTTTCCTCTTTCCTTTGTCAGTCTGGTGCCAAATGCATTATATTAACCACTGCCAATTTGTACTAATGAAAAGAGGTGAAATAGCAACTCTGTGGAAATCTTCCAAGGGGATTCTCATCCAATACAAAGACAATACCAGAAGATGTGAATGTGTAAATTGTGGCTGAGAGGTAAAACAGAGAAAGAAAAGAAAGATAAATTGAAAAAAAAAATAGCGTTTTAATACAGCAGAAGACAACGAACCTCTTTCTAATCTCAAAGTCCTTTTACTCTGGTGAAATGAAATGGGGGCTCACGTGCTAAAGTTAAACAACACAGGGATAATGTTTCTGCTATGCAAAACAAACACTGGTCTTCTGAGAAGAAAGAGCAAAACTAAAAGAGGGCAAGTAATAGCATTTCAAGTTTCCAGGCTGTCAAGAATTGCCCTTTGATCAGTTTTATCAAAAGCTGCGCTGATTGTCTTCAACTAGGGCTGGTTTTGAAAATATTAACCCTCCAGGGTTCTTTTTTGTTTCCTACTAAATCTAACAGCAGTGGAATAAAAGGGTCATTGGAACTGGATGTAGATAACGTTTTGCAGCCTGATCGGGTGAGATGCTAGGTGTTCTCAAGGTAATGAAGTTCAAGGGCTCTTAAAGCTTAGGAAACACATTTTCAAAAGGTTGATCAAATCCATCCCTTTCAAGGTATTTAAATGAAGTAGCCAGACTGACTTCAATTTTACCTTTACAAGTTTTCAGTTAAGAAAAAAAAAACACCTGATTAAGAGGAAAGGTATATTTCCATCTTCAGTACCTTTTGTAGTGCTGTTCACCCATCTCAGAGAGGTTAAAACGGAACTAGAGGTGCAGAGACGGGTGACAAAGCACAGAGTGCCTTTTGTCCCAGGAGAAACAGATTAGTATTTTAAGCACAGGAAAAACACACTGACACAAGAATACATTAAAGACTATGATAATATAGTGAGTGGGATTGGGAGGGAACAAGAAATGTATTCCCTTTCTCATGATCAAAGAATGAAGCAATATCAGATGGAATACTCCAATGGTAGGAGCAAAAAAAAAAACCTACTTTGTCACAAAAACAGGTTAGTTAAGCCCTGGAACTGGTTGAGGCAAGGCAGTGTAAAGACTGGAATTATAAATGGGTCAAATGAGTATTGAGACAAGCTCCTTGATGAACATTCTGTTAGGAGTATTGATCAAGTTGTAATTTCCTGATAGCTGGGGAAGTGTATTGGAGCAATATCACTGCATGGTTTTCTTATACAGCTGCCAGAGCTGGAATCCAGAGTTCCATGTTCCATGTACAGAGTTCCATGTGTTCAGTTCTGGGCCCCTCACCACAAGAAGGATGTTGAGGCTATGGAGCAAGTCCAGAGAAGAGCAACGAAGCTGGGGAAGAGGCTGGAGAACAGGTCCTATGAGAAGTGGCTGAGAGAGCTGGGGGTGTTTAGCCTGGAGAAGAGGAGGCTGAGAGGAGACCTCATTACTCTCTACAACTACCCGAAAGGAGGACAAGAGGGAATGGCCTCAAGCTCCGCCAGGGGAGATTTAGGCTGGACATTAGGAGGAAGTTTTTCACGGAAAGGGTCATTGGGCATTGGAATAGGCTGCCCAGGGAGGTGGTTGATTCACCTTCCCTGGAGGTGTTTAAGGGACGAGTGGATGAGGCCTTGAGGGACATGGTTTAGTGTTTGATAGGAATGGTTGGACTAGATGATCCGGTGGGTCCTTTCCAACCTGGTTGTTCTGTGATTCTATGATTCTGACCTGGCATAGCCACTGTTCCTAGGAAGAAGCAGGAGAAAAGCTGTTTGCAATCTATCTGGAATGCCTTTACTAAGGAGAGCTCAGGCAAGGATGTTAGTAAAACTCCTCCTGGCCACTAAAACATGGACTATCAGTACAGCTGCCTGCACATTAATGTCCATGTCACCACTGTGCCATCAGATTCTTACGTTTTTTCATCCTTCGTGTTATAGCATTTACAGTAGCAATTTGATTCAGACATGTTTTGAGTATTTCTGCTCAGCATTGCCAAGACTTCTCTACTGCTTTTCTTGAATGTCATTTCCTAGGGAAAAAAAACAACATTGAAGAAGTAGGAGACAATGGTTTTAAAGACTAATGAGTAATTCAAATGTATTGTGGGTTTTAATTTTAAGGAGGCTCCCTGCATGTCTCCTCTGGGCACACCATTTTTTTCAGTCATTGTGCGAGTGGACTGGTCCTTTGGTTTCCAGACAGTTGGAGCAGAGGATAAAGATCAGCTTTGCTGATGGGCTCACAGGTTCTGTGGTTGAATTGGAGAATGATCTTCGGCAAGTGACTTCATGAGTGAGTTGGAAGATTTGTTCTCAAATGTGAGAGGGCTTCAAGCCCCTACTTGTACTTACACAAATCTGTTTAAAACCTTTCCAATGTGCTGCATCAGCTGATGTGCATCGAAATACTTAAAGCACTGGATAACGGTGCCCTCAGGTGCAGACTTGCCAAGGATTGTGTGTACTAACCCTCCCTTGGCATGGGAGAGGTACCAAATCACTCAAGTTAGCCACAAGGGTGCTATCCCTGTTCCTTATACAGCAACAGCCTGGGAAATCCATCTTCTCTGGTTACAGGACTTGTCTCATATTCAAAACTGTGGCAGAACAAGATCTTCCCAAGGCAGGAAAATTATACCATAAATTCAAGGCTTCTTATCCATAAAGCGGAAACTTTGAGATGTGCTGTGAAATCAAAAGGGTCTTTGGCACGTGTTTTATCACTGAAATCGCTGAGGGAAGGTTATTCATCCTGTGTTGAGAGGCTGGGCAACAACAGCCCCAAAGCAAAAGAACTTGGATCTGATACCTCTGTCCAGACTTGAGAACAGATGTTCAACAGGACGTCAGGAGAGAAGGGATTGCTGATTCTGTGGTTAGGAAGTGTTTTGGACCAATTCAGTATGGAGACCGTGCCAACCTGCAGGCAGAAATCTCTCCTCCTCATTTCCATGATTTACACAAACTAGGTTCCGAGGAAGCCTCTGGGTCATAATGGGAAAAGGCTCATGATCAGACCTCCAGCAACGTTTAAGAGAGGGTAACCAGTCACCACTCTGAGAAGCTCTTCAAAGGCATATGGGGCTCTTACTAAAGCTGATCAGTTAATATTTTTTGTCAGTTGTTATTGTGTCTCAGCTACAGAATAACATCCTCCCTGCTTGTATCAGAAAAACACCACTGCCTTCCAAACAGACTGGTTTGAAGTGTGCTTGAGTGAATGAGTGGATGCTTGGGGGTTCGTACTGTTAGTTTGGGTTGGCTGAAGTTACACTGAAATCGTTCTAATGCAGTTCTCTCTTAACCTAGATGGCACAATGTGGAAACTACAAGAATGGGGTTTGTGCTAGTCTGTCCTGGATAAATTTTGCATGTGACTAGGAACAGCTCTTTACTATAAAAGCTCACACTTTCCCCCTCAACTTTGCCAACAGGGAGCACCTGGTTGGTTGTTTTCAGCAGAGATCCCAGTTCTACCTGAAGCCTTGTTGTTCCCAGCTCCCCACCTGGTCTGCCCTGCTCAGGTGTGGTTAGTGTTCCTCTTTGAAACAGGACATGCACGAGTTCTGTGTTAGGAAGCTCCTTTTAGTGAGTGTTTGATGCCTCCTGTGCTGAGGATTACTGCAGCTCTATGACTGAAATGCCTTGGTTTATCCAAGGATCCTGGAACCGCTCGCAGCACAAGATAAGTAAGGTAGATATATATCATAGCATCATAGAATCATAGAACAACCAGGTTGGAAGGGACCCATCGGATCATCAAGTCCAACCATTCCTATCAAACACTAAACCATGTCCCTCAGGACCTCATCTACCCATCCCTTGAACATCTCCAGGGAAGGGGAATCAACCACCTCCCTGGGCAGCCTATTCCAATACCCAATGACTCTTTCCGTAAAAAACTTCCACCTAATCTCCAGCCTAAATCTCCCCTGGTGGAGCTTGAAGCTATTCCCTCTCGTCCTGTCCCCTGGCACTTGGGAGAAGAGCCCAGCTCCCTCCTCTCCACAACCTCCTTTCAGGTAGTTGTAGAGAGTAATGAGGTCTCCTCTCAGCCTCCTCTTCTCCAGGATAAACACCCCCAGCTCTCTCAGCCGTTCCTCATAGGGTCTGTTCTCCAGCCCCTTCACCAGCCTCGTTGCTCTTCTCTGGACTCGCTTCAGAGCCTCAACATCCTTCTTGTGCTGAGGGGCCCTGAACACAGGATTCAAGGAGCAGCCTCACCAATGTTGAGTACAGAGGGAGAAGAACCTCCCTGGACCTGCTGGTCACACCATTTCTGATCCAAGCCAGGATGCCATTGGCCTTCTTGACCACCTGGGCACACTGCTGGCTCATGGTCAGTCAGCTGTTGACCAACACCCCCAGGTCCATCTCCTCCTGGCATCTTTCTAGACAGACTTCTCCCAGTCTGTAGCTCTGCATAGGGTTGTTGTGTCCCAAGTGCAGGACCTGGCATTTGGTCGTGTTAAACCTCATGTCGTTGGACTCTACCCAGCAGTCCAGCCTGTTTAGTTCCCTTTGCAGAGCCTCCCTACCCTCCAGCAGATTGACACTTCCACCCAGCTTTGTGTCATCTGCAAACTTGCAAGTGCTTCTGTGCAAAATGTGACAGTAGTATCTACTCTGCTGTGTTTCCCATGCCTGATGTTACACTTTTGGAAGGGACACCTACCAAGTCACCTTTCAGACCTGGGTTTTCCTTGGGGTTGCTCTGAGATTCCTTTCAGGTTCTAATCTCATGCATCCCTAGGCCTCCTTACTCCCTGAATGCTGGTGGGATTTTCCAGCAGTTGTAGATATCTACTCTGCATGATCCATTATGAATCCTTCCAACCCAAGTGGTAATTAAAACTGACTAATGCAACCCCAGTGCTTTCACATACTTGCAATCGGGCCAAAGTGCATTTTCCTGCCAGTCTGTGTATGGCTCACATTGCAGAGTGGTGCTTTTTAACTTTGAGGTTAATACATGCAGATTACCAGTTATATTTGAGATTAAAAACAATGGTAAAGCTACTTTTGGGGATAAAATGCGCTTGGTAGTAAACGTCCCCAGCTCTCTCTTTGAGGCATGCCATAGAAAAGAGCTGTATATTTCAATAATGGCAATTATTCCCCTAATAAACATCTTCTTTAGTAATTTATAGAGGGTTCTGTTAGGTTGTGGACATGCATTTCTATCAAAAGGCATATTTGTTAAAGTTAAGCCTAATTAAGGAAGAAATTATGCAAGATTTACTTGGAGGGCTGTAGGGTAACCGTCTATTTTTTTTGAAAAAAATTTTCACAGAATGGGTCATTGGGCATTGGAATAGACTCCCCAGGGAGGTGGTTGATTCACCTTCCCTGGAGGTGTATAATGGACAGGTGGACAAGGTGCTGAGGGACATGGGTTAGTGTTTGATAGGAATGGTTGAACTCAATGATCCGGTGGGTCTCTTCCAACCTGGTAGTTCTATGATTCTATGATTCTATCCCGATTCATTTTTAAGTATTTCCACTTGGTGGAGTGAGACTTGCAGTGACTCTGGAGGCAAAAGTCCTTTGAGAATTGGATGAGAATGATTAGGACGATGTTAATGACTTATTACCAAGAGTAAATGGCTCATTGAAGTTCCATGAGGAATTGCGCCAAATGAACACAACTGGAATTTCTACAAAACACAAATATTGAAAAAAAAAATTAATATTTAGCATCTCTTAATTTACATTATTTACTGTTTATTTATTTATTTTTAAAAGCTTAAAGATTTTCCTTCACCAAAAACCTAACTCGTATTAGGAATGTGGTTGTCTTCTAGAGATTAAATGATTAGTAGTAGTGGCAGGTTGCAATGCTTTTATTTATTATAAATAATACTTGGGTTCACAAATATCTTTGTTCTAATGTAATTTTTGTCCATGGGTTTTTTGTGTTCTTCTCATTTAATGTTCTTTTTAGCAGCATCTCTGTTTTTCCAGGGTACATGCTTATAAGCCTGTGTATTTCTTGCTTTCCCTAAGTGTTCCTGCCTAGATGAGATTAGATAAACTTCTTGTTTCGTATCAGGAGTCAGGAAGGGGTGGGGAAAATTGCAGAAAGGGGTGGGGAAAATAACTTAAAAGGACTGAGGTGGTTTTATAACTTTTCTGTTTGTGTAACTACATCTCGTGATGCCACTTCCACCTAGTTCCCTGTACCAAGACTCCTGACAAAAGTGTGACTCTCGAGATCATCATCCTTATGCACCAATTAGAGTGTCATTGTCATGAGGAGCACCACAATGCAGACACGGCTGAAATACCTGTCATGCTGTTTTATGCCAGTTAAGCATTTGCCTTCCTCTCTGCTTTGTACGCATAAAATGTGGTTTTAGAATCATAGAATCATAGAACAACCAGGTTGGAAGAGACCCATCGGATCATCGAGTCCAACAATTCCTATCAAACACTAAACCATGTCCCTCAGCACCTCATCCACCCATCCCTTAAACACCTCCAGGGAAGGTGAATCAACCACCTCCTTGGGCAGCCTATTCCAATGCCCAATGACCTTTTCCGTGAAAAACTTCCTCCTAATCTCCAGCCTAAATCTCCCTTGGTGGAGCTTGAGGCCATTCCCTCTTATCCTGTCCCCTGTCACTTGGGAGAAGAGCCCAGCTCCCTCCTCTCTACAACCTCCTTTCAGGTAGTTGTAGAGAGTAATGAGGTCTCCTCTCAACCCCCTCTTCTCCAGGCTAAACACCCCCAGCTCTCTCAGCTGCTCCTCATAAGGCCTGTTCTCCAACCACTTCACCAGCTTTGTGGCTCTTCTCTGGACTCTCTCCAGAGCCTCAACATCTTTCTTGTGTTGAGGGGCCCAGAACAGGAGCGGCCTCACCAGTGCTGAGTCCAGAGGGAGAAGAACCTCCCTGGACCTGCTGGTCACACCATTTCTGATCCAAGCCAAGATGCCATTGGCCTTCTTGGCCACCTGGGCACACTGCTGGCTCATGGTCAGTCAGCTGTCAACCAACACCTCTAGGTCCCTCTCCTCCTGGCAGTTTTCCAGCCAGACTTCTCCCAGTCTGAAGGCAACCACGAAGAAACTCGTGCCTGTTACCGTTGTGTCCCAGCACTGGGTGTAGTATTTTGGTGAATATATGATGACCTCCTACATAGCCTTTAGCTGAATTGTTAATTCCTAATTAGGTTCCAAGAATAAGTATTTCCATTCTCGCTGTTGATACTTTTGGAAACAACTTTACAAGGAGGTTTAGCTGTTGTTCTGGGCTGCTCTCCCTGTTACAATTCCTTGATTATCCATCCCCAGTGCGCTGTGCTGAGCGGTTTTCTGAGAAGTAAGCGTTCAGCTGACACAGACTGATTGCACAACTTGCCGAGCCTTCCTCCCAAGCATGATAACTGCCACCAGTTTCATTAGGATTCAATGTTATTCAGCGACTTCCAGAGATTCTCAAGAGTCATCCTTTATTTGTGTTGATGCCATATGAAAATAAGGATCGTAAGAATTGTAATTTACGCTCTTGTATAAATATCTGAGAAGCCAGTAATAAATAGTCCTAATTAGTAGACAGAAATGAAGTGCTTTAATCTAAACTACATGAGCACAAGAAACAGATGGGCTTAAGTGCAAATAATTCTCTTTTTTTATAACAAGCTCTTTTTTTCACTTTTTAATATCTATCACTGCAATTCAATTTTTTTCTTTGCCAAACATGTTTTCAGTGAATCACAAGCTACTTGGGAATGCTGCTCAAATTCTCCTAAGGAAGATGTGGCTTCTTGTTAATTAAATTAATCCATTTTAATTAATATCTCTGTACCCAGGAAGTGAAAGCCTGAGTTTGCTTCCTCCCTTTATTCCTTTGGGGAATACGAGTTCTCTATATGTAAGGAGGATTTAGCCCTTTTGAAGCAAACAGAATTGTTTTTTAAACAGATCTACTCATAGCACTGTATTAATAACAGGCATTAAGTACAGTATTTCCTCAGCTCCTTCAAAAATCGCAACTCTGCTCTGAGTCGCTTAATCCAAAGTGTGTTGGGCTGCTATGCCTTTGCTACAGAGTCCTTGTGAAGTAGGTTGTGTATGTCAGGAGAGCATCAGACCAATTTAGTGTGGGATTGAAACACGTGGTGTTGCTACAGAACCCTTTGCATCCCCAGAATGCATCTTGGTGTCCCCAAAAAGCACATTTGTGTCCCCAAAACTCACCTTTGCATTCCCCAAATTCACTTTTACATCCTCAAAATTCACTTTGCATCCCCAAAACACATCTTGGTGTCCCCAAAATGCATCTTTGTGTCCCCCAAATTCACTTTGCATCCCCAAAACACACCTTTGCGTCCCCCAAAATGCACCTTGGAGCACCTCCTGGGCTCTCCCGGTTGCAGAGAGGGTTGGTTCAGAGATCGTCCAACTCTCAGAAGGGCCGAAGGGCTTTGGCAAGCGATGGTTTTCCTAAAAAAGGTTTCCTCGAGTGGTTTCACTGGGGAGGGAGGTCAACAACAGCTTGGCTTCAATATTAAACATGATACGGACACATCCACAGCCTGTTTGGGCTTCCCTGATCCCGTAAAGGTGCGTTGAGGGAATAAGAGGCTGATTTTTAAGGCGAAATCCTACTTGAGAAATCTGATGCAGCCTGCATCCTTCTGGGAAGGTGGAATTCATCCTATTTGGACTCAATGATCCGATGGGTCTCTTCCAACCTGGTGATTCTATAATTCTATGATTCTCTAGGAGCGGTGCCATCCTGCTCCCAGGTTGTTACAGCCAGTTCAGATGCACATGTTAAATCCGATGCATGGCAAAAATTTCACTTGTGCACGAAACCGTCTGTGCTGTGCAAAAGAACTGAGTTTCTGCTTGAGGGACAAGTTTCTTCCCAGAGTCTCCAGTCTGGCTGTGCATATCTTAAGCAATAGTGAGGCCACCTGCATGATCCTGGGAGCATGGATGTTACTCTAAATGAAGCTGTGACTTCCCCAGAGTCAAGTCTGGTCTCACTGTGTTCCACGTCCTGCGCAACAGTGCATAGAGTCATAGAATCACCAGGTTGGAAGAGACCCACCGGATCATCATCACCCAATCTAACCAGTGAGGCAAAGCACTGGGGGAAAAATTTAAAAAAAAGAAAAAAAAATAATTCTGGCATCAGTTTCTCTTCCAAGGCAATGAGTCTCGCTCCTCTCACTTTGGCTGTGAGAGCTGGATCGCACGAGGCTCTTTTAAATTCTGCATTGTCACAAATAGCACTTAGTTTTCACTAAAAAGTTATTGATCTCTCTCCCTCACGTCCTGAACCGCCTTGTAAATCAGTACATCTCATTGAGTGAAGCACTGGAAAATAAGAAAGCCTGGATCTAAGAGTTTCTGTGAAAAGGTACTCGATCCCGTACTGGTGGCCAGTGCTGCTGACCTGTCATCCCGTCAGTGTTACAGCCCATAGACACAGTTCTTGCTTTGATTAAAAGTATCACCATGTGAAAGGTTCGATATCACATCATACTGATGTCCAAAACGCAATTATGTCATTTAGTGCTGCACTCACTACTGGCCTGCACTCTGGCCAGTAAATGTCACAGGTCATTGACAACTTCCACAGGTTTGATGTGGGAGCAGGTGTCTTGGTGCTCCTATGATGTAGGCGCAAAGGAGGAAAGAGACATAGGTGCAGTTGCCTTGTGGGTGCCTGGGTTGGTGTCTGATCTCGCTTGATTTGATCTGCTGGAGGGTAGGGAGACTCTGCAAAGGGACCTAAACAGGCTGGACTGCTGGGCAGTGTCCAATGGGATGAGGTTTAACACGGCCAAATGCTGGGTCCTGCACTTGGGGCACAACAACCCTATGCAAAACTACAGACTGGGAGAAGCCTGGCTGGAAAACTGCCAGGAGGAGAGGGACCTGGGGGTGTTGGTCAACAGCGACTGAATATGAGCCAGCAGTGTGCCCAGGTGGCCAAGAAGGCCAATGGCATCCTGGCTTGGATCAGAAATGGTGTGACCAGCAGGTCCAGGGAGGTTATTCTCCCTCTGTATTCAGCACTGGTGAGGCCGCTCCTTGAATACTGTGCCCAGTTGTGGGCCCCTCAGCACAAGAAGGATGTTGAGGCTCTGGAGAGAGTCCAGAGAAGAGCCACAAAGCTGGTGAAGGGGCTGGAGAACAGGCCTTATGAGGAGCATCTGAGAGAGCTGGGGGTGTTTATCCTGGAGAAGAGGAGGCTGAGAGGAGACCTCATTGCTCTCTACAACTACCTGAAAGGAGGTTGTGGAGAGGAGGGAGCTGGGCTCTTCTCCCAAGTGACAAGGGACAGGACAAGAGGGAATGGCCTCAAGCTCCGCCAGGGGAGATTTAGGCTAGAGATTAGGAGGAAGTTTTTCACACAGAGGGTCATTGGGCATTGGAACAGGCTGCCCAGAGAGGTGGTTGATTCAGCTTCCTTGGAGATGTTTAAGGCACGGGTGGATGAGGTCTTGAGGGACTTGGTTTAGTGTTAGCTAGGAATGGTTGGACTAGAAGATCCAATGGGTCCCTTCCAACCTGGTTGTTCTATGATTCTATGATTCTATGATAGGTGTGGTTGAGCTACTTCTGGAGTGTCCACTGGCTGCAAAAGAAGCTTGAGTTCCTGCCTTTGTATCTATTGTGATATGGTGTGGAACCTCCTTTCTTCTTGTTTCATTTCCTTCCTGGTAGACATTTCCTTTCGTTCACATTCAGACATGATTTCAGAGGCTGTTTCAGATGTGGGATACCTCAGCTAGCTCACCAGACAGTTCTCTTTTCAGACCATATCCTTTTGACCACACCTTATGATAGGAATGTTTGGACTCGATGATCCGATGGGTCTCTTCCAACCTGGTTGTTCTATGATTATAGCTCTCCAAACTGCTTTGCTTGCTCTGGGAAATGGATTGAAACACTTCTGAGCCCGGCTGAAAGGTCCATATTCCAGTTCTTACTCCCTCTCCTACCTCTAGTTGATCATAGATGTACAGAATGTCCTGAGTTGGAAGGGACCCACAAGGATTATCAAGTCCAGCTCCTGTTCTTGCACAGGACAACCCCAGCGTTCACACCATGTTTCTGAACTCCTTGGCTAGATGCTTCTGGAATGTTGTCAGGCTTGGTGCTGTGACTGCTTCCTTGGGGAGCTGTTCCAGTGCTCCATCACCTTCTAGGGGAAAAACCTTTTCCTGATGTCCAGTCTAACCCTCCCCTGGCACATCTTCCGGCCACTCCCTCTGATGGCTCTAATGCCACCCCAGATTTGTTCAGTGGCGCAAGGGTTATTTGATGAATGTAAATGTTGGTCTTGCCTGAAATCTGTCGGTGTGGCCAGTGTTACACAAGGAGAGAACATGAAGTCATCATTGATGCCTGAAGAGAGTTCCCATAAGAAAAAAAAAAAAAAACACATTTCACTTGACCTGACCCACTGTCTCTCATCCCTCATCTCCTGTCTCTGTGGTGTGCAGGGTCTGAACCTGTTTCAGCTGGGTGGCTTATATTAATACATCGCTTACCGATCAAGTAGGCTGGCAGGAAAAAATCAAAGAGAATGTCAGAAAACAGTAGCACAATTCTGTTCCCAGCTGGAGAACTCCTCTTCTATCCTGTCACAGTTGCAGAGACGTGATATGGGTCACAGGAGCCTCACAGTACTGACAGTTGTTACTTGTGGGATTAGATCGATATTTGCCTGTATCCTGGAATTAGTAGAACCGCCTGCAGGAATATATTTTCGAGGTGATTTCCTATCAGTACAGGATGCCTCTGAATTTAATTCTGCTATTCAAGACACCATTTACTTGTCTAATACTTAAAGCCATGTGCACTGCTCACCAGACATCCTGCAGGTAAAGGGAGAAAAGAAGAATACACGTTAGAGGATTAGACATAATATGGATTGTGAAGTCTTATGTAAAACAGAAAATCATATTTTTTGAGATGTTTTGCAAAGAAATTGTGCACTTGGCAGGGCATTTAAGTTACCTGTCATTTACACCTTGAGGATCAGCAGAGAAAACCTAATACCGCTTACGCTCTTAGGAATGATTGTCTTTGTAAGGCAGTTATCTTTGCAGCATTAGACAAGGCAAGAAATGTCAGGTTTGTCGTCTCTGATAGCTTCTTTATGAAGTGCAAGTGGCTTAATTTCAAAGGACCAACCTGAATACCATATTTTCTTTCTATTTCTAAATCCTTTTCTGCTACTCTCTTAAGAAAACCAATGGCCAAATATATTATGCTGTGCCACAGCGAATGCTTGTTTAAAAAAAATAATCTAAAAACCACCGTAAGAAAAAAGATCAGAGTAAATGGATATTGGTGTTTTGTTTCCATGTAATGTGACTACCAGTCCAGGTAGAGTTCCAATAGGAGCCACGGTGCACAGGATGCAGAACTGAAGGCACAGCCTGGCTAATTTCTCTGTTTTTCTTGAGAGAGTGATAGTAAATGGTGTTAAATCCAGCTGGAGGCTAGTGACAAGTGGGGTTCCCCAGGGCTCAGTGCTGGGTCCAACCCTGTTCAATGTCTTCATCAATGACCTGGATGAAGGCATCGAGTGCTCCCTTAGCAAGTTTACAGATGACACTAAGCTGGGTGGAAGTGTTGATCAGCTGGAGGGTCGGGAGGCTCTGCAAAGGGACCTAAACAGGCTGGACCACTGGGCAGAGACCAATGGGATGAGGTTTAACACGGCCAAATGCCGGGTCCTGCACTTGGGGTACAACAACCCTATGCAAAACTACAGACTGGGAGAAGCCTGGCTGGAAAACTGCCAGGAGGAGAGGGACGTGGGGGTGTTGGTCAACAGTAGACAAAACATGAGCCAGCAGTGTGCCCAGGTGGCCAAGAAGGCCAATGGCATCTTGGCTTGGATCAGAAACGCTGTTACCAGCAGGTCCAGGGAGGTTCTTCTCCCTCTGCACTAGGCACTGGTGAGGCCGCTCCTCGAATCCTTTGTTCAGCTGTGGGCCCCTCAGCACAAGAAGGATGTTGAGGCTCTGAAGCGAGTCCAGAGAAGAGCAACGAAGCTGGTGAAGGGGCTGGAGAATAGGCCTTATGAGGAACAGTTGAGAGAGCTGGGGGTGTTTATCCTGGAGAAGAGGAGGCTGAGAGGAGACCTCATTGCTCTCTACAACTACCTGAAAGGAGGTTGTGGAGAGGAGGGAGCTGGGCTCTTCTCCCAAGTGACAGGGGACAGGACAGGACGGAATGGCCTCAAGCTCCACCAGGGGAGATTTAGGCTAGATATTAGGAGGAAGTTTTTCACAGAAAGGGTCATTGGCCATTGGAATAGGCTGCCCAGGGAGGTGGTTGATTCCCCTTCCCTGGAGGTTTTTAAGGCATGGGTAGACAAGGTCCTGAGGGACATAGTTTAATGTTTGATAGGAATGGTTGGACTCGATGATCTGGTGGTTCTCTTCCAACCTGGTGATTCTATGATTCTATGATTCTATGACCCTATACTTTTAAAGATATTTTCCAGTCTGTCCTTGAAAATTGTTACAAACGGCCTAGTTAAGCAGGGAGAGGATTAATACTTATCTGTATTATATTTATTCCAATTTCTGCTTTAAATGTTGTTTCATGTAAATTTACCATGGCATTTAATTCCCTCCATTTATACACTTGACTTATTGCATTTTTACAAATACTTATTGCAGTTATTTTGAATATCAGTCTTGCATATTCCCTAGCTACGCAGCCTTATTTATTATTTCTTTTTAAATTCTCATTCATTATAGAAGCTAAAATAAAACTGTGGAGACAAGGACAGGTAGATTTCACTATGGGATGCAGTGCTCGGGTCTAAATTGTCATAGAGCAGAACCTGGAAGCACTGGAGGAATAATCAATCCAGGCAGAAAAACATGCTGCAATTTCACCCTTCTCCTTCGAATGTTAAACCCAGCTGCTTTGGTTGTTGGAAAGTCTGAGTAGAATAACATGTTGTGGGCTAATTTAGCTTACTGCTGAGCACTGCTGCCCAGCAGAGCCGAATAGATATATCTCCTGTCAGTCTGCAGCTCCGAAAACAGAACTGTCAAGTCACTCCCAAGGTAAATGGTTATTTTCCCTGCACAGCTAATGCAGCTGTACAGAACAACTGGGCTACCAGGAAGGTGAGAGCGGAGGGGTCGTAATCTTCCAGAGCATCCCCATAGATGGTGGATTCCCTGATAGGATAATCTTGGCAGTGTTGTATTCGTACGTGCTGTAGCACAAAAAAAAAGTTCTGTTTCTCCTGTGTCTAGGAGAGGTCACAGCACAGCGTGGTTGGATCTTTGTAGCAGAGGAGTACCTGCAGCTTCCCAGCAGAGCCCTGCTACTGAAAAAAATGGATCTGTTCACTGCAGCCCAGAGATTGCAGCTTGGCTCACAGAGGGATGAGGATCCCAGACCAGTGAAGCTAAGTGGAAAGATGTGTAGAATTATTTGAGCACTGAAAAGATGCTGAGAAACCTGTGACAATAAATAATCTGTTCCACTTCAGCTGTGGAAACTGATTTTGGGGTATATCTAGAGAAATAAACACAATGAGCAGAATTTCAGTCTCAAGTCTAGTAGGAATCAAACTTTCAGACTGACAGCCACCGTTTGGTTGTTTTCAACTATTTTTTACCCTCTGACTAATGTCAATTTTTTCAAGCAATTTAAATTTTCTTTGCTGAATGGAAAGTTACGGGACACAGGGTCTCCATCACAGAAACAAACACCTTGGCTGAAGATGAGATGTTCTATTAGAGACGAGCCAGATCCAAAGGCAGCAGAACAGCTGTACTGAGTTTTTTTCCAGCCTTATAGGGAATTGAATCTATTTCAGCCTTGGGACAAAATACCGCATCACTTATGTTTGAAGAAATGACTGCAGAACATTTGCTGCAATTGATCACTTACTGCTCCCTTTTCTGGCTTTCACGCTCTGACATCCTACTCCTTGAGCACTGGGTTGTGAGAACAAAATGCTCCTGAGTGAGTGGTTGTCTCCAGCAGCAGGTTTTGCCAGCACCTTTCACTGAGTGTCCCTGCAGAGGGCACTTAGCATTATGAATACAGAGAGCAAGAAAAGAAAAATACTTCTTAGTACTGGCTTCACAGGGTAATCAGAGTTTAAATGTAAAATTTATCTTCCAGAAGAAAACAAATGCTGAATTCTAGTGGCCGAGAATTCAAGCACCGCAGGTCAAAATTATAATCTCTTTCTCTCTCTAATGCTGCACTTAGAGACCATGGAAAAGGAATAGCGCTTTTTCCTGCCACTCCTCAGCCACTTCATCTTTGAATAGGAAGAAATTTTACTCCTTAGAAGCAATCAAGGATTTAGATTACTTGTGTGTGTGTGTCTCCTGTTTATAGCAGGGGATGAGAGAGGGCAAAGGTGAGCCAATGGGTTTAAAAGAACACTGCACAAGTAATGCTGCATGTGCTAATATTACGCGCTTCGTTGCGTCTCTGGTTATTCATTCCTTATGCCAATCCTCTGGGACAAAATCAATGAGACATTTTATGTTATGCTTCAAAGTCATCATAATTGTTTGTTTTGAAGCAACACTTTTTTTTCCCTTTTGTCAACCGAGCAATTTGCTGAAGTGCCCAATTTCACAACAACAGTCAGGAACAGAGCCAGAAGCTTTCTAAAAATCATTTGAGGAGGGGAAAACCCAACAACAACAAAACCCTGTGCTGGAATGCTGCATTTATAACAGAGAATTCTCCCCAAAGGGGAGTTGTAATGCAAAAATAAAAAAATCCCCATAGTGCTTACTGCAAACAAACACGAGTGTTAAACATTAGTTGTAGCTGTGTGGCAACAAGGTATCTTTGCATAATTAAAGCACCTCAGAAGATGTGTGCGGCAAGACATCCCACTGTCAATTAGCTGCTTGAGTGGTCAAGTTTCCACATAGAAATCCTACAGATTTCTTCTTTCAAGAAAAGCAGTGTTGTACTTGACCTTTTTTGCCTTCCCAGAAGATGTTGCTGTGTAATCGTTTTCGCTGTGTTACCTATGGCTGAACCTGTGCTTTTTGTAAAAGCCTGAGTCATAAGTTAAGGGATGACTAATGAGTATGATGTTTGTATCTGCATTAACATCCACCAGCCCTGACAGCGACTGCAAAAGCAGCGGTTCTAGACATGGTACAAACACTTGGTAACGAGCTCCTCCAGTGCTTTTCAGCAGATGTCAAAGCGCTTTACTGTCAGTCCTTGTCTGTCTGGTGTGCCCGGGAGCTGAGGCGCTCAGCGCTGCTGTGATTCCCTGGCTGCAGCCCAGAGGCTCGAATCGGTCAGGGCAGAAATGAGGCTGGAAAATCAGGTAAACCTTTGTCCAGGCTGGCCCCCAAATCCTACAGCACACAGCTTGGAGAAGACACCTGAGGTCTCTGTCTCTTCGCTCCATGAATCTCGACTCAAGGCCTCCTCACTAATTAGGAGATTATCTGGGAACGGCTCTAGCTGAAGCATATTGGGGGGGAAAAAAATGAAATAAAAAGGCAACAGTGTATTGTGAACATCCCTCTGCCGTAGTAAGACCCTCTGGGGATGCTACTTGGCTGCTCGTAAGTGTATTTAACATAAAGCAGAGATGATTGAAAAATGTAACTTGTAGATCCCTGGGGCGGTTTGCCATTCACGTGATGTAGGACGGCGAACGGCGCTGGAAGGAGCCGCTGCAGCAGCCCTACTCGCATTGGCCCTGCAGGCAAGAACAGCCTTGTGTGCACTCAGACTATGATGTGATGATTAGATCCTTTAGTGCTTGTGAAAGGCACTTGTTTACAACTCTTATTAAATTATTTTCTATGCTCTGGTAGAAAATATCTGTATCTTCAGATCTGATAAGGTGCATCGGCCTGCAGTGCATTGTAAGCACTTGGTAAACGCAGAGACGGTGGAACCAGGAGGCCAGGTCCGTTAGTGGCGTTCTGACGAGTTCAGTGGGCTTATCCCCTGGAAGGATTTTGCATGTATTCTGTAAAATAGGTAAGTATTTGACTAAAATTAGCCAAGTCCTCCAGAGCCTAATGGAGCACTTATGGGCTTTGGCAACTTAACCCAATGTTTAATTTGCACTAATCTAGCCAAGACTGCAGAAGCATGAAATACACTCTACAGGGAGAGTGCGGCTCTTTGAAGTTAGTGGCTTAATTCCCATTGTCTCTGATGGGAGCAGGCCTGGGTTTTATGTGGCATTTACTCCTGTTATTGTAGACAAAAATATTTTAAATTATGAATTAATTTTGCCTGTGTTTAGGGAAACTCCAGTCTTCTGAATTTACTAAAATCTTATTAACTTCCAGGAGAACCTACACAGCTGTGGTTGTGAGTTCTGCCTATTCTCCACGTAGGTATCATGGACTGCAAGAACCCGCAGGCTTCACTTCTCGGGGTGTGTGCGTACAGAACACTAACTCACTAGATAATAGAAGTGGGGAGAGAAAGAAAGGAAAACAGCTCTTTGTGCAGCAGCGTGTAGTCGACTGACTCTTAATCCAATCTTTTCTTTTTTTAAGGGGATTCTGCAAGCACCAACAATTCAAAATGCATTATTTGTGTTCCCTTCTGTTTGGATTCTGGTGGTTTGCCAGGAAGCTTGCCCTGGGCAATGTAATGGTATCAGGAGAGTCTATGGGATGTGGCAGGGGCTGCAGCTGCCCCAGCTGGGCTAGGGGCTGCAGGGACACCTGGGAAGGGGGGATGGAGCACTCAGGTCTGTTGTTCCTCAACCACATAAGCGACTGTTTCAGTTTATCCTTTTGAGAAGAGCAGAGTTTTCCATTTTGGACTGTTACAAAAGGGGAGCACAAAGTGTTTAGGGAGAAGGGAACTCAAACAGAGATCTGGGCACAGAGAAAGAGGGGAAAGGAAGAGAGAGTGTCTTTGAAATGATCCCACTTAGCCACCGAGTAACTATTACCATGGCACAAACCCAAATTGATGTGCTGCCTCCACAACACTTTGATTCACTCCTGCAGCCAGGTGCTGAGAGTGACTGTAATAATACAGGGTGTTACAAGAGAGAAGCACACAGGGGAGTAGACAGGCAAGACAGTAGGCAGAAAGCAAGCTGTCTGCTCCACAGACACTTCAAAGGGGGAGGAAATCTTTTCAAGGAAGTTATTGTCAGAAGCTACACAAGAGTTCCAGTGATGTTAATGCCCGCTGGTACTACCAAAAAGCATACTTGTCCTGGTGGGGTGACTTTCCCCATGATGGGGTGACAAATGCACCACTTCCCCCCTCCTTTTCCCCCCCACCCCACCCCTTTTGTTTTACTTGCAGATTTCCTGCTTTTCTAGCCCATGGTCATCACTTCTTTTGACTTGAATGTTCAAAGGGGCAGAGGCACTAGCCTCATTTCCTAAGCGCAGAGACACACGAAGAGTTCTTTTTGGTCCTAGGAAGCACCACAGATTCCTGCACTTTTATTCTTCCCCTTAATCTGTCTGAAACCTCAGACATCCAGAGGACTGTATATAAAGGAGAGGGACTGCTGTTAACTTTCTGCTTCTCAGTTTCAACACCGTCTGCCAGTGGATGCTGACAGCAACCTACTATGAAAGGAATCACTGCTGGCTTTAGATGCTATTTCCCAAGCCTGTTTCCTCTAGGCTATGCTGTGACACGCCGGTATCGTCTGTTGCTCCGGCAGTTTCTAGTATTTACCATAACAGCTCTCATGTCACATCTGCCTGCCTTACTCTTCAGGTGCAGCTTGAGGCAGGTGGAGGAAAATCAACACAGAGAAATCCTAAAGCTCCTCTCTTTTTTCTGGCTCTCTCTGCTAACCTGGCACGAGAAGGGTTGCTGTGGAAATGGAGGAGGTGAAATCTCGTTCAGGAATGTACTGGCAGGAGGTGGAAGGGGATAACATTAATATATCAACCCCACTCTCTGACTTGTACCACCCCCCTTGCACTGAGAAAATTGGTTTGTATTTGATTCTGCTGATGTAGCAAACCAAACCAGCAAGTCAATTTGTGACAGAAGATGAAAAAAAAAAGAAGTGACTTGGTTTATTAATCCCAGAAGAGACAGAATTACATTAACCAAACCTGGAATCTCCTAGAATGAATTGATTTACTTCTGACACCCTTATCTTGATTTTTGACCATCTCTCTGGATTTGCACATACTGTAAACATTGATGTTATTCACATTCCATTATAGGATTTCCAAACGGAAATGGACAGAGTTCCAGTCTGTTCCATCTTCACTGATGATCCATATTTGAGACAAAATTTGTGGCCTGTAGTCAGTGTAG
Organism: Coccyzus lansbergi; assembly: GCA_033558105.1. Taxonomy (NCBI): domain Eukaryota; kingdom Metazoa; phylum Chordata; class Aves; order Cuculiformes; family Coccyzidae; genus Coccyzus; species Coccyzus lansbergi. Next base: position 1,425,522 of record JAUMJK010000059.1, read on the forward strand.
CTGATGGATCATTTTGATAGGGTTTCCTTTCCAAGGCAGTTATTGTATCTCAAAGCATTTTGAGAGATGGAGTCATTTATCAGAGTACTTTTGAGATGATCATAACTACAGGAGAAGCCTTTCAACTGGGAGATTGCATAAGATGATATTGTATCCTAAATGCAAAGGAACAAAGGGAGCAGAAATAAAGGGAATAACCTGCAAAATGAAAATGTCTTGAATAACAAAGGACCATCACTAGATTATAGTTGTATTTCATCTTAACCTTACTTATTTAATCTTAGTATCACATTTTCTACACTAAAATATTAAAGGCTGGGATCTCACTAGCACATCCTCATGTACATTTTAATTAGATCTATGTATAATTGTATATAGAATCTGATCTACTTGGGGCTCAGCTTCAATGGATGGAGGTTGCTACAGCTCTGGTTTAACCCTGTAGAAGACATTGGTAATGACCAGCACTTACTTCTTCCTCTTCCATTCTTATACAAACAAAGAAGTTGATTTTGAGAAAACAGAATAAAATTGGAGGGGGGAGGGAACCTACAACTTAGAATCATAGAATCATAGAATCACCAGGTTGGAAGAGACCCACCGGATCATCGAGTCCAACCATTCCTATCAAACACTAAACCATGTCCCTCAGCACCTCGTCCACTTGTGCCTTAAACATCTTCAGGGAAGGGGAATCAACCACCTCCCTGGGCAGCCTATTCCAATGCCCAATGACCCTTTCCATGAAAAACTTCCTCCTTGAACCATCCTGACTGATTCTACTTGTAAAAGACAATGTTGGCTTTAGCAAAACCAGTGCCTACTGACTGCAGAAAATACACATTCACCTTCATCATCCTAGGAAATGCCCTTGGAGATGCACAAAATCTCACATTTATCAGTGCTGTGATCCCTACTCTGCGACTACAGCAGGATGCTTGCCTGTACCTCTACACTGCAACGAACGACCAGTGCTGCTGGGATGCAGGAATAACATTGCTTTGCTGTAAAATGACCCTGGTGATCCCTTGGATGTTGTTATAACCCAGGGAGTCCTGAGGAGGTTGGCTACGCTTGTGTGACTGACACTGTACATTGCTGGCAAAAGGCTGGGAACTTGAGAAAAGCCCTCAGTGTGAACACAAATGAGAGTCTCTGATGACTGTTGTGGTGTGTTCTTGTTGTGACACAGTGGCCCAGCCATGCAGATTATTTTTAGGCACTCAAAGACTTTCCTCACCTACAACCATTTAGTGCTGCAGGTAGAACTGTAGAGTCTTTACTGGTTTAAAACGTTAACCCTGGGGAAGCATCATTCTCCCTTCAAGAGGAGTGAGGAACGGCTGAGAGAGCTGGGGGTGTTTAGCCTAGAGAAGAGGAGGCTGAGAGGAGACCTCATTACTCTCTATAACTACCTGAAAGGAGGTTGTGGAGAGGAGGGAGCTGGGTTCTTCTCCCAAGTGACAGGGGACAGGACAAGAGGGAATGGCCTCAAACTCCACCAGGGGAGATTTAGGCTAGAGATTAGGAGGAAGTTTTTCACACAGAGGGTCACTGGGCATTGGAATAGACTGCCCAGGGAGGTGATTGATTCACCTTCCCTGGAGGTGTTTAAGGGACGGGTAGATGAGGTGCTGAGGGACATGGTTTAGTGTTTGATAGGAATGGCTGGACTCGATGATCTGATGGGTCTCTTCCAACCTGGTTGTTCTATGATTCTATGATTATTTTGAGTGGGAGGGTGTTTCCATCTGAGGAAACGTAAAGCGTGGAATCCCACAGCTGCAGGAGGACTTGGGCATTCTGATGGAGGAAAAGGTACAGTCTGAAGCCAAACCACCCGCCAGGGATGCTGATGAGGTGGCAGGCCCATGCGTGTCACATGGAAATTAATTATCCCATTGAGTTTAAAATGCACTCCAGAATAGTATTAGACATATTCCTCCAATGTTTTGTATTGTCCCTAAGAACTTGTGCAAATACTGGTCACTGGAGGGAGCTGATTTCTGGTACCGTAATTGCAGAGTGAGGTGGTAAAACTTACTTGTGATTAATTTATTTAACATTTATGTTACTTTAACATGTGCAAATTCAATAATCTATATACATTTATGGCACCACCTGTACCAAATATTCTGACTGGTTTTTTTTCCCCCCAAATCCATGTACTTCTGAAATACCAATGCACCCTTTTGTCCATCACATAAAATAAAGGAGGAAAAAGTCTGTTCTTCTAGGAACTGGTGGTTTACAGTTCCCTACCTTACATCAGTTCCAATGGTAAGTACCTAAAACTGAACAGAGCCAGAAATCTCTGCCATTAGGTCTGTCCTCATAGCATGGTCCTGAGATCGCTCAGAGATTTTCCAGCAGGCTCATCTATTTGCAGTTAATGCAAGTTTGATAAATGCCTTTTAGCTCTAATTTGCTGTTATTATCATCACCACTGTTGACAGGCACTGGGTGGCAGAGCAGAGAGCGTGAATTCCCAATTCCCTGGGTTCTGTGTCATTTCCATGGCACCGCTCCAGGTTCCAGTCATACAAATGCACCTGCAAAGCACGTTTCAAAGCAACACATGAAAGTTTTTGCCAGTTTTGCATTAAGTCAAAATTTCCAAGTAACATGATATGGTTTGTCTTATCCATCCCAACTCAAACACTGCAGCAAATGGTCACAGGGAATTGCTCATCACCAGCCAAGGAGGTTTATGAAATGTAATCCTCGTGTACATTTTTGTTAAATTAATTCACATAATCAGTTTGGAAATCACAAGACAGGTAATACCTAACCAGGAAACAGATTATATCATTCACAAAAATTAGCATCTAATGAATTCTAATTCCCAGTCTATGTGAACAGTCACTTTCAGAATTACATGCTATAGACATTTTAGATCTGAAGTATCCCTAACTGCTGTGGCTCTGCTTAAAACAAGTCCACTAGAATGCGTAATATTGTTCTAGAAGCTTCCCTTCACCAGATTATCTGAGAACTCACCAACATTGTCCCTGCTTTTGGGTTGGTCTTTGGAGCCACAAGAAACAGAAAGTTATATAGACCCAGGCAAAGACTGTCAGCCTTGGCTACGCTGTTGTCTTCTGATCTAGAAAGTTATGTATCAACTGGACCTTCTCAAGATTTGGAAAACACTCTCCCCTCAGTGTTATTTTCCATCATATTTAGCAAGTGACAGTGGTTTGCTTTGAGTTCTTAGGCAGAGGAGGAAAATAATCTTGTTCTGTAGAGCAAAATAGTGAAATTACATAGCTTTGCAATCAATGGATGTTCAAAAAATAAAAGGGAAAGGATTTACTGAAACTTTTGATGGAATTCTATACCTTATTTAGGTATACGTGTAGGCTTTTTGATGTCTTTTAATGTCTTTCTGATAGAAGAAGTGAAATAATGCACTCTTGCATCTTCTCAGACTAGATTTATTTAATTCCTCCTTATCCTACTAGAGCCATTAAAAGGGTGTCACGGGAATGTTTTTAATTTTCATTTCTCATGTTCTGCAGGAAGATAATTTTGTGTCATACATTTCATGCAAAACACATTGAAATTTAACATGAAACTTTTCCTAAAACATTTAATTGAATCTTTATTTTTTTTTTCTAATCTGAAATTTTATACCAATCTGAAATTTTATACTAGTCTGAAATTTTATATCAAACTGTTTCAGTTTGTTGCATAAATGAGTAAGAGGATTCAACGATACGTCACTAGTTGTCTGAGGCGTGTTTTTCAGTAGCCTTTTGGAGGGCTTTAATGCAAAGAAAGCTTTTCTGGGTTTTCTGTTGCATAGCAATTATGAGAAGGTGGCTATTGGGGCTGGAGAGTAAGGGGAATCTAGTACTCCTGGAACTGAACCAGATAGGATGTGTGGTCTGGTCAGTGTGCAGAGCAGAAAGGTTGGAGAGCTAGAGGAGCGTGTGACACATCTTAAATTGTTGTATCAAATTCTCGCATTCTGGAAAGAGAAATCCCTCCCTGTATGAATGTTTGAATGCTTTTATTCAGTCCCTTTGCCTGTTGCCTCTTGCCTTAGTGCTCTTTTTTGACAAAAATGTTAATACATCTTTGCTGCTATTAATTATAGCCATGGCTCTGCAATCCAAAATATTCTGATTAGTGAACTTTTCCACAAACCGTCTGGGAAATCTCTGTGTCCCCACCTGACTTTCTTCCTAATGCCCAGGACTTTGCAGCTTTAGTATTAAGCGATCAAATTGCAGCCCAGAACCATTTGAGGTAATTGAATCCCATGATTTGGGACCAGGTGTACAAAGATGTTCAAACTAATTATTTAATAATTGAAAACAATAACCAGTGTAGTTAAGTCTCTTGCTGATTTTCTAATGTTTATTAATTTAGGCACCTGTGTCTCCTGCACCACTTTCTTTCAAAATGCTCACAAGGATCCACGTAGCATATAAATTTACAATGAATGTGATTACCTTGATGTACACTCTAGGCGCTTAAGTGATTAGAAGAGCATTATTATTTTAATTGTCGTATAGATTTCATTCTTATGAGCCTGCTTATTAAATAGTTGCTTAAATTCCTAGATAGACATAGAGGTGCAGAATTTGTGTTAAAACATCACTCTACCAATTTTCCACTCCTCTTTGAATACGCTGATAGGGGAAGAATTGCAGAAAATGTTTCCTTAGCAATTAGACAAATGGAACATTCAGAAAATCATCAACACCACCAGCAGCAGCAGCAGAAGCATCACTGCCCTTCCACTCATGTCATTTACTTCATTCGATTGTTTATGAAAACTGCATTGAAGAAAGGTCTGAAAGGATTGAGGCTTGTAGTTGTGATGAAAAACCAGCAACTTGATCTGTTCTAAACCAGTTTGTGCCTTCTTTTCCAAGGGATTTGTATGGTAGAGCAGATGTTAAACCTTGCACGTTGCTGTCAGTGCTTCACTTAGCTGAGTGTATTAGTTTAATTACCTTCTATACCTCCAAGGCAATTCACATTATATTATTTTCTTTTACTAATGCACCTGCTTACAGAAAGCAAACTGTAAGTGGGGCACTAAGGAAAGGGTAAAATGGCAACAAGATTAGACTTCTCGGTGTCTTTTCTTTTTCCTTTTCCCTGCTCCCTTCTCTCTGACTAAAGAATAACTACTGGAAGGAATAATTTTACAAGAGGGAGGTATCTGTTATTTTTATTTTGTTCCCAGTACTGTTAATTAACGGCAGATATGAAAGGTCCCGTAGAGGTGTTAAAAAATCTAACAAAACCTGGTTATACCTTCTGTTTTTATTCCACAAACAGAATTCTCACACTATGGTGAGACGGGCTGCTTTAGCCTTAAAGTCATGGAAAAGAAGTAGTACGAATACAGCAGAATAACAACACGATTTATCAGCATGAACAAAATAAATGGCCGGTATTAACTGTATCATTCCAGCAGTCGACACAGCAGTCCTAATGCCTTAACAGAATGTGTGGAAGTAAATGAAATGGCAGCATGATTACACTGATTACAGTGGTTGCAAATACGTTCGGCTACAGTCACGCTTCAGTGGGGCTGTAATTATCCCTCACAGAAATGCGGTGCCAGGCTGCTCCGCTCTCGTGGCATCCCTGCTGTTTGTTTCCTCTTATTTGGTTCTTGGCGTCGTTGGCTCCAACCTTGCTGACACGTAGGCAGAGGTGTAATTCCCTTTGTTTCCTTGGTGGGGAAAATTCACCTTTGGCGCGTGTGGTAGTGCTGGTTCTGAACTCTTCCAACTCCCATGGCCACTAGAGAAGTGCCATCAAATAACAGGGTTTGGTGAGCTTTAATACTATTGCTAATTTCTTAGGCTGGAGATTAGGAGGAAGTTTTTCACACAGAGGGTCATTGGGCATTGGAATAGGCTGCCCAGGGAGGTGGTTGATTCACCTTCCCTGGAGGGGTTTAAGGCACAGGTAGATGAGGTCCTGAGGGACATGGTTTAGTGTTTGATAGGAATGGTTGGACTTGATGATCCGATGGGTCCCTTCCAACCTGGTTGTTCTGTGATTCTATGATTCTTATAGACAAAACCTATTGAGCTCTCGTTAAGTTGGTCGGTAAGGAGGGTAAGGAGTATGGTTGCTCGATATCAAACTGCTCTCCTCTCCCCCTTGCCCCTAGGTATTAGTTCCAAACAGAGGAAATCCAAACCTTTGCGATTTGGCTTTGATTAGTGCTGCCTCACGCTGCAAGCAGCGCTTTGGGGACAGAGATGGATTTGTTGCTGTTGTTCCTCATTTCCCATTGGCAATGCGTGGCAGCACCTACCCTAAAGCTGACCATTATATTTCATTTAAGAAAAGGCATAGAAAAGGAAAATACACTTTGATGTGTCTGCATTTTGTCTACACTTCAAAGGCACTGACATTTTAGAGCAGCTTCTTTTCTTTTTCCCCCTCAGATAATGATGTGACACCACCAAGGCAGAATGCAGAAGCAGAACGTGGTAGTGTCTGGAGGTGACTGTCAAGTCCTCTAATTTCTCTTCTGTGCCCTTGCTTTCCATCAGATCCCTGCTGGCAGTTGGAAGGTAGTGTTCCCTCTCTGTCTGGACTGCTTTGTGTGGTTTCTTGCTGTGCCAGCTTGTGATTTGCAGAACTGTCTCTGGATTCCACAGCTGAGCATAGGTCTGAGCACTCCAGGTGTGGACTTCAAGCAAGTCCAGCTCAGCCTGTGGGTCAGAAATTACTGCAGAGTGAGCAACAAAGTCTGGATCTAAACAAAGGGACCCACTCATTAGAAAAAGTGTTTATTTGTTCCTTACAAATCAAAATAAAACCTTAAACTCTTCTTTCCTTGAGGCTTAAGTGCTTCTAGAAACAACCCAAATTACTGTTGCTGTTATAGACAAAAGGGGGTTGGAAACACTGAAATCACAAAAGGGATGAAGAAGGAAATCACTGCAAACCCAGGATATTCATAGAATCATAGAACAACCAATATTGTGACTTTGTGTCTCTGCAGAGACTGAGGAACCTTGAACAGCAGATGGGAAACAAACAATCACTTTCCAAGGGATATGGGGCAGTCACTATGCTGGAGACGCTTTGGCTTTGATGATCCATACCCAGTCCCAGTGACTCCAGTGGAGCTTTACCCTCTGCTCACAGAGGCTTTGGCCCATTTGGGAGTGTGGATGTGTGCACCCAGTTTTTACAGAGCTGCAGCTCGCACAGCCATAAGGATTTGCAGTATCCTCTGGCATTGGTCAAACCAGGTGAGCTGGACCTTAATCTCCGCCTTTCTGAGAGCGAGGCTAAGCGTGTCTTAATGGGAAGTTGCTCCCTGCTTGTCAGACACAGTGATATATGAAGGTAATTGCTTCCGTGTGCATTTAATTACAGTATTGTAATTAGCGGGTTGCAAGAGCAGATGCAGAGGGTCTTTTCATACAGCAGACTCTGATAGGCCATGAAAACATCTCAAAAAGAAAAGGGCAGAGCAATGTCACACTGTAACGCAGCTCTTTGGGCCTGGAAAAGAGGGTTAATTAGCTGATTGCTCCACTCTTCATCTTCATTTCTTAAGGTGGAGGGAATGTGGTAAGAAGGAGACTAATTTATCTTCATGAATTTTTAGAGTTAGCAAACAGCACTAAAGCCTTGTTCTGCATCATGGGTTGGGCAGAGTGCCGGGGCAGGGACCAGTGGGAATGGGAACAAAAACTCCATGAAGATCTTCATTTCCTCTAGGGAAAAAGAGAGAGAGATACAATCTTTGAGTAGAGTTCACCATGGCAACTAGAGCAGGAGAGCGCAGCGATGATTCTGGGTTAACACTGCGTGTGGGGACTTGTAACTTGCCCAGACTTCCTCAGCACCTATTAACCAAGTTCACTTTTCAAAGTGTCCCCTTGTGCTCATAGCAGCGGCCGGCGGAGAGGTCACCTGGCTCAACTCGGCTTCAGCTGAGGCGACACTTGGAGGTTCTGAGGGTCAGCCCAATGAGGAGCTGTTAGACAGGGAGATCTTGTCACTGCCTAATGACAGGAGGTGAGGGTTTCACTGCGGATGAGATGTAGTTTCAGGTCCTTTAAGAAAGCTGTGGTCTTGGGAGCTGTGTTGCTTGTGAAGGGCTCGTGTTGCAAAGCACATCAAACTTGCATGGAATAGTCCAGGACTTATTTCCTTTAGCTTTAAATAAAAACTGAGGTCTCAACTAACAGGTTTTTTTTTTTTTCCTATTACAAAACTTCGCAACTTGTTGTGTTCTTTAATTTACATTATTATCGAACTTAAGTATTAGGTCATAATCATATTTATTGAAGTTATCTGCTTAAGGGATTAAAGAGCACAGTCTTTTTAATTGTGCTTGCAGGAGTCAGTACAAATTGCACATTTAATTATTGTGTACTTAAAATCTGATAATCGTAGAAAATCAAATACACAGCTCGGTTGATTCAGAAAGTATTTTTAATAGGGCACTATTAAATTATAGAGTTAAACATTATTAGATATATTTATTCATGAGAGATAATTTGATATGTAACAAAATAAGCCAATACATGGTGTAACCTCTTGCAGTCTAATTTTCATGGATGAGCTCTTGCATATTTAATATCCTTTGAGGATATATTTTAACCTAGACTAATTACTGCTTTCGTCTTATTTCTGTTCAGTTTGACATTGACGTTTGGCTAAAATAATGTAATATTGTTATTACAGAGTAAATTGAGTAAATCTGGCTTATTTAATTTAGAGCCATTGTTTATACTGTAAATGGTCTGACGAGGGTTATGGCAACGAGCTTTGTATGCAAACACCAACCAGCTCTTGGTGAAAGAAGACTAAGACGTTAAAATCGTCTCTAGAAAGAAACCTTATTCAAGTCGCATGATGAGCACCTTGAGGAATATCTTCTAATCCATGCAGCTGGTTTATAATGCCTGTTCCTCATATCATCCTGCTAAATTTATAAAGAGAAATAAAGTAAGAAATTAATGGCGATATAAGTTATTCTTATCTTATTAAGACGATTTCGTTTAACAGACTCTCAGGGTAGCTGGGGACCTTGTCAGAAACTTTCAATAGACAGAATACCTGAGCAGAGAGATTTTCTGTGTTAAAGTAGGTTAATTAATTAATTGAGAACCCATGTTTTGGCTTTGATATATACATTAATTTTATGTCTGAGAAAATTTTTAATGAGATGTTTTAATTTTGTTCTCAGTGACATCTTCATAAAACACGGTGACAGGTCAGGGTCTGTGTTTGTGCAGTTTGGGACGATGCCAGCGGCGTCTGCTGGCTTCAGCTTGGCTTTCCTTGCTTCAGCAGCCAAACATTTTGCTACATTTTGCTTTCTCTGGTTCATCAATTTTTTAACTTACTAAAGTTTTAATAGGCCCTTCTTGTATGAAAATAATTTATAAAATAGTAACTGTGAGAAATAGTTCCAGTAAAAACTTATCTTCCACTAACTTTAATCTGCATTTGATTGTACAGTAATGATCAATGCTCTAGATTGAAAGTTTCCTAGGTGAGCAGTGCAATAAGATAGCTCATCCGGGTCCTGAAGCAAGCCTGGTTAGGAAAAGCTGAAATTCTTAGTGCTTTTGGGGAGACTAAGATCCTTTTTTTGTGTTGCATCAACTAAAACAAACGTGATTTTGACTACATGCAGATCTTTTTTACTTTTCAACCATTTTAATTGTTCCAAAATTTTTTCAAACCTAAATCTGCTAAACCTCAGACCAGGAAAACCATTCCTCAATGAAAAGTAAAAACTTAAATAAAAAGGGGCATGTTTGGGGTGTTTAAAGAAATTTAAAGGCAGAGTCCTCTAAACTGACTCTTTCTCAAAGATGGGTTCAATTTTCAATTGAGATTTGAGGCATAGAATCATAGAATGGTTTGAGCTGGAGGGGACCTCAAAGCCCATCCAGTTCCACCCCCTACCATGGGCAGGGACACCTCCCACTGGATCAGGGGTTCAAGCCCCATCCAGCCTGACCTGGAACACCTCCAGGGATGGGGCAGCCACTACTACTCTGAGCAACCTCAGCCAGGGCCTCCCCACCCTCATCATGAAGAATTTACTCTTAATCTAAAGAATTTACTCTTTAATCTAAATCTTCCTCCTTCCAATTTAAAGCCATTCCCCCTCATCCTATCACTCCATGTCTTTTTACAAAGTTGTGTCCTCTCCCAACTTGCTTGTAGCCCCTTCAGGTATTGGAAGGATCCTATAAGGTCTCCTCGGAGCCTTCTCTTCTCCAGGCTGAGCACCCCCAGCTCTCTCAGCCTGTCTTCATGTGGGAGATGCTCCAGGCGTCTGATTATCCTTGTAGCCTCCCCTGGACCTGTTCCAGTAGCTCCATATCCTTCTTATGTTGAGAATTCCCCCGGGTTGCAAGAATGAGAATCTCTTGCAGAACTTCTGCCTCAGTTGGTCAGAGGGTTAAGATGAATAAGACACAATGTGGGAAATGTTCAGTGTTTTGAGCAGAAATTTAGACTGACAGACAAAAAGACCAACGATAACCAGACAATCACATACACAAGGGTTCGACTTCACACCTATGTCTGTCCTTAACTCACTCCATTTACACTAGTAGCTACTAAATGAATCAAACGTGATTTAAAATGGGCCCTCTGAGCTCTGTAGGACTTCAGTGATGATCTCATCATGAACCATGATTTAGGGAAAGTTAACAAAATGACCGATATTACAGCTAGTAGTTTAAGTAATTGTGCTTCATGGTTAAATACCATATGAAAGCAGATAGCTTCCTACTGAAATGAATTTTGGCAGCTCTTGAGGATATGCATTTTGTCTTTGGAGGCTTCAGAGCAAAGCTGGTGAAGAGTTGAGCCATATCTTAAAATGAAGGATATAAAATAGATTTTAATCATGCCCTGTTTCTTCAATTAAAATTTTTCAACTTCTTTTTTTTTTCCCCTTTCTTTTCAGAATTCCTAGTGCATTGCAGTTAGAGGTGTTGCAAGTGTCAGCTTGGATAGAAAGGCCAGTATAACCAGTTGGAATCTTGGGTAGCCTTTTATGAATGGTCTGGAAACATTTCCTGCAAAAGTGTCAGAGTTCTTTCAGGAAATGTGTTTCAAGGGTTTGTTTAGACTATAAAATCCTTCGATTGAAAGAGGAAACATATTTAACAAGACTGGCATCAGATTTTCTCTCAAAATTTTGACATTGCTCCTCCCAATTTTCTGTTCTTTAGAGAATGTGTCCTAAAGAACTAAATACAACTCAATTCATCTCTTGGATCAGCAAATTCTGAACTTCACTGTTGTGTTGGGCTATGGCAAACAAGCACCTTGTAGGTGCCTCAGTCAAGCAGATCTTTTGATGACAACTACTGACAGAGTCATCCTTACACTAGGAACTGAGTGTCTTTTGAAAGGTTCTTCTCACCTGCCAAAAAAAGAGTTCAGATTTTCAGAACCAGGAATATATCGCAAACTTCCATTATTCCCCGTACTGTAGAGAAATTTCTTGTAATAAGTGAATAAATCTGATGACTTCATCATCATACTGTGATGTACTTGAATACTGTGTTCAGTTCTGGGCCTCTCACCACAAGAAGGATGTTGAGGCTCTGGAGTGAGTCCAGAGAAGAGCAACGAAGCTGGTGAAGGGGCTGGAGAACAGGCCCTATGAGGAGCAGCTGAGAGAGCTGGGGGTGTTTATCCTGGAGAAGAGGAGGCTGAGAGGAGACCTCATTGCTCTCTACAACTACCTGAAAGGAAGTTGTAGAGTGGAGGGAGTTGGGCTCTTCTCCCAAGTGACAGGGGACGGGACGAGAGGGAATGGCCTCAAGCTCCGCCAGGGGAGATTTAGGCTAGAGATTAGGAGGAAGTTTTTCACGGAAAGGGTCATTGGGCATTGGACTAGGCTGCCCAGGGAGGTGGTTGAGTCACCTTCCCTGGAGGTGTTTAAAGCAGGGGTAGATGAGGTGCTGAGGGACATGGTTTAGTGTTTGATAGGAATGGTTGGACTCGATGATCCGATGGGTCTCTTCCAACCTGGTTGTTCTATGATTCTATGATCATGCTGCTGTCACGGAGTTTGATAGGAAAATAACCCATGAATTCGATTTGTCACCCTTTAATTTGTTGGATTGCTGGTTCTCTGAGGTTGCTCTGATTTTATCATAGCAGTAAAAACTAAGAGATATGAATTAATCTGGTGCCCAGAGCTCAAGATTGACTGTGCTGGGGGACTGGGGGCAGGGTATTGACTGAAATGTCACTGCAGCAGGTAGAAGTGATCAAATGAACTTCATGCTATTTTCACAGATCCAGTCACTAACATCAACACATCTGTAATTTGCTTCTTGAATTAAAGTAAAGAATCCTTCTCTGTTATCTGGAATACATTTAGTAAAATATCCCTTTCATGGTTTAACCTTAACTGGCAACTCAACCTGATCCAGCCGCCCCCCAGTGGGATGGGGGAGACAATTGGAGAGGTAAAAGTGAGGAAGCTCATAGGTTGGGATAGAGACAGTATAGTAGGAAATCAAATCATGTACACAAGCAAAGAAAAACTAGGAATTAATTCACCGCTTCCCGTTGTCAGGGTGGTGCTCAATCACCTCCAGAAAAGCAGGGCTCCATCACAAGGAAGCATTGCTTAGAAAGAGAAATGACAAGAAATGAAGGTCACTCCTTCCTTCTTCTCTGGAGCGAGTCCAGAGAAGAGCCACGAAACTGGGGAAGAGGTTGGAGAACAGGCCCTATGAGGAGTGGCTGAGAGAGCTGGGGGTGTTTATCCTGGAGAAGAGGAGGCTGAGAGGAGACCTCATTACTCTCTACAACTACCTGAAAGGAGGCTGTAGAGAGGAGGGAGCTGGGCTCTTCTCCCAAGGGACAGGGGACAGCACAAGAGGGAATGGCCTCAAGCTCCACCAGGGGAGATTTAGGCTGGAGATTAGGAGGAAGTTTTTCACGGAAAGGCGCATTGGGCATTGGGCTGCCCAGGGAGGTGGTTGATTCACCTTCCCTGGAGGTGTTTAAGGCACGGGTAGATGAGGTCCTGAGGGACATCGTTTAGTGTTTGATAGGAATGGTTGGACTAGATGATCCAATGGGTCCCTTCCAACCTGGTTGTTCTATGATTCTATGATTCTCCCAGCTTTAGACTCTGAGGATGCTGTCATATGGTGTGGAATGACCCTTGGATCCTCAGGGGCCAGTTGTCCTGCCTCTGTCCTCTCCCAGCTCCTTGTGCTTTCCCAGCCTCCTCACTGATAGGGTAGGGCGAGAAGCAGAAAAGACCTTGGTGCTGTGTAAGCGCTGCTCAGCAATGACAAAAACATCCTGGTAGTCTCAACACTGCAGCACCTACCCAGAACACAGCACCATGCCAGTTACCATAAAGAATATTTACTCTCTTCTGGTGAAAAAGCAGTATGATCCCATAATCTTCTGGCTGAGAAAGAGGCTTATCAGACCCTATGTGACACCATCCATCCGCAGAGGTCGCCTAGCAGAAGAGGGGTCTCTGCTTTTCTGCCTTTCATCCAGAAACACACACTGAATTTCATGTAAACTTGACTGGCTCGCAGCTGCCAACTGATACCAATATGAAATATTTTTTTCCCCGTTATCAGCGACAGAGAAAGTGAAATTGCTTCTAATCAAACGGATGGCCCTCCCTCTGCAATCATTTGCTGAACTATTTTCCTGACTGGCCTTCTCGATGGGCAAATGTGCAAGGAGATGGAAAACTTAATCTTTCAACATGAAGGAATACCAATGCACTGTGAAGAACTGTTTTTAACTCGCTTCTCTTCTCATGTGGATTCACGTTGCCGCTAATTTCCTAAAGCTGGCTACCAGAGTACCTTCTGATTTGGTTAGCGATGCGTGCTCCTGTGTCTGGGAATGCCAGTGATGTGTCTGGGAATGCCAGTGATGTGGCAGGGGTGTTAGAGGATTTACAAAGACTGTTTTGCAACTAAATACAATCACGTATCAACAACACGTCACACTTCTAGGAACTTCCAATGCCTCTGGTTTCGTTACCTGTATACATTGTTCAAAATGCTCAGTGCTATTTCTTCCCAAAGCATCTATGCTGAGAGTACACATATTATTCAGCGTGAGCCTTTTGGGACCAGATGATCAGCCATTAAAGACAGAGAACCAAGGCATATTATACTTCATTTTACTGACACCTTGCATGGAGCAATGTCAAAACACAGTGATATTTGCTAACCTTTTCTTGTGGGTATTTGGCACCTGGTTTTATGAATTAGGATACTTAGCAAGTCATTTTTTTCTCATATCTACTAAAAATAACAACATGAACTCTAAGAGGTTGTCAACGTATTATTTCCCAAGGGAGAATTTTGCTCTTCTCTCTCATTTATCTAGGCATGTGTAGAGGCTTTTGACCCATTTAGCATAGATAAATGACCCATGATGTGAAATTTCCCAACAGTTTAATAATGCATTTAACTCAAAGTGACACTTGCTTGCAGCAGCCTTAAAGCAGTTTCCAGGCTATATATGTCTCTTTGAAATGATGTATGACAAGTAGGAAAGCTTCCTTGATAGAACCCCAAATCCCATGGGTGAGTAACAAGAAAATCCTTTTTAGATTGCCAGCGGCAAATTTATACTTCACGAGTCGTTATTTAATTTTATCTGTTTTTCAATATCATTTACAGTTATGACCATTAGTCTGAAGCTCACAGCAACTTCTACACAAATTATTTTTCTCTCGCAGTAATGCATTGTAAAGGCTTTTATCGATCCCTTTTTGTTTTCACAAAATAGCACAAGTAAATCCCTTATCTTATAACAGAAAATGTTTTTGCGATCCTTGTACTAACTTCTTTGTATTGAAATACTGCGAATTCTGAAACGCAGGCAGTGAAACAGAGAACGGCTTTCTCTGGAAGCTTGAAATCAGGAGACCTTCTTAAGAAAACTCCCTCACATATTTGAAGACATCAGTCTGAATGATAGCTCTTAATTTCTGCTTGCAAATTTGTTGTTGAGGGTGCAAAAAGATGTTCATTAAGTCTGCGCCTGGTGCAGTGAGCAACTTCTCAAGATACATGTCACGTTATTAGCAAGAAAGATTTAAGAAAGCAAGAAATAAACATTAGACTCGAGGAGACAAACAATTCTAAATTGACAATCAGATTTATTATTTATTAACCTTTATTTCTAGCACTAAAATAGAAATCAAATAAGCGAAGTCGGATGCTGTATTGTCCCAAATAATTCAGAATGGATGGATTCAGCCCAGTCTACAAATTGAAAACCCAGTTTCAAATAATAATAAAATTAAAAAGAAAAAAAAAATAAAAAAAATCAGGAGAGCCCTGTCCTCAAGGAAAGGTTAATGTGGTAGAGGGAGAAGAGAAAAAAAAACACTGAGACAACCATGAGCCAGATGATTCAAGCAGAAACACAGTTGCTGGGATGTTTGTTACCTGCAAGTCTGAGCAGTTTTCTGCTCTGTTTCTTCCTTTTCCCTCCAACTTTTATCCCTCTTATTATTTCTTGGCCACAGGGACATTCCCCTCCCTCGCTGTCCCAGGCAGGATCCCCAGATTCATCATGGTCTGGGCTGTTCGTGCAGCTTTGCAGTGGGATCTTGGTCCTGACCCAGTCTGTAACACAGGTATGGACTGAAGGAATTTGGAAGTTTGCTGCAGCTGCCCTAACTGAGCCAGGAAAGCAACAGAAGAACAACCTTCCAGAAAAGACCCAACTCCTGTGTGCAGCAACAAAAGCTCTGCTGCTGCTGCTCTCCTTGGCGCAGAATTTGAAGCCTGCCTCCTCTGCTCCATTGCAGCACAAAGCCAGGGCATTGCTTGAATCACAGGGAACACTTCTGATCTGGATCTAAACCTTATTTGAGATCTGCTGGCCACCACACTGAGATGCACACAGAGCTACCTACCTGGATTTCATTCAGAGCGGCTGCTGCACTCAGCAGTGTCTTGAGTACAGCAATGTTTGGTCTCTCCCAATACCGACAAAATAACTGGATACAAATTGCCTGAGCTGACTTTACCTGTCTAACCAATTCAGACATTGCTGTCCTTCAGTCTAGGGAAGGGGAATGGCATTCCAGGCTGGAATACAGTCACCTCAGCATTGACTATCTGCGTGGGAATGCAATGAATCATAGAATCATAGAATCATAGAATCACCCGGTTGGAAAAAACCCACTGGATCATCAAATCCAACCATTCCTATCAAACACTAAACCTGCCCCTCAGCACCTTGTCCCCCCGTGACTTAAACCCCTCCAGGGAAGGTGACTCAATCCTCTCCCTGGGCAGCCTCTGCCAGTGCCCAATGACCATTTCCATGAAAATTTTTTTCCTGCTGTCCAGCCTAAACCTCCCCTGGCAGAGCTTGGGGCCATTCCCTCTTGTCCTGTCCCCGGTCACTTGGGAGAAGAGCCCAGCTCCCTCCTCTCCACAACCTCCTTTCAGGGAGTTGCAGAGAGCAATGAGGTCTCCCCTCAGCCTCCTCTTCTCCAGGATAAACAACTCCAACTCTATCAGCCGTTCCTCATAAGGCCTGTTCTCCAGCCCCTTCACCAGCATCGTTGCTCTTTTCTGGACTCTCTCCAGAGCCTCAACATCCTTCTTGTGGTGAGGGGCCCAGAACTGAACACAGGAGTCGGAGAGGAATTCCTCTCTAGAACAAAGGAACCCTAAAGAGACCCAATCCCACCGATGGTACAGCTGACTTTATCCAGGGAATAAGAAAGCATTTAGAAGCCTTACTGCTAAATCCTCCTCCAGTTGTCAACAAGGTGCTGAGGGACATGGTTTAATATTTGACAGGAACGATTGGACTCAATGATCGGATGGGTCTTTTCCAACCTGGTGATTCTATGATTCTATGATTCAATGAAGATGAAACGTGATGACTGAAAGAGCCTTGCAAGGCCTGATTCACTCTAGCCTGGGCAAGGCCTACATCCCTGCTGCCAGTACCAGTTCCTTACTCCCTGTATTGTGTCTCACCTTTGATACAGAGCGATTCTTCCTCATTGGAGATGAGAACGGCTTTGGCAGTGTAAGCTTGGCTAAGCCTGCTAAAAGGGTGAAGCTGCCTCGTGCCCTGAGAAAAGATAAGCACAAGAAACTGCAGACATGAGGCAGGGAGCCGGTATCAAAGTTAATGAAGAAGGCACCGGGTCTAAGGCAAGGAGGAAATTCTTGTAGGAGTTTGGGTTCGTACGAACTTGGTGAGATCAATTTGCTGCTGAACCGTTAGAACTGCACGAGAGAGTTCATTTTGAGAAAGCCGCAGAAACCGAAGTTCGCACAGCAAGCGCCTCAGATGAGAGTGACCCGATGAGCCGTGCGCTGCCAGAGGGCAGCTCTGCGCCTGCCTTACCCTCATAACCGCCACGGCAGGCGGCAACCGCACCTTGTAACAGCTCTGCTCTTGACAACGTTTGCGTAGAGATTCCCTGCACAGACGAGTTAATTAGGAATAGATTATTTACTAGGAAAAGAGGCAGATACCAATTCATCTTCTTTTGTCAAATACAAAAAAACATGTGATATTTACCGTTTAGCTTCGTCTTCGTAACTCTGGATCCTTGATTTATAAATACAAATGCATTTGAAAGACATTACAATATTTCTCACAGATAATACCTGGTTTCAAATATTTATGCCCACACACTACCCCAAAATAAATAACATCAACTCTCCCAAAGAACACTTTTTGCAAGCTGCTTCTCTAACGCGCAAGTTTATTTGATTTAAGCTTCTTCACCAGTCATTGTTAATGAATAATTATTCCGTATTTCAATCTGAAACAGTGTGATTCATTCAGTGTGATTAATGCTGATATACAGCCTCATTTGCATAATTACAGAATATAATAAAATAAATTCCAAATATGAATCTTTGTTACTTGTGCTACTGAAGGCAGAAAAAAAAAGACATTATGCTTCAAAATTATTGCAAGACACAGTTCTAAAACTCTGTGACCAAAATTGAAAGGTAGAATTATTTTTGTCTCCTTGTGTTACCAGGCTTGGGCAAAATAAAAGTTCTATCTTTGAGAGAGAGAGAGAATTAATCTGTTAAAAGTATGTATCTGCTGAAGCAGATATTCTTTCCCTACTTTTAAATGTTTGGAGCTATTTTATGTGAAAATTAACTCAGATTCTTCATGGAAATGGCATTTGGCCTTGTAGGATGTCTGGAGTATTTTTTACTTCTCAAAAGCTCTAAAAAGCCTCGTCTCTCTCCCGGGTTTCCGGATGCTTTTCCCCACTTGGAGGAGCAGGTTCACTTTTCATTCCATACTCCTCTTATTCCAAGGGTCCAGTGAAGGCACCGCAGAGTCAAGAATGCTCTCCTTAGGCTGGGTTACATTTAAGAACCAGTTTCCTTTCTCTGCATGCATTACTTTGAATTCAGCTCGACTAATGTGAACCCAAGAGTGATTCCTGCTGTCAGCAGCATCCTGTACCTTGCGTTGCAGGAGCTGCATTGAGCACGGTTGATGTTACTGACACCTTCAAATAAATCAGAGGCAACAGGTAGGCGTCATCGAAGTTGTCAGCAGAAAAAAAGGCTGAGGAGAATCAGAGCATCAAGCAAATACTATGTTCCTGAGGCTGCTCCTTGGTTTTTTTATCAGTCAGTCCTTAAGATGATAGCCGCTCCTTGAATATTGTGTTCCGCTCCTTCAATCCTGTGTTCAGTTGTGGACCCCTCACCACAAGAAGGATGTTGAGGCTCTGGAGCGAGTCCAGAGAAGAGCAACAAAGCTGGCGAAGGGGCTGGAGAACAGGCCTTATGAGGAACAGCTGAGAGAGCTGGGGGTGTTTATCCTGGAGAAGAGGAGGCTGAGAGGAGACCTCATTGCTCTCTACAACTACCTGAAAGGAGGTTGTAGAGAGGAGGGAGCTGGGCTCTTCTCCCAAGGGACAGGGGACAGGACAAGAGGGAATGGACTCTAGCTCTGCCAGGGGAGATTTAGGCTGGAGATTAGGAGGAAGTTTTTCACGGAAAGGGTCATTGGGCATTGGAATAGGCTGCCCAGGGAGGCGGTTGAGTCACCTTCCCTGGAGGTGTTTAAGGGACGGGTGGATGAGGTCCTGCGGGACATGGTTTAGTGTTTGATGGGAATGGTTGGACTCGATGACCCGATGGGCCCCTTCCAACCTGGTTGTTCTATGATTCTATGAATTTGGTCACTAATTAGCTGATAATTTTTCTAAGGAAGCAGGAGAAAGCACCTCAAATGGGAGGGGTAACATAAGCAAGCAAACTAATTAACGGCTGTGGCAAGAGAGGATAAGAGCCAGCACAGTTCTGAGATAGCCTGAAATGGGACATGTAGATAATAAATATAAGCAGGTTGCAGCTGACTTGCACCGACCTTGAAAAATGACTCCGTGTCTCTTTCTGGCAGCACTGGTATAAGTCAAGTATGGGGGAAGCTGTTGTATCCCCTTTGATAGGTGAAGTTAGGTATTTCCTCTCCAGACTGTCAATTTGGACTTTCCAGTAGCATTTAAAGCTAGAACATTATTTTGATTTGCCAACAGCTGTAGCTCCATGCAGCCACTCTTCTGCAAAAGAAATGTTTGATTTTTGCAAGTTATTATGTCTGAATTCATTAGCTGGAATGTTTCGGTAGTTAACATATTGAAGAATTCACAGAAGCAAATTGTGTTGGTCCCTGTATAGAATCATAGAACAACCAGGTTGAAGAGACCCATCAGATCATCGAGTCCAATCATTCCTATCAAACACTAAACCATGTCCCTCAGGACCTCATATACCTGTGCCTTAAACACCTCCAGGGAAGGGGAATCAACCACCTCCCTGGGCAGACTATTCCAATGCCCAATCACCCTCTGTGTGAAAAACTTCCTCCTAATCTCTAGCCTATATCTCCCCTGGCAGAGCTTGAGGCCATTCCCTCTTGTCCTGTCCCCTGTCACTTGGGAGAAGAGCCCAGTTCCCTACTCTCCACAACCTCCTTTCAGGAAGTTGTAGAGAGTAATGAGGTCTCCTCTCAGCCTCCTCTTCTCTCAGCTCTCTCAGCCTCCTCTTCTCCCAGCTCTCTCAGACACTTCTCATAGGGTCTGTTCTCCAGCCCCTTCACCAGCTTTGTTGCTCTTCTCTGGACTCGCTCCAGAGCCTCAACATCCTTCTTGTGGTGAGGGGTCCACAACTGAACACAGGATTCAAGGAGCGACCTCACCAGTGCTGAGTCCAGAGGGAGAAGAACCTCCCTGGACCTGCTGGTCACACCATTTCTGATCCAAGCCAAGATGCCATTGGCCTTCTTGGCCACCTGGGCACACTGCTGGCTCATGTTCAGTATGTCCATATGGGACCTCTTATAGCAAAAGCAGGACACTACATTACACCACTTGGCAGGGCTCGTGCAGCTCTAATCATTGCACCTAGAGGGTACTTGAGGCTAGTTTGAACTGAAGCACGTGGCAGACAGAGGAGGATCACGTGCAGGCTGGTGGATACAGTTCCATACGGTATTTAGAAGAGAAGATACACAAGGTTGTATAAGATAGAGCTACTTGACTTGAGGTGGGATTGGAGAATGTGCAAGTAAGTTAAAATGTGTCTAAATCTGTCTTGCAGTTGGAGTACTTTCTCTTCAGAAAAGTGAAATGGTGTAGTGGATGCCCCAGAGTGCTCCAGGCAATGGATTTGCATCCTGGCAGAGTAAATGCTTCCTAACACCTGACTGAAGATAAATGATTAAATAGGGACTCAATATAGAATCACAGAATCATAGAACAACCAGGTTGGAAGGGGCCCATCGGATCATCAAGTCCAACCATTCCCATCAAACGCTAAACCATGTCCCTCAGGACCTCATCTACCTGTGCCTTAAACACCTCCAGGGAAGGTGAATCAACCACCTCCCTGGGCAGCCTAGTCCAATGCCCAATGACCCTTTCCGTGACAAACTTCCTCCTGATCTCTAGCCTAAATCTCCCCTGGTGGAACTTGAAGCCATTCCCTCTTGTCCTGTCCCCTGTCACTTGGGAGAATAGCCCAGCTCCCTCCTCTCTACAACCTCCTTTCAGGTAGTTGTGGAGAGTAATGAGATCTCCTCTCAGCCTCCTCTTCTCCAGGATAAACACCCCCAGCTCTCTCAGCCGCTCCTCATAGGACCTGTTCTCCAGCCCCTTCACCAACTTCATTGCTCAATATGAATCTTGAATCTCCAGCAACTTTCTGTCCTTTGAAGCAGACATAACCAGCACCTGATATTCTAATGAGCCTTGTTTGTAACATCTGATTAGCACTTTTATGGCTGGTCAATTGTGGCAGAGTAGGTGCAAGCACTGTGAGGAGATTAGTGTCAAGGCTTTCATAGAATCATAGAACAACCAGGTTGGAAGAGACCCATCGGAACATCGAGTCCAACCATTCCTATCAAACACTAAACCATGTCCCTCAGGACCTCATCTACCTGTTAAACATTACGTACCATTAAACATACCCATTAAACATGTTTCGCTAAACAGGTGAAGCTCAGGTAGGCTTGTTGTTGATGAGCTAGATGAAAGCTTATGGAGCTGGGGTCCTACAAATACCACATCGGCTCAGAGCAGGTTAGTGAGGGCCGATGATCCCTGGCTTGCCACAGGCATCAAGTCTAATGAGGGTTTAGTGCAGCTGCCTGCTGAAAAGAGGACTAAGAAAAACATCTTCATGGTAGCTGGGGACTAGCAACAGCTGGATGGTTCTTGGAGCTCCTGGCAGATGCCTGGCTCTGGGGGGGAAGGTTAAACATCCATTAAGTGGGAAAGAGGCCTGGGGAGCAGTCCTTTAAAATGATTTGCTGGATGACTGTGTTTTTAATTCTTTTGTTTAGTTGAGTTTTATTCTTATTTTTTGAACTCTGATTGCTCAGAATAAGTGGTCCTAAAGAGTATCTAAGGTGGAAGGCAAGGACACACTGGTGCTGGGCAAGGGGATGGAGGTGGTGCTGAGGGATGCGGCTTCTGTGGATCTGGTGGGATGAAAACGCAGGAGCAGATAGTGTCACACAGCTTTTGTGTTAATCTTCCCATAGACACAGGGAGTATAAGAATATTCACGATATTATTGGTTTGCCCTTTTTATTAAAAAAAAAAGTACTGTTTATTAACTCCCCAGCCTACCCAAAAAGGGGGAGTTGGAGAAAATTGTGTTCTTTGAATGGCTTAAAAGTTTACTAAACTGAGATTTCGGTTCTTGAAGACATCTATAACTGTTCAGTATAAGGGATGCAAGAGATCTTCAACTGGTTTAAAAAATAAAAGCAACAAAAAGACTCAGAGTAAAAGAACAGTATTCATCCCAGTCTATTGACATAAAGTTTACAGACTATTTGCTGGTGATTATGAGATTAAAACGCAGCCCTAAACACAGGTCGAAAAATAGTGGCTACCCACATACCTCATCTTTGGTGGAGAAATGAGTGGGATTGTGATGAATTTGCATGGGTTTCTAAAACAAAATGCCTTCTATATAACAGTAATGCTAGGATGAAGTGACGTGGGCTACATGCCCTTTTTTTCTCTACTGAATGCTGCTAATAACTTGAATTCTTCGTGCTGACAAAAGAAGGGATGGGGACAGATTAAAATGTGAAAAAAAAAATGGGGATGAAAAAAGGGAAAACAATTTCCAAAGCATTTTGGTTCCCTATTGGATTATTGTCAACTCTGACCAGTCCTTCACATCACCTACAAAAGGCAGGATGTGCCACGAGAGCTGCAGCTCAGCCTTTTCTGTGTTCTGGTAATGGAGTCCAAAGGACTTTGTTAGTGGAGTCAGCAATTCTATAATTGAACTATGGGTCACACTGCATTTCTCGTTGGATTGATACCCTGGCTCTTGACCTGGCAGCAATCACATCCTGAATCCTAGCTCTGTGGCTACCTCTCTATGGAAAGAAATTGTGGAGATCATAGAATCATAGAATGACCAGGTTGGAAGAGACCCATCATATCATCGAGTCCAACCATTCCTATCAAACCATGTCCCTCAGCACCTCATCCACCCGTGCCTTAAACATCTCCAGGGAAGGTGAATCAACCACCTGGTTGACCTGATCACACCATTTCTGATACAAACCAAGATGCCATTGGCCTTCTTGGCCACCTGGGCTACTTGCTGGCTCATATTCAGTCGCTGTCAACCGACACCCCCAGATCCTTCTCCTCCAGGCAGTTTCCAGCCAGACTTTTCCTAGTCTATATCTGCTCAGGGTTGTTGTGCCCCAAGTGCAGGACCTGACATTTGACCGTGTTAAACCTCATGCCACTGGTCTCTGCCCCTCATCCAGCCTGTTCGGGTCCCTTTGCAGAGACTCCCAACCCTCCAGCAGATCAACACTTCTATCCAACTGAGTGTCATCTACAAACTTGCTAAGGGTACACTTGATGCCTTCATCCAGGTTATTGACAATGAACAGGATTGGATCCAACCCTGAGAGTTAAGTGCCATACTTAGCAAGATAAGTGCCATACCAGTTTCCCTCCATGGCAAAAGCTCCGCCAGGGGAGATTTAGGCTTGAGATTATGAGGAAGTTTTTCACGGAAAGGGTCATTGAGCATTGGAAAAGGCTGCCCAGGGAGGTGGTTGATTCACCTTCCTTGGAGGTGTTTAAGGCACGGATAAACAAGGTCCTGAGGGACATGGTTTAGTGTTTGCTAGGAATGGTTGGACTCGATGATCCGATGGGTCCCTTCCAACCTGGTGATTCTATGATTCTATGAAACGGCCATTCCTGTTAAAGGCAGGATGTCTTTTTTAAAAGTGGCATTTTTTTCAAGTGGCCATTCCTGCTAGGTTCCTCCCCTGACAAGTGGGGCTGTGGCGCTAATCAGATGATCTTCGGGAATAACTGGAGCAATGTGTCTGCCATGAGAGGGAATGAAATGAGAAGCTGCAATTGGATTATGCATTCTTCTCATTATCCAGATTCAAGTGCCTGATGAACGCTGTATGTGCAATGAAAGCAATGTCAATGTTGCATATAAAGCAGCAACTCAAAGTGTCTGCGATTCTGATAACGCTCGACTGTGCCTGCAGGCACAGCCCCAAGCCAGGGGTGTGCAGGAAGCTGCCCCACTCCTCTAGAAGCCCAGGGAGACATCGCCTCTCAGGCCTGCACTGCTCCTCTCCTGCTCCAGGGAAGGAAATAAATGATTGCAGATGACATTCCTCTTCATGCCTGGCCAGCTATTCCAATCATTAGCAAGCAGTGGTGTGGAGCCAATTCTATACCAATTCTCTGCCAATTCCTTCGCAGGAAGAAGTGTTTGGAAAGCAGAGTCGGAATGTTACACCACTGCTGAATCCAAGATCGGGCAGGTATTAGCCACAGGAGGAGAAACTCTGCTTCATTGAATAAAGGAGTTATATCTAGAGTCACTGATAGTAGAGGGCATGTCATTGCCATCTGAATTGCCATTTATATCCCGTTAGAGTTACATATCTCAGTGAAGTGACAATAACGCAATAGCCCTGCTGCCTAGCATGACTAGGAGAATATCGTAATTTATCTACCGAGATGATCATCTTTGGTACCAATGTGGGTAATCCAGACATCTGAGGAGGATTTTATTCAATCTGCCCTCCCCTAGGGTGCAGCTGGGAGCTTGAATCTGGTTGCACTTGACAGAGAGATATTGTTACGACATTCTTGTCATTGAGAAGATTCTTGATGAGTATTTACCAGGGCTGAAAAGCACTCCTGAGGAAAGGACAAATTCTGTTCTTGCCTTAGGAGTAATTTATTTGTAAAGGCAACCAGCTGCTGTTGCAAAACTCAACTTCTTCTCTATTTTAAGAAAAAGAAAATAGAGAAAATCTCAGCAACGATTGGGGGCAAAGAATAAAACCTCTTTGGTCAGCTCTGTTAGCTCAATATAAAGAAAGGCAGCGTGTGCCGTAGAGTAAGGTTGTGCTACAGCAGTGTGGAACTTTTCTTTCCATTTCTGTCTAGCTGAGTATATCAACACATATGGAAACAAATGGCTGATTTCCACCCTGATTCTGCAGGTGAGCCCTGAAGCTTCAGCAGTGTCTCCTTCTGAAACCAGAAGTAGCACACACAGACTTTCGACTTTGGTATGTCCTCAGCTGTGACAGAGACTGAACTCCAATTGCCGGAGCACACACAGAGGTTCTCTCTCAATACGGTTTAGAACTCACTGAACCGACAGAAGCGTTTTCCTTCATACCAGAAGACACAAGGTGAGAGACTAATTAAGTGCAGGTCAAGAAAAACAAATGCCCTGAACATTAAGACATAATAATTAGGTAGCATTAGCCAGCCTTACCACAACAGCACCTGAAGCTCTTGCCCATGTACAGGGTGCATAAGTTCACTAGGCCACATGAAAAATGTCACCGAGTTACCCAAAAGCTCCTTCTCCTTCCAAAGATGTCAGGGAAAGTGACCTCCTATTACGAGCAAGAAATAAAACAGACATTTCCTAATAAACACAGTTTTCTATTGTGAGGCAGCATGAGAATTCAGGGTGATCGCTAGCTCTTACTGGCACACATTTATAATGTTAAGGGTTACATGCCCCCATCATTTTACCAGTTACCCATTGCTATTGGTCATCAAACAGTAAATGAGTGTATTTTCTTTAACTCTTTCTCTCTAAAACTTGCAGGAGAAGAACTGCTAGGAGTTCTGAGCTCGTGAGAGTATAGCCTGTGCTACCACTGACCTGGACATTGACATGTCCATGTGTCACGACTGACGTTGGAGCTCTGTTTATGGAACACTAATTCTGCACTACCTTGCTTACTATTTTCAGATGATCAGTAGGAAAAGGCAACCAGCCTGAAAATGCTTATTTGTTCTTTGTAGAACAGTGCCATCAGATCTTCGACACTCTTCTCAATATACAGATCAATATACAGATAATGCTGCCCTCTCAGCTTTAGGCTGGTTTTAAACCCAAGATAAAAGCTTAAACTCTGTTACCAGGTGACCGCAATACTCTACAGAAACATGCAAGACAACACGTGGAGAATTGTGTACTTTGACTAATAAGGGAATTTATTTGATAAAAGCACAACTCTTAGAGCATTCACTTCTTGTTGAAGCAAAAAAAAATACTGCAGATCTCAAGTCTTTCCCTCAGAGGCTCACTGAATGACATCTCAGGCACAAACCTTTCTGCTTTGCACCTATATGGCTGCAGTCAGTGCTGTGGGGCACGACTCGAATTTTTGGACCAATTAAGTATTTGGTAAGCTAATAATGAAAAACCTCTTCTGGATTAGAGCTTCATGCAGCCATTTTCAGGGAGAAGTTCCTCCACAGGGTGAAAGAATAAGAAGAAACACCTCACTGTCCTGGTGGTAATTATAATCCTGAGCTACTTATGATGTCACAGCAGTGAATAAACTTCTGAAACTTGCAGAAAGTTACATTGAAAAATATCTGCACACAAGAAGCCTTCTCTTTTGGGGGCCCAAGAGACTTCTCGTCAGAGATAAGTGTTCTCTAAGCAAACTGCTGGCTAGTCTATACAGATACACAGAAACAAAGAGAATTGTTTTATGGACCCAAACCAGAGACATTGAAATGACACCAAACAAGCAAGGGGCAGCGCGGTCCAGCAGGCCAAGCAAGTGATGCTATAGATTCATAAGCAAGTAACTGAGCCACCCACGCTGCCTGCACAGTCTGCCAAGGAGACAGATGGTGCTACTTGTGAAATATCTTCAGATGTTCCTCATAGTTTACAGCATACATTTTATGGTAGAAATAAATGGAAAAAAGTAGTCTTTTATTCCTTACATTTTATTGGCTACAAATGTTGGGTTATGTCCTTTTAAATCAGCCTACAGAAAGATCTGCACTTAATTAAACCCTTTAAATAATTGTTAGATTTTAACTTGCCTGTGGAGACCTGATCTCCATACTTGCAATTTAATCTCAAAGGCTCAATCCACATTTAGTTTAGTTAATTGTTTTTATAGGCAAAAGCCCATTTAGGAGCTCTCCACACCTTTTGGGCCTGCTCAGGCTCAAAATACCTGTGCTCAGTAAACAGGCTTAAAATGAAAAAAAAGCGAGGACTGGTCTGCTTTTGTGGTGTCTGACATTCTGCCTCCAAAAGGTGATATTCTGGCATTAATGTTCTAGATTTCACTGGAATTGCTTCTGGTGCTTGTATTCCCAGGTTAGGCATGATAGTAAATAGTGTGCTGAGGGCTGCAGATCTCTTTGACCTTGGGAGATGGAGAATATCATCTCAACTATAATGAACTGAGCCTCTCTACCTCCAGTTGCTGTACCCTTCTCTTTAAAATAATTTAGTTTAAATATCAGGTCACTGGCATTCATATGATTAATCTTTATAAACACAAAGGCAAATAAGTGACTTTTACATCTTCTGGGTTGTTTTTCAAGCAAATAACACTTACTAGGTATATGATACAAAAGAGGATTTTACACAGACAGGCTCTCTGCTTCAAGAGAAGCTATTACTTTTCATGGAAGACACTCAGTGGAAACTTAGTGGAATGCTACTACACAACAGGTAACAAAAGAAAGGTGAAATAATGCTAACTTTCTGCCTTATGGTCTTGATGCAAGCCATCTGGGGGTGCTGGTTGACAGCCGACTGACCATGAGCCAGCAGTGTGCCCAGGTGGCCAAGAAGGCCAATGGCATCCTGGCTTGCATCAGAAATGGTGTGACCAGTAGGTCCAGGGAGGTGATTCTCCCTCTGGACTTGGCACTAGTGAGGCCACTCCTTGAATCCTGTGTTCAGTTCTGGGCCCCTCAGCACAAGAAGGATGTTGAGGCTCTGGAGAGAGTCCAGAGAAGAGCAACAACGCTGGTGAAGGGGCTGGAGAACAGGCCCTATGAGGAGCAGCTGAGAGAGCTGGGAGTGTTTATCCTGGAGAAGAGGATGCTGAGAGGAGACCTCGTTGCTCTCTACAACTACCTGAAAGGAGGTTATAGAGAGGAGGGAGCTGGGCTCTTCTCCCAAGGGACAGGACAAAAGGGAATGGCCTCAAGCTCCACCAGGGGAGGTTTAGACTGGACACTAGGAAAAAATTTTTCATGGAGAGGGTCATTGGGCACTGGCAGAGGCTGTCGAGGGAGGGGTTGATTCACCTTCCCTGGAGGTGTTTAAGGCATAGGTGGACGAGGTACTGAAGGACATGGTTTAGTGTTTGGTAGGAATGGTTGGACTCGATGATTCAGTGAGTTTCTTCCAACCTGGTTATTCTATAATTCTATGATTCTAACCATTGAAATTTTAACAAAAGAAAGGAGGGGGATGTGCTAAACCAAGTTCCTGCTCCTCCAAGGATTGAATTTGATTTACTGGAAACTTCCCTGACTCCAGCATCTGCTGGGTCTTGAAATACGTTCTCAAAAGTTAAGACACCAGCTTTCATTTCAACTTAACTTGGTGCTTTCTGTATAATTAAAAATATAAGTTATTCCATCTTGATGTCAAACAGACTTACTACACCTCAGTGAGGATATTAATATAAGAATGGGCCTTCTAGTGTAAAGGATCAAAAACTGTCCAGTGCTCCATTCCCACCAAAGTATTTATTGTCTACTGTAAATAGCTTGTAAAACACAGAATGGAATTAGGAGTCATTTACAGGAAGCTTACAGCCCTCCTAGTTAAGATTTGGTGAAAATACAAGTGATACTTTCTCAATCCCTTCAATCCCAGCACATAAGATATACTTTTGATGAAAGTATACGTCACTCACCACACAGGCTGTGTCAAGCCCAGCCAAATACAAATAGTTCCCATGACTGTAAAAGAGTGAGTTTGAATTAAAACCAAATCAAAAGGATACTTACTAGAACATATTTTATTAGATATTCATCTTCTCCTTCCTGCTGCTCTTTGGCCAGTGGGTTTACATTCATACAAACCCTGACCCAACCTGCATTTTATTTTCCTCAACTTACTTTTC
This sequence comes from Coccyzus lansbergi, assembly GCA_033558105.1. Classification (NCBI taxonomy): domain Eukaryota; kingdom Metazoa; phylum Chordata; class Aves; order Cuculiformes; family Coccyzidae; genus Coccyzus; species Coccyzus lansbergi. Next base: position 1,454,469 of record JAUMJK010000059.1, read on the forward strand.
TTTCATGACTGCCCACTGAACAGATGCTGTATCTTTTCCTAGTGCCTCGAACTTCTCTCACTAGTGAAAGATTCATTCTGTGAGTGGTACTCCTCGACAATTCCAGTTCTTTTTGCACACAATGGAGAAAAGGGGATTTGTCTTGAACGTGTTAAATCCCCAGCCCTCCCCAAGGAATCCTTGAATTAGTGCTGGTTTGGGAAAACACTTCGGGGTGATGAGAGGAAGCCGGATCTGATGGGTTTGGTTTTAATTAACTTTTTTTTTAATGAGCTTTTACTTCGTATTTGCTTTCTTGTATGTGGAACCAAGGCCACTGTTACTTGTGGATATTGCAAATACCCATTTATATTACAAACAGCCGTGCGTGTACTCTATTTTCTTTAACAGAGCTGCTTAAATTGATCAAGGTAGTTCAGTGGTCTTGCTTATCCCCGAACCTCTGCTGTCATACATTTCCTCAGCAAGGCCTTATCCCCAGGGACATGACTGCTGGGCACAGAACAAAGGTTTCAACTTCTGGGAAAAGTGATAGTCCTTAAACTTGTCAAGAGGTATGAAAAGCAAAAAGGAATGGGAAGGGAGAAGTTAAGTGTTTGAAAACTGTAGAATACTACAAAATAGCAGCCCACAGCTCTTCCTCCTCGAAGTGATGAACCACTTTATCTGTTATGGAGTAGAGAAACCCTGGATGAAAGATTGAAGGGCCTGTGGACCACCTCATTCCACCAGCAGTTCCCGAAATTTTCCTTTGAGGACATCACTGTCCAGCACAGATGAAGAAAATGCTATGAGCTCACAGAGCACAGGAAAAACTGCCTAATTCATTAAAACAGGAAAGTTAATGACCTTTGACAATCTATGTTTACGGCTGAACAGAAGCATTCACTGCTTTGAGGTGTTTGGCGCTTTGGGTTTACCCTGCTGCCAGGTCCTACCTGACTGCAAGGCATTTCTTAAATTTCCCAAATTTCATCACATTCAGCAGAAACTTCAAACCCACTTAAAATGCAGTTAGTTTAGGATGTTTTTGACAGAACCAAATGACTTGAATTAAAAATCCTGTGGAAGATGAATGAGCTCATATAGCAGAGAAGCCAGCTCTTCTCTCAAGACCAAGTGGAGTAGATTTGATATGGTTTCCCAAAAGCTTAATAACTGCATGTCTAGTTAGAACAGATCAATTAGCTAAGCTAAGGGTTTGGGGTTTTTTTCTGCTGATCTTACTGCAGTTAGAGTTTGAACTCAGAACTTGCAAGATCTTTCTTTGGTGCAAGGATCTCAGACCTTCTGGGGTGGAGCATGGCTGCTCTATTTCTTGTCATCCTTTTGGCTGAGGTTTGGCCTTAGCTAGAAATTTAGCAGGGATTTCTGTAATTTTAAAGAAATACTTTAAAAGTTATGATACACAGCAAAATATTCCTTTCCTGTGTCCTTAAAATGCTGCATGTTCAAGTATTTTCTGGTCAGATACCTATTTGTGACAGGATGTCTCTACCCTGAATTGCCTGAGTTGATAACTCAGGTGCTCTCTTCAGAGCAAGAGCTTTGAGTCTCCTCTCTCAGGCAAGCAGTGAGTTTATCTCGTTTTGCAATTAAGGTGGTGTGTGGGAAGGGTCCTCCTGCTGTTATCTCTCTAGGGAGGGAGGGAGGGAGAATATTGGGAAGGAAAGAGATAGAGGTTGTTTGGAACAGTTTCTGGGCTCCGGATGCTAGATAGCTTAAGGCAACTTCCGAAAACCTTTAATAAACTCCCTTTTCTCAGGGTTATCCTTTGAGTTTCTTCAGGTATCTGAAGTTTGTTCTGGCTTGGATAGTACCCTAAGTTTTCTCTCATCTTGTGTCCTGTGAGAAGATATAGAAGCATAGAATCATAGAACAACCAGGTTGGAAGAGACCCATCGGATCATCAAGTCCAACCATTCCTATCAAACACTAAAAAATGTCCCTCAGCACCTCATCTACCTGTGCCTTAAACACTTCCAGGGAAGGTGATTCAACCCCCTCCCTGGGCAGCCTATTCCAATGCCCAATGACCCTCTCCATGAAAAACTTCCTCCTAATCTCCAGCCTAAATCTCCCCTGGTGGAGCTTGAGGCCATTCCCTCTTGTCCTGTCCCCTGTCACTTGGGAGAGGAGCCCAGCTCCCTCCTCTCCACAACCTCCTTTCATGTCGTTATAGAGAGTAATGAGGTCTCCTCTCAGCCTCCTCTTCTCTAGGCTAAACACCCCCAGCTCTCTCAGCCGTTCCTCATAAGGTCTGTTCTCTAGACCCCTCACCAGCCTCGTTGCTCTTCTCTGGACTCGCTCCAGAGCCTCAACATCCTTCTTGTGGTGAGGGGCCCAGAACTCAACACAGGATTCAAGGAGCAGTCTCTCCAGTGCTGAGTACATACTATTCAATCATCATACTATTATTCAAGAACACTGCAGTACTGACACCTGGCTAAAAATCATGTGACTTTTTCTTCTTTTCTCTGGGGAAGCGCAGTGCTAGCAAACCCTCTGAAAACTGATTTGCCTTCTGGAAGCGGTAGCCTTTAATCTATAATCTCCTGAAAAGTGGAATGGTTTTCACTGAAAACTGCTTCAAAAGGAAAATAACGTAGTATGTTAACCTCTGGACTACGTGTATTGCTGGTTTTACCATGTATGTAATAGACACATAGAAGATGGAAAGAGATGCCTTGCCAGCACCAGCAGAGAGGCTGTCACTTGCTCTGGTTATCTAGATTGGTTCTAGAGCTGAAGTACAGTTTGTGTGGCTGTTCACTGCATTGACTCACTGAGATCAGCGGTGGCTTGAGCAATTGTGTACCCACTCCTTAGAGCACTGACAGAAGGAGAACAGAAACCAATAGGAAGCCTACCTGCAGCGATGGAGATTTTACTATATCATCTCATAGAAACACTTGTTACCTTGTTGTCACTTCACCTTTTGCTGACTGCAAATTCCACATCATCACATCAATTTTGCTCTCAGCTTTCAGGACAGAGTGATCTCATAAGCATAGCCTCAACTGCATGACAAGTGCATGCTCAGTTTTCTTGCATCTATTGCATGATAGGAATTTATTTATTATTTTATTAGTTATTATTTATTATTTATTGAAAGGAATGGTTGGACTCACTGATCCAGTGGGTCTCTTCCAACCTGGTGATTCTACGATTCTATGACTTTATTGCATGCAGTCCATTCCATCTGCTTGAATTGCTCTGATTTTATCATGGTCTACAGCTCCACATTTCCTTCCCAAGGAAACAGTGGGGATGAAATGCCAGGAAGTTTGGACGTGAGGTCAGTACATTTCTGCTCAGCCTTTACCCTCAGCAGTTAGAGATAACTGTAACTGTTCATTGTATTTTTATATAGTTGACTAAGCTATAAAATTCTAGCATAGTTCCATCAAGAAAAATAAATCAATCAACCAGCTGATGGCTATCAATATACATTTCAACAGTCATTTTGGACTGCAAGATTTATTTTGGCCTTAAATTAATATTTGTGTGCAGTATTAGCTTTTCAGAGAGCCTAAATCTAACAGGAGTGTCATCTATTCAATGCCTTTAACTTTTCAAGAATTAACTTTTGTGATTATGTGGCTGAAATGTAAAGACAAACCCCATCCACATGGGTATTTCTTGTGGAGTTTAACCCACCAGATTGATTGGTATGGGACAAAAAAAGAAAGTATCAAACAGAATATTGTATTTTGAAGTTGCTGGTTTTGTTGGACAAGGCTTTTATTGTGTCTCTCTGAGAAGCAAGGTTAAAAAAATGCACTGAAACTGAAAATCACCTCTGTTCTTATCCATATCTAATTCTACTACCTTTTCACTCTACTAGGAATCCCAAAGGACCATGGATATTACTGGGGATTTATGATCACCCCATTGACAGAGCTGTGGCACTACTGGAGAAATGAAGCCAAACTCAACTGTCGGGTTATACCTCTTAGATTCAAATGCTGGTTAGAGTCAGTTTAACAAGCCTGCCTGTGATACAGTAATTCCTCTCCATTTGGGCCCCATCTGCTAGAATGACCAAATATTTCTTTTGAGGACTTAATGTTTTATGTGTTTTATCCCCAGGAGCAAAAGAATGTAAGAGCCCTGCCAACAGAAGATTTCCATAGGGATCTACTCAAAAAATAGGATGGTTTTCTTTTTACGTGGAAGGAAATAATGAAGGTGACAGACTGGAAGAGGATGGATGTATTTGTAAACTGTGACAATAAAAGTTAACACTGTAGCAGGAACAAATCAAGCATTCAAGCAGCAGCTCTGGCAAATACAGACTCCAGCAGTACTGTGCTAGCAGAGTGTGCTTTCATTTGACAATACCCAGTGCCAAACTTGCCGGCTGAGAATCCTTTTGTTCCACCTGCCTGTACAAGACCAAAATATAACATTTATTGCTTGTATTGAACTGCTTCTACACATCTCCCCTATGAAACTTCCCAATCCACTTTTGTAAATAACTGATGGACTGAATAGGTGCAGCTGAGGTAAAGGCATGATATTAATACATACACCTTAGAGACAGATAAATTACGTTAACATTTGAAGGAAAACCGGCACAAAATAATTGCCACAAACAGTAGATAAAATAAAGCTTATTTTTCCTAAAATATCAGGGAGGTGTATCCAGAAATTTTGCCTGGATGAAGTTTGAAGATGATTTCAGAACACCTGGCCTAGCTGCTGAGTGTCCAGAAATCCCAGATGTATTTCCAGTGACTTGGTACAGCACAACTCTACAGCACTTATGTAGCACGCCTGAAACTTCTGAAAGCAAGCACCACAGTTTTGTATACATGCTGCACAGATGGTTCGTATGTCTCTGCTAAACTTGACAGATCCTGACTGCATGAGCCTGAGTGCGCATGCACCGACCATCTGTGCCTCGCAGCAGCATCCGACATCACTCCCAGAACAATGGATCCGCTCTGCCTACACGTGCATAGCACATGGGTGCGTTTCTGTTAGGAAAGTCCTATACAGAAAGATGGTTTGAGGGTCTAAGGGAGGTAACGAGTTTTACTGGAAGACAGAAGCAAAGGAATGAAGTCCAAGTTTCAGTTCATCATGACCATCCCACTGTTTCTAACTCAATTACAGTCTGATTCCCAAGATTAGCATGGGTTTAAACTTTTTCTCCCTTACATCAGACTCCCTCATCATTCTCATGCCTCCTGCCCTGCAACTGCATAGTTATAAGACTGTATTTGTTTGTTTCTTTCTCTTTGTCACCTGCCAGCCTTTGTCTGATCTTCTCCCTCCGGAGTGATGCGTGGGTGTCCTTTCTCATCAGACCTTACAAAGCCTCATGCAACTTAGCTGAGACTTCACACTATTGCTCAAGGCCCTTCACCCCAAAATACTTGAACAGACTAAATAGCAATGAAGCAACACACGCTAGATCTGTACGTCCTGCCACTAATGACGATGGGTAGCTATTATATGGAGGGTATTCTTTCTGATGCCCTTGATACATATACGGTAGGAGTCATTTTCACTGCCAGCTTATCTTTCCAGTGTCAGACTTTCAGCTTTAATAGGCTCATTAATCATCTGTGTCACTCACTTTCCATTCCTTCCCTGAAGCTGCTCAGCAAAAGTTCTGCTGCTGCATTTTGCCAATACTTTGGTGTTTTGACAAGAGAATGTGAATTCCACTATCTAGCGGCTACTGAACCAGAGAAAGGTTTAATTGGGTTCAATAAGCATCACAGTCTTTGGATGCTTATGAAGAGCAATAATGTGTTTGTCTCAAAGCTGGACCCAAGGGAAAGCAGGTTCTGTTTATAATTTAAACTTCCCCATACTGAACATGTGGTGTTGGATCAGGCCTTTTCTGGCCTGTCTACTTGGGATATTTCACCCTAAGCACCATTCATTTCCTTTCGAGTTAGCTGCCTGTGCTATTTCATCCCACTTTGACTCAACTCATATATGGTTGGGTCTGACTCACTCAGGATTGATGTTCTGAAATTTCCACCTTTAATTTTCATTCCTGTCTTCACATTTGACCTAATAAAAATATATTTACTGGTTCTCAGTTTTTCTTTCACGTGTGCAATCAATCATACCTGATGTATTGCTTAATCCTAATTCCAGTATCACTCACTCACTCTGCGGTAGACCCACATAAGTCCTACGCTAGAGCAGAAATAAAACCAGCAGTGTTAGCATTTCCAGTGTACCTCAATCAAATTGTTAGGAGATTTTAACAATACCAGTACTTTTAGCCTTATGTTGAACATTTTCATTTCATTCATCTTGTTTTCCATCCTAGCTGTATACAATCCCTCTGCTTGATATTTTCTTAAGTCCTTAGTCAGGCCTCGCAGCATCTGTAGCCCAGTTACCCATCCCTGGACTGCAGTACAGATTTAAATGCCTCAGTTCACAGGCATTAGTAGCAGGCATTGGTAGTAAATGGTGCTAAATCCAGCTGGAGGCCAGTGACAAGTGGGGTTCCCCAGGGCTCAGTGCTGGGTCCAGCCCTGTTCAATGTCTTCATCAATGACCTGGATGAAGGCATTGAGGGTACCCTTAGCAAGTTTGCAGACAACACTAAGCTGTGTGGAAGTGTCGATCTGCTGGAGGGTAGGGAGGCTCTGCAAAGGGACCTAAACATGCTGGACCACTGAATGAGTCTAATGGCATGAGGTTTAACACGGTCAGTTGCCAGGTCCTGCACTTGGGGCACAACAACCCTATGCAGAACTACAGACTGGGAGACGTCTGTCTAGAAAGCTGCCAGGAGGAGAGGGACCTGGGGGTGTTGGTCGACAACCGACTGAACATGAGCCAGCAGTGTGCCCAGGTGGCCAAGAAGGCTAATAGCATCTTGGCTTGGATCAGAAATGATGCGACCAGCAGGTCCAGGGACGTTATTCTCCCTCTGTACTCAGCACTGGTGAGGTTGCTCCTGGAATGCTGTGTTCAGTTCTGGGCCCCTCACCACAAGAAGGATGTCGTATTTGCAACAGAAAAATACAGACCAGAAGTAGAATCTCACAGAGCTGTACTGTATTAACAGAATTGGAACAATTTATGCTGCTCAATGATTAAATCCAGCTAAAACACCCTTAACACAGTATTACTATAGATGAGGGTGTGCCACTAGTCCACTTAGGAAAGTTTGGTTTCAGCCATGGGCTTGGTTCTGTCTTACTAGCTCATTTCAGCCTTGATTCTCTTCTACCTCATCATCTGCAGTGAGAGAAGCGCAGTGGCTTCACTATGTTCCACTCATGGGTTTTCTCTGGGAGAGACATTCAGTTGGTGCTATTCAGCAATTCTGAAAGCACAGCACCAGGAAATTGGACGTCCTTGCTTAGCAAGAATAAAATTAATAGAAATATTATAACAGATTTTTTGTTTACTTCATGCCTCCAAATCAGGACACTGAATATCTATGTTGCTGTGATAATAGTTTTCTGAAAGCAATAACAAAGTATTTTAATTGTTTTACTTTAATATGTGAGACTACAGAGTGCTCAGCTTCACACTGCCTCCATTAAAAAAAGGCTCTGAATTTATATTAATTGGATCTAATCTAGGATTATTGTCTATATAAAGGCAAATAAAACAAGTCATCCAATATACAAATGTTCTAAAGCACATGATTAATAAAAATATTTTCACTCTTATAATCCTTTCGTTTCTGAGCAAATGCATAGTCTCGATAATACATATACAAAAGAAATCATGTTAGAGAAAGGAGCAGCTATTTCACAGCAGTACTACAATATAACAATTCAGACTTAATGAAACATTTAAAATATGCTATTACTGATATTGTTCATTTAAATATGCTATTACTGATATTGTTTCATTATACTTTTTCTTGTACACTATTTTCATGCTTAAGTGACCTCTAAATTGGACTATTGCAAATCACTACTAATGGGTTTGCAATGAAATACTCAATACGAGTTTCTATTGGGACGAAATGTGACTGAGAAGGTACTCTCGTCTCTGTTACACTTTACAAAGCCTTTTGGAAACCAGTAGCACATGTAGAGTTTCTTAAATTAGGGCCCCAGTTCCATTTCTGTGTAGCAAACTAAGAACAGTGTTGAGAGAGGGAGAGGGGAATGAGTATATTTGTTTTGTGAAGAGATTCAACTTGGCTTTCTGCTGATGGATAAAAAGATGGAACAGGTTACAGGGGAGAGAGCTGTTTCCACATCACTGCAGCTATTGGGCATCGGAACAGGTTGCCCAGAGAGGTGGTTGATTCACCTTTCCTGGAGGTGTTTAAGGGATGGGTGGACGAGGTCCTGAGGGACATGGTTTAGTGTTTGATAGGAATGGTTGGACTCCATGATCCGATGGGTCTCTTCCAACCTGGTTGTTCTATGATTCTATGATTCTATGATTCTATTCTTAAAAGTTTAATGATAACTGTAATATATATTACTACCAGACTATACTTATGGCACTGAACGTGCCCTGTGATTTGCTATAGACATAGTACTGTAATACTGGGGAGAAAAATCCCATTGTTTTCCACAAGGAAAAATATCATTTGCTAGTTCCTGCAATTTGAACATTCAGTCACTGACAACGTGGAGGTACAATATAATGTTTCACTGTAATTTATTAGCCTCCCTCTTTGGAATTGTAGTGTAACTCTGACTTGAATGTGCTCTGTTGAGGCCCAGAAATGTCTTGGCGCACACTCTGAATTTCTGACAAATAGCATAAAACAAATAGTGAACGCAGCCATTAAACCTGTACGGTGGGATATCTCTTCAGCTTTTCATTCCCATAGAACAATTGACCTTTCCGTATTTTTAAAAAGAAAATGATGCCTTAGAAGGAAGGTTTGGATGCTTCTACACAGCTTCCTTGTCATGGAGATGGAAGGCAAAAGGTAGCCTTGCCTTTCTTAATCCTGACAGAAAATAATTTTAAGTACTATGAAAAAAAAAATAAAGGAAAGGAGAAAGTAAAGACCTGTTGAGCAATCATGCAGAGGCAGTGTCCTCCTCTTGCCTGCCTCCCCATCACCACTACGGGAGCAGTAAGTCAGCAGCTCTGGCACCAGTCAAGTCATTGCCACCAACAGATGTATTGGGGTAAGGAGGAACATGAGTGTATTAAGGCAAGGAAGAGCCACGTCCCTTCTGATAATCGCTGTAGCAAATTTTAATTATCAGGATATTCTAGTGCCCTGATAAACCTGAATTCACTAGCCCGCGGGAATGCTTGCTTCTCAGAATAAGTAAATAGTAAATCCTTGATCTGAGTGGAAATATACCATGGATTATCTTTGCTGTCTCTGTAAGTTTATAAAGCATCTTACAAAGACATAGCAAGACATATTCCCTTACTCAAAGATCTGATAATCTGATATGAGATGAAAACAAGACAAGACAAGAAGCAACAGTTCAGGAGAGATCACTGATTATAAATAAAGATAGAAATAATTGTCTGAAGAAATGCTTCAGCAAAGAATTCAAAGGAAGAGAGAGGGTGCCTGCATATGAGATCAGAAGGATAGTTCCAGGCACACACAGATGAAAATCAAGAGAATGTGATTACAGGATTGGAAAAAGCAGAGGGACAAGAGGCAGGAGAGAACATGAGAGTGCAGAGCTACTAGAGGCAAAATTTCACACAGCTCTGCAGTCACTCGTTAAGAGAGCTCTACTGGTTGTTTGCAAAAAATCAACAACAACAACTCCTAAGAGAAGGAATGAGGACAGGTTAATATTTAAGTGTTTCCACAGTGAGGTAAGTGATAGGTGATTCAAACAGAGAGAAGAGGGCATAAGTAGATATTTTTTGTTTAGATATTCTGCAGAAATAGATGGATGAAGTAGATGTAATTTCATGAGCAACCCTGGTCAACCCACACAGGCAGTTTCCTAGAAGTGAAAACTCTGCATTAACATTTTGCCAGTCCCATTTGCTGAGCTGGAAAAATAAATGCACTAAAGAGGAAAAAACCCTTTCTGTGTTCTGTCAGACCAGGCTGTCTATTGGAACAAATGAGAAGCCCCTCCAGTGATTAGAAGCTGGAAGTCCACCACCAAGCTGATGACAGTAATTATCTTGTGAGGAACTTCCGTTCTCTCCTCCAAGACAGCTAAATTAATCCATAGGGGGAAAAAAAGCCAATATTTGCTGGTCCCTGACTACCTTCAGAAATATGACCAAATAATTAACTGGGCTTTTACCATAGGAGGCACATTAGATAACACACAGGTAGTGTCCATCTAGAGATCTTATATAAATGGAGTTGTGCTTCACCTCGATCGACTGATGCAACGAGAAAGGTCAGGGCTGGTTACTTATATGCTTGGAATGTCACAGGCTTTTTTCACGCTGGCATTTTCTGTCAAGTATTTCTAGTGGTTTAGTGAGAATTTTTAAAAATTACTTTAATATGACTGTGCTGTGTGTGGATGTAAGTAGGTGAGCGTGGAGGAGCGGTGGTGGGAGGGCTGCACAGGCAGGAAATTCTTACTGCAAAGTCAGGTGGACCTGGATGAAGGCATTGAGGGTACTCTTAGCAAGTTTGCAGATGACACTAAGCTGGGTGGAAGTGTCGATCTGCTGGAGGGTAGGGAGGCTGGACCACTGAGCAGAGACCAATGGCATGAGGTTTAACACGGCCAAATGCCAGGTCCTGTACTTGGGGCACAAGAACCCTATAGAGAGCTACAGACTGGAAGAAGTCTGGTTAGAAAGCTGCCAGGAGGAGAGGGACCTGGGAGTGTTGGTCGACAACCGACTGAACATGAGCCAGCAGTGTGCCCAGGTGGCCAAGAAGGCCAATGACATCCTGGCTTGGATCAGAATTGGTGTGATCAGCAGGTCCAGGGAGGTTCTTCTCCCTCTGGACTCAGCACTGGAGAGGCCGCTCCTTCAATCTTGTGTTCCGTTGTGGGCCCCTCAGCACAAGAAGGATGTTGAGGCTCTGGAGAGAGTCCAGAGAAGAGCCACGAAGCTGGAGAAGGGGCTGGAGAACAGGCCTTATGAGGAGCGGCTGAGAGAGCTGGGGGTGTTTAGCCTAGAGAAGAGGAGGCTGAGAGGAGACCTCATTACTCTCTCCAACTACCTGAAAGGAGGTTGTGGAGAGGAGGGAGCTGGGCTCTTCTCCCAAGTGCCAGGGGCAGTACAAGAGGGAATGGCCTCAAGCTCTGCCAGGGGAGATTTAGGCTGGAGATTAGGAGGACGTTTTTCACACAGAGGGTCATTGGGCATTGGAATAGGCTGCCCAGGGAGGGGGTTGATTCCCCTTCCCTGGAGGTGTTTAAGGGACGGGTGGATGAGGTCTTGAGGGACATAGTTTACTGTTTGATAGGAATGGTTGGACTAGATGATCCGATGGGTCCCTTCCAACCTGGTTGTTCTATGATTCTATGATGCAACACTGAACAAATCCCAACTACAGGAGACAGACCTGCTGCTCTTCTTGAAGTGGCACAAGACAAATCCTCTTTTCTGCCAACATGTAGTCGTTCTTCAGGGATTATTTCCATCTGCCTCACTCCCCTCCAAAAATTAAAAGGCAAACATTAACTCTACCTGTGGCTGGTAAATTTATTCTCTCAAGAGTTGCTGTTTACCTGAGGCAAGGTCCACATTTCTGTTTGTTTCACATTAAATGTCAACATTAAATATTTTTCTTACATGCTGTCTGGCCATACATAATTTACAGCACTTGAAATCCCATTCCCCTCCTGAAGGAGAGCGCAAAGTCCTCTTTCTCTGTGAATGTCTTACAAGGTTGAAGATTTGCATTCCTTAATACACTTACTGAATTGTTGTAGGGTGATGTACAATTTCTGAATTCTCATCAGTGCAGAAAGCAAAGTTTATCTCCAAGTATCAAAATAACATGTTCTTTTACTTTTGATCAGTGGAGTTTCCCTGACTTCTGATCACTGTATAACTTGAACATGGCACACGCATCGCAAGGATTCTGGGAACTATTAGCAGCTAAGCATTTTTGGATTAACAGATTTCAAAAAATTACCTCCTTCTCTTTTGATCAGAAATGAAGAGTTGTTGAAAGGTAACAACTGTTACACTCGCTCCTATTTGGCAGAGGAGTTGTCTTGTTTTGTGGCAAAGCAGCATGTTACGAAACAACTAGTCAAAACTGTTACCCTGATTCAAGGGCTGACAGCATTTCTGTTCATTTCTCATCAGTGACCCTGTCTGAAGGAAAAACGTGGTATAATCCTGATGATTTTTACCCAAGAGGTAAGAAACATTTTCAGCAATTCAATGTAAATCGTGTAAAATCACAGCCTACGCAGGCGTTAAATTCCACGCTCTGGCATTAGCAAAAAGCAGATTCTGGAAGGAGCACATCTTTATTAGTGCTTAAAGTGCATGAAGAATAATTTTGTTAATTTCTTACTGTGCTGCTTCTATGACTGTAGAAATCTGAAATGAGAGTGAGTATGCATGTGTGTGAATGGGAAGTTTGTCACGGGATCATCGAGTACAATCAATTCATAGAATCATAAAATCATAGAAAAACAAGGTTGGAAGGGCCCCACCGGATCATCGAGTCCAACCATTCCCATCAAACACTAAACCATATCCCTCAGCACCTCATCTACCCATCCCTTAAACACCTCCAGGGAAGGGAAATCAACCCCCTCCCTGGGCAGCCTATTCCAATGCCCAATGACCCTCTGTGTGAAAAACTTCCACCTAATCTCCAGCCTAAATCTCCCCTGGTGGAGCTTGAGGACATTCCCTCTTGTCCTGTCCCCTGTCCCTTGGCAGAAAAGCCCAGCTCCCTCCTCTCTACAACCTCCTTTCAGGTAGTTGTAGAGAGTAATGAAGTCTCCTCTCAGCCTCCTCTTCTCCAGGATAAACACCCCCAGCTCTCTCAGACGCTCCTCATAGGGCCTGTTCTCCAGACCCTTCACCAGCGTCATGGCTCTTCTCTGGACTCGCTCCAGAGCCTCAACATCCTTCTTGTGGTGAGGGGCCCAGAACTGAACACAGGATTCAAGGAGCGGCCTCACCAGTGCTGAGGACAGAGGGAGAAGAACCTCCCTGGACCTGCTGGTCACACCATTTCTGATCCAAACCAGGATGCCATTGGCCTTCTTGGCTACCTGGGCACACTGCTGGCTCATGGTCAATCGACTGTCGACCAACACCCCCAGGTCCCTCTCCTCCTGGCAGTTTTCCAGCCAGACTTCTCCCAGTCTGTAGCTCTGCATATGGTTGTTGTGCCCCATTTGCACAGGGCTGCATATGTATTTGTGCACACACACTAATTCATGACCACACATGCCTGCACACACACACACACACCCCATTTTGCACACACGTGCACACAGTCACACCTGTGAACTTGCACAATTGCATGTGGCTGCACACACACACTTGCAGTCATGCACACACATGAACATGCCTGCACACACACATGTGCACCACACTTGTACACTCACACACATGCACAGACCTACATGCACACTCATGCACACTTGTTTACTCACACACTTGCACGTGGCTGCACCATCACACGTGTGTTCAGGGGCATAATCTCCTGGGTGAAAAAGTGGTTGGATGAGCAGGCCCAGAGAGTGGTGGGAAATGGAGTGAAATCCAGCTGGAGCTGGTGCAGCTGCTGGAGCAGCCCCAGGTCGGCTCTGGGCTGGATTGTGCTCAGCTCTGTGGGGCCCTTGGCTTTGCTGGGACCAAACCCTTCCCAGTCTGAAGGTGTTGAGAGAGTGACAGTGAGACTGCAGAGACAGGAGGGGGTAACAGAAAAAGAGGAGTTTTCAACAACAACAAACACTGTTTATTACTTCTTCCTGGACTAAGGTGTTCCTCCATCTCCAACATGACTTGCAGCCCAAGATCGTTGCTCTTTCCACTCGACCTGTTTCAACGTCCATCGCCGTGTCGGGCAGACGGGACGTTGGGTGGGCAGTAGCAGCTCGGGCAGTGTGGGAAGGTGCAAGGTCGGACGGGTCGTGGCCGTGGTGCGGGAGCTGCGTGAGGCGCTGGAGGGTGGACTGGAAGGCCGGCAGCCCCAGGGCGCTCCCAAGGATCCGGCCCTGGCCACCAATCTGGGCGTGGAGGGGGCCCAAAGACCAGTGGGGCAGGAGGTGAGAGGCGCTGAGGTGAAGGTGGGGATGGAACTGGAGCCGCCTCTGGGACGTTCTCAGGGCGGTCTACGTGGCGCCGTTCGGCCAGGACTGGAGCGGCACTGGTGCTCGGGGCATTGGGGTCAGCCCGTGGCTCAGTTGCTGTGGGGCTGGAGGCCGCAGGTCTCTGGGAGTTGTTCTCCTGCTCCTCATGCATTGGGGCTGCCACTTGGCCGTGTGGTGGCCATGACCCAGGAGCAGCACAAGGTGCTGGCAGCACATCCCTCGTGGGCTCTGGAGCTGGGGATTGAGCTGGGCTAGCCCTGCCGACCAGCCCAGGGAGCCTGGGAGCTGGCTGCTGAGGGGGCTCCGTGTCTTGTTGGGCGCAAGGTGAGTGGCGCTGGGGTGAAGCCACAGATGGAGTCAGAGCCTCCTCCTGGTTCCTCTCAGGGCTGCGTTTGCGGCGCCGTTTGGCTGGGGCTGGGCCGGCACTGGTGCTGGGGGCATCGGGGTCAGCCCATGGCTCGGTTGCTGTGGGGCTGGGGGCTGCATGGCTCTCGGTGTCCTCCTCTGTGGCTCCTGTTGCCGCCGGAGCATCTGCTGGTCTCTTCCTCGGCCGCTTGTCCTCCTGCCCGGGGCTGTGTGGGGCTGCAGCTGGGACTCGCTCTCTGTCCCCAGGGCTTTGGTTGTCCCCACTGAGGAACTCAGGCTCTTCTCTGTGGAAGCCAGGGCGGTGGAAGAAGTGCAGCTGCGGATGGTAAAGGACAGGAGTCAGTGCCAGCATTGCCAGAGGAGGAAGAAAGAGATTCTCTAACCAAGCATTTGGCTAGGACAAATGGCTCTCGGTGGCCTGGAAAACTCCAGCTTAAGCTGAATAAAACATTGGGATGGAGCTTTTCGAAGCGGTGACCATGCTGGGGTTCTCAGTATTTAGAAGCAGAGAAGCATATGGTTTTCCAAGCATGAAGAAGGATGGAGAACCCCAAATCACTCAGCATGGAATGGTCAGTGTTCAGGAAATGCCACAAGAAGACTGGAACTTTTGGTTCAACTGGATAGAGAGCGAGCACAGAAAGATCCCCAAGTGCTGGGACTGTGCTTGCTTTTCACTGCTTTAACCAAGTCCCTTTGGTCAGCACTTCTGCTCCTCCAAAATCCTGCACTTAGAATTCCTGACAACAACTCCGAGACAAACTCGGGCCTCATGCTCCCCTTCCCATCCTTGCTCCCTGCCTGGGAAAGGTTTCTTCTAGCTGAACATGACCCTCTGCCCACCAAATATATCGAGGGTTCTCTCATGGGGGAGGAACTCACGTACCTTGCCCAGAAAAGCTCCTGCTGCTGCTATTGCCTGCAGCTTCTTGATGGAGATAGAGATGGGAGCATCTCCTTCAACTGGCTGGAATCCATGGAGGCTCAGCTGGAGGATGAAGCCTTCCATGGACTCAGTGTCAAAGATCTTCCTCCCCAGGACCTCCTCGCAGAAGAGATTTTCTGCTATCACGACGGTGTTTCTGTCATCGGCCCACCAGATGGACTGGAAGCGATGGCTGCCGACGATGTTCCAGAGCTTCTGGAGGAACCTGCGGGCTGAAGAGGGTCTGTATTTGTCACAGCTCTCCTCCCACCAATGATAGCGGAGGCTGGGCACCCTGCACTCATCAGGCTTACCTTGAGAGTTCTCTCCTGAGAGTGATGAACTGGCAGCATCCTCAGGTGCTGCCATAGCACCAGCTGCATGGTTGGGAGAAGATGGAGGCCCAAAAACAGGCTCCTCCGTGTCAGAGGATGAGTCTGAAGAAGGTGTCTCCATGTTGTATCCCAAGGCTGAGATGGGTGTCAGCTGGAGCCTCGTCCCTTTGGCTGAGCAGCGAGACAGAGTCCTGCCTGTCAGCAGCTGAAGGGCTGTGGCGTCTGATCCCTGGGCAGCAGCTCACAAAGTGCCCTGGGTCATTGTGACACTTGTGTCCCATCACTGTGACCTCACTGTGTGGCACACGTCTCCTGGCGACAGGAGCTAGAAGGCGGTACCACTTCTAAAAAGTCCTGTTGTCTCCCCTAAATGCAGCTTGTGACTGAAATAAACTGGGGTCCCAACTCAGAATATGGATTTTGGGTTCTCTCTCACGACCATGTGGCAGCCCCAGCCTGTTCCCAAGGGAATCCTCAAATCACAGAGTCATTTTCCTGGCTGACTGGGGATGTTCCACTGGACTGGAGGCTGATGTTGTGCCCAACTACAAGAAGGGTCACAGGGAGGATCCGGGGAACTCCAGGCCTGTCAGTGTGACCTCAGTGCCAGGGAAAGTCATGGAACAGGTGATCTTGAGTGCTAGCATGAAGCAAGTGGGGGATGAGGCACAGTGAACATAGGTTCACAAAAGGCAGGTCTTGCCAAACCAACCCCATCGCCTTCTATGACAAAGTGACTCGGCTGCTGGATGAAGGAAAGGCTGTGGATGTGGTCTTTCTGGACTTCAGTAAAGCCTTTGACACAGTTTCTCCCAGCATTCTGCTCCGGAAACTGTCACCTCTGGCCTGGACAGGTGCACACTCTGCTGGTTGGAAAACTGGTTGGCTGGTCCGGCCCAGAGAGTGATAATAAATGGTGTTAACTCCAGCTGGAGGCCAGTGACAAATGGGGTTCCCCAGGGCTCAGTGCTGAGTCCAGCCCTGTTCAATGTCTTCATCAATGACCTGGATGAAGGCACTGAGTGCTCCCTTAGCAAGTTTGCAGATGACACATAGCTGGGTGGAAGTGTGGATCTGCTGGAGGGTCAGGAGGTTCCAAAGGGACCTGAAAAGGCTGAACTGCTGGGCTGAGATCAATGGTATGAGGTTTAACATGGCCAAATGCTGGGTCCCGCACTTGGGGCACAACAACCCTGAGCAGACACAGACTAGAAGTCTGTCTGGAAAGCTGCCTGGAGGAGAAGGACCTGGGGGTGTTGGTTGACAGCGACTGAACATGAGCCAGCAGTGACCTAGGTGGCCAAGAAGGCCAATGGCATCTTGGCTTGGATCAGAAACAGCATAACCAGTAGGTGCAGGGAGGTTCTTCTCTTTCTGTACTCAGCACTGGCGAGACCGCTCCTCGAATCCTGTGTTCTGTTGTGGGCCCCTCACCACAAGAAGGATGTTGAGGCTCTGGAGAGAGTCCAGAGAAGAGCCACGAAGCTGGTGAAGGGTCTGGAGAACTGGCCCTATGAGGAACATCTGAGAGAGCTGGGGGTGTTTATCCTGGAGAAGAGGAGGCTGAGGGGAGACCTCATTGCTCTCTAAAACTCCTAAGTCACAGGGGACAGGACAAGAGGGAATGACCTCAAGCTCTGCCAGGGGAGATTCAGGCTTGACATCAGGAATAATTATTTCATAGAAAGGGTCGTTAGGCACTGGCAGAGGCCAGTGCTGAGTAGTGTGTTGAGTCACCTTCCCTGGAGGTGTTTAAAAGACACCTCAGGTGAGGTGCTGAGGGACATGGTTAAGCAATTGATGCGAATGGTTGGACTCATTGATCCAGTGGGTTTCTTCCAACCTGGTTGTTCTATGATTCTATGAAAGCTTTACTGAAAGCACACTTTGGCACAAAGGGTTTGCAAAAGCAGCTGGAAATCATCAGCTGAATATTGCTTCCGTGGCTCAGGAGCCCTCATGAGTCTCTGTTACAGGGGAAGTTTTAGCTAGACTGAGATCAGATCTCAGATCTCTCCTGTTTCAAGCTAATTCTTTCATTTCTAGGACATCCTTTCTCCCTTTCCAGTTGCCTTAGTGAGGAAACAAGCAAATTCCAAACTAAGTGTTAAAAATCAAGCTTGTGTAGAGACAATAGCTAAGTGTCCCCCTCAGCCTTTACACTCTACTTAACACAAGTGAAACAACCCTGAGAGGCTTTTCAGGAGATGGCAAAACCAAATACGCAAGAGGAACTCAAGTCATTGATTTAACTCAGTCCAGACTCTTGTCTCTCCCGTATTTAAACTGAATGGGTACAATTAACTCTGAAAAATTAAGAAGTGACTAAGAATGACTGCAGAGACAGAGCAATGGAAGTCTCTTCAAATATTGTTCCTTCAGGCAGATTTGTATAAATAACCCAGTTTTTATCATGACTTCAGAGCGAGTACAAAGGACACAAATAGTGTGGTATAAGTAAGATTGAAGGAAACGTAGCCAGGTTGTCATGTCAAACCTCAAGCCCAAATGGAACTTCTCTCTGTAATTTTGTTGCAAACAGCATGATGGGCTGTGCAGAGTCGCTTGAGCATGACGGAGCTTGGTTCTGTTCTGAGCGAGGGATGATTGTGACCCAGGGTGAATGTCTGGCTAAAGCTACAAAGGGGATGGAGCTCTCCCAACCGAGGTGTCTCTTCAGCTCTTTGTATTTGTTTCCATTCAGAGCTCAGACCTAGTCAGGAGAATATGAATCCATTCCAGTTAAAATAACAGCCTCTCCAAATGAAAAAGAATGTGCTTGCCTAATTTCTAGTAAGATGGACATAGAAGATTTGTTTCCATCAGAGCATCTCTGAAATATCAAATACTGATTTACAAAATCAGGCAAACGCCTATTCATTACTTAATCAAAAAATAAAAAGGAATAATAATATTAATTCATTAGAGCATGGGCTTGTTCTGTCCTATTAACCACCTCCCTGGGCAGCCTGTTCCAATGCCCAATGACCCTTCCTCCTAATCTCTAACCTAAATCTCCCCTGGTGGAGCTTGAGGCCATTCCCTCTTGTCCTGTCCCCTGTCCCTTGGCAGAAGAGCCCAGCCCTCTCCTCTCCATAACCTCCTTTCAGGTAGCTGTAGAGAGTAATGAGGTCTCCCCTCAGCCTCCTCTTCTCCAGGCTAAACACCCCCAGCTCTCTTAGCAGTTCCTCACAGGGCCTGTTCTCCAGCAGACCAGCAGTTTGGAAAACAGGCACCTCAGATCCCACATGGCATCCACTTACAATATTCAGAAAAGTGTCTTTCAGAGTTGGGGCTTTCTGCAGTTCTTGATTGGTTTTGGTTTTCTGGTTTGTTTTTCTGGGGTTTTTTGAGTGTTTTTTTTTTTTTTTTAATTCCTTGCAATACAATTTTAATTTACTACTTTCCTAAAACAGCACCATCCAGGTTTTCAAAGGAGTGGATCTGTTTATCTACCCTAGTTCAGTATATATAAGACCTAATTTTTTTTTTTTGTTAGATACTCAGTATGTTCAGAGATGTAGAAAATGGTACAGGCACCAACAGCTATGCTTAGAAAACCTGACGTGGTGTGTTTACTGAAAAGCACCTCTACCTCATGAATATTCCAGGAGGCTTTCACCCTTTCAAAATTTCCTGTAGCGATGAAAAATGCCACTTTTCCAAGGGCTATTTTGTTATGATTTATGTGATGCTTAGATAACAGCCAGAGAAGCATAGCAACACATGCAGTATTAACTCCTGATGCCATTAATAGGCAAATACCTAACTTATTAATTTATTTTTCAACTTTTTTTTCTGTTCTAAGGTATCCAAACGTATTCAGATGTTCTCAGCACATCTGAAACACAGCATAGAGATCATATGAAATAAGTGCTACAACCTAAAGAGCTAATAAATGTGATCTTACTTTTAACTATAAGAAAGTAGAGCTTATTTAGACAAAATCACAAGGAACTGACATTTAAAATAAATGTTTGGATGAAGTGAAGAAATTTAGTTAGTATGGCATGAAGGCAACAGGAGGAATTTGTGAATTGCTAAGATCCATGGTCACAGGGAAAGGAGGAAAAATAATTGTTTAGGTTCCCTAGAACCATAGGATACAAATACATGGGCAAGATGGAGCTCATCTTCACTTTTAAGTCTTCAAAAAAAAGAAAACCTCTTCCTGGCAATGGGGAAAATGACATATAAAAATACCTGAACGCACAGCTCAGACACTAGATCTTGGTACTTTCTACAAAATCCCAGCCAGACTTTGTAATATATAATCATCACTTCCAAAAGAACATCAGAAAAGTAAAAGCTTTATGTGCTGTTCTGGAATCCAGGAAAAAACGTGTAGCCTTAGGCACTTTATTTAAATGAGTTCTCCAAGATCCTCGTGAATGCTAGCTCAGACAGTTTATCTACCAGGGGGAAACCAGAGATTCAGTTTCACTGCCAACTTTCTTAATAAACATGAGCCACTGGCATTGTCCAAAATAAAGTAGATAAGCAGAAGTTGCACGTCCCACTCATTACTGTGCTATATTAAAGCTTAGCACAGTTGAGAGAACAACATTTCAGAAGTTATTTACAGTGATGTGAACAATTTAGACCACGAACAAATGAGCAATAAATATCCTCATCCGGGAGATTAAAAATAAAAAGTTAGTTTTACAAAAAAGTCAAAACGCATTTTTTTTCAAGCCTTGATTATCAAAGCAATGTTAGCGCTTTGGGTGTGTTTAGCAGGGTTATTTATTTGATTTATATGTAAATCAGCTAGTGCTATATTTAAATTAGTGTGCTAGGGAAAGACTGCTGCTCTTTGACAATACCATACCTGACTGATATTCCAGCTCACATGGGCTCCTGGAACAACTTGGATGCGATAGAAATGCTTAAATTTGGTTTCTACCCTTTTCATAGCACTAATTAGCATCGTCTTCAGACTGCAGTGACACCAAGTTAGTAGTGTTAATTGTAATCTTTTCCTAAAGCAGCACTCTTTGGGTTCAAACACTCTAAACTGAATAGACTCATAATCTAAAGGTTTGTTTGGGTTCCCCAGCACAGAGACAGGTGGAGACAGGCCGAGTATTTAAATAAACTGTGACTCTTAGTGCAAATCTTGCACCCAGATTGGCCCCTGCACACTCACAGGAGAAGGGGTCACTTGTAAGGAAGGGGTGGGTATCTCTGGCTGTATGGGCTGCTATAAAAACAAAATCCTAGGCATGTCATTTGCACATTGTCCTTTACCTTCCAGGTGGTTGTGAAACACCTATGTAATTAGTGAACCGTGTCTTTCAGTCTCTTACAGCCTGAAGATCATGCTTCTCCTCTCACTATCCTATACCCAAAAGAATCATAGAATCATAGAACAACCAGGTTGGAAGAGACCCATTGGATCATCGAGTCCAACCATTCCTATCAAACATTAAACTATGTTCCTTAGGACCTCATCTAACTGTGCCTTAAACACCTCCAGGGAAGGTGAATCAACCACCTCCCTGGGCAGCCTATTCCAATGCCCAATGACCCTCTGTGTGAAAAACTTCCTCCTAATCTCCAGCCTAAATCTCCCCTGGCCGAGCTTGGACTGCAAAGGTTCAGTCCTGGGGCTGCAAGGTTCAGCCCGTAGAGGGTTCCTCTCCTGAACCACAGCCCATACTCCCATAGTCTGGAAGACAGACAGGCATATTGAACCTCCTTTGATTAGCTTTATTCAGCATTACTGCATGTGCAGCTATGTTACTTGTACAAGCAAATAACCTGTAAGCAGTCTTCCTCAGACAGATGCAGAAACTTAGTTTGCAATCGGAATGGTTTGGGTTGGAAGGGATTTAAAGCCCATCCAGTTCTAATCCCCTGGCAGACAGAATGAGGGTGTTTTGGACTAGGGGTGTATTTACAAATAGCTTCTAAAGGGTTAGTTAAAGGAAGTCTGGATAAGTAGATAATTGATTTGTACAGATTATTATAAGACCAGTGGATGTATATGTAGAGGAATGCCTTGCATTACCAACTACTGATACAGAATCATAGGAACGGAATGGTTTGGGTTGCAAGGTACCTTAAAGATCATCCAGTTTCAACTCCCCTGCCATAGACAGGGTCACCTCCTACTGGATCAAGGGCTCCAAGGCCCATCCAACCTGGCCTTGAACACCTCCAGGGATGGGGCAGCCACCACTGCTCTGGGCAACCTGGGCCAGGGCCTCCCCACCCTCACGGTAAAGAAATTCTTCCTTATGTCTATTCTAAATCTTCCCTTCTCCAGTTTATACCCATTGCCTCTAGTCCTATCGCTCCAAGCCTCTGTAAGCAGTCCCTCCCCAGCTTTCTTGTACCCTCAGTTACTAGAAGGTCACTATAAGGTCTCCTGGGACCCTCCTCATAGAAACATAGAATGGTTTGAGCTGGAGGGGACCTCAAAGTCCCTCCAGTTCCACCCCTGCCATGGGCAGGGACACCTCCCACTGGATCAGGGGCTCCAAGCCCCATCCAACCTGGCCTTGAACCCCTCCAGGGATGGATCAGTCACCACTGCTCTGGGCAACCTCAGCCAGGGCCTCACTACCCTCATCATGAAGAATTTACTCCTAATATCTAATCTCAATCTTCCTCCTTCCAATTTAAAGCCATTCCCCCTCATCCTATCATTCCATGTCTTTTTACAAAGTTGTGTCCTCTCCCAACTTTCTTGTAGCCCCCTTCAGGTATTGGAAAGATCCTATAAGGTCTCCTCGGAGCCTTCTCTTCTCGGGGCTGAACACTCTCAGCCTATCCTAGTGCGGGAGGTGCTCCAGCTCTCAGATTATCTTCTTAGCCTCCTGTTCTGTGACAATTAAGCTCAGTATTTGTATCCTGCCCGACCAGTGACTTGTGCTGCCAGCCCTGTCATGTCCCTTGTGCTTTCATTAAGTATTTACATATGAAGGTTGGGAGCCCATTTTCCAATTCATTGTCTTTTTTTGTCTGAAAAGACTTCCAGGAAAGCAGCACTGCTTTGGTTTGTGTATTTGTACACATCAAAATGAAACAGTAGTGTTTTCTTTGAGCCCCAAAATCTGAGTGGTTAGAGTTTCAAGAGGCAGTTGTTTAGCAGACCTGAAATATCTCACTCTAATGCTAAGTAAGTGATGTATTTTGGCATTAAAAGCATTTGTGACTTTGTGAAAATCCTGAAATAGTAATAGAAAGAATATTATTTTTCTGATCCTGACTCCTACAGTCACTTAATTTTTAATGTAAAATATATTTGAATTTTTTAAAGTCATCCAACTATTTTTTTTCTTACAGGGAACTCTAACACTCTGATCACTGCTAATTCTATTTTTTTTTTAAATGTGAAAACAAATGACAAGGGAAAATGAGACAAATCTGAAATTTTGTGAAAATTCAATAGGCATTATTATTTTCCTATTTCTTATCTTCATTGGATATCTTTTTCATCTACCCAAGAATCTAACTTTCTTTACATTTTGTCTTTACTTAAATAAACATTAAACATAGTTGCCTACAGTAAGCTCTCTTGTTTTATTCTCTTTGCTCTCCTTTCCTGTACAATAAGCCCATTAATTTTTCATATTTTATTTTCTGAGTTTCTCTTTTGTTATTTGATTCTTAATGAATTCTCTCTTAAGCTTACAATATCAATGCTTATTTATTATGGATGTATTGTACAGGAACATTTTTACTGTGATCTGATTTTTCGTCAGAAGACCTTGAAGTTCACTTTATACAGAAGACATGACAAAAAATTCCTTGGGAAATAATCCGTGAAAAATAAATATAGATAATTCAAGAGAGGGGAGAAAACCCCAAAGCCAAAACCAAAGAACAATGACAGTAAACAGGGAAAATCTTCCTTGAAAAGAAAGAAAAAATCCATTATAGAACCTACGTGAAACCAGGCATTTTCAGGGGTTTTGTCCTGTTGGAATCCAAGGCAATTTGTTTGATTTTTTTTTTTGTTTTAAACTAGTTTTCATGGAGGTTGTGCTGATCCAAAGAAACTAATTTTATACATTGGTAGCTACAGTAGTAAAGTAGAAAAGATGTGAAGGTCAGAGGGAACACAGCATCACCACAATATTTGTTTAATTTATATTCAATTAAGAATGTAATTAATAAGAAATGTGAGGAGCAGTAGACCTCTAGGCAAAGATCTCTACCTGCCTAGGAAACATTAATAAAAGCGCTATCACCGAGACACAGATGACTCGGTCAAAAGTCTGTAGTGCTCACGTGGCATCAAGTCTCGATAATCCCCCTTTTTTCTATGTTTTTCTGCCTAGTACGGTCGGTATGAAAGGAGACGCAGAGCAGCAGTTGGCCTCCTGGCACCCAGCCAGGTATTTTGATGCAAAGATTATACTTTGGGAAATTTTCAACATTGATACACCCTTAAGCATCTATAATTATTGCAAAACAGTGAATATAAAACACAACAGTAATTACAGATGCTATCTGGCAGACTGAGTTTCTTAAATATCTGTTTACTCCTGATTTTGGACGACATTGCATTGGTTGATGCTAGTAACAATTCCAGCCTAGGCAATGGGGGTTTGATTTTATATGATCTTGGACAAGTTGCTTAAAAATCCTCAGCTACTGTATTTTCCCAGCTAACTGGGGGATTGTCAAGATGAATTCATTGATTAGGAGTACTAAACTGAGGCTGTATAACTGGATTGTAGGTGGATTTATGGGCTGTAGTATTTTTCAGAACAGGCGAGTAATGTTAAAAGCAGTGTTTTGTGGCATATCTGGACCGTTAAACAAATAAACAGAATGAATGGAGAGTTGGAAAACATTTGAAGATGCCTGAAGTTTGAAACTGAAGACATACCTGCTGTTTTGTGGGGAGATTTGAATAAAGATTTTCCACAACTGATAAATCACCTAGGTTCCTCTCTACTATACTGTTCTCCATGTCCTTCTTTTGTAACTGTGGATATATCTTTAAAAGTTACGATGTTTTTCTGAATAATGGGACAGAACAAGCCCATGCTTTAGTGAATTAATATTATTATTCATTTTTTGTAGTTTTTCTGATTGAGTAATGAATAGGCGTTTGCCTGATTTTGTAAATCAGTATTTGATATTTCAGAGATACTCTGATGGAAACAAATCTTCTATGTCCATCTTACTAGAAATTAGGCAAGTACATTCTTTTTCATTTGGAGAGGCTGTTATTTTAACTGGAATGGATTCATATTCTCCTGACTAGGTCTGAGCTCTGAATGGAAACGAATACAGAGAGCTGAAGAGACACCTCGGTTGGGAGAGCTCCATCCCCTTTGTAGCTTTAGCCAGACATTCACCCTGGGTCACAATCATCCCTCGCTCAGAACAGAACCAAGCCCTGTCATGTTCAAGGGACTCTGCACAGTCCATACCCCTGCCCCAGCCTGTCAATGCTGTTTGCAACAAAATTCCACGGGAGAGAAGTTCAGTTTGGGTTTGAGGTTTGACATGACAGCCTGGCTAAGTTTCCTTCGATCTTACTTATACCACACTATTTGTGTCCTTTGTACTCGCTCTGAAGTCATGATAAAAACTGGGTTATTTATACAAATCTGCCTGAAGGAACAATAGTTGTAGAGACTTCCATTGCTCTGTCTCTGCAGTCATTCTTAGTCACTTCTTAATTTTTCAGAGTTAATTGTACCCATTCAGTTTAAATACGGGAGAGACAAGAGTCTGGACTGAGTTAAATCAATGACTTGAGTTCCTCTTGCGTATTTGGTTTTGCCATCTCCTGAAAAGCCTCTCAGGGTTGTTTCACTTGTGTTAAGTAGAGTGTAAAGGCTGAGGGGGACACTTGGCTATTGTCTCTACACAAGCTTGATTTTTAACACTTAGTTTGGAATTTGCTTGTTTCCTCACTAAGGCAACTGAGAAGGGAGAAAGGATGTCCTAGAAATGAAAGAATTAGCTTGAAACTGGAGAGATCTGAGATC
Source organism: Coccyzus lansbergi (assembly GCA_033558105.1). Lineage (NCBI taxonomy): Eukaryota > Metazoa > Chordata > Aves > Cuculiformes > Coccyzidae > Coccyzus > Coccyzus lansbergi. The sequence continues at coordinate 1,480,207 of JAUMJK010000059.1, forward strand.
TGATCTCAGTCTAGCTAAAACTTCCCCTGTAACAGAGAGTCATGGGGGCTCCTGAGCCACAACAGCTGGTTTGTCAGCCAGTTCTTATTCCCCTGTGACTCACAGGAGCAACTTTTAGCTGATGATTTCCAGCTGCCTTTGCAAACCCTTTGTGCCAAAGTGTGCTTTCAGTAAAGCTTTCATAGAATCATAGAATAACCAGGTTGGAAGAAACCCACTGGATCAATGAGTCCAACCATTCGTATCAATTACTTAACCATGTCCCTCAGCACCTCACCTGAGGTGTCTTTTAAACACCTCCAGGGAAGGTGACTCAACACACTACTCAGCACTGGCCTCTGCCAGTGCCTAACGACCCTTTCTATGAAATAATTATTCCTGATGTCAAGCCTGAATCTGCCCTGGCAGAGCTTGAGGCCATTCCCTCTTGTCCTGTCCCCTGTCACTTAGGAGTTTTAGAGAGCAATGAGGTCTCCCCTCAGCCTCCTCTTCTCCAGGATAAACACCCCCAGCTCTCTCAGACACTCCTCATAGGGCCTGTTCTCCAGACCCTTCACCAGCTTCATTGCTCTTCTCTGGACTCTCTCCAGAGCCTCAACATCCTTCTTGTGCTGAGGGGCCCACAACTGAACACAGGATTCAAGGAGCGGTCTCTCCAGTGCTGAGTACAGAAAGAGAAGAACCTCCCTGGACCTACTGGTTATGCTGTTTCTGATCCAAGCTAAGATGCCATTGGCCTTCTTGGCCACCTGGGTCACTGCTGGCTCATGTTCAGTCGCTGTCAACCAACACCCCCAGGTCCTTCTCCTCCAGGCAGCTTTCCAGACAGACTTCTAGTCTGTGTCTGCTCAGGGTTGTTGTGCCCCAAGTGAGGGACCCAGCATTTGGCCATGTTAAACCTCATACCATTGATCTCAGCCCAGCAGTTCAGCCTTTTCAGGTCCCTTTGGAACCTCCTGACCCTCCAGAAGATCCACACTTCCACCCAGCTAAGTGTCATCTGCAAACTTGCTAAGGGAGCACTCAGTGCCTTCATCCAGGTCAGTGATGAAGACATTGAACAGGGCTGGACTCAGCACTGAGCCCTCGGGAACCCCATTTGTCACTGGCCTCCAGCTGGAGTTAACACCATTTATTATCACTCTCTGGGCCCGACCAGCCAACCAGTATTCCACCCAGGTGAGTGTGCACCTGTCCAGGCCAGAGGTGACAGTTTCCAGAGCAGAATGCTGGGAGAAACTGTGTCAAAGGCTTTACTGAAGTCCAGAAAGACCACATCCACAGACTTTCCTTCATCCAGCAGCCAAGTCACTTTGTCATAGAAGGCGATCGGGTTGGTTTGGCAAGACCTGCCTTTTGTGAACCTATGTTCACTGTGGCTCATCCCCCAGTTGCTTCATGCTAGCACTCAAGATCAACTGTTCCATGACTTTCCCTGGCACTGAGGTCACACTGACAGGCCTGGAGTTCCCTGGATCCCCCCTGTGACCCTTCTTGTAGTTGGTCACAACATCAGCCTCCAGTCCAGTGGAACATCCCCAGTCAGACAGGAAAATGACTCTGTGATTTGAGGATTCCCTTGGGAACAGGCTGGGGCTGCCACATGGCCATGAGAGAGAACCCAAAATCCATATTCTGAGTTGGGACTCCAGTTTATTTCAGTCACAAGCTGCATTTAGGGGAGACAACAGGACTTTTTAGAAGTGGTACCGCCTTCTAGCTCCTGTCGCCAGGAGACGTGTGCCACACAGTGAGGTCACAGTGATGGGACACAAGTGTCACAATGACCCAGGGCACTTTGTGAGCTGCTGCCCAGGGATCAGACGCCACAGCCCTTCAGCTGCTGACAGGCAGGACTCTGTCTCGCTGCTCAGCCTAAGGGACGAGGCTCTAAGCTGACACCCATCTCAGCCTTGGGATACAACATGGAGACACCTTCTTCAGAGTCATCCTCTGACACGGAGGAGCCTGTTTTTGTGCCTCCATCTTCTCCCAACCATGCAGTTGGTGCTATGGCAGCACCTGAGGAAGCTGCCAGCTCATCACTCTCAGGAGAGAACTCTCAAGGTAAGCCTGATGAGTGCAGGGTGCCCAGCCTCCGCTATCATTGGTGGGAGGAGAGCTGTGCCAAACACAGACCCTCTTCAGCCCGCAGGTTCCTCCAGAAGCTCTGGAACATCGTTGGCAGCCATCGCTTCCAGTCCATCTGGTGGGCCGATGACAGAAACACCGTCGTGATAGCAGAAAATCTCTTCTGCGAGGAGGTCCTGGGGAGGAAGATCTTTGACACTGAGTCCATGGAAGGCTTCATCCTCCAGCTGAGCCTCCATGGATTCCAGCCAGTTGAAGGAGATGCTCCCATCTCTATCTCCATCAAGAAGCTGCAGGCAATAGCAGCAGCAGGATCTTTTCTGGGCAAGGTACGTGAGTTCCTCCCCCATGAGAGAACCCTCGATATATTTGGTGGGCAGAGGGTCATGTTCAGCTAGAAGAAACCTTTCCCAGGCAGGGAGCAAGGATGGGAAGGGGAGCATGTGGGCCGAGTTTGTCTCGGAGTTGTTGTCAGGAATTCTAAATGCAGGATTTTGGAGGAGCAGAAGTGCTGACCAAAGGGACTTGGTTAAAGCAGTGAAAAGCAAGCACAGTCCCAGCACTTGGGGATCTTTCTGTGCTCGCTCTCTATCCGGCTGAACCAAAAGTTCCAGTCTTATTGTGGTATTTCCTGAACACTGACCATTCCATGCTGAGTGATTTGGGGTTCTCCATCATTCTTCATGCTTGGAAAACCATATGCTTCTCTGCTTCTAAATACTGAGAACCCCAGCATGGTCACCACTCCATCCCAATGTTTTATTCAGCTTAAGTCGGAGTTTTCCAGGCCACCGAGAGCCCTTTGTCCTAGCCAAATGCTTGGTTAGAGAATCTCTTTCTTCCTCCTCTGGCAATGCTGGCACTGACTCCTGTCCTTTGCCATCCGCAGCTGCACTTCTTCCACCGCCCTGGCTTCCACAGAGAAGAGCCTGAGTTCCTCAGTGGGGACAACCAAAGCCCTGGGGACAGAGAGCGAGTCCCAGCTGCAGCCCCACACAGCCCCGGGAAGGAGGACAAGCGGCCGAGGAAGAGACCAGCAGATGCTCCGGCGGCAACAGGAGCCACAGAGGAGGACGCCGAGAGCCATGCAGCCCCCAGCCCCACAGCAACCGAGCCATGGGCTGACCCCGATGCCCCCAGCACCAGTGCCGGCCCAGCCCCAGCCAAACGGCGCCGCAAACGCAGCCCTGAGAGGAACCAGGAGGAGGCTCTGACTCCATCTGTGGCTTCACCCCAGCGCCACTCACCTTGCGCCCAACAAGGCATGGAGCCCAATGCCCCGAGCACCAGTGCCGCTCCAGCCCCGGCCGAACGGCGCCACGTAGACCGCCCTGAGAACGTCCCAGAGGTGGCTCCGGTTCCATCCCCACCTTCACTTCAGCGCCTCTCACCTCCTGCCCCACTGGTCTTTGGGCCCCCTCCACGTCCAGACTGGTGGCCAGGGCCGGATCCTTGGGAGCGCCCTGGGGCTGCCGGCCTTGCAGTCCACCCTCCAGCGCCTCACGCAGCTCCCGCACCACGGCCACGACCCGTCCGACCTTGCACCTTCCCACACTGCCCGAGCTGCTACTGCCCAGCCAACGTCCCGGCTACCCGACACGGTGATGGACGTTGAAACAGGTCGAGTGGAAAGAGCAGCGATCTTGGGCTGCAAGTCATGTTGGAGATGGAGGAACACCTTAGTCCAGGAAGAAGTAATAAACAGTGTTTGTTGTTGTTCCAAACTCCCCTTTTCCTGTTACCCCCTCCTGTCTCTGCTGTCTCACTGTCGCTCTCTCAACACCTTCAGGCTGGGAAGGGTTTGGTCCCAGCAAAGCCAAGGGCCCCACAGAGCTGAGCACAACCCAGCCCAGAGCCGACCTGGGGCTGCTCCAGCAGCTGCACCAGCTCCAGTTGGATTTCACTCCATTTCCCACCACTCTCTGGGCCTGCTCATCCAACCATTTTTTCATCCAGGAGATTATGCCCCTGAACACATGTGTGATGGTGCAGCTGCGTGTAAGTGTGTGAGTAAACAAGTGTGCATGAGTGTGCATGTAGGTCTGTGCATGTGTGTGAGTGTACAAGCGTGGTGCACACGTGTGTGTGCAGGCATGTTCATGTGTGTGCATGAGTGCATGTGTGTGTGTGCAGCCACGTGCAATTGTGCAAGTTCACAGGTGTGACTGTGTGCACATGTGTGCAAAAGGGTGTATGTGTGCATGTGCAGGCATGTGTGGTCATGAATTAGTGTGTGTGCACAAATACATATGCAGCCCTGTGCAAATGGGGCACAACAACCATATGCAGAGCTACAGACTGGGAGGAGTCTGGTTGGAAAACTGTCAGGAGGAGAGGGACCTAGGGTTGTTGGTTGACAGCCCATTGACCATGAGCCAGCAGTGTGCCCAGGTGGCCAAGAAGGCCAATGGCATCCTGGCTTGGATCAGAAATGGTGTGACCAGCAGGTCCAGGGACGTGATTCTCCCTCTGGACTCAGCACTGGTGAGGCCGCTCCTTGAATCTTGTGTTCCGTTGTGGGCCCCTCAGCACAAGAAGGATGTTGAGGCTCTGGAGCAAGTCCGGAGAAGAGCCACAAAGCTGGTGAAGGGTCTGGAGAACAGGCCCTATGAGAAGCGGCTGAGAGAGCTGGGGGTGTTTAACCTAGAGAAGAGGAGGCTGAGAGGAGACCTCATTACTCTCTACAACTACCTGAAAGGAGGTTGTGGAGAGGAGGGAGCTGGGCTCTTCTGCCAAGGGACAGGGGACAGGACAAGAGGGAATGGCCTCAAGCTCCACCAGGGGAGATTTAGGCTAGAGATTAGGAGGAAGTTTTTCACACAGAGGGTCATTGTGCATTGGAATAGTCTGCCCAGGGAGGGGGTTGTTTCCCCTTCCCTGGAGGTGTTTAAGGCACAGGTAGATGAGGTCCTGAGGGACATGGTTTAGTGTTTGATGGGAATGGTTGGACTCGATGATCCAATGGGTCTCTTACAACCTGGTGATTCTATGATTCTGTGATTCCAGAATCTTATGTTATGGAAGAAAGCTCCTGCCTCCTTCATCAGGTGCTCCGAGCAGTCTAAGAGAAGGTTATCACTTGCACACTGGGACTGAAGTAGTTAACAGGCTTAAAAAGGCATCCTCTTAGTCACTCAACAGGAACTCAGCTGCAAGATAATCACTAAATATCAATCTACTCTTGGTCTTAGTCCTCTCTGAGAACTTAAGAACTTCCCTGAAAGCAGGGAGGATGGTTCTTTTGAACAGTATTTGTGTTCTGCTTTTACAAGGTGGCTGAAGGAGGTACCAAGTCTCTTTTTTCTCCACAACAGCCAAATGGTAAGAATTCTTCTCTTGTAAAAGGCAAGACCAGATTCAATTCTCTCTCCTCTGAACTTCACACCTAATCTTTTATCTTCCAGATGAGTGCTCCAAACACAAGGCTCTCAAGACACAAGGCTATTCAGGCAGTGGGGAATGTTGTTATTTTTTTTGAGCAGTACCTTGGGGCAGGAAAAAAGCCCCAAATTCACAAGGTTGGAAGGGTGGATGGTGTTTAAGGTGCTCATTACATTTGATCCCTGCTCCAAGGCCTGTTTCTCCTTTCTGGTTTTTACTTTAATTTCCACAGAATGGTAAATGAAGTTTTATTTTCTATAGAGGAGGAAGATAAGAACCTACAACCAAATGAACTCCTAGGTGGACAAACTCCCCAGCCCTCTACCCACAGCTTGTACCTATCTAAATAGGCTCTAATTAATACACTAAATAAAGCAGCTAGGGGTTTGAACAGCAGCAGCCAGGTTTTCAAGGGGAGTGGGCACAGACAGTTAGAAGCACCTGCTTGTTTGGGAGAAGTAGGCAAATTAAATGAAATATTTCCTAAGGAAAGAAGATCTTTGGAGTAGCATCTAGACTCTGGATCTTAGCTGAGCCATCAGCCTTGTCAAGAGTGATACAATCTGGGGGCTTGTTCAGGGGTGACTACAAAGCCTTAAGGTCAAACAGAAAGATTCCCCTTGAAGTTTAGGTTTCTGTAGTTTGACAGCCTGGTGGGGATTTCTTGACAGCTACTTTAGACCCAACCATTGTTTTGTGTTTTACACTTAATGCTCCTCCTAGGAAATCACAACTGATACGCAAGTACCTTAACCATAAGCCTGGTCAAACCCCTGAGTTTGAGTGCTAGTGAGAGCCGAACTGCTTTTCTAACACTGCCCTCGTACAAAGCTTGACTAATACACTATAACCTTTTTTTTTTTTTTTTTTAAAAAAAAAAAAAAAAAGAAAAATCTTATGGACAATTTATGATCAGTTCCCTGCTTGCCTGCTGGTTTTAGGTGCCGTGCTCTTCAGAACTCTGTGGAATTACGCCAGCTTGTATCCACAGCCCATGTCACTCAGAATTCAGTTGCATCTTTTTTAAGTGCAAAATGTCATTAGTTGTACCAGAAGCTGACATGAAGTCACTTTTCCACCTAATTGTCCTGTCCTTTTACTGACAGCTTGCTGTTGCCCTTCCAAAACCTTGTCAGTTGGAATTTTACTGAAAAAGTGCATTTGGTACCATTTTGAACCAGCGTTTTCCTTGAAAACTATTGTTTGAGGAGCAAAGGAGGAAGGGGAGATAGACCAGCTATTCTGTCTTAAAAACAACAAGAGTAAAAGCCTTTGCCATAAAATCAGCTTGATTCTTTGTCTCCCTCCTTTATATTTTCTTCCCCTCAAAATATTAATATGCTTCCTTCCTAGAATCCTTGAAGTTTTTTTGCGTATGGCAAACTCTTGTGCTGCCCATTCAGCTACTATCAATTTCTCTCGTATGGAAACTGCCTGTGTCAATTATTTCACTCTATTTTGATTCAATGAAATCATTGTTTAAATAATCCTCATTCACAAGCCCTGTTACATGTGCAACAGTTAGTATATCCAGTATTGCCTATCAAGTTGGCTATGAAAATAAATCAAGAAATTCTTCCAGATGACTTAAAATAATTAGAGAAATAAACTTGTGGCAATAGCATCAGCCAAGATTATACTCATGATAATAATGTTTGGTTTTCAGAAAACTGATGGAGGCTATAAAATTGTTCCATACACAATGACTAGGTATTGTGGGATGCCTTACTAGCCTGGAAGTGGAAAAAAAAATGAAGATCATAAATGCAAGCCCATAAAATTATCTGATATGAATAATTAAGGATGAGCTTTTCACATCTTTGCATATAGATTTTCTTTTAAGACCTACTAAAATCCTACCTTCCCAGACGCGTGGGGAGTAAGCTTTTCTACCAGGTCATGTTCACAGGTATCAATTTCATGTTCAAGTGCAACCCAAAACTATTTTTGTGGCCCAAATTACGTAGTTTTCTGGCTACTATAGAAATGATGCCTTTCACCTTGCAGTTTCTACCAGTAAGAGCAAAGGCTGTCGGCAGGAGCAGCCTGAGGAATCAATTGATTTCTTTTCCTATGGGTCAGGTAATTAAGTAATTCAACTTTGCTGTCCACCTGAGCCTTGTATCAGATTGAAGAGTCTGTTTTAATTCCTTTCCAGGCTTCTGAGTTGAGCTGAACAGATGGCTTAAATCAAAGTTGGGAAAAGGCAAGAACTTGTTCTTACACGATTGTTTCCAAAACACTTCTCATCTGCGCCTTAACACTTCCCATTCAAACTGTGTGTGACAGACACAAGCGAATTGACATTGCTGAGTTCTGACGAGAAGATATTCACCCCAGGATGGTGAAGACCTCAGACAGGTGACTTGTGCCCTAAACCAATAATTTTTACCTTGTTAACATGAGGAGTCTGGCCTATGCTGAGACATAGGTTTCATGGTTGTACTCGATGATCCGATGGGTCTCTTCCAACCTGGTTCTTCTATGGTTGTTCTATATTCTAAATCAAGTAGTTACACACAACTGTTCATAAGCACTTTTTCCTTAAAGAGGGACAAATGTCTCACGTTCCTGAGAAATAGCAGTGATGTTTGAAGATCTCACATACAATATTTGGAGTTCACTGCCTTTGAAAGTAAGTAACTACAAGGTCTGAGGAGGCCTTATAGCAACCTTCCAGTATTTTAAGGGAGCCTACAGGAAAGCTGGGGAGGGACTGTTCACAAAGGCTTGGAGTGATAGGATGAGGGGCAATGGGTATAAATTGGAGAGGGGAAGATTTAGAGTGGAAGTAAGGAGGAATTTCTTCATGATGAGAGTGGTGAGGCCCTGGCACAAGCTGCCCATGGAAGTTGTGTCTGCCCAATCCCTAGAGGTGTTCACGGCCAGTCTAGTTGGGGTTTTGATCCAGTGGGAGGTGTCCCTGCCCATGGCAGGAATTGGAACTGGACGATATTTAAGGTCCCTTCCAACACAAACCATTCTATGATAATCAGCAAAACTTTAAATGGTTCCTACAGATATACGCCAAGTCATAGGTGATGATTTTAAATGCATTCAAATCCGCACCCATCTGAAGTAGAAGCAAATACATCTGTCTGGTTTGCATGGTAAAGGCCAAAAGTATAAGGTCTGGACTTCTGAGAAGCAAATCTTGAAAGACTGAATGTTGGGTATGATTAAATGAGGTGGTAGTATCCTATAAGGGAAATTTATTGTCATGTTTCCATATCACAAGTCCAGTACGCAGGGTATAGATAAAAATATATTAAGATTTTTTTTCAAAGCGTGGAAAAGAGGGGAAATATTAAAGCCTCTGAAGATAGCCAAAAGAAAATTCAAAGGTAATTATCACTATGTTGGAAAAGGAGCAAATTAATTAGAGCATCAATAACAAGGACATGTGATAAACCAACAGGGAGCATAAAAGTGTTGGATAAAGAGAGCAGGGTGACATTTTTGTAGATTAAGAGCATTTGTTATGGGGTAGGACGCTGACAGAAACTATCAGACTGGAAAGAGATCTAAAAATTCTTAAAGTAATAGAGAAAAAAATGTGAAAATGTTATTACTTAATGTAAACTAGCTTGTATCAATATCTCTGTTAAATGAGGGGAGGGAAAATGAGGCCAAGTGAAAGACATGATAGCAAAGGGAAACCCTGAGATTTAGTACTGGAGGTGCAGGGCCCTGAAAAGGACACAGAAAACAAAGGCTCAGTCATTAGAGATATGGAAAGATTGCAAAGCAGGAGACTGAGACTTTACTGCATTGCAGTACAGGACACACAACTGTGGAAAGAATAAAGGGAGAGCTGGGGAAAAGTGACTTGATTCAGTGCCACAGGACTTAAGAGAACATGAATTTAAACAGAAGAAGGGCTGTACCCTGAGGAATTAACAGAATTTCTTTTAAAAGAAAAAGAGAGTGAGGAAATAGAAGGTAACACTCCCCAATAAATAAAATAACATTAGCTAATTTGCACTGGCCTCCTCCCACCCTGATATTCTGAGTCTTTATGACTGAGACAACAGTGCATCTTTAAATGAAAGTGTTATTTGCATATATCCGCTTCTACAATCTTCACAGTAGTATTTTTCACCTCCTAATATGCTTTACCTTGTGACTTATTAATAGTACATCAGGCTGCTGAGAGGATTTCTACCTTTACCTGCTTACATCAGCCTTGCAAATAATCCTTTTCTCAGCTCTTGAGTGTGAGCCCCTGCTGCAAAGCCGAGTGCCTAAAATTCTGTGTGAATTTTAGAAGAATCTCTTCCAAGGTGGATGGTGACTGGCAAGTGTGATGCACAACTGAGCTGAAACATTTGAGATTTGAGATTCCTCACGTGCAGACCGGGAGGTGTGGGTTCCTATTGTCATTATGGGAGAGTGTTTTCCTTCGTATTCGAATAGCCACTTATTTTAAAGCCATGAAGAGTTTACATCACTATTTTTCTCTGCATATCTTTATTCTTAATTATATTTATGGTTTTAAAGCCTTGATAGCTTTATAATTGCATATTCTCCTCTGTCAGATAAAGACTGAATCTCAGCTCCTCTAGGATTCTGTTGTTATTGTTGTTTTTACAGCTTTGCTCCAGTTAGGAGAATGATTTAATATTAAACATTAAAGTATTCCCTTTTCGTCTCTCAGAGATAGGCATTTTAATCCTCCGTAAGAGGCCTCGTGTCTGTCTGGTGAAGCAGAGTCTTGCTCCTGCATTAACAGCTGGGGTGCTGACAGGTTAGAATTTGGGACCAAAGGTGGCATTAGTGGAAGATGTATGCATAGAAAATGCTGTTTCTTCACCCAGTGCTTGCATGCAGCAAAAAGCAAATCCTGCAGGCAATAAAGAAATTCATAGGAAAAGCATGAACTTAACACGGGTAGAATAAATCTGTAAGCCAGGCTTTAAAAGCCTGGGTTGAGAAGGCATAATGAGAGTCAGTTCACTCAAACTACTAGTTCAGAGGTAGCGCATCGCCTGCTAGTTCCTTGATGCTTCTTATCAATACAGGAAATTGTAAAGTGATGCCAATTGCTGCTGAAAGCTCTAGCAAAGGACACACCTGCCCATAGAGCAACATTTCCTCATACTCACGCCTAAGGGACAGGCAGGCTTAACGCTGTTACACTTGGGGTGTGATTACAGAATCACAGGATTACCAGGTTGGAAGAGACCCACCGGATCATCGAGTCCAACCATTCCTATCAAACACTAAACCATGTCCCTCAGCACCTCATCCACCCATGCCTTAAACACCTCCAGGGAAGGTGAGTCAACCACCTCCCTGGGTATCCTGTTCCAGTGCCTAACAACCTTTTCTGTGAAGATTTTTTTTTTCCTTATGTCAAGCCTGAACTCCCCTGGTGGAGATTGAGGCCATTCCTTCTTGTCCTGTTCCCTGTCACTTGGCAGAAGAGGCCAGTTCCCTTCTCTCTTTCAGGTAGTTGTAGAGAGCAATGAGGTCTCCTCTCAGCCTCCTCTTCTCCAGGCTAAACACCCCCAGCTCTCTCAGTCGCTCCTTGTAAGACTTGTTCTCCAGCCCCTTCACCAGCTTCACCATCCCATTGCTGTGATGTCTCTTAACAGCATTAGACTGACACCTTCTGAGAGCATGGTGGCTACCTATGAGTCCAAAAAGAAGAGGTTTCTGAAGACGTCCTGGAGCTTAAAGTTCAAAAGCCTTTGACTAATGTGTCTCTTGAATGCTTGAAGCTCTGAGTGCTAGGGCACAATTTCTTAGGATGCAATACTTAAGGTTATGTGCACTTTTCCTCCAAAACATCCCAAGGCGTTTAAGAGAAAAATTAAGAATATCCTTCTTATCACTATAATGTTGACAGCTCAATTTTAGGAAGTGCCCTTCTGAAGTCCTTCATAAGAACTGCCACATCTGGAAAGCATTCAAAATCTACAGTACAGAAGGACTGGGCCTGATTGTGTCTTAATTTATGCAGGTTTGGCACTTGCTATATCTCGTGAATGATTAAGTCTGTCTGTTTGATATTTGTATCAAAGGAGAAGTACTTACACAAAGTCAGATATTAGAAATCCTGTTAAATCTTTCAATATGTTTTCCACTGGTAAATGTCTACATAGTATTATTACATGATTTGTTTACAACATGTTTATACTTCTATGATCATTTGGAACAAACAAGATTCTTCTGTAACGTATGGACTGTTTACAAAGGCTTGTAGTGATAGGATGATGGGAAATGGGTATAAGCCAGAGAGGGGCAGATTTAGACGAGACATAAGGAGGAATTTCTTCATGATGAGGGTGGGGAGGCCCTGGCCAAGGTTGCCCAGAGCAGTGGTGGCTGCCCCATCCCTGGAGGGGTTCAAGGCCAGGCTGGATGGGGTTTGGAGCCCCTGGTCCAGTGGGAGGTGTCCCTACCCATCACAGGGGAGTTGGAACTGAATGATCTTTAAGGTCCTTTCCAACCCAAATTATTCTATGACTCTATATCCTGGAACAGTTCAGCTGCTGTTTCGGATTTGCCCGATTTGGCTGTGTTTTCTCCCAGAATCATCCCAAAGAATCAGGTTTAACAGTGATCCAAACTTTTGTAAAAGTCACCTTTAAGATGAGACATACATATTTATTTATTTAAGGCTTTTCTCATTGATCAGCCTTTCCAAGGCCTCAGTCCTGAATGCCCTTTCAGCATGTCAATACCTTTTTTTTTTTGGAACTGAGACACTGTAATAGGGCTTTCCAAACACTGAATAATTCCGGTGAGTCTGTAAAAGAAGTATTACCTTCCTGCTCGGCACTCTCACAGTAAGATATGTGCACTTGAATGCAGTAAAAATAAATCTTAAGAAAATTCTGTAAGATATAGTACCTACAATTTCACTATGTTTTAATCTAATTTGCATCTTTAACAGCTCTGATCAAGTTCACCTATATGCAATCTTAATATCTACCTCATATTCACAATCTTAAGACCTTCCAAATATTTGTAGGAGTAAAAATAAACTCTAAATGCAATAAAGAATTTTGTTTCATGATAGAAGTTTGCTAAAGAAAGGCAGCAATAGGTTTTTCCCCTTCTCCAAACAGCATCCATTCTTCTGTCGACACAGCGTGTGCTACCCTCTCTCCCTCTGGCTTAATTCTGATTCCATCAAAAATCAGAATCCTGTGACTGATGTTCAAAATGAGCTGAGGTGATATTGAGGTTTTGAACTTTATCTGAGCATGTCACTCACTTGAAGGCATTCCAGACCTCAAACGGCTCAGTGCCATTCTTCAGAAATGAGACAGGAACAAGTATTGATTTATTTTTTTTTTTAAACCGAGTACCTAATGAACAAATGAAGATATGGTTGGTCTTGGATTTATTGGGTAATCTTAAAGAAGCTTGTCCAAGTGCAAATGTATGGATGTTTATTGCAATTCTCCTTTATTTTTCTTTTCTTTTCTTTATTTTTTTTTCCCTGAGGTAGATTGTTTCTATAACATTACTGAGATTTGCAGCACGCATTTGATCAATTATATCATATTGCATTTCCATAGAAAACTGAAAGCTCTTGCTTGGTAAAAATATATCATTTGGATCTGACAAGAGACTGTTACGGTACTAGAGCATATTCTTGTTGGTACTTGAGAAAGTAAACAAAATTAAAAGCCACTGGGAGAAGAGAATACATTGCTCCCTGAAGGTACAAGTGTTTCTTCAAGCTGAAAATTACAAATCTATAAGGAAAGCCATGTACTCTCTCAAAAAAGCAAGGTGTCTCAAATCTGCTGAAGTTCAGTGAGATAAATATATTGAATAGACAACTGAATCCAATGAGTGGATATCAGGTAAATGTCTCCTGTCTTGAAAAAAAAAATTGTTAGTGTACAGATGAATAGAAAAATATCTTTGGATCAGCTAGGGAATCCTCTAAAAACTTTTAATGAATGTAGGCATAAAAAGATGCATATTTGCTGTAAGCAGGTAGGTTTTAAAGCTTTCGGCAGTTTACGATGCTGCCACAGAAGAAGGGATGAGGCCTGATCAGGTCTAGGTCCTACCCACCCAGGAAAGGAGAGGAGCTTACAGGAACCCTGTGAGGGGCAGAGAGGCAGAACCTCAATCCACCAGGCTTGTCCTGCTGTGACCTGACCAGATGGATGACAGAAAAGTGCTTTTCCTGGGACCACATCTCTTCTCTCTCTATTTACAGGTTACCAACAGCTGCAGCCGTGAGAAGGCTGCAACAAGCCCAGTTTTCAGGGGTGAAAGTGTGGATAAAGTAGGCAGAAAGGCAATGGCTGCTTTGCTGTGTGGGAAGCCTGTTGAAACAGTCAGTGGCCTATTTGCCTGTCTGCTCACAGCACTTCTCTGGTCATTTTTAAATAGGCTAAAACCTGAATTAGGCCTTTTAAATCCATAGATTTTCAAAAGGAAAATTTATCTGCAGATTTAACATATAATTATGTTTATTTAACATGGAATTGTGTTAATAACTGGTATATTTTCCTGAATTTATTGAGAATTGAACCTACCTACGTTTCTGATGCCTCTTCTGAATCTACCCTGGAATATTATATAATATTAAATCCTTAAAGGATAGTTCATAAATCATAGAATCACCAGGTTGGAAAAGACCCATCGGCTCATCAAGTCCAACCATTCCTATCAAACACTAAACCATGTCCCTCAGCACCTTGTCCACCCGCCCCTTAAATCCCTCCAGGGAAGGTGACTCAACCACCTCCCTGGGCAGCCTCTGCCACTGCCCAATGGCCCTTCCTGTGATTTTTTTTTCCTAATGTCCAGCCTAAACCTCCCTTGGTGGAACTTGAGGTCATTCCCTCTTGTCCTGTCCCCTGTCACTTGAGAGAAGAGCCCAGCTCCCTCTTCTCTACAACCTCCTTTCAGGGAGTTGGAGAGAGCAATGAGGTCTCCCCTCAACCTCCTCTTCTCCAGGCTAAAATAAATAAAATTAATAAAATAATTAACTTCATCGTGCTTTGACAACATAGATGGTCTTGGGGCACTCCTCTTTGAATTCATCATTGTGTTTTCCTCCCTTTTCTGATCTAGAAAAATTACCAGTTTATTTTAAACATCCATAAGTTGTATGCTTCCAGAGTTAATGTAACAGAACTCAGTTTGCCTCTTTCAAAATCGTAGCACTAATATTTGTTCTGCTCATTAATACTCATTCTTTAAAAGAAAGCCATGCTTTACATATGATGTTTTAATGCCTTTTTGCTTGAATGAGGGCAATATAGCTCTTACTTTGAGAGAAGGCAATACAGAGAATACAGTTCCATCTCAAGATGTTCCACTTACTTGTGTGTTTCTCATTTCTCGTGTCCTGTGTTCCTTCTCGGGCACAGCTTCCATGCAGCACAGAACCCTGTCCCCACGACAGGTGAGATTTACAGAATCACAGAATCACAGAATCACAAAACAACCAGGTTGGAAGGGACCCATCGGATCTTCTAGTCCAACCATTCCTATCTAACACTAAACCAAGTCCCTCAAGACCTCATCCACCCGTGTCTTAAACACCTCCAGGGAAGGTGACTCAACCACCTCCCTGGGCAGCCTATTCCAATGCCCAATGACCCTCTGTGTGAAAAACCTCCTCCTAATCTCCAGCCTAAATCTCCCCTGGCAGAGCTTGAGGCCATTCCCTCTTGTCCTGTCCCCTGTCACTTGGAAGAAGAGGCCAGATCCCTCCTCTCCACAACCACCTTTCAGGTACTTGTAGAGTTACTCTGGCACAAAGACTTGTTGTAAGACTCACAGCACTATGTAAGTGAGCAGAGCTCGGGGCTAGGTTTTTATTAAAGAAAACTCCCACAACTGCTGTGCGTGTTCCTGGAAGGTTTCCCTGTGGGCTGCACCGGGGCTTAGTTACAAGTGATGCAGTACAGTGTTGAGGGAAAAGGTCTTTGCCTAGTGACTCTGCTGCCAATGGTCCTTACTAATTAATATAGGAGTATTATACCCTATCTGCCATTCCCACAATCCCATTTCCTCCAGGCACCCCTCCTCATCAAACCCGACTAATTTTTGCTGCCTGAACTTTGTTAAGAAATTGTCTGAAGAAAATAAAGTAGTTTTACTATCAAAGTGTGCAGTGAGAGCTTGCAAATCACTACAGCATTTGGGCATGTGAAGACATAAAACAAGAAGCGGAGAAAAATCAAACCATGTATGTGAGTGGGTGTTTTTGCAATTTCAGAGGAAATTCTTTTTCATACTTAGAATTTTGAAAGTGGCTGAAATGCTGCAAAAGTACAGTGGCACCTGGTTATTTATCTTAATTGAAAGAAGCGAAAAATCATTACCTTTCAAATTCCGAATGCAAAGTGTGTCAGGCTCTGACACGATGATGCAACAAATGATGTATTGTGCTGCAGCTACATTTGTACAGCATGCAGTGTGTCACCGCTGAAAGACCTATCTTTAAGAAAAATATGATGGATATTAACATGAATAATCCACAATCATATTGTAGTTTCAATGATCTGTTTATGTCTGCCTCCCTGCAGCATTAATGATTAAATGCAGTAAATCAATGCATAACAATTAGCTTGGGATTACAGAATCCATCTGAATGCCAAGCAATAAGTCTTTATGCTCAGATGGAAATTCTACTGCCATCCACTTATTATAAAAGTCTCTCTGAGAATCTGATCTAATGTAATACGTTGTCCAGAGTATGTAAAATAATCTAAATAGCATTGCTAAAATTAGATTTGCAGTGTTGATGAGTTGAGTGCATTTCCAGCAACAAATTTTTTATGAAGATTGTTTATTACTCACATTGGCTTATATTCAGCTCTAAGTACTTGATAAAAACTCCTGGTGTAAAAAAGATGTGTAATCACTCATTCATCAATAATTCTTTGTTATCTCTTTTTTTTGTGGGGGGGGAAGAAAATATGTCATATGCATCCATCAATTGGTCAAATAATAATGTGAAAATATTAATCACGGTAAATGCACGTTGTGAATATCAGTCTTGGACCAGACCTATCAATTTTCAGCAGTGTGAGGTGGCCTTTCAAAGTCAGTGTGACAATTTACACGTGAAAACTGTCCCTCTCTCGGGCTTTGATGGCTCAGTCCTTCAAATGAGCATAGGATAATTTTTTGAAGCACCTGTCCAGTTAGCCTAATCTCATAAGACTAAAGTTAATTAAAGTTAACTGAATTTCACCTTTGTTTTTAGTTAGTTTTCCTAAAGAAACAAAGCTTCTGCAATTACTCTTTGTTATCCCTAATAATTTCTGCCTCTATTGGGTAACTTCTACCAAATTTGAAAGAATATATCCTTCATTCATTCTCATATCATTCAAAATTAAAAGCTATCATGAGGGAGGAACATCTCATGAAAACTCGGCTTTTGTACTGGATTTTTGTTGGCATTTTTTTCCCATTTCCTCTTTGTGGCTGCATCAACCGGATAGCTTGTCTGACTCTAAAATCACCAAGATCCACCCTGCCAGTAAGAAGAAAACATGAGCAATGTAGCTGAAGCAGGGAAACAAACATAGATCAGGAGAGTATTAACTGTCCTCCTCCTAAGCCCCAGTTTCACACTGTGTACACCCCATAGTCGGTCAGATCAAGGCTTAACAAAGCGATGCTGGGATTTAATGCTCTTGTAAAGCACAGGTGTGTCTAGCAGCATCTTCTCCTCACTGGGCTGATTTAAGGGTAGATGGCAGTGCTGAGAAGTCACGGAGAATGTTTGCTGCAAAGCCCCTGCAATGCCATCTCGAAAGGCAGACAATGAATGTACTCTCAGACACAGCAGGTTACAACTGGATCCTTTCAAACCACGGAATACAGATATGCAGACCTTTCCAATCTTTATAGCTTTTACCTTTCCAGAGGGAGCATTACCCTTGTGAAACCTTTACGGTATTTTTAGGCCCTCCTTTCCCAGTAAAGTTTCCACAGTAGGGTAGAAAAAGGCTATCAGTGCTCCAAATGCGTGTTTCTGGGCACACAAATCTGTTATTTCTCCTGGACCAACTATGCCTGCTGAATCCTGTGCAGATAATCCAAATGTAAAAATATACAAATATTGGCAGCCAATAGGGGGCTTTTCATCTCAAGCAAGAAAACAGAAGCAGTTCTGATAGCTTTTCCAAGAGATGCCTGGTGGGGCTTATTTGCCAAAGTTTGAATCTGTAATAAACAGCCTACTGCTGTTTCTATTTTGAAGTCTTCGTATTTAACATTCGTTGATGGATTGCCACATACAAAATGTGTATAAACAAAGTGATGAGAAGAGGCTTGCACATGGATGCCACAAAGGCAGATTGTTTATAAGTACTTGTCTTGTTTAGAAACCTTCCTTCAGTTCCATAGTTTGTGAAATAATGCAGCCAATGAAATGTGATTTATTATTGGGTGCTATTTGGGGAAAGCACATCAGTGAGGAAGACAAAACCTGTTTGAACAACACCTGCTTTGTAGAAAGGAATGGTTGTTTCGGAATGTCCTGCTGTTTTCAGTGAAATTCAAGGTGGAAGCTTTCATTACAGTTTTACTCTCCTTGGAATTTTGATATGGTAGGAATGATTTCGGTTGAAAGGAATCTTGAAGATCATGCAATTCCAACCAGCTGCAGGGAGTGGCAGGGAGACCTCCCACTGGATCAGGCTGCCCAAGGCCCATCCAACCTGGTCTTGAACCCCTCCAGGGATGGGGCAGCCACAGCTTCCCTGGGCAACCTGGGCAAGGGCCTCCTCACCTTTATTGTGAAGAAATTCCTCCTTGTGTCCAGTCTAAATCTGCCCCTAGTCCTATCACCACAAGCCTTTGTGAATAGTCCCTCCCCAGCTTTCTTGTAGCCCCTTCAGGTACTGGAAGGTTACTCTAAGGTCTCCTCAGAGCCTTCTCTTCTATGCTTTGAAAATATTTTTAGAAGTTTGTAGATTATTCTAATGACTTTTAAATGAGTTTGACCCAAACCATATTCATGTATTTTGGTCTCTGATATAAAAAAAAAAAAAAAGAAATTTCTCTGTTTTAAATCTGACCTCTGAGTACATAGTTTACTCTTTCCATACTTTTCACGTGTGATATGTTTCAGTATTTCCAGAAGAGCTCCAGAACTGCCATGCTCACAATCAAGGAGCTGGGACTGTGTATTACAGGTTAATTTTCCGAAAATCCTGAAAATATTGCCAAACACCAGTACTTAAGCAAAGCACTTACTAATTTTTAGGCACATTACAGTACCTGCAACTTCCTCTTAATTTTTATTACACTTGCTAAATTATAATAAAAGGTAAAATATGTTAAATGCCTCTTTAATAATTTTTCTTGCATGAGCAGCATGCACAGCAGAGAATGACAGTTTGAACACATGCCAGTATCAGCATATGGGCTGTTAGTGGTGGAAACTTAAAATGCTTTAGGCAGCTTCATTTCTCTAAGAATGATACACAAAAAAAATCATTTTCCTTCTTGAGGATGAACTTCGAAAAGTAGTAGATAGGCAGACATTTTCCAATACAGTACTTCTCTAACACTGTAACGTCCCAAATTAATATTTGAGACAGAAAAATGGAACTCAATAAAACTAGTTCATACAACCTGTATTTTCTAACCTCTGGGTAAAAAAAAATGATTGTTTCTTATTTGTGTCTTCTTTCTAGTCCCTACTGCTAATATACCAATTTTTTCTTCAGCAATCCTGTAATGTACCACACAAACTCTTCTGGTAACTTATTTAACAGAATAGGATCTTGTAGCTCCCTCAGCTTTCTAATAAGTTTGCTTTTTTTTTTAACACTTCAATTCCTAAATCTCTTTTGACTTCTCAATTATGCCAGCAGTGTAATGAAGGCTTGACTCTTAAAGTACAGCATGTGCTAATGTGACCTGATGTGTGTGAGGAGGTAGATGGAAGGGGTATTGATTCATGGAGGTTTGTGAGTCAGATAAAGCACTTCAAGAGAAGACGCCCCTCTCCTCTGCCAGCACAAGGCTGCTGGTCTTCATGCCTGTTCCCAGGGACTTTAATAGCAAAATTGTCCTCATCTTCCAATACTGCAAAGATACTGTACTCTTGTAAAAGCAGTTATAACCTTGCCAAGAAATGTCAATTGTTTCTGTTCACTCTACTGCTGTGCATAAGAAAAGTAATGAACCAATAAACTCTGGCCCACCTGAAGTCACTGGTAAAAATTAGCTGGTATTGGTTGGCCTGGGATGTTGATTTTGGTCAGCTCCCCTTACTGCATAAAGCTAAAGACATTTATGGAAAATCCCACCATCTACTTCAGCCATTTCAAAGAATCATAGAATCATAGAACAACCAGGTTGGAAGGGACCCATCGGATCTTCTAGTTCAACCATTCCTATCAAAACCATTCCTAACATTTCCGTTACAGAATGCAGTATAACTGACTAATAGGATGATCGTTTTTTTTCTAAATAGTTTTTATCTAGTTCCTTTCAAATACAACCTACATATTGACAATCTATGCACTACTGTTAGTGTCTCAATGTCCATATAGAATTACAGAATCATAGAATCACCAGGTTGGAAAAGACCCATCGGATCATCGAGTCCAACCATTCCTATCAAACAAAAACCATGTCCCTCAGCACCTCATCCACTCGTCCCTTAAAGCCCTCCAGGGAAGGGGACTCAACCACCTCCCTGGGCAGCCTCTGCCAGTGACCAATGACACTTTCTGTGAAAGTATTTTTCCTAATGTCCAGCCTAAATCTCCCCTGGTGGAGCTTGAGGTCTTTTCCTCTCGTCCTGTCCCCTGTCACTTGGGAGAAGAGCCCAGCTCCCTCCTCTCCACAACCTCCTTTCAGGTAGTTGGAGAGAGCAATGAGGTCTCTCCTCAGCCTCCTCTTCCGCAGGATAAACACCCCCAGCTCTCTCAGTCATTCCTCATAAAGCCTGTTCTCCAGCCTCTTCACCAGGTTTCAATATAGTCTTGATCCTTTGAAAGTTGACCACAACTGGTATCACCCAGTTCTTGAAAGAAAATCAGCCATAATTTACCTTTACTAATCATTTTACATACTGTTTCAACTACAGCGGGTTAATGTGGTGGATGTACATATTATTAATTACAGAACTGGAGAACATCCTCCAGCCGAAATTAATTAATTATGTTCTTTTGGGTGGGAGAAGCCTAGTGTGGCAGTTGAGATGTAGGGTCATGGATCTCTGCATCAGTTTTGTAGCTGATTGTATTAGATGTGACAAGCTTTGCACTGCAGCTAGAGTTTTCTTCATACAATAATGATACTGCTCTTCTCCTATTTTTACTGCAATTTGCTAGAATTAAGAGTCTTTTCAATGATTTTTCTCGTTTGTTCGTATGCCTGGACTATCCTTTTGCAGCTATGGTGTATTTCTGAATATTTTTCACAGCAATTCTGCAATAAACCCCCTTAATAATATTTTTCACTTTACTAGGAAATATTGATAGTTCAACCGTAAGTGAAATGTATACTCTTGGGCCAGTTACTGGTTTTTTTCATGTTTACACTGCATGCTGATCCTCATTGCCCAATACTTGTACCTAGGATGAGTTCTTTCACATCCCAGGGTCCTGTGTGATTATAAAAAACCAACAATGTACTGGACTACTCAAATCATAGAATCATAGAATCATCAGGTTGGAAAAGACCCATCAGATCATCAAGTCCAACCATTCCTATCAAACACAAAGTGACAAAGATCTGTGAAAGCGCTTAAGACATGATTAGCAGAATGGTTTAAAGCTTTAGGATTACAGAGTTGCAAACAGAAAATGAAGAAAATTAAGGAGAGGAATATTTATTTTTCTCAAATATCCCTCTAAAATAAACCAATCAAAAGATGAAGATATCATAGAATCATAGAACAACCAGGTTGGAAGAGACCCACAACCTATATATTGACAATCCATGCACTGCTTTTAATGTCTTTGTGTCCATATAGAATCACAGAATCATAGAATCACCAGGTTGAAAGAGACCCATCGGATCATCGAGTCCAACCATTCCTATCAAACACTAAACCATGTCCCTCAGCACCTCATCCACCTGTGCCTTAAACACCTCCAGGGAATCATGGAGGGGTTTTTGGTTTTTTTTTTTTTTTTTTTTTGTATTGAAACAAATTCAGAAAAAATTGCTCACATACTTTAAATATTTAAACATGGCATCTCAAGGCTTCTCTCCATAGGTTTTGCTTTTCTCTATTCCTTCTGATTTAGAAGCCGACACAGCTAAAATATAGTAGGAAAAGACCTATAATTACTAGTTAAGAATGTAATAGTACGAAAACAAAAATAGTACATTCTACTAAATTTAAAGGAATGAGCTATACTTGTATAACAGTTTTACACTCGAGCTACATGAGGGGTTGCTCCTGTGTAATTATCCTAATATAAAATTGCACTGTAATAAAAAAAGTTAGGGCAAAAAGCAGTGTGCAGGCAAGGCCAGTATTTCAGTGAGCTGAGCTATTTTTCTGTCATCCCGTATACCCAAACATCAAACAAAACCTAAGCAACTCTATACACTAATCCTTCTCAATGTGAAGTTGCAGCCCGATGTGAATTCAAAAGCACTAAGTTGCAAATCCTTCAAAAAGAGCATTTAGAACTTATAATGGAAACTCCAACAGGGCTCTAACAGTAATAGTGTGACTACTGCAGCGATTATTCTTTATTGCCATGGCATTTATTGCTGAAATAGTGGTGGGCAGATCCTAACATTCTCAGAATTAATGTGCAGTAACATCCTCATGTGAGGTGCTGCCCGGGGTATGGTGTTTGGAAATGTAATATATCAAAATTATGATACTTCTCCATTTAAGTTGTTGTGGTCAGTCATTTCATACAATTGCCGCCTCAAAGGTACTTTTCATAATTTCAGAATAAATATATATGAAATAGGAGAATCTGAAAAGCGTTTGGATTCTGACTAATATTAATGAGGACTTGAAAAATGCCAACCTATCTCCAGTAGAGCAGCTTTATAGCTGAGATGGTGGAGTGTTCTCTTGTAATGATTTATTTCCCCTTGTGAGCAATGCACTTACGGCCCAAATCAGCTACTCCGTGTATAGAACTCAGATTGCTTTCTGTCAAAATTCTGCCTGGAAAACAAAAATGTTGAGTCTGTCAGCAATGGCTTCATAGAAAGCAAACAGCAGAGCATGAACAACAATGAAAATGGGGCATTGTATCTAAGAGAGAGTTCATAAACTCAACCTGCTACATTTCCTCCTTTTTAATGCAAGAGAAATCATACAGCTGTTAGCTCAGTTTCTCTTATGTGTTTATGTACATCTGGCCTGATAGTGATCTATAACCTATAATTTAAAAAAAAATATTTCTATGTTTCAAAGTTTGTTCAGACCATGATGCTTAAAATGCATCAAAATGCAGTGTTACTGCCAGAAATGCAGAAATGAAGTGCTATGTTATTTAGTGTTAATAGTAAAAAAAAAATATTTCACATCCAACCAATATTCTTTTGTTCTAATACATACTGGTGGGCAATGAGGATCTTATCGTTTTGTGTCTTTTATTTGCAATAGTTATCCTATTACCAGATTAAAAAAGAAAAAAATCTGTCAATACAAAAAGAAATAAGAAATTATAAGGGATGTGATAGGGTTAACTGAAAAAGGGTTACCATCTGCTTTCAGCTGAAACTCGGGAAGGAGGGACAAAGAGCAAACTAGGGAGTTGCAACAGCAGAAGGAAGACCTCTAGCAGACAGGGAGAAAGAGAGACAGACTTCATAGAATCATAGAATGGTTTGGGTTGGAGAAGGCCCTGAAGATCACCCATTTCCAACCTCCGACCACAGGCAGGGACACCTCCCACTGGATCAGGCTGCCCAAGGTTCCATCCAACCTGACCTTGAACACCTCCAGAGATGGGGCAGCTACAGTTTCCCTGGGCAATCTTTTCCAGAGCCTCAACGTTCCAATCGTGAACAAATTCCTGCTTATGTCTAGTCTAAGTCTGCCCCTTTCCAGTTTATACCCATTGCCCTGTGTCCTATCACTACAAGCCTTTGTGAACAGTCACTCTCCAGTTTTCTTGTAGTCTCTTCAAGTACTGGCAAGTTGTTTCACCTAGTACATGTTGAAGCAGAGTGAAATAGCATTCCCTCTTTTACAGCAAAGATGCCAGGTAACAGTAACTTCCTTTATTCAGATGTTATTTCCCTTCAGTCAAAGAGAGTTGAGGCTCGCACCACCTACCTTCAAGCCCTACTAGTCGTAATGCCAGGGGTAGGAGGGCCAGATCCCCTCTGCTGCTAACAGGGGCCGTGTCCTTCAGCAGAACCCCTCTTCCTCCTCCCTACAGAGCCCCTCCAGATCTACAGGCCTAGAGAGTGGTTTGGGTGTTGCCATTTTATTTTCCTCAGAGGTGATTTTTAGCCTAAAATCTAAACCAACCAAACAAGCGTTTTACTACCACCACCTCCAGTACTTTCAGTGACCCATTCAGCACACATAATTATACTCCCAGACACCACAGGAATTGCTAAACGAGTGCCCTGTTCAAATGAAATTCTAGTGGCTTTATAGAGAAAAGCCTTTTACCCTGTGGGCTTGCTCCATATATTTTTAATTTTGATTATTTTTTTTTGAACCAGCAGGTTTATTTTAATTAATTCTTATCACAGAGACATCTTTGTCATAAAGTACTTCTGGAACAGATGAGCACAATGGTATAAGTGCTTTTGTTTACAGGATTACTAAAAGAATTACTGTTTCACAGAGGAAGCGCTGTTGTAATTTTCTTTAGTTTTTCCAACATTCTTGACATTTAAAGACAGTTTTAATATTATTATTATTATTATTACTGAATGGCAAAAAGAAGGGTGTTAGATTTGTATTGATTTTACCTACGTGCTTGCACTCAGAGAGATGGCATTTCAAAACCTTTTCTAAATATAAGTTTTCTCTTTTATAGTAAACAATACAGAATACATTCTGTCAATGCCACTGTTTGACTACAGAAGGAAAAATGTTACCTTGCATTGCAAAGTGCTAAAGAATTTAAGAATGTGTTTGCCTCCAATTTGTCTCTATGGACTGCAGACGGTGCTGCCACAAAGTGAGTTCAGAGAACCTGACTATAAAAGCTGTGAGTCTTTAACAACAAGAATAACCTTTGTACTGAAGGTTATCATATTCTTTTGCAATGCAGTGCATAAAAATATCGAAAAGGTAACTCAAGTTTGTAAGTTCTTGTCGTACAAGGTCAAAACCATGCAAAGTTTTGATGGGCAGAAACAATAATTCACAACGATCACTGGGAAAAAATAAACCCAACAGAATGATAGTGTTCCAGGGAGTCTGCATATGAGTTCTATAGTTTTCATTATAAACCAGTTGTTTTTATGTGAGAAGCAGTCCTGCCCTGGCCTACAAGTTCCCAAGACTTTCTTGATCTAAAGATCAAACTCAAGATCTAAAATTCATCAATGCCTCATTATTTGGGTAGGATTTTTTTTTTTTTTTGATAAATTATTCAAGAATCATAGAATCATAGAACAACCAGGTTGGAAGGGACCCATCGGATTATCGAGTCTAACCATTCCTATGAAACACTAAACCATGTCCCTCAGCACCTCATCTACCCGTCCCTTAAATACCTCCAGGGAAGGTGAATCAACCACCTCCCTGGACAGCCTATTCCAATGCCCAATGACCCTCTGTGTGAAAAATGTCATATGTTCCTCCCTATGTGTAGTCTAAATCTGCCCCTCTCTAGTTCACACCCCTTGCCCCTAGTCCTACCACTATAGACGTTTGTGAACAGTCCCTCCCAGCTTTCTTGTAGCCCCTTCAGGCACTGGAAGGTTTCTATAAGGGTCTTCATCTTTCACTGTGGTGGAAACCCAAACCTGACTCTGCTGGTGTGAGCTGCCAGTGAAAGAGGATATCATAGCAGTATGAAGATGAAAGTATATCTGCCCTTAGAGATGGCAGAGATAGCTAAGGGTTCAGGTATGCAGTGTGAATCCATTGTTAATGTGATAGTCTGTCAAAGACTTTTCTTTTTCTTCTTCTTTGGGTCCAGTTACTACATATTTATGTGGAATAAGGATACCAATCTGATTTAGTATGCTTTGTGGGCAAGCACTAAACATACAGCTTATGCACCTACTTTTCATAGAATCATAGAATCATAGAACAACCAGGTTGGAAGAGACCCATCGGATCATTGAGTCCAACCATTCCTATCAAACACTAAACCACGTCCCTCAGGACCTCGTTTACCCGTCCCTTAAACACCTCCAGGGAAGGGGAATCAACCACCTCCCTGGGTAGCCTGTTCCAATGCCCAATGACCCTCTGTGTGAAAAACTTCCTCCTAATCTCTAGCCTAAATCTCCCCTGGCAGAGCTTGAGGCCATTCCCTCTTGTCCTGTTCCCCTGTCACTTGGGAGAAGAGGCCAGCTCCCTCCTCTATACAACCTCCTTTCAGGGAGTTGGAGAGAGTAATGAGGTCTCCTCTCAACCTCCTCTTCTCCAGGCTAAACACCCCCAGCTCTCTCAGATGCTCCTCATAAAGCCTGTTCTCCAGCCCCTTCACCATCTTCATTGCTCTCCTCTGGACTCCAGAGCCTCAACATCCTTCTTGTGCTGAGGGGCCCACAACTGAACACAGGATTCAAGGAGCGGCCTCACCAGTGCTGAGTACAGAGAGAGAATAACCTCCCTGGACCTGCTGGTCACACCATTTCTGATCCAAGCCAAGATGCCATTAGCCTTCTTGGCCACCTGGGCACACTGCTGGCTCATGTTCTGTCGACTGTCAACCAACACCCCCAGGTCCCTCTCCTCCTGGCAGCTTTCTAGACAGACTTCTCCCAGTCTGTAGCTCTGCATAGGGTTGTTGTGCCCCAAGTGCAGGACCTGGCATTTGGCTGTGTTAAACCTCATCCCATTGGACTCTGCCCAGCGGTCCAGCCTGTTTAGGTCCCTTAATGTTTTCTTAATGTTCCTCTGACTTTAAAGCTTTGCAGACTCAGCTAGAAGGAAGGAACTAGTGGGGCAGTTTTTAGACGTGATGAGAGTATTCTGCTGGGGCTGCTTTTAATGGGCGATTTTACAGAACTGTCTACGCGTGGAACCAAAAGCAATTGCTTGAAAGGCTACTGACTAACAGACTTCACATGCATTGCTATAGTCAGTGAGATGGTGAGTGTTGATTAAAGCCCAGTGATTCTGAGAGTTGCGCTGCCGTGCTTTCTCGGGCAGAACAGAGTGCCTGAGGTGCAGCTGGAGGAGCTCACAGCCAATATCCATGGTCACCGAATGCGGCAGGCACTGTCTGATTAAAATTTTAGAACAAGTAGAGTCAAGAGATCTGCTCTTGTTTCCAAAGCCCTAATGAGTGATTGTAACTGTTACAGTACATAAAATATTGGGGCCTTTTGGTGCTGCTAATGTCAAAACTGACTATTTAATAATGTATTTACCTTTTTGCATTGCTTAAAGAAAGATATTGCTGAATATAACTCTACTGAGACAAAAGTGCCAATAATTAGTGTTTTTCCGGCATTAAGCCCAGATATTACAGTCCTGTCAGGTTTTTTTGTTCTCCTTGGTAATATTATTTTCGTAGAATAGAGATTAGGTATCTGTAGCCTGATCCAATTTCTTTTGAAGTTCTTTGTTTGCTGTCTGAAACCAAGTGTCAATACAACTTCAAAATCACTTACCAACTAGGTAAGTCATTTTTCTGGAGCACTGATTTACCCAAGATCAATTATTATATTTTTTTGTATTTTTTTTAATTTCCTGAGGGCCCTTAACTTTTATTTTCTGTGGTCAAAGTGGGTATGTAATGAAAGTGATAATGGGAAGGAGGAAGCAGGCTTTAAAAGGAAGCAATTAGAAGTGGTTTGTATGGCATACAAGAAAGATTTTCAAAGTGTAATAAGTATTTTGAAGGAATAAGCAACATAATTCTCAAGCGTGGCTGCACTGCAATAAAGCTGAGAGATTAGTTAATCTTTAATCATTCCCATGTCAATTTAGCATCGCTCCCTTTACGCCGAGGA
Source organism: Coccyzus lansbergi (assembly GCA_033558105.1). Taxonomy (NCBI): domain Eukaryota; kingdom Metazoa; phylum Chordata; class Aves; order Cuculiformes; family Coccyzidae; genus Coccyzus; species Coccyzus lansbergi. The sequence goes on from JAUMJK010000059.1 coordinate 1,507,717, forward strand.
GACTTCTAAAATAGGACATCTGCCACAGATTCTCCTCGGAGAACTGGTTCGTGCACTAATCAATTCTTTCCTTCAGCACACATGTCCCTCTGAAAAATTTAGCCATGATATCAGTCAGATTCAGATAGTCAATGTAACGGGACTTTCTTTTGTGGTTAATAATATAGATGATGATTCACTGAATAGATTAAAGGGTCCTGAAAATCAACGTAAATGAAAAAAGAAAAGCCCTATTGTTCTATCAAATAAAGCTAAAGAAATTAGAGTCAAAAGAAGCAGGAACCTCACTAAAGAAAAAATGTGAAAAGAAATACACAGTCTGGACAGTCTCCTGTACGGTATGTTTTTAATTCATTTCTTGTTCCTTGGACAAGGTGATAACAGTGTTCCAGTTTAATCCAATAACCTATCTCCAAAGCGATCAGTGTTCTTATTTCAAGCCTTGGTTCCTTTCTCCTTTGATTCGGCTCATATGGTTCCTACCCTTTGATTCTGTGCTCACCTTTTCTCCATGCAACTTGACCTTTTGCAGGTTTTCTCCCCCCTCCCATTTGCCACACTCCTTTTCTCCTCTCTCTTTCATCTTTCCATACATATTAACTCAGCAGGATTTTTGCTCTAACCTTAATTTTCCTGCATCCCAAAGCTTCACAGCTAAAAGGTTGCTGCTAATCCTCTTTCTATTCCTCTTTCTTTATGGTGTATTTTATTCATCCACTTTCATTTCCAGAAATACTTTGTATACATAGACGTTTACTCAGACTTGTGTATTCACTAGAAGCAGCCAGTTTTCTAAGCCATTTTTAATGCATTGTGAGGATCACCAGAGGTGACAAATGTAGGACTTATACCCATACAAGGAAAATTCCTATTTTTAGTACAGCATTGAAATCGAACGACATGGAGGAAAAATTGCATCACAGCTATCAGGCAGAGGAATTCGCTTCTGTTTGCCATAGATGGGGAAGGGAGATCCTGCTAGACTTTCAAATCTGTCACAAAATTAAGTGGATGGCTTATGGATGAAATGTCAGGTTTTCAGCATGCTCGGCTCTATTAGGCTAATTCTGCGGATCAGCTTGCCTGAAGTTGGAGGGTGGTTAGAGGGCAAAGGTGCTTAAAACTGTTCTAACGTGGCACAGTCCTAGGGCCAAGAAACACTACCCCTTCACGACAACTTTAAGGTAAAAGGCTTGCAGAAGCTTCCTTTGAACCTGCAGGCACAGTAGTTTTGCTCACAGCTACAGATGGGCTAGGCAGAATAGTCCTTGAGGAAGAACTCTAGGAAAAAGCAAAGCTGGAGCAGAAGTTAGAGCTTTTTGCACAGATGGCCACCTCCATAGTAAAGAGAACAATCCATGGGAGAGGATTAGTTTTGACCTTTTTCAGCATGAAGGGTAACGCTTGGAGAAAGCTAGGAAGGATGTTTCCACAGTACCAAATAGCCTGAATGTTTGCTTATTTTTTATATTATTAAAGAAGAAAATATTGAAGAAAATCTTTTTTTCCTATGGAAACTCAGTCTTCCAGGATTCAAAGAATATTTATTGCCACTAAGACTTCCTTTTTAGTTAGGGATTGTGAGTTTGGGGGGTTTTTTTTTAGTTGAATTTATTAACCATTTTGAAAATGACAGACGTTAATGATCTGTATAAAATTCATACACTTACTTGCATGAAAAGAAGCCATTCCATTAGAATATGGCTGCGTAAATTCTCTGAGATTGTAAAATTTAATTCAATAAAATAAAGGCAGTATGGATAGGTTTTTTAGAAAGTGTCAGAACATGTTCTAAAGGAATGCGTTTTGTGGAATCCTCAGCCTACTGAAGTGAATCATAGAATCGTAGAACAACCAGGTTGGAAGAGACCCATCGGATCATCGAGTCCAACCATTCCTATCAAACACTAAACCAAGTCCCTCAGCACCTCATCTACCCGTCCCTTAAACACCTCCAGGGAAGGGGAATCAACCCCTTCCCTGGGCAGCCTATTCCAATGCCCAATGACCCTTTCCGTGAAAAACTTCCCCCTAATCTCCAGCCTAAATCTCCCCTGGTGGAGCTTGAGACCATTCCATCTTGTCCTGTCCCCTGTCACTTGGGAGAAGAGCCCAACTCTCTCCTCTTTACAACCTCCTTTCAGGGAGTTGTAGAGAGTAATGAGGTCTCCTCTCAACCTCCTCTTCTCCAGGCTAAACACCCCCAGCTCTCTCAGCTGCTCCTCACAGGGCCTGTTCTCCAGCCCCTTCACCAGCTTTGTTGCTCAAATAAGCACATTCTCCCATAGTCATCAATGAGATGATGATTTTGTCCAATCCTAAACAGGTATTTCAGCATCCTGTTCACCTGGGCTTGCTCAGTAAGTGTTTTGACACATTTAAAAAAAAAAAAAAAAAAAATTGTTTCTTCTTTTATTAGGATCTGTTTACCAGCTGGTGAAGCATTGGGTTCTTAACTGATGAAATTCAGTCACTCCGTGACAGGACACTGAGATGGTTGGTGTGTGGGCGGTGGAAGAGAGTTTGCGAAGGACGTTGTGGGTCCCCTTTGATTGTAAGTGGGACGAGAGTTTGCGAAGGACGTTGTGGGTCCCCTTTGATTGTAAGTGGGACAGGCAGGGAGGGCATTGCTCTGTGAAGTCTGGTGTAAAACACCTGCAGAGCACTTTGTCGCAGAAGTCAATTTGCCTGCCAGTTTTCAAAGAAAAGCAATTGGAATTAAAACTCTCAGGTCTGTATCTCTTCTGATCTTCCCAATTTACTTTTGCATTTAAGCACATGCTTGTAAACCAAAAAGAGATCACATAGCAAATTTTAATATTATCTTAGGAAATAATTCCCTTTGGCGTTATTTGCTGTCTATTATTTTTGCCAGCACTCATCTCATTCCTTTTCTAAAGGCTTTACTGCAGAGGAAAGGCTTTATTTTGGATCTGCCCTGCCCCTCAAAAGTAGTGATCCTAACATCCAAACCAATTCCTTCCAGTTAACTGGCATTTGGTAAGTGTACAACTGCCTCTGCTTCTAGAATAAAAATAACACTGGCAGAAGTAATAGAAGTAACTGCAGATGTCACACACCCCTGCACAGGAGTACAGGGAATAACCACAAGGAAAAGTGTTTGCTCTTTAGCTTTGTTTCACTGGGTAAAGACAGTTACAGTCTCCGCTTTAGATTGCAAAGGCTGTTGAAATGTTGGCTTCAGGCTCTTTCTCAACTTTTCTTCCAATGTGAAGATGTTCTCAGGGTATGAAATCTGTCATGAGAGGGTGGAGAAAAGTCCTTTGGGAAGGGGAGGGTTTTTAGTGAAAGTTTTCCTTCCTCATCTTTCTGTAAGAAAGGAGAGACTATTTTAGTTCTTAAATTTTCAGTACCTTTTGTCCAGAAAAATTTTGAGTCTCCAATAGGTTTTTGTCAGGAGCTCTGAAAATCTATATAAAGGTTTTCACATTGGGTCATTCAAAGAAATGTGTGTCTGATATGGCATGAGAATAGCTGTATAAAGACAGCTGATCCTCATGAGCAGAAAGGGAAGAATCATGGATGTGTAATGTATTGTGAACACTGCCATTTATTGAAATACTTAATATTGACATAACACTTGGTCAAAGGTAATGTCTAGAAATATTCTAAGATAAATAGAAATTAATTTAAACTGGAATATGTGACTAGAAACATTCTGAGATAGAGAAGACTAGAATTTGGATGATGTCTGGGTTTATATCTAGAGATGTGAGCCAGGGTAGACAATTAAACATGACTGTTGGGTAGCATGGGAGCTGATGGCCAGATCTGTTCCTACTTTTTAGATCCTTTTTTTCCCTTCAGGATGCCTTGACCTGCTAAATATCCTAACTTCTTCAGTGTATCTGAGATAGAAATGCTGACTTTGTAGATATTCCTTTTCAATGGGGCATGATAAAGATTTTCTTTTTGACTTTTTTTGTGTTTTGCAGGCTCTGCAAAGCAATTAAGTGACCTGGTTTGAAAGTGTTGTTATTAATTTTTTAATTTCTCTTTCTTTTCTAATAAGCTATTATATACCCACTCTTAATGTACAATAGAATAAAAAGAAAACCCTCTCTTCTCTTGCTAGAAGCTTAGAGATGAAAAATAAGACTGATGGCATTCCAACCAGGGTATGAAGTGTTAGTCTGCGCTGGGCTAGAGGTCATTGCATAATCTCGTATGCAGCAAAACATGCTAGATTAAAATAGTATTTTCCTCCCCTTCCCAAAGGATTTCATTTCTTAAAGCTGTTGCTTTATCTGTTAAGTCTAGATAATTTAAATGTTATTGCTTGCACCAGCAGCAGGTGGGAAAAATGCTCGTATTATTCTCCCGATACCCTCTGAACTTGCAGCAGCAAATGAAGGATGGCACTGATGATCTGTGGTGGTGCTGAAAACCTGCAGAAGTTTTTTCTTTTTTTTTCTTTGTCCAAGTGGCTGTTTCACATGATTCTATGTAAAGTCTGTGCAAAATTATGCTTAGGACTCAAACTAACAATGCCTGTGGGAGAATCGTACTCTGTGTGTTTTAGTATTTGAAAAGCTGATCCAGTGCACATTTGGCCAGATCCTGATTTCCTGCCTGCATTACAAAATGCTGCAAGGAGGTCAGTTGTCCTCCTCGTAGGAATATGGGGCTACCCTTGCACGCTTTTGATCTAAGGCAGTAAAGACTGTTGGTGCTCAAAATGCAGCATAAGATCATGGCATTTCAGTGGCCTAAAAATTCCTGCTTAGAATCATAGAATCATAGAATCACCAGGTTGGAAGAGACCCATCAATCATCAAGGCCTACTACTCCTATCAAACACTAAACCATGTCCCTCAGGACCTCATCCACCTGTCCCTTAAACAGCTCCAGGGAAGGTGAATCAACCACCTCCCTGGGCAGCCTATTCCAATGCCCAATGACCCTTTCCGTGAAAAACTTCCTCCTAATCTCTAGCCTAAATCCCCCGTGGTGGAGCTTGAGGCCATTCCCTCTTGTCCTGTCCCCTGTCACTTGGGAGAAGAGGCCAGGTCCCTCCTCTCCACAACCTCCTTTCAGGTAGTTGTAGAGAGCAATGAGGTCTCCTCTCAGCCTCCTCTTCTCTAGGCTAAACAACCCCAGCTCTCTCAGCCATTCCTCATAAGGCCTGTTCTCCAGCCCCTTCACCAGCTTTGTTGCTCTTCTCCGGACTCACTCCAGAGCCTCAACATCCTTCTTGTGCTGAGGGGCCCACAACTGAACACAGGATTTGAGGAGCAGTCTCACCAGTGCAGAGTCCAGAGGGAGAAGAACCTCCCTGGACCTGCTAGTCACACCATTTCTGATACAAGCCAGTGCTTGTTAGAAGAATTCTTAGAGCAGCTAAGAACATGCAGCATCTATGAGATGTCTGAAACAGGAACTGTCCCAGATAGCCCTGACAGCAGTGGTGAGTGAACGAAGTACATTGATGCTGCCTCAAACACATTGATCCAATTACACAGGAGCAAGTGAAGTCCAGGTGCAGCATGAGTTCTGTGTCAGTTGTCACAAGTATGTGAAGGGTGATTTTTGCTCTCTTCCTTTATGAGTCTACTTTTCAAGGGAGGAGGAGAAATTGAAGGTAAGCATATGAGCCAGTCAAGCACTCAAGAGCAGTGAAAGAAATTGTCTGTGTTTGAGTATTCAAGCATGGAGTCCCTCATTTTCAAGGGGTTTCATAGAATCATAGAATGGTTTGGGTTGGAAGGGACCTTAAAGATCAGCCAGTTCCAACTCCCCTGCCATGAGGAGGGACACCTCTCACTGGATCAGGGGCTCCAAACTCCATCCAACTTGGCCTTGAACCCCTCCAGGGATGGGGCAGCCACAGCTTCTCTGGGCAACCTGGGTCAGGGCCTCATAGTGAAGGCCTCATAGTGAAGAAATTTCTCCTCATAGTGAAAAAATTTCTCCTTATGTGAAGAAATTTCTCCTTCCGTCTAGTCTAAATCAACCCTTCTCTAGTTTTATACTCACTGCCCCTCATCATATCACCACAAGCCTTTGTGCACAACCCCTTCCCAGCTTTCTTGAAGTCCCTTCAGGTACTGGAAGGTCACTCTAAGGTCTCCTTGGATCTTTCTTTACTCCAGACTGAACAATCCCAACTCTCTCACCCTGTCCTAGTCTGGTAGGTGCTCCAGCCCTCTGATCATCTTTGTAACTCTCCTCTGGACCCATTCCAACAGCTCCATCTCCTTCTTACACTGAGGACTCCAGCCTATATCTGCCTGGAAACAAACAGAATTATGCTGTCACTTCACCAGTCCTGACTTCACTGTCGCACCTGGGGATATTCCTGTCACATTGGACAGAGCCAACGTAAGTGCCCAGATCTGTTGGGCAACCTTGCTTTTCCACTAAAGCCTCCAGGGAATTTCACAGCAACTTTACAAAAAGAATATTTCCATACCTAGCACACTGACAATTATTTTAATTTGTTTAAATTGGCATAGCCCTGTGGACAGATTATTTAAAAGCTGTGCACACTATTATGTGTTCATTTCCTAAAGGTATTTTTACTGCAGGCACATTTGGCATTGAATTAATTATCATTCTGAAATGTACTTTCGGTGTCAGACTGGTTTAGCTGGATGAAAAAGCTTTGTGTGGAAGAAGAGGTGATTAGGATTTGGGGTTCATAATGGTTTACAAATGTCAGCTCAATTAGTCACTTATGGAATGCGGGCCCATTATCCTGAAATCAACTGAATTGAATCTTTAAATGTTATTAAGTGAAATTGCTTAGAGTGGTCCTTGGCATCAGTGAAAGCTCACAAGTTTCTCAACTATATCTACACGTTTGTTCTGTTTATGGCAGAGGGATGTTTTGGCTTTGTGGTGATTTTTGCTTGTTTTCTAAATTTATTGTTTCTTGGGTTTTTTTTTTCTTGAATTTTGCTTTTTCAAATTTAATAGTTATCTTTTCCTTGCAGAAATCTATCCTTTCCCAAGTTCCTGTTAAAGTATGTGGTGTCCCACAGCCTGAGAGGAGGTCTATAATCCTCAAAATCTCTCTCGTTGTAAAGGATTCAGCATAATCAGTGTGACTCAAAAAGACTTTTCGTAGTCTTACAGCCTCTTTGAGTCACATCATTGCTGCGGCTGAGCTAAGATTCAGAAGGGTGTCTCAGCCTGGGCAGTGCTCTCCCAGAAAGCAGTATGAACTAAGAGCACTCTGTAGAGTTTATTTAGGACACTGACTGGTGGTTGAAGCAGTTTGTGTGGGTTTTCTTTGTGTAGAGACCTGTTTGTCTCTGCTGTCTCTGTATGCAGCCCTGGAATGGTAAGACACAAACTAGAGAAGAGGACAAAAAATCATGTTGGCTTAACTGCTGTGGAATTGCACATTCATATGAATTCTATGCTTACTGGGGTTTTTTTCTGGTTTACTCAAGAATTCCTGGCATGTGACTTTGTAATCTGATTAATTTTCATAGAATCATAGTATCATAGAATCGCCAGGTTGGAAGAGACCCATCGGATCATTGAGTCCAACCATTCCTATCAAACACTAAACCATGTCCCTTAGGACCTCGTCTACCTGTGCCTTAAACACCTCCAGGGAAGGCGAATCAACCACCTCCCTGGGCAGCCTATTCCAATGCCCAATGACCCTTTCTGTGAAAAACTTCCTCCTAATCTCTAGCCTAAATCTCCCCTGGCGGAGCTTGAGTAAGATGCAGTAAACTTCTCATGACATAGTGAAGTTATGCTAAATAGTACAATGAAAACACCAACTTAGTGTTTGGCACCTGAATAAAAAAATCTGTTACTCGGAGGACGTGAAGGACTACAAAGTCACAATGGAAATGTAGAAAGTAAATAAAAGTCCTTTCTAATATGAAGACTAGTGGCTATCAAAGGAAGCTAAGGGAACCAGGTCCAAACCAGACCAAATAGTTCTTCACACCTCAGGTACCAGATGTATGGAAACACTTATTGAACGTTGTGGATGCAAACCGCTCATGTGGGCTCAAGAGGCTGAAAGAGATTTGTTGTGGGTTACTAAATGGGCAGACCACAACAGGCCCAGAAAACTTCCTGAGACAAAGAAGGGTCAGGGGCTGGGAGGAAGAGGAATATTAAGAAAGGTGTCGTATGATTGTTGTACTTTTTTCCTAGACATCCGCTTGTGGTCCTTGTTGGAGGAAGAATACCAAGCGAGATGGATGCCTGGTGTGAATCAATACAGTCATTCTGATGCTCACAAACTATTTATTCTTTGAGGTTTTTCAGAGACACTAATAGTGGTGAAGATCCATAGCTGTGGCTAAATGTTTCCAGTCGTGCTTGGAATACTTCAACACAGTATTTATATATCTGTTTTCCATAGTCTAAATGGCAGAAGAGAAATATATGAGTTTGGAGAAACTAACTAAATGAAGACTAGATTTTCTGGGTAGGCTGTTAGAATAATGGAAATGCTTTTTGTTCTTTGTGACACTGCATTTCTAGCGCTTTTAAACATAACAGTATTCCTGAATTAGTAGTGATCAGAGCTGGTTTATATTAGTCATCAAATCAGATAACCTGTTATTGGAAGTAGTGTGCTTAATTGTATAAGTAGTTTGTAAATCTACATTAAATTATAAGTAAATTTCAGCTGCCAAGGGCTTTACCAAAAAGACTCAAATATAAACTCCTAAAAATATATTTTTATAAATGTTAAAAGTGAAGGTCACAAGGAAGTGTTGTGAAGAAAGCTTGCTAGCTCAGTACAGCAGCACTTACGTGAATCACCTCTATGAATTGGTTGGACTTGATGATCCGGTGGGTCTCCTCCAACCTGGTTGTTCTATGATTCTATGTGGCTCTGCATTGTGATTTTATAAAGTTTTTTAAAACAAAAGGCAACCCATGAAAAATAAGCCATGAAAACTCTCTCATTTTGCCTTAGTGTCAGGCTTTATCACAAAAAAAAAATCTGGACAAACAACTGTACAGCAATAAACATGACCATAGAATTATCTGTTGTCCTAATGTTCATTACAGGCAATGTACGGAAGACAGTTATTGGATTTAGTAACTAAATTGAGGGAAATATATTGTAGGAAAAAAACACCTTTTTTTTCTATATCAAGAAATTCCAGGTTCTGCAAATGATATTCATTATGATACATTGTGCTCGAGTTGTCTCCAAACCCAAGGGGTGTGTGCTGCTGTGGTGCTCCATTCTTGTGGCATTTGTGCGGTGGTTGAGAAGGGTATTGGCCTTGCTGCGCCAAAGATACTTCTTGGGGAAATTTCAAATGGCCTCTACTGTCCTTGAAAATAACACCTTCTCAACTCTTTTATTAAATATATATATGCACACAGATACATTTCCATACATGTGTCCTCATCTGTCAGTTTTGGTTGAGATGCTATATTCAGTGAAAACCAGAAACCAGATAGAAACCAAATAGCCATTGACTGACTGTTGGATCAGCAAAAGGGAGACAGAGCCTGGCCTCAGCTTTCTACTGTACTTAAGACTAGGTTTTATATGTTCTCAGTGATATCTAGGTGATCGTATATAACTCACTTAAGCAACAGCAGGGACAGTCAAAGCAGGTTAGTATTCATTTAATGATTTCTTCTTTTCCCCTGTTAGACATTTTACCCTGAAAACTGTGTCTCCATAAAAAAATACTGAAATGATACATGCTACTGGTGAAGGGGCTGGAGCACAGGCCCTGTGAGGAGCGTCTGAGAGAGCTGGGGGTGTTTAGCTTAGAGAAGAGGAGGCTGAGAGGAGACCTCATTACTCTCTACAACTGCCTGAAAGGAGGTTGTAGAGAGGAGGGAGTTGGGCTCTTCTCCCAAGGGACAGGGGACAGGACAAGAGGGAATGGCCTCAAGCTCCACCAGGGGAGATTTAGGCTGGAGATTAGGAGGAAGTTTTTCACACAGAGGGTCATTGGGCATTGGAATAGGCTGCCCAGGAAGGTGGTTGGTCCAACCTGTTCAGGTCCCTTTGGAACCTCCTGACCCTCTAGCAGATCCACACTTCCACCCAGCTATGTGTCATCTGCAAACTTGCTAAGGGAGCACTCAGTGCCTTCATCCAGGTCAGTGATGAAGACATTGAACAGGGCTGGACCCAACACTGAGTCCTGGGGAACCCCACTTTGAACTGGCCTCCAGCTGGAGTTAACTCCATTTCCCACCACTCTCTGGGCTCTCCAGCCAACCAGTTTTCCAACCAGCAGAGTGTGCATCTGTCCAGGCCAGAGGTGACAGTTTCCGGAGCAGAATGCTGGGAGAAACTGTGTCAAAGGCTTTACTGAAGTCCAGAAAGACCACATCCACAGCCTTTCCCTCATCCAGCAGCCGAGTCACTTTGTCATAGAAGGCGATCGGGTTGGTTTGGCAAGACCTGCCTTTTGTGAACCTATGTTCACTGTGGCTCATCCCCCACTTGCTTCATGCTAGCACTCAAGATCATCTGTTCCATGACTTTCCCTGGCACTGAGGTCAGACTGACAGGCCTGGAGTTCCCCGGATCCTCCCTGTGACCCTTCTTGTAGTTGGGCACAACATCAGCCTCCAGTCCAGTGGAACATCCCCAGTCAGACAGGAAAATGACTCTGTGATTTGAGGATTCCCTTGGGAACAGGCTGGGGCTGCCACATGGCCGTGAGAGAGAACCCAAAATCCATATTCTGAGTTGGGACCCCAGTTTATTTCAGTCACAAGCTGCATTTAGGGGAGACAACAGGACTTTTTAGAAGTGGTACCGCCTTCTAGCTCCTGTCGCCAGGAGACGTGTGCCACACAGTGAGGTCACAGTGATGGGACACAAGTGTCACAATGACCCAGGGCACTTTGTGAGCTGCTGCCCAGGGATCTGACGCCACAGCCCTTCAGCTGCTGACAGGCAGGACTCTGTCTCGCTGCTCAGCCAAAGGGACGAGGCTCCAGCTGACACCCATCTCAGCCAAGGGGAACAACATGGAGACACCTTCTTCAGACTCATCCTCTGACACGGAGGAGCCTGTTTTTGTGCCTCCATCGACTCCCAACCATGCAGTTGGTGCTATGGCAGCACCTGAGGATGCTGCCAGTTCATCACTCTCAGGAGAGAACTCTCAAGGTAAGCCTGATGAGTGCAGGGTGCCCAGCCTCCGCTATCATTGGTGGGAGGAGAACTGTGCCAAATACAGACCCTCTTCAGCCCGCAGGTTCCTCCAGAAGCTCTGGAACATCGTCGGCAGCCATTGCTTCCAGTCCATCTGGTGGGCCGATGACAGAAACACCGTCGTGATAGCAGAAAATCTCTTCTGCGAGGAGGTCCTGGGGAGGAAGATCTTTGACACTGAGTCCATGGAAGGCTTCATCCTCCAGCTGAGCCTCCATGGATTCCAGCCAGTTGAAGGAGATGCTCCCATCTCTATCTCCATCAAGAAGCTGCAGGCAATAGCAGCAGCAGGAGCTTTTCTGGGCAAGGTACGTGAGTTCCTCCCCCATGAGAGAACCCTCGATATATTTGGTGGGCAGAGGGTCATGTTCAGCTAGAAGAAACCTTTCCCAGGCTTGGTTAGAGAATCTCTTTCTTCCTCCTCTGGCAATGCTGGCACTGACTCCTGTCCTTTGCCATCCACAGCTGCACTTCTTCCACCGCCCTGGCTTCCACAGAGAAGAGCCTGAGTTCCTCAGTGGGGACAACCAAAGCCCTGGGGACAGAGAGCGAGTCCCAGCTGCAGCCCCACACAGCCCTGGGCAGGAGGACAAGCGGCCGAGGAAGAGACCAGCAGATGCTCCGGCGGCAACAGGAGCCACAGAGGAGGATGCCGAGAGCCATGCAGTCCCCAGCCCCACAGCAACCGAGCCATGGGCTGACCCCGATGCCCCCAGCACCAGTGCCGGCCCAGCCCCAGCCAAACGGCGCCGCAAACGCTGCCCTGAGAGGAACCAGGAGGAGGCTCTGACTCCATCTGTGGCTTCACCCCAGCGCCACTCACCTTGCGCCCAACAAGGCATGGAGCCCAATGCCCCGAGCACCAGTGCCGCTCCAGCCCTGGCCGAACGGCGCCACGTAGACCGCCCTGAGAACGTCCCAGAGGCAGCTCCGGTTCCATCCCCACCTTCACCTCAGCGCCTCTCACCTCCTGCCCCACTGGTCTTTGGGCCCCCTCCACGTCCAGATTGGTGGCCAGGGCCGGATCCTTGGGAGCGCCCTGGGGCTGCCGGCCTTCCAGTCCACCCTCCAGCGCCTCACGCAGCTCCCGCACCACGGCCACGACCCGTCCGACCTTGCACCTTCCCACACTGCCCAAGCTGCTACTGCCCAGCCAACGTCCCGGCTACCCGACACGGCGATGGACGTTGAAACAGGTCGAGTGGAAAGAGCAGCGATCTTGGGCTGCAAGTCGTGTTGGAGATGGAGGAACACCTTAGTCCAGGAAGAAGTAATAAACAGTGTTTGTTGTTGTTCCAAACTCCCCTTTTCCTGTTACTCTGTCCTGTCTCTGCAGTCTCACTGTCGCTCTCTCAACACCTCCAGGCTGGGAAGGGTTTTGTCCCTAAATTGACCACCTTTTTTTTTCCTATATGAAGAAATTCCAGGTTCTGCAAATGATATTCATTATGATACATTGTGCTCGGGTTGTCTCCAAACCCGAGGGGTGTTTGTTGTCGTGCTGCTCCACTCTTGTGGCATTCGTGTGGTGGTTGAGAAGTGTATTGGCCTTACTGCGCCAAAGATACTACTTGGGGAATTTTCAAATGGCCTCTACTGTCCTTGAAAAATACCACCTTCTCAACCCTTTTATTAAATATATAGAATCATAGAATCATAGAACAACCAGGTTGGAAGAGACCCATCGGATCATCGAGTCCAACCATTCCTATCAAACACTAAACCATGTCCCTCAGAACCTCATCCACCCGTCCCTTAAACACCTCCAGGGAAGGTGAATCAACCACCTCCCTGGGCAGCCTATTCCAATGCCCAATGACCCTCTTGTGAAAAACTTCCTCCTAATGTCTAGCCTAAATCTCCCCTGGTGGAGCTTGAGGCCATTCCCTCTTGTCCTGTCCCCTGTCCCTTGGGAGAAGAGCCCAACTCCCTCCTCTCTACAACCTCCTTTCAGGGAGTTGTAGAGAGTAATGAGGTCTCCTCTCAGCCTCCTCTTCTCTAAGCTAAACACCCCCAGCTCTCTCAGACGCTCCTCACAGGGCCTGTGCTCCAGCCCCTTCACCAGTAGCATGTATCATTTCAGTATTTTTTTATGGAGACACAGTTTTCAGGGTAAAATGTCTAACAGGGGAAAAGAAGAAATCATTAAATGAATACTAACCTGCTTTGACTGTCCCTGCTGTTGCTTAAGTGAGTTATATACGATCACCTAGATATCACTGAGAACATATAAAACCTAGTCTTAAGTACAGTAGAAAGCTGAGGCCAGGCTCTGTCTCCCTTTTGCTGATCCAACAGTCAGTCAATGACTATTTGGTTTCTATCTGGTTTCTGGTTTTCACTGAATATACCATCTCAGCCAAAACTGATAGATGAGGACACGTGTATGGAAATATGTGTGCATATATATCCTTGAATCCTGTGTTCAGTTCTGGGCCCCTTGGCACAAGAAGGATGTTGAGGTTTTGGAGAGAGTCCAGAGAAGAGCCACGAAGCTGGTGAAGAAGCTCCACCAGGGGAGATTTAGGCTAGAGATTAGGAGGAAGTTTTTCACAGAAAGGGTCATTGGGCACTGGCAGAGGCTGCCCAGGGAGGTGGTTTATTCACCCTCCCTGAAGGTGTTTAAGGCACGGGTAGATGAGTTCCTGAGGGACATGGTTTAGTGATTGATAGGAATGGTTGGACTCAATGATCCGATGGGTCTCTTCCAACCTGGTTGTTCTATGATTCTATGATTCTACTGTATTGTGGATAATCTGTAAATTGTGCAGAGCACCCACCTGCAGATCAAATGTGATCAGAATTTGGTACAGTAATTTGTCTGGGATGGGGTGTATATATGTACTTTCATTATAAATTCTTCAGTAAACATTTCCCCCATTCTTCCTTGTCCTTAGTAGTTGTTAGTTGTGCATCTAACTACACTATTTGTTCACTTTCCACTCAGTAACTCCAAAGATCTGTACTTGATTCTCTGAGAAGGCAGGGGATACAATACAAAGATCCAGCTTGCTAAGGCTGTGAGTGAGGTGCGATTCCAGGAGTGCTCTTTCAGTCCTTTGAAATCAGAATTGCCTTTATTCTCTGTATGAAAGTCTATAAGCCTCGACTCTTTTAAGATCTGGATTTATTGAAGACCTTGAACATGGCTATAAAATAGGAATGCTTTGTAAGTATCTGTTTCCCTTTTCTGGAGTCAGCTACTTCAGAATGAAACCCTTATTCATAAGAAATGGGGATAATTTGAGTATGAGAGCATTAAATCCTGTGAAATCTAGCGTATCTCATTACTTGCCCATTTCTAACATTTTCTTGTCATGATCAGGACCAGAGGTACGTGTACAACAGATTTGTAGCCTGTTACATGCCTTTGAAGATAGATTCCTAGGAACACCCTTGTAGAAAGCTGCTCAGATACAAGTGGTTGCACTGATGGGCGTGTGCATCGAGGTAGTGGGATCCTGGGCTCAGTGTTTTCAGCTTAAAGAAAACAAAGTTTGTAGCACCCAAACAGTAGCCAGTCATCACTTTACTGGGTAAGAGCTCTCAGTTCCTCTACAGAAGCTGCATGAATGTGGAGAAAAAAAACTAGCTGCAGGAATCTTGAGATTCAAAGTCAGAACACTTGGCATACTATAGTTCCAAAGTTCTCTGCTACAGGCTTAATTTCTAGTTCCTGCTTCCCTATTACACAGGAGCAAGGGATGTAATAGGTTAGGTGTAAACAGGGTCAATGCAGAAACATGAACCCCAGGTTTTTTGTCAGAAATCTCATTGTTATGAACTGTATTTGTGGTCCCAGGAGCCCTATATTTACCTTGAAAACTAGACTTCCTGTTAATGCACTGGTAGGATCAAGGTTTGTAAGACTAATAAGCAGAAAATTTGACTTCCATGACAAGAGAGGAGGGTATGAACTGGGATAATATTATGAAGTCTAAGTATTAGCTGCAGAGTTGAGAGTAATTCCATCCATGTGCTTTCTGTGTCAAAACACTCAGTTTTCTCTGCCTGTTGTAGGTCATTAATTTTTCATAGAGTGTTCTGTGCTTCTCCATGGGCTGTGTCATTAGTCATAAACATCCTTCTTTGTGGCAGAAGCTCTATTTTAACCTACCAGTAGATGCAGGTTTTGTGGAGTGGTATCTGTCTGTTCATTCGTCCCCTACCTCACTTTCCGGGTTTCCTTTCATTTTGTTTTATTGTCACCAACCTCTATTGCCTCTTCTCAGTCTCGAGCTGAAGTAACTCCATGTGTGCACAGACTAACTAAACTGCTGCTTTCCATTTCTGCTGTAGGATCAGAATACGAAGTGATTAAGACATTCCTGAATGAAATCTGGAATAAACTATTTTGTGATTTTGGCAAAATTTCGATAATATGTCCTGCAATAGCATCACATTCATGTACAGACATCCTAATAATATGTGACTAGGTTAAATGTAAAAAGACCCAACAAAAAAAACAAAACGCACCCTCCCCCAAGCCTCAGAAACCTTCTTTTCAACCACCTGAATTTTGAAGCTGAGCAAGTTGACTCTTTAACAAAGAAATTGCTGGCAGATCACTTCTGTCTTTTTGTGTGGTGGAGACTTTATGGTCATCTGAGTTTATTTGTCATTATGCAGGATGTATTCAAAACACTTCAGCCAGGTAGTTTTGCTTAAGTT
This sequence comes from Coccyzus lansbergi, assembly GCA_033558105.1. Taxonomy (NCBI): domain Eukaryota; kingdom Metazoa; phylum Chordata; class Aves; order Cuculiformes; family Coccyzidae; genus Coccyzus; species Coccyzus lansbergi. The sequence goes on from JAUMJK010000059.1 coordinate 1,523,531, forward strand.
GGAATGAGAATGATTTCTTCTCTTGAGCCATTTGGTGGCTTTCCACGGTTATGACTTGAAGTGAAAATAAAACTCAGTTTTCTTATCTGATGGCACAGACCTTTTCATCATACTTTAATTTGTCTCCCGAGTCTAAGCTTCATTCACAGCTAGCATGTTCAATTTAGCTGTGGGCTGAACATCTACTTTTCTTTCTTAATAGCTGCTGTCAATTCTGCCTAAAATGCCCTCATATGTATCATTATGTTGTGACTTGGCTTTTCCTTTTCACTTGCTCTTAGAAATTATCATTTGTCTGAGGCTTGGGGTCTCGGCATGTCATTGCCCTCCCAAAAACATCAGTTTTGGTTCACTAGCAGGTGATGCCTTATCAGGATAGTTCTGTCATTTTTGTATTAGATTTTTAAGAAAACTAAACACTTAAAGCCCAATAATACTCCCACTCGAAAGTGTTTTCTCTTCTCTCTAATTTTCTCATTGGGATAATGCAGATTGCACATTGTGATTAAGGGAGAAAAAGACAAATCTTGAAGTCAAACAAGTAAAACGTAATTTAAACTTAGCAATACTTTTGACAGTTAGGAATTGTAGTGAGCAGCTCATTGGGCTGTAACTAGCAAAGCTGAATTAAATAAATACTTTAATGTAGTGTAGAGCTTTAAGTAGCCTTGTACTGTAGCACAGCACTTCCAGACCAAATTCTGGAAAAAGAAGGTTTAAAGTGAAGTTTCAGTTAAATGCAACAGTTCTGCCTCTCCTCAGCCATTCCAAGCAGTGGAGAGCAGAGATGCAGCTGCAGTCATAAACTGCACTTGTTGCTTTAAGTGTAAGAACACTTAACTTAAAAGGATTTAATCATTCTCGAGCTGGGACTCAATTGCCTTTATGAGAAATGCTTTCGCTCAGCCAGGACTGCACTGTGCAGAGGCCAAGAGCAGCCGCAGAGCTCTCCTCCACTGATGTCCACGCGAGACAGTGCAGCACCCACAGTGTGGGAAGGCAGCCTGAGGCCAGAACAGGGTATGAAGTAGACACTCAGCATGCAGGTTCCGTAGGTAAACACTGGAGTTTTGCATTTTGACCTATGCTGTATCCTAGTTTGGGTGCCATGATAGTCAAGTGAGAAGTCATCAGGCTGAAGCAGTTAAAGAAAGACAAAGGAAAAAAAAAGTCTAGGCTCTCACAGCTTGCTTCAGGAAAAGATTAAAATGCAGTTTCATCCTTCAGCTAAGGTGACACAATGCACATGACAATCTATGAGAATAACATTCCAACCACCACCAAGGCTTACAGTATTAGAACTGAAGATTTGCTGAGCCCATCTTTTGGAGATGCTTCATGGTGACTGTTTTAATTTCATAGAATCATAGAATCACCAGGTTGGAAGAGACCCACTGAATTATCGAGTCCAACCAGTCCCATCAATCATTAAATAATGCCCCTCAGCACCTCGTCCACCCATCCCTTAGACGCCTACAGGGAAGGTGACTCAACTCCCTCCCTGGGCAGCCTGTTCCAGTGCCCAATGACCGTTCTGTGAAATTTTTTTCCTCATGTTCAGCCTCAATCTCCCCTGGCAGAGCCTGTGGCCATTCCCTCTCCTCCTGTGCCCTGTCACTTGGGAGAAGAGCCCAGATCCCTCCTCCTCCTCACAACCTCCTTTCAGGTAGTTGTAGAGAGACATTCCTCCTGTACTCCAGCCCCTTCACCAGCTTCATTGTTCTTATCTGGACTCGCTCCAGAGCCTCAACATCCTTCTTGTGGTGAGGGGCCCAGAACTAAACACAGGATCTGAGGTGTGGTCTCACCAATGCCGAGTCCAGAGGGAGAATAATCTCCCTGTAGATGTGGTCTTGTTTATATACTCACTTGAGTGATTGCTACAGTGAATATGTGAGATGAAAGTTGGCTTCTGTTAAGGAAAATGTTTGGAAGCTCTTCCTACACAGTACTTCAAACCACTTTAGATTACAACTTGCTGTGAGGTGGGGCTACTTGTCCTCTTTCTTACCATTGCCACAAAAAGCAGCGCAGTGCTGCACTGTTGCCCATCTAATTCCCCCAAAAGCTACACTGAATAGTGTACAGCACTGAACATGACTGCAGAATTATCATCCTTAACGTTCATTATCATCTTAACGTTCATTGCAGGCAATATAGTGAAGATAAAGAATTCTAGGATTTAGCCACTAAATTGGGGAAAATATATTGTAGGAAAAAAACACCTCCTTTTCTAAATAAAAGTAATTCCAGGTTCTGCAAATGATATTCATTGCGATTAAATATATATACACACAGGTAAATTTCTATACGTGTCCCCATCTGTCAGTTTTGGCTGAGATGGTATATTCAGTGAAAATCAGAAACCAAATCGTTGTCAACTGGCTGTTGGATCAGCAAAAGGGAGATGGAGCCTGGTCTCAGCTTTCTGCCGTACTTAAGACTGAGTTTTGTATGCTCTCCAACAGTGGGGAAGAAACAGTTCTCGCAGATGGTGTCACAGGCTCATTTTTAACAGTGCTAACAGAATGGAGGGAGAGGTTTGCAGTGAGAGCTAATTGTGCTCAGTAGAATTTCCTCAAACAGACTCCTGGGAGCTCTGCACAAATACTTTGAGAAAAGATATTCCTTGAAAGAGGAAGGAAATGAATCCAGGGCTCCTGTGATCTTTCTCAGGTCTCTTTTCAAACAAATCAGAACTATGTAGCAAACCCAAAACGCCATTAAGAGTAGAGATGTCAAAAAAGATGTGTTTCAGTGTGTTTATTAAATGAGAAAAAAAAAAAACAACCATGAACATTACAAGAGGGCATATGTTGCTGTATTTTCATCTTGATTTGACGATTCACTCAGTCCCTGTACTTACTGACTTAAAACTGGATTACTGTGCGGAGAGTCTTGCCTGCCCCTTTGTCAGCTGCCCTCAGCCTTCCTCTGTCATCTAATGCTTGGAAGAACAAAACCCAGAGAGGTAAAAAGGCAGCAGAGACAAATTTGTTAAAGTATCCAAACATGAGTGCGTGCAGAATCCTTCTCCATATCCCATGCATGCTGCTCAGGGTCATCTTTAAATGCTAAAATCTCAGCTTAAGTATAACACCTCTGAATCCACCATGGGTGGATTGTGTCTGTCATCTTCCTCACTAAGCACAGTGTGGAAAACATACGGTATGGGTTGGGCTGAGGGGGGTTAAGATACTTGTGATACAATGAGGAGACAAGTTTTGACAGAAGAAGGTGACAAACTGATTTCCTATTTGCCAGCTGAGAATTATTGGCTTGGCCAGGAGTAATATAAGTATAAACTTTTTAATTTGCTGTGTGTTCAGATTTTCTTTTTTTTTTTTTTTGTCTCTTAAAGAGACTTCTAGGCAAACACTTGAGGACATGTAGGAGAATTACACTTTTAATATTATAGTGCTCATTATTTTAATTAATGGCTGCAAGAAGTTTCTCTGAGACAATTTTTTAAACTTCCTGAAATGATCGTTAATATTTGATGAGAGGAAGAACACTATCTCCTCAAGTAATGAATTGGTTTGTTATGAAACCATGTATCCGGCACACTGCTCGGGCAGAATGTGTTCATTTCTTTGACTCACAGTGCTCCCAGGTGACCGTAACCTCCACTCAAAGCTCTGATTCCTACCTGCACTGTGCTAAGCTAGTGCCTACTCTTTTCTGTCACTGCCACACCTTCTTGAAGTGTAAACTGGCTGGTTTAAAACATCTCTTAATTCTAAAAAGTTGCTTTTGTTAGGCATGTGATTGAAATAACTTTTTAGATTCATAGAATAGTTTTGGTTGGAAGGGACCTTAAAGCTCAGCCAGTTCCAACTCCCCTGCCATGGGCAGGGACACCTCCCACGGGATCAGGGACTCCAAGGCCCATCCAGCCCATCCATCTACTTTTCAAGGGAGGAGGAGAAATTGAACATAAGTATATGAGCCAGGCAAGCACACAAGAGCAGTGAAAGAAATCGTCTGTGTTTGAGTATTCAAGTGTGGAGTCCCTCATTTTCAAGGGATTTCATAGAATGCTTTGGGTTGGAAGGGACCTTAAAGATCAGCCAGTTCCAACTCATGGGCAGGGACACCTCCCACTGGATCAGGAGCTCCAAGTCCCATCCAACCTGGCCTTGAACCCCTCCAGGGATGGGGCAGCCACCATTGCTCTGGGCAACCTGGGCCAGGGCCTCCCCACCCTCATAGTGAAAAAAATTCCTCCTTATGCCTCTTCTAAGTCAACCCTTCTCCAGTTTATACTCACTGCCCCTCGTCCTATCACCACAAGCCTTTGTAAACAGTCCCTGCCCAGCTTTCTTGAAGTCCCTTCCCAACCTGGCCTTGAACCCCTCCAGGGATGGGGCAGACACAGCTTCCCTGGGAAACCTGGGCCAGGGCCTCAGGACTCCCTTAGTGAAGAAATTCCTCCTTATGTCTAGTCTTAATCTGCCCCTCTCCAGTTTATACCCATTGCCCCAGGTCTTATCACCACAAGCCTTTGTGCACAGTCCCTCCCCAGCTTTCTTGTAGCCCCTTCAGGTACTGGAAGGTCATTCTAAGGTCTCCTTGGAGCCCTCTCTTCTCCAGGATGAACAACCACAACTCCTGTTTTTCTGGAATAGTGTGGAGACTAGGCCTGGGAGATGGAGCCAGGCACCTGAGGCACTGGCGTGTTGTAGCAGGCAGATATCTTCTGTGGATGAGCCAGAGTTAGGACTGCACAGCCAATTTAGTGCTTAAGCACAAGTGCCATTGAAATCATTACTAGTATGTGTGAGCTATTGCGTTTGTAACCAAATAAACTTAGATAGAATTATCAAAACACAAAGACTCATTCAAGATGTCAGCTGCAAGTTATATGGGTTTGTTTGGTTTTGGTGTAGGCCCGGTTTGAGTGCAGTGCAAAAGCTTGCAATGACCAGGTTCTGCTGTCTCTTTTCAGTACTCAGGTCTGTTTTCTTTAGCTTTCTGTCTTTTTATTTTTTAATTTTCATGTTTTTTTAGATGGTACTGTAGGGAGGCCTGGTGTGTATCTGTCCTCCCCCTGTATTCTGCATGGATGAGGCTGCACCTTGAGTACTATGTTGAGTTTGAGTCCCTTTGCTATAAGAAAGTCCAAGACTGTGTCCAGAGAAGAGTGAAAAAACTGGTGAAGGGGCTGGAGAACAAGACTTTCAGGAGCGGCTGGGGGACCTGGGGGTGTTTAGCCTGGAAAAGAGGAGGCTGAGGGGAGACCTCATTGCTCTCTACAACTACCTGAAAGGAGGTTGTTGTGAGGTGGGTGTTGGTCTGTTCTCCCAAGTGATGGGTGATAGGACAAGGCAGCATGGCTTCTAGCTGCATCAGGGGAAGTTTAGATTGGACATTAGGAAACATTTCTTCACACAAAAGGGTTCTCAGGGGCTGGCAGAGGCTGCCCAGGGAGAGTGTTGTGTCCTGATCCCTGGAGGGCTTTAAAAGGTGGGCAGATGAGGTGCTTGGGGACATGATTTAGTAGACAGGTGAGGTTGGAGTTAATGATCTCAAAGGCCTTTTCCAGCCTAATGATTATATGATTCTATGATTTCAGTATCTCCTGCAGTGTTTCACCTTTTCCAGATATTCCATTGTCTGCCTTACTGTCTTTTCCCTTCTCTATATTTTTCATTTCATATTGAACCAGGTTTCTTAGCACTCTTTCTCTGATTTTCTTCCTTTTTCAATAATGCATAACTCCTGTTTAAAAAAAAAATCCATGAAATAAACATTTTGTTAGCAGATTAAGCAGTATAGCTCTATGGTACAAATCCTATAAAAAGAGCAGCTGATTCCAGTCATTACATGTGATGGGAGAGCAGGCATGGACCTGGGTCATGAATTCTGCCTTCAACATCGTCAGTGCAATTTTGCCTCTTACGAGTGGTGAGAAGGTAAATCATAAAATGTAATGACATATGTTTAATATGCTGTAGTTGACCAAGAAAAATATCCATGCCCTGGGTTATCAGTCAAAGAAAGGCATCCAGGTTCTTTTCACATTCAAGATGTTGAGTCCTCAGGGTAGAGAACCTCGAAAAGGTGTCCATGGCAGAGGTTTGATCAGCCTGGTTATGTTGGGCATCTGATTTCTGCTCTGTTTTTAAAAGAAATCTGAGTATACTTTTACTTTTTCCAGTTTATTCAGAGCTTTCAAAAAAAAAAACTTTCAAAATTTTCAATTAAGGGTCACAGGGCAAAATTTAAGAAAACATTAACTTACTATTGTCCTGTTTTAATGATGAGGTTTATTTGTTTGTATAAAACACCTAAGTAATGACTGTACCAAGTACAAGGCATGGATTTCAGAATCCATGAAAATTACTGTAAGGGTGATCTTTAGCAATTCTACAAGTTATTTTGAACTAATAACTTATGGAGGAGTGGTTTTTTTTGTTACTGCATTGGTCTCTGTGGACATAATTAATAGTGAAATTGTTTTTCATTTTTTAACAAGAATATTTTCTAGTGCCCCTGAAAGTGAGGGCATATTTTATAATTAATAATTCTCTCTGTTTAAAAAAAAAGTTTCAAATATAATAATGGCCACATTCTTTGCATGACTGGAAGGCAGCTGCTAAGCACACTGTGAAGCCACGTCTCCGAAAACAGTTCTGAATGAAATTCTAAGCTGATATAAACAGGCATAACTTCATTAAGTTCAGAGGAATTATGTTTGCCTGCTGCAGTCTTGAAATGGCCTTTATTATCATTCAAGATATTAAGCATAGCAGTAAGTCACTGACTTTCATGCTTTCGGAAAGCTTTGATAGCTTTTGAATGTACTGTAAACAAGAGTGGGGTAGATTGGCAGTTTAAGATGATCTAATGGCATCATTTCCACAGATGTGTGTTATTAAGAACACAAAGAATCTTGAAGGATGTGCAGCTAACTCTGGAGTAGTCTGTGTCTTCTGGCGTGTGACACGGTACAACTAACAGAAATTCGTTTTGCTAATTACGTGAATAAAGTAAGTGTGATGGGGAGACAAAAGAATGTTTTTCCTTCATTTAAATCAATCACTAAGAAACATCTGTTTAGGACTGTAGTTTTCTCAGCACTTTAGAAAGAACTGTCTATGCTTACTGGTGGCTTAAAGAGCAAGATAAGGCAAAACCAATACTCTATAATTAAGGGAAGACTTCTTCCCCCTCCCACTGCCCCATCTCATCGAAGGGTGCAGCATTAGGCTAACCGTGTGCAAATCAAGAACTGGTTACCAAGTCATCCCTGCTCAATGTGGCTTGACTTCTTTGACATTTCTTCTCTTTATGGGGAAGGAATGAATGACTAGGAATAATTCAAGGAGGAGCAATGAAATCTTTGTCTTGCTCTATTCGAAAGCCTAATTAGAAGGAACCTCATGGCTGATTTCTTCCTTTCTCAAATTCCTTGGTGTCGATTGGTTTCTGTTCTTCATGCCTGAGGTGTTGCAGGTGTTGTTATTGGGTCTTATGACTGTCTTGTGTTTGGGCACCACCCTGAGCTAGTGGAAACCCCATGGAAGACTTGGACAGGTTCAGTCTCCAGTCTCGAGATTGTGCATTCACTGTGCTACAATTACAGACGGAAAAGTACTGATTGTTCTGGAAAGCTTCTCTCTCTGATAGTGGCTGAGTCTAGAAATGGCAGCTTCAGTAGCCCTGAAAGAGACTGAATTGAGCAGTTTCCAGCCTAACGTGACAGGCTTAAGAGATATGAAAAGCTTGACGCATTTTTAACATCTTCCTGGGTACTATCAGACTGAGTGCTTACTTGCACCTAACTTTATTCAAACTCCTGGCAGTTCTCCCAGCACCAGCATTTGACATACTGTACAGGCAGTGCTCCCTCTTCTCTTTGTACCAGGACGTGATAAAGTTCACACAGCTGTCATTGTAAGTAGATGGGAATTGTATATAATTGTCCGTGTTACCAGATTGTAACATAATGGTCTGATATATAGCCCATTGTTGCGATTCTCTCCATTGACTGTAATGGATCTGATCGGACCCAAAAGATAAAGGAAGAAGACAGAGAGATGTGAGGAAAGAACAAAACATGAATAGCAAGTGAGTCTAAAGGTAACGGAATAGTCTCTGCTGAGATCTGAGCACTGAACTATATAGAAAACCTTCCCTGAGAGTCCTGCATGGGTTCACAATTGAAAAATATTTACTGAGAACACTTAACCAAATGGATTTAAGTATACCTAATCCATTTACAAAACATGCACAACTATTGGGTAAATTGAGCTCGTTGTTTGTATGGTTGTCTCTGCAATCAAACTGTAATCATGTGTAAACTGTGAGCAACCATGTGCAGTTCATATGCAATTATTTACAAGCTGGTTTTGTGAAATCCAATTGTATTACCAGTGGTAATGAACTTCAGCATGTAATAGGTTTGGGGGTTTTTTTAACGTCTTTAAAATGCTTCGGTGCATTTCTTCCTATTTTTAAGCCTCTCTGAATTTAAAGATACATTAATATATACTATACGTTTCAGGATTACCTTTCATTTAGTGATGAAGTCAATGCCAGAGAATTCAGTGCCTTGTCATAGCCTGAATTTTCCATGCATACTTGATCACTGCAACTCCAGCTCAAACACAGAGTTTGTTTTATAATTTAGAACAGCAACTCTGTAGGCTGACAATGCAGCAAGAGAAGTTTGAAGCTTGCTTTTCAAGACTGCTAAAGGGCGTTTATTGTTTGCCTCCTTACCTATCCATAAGCTTTTGAATCGTGAATGCTAAGTCAACATAGTTTTGCAGGTGGTGAGAAATGAAAAATAGCATTAATGCTTTTTCTTCCAAAACTCCTCTTTCTAGTTCCTCTGGGAAGCGAGCCACAAAAACTTCATGTAGTTGTGAAACCATGTGAAAGTTTCATTAACATACTTCGGAGAGGACCTCATTAGGCTCTGCAAAGGGACCTAAACAGGTTAGACCGCTGGGCTGAGTCTAATGGCATGAGGTTTAACACGGCCAAATGCCGCATCCTGCTCTTGGGGCACAACAACCCTATGCAGAGCTACAGACTGGGAGAAGTCTGTCTAGAAAGCTGCCAGGAGGAGAGGGACCTGGGGATGTTGGTCGACAGCCGACTGACCATGAGCCAGCAGTGTGCCCAGGTGGCCAAGAAGGCCAAGGGCATCCTGGCTTGTATCAGAAATGGTGTGACCAGCAGGGCCAGGGAGGTTCTTCTCCCTCTGGACTCAGCACTGGTGAGGCTGCTCCTTGAATCCTGTGTTCAGTTGTGGGCCCTGAACCACAAGAAGGATGTTGAGGCTGTGGAGTAAGTCCAGAGTAGAACAACGAGGCTGGTGAAGGGTCTGGAGAACAGGTCCTATAAGGAGTGTCTGAGAGAGCTGAGGGTGTTTAGCCTGGAGAAGAGGAGGCTGAGAGGAGACCTCATTACTCTCTACAACTACCTGAAAGGAGGTTGTGGAGAGGAGGGAGCTGGGCTCTTCTCCCAAGTGACAGGGGACAGGACAAGAGGGAATGGCCTCAAGCTCCACCAGGGGAGATTTAGGCTGGAGATTAGGAGGAAGTTTTTCACACAGAGGGTCATTGGGCATTGGAACAGGCTGCCCAGGGAGGTGGTTGATTCACCTTCCCTGGAGGTGTTTAAGGCACAGGTGGATGAGGTCCTGAGGGACATGGTTTAGTGTTTGATAGGAATGGTTAGACTCAATGATCCAATGGGTCCCTTCCAACCTGGTTGTTCTATGATTCTATGATTACTCTCCACTGTAGTGCTTGCACACAACTGCTTAAAACTTTTATGCCAAATCACCACAGTAATGTGTCTCCAACCCATAAGCATGAAACAGTGCTCCGTGATGGGGCTGCTCCACTGTCATTTTCCTTATGCCTCATAAAAAAGAGCAAAGTTCACTGCCTTAGCCTTATGTCACAAGATTGTAGTTTTCACTGACATTTTGTGTACAGTAGATCAGAATGTGTTAGGCGGGATCGGAGACGTGAGTTTGGAAAGGGTGCTTCTACAGGCATAAATCATAAGGTTCCTTGAGGCTCTCTCCTGCAAGATGCTGAAGCAGGTTTAATGAGCTAGCTTTTTCCTTCCCTCACTACCATCTCTGTAGCAAGCAATCCGAAGAAGATGTAAGCGAATAACTGGGCTTTTCTCCCACAAGAATCAACCTACTGCAGGCTTCTGCTAAGAACTGTTTTCCCTGACCTAGGTTGTAATCATCTCCACTAAGAGAGAAACAACAAAGAGATCTGGGAATCCAGGAAAGGAAAAGGAAGGGGGAGAAAAGAGGGAATATGCTAAAGCAAAATGACAAAATGACAAAACCCCCATTCCCAGGGTCCCTGCGCAGGGCAGAGGTGGGAAGGGAAAGAGGTTCTGGGGTTCCTGGAGCTGAGCCCCAAGGTGACTGGGGAGGGAACAGGGTGACTGGGGAGGCTGGAGTTGAGCCCCAAAGTGGTGGGGAGGGACGGGAATGGAGTTACTGGGATTGCTGGAGCTGAGCCCCAAAATGATGGGGAGGGAGATGAGTTGTGGGGTTCCTGGATCTGAGCCCCAAGGTGACTGGGGAGGGAATGGGGTGACTGGGGAGGGAATGGGGTGACTGGGGAGGCTGAGCCCCAAAGCAGTGGGGACAGAAGGGAATGGGGTGACTACGGTTGGACTCGATGGTCCGGTGGGTCTCTTCCAACCTGCTTGTTCTATGATTCTGTGATTCTATGAAATACTGGTAAATGTTAAACAAGAAAAGAAAACCAAACACATCCTGTTATTGAAATGCTTAGAAGAAGAAGATATACCTAGTCTGAACTTCCACATTTAAATAGCAGTTGTTTCTTTCCTTTCATGAGGGTATAAATTCATTCAAGTTCTTCCTCCCAAAAATTTTGTATGATCTGTCTTTAGAGAAAAATATAACAGGACAGTAGTCTACTGCTAGGGGGAAAATGTCAAGGTGAGGTCGGGCCATACATCATTCCTAAACGCTGAGGCACAAGGATTTTGAGGGGGAAGGTGTTTATCATGTGATATTGTTCTATTACAAAGACTCTATATTTCTGTTCTGCCAAGTGATTGATGCTTGCTGTGTGTAATCATTCTTCCGTGCATGGGGATGTCGGTTGTTCACTGTGGTGTTGTTAAACAGCTGCATTTGTTGGCTGTGACGAAAGCCTTGTGGTGGCATCAGCCAATCTGAAAACAGCACATCGTGACAATACCAGCACGTGGGTGTCATTAACAGTCAGTAAAAAACTGCTGGATTACCCATCACACTAATGAGCGGCTTTCCTTAAGGGTTTTGATAAAGATTATTCGACAACACGGATGGGCAGCTTGTGTGAAATGTAGAGAACTGCATATGGAGTAACTGCAATGCGTGTGGAGCTGGAGCTTCGTTAATTGAGCTGCGTTACCTGCCCTGGCCACTGCAAAGTGGTGTAGTCCAGCCCTGCCCCCTCTGAGCAGAACACAGAACAGTTCTGGTCTCAAAGTCACAACAACCCTATGCAGCTTCAGACTAGGAGAATTCTGGCTGGAGAGTTGTCTGGAGGAGAAAGACCTGGGGTGTTGGTTGAAGCAAGCAGTGGCCCAGGTGGCCAAGAAGGCCAATGGCATCCTGGCTTGGATCAGAAATGGTGTGACCAGCAGGTCCAGGGACGTGATTCTCCCTCTGGACTCAGCACTGGTGAGACCGCTCCTTGAATCCTGTGTTCAGTTCTGGGCCCCTCACAACAAGAAGGATGTTGAGGCTCTGGAGTGAGTCCAGAGAAGAGCAACAAGGCTGGTGAAGGGGCTGGAGAACAGGCCTTATGAGGAACAGTTGAGAGAGCTGGGTGCATTTAGCCTGGAGAAGAGGAGGCCGAGAAGAGACACATTAGTCTCTACAACTACCTGAAAGGAGGTTGTGGAGAGGAGGGAGCTGTGTTCTTCTCTCAAGTGACAGGGGACAAGACAAGAGGGAATGGCCTTAAGCTGTGCCAGGGGAGGTTTAAGCTGAACATGAGGAAAAAAAATTTCACGGAAAGGGTTATTGGGCACTGGCAGAGGCTGCCCCGAGAGGTGGTTGATTCACCTTCCCTGGAGGTGTTTAAGGAATGAGTGGACAAGGTCCTGAGTGACATGGTTTAGTGTTTGATAGGAATGGTTGGACTCGATGTATCCGGTGGGTCTCTTCCTATCTGGTGATTCTATGATTTTATGATTCTAGCAGAGCTCAAGGTTTATTTGCAAGTTAGGAGTGTGTGTGGAAATTTTGTCATGTTTTTGCTAGTATCTGTAACTTTGGAAACAACACACACTTAGTTCAGGTATTTGTTATGTTAATGATTTAACATTAATGTTAAATAACGCCAAAATTTCCTAACACTGGAGTGTAATGAATCATAGAATCATAGAATCACCAGGTTGGAAGAGACCCATCGGATCATCAAGTCCAACTTGATGAATATGTGAAAGACTATGTAAATATGGTTAAGATCATTCTGGTTGGATTGGAATCAACTACAAACAGTTATAGAAATACCTACACCTGTTTTTTTATACACTAAGCTACAACTGTACCTAATACTGCGGAACAGGTTTTTTTTTCAGCTTTGGGTGCATAGCTGTGGACTATCTTTGTTCATGTTTTCTACCTTCCTGAGGTATGGCTGGTTGACATTTGGGACTTCAGATGAAAAGGCTGTCAGCAAACTTTTGGGGCTTAGTGGGAGAATCACTGAACAAAAGTTGTATATATAATAGAGAGAGCAGCTGAAAACAGATCTGAAGGAAAATGAAGTGGTTTTAGTCCCTCCTCTTTGCATCAGCTCACTGAGTTTTTACTTTGAGCCATATTGTAGCTGTTAATTGTTACCCCATGGCGCAGACTGCGCTGCTCCACTGAGCACGAGACGTTGCTCTGAAGGCATTGCCTGAGCATTGCCAATCTGTCATGCAGTGGGAATGCTTCCACCACCTCCTGCTTCACGAAAAGGGAGAATATCTTGCTTTTGGAAAGTTATTGACATTTTTAGCTAGTTCTGCAAGTAAGTGAACTAGTTCAGCTACCGCATAGTTTTTCTCCTAGCAAACAGTCACCAAAACAAGAGGATAGAGGTGGAGGCTTTTCAAGAAAATATTCAGTAGTCCCCAAACCCCATGTAGCAGGTAGTAAAACCTAGAGTGAAATGTTTCTTCACCTTTATTACCTCCGTTATTGCTCAAGTAAGAACCAGTTATGATTTTGCCTTGTTTAAAGTCATGCACTGACTACCAGAATACTGAAATGAGTGTATTTCATTCCATTTAGAAGTGACCTTGCTAGAGAGGGCTTGAAATCTTATCAAAATATGCATTTTTATCATCTTTAAGAGATACTACTCTTAAGTTATTTGATTGTAATGGAGGTAATAATAGGAAAATTATTTTAATCTTTGCTTTTGCGGAGGCAGGTTTGACTGTTATTCTCCTTCCTACATCAAGAACTCATTCAAAAGTAATATGTAGAGTGGATTGTTCAGGAAACAAGGTCAGTTTGTTTTATTTCAACAATGCATTCAGACAGCTAGGTTGATATGACTTCTGCAGCATGGCTCCTTCTGCCCTGTTATGAGGAAGAAGACTGAATTTAGGTTAGTGGGGTTTTTTTAAATGTCATACATTTTACATATTTATGAAGTTTGGAAAACATTTGAAAACACTTAACCCACCTTCTCATTCTACAAATTAATTACAGTAATTAAGAAACTGTAAAAATGTGGTTTGGACTTTCAGACTAGATTGCAAACGCCACGACTTTCAAACTTATAATGAAAATCCTGTATTTACTCATTTGGACCTCAGATTTGTCCCCAAAATTTTGATACATTCTCTTTTTACAGCTTTCTTCACAGTAAAGAATCATCTGTCTATGAGACCTTTGCTTGATGTGGGATCAAGCGCTTTCTCTCCTGCTGCCACCGTAAAGCGTAAACTTTAGATTACATGCAGCTTTGCATTAGTGACCTAACTGCAAGGTGCCACCCAAAGGGGGGTTGTCTGCTCTCCAGCCTTATCTTTAAACCCCACTGTTGCAATCACATGAATGATTTCAGTCTGCGGAACCAAGTACAAGTGAAAACCTTTTTGCTTTAGGGCCAGACCCGTTGTCCGTTAGATGTGTGAATCATAGTTCCGGAAAGCAGGACTGTCCTTTTGGCAGCAGGCCACGTTTTTTTTGAAGATTAAGAAGTAATGAAATATGTCACTTTATTCTGCCAGAATGTTTTAGAGCAGCTTTGGGTGCAAATTCACATCTTTGTTTAGTTCTCCCTTGTTAGTCGAAGGTTTAAAGTGTCATAAAGTAAATGAGATTCTGTTCTTTGGGACAAGCTGAAGATTTCCGATCGATACATTACATAGCTTCATATTTTTCGTGTTTGTCATTGTTGAGAGATGTTGAGTTTCTAACTTTCTGAAAGAAGAGTTTTCTTGTACTATTGTTCGCTTCCTTATATCTTTGCACAACAGATTTTCAGTCCCACTGGGCTGGCACCAATTGCCAGAATACGTTACTTACATTTATTTTTTGTTTTACCACATGCTCTCTCAGGAATTTTCAAGCTTGCAAGACTATGAAACTACAAAAATGAAAAAGATTGGGAGTTTTAAGCTGCATCAAACATACTTTTCATGGCTTATGCTCTCTGAAAGTCATGCACGATGAGGTTTCAGACAGTGCTCAAATATCTAGAGTCGGTTTTATACCGTTGACTCTGTTATCAGCTGTTACAGTCCCAGGGCTGGGAGAAAAGGAGGCTTCATCTCTTTGCTCATGCAAACATCTAAAAATTTTGACTATTGTGGGATTTCATTTAAATTACACCATGGAAGAGCAGGCAGCCTAGAAAAATAGATTTGTTCTGTCCATGGGTGACTTACAGTTTTGTCCTTTTCTCTGGGAACCTTGGACTGGCTGTTGCTGGTGCTCTTGCAAAAAGACAAGTGCTCTCAGGGTAGCACTTTCTACACCTTTACACCTGAAGTCAAGAAAAATGTGAGGAGGAATACATCTTTCTTCCCTATTGCAATAGATTTGATGCTTCAGACCAGAGTTTTTAAACTCGGGAATTCTTTGTAAGAAGCAGAACAGCATTTATGTTATTGCTGTGAAAGCAGTGAGACTCTTCTTACTTCTAGAGGGATGTTCACCACAGCAAAGTATAACCCCTCCCATTGGAATTGGCTACTTGGAAAACATATTTAGAGGCTCAAAGTCAAGCACTGGTTTTCTCCTGAATCCCCATCTCCACTAGACTGTGTGATATTGCAACCTTTCAATATTTAAAGGGGGCTTATAAGAAAGATTGGGAAAAAAATTTTAGTAGGGCCTGTAGCAATAGGACATGGGATAGCCTTTTTAAACTAAAAGATGAGAAGTTTAGACTAGATCTTAGGAAGAAATTTGTTGTACTGAAGGTGGGGAGGCACTGGAACTGATTGCCCAGAGAGGTGGGAGATTCCCCAGCCTTGGAAGCATCCAAGGTCAAGTTAAGTGGGGCTCTGAGCAACCTGATCTGGTTGAAGAAGTCCCTACTAACTGCAGGGAATTGGATGAGATGACTTGTAAAGGTCCCTTCCAACCCCAAAAATTCCATGATTCTATATGCTTGGAAGGTAAAGAAAACATGTTTCATCTGTATTAAAGAATATGTCAGGGATGGGCTGTTCTAGAGAGTGTGGAAGATGTATGGTGGCTACTGAGATGAGCCACTTGGGTGAAGCTCATCTCTACCCTGAGGACAAGCACACAACCTGTGCCCACTGATTAGGTTCTACATATTTATACAGAGAAACGTAGGAAGAGGTTCTGTCTGCATTCGCTGCAGTTTAGAAACACGACTTTGAATCATGGATTTATTGAATGGGTGAGGTAAGAAGGGACCTCTGCAGGTTATCTTGTCTAATGCCCCTGCTCAAGCAGTGTCACCTGCTGCAGGCTTCTGAGGACTAGGTGGCTTTTGGGTGTCTCCAGTGATGGAGCCTTCTCAACCTCCCTGAGTGTTCTGTGCCAGTGCTCAGTCACCATCACAGTGAGAAAGTGATTCCTGATGTTCAGGTAGAACCTCCTGTGTTTCAGTGTTTCAGTGTTGCTGGGCACCACTGGGAAGAGCCTGGCTCCATCCTCGTTATGCCCTCCCTTTAGATATTTATATTCAATTAAGAGATCCCCCTAAGCCTTCTCTTCTCTAGCCTGAACAATCCCAGCTCTACCAGCCTTTCCTCCTATCAGAGATACTACATCCATTGGACTCTCTCCAGTATTTCCATATCTGTATTCTACTGGGGAGTCCAGTAATGGATACTGGATGCCTGTGTTTAATTCTCATATTTAAACCTGGTTTTTTTTATACCCATAATGAACACGTTCTTGTTTCCTCAGGCACACACACAAGTTTTGTTTTCAGGAAAAATGTCTAAACATCCCATGGAAAATGGTCAGTGAGCCCCAAGTTTCCAAGGAAAAGATGCAGTTTTTGTTGTGGTGGTTTGAAAACAAAAGAACTAATTCTAGATTAAGCTTGAGCACAGGATCTCCATAACTGAGAATGAGTTTCTATAATGGCAAACATCCCAATTTTTGCAAAACCTGAACTCCTACTAGGATGGAATTCTGGAGGATTTCATGAGCAGTTGTTGTTACGACAGATCAGTTTAAATCAATGACAAAGGTTTTAGCATTTTTCTAGGCACATAGATTTAGAAGACCTATTTATCTTTGGCTTTTGCTCTGAGTACAATAATGCCTTTTCTGTCTGAACTCTTTGAACAGTTGTTCTAACTTTGGGGAAAAAATCCCCTTCAGACTCTCCAGTGGTAGTTTCAACAGCCAATAATTAATTTTTTGGAGTGAAAATCATTGTAATGGAATTGACCTTTCCCTGTAGCAGTAGGTTCAATCACTTCCATCTGTCAAAATCTCTTTGCAGAATTTTAATTAATGGTGAAAAATGTTTGCTCCCCGTGTCAATGAGTTACTAAGTATCCCAAACACTGGAGTGCTCAGTACAAAACAAACCAACCACCAACCCTCCAAGATAAGAACAGATTTCCTGGGGCAAAATCTGGAAGACAGGAGAACCTCTGTCTTATCCCATTTGATCTTGAAGCCAAAAAATAATGAAAAATCCTCAGTCTTCCTCAGCAACCTAGGAGCTGATGAATCCAGCTTTCCAAAGAGAAGTTTTGCAGAAACATGGACACATTCTTTCATCTAAATGTGTTAACTACAAATATATGAAAATCATAGAATCATAGAACAGTTTGGGTTGGAAAGTACCTTACAGATCAACCAGTTCCTACCCCCCTGCCATGGGCAGGGACACCTCCCACTGGATCAGGGGCTCCAAGCCCCATCCAACCTGATCTTGAACACCTCCAGGGATGGGGCAGCCACAGCTTCCCTGGGCAACCTGTGCCAGTGCCTCACCGCTCTCATCATGAAGAAATTCCTCCTTATGTCTAGTCTAAATCTGCCCCTCAGACTGGTTTTATTCTTTTTGTGCCACCCCTGTCCTGAAACTCCTAGTGTTAGCAGAAGGAGTGAATGGACTGCTGCCACGGACTGAGAGTAAGATCTGTCTTCACTAGTCAGCTGCACAGGTCTTCCCTATGTCTTGTTGCCTTCTAAGCAATATGTGTTTTCTCTGGAGGGAAGGCACAAATTCCAGGATAACTCGTACCTTGCTCTTGAGCAGCTGACTGGTGACTATCAGTTGGAGTACAACTTAGCCACATACCACACCTGCAGGTTTGGGTAGGCACCACAAAGCAGGAAGAATTAGCGATGTTCTGAGGACAGTATGCTTTCGGTGTCTTCTTGAATGGTCCAAGTGGAAAAAGTTCTTCTCAACAATATGACATGTTACTCCCATGGACAATGGAGTGTAAATTCCACAGAGTTGCCTTCGGTTTCTTACTACTGATTATTGGTGCTAAATGGTAAATGCAGGTGCTCCCCTGCTTACGTTTCTGTTCCTGCAGAGCAGAACCGATAACTTCTGGTCACGTCAATACCAGGTGCTGTTGCTCAGCTTTCTAGTATTTAATTCTCCTTGTATTTAAGCTAAGCCTTTAGACTTAAGACTAAATATTTAAGTCTAAAGACTTCCACAGCTGCTTACAAGCAGTCAAATAAGAGTTGGAATGAGTCCGAACCCCTGCAGTGGCTCAGCAACACTCAGAGGCAGCTATTGCCAAGTGTACTGAACATTCTCACCGTGTGAGAGCTTACAGTTATCATACAATCTGTTTTCAGGTGTGGTCAGTCTTTTTCCTTCTTATTCCATTCACCCATCACAGTGGGGCTGGAACTAGATGTAGAATCATAGAATCACCAAGTTGGAAGAGATCCACTGGATCACCGAGTCCAGCCATTCCTATCAATCACTAAACCATGTTCCTCAGCACCTCATCCACACGTGCTTTAAACCCCTCCGGGGAAGGTGAATCATCCACCTCCCTGGGCAGCCAATGCCCAATGACCCTTGCTGTGAAAAATTTTTTCCTAATGTCCAGCCTAAACCTCCCCTGGCAGAGCTGGAGGCCATTCCCTCTTGTGCTGTCCCCTGTCACTTGGGAGAAGAGCCCAGCTCCTTCCTCTCCACAACTTCCTTTCAGGTAGTTATAGAGAGCAATGAGATCTCCTCTCAACCTCCTCTTCTCCAGGCTAAACAACCCCAGCTCTCTCAACCATTACTCATAAGGCTTGTTCTCCAGCCCCTTCACCAACTTCGTTGCATCATGGTCTTTGAGGTCCCTTCTAACCCAAACTATTCTATGAGTCTATGATTATTCCTGCTAAGACCCTCTACCACTTCAGGCAGCTCCAGCAGGCTCAGCCGTGGCTGCTAAAAGGTGGCCGTGGGCTGCCTTTGTGTCTCAGTTCAGGCAAGTCCAGATGACAGCGTAACGAGACAGTGAGGAGGACTTAGTCCAGGCCCAATTTTAGTTACTGAGCACATAGCAGCAGTGCTGCCAGCTTTCATTACAGCGCAGAGACAGATGGTCTGGACTGAGAGACCAGCAATTAACGTACAATGTGTTCTTGGTTGGCACTTACCACAAAGAGGGGTTTGTGTGTATAAACTGTCTTATTCTTCAAGCTTATTTTGTTTCGTGACTCTAGGGTCTATATGGAGCTGGAGGGAAATAATTCCGTGGAGGCATTAAGTGGAGGAGTTGTTCTCTTTCTCTCAGCTTCCATTCAACATTGTAATGACAGAAGGTGATTTTTAAATTTTGCAATACCCTTTATTATTATGGTCAAATCTCCCTAACATATCTTCTGCGTTAAAACGAAGTCTTTACCCCCTAGTATTGCTTTTAACTTGGGTACTTTGCAATTCCCACCAGGAAAAAAATATTTCTCCTTCCTGCATGATATGTAGAGAAATAAGTCGTCGGAGTGAATGTATGCATTTGGTCCAGATGCTTGCCTGGGTGAGAATCACTGAAGTTTTAGATTCCAAAGACCAGATGAAAGCATAACTCATTGTTGGGGTTTTTCACACTATTTTTATTCTCCAGTTCTACTACCAGCAATCTGATTCACTTGCTAAATGGGGTCCAACGTGAAATGAGCCATATGTATGAGATGTATGATTTAAAGCCATGACTGGTTCCGTGACTGTGCCTCAACTACTTCATATCCTAAACATAAGTTATTTTTGGCCAGAGCTGTATAATTCCAGATATCATTCACAAGTCCGCAAATCAAAAGATAGATCTCTTCAGGATTCCCAGAAAACCAGAATACCTGTGGGTGTGAGTCAATACATGTCTGTTTGTTGCTGTTTGCCAGGTTCAGGCTACAATTTGGAGCAGAGGTGATGATCTGCAAAGCTTGTTTCATGTTAATACTGCTGCCTCATTTACTTGATAGTGTCAATTCATTCAATGAAGTTGGAAGGGTTTTCAGCTCTGCCTTTGAGGTATTTGGGAACTTATTTGATCCTCAGATAGAGAGGAGATAAATGTGTGATCATGTAATGAGAGTCTGCATCATGAGGAAGACATGAGATAATGCTCTAGGATTAATTTTCTCAGCTCTCTCCCTTTCCTTCCAACCTTTTTTTTTCTTTTAAAATTGAATTTTATATATGCAGTAGGGAAGGACAGGTGTATCAATGATAGGACCATAATTCTAATCTGTTGTAGATAAAAGTCCAGTTTTCCACTCCCTGAGGCAAATATCTATGGGCAGACTCTTCTATGATTCTATGTGTTTGATGGAAGGGGTTGGACTCTATGATCCGATGGGTCTCTTCCAACCTGGTTGTTCTACGATTCTATGTGTTTGATGGGATTGGTTGGACTCGATGATCCGATGGATCTCTTCCAACCTGGTTGTTCTATGATTCTATGATTCAACAACACAGATGCCTATTCTATTATACCACACTTCTTTGCACTGGCTTTAATATGAAAAACAATGTTAGTACAAGTAGGAATGACTCTTCGGTAAATGTTTGTTATGCAGTCAGATTGCATTACCTGGTGTTGCACTGGGAATGCTCTTCCTGGTGTCAAGCATTTTTCAACTACAGTTCATCACTGGCACTCTGCGTTGATCTCTCTAAACTGCAATGATTGTTGTATTTTAAACAGAGAAACATATCTGAATACTCTCTGTTGGCAGATGCTGCTGACATAGTGGCTTTGCCTGACATTACTTGTTCTTCTAAGATTTTGTTGTTAGGGGGATGTTGTTTTGTTTGTTTGTTTCTTTGTTTTTTTAGATTAAGAGCTGGAAAAATTCTCAGTTTTTCTTCTTTTGTATTCTGTGAAAAAAGAAAGGTGCCTGAGTCCTAGACACATGTTACTATAGTCGTGTTCTTCAGTCATGTCATGTCACATTGTTCATTGTTTCATGGAAGAGATGCATTTTGTGTCTAGAAACTGTTTCTTGTGTCTTTTTCCCCTCTGGCCTTTTCTCCAGAAACACTCCATACAGAGTTCCAATTCTTCAGTGTCGAAGAAAGCATTTACATTTCTTTGAGTCATACAATTTTCCACTTATTTCCTCACTTGTTGTCATGTTTTGTAACAGCCTGAAATAAGAGCAAAAATATGAGAATTACCTGGTGCCTATTCCCTTCATCCCTGCCCTTTGCAAGCCATGGAACATAATTATAGAGCTAGTTCTTGGGAAACTTCCTATGCTCAGAATACAGTTCTCTGGGAACATTAATGAATTAACCATCCTGTAACACTCTCAAATGAGATTAAAGAAAATTTCCACATTTTATAAATGGAGAAAAAAGAGTCAAGAGAGGCATCAACTCATAAATCAGTCTATCTAAGATTCCCTCACAGTTTCCTCATTGAAAGTAAATATTTGTATTTACTTCTTTTTTACATTATGGAAGTATTTTTGGTTCTGTGTAGCCCTTGGTTTAAAACATAACTTCCAGAGTGTGGTAATTTGTGGTTGTCTGCAGTGAAGCCCTCTAGGGCTGAGATTATCTACAAGGTCTCCAAGACATCTGTTGTGTTCCCTGCATATGGAATAGAACACATCTGGCCTGGCACTGAGCTGCTGGGGAGCATCCACATTCATGAGCAGTAGTTCTATTTTAAAGTATTTCCCTTCATTCCAGAATTAAAAGCCCATGATAATGTTAATTAATTAATTAATTGCACCATACAATCATCTTAAAGCATTTGCTAAATGAAAAAAATTCTTTTTGTGCAGAATGAGCCCCTAACTACCTTTACTGGGGCTAAATCCTTTGTACTTGAAAGTCCAACAGGGCACAAGGCAGGAAGAAATGGAACAGTGATTGCCTTTTCCTCTAGTGACACTTTGGGCATTGGTCTCTCTTTAACCTTAAGATCTTCAGCCCACGCCATTCCATAATTTTGATACTGAATTCAAATTTATTTCAGTGTTTGAAACATTTGGATTTGCTCTGTATAAAGGAGTCATTGTCATTGGAGTGTTTTATTCACAAAAAGCAAAGTAAATGCCTAATGTTAAAGAGTTTCCACTTCATTCTCTTGGTAGAATAGGGCTGTTGCCCACACAATGGATCTCTTTGATCCGTAGGAAGATACCAAGCCTGATCTCAGCAGATGTGATGGAGAAGCCAAACTGGAAATGTTAGTAAGCACTTAGTGGTTTGCATATAATGTCAAACCGCCCAGTGAATACAGAATGACCACTGTAGCGACTTTATTTAATAGTTAGGGATTTTAATTTGCCCTTTTGACCTGGTTTAGTGAGTATTCTGTCTGCTTTCAATGAAAATTGAAATAAACTGAGAATGTGTGTGTTCTCCTCTGTGGCACATGCTTGTTCTTTTCCCATCTTCTGTAGAGTATCAACAATTGCTATTTGTTATTACTCATATTAATGACTGATCACCTCTAGTTACCTGTTGTCTGCCCAGCACAGTTTTGACAAAAATCAAACCCAAACTGGCTTAATGAATTCATATTAGGATTCAGACTCTCTTTATGCCTAGGGCAGTCAGCAAACAACAAGATCTCTTTGGATCATCTGGGTGACTGCAAATCACTTTCTCGTTACAGACTAATTTACAGTGCTGGAATTCCAATGCACTGTGTTTTACTACCACTGCTTTATGTAGTAGTTGGCAGAAGCATTAACTCAGCTGTTGCCACTTGGAGCATTTGCTTCATTGATAAAGGCAGTAATTCAGCACTAGGAGCGCAGCTCAGCTTGGTGCCAGGAGATACTGCAGCCCAGGCAGGAGGAGCAACCTGGGAGGAAGCTTCTGTGTGTCTATATGCACTACAGAACATGCTGTAGACCCTGAGAAGAGAGGGAAAGCAAACAGCTGGAGACCAAACCTACAGTTTCTTAAAATCATAGGATCATAGAACAACCAGGTAGGAAGGGATCCATCAGATCATCGAGTCCAACCATTCCTATCAAACACTAAACCATGTCCCTCAGGACCTCATCGACCCGTCACTTAAACACCTCCAGGGAAGGTGAATCAACCCCCTCCCTGGGCAGCCTATTCCAATGCCCAATGACCCTCTGTGTGAAAAACTTCCTCCTAATCTCTAGCCTAAATCTCCCCTGGCGGAGCTTGAGGCCATTCCCTCTTGTCCTGTCCCCTGTCACTTGGGAGAAGAGCCCAGCTCCCTCCTCTCTACAACCTCCCTTCAGGTAGTTGTAGAGAGCAATGAGGTCTCCCCTCAGTCTCCTCTTCTCCAGGATAAACACCCCCAGCTCTCTCAGACGCTCCTCATCAGGCCTGTTCTCCAGCCCCTTCACCAGCTTCGTGGCTCTTCTCTGGACTCGCTCCAGAGCCTCAACATCCTTCTTGTGCTGAGTGGCCCACAACTGAACACAGGATTCAAGGAGCGGCCTCACCAAGTGCTGAGTCCAGAGGGAGAATCACCTCCCTGGACCTGCTGGTCACACCATTTCTGATACATAGTATTTCTTGTGGCACACATGAACCAATCCCGAAAAAAACCCCTTAATTTAGAATTCCAAACATTTAGCGTTAAATATCTATTTAGTTTAGGGGTAACTAGCATTTTTTATGATGTTTGGAAATTCAACAAAGACACTGTAAAGCAAAGCTAATTTTTTTCCAAAACACAACTTTGCTCTGTTTTATTTTGTATCAAGAACCATGAGGCTGCTTTAGCCTAGTTGGAAATGAGAAAGCTCAAAGATGCTTTCAAGCTCCTGCTTGGCTGTAACTTTGTTTTCCTGGCATGGGCAATAAGGAAAGGTTTCCTCCATCTCAGAGATGTGTTGTTAACATACCTTGTTAAAATGAACTTCCCCTAATTCAGTAACAGAGCAGTTGCTGTGGCTTGTGGTTTGGGTATATGGGGAGTATGGTCAAAGATTACCATGTCCTTCCCTCACTTGTTCAGATAGAAACGCTGTAATACCACCTTTTGCATTTTAAGATAAATCCAAGCAGCATCCATCTGAGAAAGACAATCTTTCAAAGGCTTTTTTCCACGTCTTTTGCAGTTCAGCCTCTCTATGTTCGCTTTTCTAAAAGCAAAGCTCTGGCAGGTACAGAAGAAGGGAAGAGGAGGGTGAAGAGGCCATGTGTGGGTTAGAGGAAGGTAGCCACAAGGATGAGAGCCCTCCCGTGATGGAGAGGACTTGTTTGGCGATCTCTGATACCAGCTCCTGTAAAAAACAGAGATGCCAAGGAGGCAATTTGGCACTGACTCCTGGTTGTCTCCTGTCTAGCAGAGGGACACAGTAACTGAGCTCTGTCTTCAGATACCTCTCTGTATTCTCACTGTGTGCAATACTTAGAATCATAGAATCATAGGATCATAGAAGAACCAGGTTGGAAGAGACCCTTTGGATCATCGAGTCCAACCATTCCTATCAAACACTAAACCATGTCCCTCAGCACCTCATCCACCTGTCCCTTAAACACCTCCAGGGAAGGGGAATCAACCACCTCCCTGGGCAGCCTATTCCAATGCCTAAACTTGTTTGGCTATCTTGGAAAGCTGCTGGGAATAGTGGCAGCAGCAAAAGCTGCCTCATACCACTGTCTGGAGTAATTTCTACTGATTTGACTGCCAGTTGCTTCAAACAATGGCTTGGGTATGGCAGGGTTTGTTGTTCTATTTTTACATGTACTACGCAAAAGGAAAGAAGCAATACCTGAAAGGAGGTTGTAGAGAGGAGGGGGCTGGGCTCTTCTCCCAAGTGACAGGGGACAGGATGAGAAGGAATGGCCTCAAGCTCCACCAGGGGAGATTTAGGCTAGACATTAGGAGGAAGTTTTTCACACAGAGGGTCATTGGGCATTGGAATAGGCTGCCCAGGAAGGTGGTTGGTCCAGCCTGTTCAGGTCCCTTTGGAGCCTCCTGACCCTCCAGCAGATCTACACTTCCACCCAGCTATGTGTCATCTGCAAACTTGCTAAGGGAGAACTTGGTGCCTTCATCCAGGTCATTGATGAAGACATTGAACAGGGTTGGACCCAACACTGAGCCCTGGGGAACCCCACTTGTCACTGGCCTCCAGCTGGAGTTAACTCCATTTCCCACCACTCTCTGGGCCCTCCAGTCAACCAGTTTTCCAACCAGCAGAGTGTGCACCTGTCCAGGCCAGAGGTGACAGTTTCCGGAGCAGAATGCTGGGAGAAACTGTGTCAAAGGCTTTACTGAAGTCCAGAAAGACCACATCCACAGCCTTTCCCTCATCCAACAGCTGAGTCACTTTGTCATAGAAGGCGATCAGGTTGGTTTGGCAAGACCTACCTTTTGTGAACCCATATTGACTGGGCCTGATCCCCCAGTTGCTTCATGCTAGCACTCAAGATCACCTGTTCCATGACTTTCCCTGGCACTGAGGTCACACTGACAGACCTGGAGTTCCCCGGATCCTCCCTGCTACCCTTCTTGTAGTTGGGCACAACATCAGCCTCCAGTCCAGTGGAACATCCCCAGTCAGACAGGAAAATGACTCTGTGATTTGAGGATTCCCTTGGGAACAGGCTGGGGCTGCCACATGGCCGTGAGAGAGAACCCAAAATCCATATTCTGAGTTGGGACCCCAGTTTATTTCAGTCACAAGCTGCATTTATGGGAGACAACAGGACTTTTTAGAAGCTGTGCTGCCTTCCAGTTCCTGTCGCTAGGACACACGTGCCACACAGTGAGGTCACTGCTGCTACTGCCCACCCAATGACCCATCTGCCCTACACGGCGATGGACGTTGAAACAGGTCGAGTGGAAAGAGCACCAGTCTTGGGCTGCAAGTCATGTTGGAGATGGAGGAACACCTTAGTCTAGGAAGAAGGAATAAACAGTGTTTGTTGTTGTTCCAAACTCCTCTTTTTCTGTTACCCCCTCCTGTCTCTGCAGTCTCACTGTCGCTCTCTCAACACCTTCAGACTGGGAAGGGTTTGGTCCCTGCAAAGCCAAGGGCCCCACAGAGCTGAGCACAACCCAGCCCAGAGCCGACCTGGGGCTGCTCCAGCAGCTGCACCAGCTCCAGCTGGATTTCACTCCATTTCCCACCACTCTCTGGGCCTGCTCATCCAACCATTTTTTCACCCAGGAGATTATGCCCCTGAACACATGTGTGATGGTGCAGCCATGTGCAAGCGTGTGAGTAAACAAGTCTGTGCATGTGTGTGAGTGTACAAGCGTGGTGCACACGTGTGTGTGCAGGCATGTTCATGTGTGTGCATGAGTGCATGTGTGTGTGTGCAGCCACGTGCAATTATGCATGTTCACAGGTGTGACTGTGTACACGTGTGTGCAAAAGGGGGTGTGTGTGCATGTGCAGGCATGTGTGGTCATGAATTAGTGTGTGTGCACAAATACATATGCAGCCCTGTGCAAATGGGGCACAACAACCCTATGCAGAACTACAGACTGGGAGAAGTCTGGCTGGAAAACTACCAGGAGGAGAGGGACCTGGGGGTGTTGGTCGACAGCCAACTGACCATGAGCCAGCAGTGTGCCCAAGTGGTCAAGAAGGCCAATGGCATCCTGGCTTGGATCAGAAATGGTGTGACCAGCAGGTCCAGGGAGGTTATTCTCCCTCTGTACTCAGCACTGGTGAGGCAGCTCCTTCAATCCTGTGTTCAGTTCTGGGCCCCTCACCACAGGAAGGATATTGAGGCTCTGGAGCGAGTCCAGAGAAGAGCCACGAAGCTGGTGAAGGGGCTGGAGAACAGGCCCTATGGGGAGTGGCTGAGACAGCTGGGGGTGTTTATCCTGGAGAAGAGGAGGCTGAGAGGAGACCTCATTGCTCTCTACAACTGCCTGAAAGGAGGTTGTAGAGAGGAGGGAGCTGAGCTCTTCTCCCAAGTGACATGGGACAGGACAAGAGGGAATGGCCTCAAGTTCCACCAGGGGAGATTTAGGCTGGACATTAGGAGGAAGTTTTTCACACAGAGGGTCATTGGGCATTGGAATAGGCTGCCCAGGGAGGTGGTTGATTCCCCTTCCCTGAAGGTGTTTAAGGGATGGGTAGATGAGGTGCTGAGGGACAGGGTTTAGTGTTTGATAGGAATGGTTGGACTCGATGATCCGATAGGTCTCTTCCAACCTGCTTCTATGATTCTATGAAGAGCAAAAACGTGTGAGGAGGGAGAGGTAATTCACATTTTTAGTAATAGTATAGTGATGAATACTGTAGGGCTGCTGATGTTAGTGAATATTCTTACACCTGAGAGGTTTTTACAAACTTGGCTACTTAAAATCGTCTGAATTTTTTAACAATGTCTTTCAAACGCGCGGTCGTCAACAGGATAGAGGGCGTATCAGACGTGATTTAGTGCTTTTGAAATGTCAAATAATGCTGATGCCTTATGACAATATGAGTGTTTTAATTTCTGTGGCATTTTAAAGAAGTTAACTTTGCAATTTTATTGCAGGATGTAATGTGCAATTGTTAAAACATCATCAAACCGATTGCTTTATTTGATTTAAAATGTCATATTCAGTACAGTGATTTTCACTCATTAACATTAAACTCGGGGAACCATATGTTAAAATAATCTTGTCTATTGAATGAATACACTCAGAGAAATAAAATGAGCAGAAAAAAATGTGAGACTTTCTACTAAGCATTTTTATCTCCGTTTTTAAAATCCTCTAAAATTCATTAGGACAAACCTAATCCCGCAAATGGTAAATCATTCTATTTATGGATTGCATGGCATTTTGATATTAAAATGCATAAAATCTGCCAATAGTTTAGAAATGAGGCATCAGCAAAGAGGATTATTGGTCTACCTAAATAATAATACAACCATTAAGAGGATAACATTTTCCAATTGCAATTCCATGCCTTAATTTTAAAGAAGCTATCATTTACAATAATTTGGCAGATTCAGTCCATATTTCTTTCACAAATTTATTTCTTCATTATGCCTCAAAACAAATTTATGGTGCATTTATGTTTGTGAAGATAATTTGCTTGGTTTATTGTGAATGGAAATCAGTAATTACATACAATCTCATTTTCTACAGACATAAAGTTAATTCATGATAGTAATTTTACACAGAATATTAGCCTGTGTTAGTTATGATGAAAATGTTGCTGTGGCAAATGCTCTATTACAGTATAATTTCCTTGGACGTGGTGAAAAGGAAATACTTACTTAGTAAATAACACTTAAGTCATTGATTTTGTGATCATTTGGGGTGATTCTAAAGATTTATTAATGATTACAGGAAAAATCCTTATCTGGCTCTAAAATTAGAATTTTTTTTTTGAGTGGAGAATGGAAGCTTTTCAAAGGAAAAATAAACACTCTGAACAGTCTAGCAGCATATGTGCCCAGCCAGATGCTGGCAATAAGTCCTTAATGCTGGCGTTCAAAGGAATAGATCCAGTTCTTCAAGGAATTTGAATGAAATCCCTTGTTTTAGAGCTTTTAAGATAGACAAAGCCAAATAAGATGTCTGGAGGCAGCAATTCTGTATTAACTTTTAAGACAATATTTTCTTATAACCAACCTTCCAGTCACACGACTGTGGTAGGCATTAAAGGAACATGTGTTAAAAAAAAAAAAAAAAAAAAGAAAAGAAAAAAAGAAAAAAAGATTAATATGGAAAAGTCTTATTTTGCTGATATCCTGCTGAGGGATGTGTGCCCAGGAGCAAGCGGCTCAGAGCACACCTCAGTGCTTTGCTCTGGACATTCGGGTTTACGGTGCATTCCCGGAGCTCTTTGATGGAGATTCCACTTGAGGAGTGTGAAAGAAAACTAAATCACTCGGTTTCTTTCCCAATAAAAATTGTCAAAACGCCAGAATTTCTCAGAGAAGGGAGAAACAGCAACGCAATACTTGACATTTTACTTGGTAGCACTGTAGAGATGGGTTGGACTTTGAATACTGGGATCCAACAGCAAAACTCTGTCCTGGGGGTGATAAAGTTCGGATGTCAGCTACCTGCGTTGTCCTGCCATGCACTGATGGAAATATTTCATTAAGCTGTGATGGGAATTAGCATTTCCTTAGTTTTATAAAGGAGTTAAATAAGGATAATTTGCCTTTTTTGGAACTAAATTCCTTGAGGTTTAGGCAATACCAAATAATCACCATCTTCCAAATGTGATGCTACAAGAGAGTTTGTCTGTTCCCAGTTGAACAGGAGGAACACAAATCTGTCATTAACCTTTATATCATAAAATGTATAAAAATGTTACACAGTATAAAATATCTGCATCTCGTTAAAAGTAAATGAGATTTGCCAAATTCTAGATGTTTAGAATAAGACTATTACCAAAGCGTTTATGCCGTTAAGAATGAATTAGTTGTGGAATTATTAAAGGAATCTTTGATCTCAAGGACTATTGTAAGTGTTGCTTTATGTAATCCATAAATTGCTATCAAATAGGATTTATGGATGTATTTAAACATTCAGACTGAACTTGCGCTTAAAATGAAAGTACTTGGAGTTCTAGTGGCTTTTGAAAAAGTTGATTTTCAGGCATAGACACCGTTGATGTCATAAAATATTTCTGACCTAAAGAAATGCTATGAACAACAACAAATTCCAAGGTCAGTAGTTCTCCAAAGCAAGAAGTTATTCTACAACTACCTGAAAGGAGGTTGTAGAGAGGAAGGAGCTGGGCTCTTCTCCCAAGTGACAGGGGACAGGACGAGAGGGAATGGCCTCAAGCTGCGCCAGGGGAGATTTAGGCTAGAGATTAGGAGGAGGTTTTTCACAGAAAGGGTCATTGGGCACTGGCAGAGGCTGCCCAGGGAGGGGGTTGATTCACCTTCCCTGGAGGTGTTTAAGGTGTGGGTAGATGAAGTCCTGAGGGACATGGTTTAGTGTTTGATAGGAATGGTTGGACTCGATGATCCGATGGGTCTCTTCCAACCTGGTTGTTCTATGATTCTATGATTATCTGCGCTATTTTTTTTAAAAAAAGTCTTGCACCTATTTTCAGAATGCCATACTCCCCTTCCAAAAGTTAAATGGGAACCTAGTGAAAGAAGTGGTCAAATTAGTGTGGCTGGAAGAGCTGAATTAGGGCAGTAAGGTAGCTGTCCCACTCTGCATTGTCTTCAACAGTCATTAAGACTTACTTTTCCCCTTATCCTTTCCTGTACTAAAAATGAGGACAGCTGAGTGTTTAGATAAAGTGTGTGCTTGTAATTGTTGAACAGCAGCTGAATTGCAGAGTGAATTCCAGACTGTTGTGGTTTAATCCCAGCCTCACCCAGCTGCTTATGAGATAGTGGGGTGGTTGGGTTTTTTTGCTTTCCTGGTGTTGCATTTCTTGTGTGTGGTGCATAAGGCAGTTTTATGGCAGAGACAGTCCTCTAGTAGGTTTGTGCTATTGCTAACTGACTGACTCATTGATTTTGTTTGGTACTTTTAAATTCTCCTGAGACACAAATTATTAAGAAGAATCATTATATTCTGTATCTGTGCACTGATTTGTTGCTCAAATCACAGATTTGAGCAACGAGGCTGGTGAGGGATCTGGAGAACAGACCTTATGAGGAATGGCTGAGAGAGCTGGGGGTGTTTATCCTGGAGAAGAGGAGGCTGAGAGGAGACCTCATTGCTCTCTACAACTACCTGAAAGGATGTTGGAAGGGTTTCAAGAGGGAATGGCCTCAAGCTCTGCCAGGGGAGATTTAGGCTAGAGATTAGGAGGAAGTTTTTCACACAAAGGGTCACTGGGCATTGGAATAAGCTGCCCAGGGAGGTGGTTGATTCACCTTCCCTGGAGGTGTTTAAGGCACAGGTAGATGAGGTCCTGAGGGACATGGTTTAGTGTTTGATAGGAGTGGTTGGACCTGACGACCTGATGGGTCTCTTCCAACCTGGTGATTCTATGATTCTCTTCCAGTGAGCACTTAAAAACTTTATATCATGTATAAATATGTCTATCAAATGCACAAAGAGCCTAATATTGGCTAAGTTCTGCTTTAGCAGCAGAGATAAATAGTGTAAGCAACCAGCTGCTTTGTAACCTTGCATTTGAGCACAGCATTAAACTGAATAAGAAATTATACCTTTGAATCAGTTGATAATTTATTTTAGAAAATAATCATAGAATCGTAGAATCATAGAACAACCAGGTTGGAAGAGACCCATCGGATCATCGAGTCCAACCATAATGATTTATCAGCAGCAAGCTTTCAGTGTTCTGAATTGTTTGTTGTCTTCCAAGTCTTCCCTTTGTGCTTAGAATCGTTGATGTTACTCGAGAGTGTTGAATGTTGAAGGAAAACACCTTTAAATTACTTGTGCCGTGGGCCCATTGCTGTGGAAGTCTTAAACCTGGCTATTAAAGTAATGAATGTGCAGCTTGATGGAGTCAACAAAGTCTTAGAAACAAAGCCCCCAAAACCCAACCACAACCCTCTGCTAGAAAGTTTGTCTTCTAAGGGTTTGTGTATATGTATGAAAAAGCACACTGAGATATTTTTCAGTTTCAGATTCCTGATGAAATCTGTGTTTTGCCAGTAGGAAAGAATTCCACAGTGTACAATATTCTACTTCATTGCTAGGGGAAATATTGAGGTGGCAGGAGTCAGTCTGTTTCATAAATCTTCACAGTCAGTAGCCTTTTCTCACCCAGACTCCTGTATTGCTTTATATTCAGAGCTCTTAAGATGTAAAGCTGCCTCCTGAAAGGACTTTTATGTATATAAATGTATACACATTTCGTAAAAAGAGAGTTGAAACATTATGTAAATCCGAATATCTCAAGGGGAAGGTGAAAGCAACTGGAGGTTGTAACAGGTCATGGTAGGATACGTCTTTGTTTGAAGAAGTACTTTTATTATTAGTTCAAAATTAACTCAGAAGTGAATATTACTTTGAAGAAAGGCAACACGGACTTCGAAACAATACAGCAGAGCATCAAAACAGTTTCAGTAGTGTGTGGTGATTATACGGACTTTAACAGATCTGACTCCCACTAACAGAAGGGATCTTTCAAATACAGTGATAATTTTTTTAATGGTTACAGAATAGACTTCTTATAACTGAAGAACTGAAACAAAGAGTGACTTACTCCACCTCTGCAGAGATAAAAAGATCTAACTTTCTGAAGTGTTCATTGGACCTTCTGAGAAAGAGACGAAAATCTCCACAGAATGATTAAAATACAATTTTCAGGCTATTAGCAACTTTTAAAATGGAATTGAGGCATAAAACTCATTTCCTTTTGCTTCTCAATTTCAAATACAGTATTGTAATTTCTATTTTTAGGGGGTTTTAGGAAGTTATTTGGAATGAGCAAACGATCGTTTGGCTGGGAGTCCTACGTAAATGCAACTTCTTGCATCCCTGTCCCTACTGTTGCTGTAAAATCAGCTGCTACCTTCTGATGCCACCCTAACTTCTCCAAAGTAGAAGGAACTGGAAATACTCCACTGAGCCATTACTGGGTTGATTCCAAAGTTATTGAACTTGCTGGAGTTTTCTCATCTATTTCATTTCCGTGTTGTCTGTTGAGGTTAGTCTCATTTGTTAGCAAGCTGTGCTGCCTTGCTGTACTACCTAGTAACCTCAGTCATGGATCAATGTGCTAAACAATGAGCAATCAGGAACAAATAGATGGGTTCTGCCTGGAGAGTTTCAGATCCAAGTGCTTAAAATGCATAACTTAGCCGACGTTAAATGTATCCTGCGGAAATACTGTGCGGTGGAGCTGGACCAATTAATGACAGAAATTCCTGCTGCACGTTACTAAGCGCACAGATGTCCCACGAACCACACAAATGGTTGCAGGCTGGGAGAAAATCTTTAGGAGGAAGTTTTTCACGGAAAGGGTCATTGGGCATTGGAACAGGCTGCCCAGGGAGGTGGTTGATTCACCTTCCCTGGAGGTGTTTAAGGGATGGGTAGATGAGGTGCTGAGGGACATGGTTTAGTGTTTGATAGGAATGGTTGGACTCAATGATCCAAAGGGTCTCTTCCAACCTGGTGATTCTATGATTCTATGATTCTATGAAAGCACCACATGCCCTTGCCCTCTTCTTTTCCTCTTTGGAGAGGCTCCAGCCTAACTGGATCTTTCGTTTGACCCGATACAGTTGTTGTGTTCTTTTGTTGCTCTCCTTGAAAGGTGCTCAGTAATGAAGTCATTCACAAAGGTGTTGTTGTTTGATGTACTGAATCAAAGAATTGCAGGAGAAGATAAAATCATCCCTGTTAGTTCAAAGAGCGGTTGTGTGACAAAAGAACAGCTTCGGCTCTGGGTACACAGGAGTCTTGCTGCCTCACAGCCCCTTCAGCTCTCATTAGTTTATTGATTGCTGCCAACTGTTGCAGAAACGGTGTTGGACTGGAGGCTCGGGGACTGTGAAATGGTTGTTCGATTACCACAATTTAGGAATTCAGGAGGCTACCAAAAAGAGCACCCTTAACACTGGGACATTTTGCTGCATTATTCGAAAAGGAAAGGGATCAAAGATGACTATATACAGATTTTTACCACAAACACAATTCTCAGGGAACCAGTATGCCAAAACAGCATGACTCTGTTACTGGAGCCACTTCTCTGCTCTGATACAAAATTATATAAAGAAAGGTAGAAAACTAGTGCCTGGTTCCCCACATACTTTATTAAGATCTAGAATGTTTTCATAGGAGATTGCAAACTAACACTTCCCTTGTTCAGAAAGTGGGTGTGCACTTGGGTCTTCTGCAGCTAATTAGGTAGAGTAGCACTGCTTTTATTAGGCTTTATTGGACTTCTTCGGTGAGGGGTTAGATATACCCTCAGCGAGCCAACTGATTTGAACCTGTAGATGAGTACCTGTAGTGTTGGAAGGACCAAGCAGCTGCGCAGCGCTGTAACAAAGCTTGTTATGCCTTTACCCATCAATGGGAACACTGTACCATTCACCAGGAATTAATATTTGTCTTGATGGCACAATGCACTGTTGTCTAGATGCCCTGGCTCTCTGTGAAGGGGCTGAGGCTCTAGAGTTGGTATATGTGCAGTAGAAAATTTTTCTGTCACAGCAAAAGTGGAGCAAGCAAAAAGACAAGCTTAGGTGTCTCTCCGTTCCTTGAATCCTGTGTTCAGTTGTGAGTCCCTCACCACAAGAAGGATGTTGAGGCTCTGGAGCGAGTCCAGAGAAGAACCACGAAGCTGGTGAAGGGGCTGGAGAACAGGCCTGATGAGGAACGTCTGAGAGAGCTGGGGGTGTTTAGCCTGGAGAAGAGGAGGTTGACAGGAGACCTCATTACTCTCTACAACTACCTGAAAGGAGGTTGTGGAGAGGAGGGAGTTGGGCTCTTCTCCCAAGTGACAGGGGACAGGACAAGAGGGAATGGCCTCAAGCTCCGCCAGGGGAGATTTAGGCTAGAGATTAGGAGGAAGTTTTCCACAGAAAGGGTCATTGGTCATTGGAATAGGCTGCCCAGGGAGGGG
This sequence comes from Coccyzus lansbergi, assembly GCA_033558105.1. NCBI lineage: Eukaryota > Metazoa > Chordata > Aves > Cuculiformes > Coccyzidae > Coccyzus > Coccyzus lansbergi. Next base: position 1,557,894 of record JAUMJK010000059.1, read on the forward strand.
GTTGATTCACCTTCCCTGGAGGTGTTTAAGGCACAGGTAGATGAGGTTCTGAGGGACATGGTTTAGTGTTTGACAGGAATGGTTGGACTCGATGATCCGATGGGTCTCTTCCAACCTGGTTGTTCTATTATTCTATGATTCTATGATTCAAAGCAAGGCATTATCCTGTGTCTGCAGACTCTGGGGGAGTCAGAATTAGAAAGGGAGTCAGTAAGGGATAGAGGGATGTAAATGTTGAAATTTGGAACTTAGGCATCCAGATCCTGTCTTCTTTATCTGATCTGTAACTGAGAGTGCGAGCCCATGCCGATAGTAGCTTAAGAACTGCTGTTACCAGCCTGAAAGTGGTTTTCCTTCTCTCACAGTGCCTGCAGAACGACCTGAATTTGGGCAGGTTTCCTGCAAGGCACAGGTAGATTCTAAAATTTGTAAAATTGAAAATGTTTTTTCTTTTTTTTTTTTTTGTTTTGTTGCTTGCTTAGCTATTTCTTTTTCTATTTAAGGCTTTTCTATAGGCCAAAATTTTGCTAAATATATTTCTCTCCAAGTTGCAAATTTCAGGCTGAACAATAGTTGATAGGGTACTCTTGCAGCCCATATTATAAGTGAGTAAAAGATATTGTCCAGCTCTGTGCCAGGATTCTCTTTAGGTTGTGAAATACCTGGAACAATAATCCTAGTCTGATATGGGAGGGGTTCTAAACACTGTTACAATAAAAATACTCATCAGCTGGTCAGGGCTGCAAATTTCTATGGCTAAAACCCTTGCTCCTCTATTTTCTTGCCCCCTGTACTTATAGTTCCCTTAGAATCATAGAATCATCATAGAACAACCAGGTTGGAAAAGACCCACTGGATCATCGAGTCCAACCATTCCTATCACTAAACCATGCCCCTCAGCGTTCATCCACCTGTCCTTCAAACAACACCAGGGGAGGTGAATCAACCACCTCCCTGGGCAGCCTGTTTCAGTGCCCAATGACTCTTTCTATGAAATTTTTTTTATCTCATGTCCAGCCTGAACCTCCCCTGGCACAGCTTGAGGCCTCTTGTCCTGTCCCCTGTCACTTGGGAGACGAGCCCAGCTCCCTCCTCTCCACAACCTCTTTTCAGGTAGTTGTAGAGTGCAGCAAGGTCTCCCCTTTCACAGCAAGACCAACCCCCACCTGCTAACAGGGATGTTAGGTTAGGTGTTATTTGCAGATCTCTTCCAATCCATGCGCTTCCCTCTCTCTTACATATACACTTGTGGGGACTTGCATTGCAGGTTAGGGATGTTACCTCCTGGCATCATGCAGACGCTGCCCACCATCTCTGTATCAGCATGAGAATTGTGGGCAGCCTTATCATCAGTACTTTAAACTGTGCTACATCAGTCAGATGTTTCCATGGGACTAAAAAGTCTCTAATGGCTGATAGAGCCTTTACTATGTGATTCTCATTTCTCCACAGCCTATTTACAAGTTTCCTAATTAGGACTAAGACTATGAATAGGCCATTATCCTTCAGGTTTCCACCAGTTGGTTCTGCTGGAGAATAATAAAAGTGCGCTGGGAAAAAATATACCAGCAAATGAATATAGGACAGTTTATTAAATAGCTCTCAGCAAAGCACTAAGTAAATACAAGTCAGTAGGTCCTAGGTTACGCTGAAAACTGTAGTGCTTGATGTTGATGGCAGTGCACCAAGATAATTTTTGCCAGCTGCTAGGCTGGCAAGTTGTGGAAGGACCATGTTTGAGTCACAGTGTCATGTCGTCACCAATGACAGGACAAGAGGGAATGGCCTCAAGCTCAGCCAGGGGAGGTTTAGGCTGGACATTAGGAGGAAGTTTTTCACACAGAGGGTCATTGGGCATTGGAATAGCCTACCCAGGGAGGTGGTTGATTCACCTTCCCTGGAGGTGTTTAAGGCACGGGTAGATGAGGTCCTGAGGGACATGGTTTAGTGTTTGATAGGAATGGTTGGACTTGATGATCCGATGGGTCTCTTCCAACCTGGTTGTTCTATGAGTCTATGATTCTATGATTCAATGTGGTGATCCCAGCATCACACTCAGAACCTCTCTGTTTGGGTTGTAAGTTGTTGCAGGTGGGGATTGTCTCCCAGAATGTACTCAAACACGATACAGGCTTGGTCTGTACTGGGTGAATTCGGTCTATGGTACATGTGGTGGTTTAACCATGGTCTTGGCCACCTGCGAGCTCTGCTCTTGAGGAACGATCTGTCAGTCGTACCCCCAGGGCAGGGTCAGTGTGCGCACTGAGCTGTCATAATTTAGTTTTCTTTCAAGTCCATATGTTGTTTACATAGCAGAAGCAGTTCTTGTTAGAGCAGAGCATTAAGCCATTGCTGGCAGGGGGAATGTCCTTGTCTGTTGTTCTTGGCTGAGATGGAACACAAGTCCTTCTGAGCACTAATCTGTCTGCCAGACCAGGGCTTTTGATTCAGTGTCATGCATCAGAGGAGTCCTGAAGACGTGAAGAGAGGCATTCCAAGAGCATCAGGATGTGAAGTGTGAAGCTCTACCAGCCCTGTTCAATGTCTTCATCAATGACCTGGATGAGGGCATTGAGGGTACCCTTAGCAAGTTTGCAGATAACACTAAGCTGGGTGGAAGTGTCGATCTGCTGGAGGGTAGGGAGGCTCTGCAAAGGGACCTGAACAGGCTGGACCACTGGTCAGAGTCCAATGGAATGAGGTTTAACACAGCCAAATGCCGGGTCCTGCACTTGGGGCACAACAACCCTATGCAGAGCTACAGACTGGGAGAAGTCTGGCTAGAAAGCTGCCAGGAGGAGAGGGACCTGGGGGTGTTGGTCGACAACCGACTGAACATGAGCCAGCAGTGTGCCCAGGTGGCCAAGAAGGCTAATGGCATCCTGGCTTGGATCAGAAATGGTGTGACCAGCAGGTCCAGGGACGTGATTCTCCCTCTGGACTCTGCACTGGTGAGGCCGCTCTTTGAATCCTGTGTTCAGTTGTGGGCCCCTCAGCACAAGAAGGATGTTGAGGCTCTGGAGCGAGTCCGGAGAAGAGCCACGAAGCTGATGAAGGGTCTGGAGAACAGGCCCTATGAGGAACGGCTGAGAGAGCTGGAGGTATTTAGCCTGGAGAAGACGAGGCTGAGAGGAGACCTCATTACTCTCTCCAACTACCTGAAAGGAGGTTGTAGAGAGGAGGGAGCTGGGCTCTTCTCCCAAGTGACAGGGGACAGGACAAGAGGGAATGGTCTCAAGCTCCACCAGGGGAGATTTAGGCTGGAGATTAGGAGGAAGTTTTTCACGGAAAGGGTCATTGGGACTAGGCTGCCCAGGGAGGTGGTTGATTCACCTTCCCTGAAGGTGTTTAAGGCACAGGTTGATGAGGTGCTGAGGGACATGGTTTAGTGTTTGATAGGAATGGTTGGACCTGATGATTCAATGGATCTCTTCCAACTTCGTGATTCTATGATTCTACGACGTACAGTAACTGAGCTCTATCTTCAGATATCTCTCTGCATTCTCACTGTGTGCAATACTTAGAACCATAGAATCACCATGCCTAAACTTGTTTGGCTCTTTTGGAAAGCTGCTGGGAATAGTGGCAGCAGCAAAAGCTGCCCCACACCACTGTCTGGAGTAATTTCTACTGATTTAACTGCCAGTTGCTTCAAACAATGGCTTGGGTATGGCAGGGTTTGTTGTTCTATTTTCACATGTACTAAGCAACAGGAAAGAAGCAATACCTGAAAGGAGGTTGTAGAGAGGAGGGAGCTGGGCTCTTCTGACAAGGGACAGGGGCCAGGACGAGAGGGAATGGCCTCAAGCTCCACCAGGGGAGATTTAGCCTAGACATTAGGAGGAAGTTTTTCACGGAAAGGGTCATTGGGCATTGGAATAGGCTGCCCAGGGAGGTGGTTGGTCCAGCCTGTTCAGGTCCCTTTGGAACCTCCTGACCCTCCAGCAGATCCACACTTCCACCCAGCTTAGTGTCATCTGCAAACTTGCTAAGGGAGCACTCAGTGCCTTCATCCAGGTCATTGATGAAGACATTGAACAGGGCTGGACCCAACACTGAGTCCTGGGGAACCCCACCTTGAACTGGCCTCCAGCTGGAGTTAACACCATTTATTATCACTCTCTGGGCCCGACCAGCCAACCAGTATTCCACCCAGGTGAGTGTGCACCTGTCCAGGCCAGAGGTGACAGTTTCCAGAGCAGAATGCTGGGAGAAACTGTGTCAAAGGCTTTACTGAAGTCCAGAAAGACCACATCCACAGCCTTTCCTTCATCCAGCAGCCGAGTCACTTTGTCATAGAAGGCGATCAGGTTGGTTTGGCAAGACCTGCCTTTTGTGAACCCATGTTGACTGGGCCTGATCCCCCACTTGCTTCATGCTAGCACTCAAGATCACCTGTTCCATGACTTTCCCTGGCACTGAGGTCAGACTGACAGGCCTGGAGTTCCCCGGATCCTCCCTGTGACCCTTCTTGTAGTTGGGCACAACATCAGCCTCCAGTCCAGTGGAACATCCCCAGTCAGACAGGAAAATGACTCTGTGATTTGAGGATTCCCTTCGGAACAGGCTGGGGCTGCCACATGGCCGTGAGAGAGAACCCAAAATCCATATTCTGAGTTGGGACCCCAGTTTATTTCAGTCACAAGCTGCATTTAGGGGAGACAACAGGACTTTTTAGAAGTGGTACCGCCTTCTAGCTCCTGTCGCCAGGAGACGTGTGCCACACAGTGAGGTCACAGTGATGGGACACAAGTGTCACAATGACCCAGGGCACTTTGTGAGCTGCTGCCCAGGGATCAGATGCCACAGCCCTTCAGCTGCTGACAGGCAGGACTCTGTCTCGCTGCTCAGCCTAAGGGACGAGGCTCCAGCTGACACCCATCTCAGCCAAGGGGAACAACATGGAGACACCTTCTTCAGACTCATCCTCTGACACGGAGGAGCCTGTTTTTGTGCCTCCATATTCTCCCAACCACGCAGTTGGTGCTATGGCAGCACCTGAGGATGCTGCCAGCTCATCACTCTCAGGAGAGAACTCTCAAGGTAAGCCTGATGAGTGCAGGGTGCCCAGCCTCCGCTGTCATTGGTGGGAGGAGAGCTGTGCCAAACACAGACCCTCTTCAGCCCGCAGGTTCCTCCAGAAGCTCTGGAACATCGTTGGCAGCCATCGCTTCCAGTCCATCTGGTGGGCCGATGACAGAAACACCGTTGTGATAGCAGAAAATCTCTTCTGCGAGGAGGTCCTGGGGAGGAAGATCTTTGACACTGAGTCCATGGAAGGCTTCATCCTCCAGCTGAGCCTCCATGGATTCCAGCCAGTTGAAGGAGATGCTCCCATCTCTATCTCCATCAAGAAGCTGCAGGCAATAGCAGCAGCAGGAGCTTTTCTGGGCAAGGTACGTGAGTTCCTCCCCCATGAGAGAACCCTCGATATATTTGGTGGGCAGAGGGTCATGTTCAGCTAGAAGAAACCTTTCCCAGGCAGGGAGCAAGGATGGGAAGGGGAGCATGTGGGCCGAGTTTGTCTCGGAGTTGTTGTCAGGAATTCTAAGTGCAGGATTTTGGAGGAGCAGAAGTGCTGACCAAAGGGACTTGGTTAAAGCAGTGAAAAGCAAGCACAGTCCCAGCACATGGGGCTCTTTCTGTGCTCGCTCTCTATCAGGCTGAACCAAAAGTTCCAGTCTTCTTGTGGCATTTCCTGAACACTGACCATTCCACACTGAGTGATTTGGGGTTCTCCATCATCCATCGTGCTCGGAAAACCATATGCTTCTCTGCTTCTAAATACTGAGAACCCCAGCATGGTCACCACATAGAAAAGCTCCATCCCAATGTTTTATTCAGCTTAAGCTGGAGTTTTCCAGGCCACCGAGAACCCTTTGTCCTAACCAAATGCTTGGTTAGAGAATCTCTTTCTTCCTCCTCTGGCAATGCTGGCACTGACTCCTGTCCTTTACCATCCGCAGCTGCACTTCTTCCACCGCCCTGGCTTCCACAGAGAAGAGCCTGAGTTCCTCAGTGGGGACAACCAAAGCCCTGGGGACAGAGAGCGAGTCCCAGCTGCAGCCCCACACAGCCCCGGGCAGGAGGACAAGCGGCTGAGGAAGAGACCAGCAGATGCTCCGGCGGCAACAGGAGCCACAGAGGAGGACACCGAGAGCCATGCAGCCCCCAGCCCCACAGCAACCGAGCCATGGGCTGACCCCGATGCCCCCAGCACCAGTGCCGGCCCAGCCCCAGCCAAACGGCGCCGCAAACGCAGCCCTGAGAGGAACCAGGAGGAGGCTCTGACTCCATCTGTGGCTTCACCCCAGCTCCACTCACCTTGCGCCCAACAAGGCATGGAGCCCAATGCCCCGAGCACCAGTGCCGCTCCAGCCCCGGTCGAACGGCGCCACGTAGACCGCCCTGAGAACGTCCCAGAGGCGGCTCCGGTTCCATCCCCACCTTCACCTCAGCGCCTCTCACCTCCTGCCCCACTGGTCTTTGGGCCCCCTCCACGTCCAGATTGGTGGCCAGGGTCGGATCCTTGGGAGCGCCCTGGGGCTGCCGGCCTTCCAGTCCACCCTCCAGCGCCTCACGCAGCTCCTGTACCACGGCCACGACCCGTCCGACCTTGCACCTTCCCACACTGCCCGAGCTGCTACTGCCCAGCCAACGTCCCGGTTGTCCGACATGGTGATGGACGTTGAAACAGGTCGAGTGGAAAGAGCAGCGACCTTGGGCTGCAAGTCGTGTTGGAGATGGAGGAACACGTTAGTCCAGGAAGAAGTAATAAACAGTGTTTGTTGTTGTTCCAAACTCCCCTTTTCCTGTTACCCCCTCCTGTCTCTGCAGTCTCACTGTCGCTCTCTCAACACCTTCAGGCTGGGAAGGGTTTGGTCCCAGCAAAGCCAAAGACCCCACAGAGCTGAGCACAACCCAGCCCAGAGCCGACCTGGGGCTGCTCCAGCAGCTGCACTAACTCCAACTGGATTTCACTCCATTTCCCACCACTCTCTGGGCCTGCTCATCCAACCACTTTTTCACCCAGGAGATTATGCCCTTGAACGCACGTGTGATGGTGCAGCCACGTGCAAGCGTGTGAGTAAGCAAGTGTGCATGAGTGTGCATGTAGGTCTGTGCATGTGTGTGAGTGTACAAGCGTGGTGCACATGTGTGTGTGCAGGCATGTTCATGTGTGTGCATGACTGCAAGTGTGTGTGTGCAGCCACGTGCAATTATGCAAGTTCACAGGTGTGACTGTGTGCATGTGTGTGCAAAAGGGTGTGTGTGTGCATGTGCAGGCATGTGTGGTCATGAATTAGTGTGTGTGCACAAATACATATGCAGCCCTGTGTAAATGGGGCACAACAACCATATGCAGAGCTACAGACTGGGAGAAGTCTGGCTGGAAAACTGCCAGGAGGAGAGGGACCTAGAGGTGTTGGTCGACAGTCGACTGAACATGAGCCAGCAGTGTGCCCAGGTGGCCAAGAAGGCCAATGGCATCTTGGCTTGGATCAGAAATGGTGTGACCAGCAGGGTCAGGGAGGTTATTCTCCCTCTGGACTCAGCACTGGTGAGTCCACTCCTTGAATCCTGTGTTCAGTTGTCGGTCCCTCACCACAAGAAGGATGTTGAGGCTCTGGAGTGAGTCCAGAGAAGAGCCACGAAGCTGGTGAAGGGGCTGGAGAACAGGCCCTATGGGGAGTGGCTGAGAGAGCTGGGGGTGTTTGTCCTGGAGAAGAGGAGGCTGATAGGAGACCTCATTACTCTCTACAACTACCAGAAAGGAGGTTGTGGAGAGGAGGGAGCTGGGCTCTTCTCCCAAGTGACATGGGACAGGACAAGAGGGAATGGCCTCAAGCTCCACCAGGGGAAATTTAGGCCGGAGATTAGGAGGAAGTTTTTCACGGAAAGGGTCATTGGGCATTGGAATAGGCTGCCCAGGGAGGTGGTTGATTCCCCTTCCCTGGAGGTGTTTAAGGCACAGGTAGATGAGGTCCTGAGGGACATGGTTTAGCGTTTGATAGGAATGGTTGGACTCGATGATTCAATTGGTCTCTTCCAACTTCATGATTCTATGATTCTACGACGTACAGTGCTTTCTGCCTTTTCCAAACGAGAACCTGCTGCAATGTGGAGGTGTCAAACTGTGCTGTATATGGAACCCCCTCTATGAGCAGGGTACTTCCCTGAAGGGAGAGGTATTGACACTACAGAGAACAGCAACAGACCCAAAATTCCTAGTTAAATTTCGGACAAAACTGTGTAGAAGTTCTGATTTGTTTCGTGTGAGGCTAATTTACAAAGTGAAGTCTTGAATGCCTGTGCATGCAAAACCATTACAGCTCAGAAATGTGTATGGAAAGCTGCTTCCTGTAAAAAACCCAACAAACTGGTCCTTTAACTTTTTTCATGTGGGACTATTGTCAATTCCTAAACTACTTTCCTTTCTTCCAAGAAATTTATAATAACAGCTTAAAATTTGAATTGATTTTACAAAAGGACTTGAGAAATGGGAGGAAGAGTGGTTTCATAACACATGAATTCAAGAGCTTAATTTTGTTTAGATTCCTCCACCAGCATAAGAAGCAGATGTACCTATTTTCCCCCTAACTGCAAGAAGAAATCTGTATGAAGGTGCTTTATTTACTGACAACCTTTACAGGTATGTGAATGGAAAGCCATGGTCTCTTTTCCTCCAGGGGAGAGATTTCAGTGCCATCTTATCCCCTAATTGAAGTGAATTTTGCTGGTCTCAGCTCACTTCCTAGTAACTCTATTCCATATTAGATATTACTATAAAAAAAAGGGGGACAAATTGACAGCATCTGATAGTGAGAGTCCTTGGAATTGAATTAACTCTTTAGTCTAGACTGAGGTCATTGCTGGGACAGTGCTACGAAATCATTTTATTCAGGGACCTTTCACAGGAGCTATGTCTGAAAGCCAAAAAGCTTCTGTGCTTCTTATTCAGTAGTGTCAAAATGTCAAAGCAGAGATGTACAATCCACTGGAGTGAAGAGAAGTTTATCATAACGAGTGTTAACGATACTGAGGTTTGTCTTCAGAATGGTAGACCTAATCTGGAGGAAGATGGGTCTTGAAATGGGACACTAATACGACATCAGAATTCCTCTGATTTATTCTTCACTCGCATAAATTATACTGGGACTTCAACTCTGTCATCCTGCCTTCTGTTTTCCATTGATTTTATAATCACAATTAAATCTGAAGCTGCTCTTGGGGTGGTGTGCCTAGAAAGACAAGGCAGACACCTTCTCTGCTTATAGAATTAGGGGCTGATGTAGTTTCACCTTCCCTGGAGGTGTTTAAAGGACGGGTGGATGAGGTCCTGAGGGACTTGGTTTAGTGTTTGATGGGAATGGTTGGACTCGATGATCCGATGGGTCTCTTCCAACCTGGTTGTTCTATGATTCTATGACTCTATGATAAGCACACTTGCATACATTAACCAGCCAGCTCTGACTCTCACAGAAGGTCCACATTCACTTTTCATCTTGTTGGGGTTCTTTCTTATCTTTTCTGGTGGGTATTAAACCGTAGTGGCTGCTGTTAACAGCAAAATGGGTTGGTACTTTGTACAGGGCTTAACAAGTTGATTTTCCTAAAGAGTTCCCAGCGATTTTTAGCTGAAAAAAGAGTCTTTATCTTCCAGCAGTCTTGATTTAAGCCTTCTGGTCCTTGGTTACTCATCCATTGCCCAGAGAACACGAGTCAGGTTTTCAAAATGGTAGATGTTATAACTTGTTCTTTAAGCTGCATTGAAAGCAGCGTGACCAGCAGGGTGAGGAAAGTGATTCTCCCCCTCTGTTCCTCTTTTGTGAGACCTCACCTGGAGTGTTGTGTCCAGTTCTAGAATCCTCAACATAAGAAGGAGATGGAACTGTTGGAACAGGTCCGGAGGAGGCTACAAGGATGATCCAAGGGCTGGAGCACCTCCCAGACGAGGACAGGCTGAGAGAGTTGGGCTTGTTCACCCTGGAGAAGAGAAGATTTGGGGGAGACCTTAGAGTGGCTCTCCAGTACTGAAAGGGGCTGCAGGAAAGCCAGGGAGGGAATGTTTACAAAAGCATGAAGTGATAGGACTAGGGGTAGTGGTTATAAACTGGAGAGGGGCAGAATTAGTTAAGACATAAGGAGGAATTTCTTTACGCTGAGAGTGGAGAGGTCCCGGCCCTGGTTTCCCAGAGCAGTGGTGGCTGCCTCATCCCTGGAGGGGTTCAAGGCCAGGCTGGATGGGGCTTGGAGCCCTTGATCCAGCGGGAGGTGTCCCTGCCCATCACAGAGGGTTTGGAATTGGATGATCTTTAAGGTCCCTTCCAACTCAAACTATTCTATAATTCTATGATTCTTATTTTTCTTCTTTCTTGATGCAACTTGCAAAACCAAACAAACAAAAAAACCCAAAACTTCAAGTTTGCAAATATGGGACTAACCTACAGTGCTTAGGTATTGTAGACATGTTATATACTGTTTCTGAACTCTTCTGTCCCTAGCTAATAATTTAATCCTCCTGTATAACTATTTTATCATCTATTTGATGTACTTGGCATAAAATTTTATGTAATGTTACCCGTATGACAGAAATATTGACATGTTTTTGCATGCTATCTAGGAGTGAATCTGAGCCAGCTAAAAGTGTACCAAAGAACTGAATTGGCAACTAACCTCTTGTAATTTTAAAATTTGGATTTTCTTTGAGCCCGATAAGAAACAGACAGTTACTGATGTGACGTTTGTAACATAAAATTGAATGTTTTTCTGATCTGCGGAATGCTATCAAAATGGAAATGTCAAAATGAGAGATCTTTTTGCCTCACAAAGGAAGTGCTCGTCAGGGAGATATTTAATCTAGAAATGTCTTGCTGGTGGTAAAATGCAAACCAAGCAATACTGATGGAGCAGTTCAGTCCCTTGGATGCTGCAGTGAAGTTGCACTGGTGTAATCACCTGCTCAGCCTATATCAGAAAAATGTGTTTGATACAAGCCTTAAAATTCTTACTGCTCTCAAAACATGCAAAATCCCAGTCTCCATTGATACTTGAATTCCCTTCTGTCCACTTATACCTTATACCAAGGCAATGATGCAGCCTTGGATTTAGTTCCAAGGCTTGCTCTTTTAATCTCCTTTCCAAGTGTATTGAGTAAAAATTAAGAACCGGTGTTTAATTACCTTCCGTGCTGGAAGTTCTGCCTTGGGCAAGTGGAGGATTATTTGGTTCACACTGGCAATCCAGTGGACTCTTAGAATCATAGAATCATAGGACAACCAGGTTGGAAGAGACCCATCAGATCATTGAGTCTAACCATTCCTATCAAACACTAAACCATGTCCCTCAGGACCTCATCTACCTGTGCCTTAAACACCTCCAGGGAAGGTGAATCAACCACCTCCCTGGGCAGTCTATTCCAATGCCCAATGACCCTTTCTGTGAAAAATTTCCTCATAATCTCTAGCCTAAATTTCCCCTGGTGGAGCTTGAGGCCATTCCCTCTTGTCCTGTCCCTTGGGAGAAGAGCCCAGCTCCCTTCTCTCTACAACCTCCTTTCTGGTAGTTGTAGAGAAGTAATGAGGTCTCCTCTCAGCCTCCTCTTCTCTGGGCTAAACACCCCCAGCTCTCTCAGACGCTCCTCATAGGGCCTGTTCTCCAGCCCCTTCACCAGCTTCGTGGCTCTTCTCTGGACTCGCTCCAGAGCCTCAACATCCTTCTTGAGATGAGGGGTCCACAACTGAACACAGGATTCAAGGAACAGCCTCACCAGTGCTGAGTCCAGAGGGAGAATCACGTCCCTGGACCTGCTGGTCACACCATTTCTGATCCAAACCAGGATGCCATTGGCCTTCTTGACCACCTGGGCACACTGCTGGCTCATGTTCAGTTGGCTGTCGACCAACAACCCCAGATCCCTCTTCTCCTGGCAGCTTTCTAGACAGGCTTCTCCCAGTCTGTAGCTCTGCATAGGGTTGTTGTGCCCCACGTGTAGGACCCGGCATTTGGCCGTGATAAACCTCATGCCATTGGAGTCTGCCGAGCAGTCCAGTCTGTTTAGGTCCCTTTGCAGAGCCTCCCAACCCTCCAGCAGATTGTACGCTCTCTGATCCACTTGCTGAGAATCAGCAAGGACAGTGCAAGCAGAGGACCAGGGGAGTGCTCTGTGAAAGAGCAGTGACAGCATAACCAGCACTAGAGTTACGAAGGAGTGTTACATGCTCACTTTGTTACACTTTGGAGATCTGCACAACTACAGGGTAGAAGCATCATAACATCCACAGCATTTAACCTGAACTCTGAGCCATGGGGCTTTTCTGCTGTTCTCATGTTGGTTAAACCAGTTTCAGCTAATCTTGCCGGGGCATTGTCAAGCAAAGTGTTCGTGCTGCACTTTGTATTTTTAATATTTAAAAGTAAGTGCTTTTGCGCAGAGAAGCATTGCTCCCTTAGCTGCTCCTGGGCTGGCAGTGGTATTAATTTAGCTCAAGACGAAATGTATGCTGCTAATTTGTTCAGCGTTAGCCTTCTTCTAGTCTAGGTACCGGTGGAAGCTGGCTTTCTCTCAACTCATGTATGTTACAAAAAGGTGAAAGCTAACTATTTGTGGGAGTGGGAACAGTTCCAGATAATTTAAATCATCTTAATGAAAGAGGAAAGGGAGATGAGATTCTCATTGTGACTTTAAAGTTAAAGATATAATGCAGAGGTTGAAATGCTACAAACAAGTTTCAGATGAGAAGAGTAGTTATGAAATTGATGAATTAATTAGGGTCAGAAATTAAAATATGACAGTGATGCTGTACCTCTGAGTCATTTGAATATACTTGGGGTGGCAGTGAATAAAAATGCTCAGGCTTATCCAAGCTAAAAATGCCATCATTGTTGGCTGACATAGGGAATATAGCTTAAAATGCGTACGTCATTTAAATGCCAGAAATGTCTTATAATTCACAGGAAAATTAAGGTACTTAGAATGACAGAGCTGTTTTATCAGTGTGATGATGAGAATTGAACCCAAGCCCAGGCATCAAAGCAATTCAGCAGGCTCACAGCTTCATTTGTACTTGTTGTTCCAGTTTTCCTAATCATAGTCGCTCAGGGACTCCAGAGTGGGACACATCATTGTCACTTTTACAGTAAACCCAGACATTTTTTAGCAGCTCCTCTGTGGGTAAGAGTTGCACTGTGTTGTTTGGGGGGTTTTTTTCCTCCCTTATCAAATACGTGAGACAGGTTTGCTCTGGTTTTTGACTACACGCTCCATTTTCACTGCACACTGAGGCAATTTACTATCCCTGCACTTTGCTATTTCCTCTGCTTTGTCTTTCTGACCTGCAAGGTGCTTCTCTGCAGTAACTGTCCTTTGAATGCAAACTCTGAAAGCTCTCCGGGCCGCGTGCTCTCCCTGTGAGTCTGACAAGAGTTTTTATCTGCTAGAACTGCATTTTTGGTTAAATACCCATTTTTGGCTGCAGACCAAGCTACTGTTTAACAGTTCTGCTGAGTAGTAGTGTTACTGTGGAGCCTTCAGATGATCAGAACTGGAAGAGCTCAAGAAACACTGGGTGTTTCTGGACCTGATGGTTTCTCCTGCAGCCTTAGGGACTCCGAGCTGTGTGCACACCCAGAGAATCAGAGAATCATAGAACAACCAGGTTGGAAGAGACCCATTGGATCATCGAGTCCAACCACTCCTATCAAACACTAAACCATGTCCCTCAGCACCTCATCTACCCATCCCTTAAACACCTCCAGGGAAGGTGAATCAACCACCTCCCTGGGCAGCCTGTTCCAATGACCAGTGACCCTCTGTGTGAAAAACTTCCTCCTAATCTCCAGCCTAAATCTCCCCTGGCGGAGCTTGAGGCCATTCCCTCTTGTCCTGTCCCCTGTCCCTTGGGAGAAGAGCCCAGCTCCCTCCTCTCTACAACCTCCTTTCAGGTAGTTGTAGAGAGTAATGAGGTCTCCCCTCAGCCTCCTCTTCTCTAGGCTAAACAACCCCAGCTCTCTCAGCCGCTCCTCATAGGGCCTGTTCTCCCAGTGTTTACCTCCTCTGTTGGGCTCCCAGCCTTCAAAAAAATGGACAGGTAGGCCATGAAAACACAGCATTTTCAATAGCTAAAGTTTTTTTGGTTGCTTTTTAGTGTTTTACATCAATATTTTATTCAGGAGAGTTAATGCACTGCTAAGATAACATAGAGAAAGCAACCAGAATGATCTCTCTCTTTCCTACAGGGACTCAGGGACAAAAACAAAACTCAAGATAAAGCTCTGCTAATATTGCTAATAATACACTTGAAATTGTTCCATACGTCTGTCTTGTTTGTTAAATGTTGAATTAGATATTGAATAAGAATTGAATATATATTGACTATAAAGCAAATTTAATCAATTCATTCTCTCAAGACATATGTATGTGCTTCTTACACCTTATGGTTGTCTCTTCTGTCATTTTCTCCATGATGCACCATTTTGAACTCAGGGATCTGCTTGCAAATCTTTCCTTTGATGATGATTTCTCTTTTTTCAAGTTGCTCTTTCGAAATATCTGAGCAGTCAGGATTGACCTCTTACAGACTCTCTAGGGGACTCGATGGTGTGGTGAGGATAGGTTTGGATGGGGAAATTCCAAGCAGCCTCTTGGTTCTCTAAAGGGAGACTTATACAAATGAAAACTAGATAAAAAAGAATCAAGAAGTGGAAGCCAACTGATTTTAGTCCCCTGTGTAATGCACACTCCCTTGTGTCTAATCTAAGGGGCAGGTAGCATATTTAAACACAATTAAAAAGTATCTACTGTCTCAGAATAGTGGCATTCCTAAGAAGACCTGGCTTTTAGTGTTTGATAGGAATGGTTGGACTCGATGATCCAATGGGTCTCTTCCAACCTGGTTGTTCTAAGATTCTATGATTCTTTTGTAGAACTCTGCGCAGAAGAGGCCTTTACGCTACAGTTCTGTATTGACTTCTTATTAATTGGATGCTGTCATTTATTAAGTAACAAAGTTATTATACTCAGTCAGTAGCAGAGCAAGAATTGAACGTGCACATCCTGACTTCATAACCTCTATTCTAGCCAGGAGAGCTCATTGCTTTCTTCTGGTTTTAGTAGATTAATTCTTTGCTGTAAAATATGTATGTATTTCAATAAATGCTTGTGTATTACAAAAGGATGTATAGGCATCCGCAGACACTCGCAGCGGAATAGAGACTAAGCAATGCAAATCTGTGCTCTAATAAAGCAAAGCCTTTTAACACTGTTCTGACTTGCCAAGCACGGCCTAAGCTGAACAATATTATCAGATTCAGCAGCTGCTCTTTTGTTCAGACACAGGCTGAGGTAAACAAAAGTGGAGCTAAAAACCCGCAGCAACAAAGGCTTGAAAAGCTTGATGAGGGCTTTATTTTTCCTCTAAACCTATGTCTGCTCCACCTGTCAAGCCCTTATTGCTTCAGTCTCTGTTAAGGCAACAGCCACACACATTTCCTGGGGAGTATGTGCGTATCCACTCCATGAGGAGTGAATGAGTTGTTTGCTCCAAGAGTGTTTTCAGCAGCATTTGCTGACTGTACAACTGTTCATTGGACACATAGAATCATAGAATCGTAGAATCATAGAACAACCAGGTTGGAAGAGACCCATTGGATCATCGAGTCTAACCATTCCTATCAAACACTAAACCATGTCCCTCAGCACCTCATCCACCTGTACCTTAAACATCTCCTGGGAAGGGGAATCAACCACCTCCCTGCGCAGCCTATTCCAATGCCCAATGACCCTTTCTGTGAAAAACTTTCTCCTAATCTCTAACCTAAATTTCCCCTGGTGGAGCTTGAGGCCATTCCCTCTTGTCCTGTCCCCTATCGCTTGGGAGAAGAGCCCAGCTCCCACCTCTCTACAACCTCCTTTCAGGTAGTTGGAGAGAACAATGAGGTCTCCTCTCAGCCTCCTCTTCTCCAGGATAAACACTCCCAGCTCTCTCAGCCGCTCCTCATAAGGCCTCTTCTCCAGCCCCTTCACCAGTTTCGTGGCTCTTCTCTGGACTCACTCCAGAGCCTCAACATCCTTCTTGTGTTGAGGGGCCCACAACTGAACACAGGATTCAAGGAGCGGCCTCACCAGTGCTGAGTCCAGAGGGAGAATCACGTCCCTGGACCTGCTGGTCACACCATTTCTGATCCAAGCCAGGATGCCATTGGCCTTTTTGGCCACCTGGGCACAATGCTGCCTCATGTTCAGTCAGCTGTCAACCAACACCCCCAGGTCCCTTACATGTTCTGTAAGAGTGGAAAGGATCAAACTAGTCAATTCATTCTGGTCTGCAGCAAACCTGCTTTTTCGACTGTGTCCATGGGGCACCATTCCATATGCAGTAAGAGAACCTGAGGTAACATGGAGTGAATTAGCACTCAGATCCTGGGTGTCACTGCTGTGTAAATTCCTGGAGGTCACCCTGTCTGCCAGGTCTCAGGGAGAGGAGCACAGAACAAACACATCCATCCTGCTTGGAACAATGAAGCTGGTTTGGGTAGAGCATTGCGTTACATTGCACCCTGTCCCGCAGGACAGATGCAGCCAGATTCCTTTGGGAATGTGTATTCAACTTGTTTTCCTCTTGATTTTAGTTATAGTTGTACAGGAATGGTGGTTATCAATGTTAGTCATACTTTGTGTTAGCTGATAGTTACCTGCCCAGTGGAAAGTCAAGACTTAGTATTTCCAGTTTTCTTTGGAGTAAAAGATTCTATTAACCTGCTATTTAATGAAGAAATCTCCCTTTCAGGAAAAAGAGAGTGAGAGTGAGACTGTGTATTTTAACTCATATCCATAATATGAGTGTTATCTTCTTTATGTATAAAAAGTATATTCTGTCCAGGACTTAAATATTATGTAAATAGCTGCACAGTCAGGTACAATCTACAGATTTTTTTAATAAATTATTTTATTTAAATAAAATCTACATAATAATGAAAAAGCTTCTTGGCTAAAACATTTTGGGGGATCCATTAACTGAACAAATTCAGTAATTTCCTGGAGGGCTCATGTTGGTAATGTAGTGCTTATGGCCGGATAGATATATTATTGCCTTAGTTTTTATTAAAAGCAACAGAGAAAGTATCAGTTGCTTCTTTCTGTGAGCCAGTTGGCAGAAAGGCATCCAGCCCTCGTATAAAGAAGGACATGAATTCTGAACATGAAAATTGATTGATTGTTTAATGAAATACTTGCAGTATTTCATGTTATGGGCTTTTTGTGGCAAAATATCTCATATCACAATAACCGCTGGACAGAAAGCAAACCTGTTTGATAAAACTTATGATTGTTTCTTGAATTCAGGCTATGTCTACTCTGGCTCTGATTTGTAGCCAACATGGATTTCATCTGCAGCCAACACCACCGAGTAGAAAGTACAAAAGAGAAACATTGCTCAGATCTGGTTTTGCTGCTGGTTTTCAGGATCTGTGTGCTGGTTTGGCTGGGACAGAATTAGGAGTAGCTGGTTTGGGGCTGTGTTCTGGATTAGTGCTGCGGTGTTAACGCAGGGATGTTTGCATCTTTGCTGAGCAGCACTTACATTGGCCAAGAAGGCCAATGGAATCCTGGCTTGTATCAGAAAGGGCGTGGCCAGCAGGTCCAGGGAGGTTATTCTCCCTGTGGACTCGGCACTGGTGAGCCCGCTCCTTGAATCCTGTGTTCAGCTCTGGGCCCCTCAGCACAAGAAGGATGTTGAGGCTCTGGAGAGAGTCCAGAGAAGAGCAATGAATCTGGTGAAGGGGCTGGAGATCGGGCCTTATGAGGATCAGTTGGAAGAGCTGGGGGTGTTTATCCTGGAGAAGAGAAGGCTGAGAGGAGACCTCATTACTTTCTACAACTACCTGAGGGGAGATTGTAGAGAGGAGGGAGCCGGGCTCTTCTCCCAAGTGCCAGGGGACAGGACAAGAGGGAATGGCCTCTAACTGTGCCAGGGGAGGTTCAGGCTGGACATTAGGAAAAAATTTTTCACAGAAAGGGTCATTGGGCACTGGATCAGCTGCCCAGGGAAGTGCCTTCCCTGGAGGTGTTTAAGGGATGGGTGGATGAGGTGCTGAGGGACATGGTTTAATGTTTGATAGGAATGGTTGGACTCAATGATTTGATGGGTCTCTTCCAACCTGGTTGTTCTATGATTCTATGATTCTATGATTCTACTCAGAGTCAAGGCTTTTTCTGCTTCTCACCCTACTCCACCAGTGAGTTCTGGGGGCGCTCAGGCGATATCCCTGAGGGGTATGTGCAGGGACAAGTACTGTTCAACATCTCCATTGCCGGCAGAGACAGCAGGAGTGAGCACACCCTCAGCAAGTCTGCAGACCATACTGAGCAGTGCAGTTGGCACGTTGGAAGGACAGAATGCCCTCCAGAGGGACTTGGCTGAGATTGAGGGGTAGGTCAGTGTGAACCACCTGGGTCTGAGCAAACTCTGTAGGAGTTTCTTAGCCTTAACAGGGATGTCAACATCTATAAAAAGACCTTAAATATGAAAAAAATCTTTTTTTGCACAGAGTAGATAATTCAGTGACAGCAAATATGATTGCAGTAGACTTTTTTACAGTCCTTTATGGACCCATGAGAGTCTCATGACTGTTTTCATTCTGATTTAAGAAGGTAAAATTTCCTGAACCACCACCACCCCCTCCTCCCCAATTTATAAGACTTCTCCAGAGAGTAGGAGTATATCCTGATAGAAATTAATTGCTTTGAATTAAAGGAACAAGCGTGCAGCCTCCACATATTATATCGGTACTCAGAACAGACACCAAAGGTTTTTATGAGAAGGAAATTACATTTGAAGTACTCTCAATATTCATAATCTCTTAGGCTCTCTCAAAACCTGGGTACGGTGTTATTTTAATGGTGCACAGCGATTGGTTGTGTGGAGGAGGTAAAATTGGTTTGTCACAGATCCAGAAGTGATAAAACTGATTTTGAAATGGAGATTAAGGCCTTGTGGGGGGAAATGACAGTTTTCTGTAATAGGAGTAATATTTAACAGAGTAATACTAATTCATTTCCAGTTTTATGTGCTTGTTCTGCTCCAGCCAGGTACGTCAGAGGTCAAATGCTCTGAGACGTAGCTTCTAGAGGATTTTTTCCATGCTTAAGTTACCTCAGAGCAGAAAGCCCTTCTGTAAGGATGAACGAAATTCATGGCTATTTGTAGTCAGCTTCAAACCTGCAATAACCTGTTATCTTGAGCGGCTCGCAGAGCGTGAGTGATGAGCCTCCAACTTAGGGAAGGAAGAGGAACAGATGGGGACTTCACAAATGGTTTCTGTAAATAATGACCTGAAACACCAGTTGAACCTGTGTGCCCAAAGCTGTTATTCGCTCACCCCCAAAGAAACACGCCTGTGCAAAGGATGTTTGGATGGTTCTGACCATTTCAACCCATATAAAAGTACAGTTGGAAGGAAATATGTTGGATGTTAATGAAGAGAAATTCATCCACTGATTTAATACAAATTTTAAGATTAAGCACTAAAATTCTCTAGGTTTAGAGAAAAAATAGGCAAACCTCCCCTATGGAGTGAGGCCACAAATCTCAGCTGGTTGGGTACTAGTTATTTTTTTTCTTTTTTTGCCATCCCATCAGGTGGAGGGATAGGAGATGATGGACACCAATCTAGAATAAATGAGGACAATCCCACAGCAGGAAAAGCAAACTTTCTCTAAAGGCGCACGCATGCAAAGATGGAGCAAAACAGAACTTCAGCTCTATCAGCCATATCAGTATTTTACTGCAATTACAAATTCACACAGATGCCAACATGTTTTATGTTGCCAAATGGTGCTTTTATTTTGCAGCACATGTTGCGCATTCTTTTTTAGAGGTGAACACATCTGTTACGACTTCTTCCAGTATCCATTTTTCCCTCCTTGCAATTTGGGCTATGAAGATTACAAAGCCATAAATCAGAACCATAGCACATGGAAGGATTCTGATGTACAAATGTGGTGAATCTTCACCTTTGCAAATGTTGCAAGCAGCCCAAGGAAACTCCGGAACCTCTGGCTTTGTAGGGTAGCATTTCCTGACCTTTACAGGAGGGGCTGCTTTGGAGAGAAATGGGAAAAAACCGTTTCCCAAATGTTTTTGGTGGTTAGATGAGGACAGAGTATAGGAGCAACTGCTAAAATCTAAATTCTGCTTATGAAAGAGCAGAGAAGGTGATCCGATGGGGGTGGGTTTTGTTGATATCCAGCTGGGCTCCATCTCTGTTTCTCTTGGAGACCGATTCTTAACTTGCCACTAGTATCATGCGAGCAGAATATACAGAACTTGCTATATTGCAAAACACCCAAGTGCTGCTTGAAACCAAACACCTTCTGTTATTTCTTTCCTGTTCCTTCAGCCAAAGTTTCTTTCACACTTTTGAATTTTTGCTATAGTCACACTTTGGAGGGACAGAAATAAAGATCCCGCTTGGAAAGGAAGGAGCAGGTTAGTAAAAAGGCATGAGGGGTTTGCAGAGGACTGCTGGAAAAATTGACATTTATTTTTTTCACTAAGTTTATGTGCGTGATCAATTGGTTGGCAAACTCATAATGGTTTTGGTAGATCTAAACTTAATTATAAGACAACTAATTCATAATGGAATGCTGCAGTGACATGCGAAAGATTACTTAATATTTTTGGCATCATTTTTGTAATAGTACCTCTGTCTTAATGGTAGGTCCTCCTCTTTTGTGAGTTCAAGTTGAGATACTCATCCCTTCTTATTTCTCAGTCCATAATAAAAATGTAACACTTTTTTTAGCTTTTTGTTGTTATGGTCAACCATAGCAAAAACTTATTAGAAAGCTTTCTAAGCTGCATTGTGTCCTGCTCCATCTGCTGTCTGTGCAGCCTCACAGAATTGGCACAGGATTGGTGTAGCCTGTCCCAAAGTGGAAGTGAAGTAGCTAACAAAAGTAAAATTTGTAAAGGGAATCTGAGCAGATATGCAAAGGGATCTGAACAGATTTGCAAAGGGATCTGAACAGGCTGGACCACTGGACAGAGCCCAATGGAATGAGGTTTAACATGGACAAATGCCGGGTCCTGCACTTGGGGCACAACAATCCTATGCAGAGCTACAGACTGGGAGAAGTCTGGCTGGAAAACTGCCAGGAGGAGAGGGACCTGGGGGTGTTGGTCGACAGCCGACGGAACATGAGCCAGCAGTGTGCCCAGGTGGCCAAGAAGGCCAATGGCATCCTGGCTTGGATCAGAAATGGTGTGACCAGCAGGGTCAGGGAGGTGATTCTCCCTCTGGACTCAGCACTGGTGAGGCTGCTCCTTGAATCCTGTGTTCAGTTCTGGGACCCTCACCACAAGAAGGATGTTGAGGCTCTGGAGTGAGTCCAGAGAAGAGCAATGAGGCTGGTGAGGGGTCTGGAGAAGAAAGCAGCTGAGAGAGCTGGGGGTGTTTAGCCTGGAGAAGAGGAGGCTGAGAGGAGACCTCATTACTCTGAAAGGAGGTTGTAGAGAAGAGGGAGCTGGCCTCTTCTCGCAAGGGACAGGGGACAGGACAAGAGGGAATGGCCTCAAGCTCTGCCAGGGGAGATTTAGGCTAGAGATTAGGAGGAAGTTTTTCACTTAAAGGGTCATTGGGCACTGGAACAGGCTGCCCAGGGAGGGGGTTGAGTCACCTTCCCTGGAGGGATTTAAAGGACGGGTGGATGAGGTCCTGAGGGACATGGTTTAGTGTTTGATAGGAATGGTTGGACTCGATGATCCGATGGGTGTCTTCCAACCTGATTGTTCTATGAATCTATGATTCTATGAAAATAGTAACATCAAGATTTTACATTTTCAGAGAAGAATGCTACCTCTATCAAGGGCTAAAGCAGCTACTTGCTGCTAAATACTAATGGCCAGTAGCCTCTGGCTATTTTTATTGTAGCTGGTTGTTTACATTTGTCTCTTTACTGGTGAAGCACAGTAGGAACTGGAGTTTTTTTTCCCCCTAATGCCTTGAGTTAGAATTCAAGTTGCAGCAGTATGAGCAGGAGTTAATTCATTCTGCTATTAAGCCTTCAGTTACACTGAGCCTTTATCATTCACTGCTAATAAATGGTATTTATGGTTGGCATATACTTCCTGTAGCAACAATAACAAATGTGTTGCCTAAGATAACCTACTTTATATAGCTGTTAAAAGGGACTTTTCATTCAAGTTTCACAATTTAAAAAGTTCATTATAAACCTCTTGAATCCTCCAAGGACTGAAACAATGCACGAAGCTGGATGTTTAAAGCACGGAGCAGATTTTGAAAAGGGCTCAGAAAAGCTCACAATAGCAATCTGATACTTGGGTATGCAGGGCACACAGCAGCTCCTAATGCAAGGCTTAGATCTAGGTTCTCAAAAGAGTTCAGAAGAACCTCGTGCGCTGAGAGCTTTTGAAACACTGGCCATGTCGCAGCAAGCGCTGCTGAGGACTTTACGCTCCTCAAAATCTGCTAAGTCTGGCTTTGATTTCTCTAGGTCTTAAGTGCTTTTGAATGTCTAGACCTAAACAAAGATCTATGCTTTAAGTGGGGTTATTACCTTTTATCTAAGGATATCATTATCCCATCTTTTCCTGTAATTAATAATAATAAAAAAATACATGGCATGATGTAAGATGCCTCTAAGCTTATGAGAACTAGGTGATATTCTTCTGGCTGCCGCGTATCCTCTCTTGTCTTGGAAGGCAGCCAGAAGAAGGTGGTCATTTTGCCAGGTAAGCACAGCTGAGAATCCTGTTTGAGCAAAACAGAAACGGTGAACACCTGCCTTTCTTCTGGAAGTTTCTGTCTCTGTTGCACTCGGTGTAGCTGAGGGTAAAAATACAGCAGGTGTTGTGGGTTAGCAATGAGATGGGAGGAGATCTCTGTTCCAAAGGTGGCTGGAACTCTTTAAGTACTTCTCACACCGCTCTGTGTTGCTAGGTCTGGAGTCAGGGTTTTCATAGAATTGCCAGGTTGGAAGAGACCCAGTGGATCATTGAGTCCAACCATTCCCGTGAAACACTAAACCATGCCTCTCAGCACCTCATCCACCCACACCTTAAACACCCCCAGGGAAGGTAAGTCAATCACCTCCCTGGGCAGCCCATTCCAGTGCCTAACGACCATTTCTGTGAAGAATTTCTTCCTTATGTGGAGCCTGAATCTCCCCAGGTGGAGCTTGAGGCCACTCCCTCTCGTCCTGTCCCTTGGGAGAAGAGCCCAGCTTCCTCCTCTCCACAACCTCCTTTCCGGCAGTTGTAGAGAGCAACGCGGTCTCCTCTCAGCCTCCTCTTGTGTGGGTGTAATCCAGCTAAGGTCATAGAATCATAGAACAACCAGGTTGGAAGAGACCCATCGGATCATCGAGTCCAACCATAATATGATACAGGCCTTCTAGGCCAAGGATGGAAACGTCTGAAAATGCACAAAAATACAGCAAACCTGGCAAGAAGTTCACTCCTTACTCTGTGTGGAACCCACGCTTGGTGAGTAGCTACCCTTTTTACAGCCCTAGGCCAGAGTTGCTATGTGTGTGGGCAGCTGGGTCTGGCATGTTGGGTGTTGTTTGTTGTTAGAATTGTACTGTGTGCGTCAGATAAAAGCAAAGACAGAAGTCTGGTAAAGAGAAAGAGTTCAAGCCCTCTCTGATAGAGAGGATTTCATTGAGATGATTCAGCTTACCACTGCCTGCATTTGCTGCGAGTCAGTACTGAAATGTCATGTTGGCAGGGCTGCCTATTGATGGAAACTTAAATTAGCATTAAGGAGCAGCCACAGACTTTGCAAGATAATCTGGCTTTATTTGTGCCTTCCCTTCCCGGCTTCTGTGTGTATATATCTCATTACTAGGGAAAATGACTTTTCTTTGTGCTGCCCTTTAGAATTGTGAACAAATTACACCACTCCATTGAATGAACAGTAGCGCAGAGATTAAACATCGAGGGTGTCAGACTGCTGGAAGTTCGTCTGCTAAACAGCCAGAGGAAGCTTTGAAAGGGAAGCCAGGGAAGAAGATACTGAGTTAATCTTAGCATTGTGTGGTGCAAGGGCTGCAGCCTGAGGGAGATGCGCTCTGTCAGACCAGGGAAAAGAAAGTTTTGTACCCTTTGGAAGCCATGCTGGGGAGTCA
This sequence comes from Coccyzus lansbergi, assembly GCA_033558105.1. Lineage (NCBI taxonomy): Eukaryota > Metazoa > Chordata > Aves > Cuculiformes > Coccyzidae > Coccyzus > Coccyzus lansbergi. The sequence goes on from JAUMJK010000059.1 coordinate 1,582,042, forward strand.
TAGAATCATAGAACAACCAGGTTGGAAGGGACCTATCAGATCATCGAGTCCAAACATTCCTATCAAACACTAAACCAAGTCCCACAAGTCCTCATCCACCCATGCCTTAAACACCTCCCGGGAAGGTGAATCAACCACCTCCCTGGGTAGTTTATTCTAATGCCCGATGACCCTCTGTGTGAAAAATGGCCTCCTTATCTCCAGCCTAAATCTCCCCTGGAGGAGCTTGAGGCCATTCCCTCTTGTCCTGTCCCCTGTCACTTGGGAGAAGAGCCCAGCTCCCTCCTCTCCACAACCTCCTTTCAGGTAGTTGCAGAGAGCAATGAGGTTTCCCCTCAGCCTCCTCTTCTCCAGGATAAACAGGCCTCATAAGACCTGTTCTCCAGCCGCTTGCAGGTATGCAGATTGCCTCTTAGAGCTGGTGCTTGTGCTCACTCCGAATCAAAAGCAGCATAACAGGTGTCCTGGAAGGAGTGATAAAATGCATATGTGGAAGCACAGGTGGCGAAGTCCTAATAATCCTGATTGATTAAATGCAACATGCAATGTTGTTGAGGGTTTGGGCCACGTTTGCAGCTGCAGGACAGTGGTTTGCTTGTTATCTTTCTGATCTTCAAATCCCATTAATCTCTAGGGCCAGGTTAGCAGGTGGGATGAACTGGGACATCTCACTGACACTGGGAGCTGCTGTGAGGTGGAGTGAGTTCAGTGTCTGATCTCAGGGTCACTGGCAACTGTAACATCAAGGTGCAAAACTTCCTTCTTGGCCTTCTGGGGTTTGGGAGTAAAGTGTTAACACTGTGCCTTTTGCCCCCCAGTGCTTGCTTTGCAGGGGCTGAGACTGATGCTTTGTGACTGCTGTGCCTGTAATTAGCAAAGCACCACAGATGATTTCTACCAGCATCCTGTGAACAGATGCATTGTCGTAAGTGCTATGCATTTGTAGCTGGCGCAGCACAGTGACCACTATTTGGCTTCAGACTCTGGATTTCAAGCCTTGATGTAGGATACAAAGCACGAGGGAAGTTTGATTGACTTGCTAGTCATTAGTGAGATCAAAGGATTGGTTGGTTGGTTTGTTTGTTTGATTTTTGCATCAGACTTCTTTATTCTACCACCTGGGTTGGGTTATTTATTGAAAGAGCTGCATGCAGAGATGTTAAATTCCAGGGAAAACTCAGTGATCCAACATCATTCCCTATTAGGTAACAGCTGAATGCACTGCCACTATGGGAACTTAAGCACGAGTTTATCTATTTTTCCTGAGGAAAAGATTTAGCTTTCTGGGTCACCCTTGTATGCAAGCAAATTGCGTTTCTCTCCTTTTGCAGTGGAACATTAGAGCTTTCTGAAGTGTGGGTGGGAAGTCCTGCCAGTTTTAATAACACTGCTCCACTACCGATGCGGTGAGAGCAGGCAGTACCTTAATGCTATAATAGTTGTCAGTAGTTAGGATGTTGATGAGTCCTTCAGGGTCTTGATGAATATGCAGATAGTTTTAATGCTAAAGAACTCCAAATTGCAAATTTCCAGCAGCGTACATCTCGGCAATTCTGTTGAGGTGGAATAGATGTTTTGTTTTCAAAAATATTTACGTTTATGGAGCACAAGACAATCTGTTAATTTATATTTGCTGAATGCATTCTGTGGCTGAAGTCGGGGCTGCTTCAGAATACTTAGCTGCTTGCGGAGCTTCTAATAACATGTTGTGGTAATGGTAATAATCGCTCATGTTTAACCAGGCAGTGTCTGTCAGGAGGCTGCTTTTCTGAAGCCATATGAATATTTGAGCTGCTGCAAAAAGGCCTAGGTTCCAATGCCATGGGCAGGTCTCAGAGTCTGAGAAATTCAGCACTTGCATTTGGCTGCACTAATAATAATTTTTCCCCAGTGTTGTTTCCCTCCTATAAACCCCTGCATCTCCTACTGTGCATGGAGATACTTCCAGCATAACCCAAGATGACTAACAGGTCAGAAGGGAAGAGTATTCGTGCTAGTATTGGAACTGGGAAACCACTTACAGTTTTTTAAATGAGTTTTTTTAAAGTTTAAGGGTTTTTTTGTCCTTTGGAAAAGCCCAAACCCTACTTACTGATGCAACACGCTGTTTCAGTTGGTCTGTAAATTTTTCTAAAAAAACTATATTTTTCTGGACTAAATTCATTTGAATTCCTATAGGAAGCGTGCAGCCTAACCTGACTTAGCCATGTTTCAAACAACTGAGTTTTATTTCAGGTATAGTAAATACAACAGAGTGTCTAAAAGCTATTTCTGTATTTTTTTATTAAGAAAAGTTAGGGGATTTCATGTGAATTGGCTTCTGGCCAAACACTTTGCATTTTCTCAGGTATCCAAAATAAACTGTAATGAGATAGCTGAGAAATCGTCTCCTCAATACATCCCTGTATTTTCAAACAGAACCTCAGAACCTGATTGGGGATACCCATCAGAACATTTACATGGGCTCTGGGGCCTCTAGCTGAGGTTCCAGTATGGAGTGTATTGCATATCCTGGCATTTAGCTGTTGGTAAGTGACTTTTGCAATAAAATATGCCAGTTCTTTCAGCTGATGAAGAGGCAGCAGTGAACTTCTCTGTGCTGTTTCTCTGTGATGTACCAGTAGTGAACTTCTTTTGTCTCAAAGATTGCAGAGCTACAGACTGGGAGAAGCCTGGCTGGAAAGCTGTCAGGAGGAGAGGGACTGGGGGTGTTGGTTGACAGCTGACTGACATGAGCCAGCAGTGTGCCCAGGTGGCCAAGAAGGCCAATGGCATCCTGGCTTGGATCAGAAATGGTGTGACCAGCAGGGCCAGGGAGGTTATTCTCTCTCTGAACTCAGCACTGGTGAGGCTGCTCCTTGAATCCTGTGTTCAGTTGTGGGCCCCTCACCACAAGAAGGATGTTGAGGCTCTGGAGCAAGTCCAGAGAAGAGCGACGAGGCTAATGAAGGGACTGGAGAACAGGCCCTATGAGTCGTGGCTGAGAGAGCTGGGAGTGTTTAGCCTGGAGAAGAGGAGGCTGAGAGGAGACCTCATTGCTCTCTACAACTACCTGAAAGGAGGTTGTAGATAGGAGGGAGCTGGGCCCTTCTCCCAAGTGAAGGGGGACAGGACAAGAGGGAATAGCCTCAAGCTCCGCCAGGGGAGATTTAGGCTAGAGATTAGGAGGAAGTTTTTCACGGCAAGGGTCATTGGGCATTGGAATAGGCTGCCCAGGGAGGTGGTTGATTCCCCTTCCCAGGAGATGTTTAAGGTACAGGTGGATGAGGTGCTGAGGGACATGGTTTAGTGTTTGATAGGAATGGTTGGACTCGATGATCCGATGGGTCTCTTCCAACCTGGTTGTTCTATGATTCTATGATCTCTGTTCTGACAGCAGTAGAAGGCAACTCGAGCCACAGTTTCTAAATGGCTGAAGTGAAGGGACCCTTTGCAGAAGGGTCTGCCCGAATTCTTGGAAGCTGTATTTAATCCGCCTTTGTGTTGCGTGCCTACACCTTTGCCTGTCTGCTTTATGTTTCTTGTCCTTACTATGTGGAGTTTTTGTCCTTATTTACTTGAGGCTCATGCATTTGATTTTCAGATAATCATTCTGTTGAAAAACATGAACCTGTGCCATTATAAGAGGATAAAAAGAATAAGTTCTGTGGCAATTTGTTAGCAGGGTGTAATCTGCTTTTTAATCCCACTACAGGTTTCTTTCCTTCGATGTATTTTCTTTTCCTTTCCCCTGTTTTTATGGTGTGTTCCCCAGACCTTTAATGTCACCATGATTAATTCTCCTTCCAGAGCTGAAGAAGGACCCAGAAGCAAAACAAAAGAAATTTTTATCCAGAGTCCAAGTCTATTACTTCTGCCATTGTGAGGATTTATGTATCTTAATCAGGCCAAAAATATAGCGGTTTTGTTCTTCAGATCACAAAATACAGGCTATTCGAGGCAGAGAGACAGAACCCGAGAAAAGCTATTAAGGACAAAATTACACCTAACACTGCGTGATCATAGGCAGACAGATGTTAGCAGCAAGGTAGCAGATGTCCTACTAGACAGCAATAAACACACTGAAGGCAAGTGTGCATTTCCTAACACAGGATTAGAAAATAAGTAGAAGATGTAGAAGATATTCCTTGCCTTTGGTTTAGGGGGAAAAAAAAAGACCTTTATCCTTGGCGTAAGGTGCAGATTTGCTAATGCTGCTCAGAGAATTAATGAGATTATTTTCCTAACATGTGAATTTTATTTTTTTTTACAATTTCATTTTATGCTTTATGAGTACGATTAAGTTTTAATGGTGTCCTTGTTGCAGATCAAATACTACCTTGCTCTGGGACTGACAAATAAATGAAGCGAATAGGGCTGCAAGGCCAGCAAGGCCAATAAGGTGTGCGTAGTGGATGGTTATGATGCTAACCCTCCTTTTATTACCCTGGAGCTGTTTCACCTTCTTGGGCACTGGCCCTTCTCTGGGAGCAGGCAACAAGGAGAGCTACCAGTTTCAGCAGGCTTTGGATTTCACCTGGTAATATTTCAATTTTATTTATTTTGAGGATAGGGAATTATTTGATCATTTATTATCTGTGATATAATTGGTGTCCAAGAAAAGGAAACCCTTTTTGGTAACATATTGTTAACTGACAACTTGAACCAAGAAGTAAAAACATTCTTTCAGTTATGAGTGATTAATTATTGGAATATTTTAGGTCTATATAGAAGTTACGACTAATTAACTACTTGAATATTTTAGGTCTATATAGTAGATTTGGATTAAAAAAAAACTGATTGGCCTGCTTTCTGAGCAGAACTATAACAGAATTCTGGTACCGCAGCCCTGCACAGCTGAAATCCAGTTTATCACAGCCCAGAGCAGGCAAGCCAGCTGCCCAAAATCTGCCTGGGTAACGTATCTGCCTTGCAGACTCTGTTACATCAAACAAACATCAGTTGTCACTTGTTAGGACCATTAACTAGACAAGGCCAAAATAAAACACAGGCCAGAAAAGATATATCTTGCATTCTATAAATTGTGTGGTCTGCGAATCTATTAAAGCTGACAGAGGAGAGGGCTCTGAATTGGTGAGCAGGCTGATTACACCCCATTCCTTATTCCCTATTGACTCTGGGTATGCCATACCTTTCCATTTCCTACAGAAATAAATTAAAAGTCAGAAGTAATTTGCCTGATGGAGGGTGCAGGTGGAATTTTGTTCCGACGAGCATTTGCACATTGTGAAATCCAATTTAACCCCTTGATGGGGTATAGCTTATTTTCTTTTGTTGACAGCTTTGTGGCAGCTAAAATAGGAACCTGATTAAATAGAGACAGTGAGAGATTGAGGTCTTGTTCTAACAGCAGGAGGATCAAGGCCTCTAATCTTATCTCCCTGAACAGTGAGATGAGCTGAGGATGCTGGCAGCGAGATAAGCTTGGCTATTTCGAGCTATAAAAAGACCCCAAGAAAAGAGAAGAGGTGTGAGGTGGAAGGGAGGGGAGAGATTTTTCACATACAAAAATAATATTGCATTGTTTAAATACATTTGGGTCAAGTGCTTGGGATGTATAAGGTATTAGAAAAAGCAGTGATTTCATTTTACTGTGTGGACATATATCAAAGTAAAAATAATAGGAACTCGCTCCCTCCTTGCAAACAAAATGCCTATCTGCAAATTTGTGAATACAATTCATATTTGTAATCTAGCAGGAGCATGGTAATAACAGTTGAGATCAGGTGGGAGGAGATCACTCCTGGCAGAAGTGGAATTGCTTCTTCCTGCAGCCAAACTTTGAAGATATTTTGAATGGGGCTGTAACATCACATCTCCAAGGAAAGCGTTTTGTCAGGCTTAACGTAGAGCTGACTGGCCAGGACAGTTCAGCTGGATTTTTGCTTTTTTGTTTGGAAGTGGCCAAAGAAATTATAGAAGCTCTATTCTTGTTCCACATACGATGTGGGATTTTAAACTTCATTGCAATGCTTTGTCCCATATCAAATTTCAGGATGTTAGATGAAAGTGGGAAAAGAAGGAAGAAAGGAAAGGAATGGGACAGCACTGGGGTAACAATTAGTTCTCCTTTGTTTACAGCAAGAATAAAGTGGAAAGGAAGGACCCATAGCCCAGCAGGGAGGGGGTGGGATGGAATGGGATGGGATGGGATCAGGACATGGACGGTGTCAGGATGATGACAGGGACCCTCAGGTGCACTGATGGGACTGGGCAGGTTATGGGAGCCCAGTGGGATGGGACTGGGGTGAGATGGGATCCCAGTAGGATGGCACTGAGGGGCAGTGGGATTCCAGTGGGATAGGGCTGGGGGCACTAGGGGGTGATGGAATCCCAGCAGGACAGGGTTGAGGGCACTGGGGAGTGATGGGATCTCAGTGAGACAGGACTGGGGGCACTGGGATCCCTGTGGGACAAGAGCTGTTCTGAGTGAAAAAAAGACCTTCTGTCTGCACTGAAATATCGTAAAAGCTCTCAGTTCCTGAAACCACTGTTGGTGTTTAATAATTACTCATCCTTTTTCATAGAAAATTGGTTGGACTTGATGATCCAGTGGGTCTTTTCCAACCTGGTGATTCTGTGATTCTATGACTAGGTACAAACATAGAAACTCCTTAAGTAACGTGTTGTGCCAGTTAGTTACTTTTTTAGAGCTAAGTCAAAAGATTTCATTTTTGCCACTATCTTTAATTAGCAAATGTATGAATGACCATTAATTGGATTTAATTCAGCCGTGGCCCTGCCTGTTCTATGTGGGGCTCTACAGATGCACATGAGCTGAAGATCTGCTGAGAACATAAAATCCAGAGTGTGACTGGATACTTTGCTGAGAATGGGTTTGAAACTCCATTGCCCCGAGTGGCAGAGGATTAGTCTCCAGCATTAACTGGCTGAGTGGGCTCCTGTTGTCACAAAAGAAACTACAGTCAACATGTTATGTTCTACCTGGTAGGACCATTCTTCTGTGATCAAAATACCACTGATCAGTTCTGATCCCAACTACAATGATTTTTTTTTCTTTGTATGTGTGTAATGTACTTTTTTTCCATAATAAATAGCTTTCACAATGCATATTTTTACTGCTAGCATGTGTTACACAGGAGCTTGGTGCATTCAAAGATACTGGTAATTAATACTTTTTTAAAGGGTTTAAACCCTTGGTTCTTGCCTTGAGATGATTACTAGCATTGATTTAAATTTTCAGTATTCCTTAAGTCATCCAAATGCAGGGAGAACAGTGTTGCCCAGAGCAGCTGGAGGGCTGCAGTGGTACCTGGGACTGGTTCTTGTGGGGATTGTTGCAACAACAGAACAGAGGATCCCGTGCAAGGACCCTTGTGTGCACATGAGATCAGGAATTTACCTGGGGTCCTATATTTAAGTGCCTTGAAAAAAAACCACTGTCAAAACCACCTTACAGACTGTCTGCTTTCGTACAAGGCTCTTTGAAAAAAAAGGAGAATTATTTAGCATTGTGTTTCATAGGAGATGTAAGACTTTGTTGCTCCTTCTCATAACTCTGGAGGAATGCAGTAATAAAGGCCAATGGTATCCTGGCTTGAATCAGAAATGGTGTGACCAGCAGGTCCAGGGAGGTTCTTCTCCCTCTGGACTCTGCACTGGTGAGGCCGCTCCTTGAATCCTGTGTTCAGTTCTGGGCCCCTCAGCACAAGAAGGATGTTGAGGCTCTGGAGTGAGACCAGAGAAGAGCAACGAGGCTAGTGAGGGGTCTGGAGAACAGGCCCTATGAGGAGCATCTGAGAGAGGTGGGGGTGTTAAGCCTCGAAAAGAGGAGGCTGAGAGGAGACCTCATTACTCTTTCCAGCTACCTGAAAGGAGGTTGTGGAGAGGAGGGAGCTGGGCTCTTCTCCCAAGTGACAGGGGACAGGACAAGAGGGAATGGCCTCAAGCTCCACCAGGGGAGATTTAGGCTAGAGATTAGGAGGAAGTTTTTCATGGAAAGGGTCATTGGGCATTGGAATAGACTGCCCAGGGAGGGGGTTGATTCACCTTCCCTGGAGGTGTTTAAGGAACGGGTAGATAAGGTGCTGAGGGACATAGTTTAGTGTTTGATAGGAGTGGTTGGACTCAATGATCCGATGGGTCTCTTCCAGCCTGGTTGTTGTATGATTCTATGAAATTACTGGTAGTGGCTTGATGAGAGGTACCAGGAGCCAGCTGCTTACTGTGTATTAAAAATTCAACTTTTCACTTACCTCTATATTATTGCACTCATATTTGAAGTTTGAAAATTGAAATTAGCTTACTTTTAATTGGGAAATTTTAAGATGGTGAGGCATATATTGTTATATTTTTTTAAAAAAAATGTAAAAGGACTGTTTTCTGAAAGAGGGGAGATATGGAAGTAGGCAGTGGTGTCATTCCCCGATTGGTGTATAGTAGGGGGAAGGTCATTGAAAAATGCTGTAAAGATCTGTAGGTACAGCAGGATCACTCCTTGGACATAGATGTTTTTCCCACTCCACTCTGAAGGCTCTACTTCAGAGGAATTTGAATTCAAATTTCAACATATTATTAAAATGGAGGCAGATATAGCCTAACCAGGCTGAAATGTGCATGCCCTGCTTTTCTTGTGGATTACCAGAATAATCAGAGTCTGGGTTCTCTGAGACTCTGAGCCAGTGGCTGAGCTGAAGAGTAGGAATGTAGGAATAACTCCACCTAAGCAACAATTCCCACAGTCTGTACGTCAAGAGACGACACTACAGAAAAGTTTGATCATGGTTAGCCATCTGCCTGTATAAGCAGGTACAGGAAAAAAGAGTGTAGGGAACTTCCATTTTCTCTAAATCAATTTTCTCAAGCCTAGAGGTTATTCTGGTTCTTAGCCCGATGATACATTGTGCTTAAGGGAATTGAAGGGCTTTGGCTGACTTTTTGTAGAGATAAATATAGACACAACACACCTTCTCCCTCTTTTTTAAATCTTTTGCGCATACACTGACATTAATTTGAACCCTGGTTTGAAAGGCCAGGTATTAGGAAAGGCAGAAGGCAATACATGATTTGATAAGTGCCCCTTAGTTTTAATTACAAATGGAATTGCTATGTAGTAATCATATGACAGTTAAATATTATTAGGAGTTAGCTCATTATTATTATTGGATTTTTGCCACAATCCCTAATAGAAAAAGGGCTGAATCTATTATTTTCATAAGAAAATTTATGCATGAGGCCATTGTTATTAATTCTGTGCAAGGTCTGAAAAGAGATTGCACCATTCACGCACTAATTACGGGGTATGCGGATTAGTAAATCATCTTTGATGACTGAAGTTGTAATATTGTGGTATCTTTGAAAAACAACCCGTTTTAATATGCAGTGAGTGTACTTGAAGCAAAGAGTGGGCTTCGTTTTGTTTCTACTGAAACATAAGTCAGAAGGAAAATGCTTGATCGTGTTTGTTCAGGAAGGTTTCAATCTACTCCTTAAAGGATTTTACTGGTAATTTGTCTTCAATAATGGACATGAGTGCAGTATTTCTATGGGGATTTTTCTTTATTTCAGGCTGTGTAAATGACAGTCGCTCTTAAGAGGCTTCAGATTGGGTGCTCGGGTGCTGAGTGAAGTAGCTCGGTTGGCTGGAATGCCTTGTAGACATCCAGCCTGGTGCCTCAACTGCGGCGAAGTGACTGACATGTTCTTTACAAAGCCACCACTGAATAGAGGAAGGTTGTTTTTTGGGGGTTGTTATAAAATTGTCCTTGATGCACAAGCTGCATTTTTTTTTTACAGCTCACAGGAGTTCTCCTCTTATCACAATCAGTAGTGTATTATTACCTGGGAGGGTCAACACTTTTCTGATAGGTTTTGCTCTTCATTCAGATGGAAATGGCATTATGGAAATGGCAGCTGTAATCGAAGATGATAACATCTATGCAATATCCATTCAAATCATAATTACTTACACAATGCAAACCTGCTAACAGGTGCTGGGAGAAACCGTACTGCTCTATTTCATGCCTTGTTCGGAATGGTCTGCCTTGCTCTGCGAAGTTAATAATTTCCCCTAAAAGGGAAGAACGTGTTTAAAGCAAGTGTGATTATGCCAGCTGATTAGCATTCATTTCTCATTGTCACATCCTGAGAGAGAGGAATTTTTAGGCTCCTTTTTTTTAACCCCAACTTTTGATTGCTTGATGTAGCAATGTTAGCAACACCCTTGCGGCAGCATCTCTTTTTGTCTCTCACTTTTGAATGAATATATATCCATAATATATGTCTAAACAAATCCCTTTGCGTTTTGTGGGGGGGTTTTTTTGTGTTGCATTTGTTTAGCTAAGTATATGCCTATAGACAGATGCTTGCATCATGCATAGAGGGTACAAGTGTGGAGATGAGCAAGAAGTGGGATTGAAATGGTGTGACCAGCAGGTCCAGGGAGGTTATTCTCCCTCTGGACTCAGCACTGATGAGGCTGCTCCTTGAATCCTGTGTTCAGTTCTGGGCCCCTCACCACAAGAAGGATGTTGAGGCTCTGGAGAGAGTCCAGAGAAGAGCAACAAGGCTGGTGAAGGGACTGGAGAACAGGCCCTATGAGGAGCAGCTGAGAGAGCTGGGAGTGTTTATCCTAGAGAAGAGGAGGCTGAGAGGAGACCTCATTACTCTCTCCAACTCCCTGAAAGGAGGTTGTAGAGAGGAGGGAGCTGGGTTCTTCTCCCAAGTGACAGGGGACAGGACAAGAGGGAATGACCTCAAGCTCCTCCAGGGGAGATTTAGGCTGGAGATTAGGAGGAAGTTTTTCACACAGAGGGTCACTGGTCATTGGAATAGGCTGCCCAGGGAGGTGGTTGATTCCCCTTCCCTGGAGGTGTTTAAGGCACAGGTAGATGAGGTGCTGAGGGACATGGTTTAGTGTTTGATAGGAATGGTTGGACTTGATGATCCGATGGGTCCCTTCCAACCTGGTTGTTCTATGTTTCTATGAAACTGAAGTGGCACCTAAGCCATTTGAAATCCATGGTGGCTGTTAACAATTCCAGGTAAAGCCTGATCCAGAACATTTGAATAAGTTAATCCAAAATTAAAAGGAGAAAGAAACTAGTTAGATATCTCTAACTATGTGATAGATGTGTGAGATCTGAGGGGGAGGATCCTTATTGGCCTTCCTGCATCTCATCATACTTCTATGTTGTCTTCTGTGAGTGTGAAGGATGCTTTGTTTGCTTATGTTTCCATTTCCTTTCACCAATAAGCGTTTAAATAATTCTCCCTTAATTATGAAGCTGCAGGTCACTGTGTTCCTAATGATACTCGGCAAAAAGTGCCATTTTTATTTTAATCTATGCAGTACATACAGAAGGACCTTTCTCCTTACCAGTAAACAAATATGTTACTTTAGAGACATCCTAAACCCTTGGTGCACAAGTCGGATTTGGAAGCAGATTTATAGCACAATAACAGATTGCCATTGTTTGCTTGCACTCTAGCATCTCTTACCCATAGTGTCCTACAAAATAAAGTGTTCACTTGATAACAATAAAATTTCCAACAAATTAATTGCTAGAAGCCTTTGGAAGATAAAGAACACACGACTGATGGCAGATGACTCTTTATCCCTCTCTTTAATTTGTTTTGGGCATTGATTGCAGTGTTCGTAATCAGTGGCAGCACTGTTGAGAGTTGAATGGGCTGCAGGCAGGTGCTGGGGAAGAGCGATTTACTGGAATTCTATTGTGCAGGAGCCCAGATAGCCTGGTGTGGAGCTTTTGTGAGAATAATTGAAAAATTGCAACAGATCACTTCATAATGCAGCTCTGAAATTAATTCACCTCAATGTTGAACTGACCCTGAGCCCTGCTCCCTCTTTCCTGGATGCAGTTCATGCTACGCTTAAACTTGGATCTCCACAAATGGAATTGCTGTGCTGCAGTAAACATCTCTATAAACTGTACAATTTTCCATATCGAACAATCATAGTGTCATAGAAAAACCAGGCTGGAAGAGACCCATCAGATCATCGAGTCCAACCATTCCTATCAAACACTAAACCATGTCCCTCAGCACCTCATCTACCCATCCCTTAAACACCTCCAGGGAAGGTGAATCAACCACCTCCCTGCGCAGCCTATTCCAATGCCTAATGACCCTCTGTGTGAAAAACTTCCTCCTAATCTCCAGCCTAAATCTCCCCTGGAGGAGCTTGAGGCCATTCCCTCTTGTCCTGTCCCCTGGCACTTGGGAGAAGATCACAGCTCCCTCCTCTCCACAACCTCCTTTCAGGTGGTTGTAGAGAGCAATGAGGTCTCCTCTCAGCCTCCTCTTCTCCAGGCTAAACACCCCCAGCTCTCTCAGCCGTTCCTCATAAGATCTGTTCTCCAGCCCCTTCCCCAGCTTCCTTGCTCTTCTCTGGACTCGCTCCAGAGCCTCAACATCCTTCTTGTGCTGAGGGGCCCAGAACTCAACACAGATTTCAAGGAGCGGCCTCACCAGTGCTGAGTACAGAGGGAGAATCACCTCCCTGGACCTGCTGGTCACACCGTTTCTGATCCAAGCCAGGATGCCATTGGCCTTCTTGGCCACCTGGGCACACTGCTGGCTCATGGTCAGTCGGCTGTCGACCAACACCCCCAGGTCCCTCTCCTCCTGGCAGTTTTCAATGGTGGAAGGTATATAATGGCTTGGTGATGGAACCGGAATTCTCCAGTTATGGCTAGGTAGCAAGATCAAAGGATATGAACAGGATTCTGGAGCTGGAAGGTATTTGCACACCACAGACATTCATGTTGAAATTGTTTTGGTTTGTTCTGTGTTTATTCTTCAAGAATGGAGAATGCCCTTTCCATACTCCTCATCAAAACAGTGAAACCACTGGAGTCAAAGATGCCATTGGTGGTGTGTGAGGGGAACTTTAAGAGTGTGATAATAAAGACCAGTCTGTGTCTGATAGCAACCTTCCTCCCAAATGATTCGTGGCACCACTTGGCACATGAGCTGCCCTGTTGCTTATCCTGTTGACTTCGTTATAGGGCATGAACTTGTTCACCTGCTGTAGCTCCCAAGCTTATTTTCAAACAATGATCTTGTGAAGCTACATTAAATGCTTCTCTTTGTACCAACCTGCACACTGTAGCTCTTTGTAAGTGTGATAATTATCATCAGAGGGAGCACACTGAAGTTCTAGACCTGTACTAGGATTTAATTACCTGCAGTTTCAAATCAAAGGATGGTTAAAAGTAGTCCATGTGTGGCTTAGTTATAAAGGAAATAATAATTCCAGGTTCACTTATTTAGTGTTAGTGATGGGGGTTAAAGCTGTAACACATCCAGGGTTGGTGTGTGGCTTGCTGTGTGTCACAGCTCAGTGAGTGTGACTGCTGGGATGCTTCAGGCAGGTCTCTGCCCTCCACCTGAGCTGGCACCAGCTGGATCATCTTTGTGTGTGTGTACCTGTGTCTGCTCTCTCCTGTTCCTGTCATGCATCCCTGACATGCCTGGTCTCGATACACAGGCTCCCCAGGTAAGAAACAGTCACAGGCTTGATTTTAAATCTGTGTGAACAGCTACAGTTCAGACAGGAGCTATTTCTGGAGACAAGGCTCTCGAGGCTACAGAGTTAGCATGGAACTTTCCAAACGGATTGAAAGTGTCTAGTAAGGTAATTACAGCTGGGGAACTGCTGCTGAGTTAAATCTTCCTGGAACCTGGAATACAGATTCTGGCTTCTATTTTACTTTTTGTCATGTTTTTTAGCGTATCAGTTAGGAAACGCCTAGAATCTGCAATGAGTAAGTTTGGGCATGTTGAAAAAGATGGGTGAATAAGATGAGAATATTTCCAAAACAGTCCTGATTGTTGACCAAGTAGGTGAAAACTGTTTTTTCACTTGTGAGCAGAAGCATTTTGTTATCCTTTCAATATGAAGGATTTCCTACTTGGAAAAAGCACCTTGAAAGTCTTGAAGACTTTCAAGATCAGTGCAACATGTGGTCCTGATGTGATGCTGTGTGCAGGGTAAGCAGTGCTGTAACGATCAGGGAGTTGCAATGATCAGGGGATTCTTGAGCAGGGTAAGCAGTACTGTCACAATGTTAGGTTAATCAACCAACACTGAAACAGGAAAACATGATATAACCAAACTTCTTACCATGTGATTTACTAGAAATATGTTCTGTTCCAAGCTTGATGCTTATTTTCCCCAGTATGCTGGTGGGTTGCTCTTTCAGAAAGAGATTCACAGCAGCTGAGCACCAAGAGGAGAGCTGCCTGATCTAGTCACTAGGAAATCCTGAGGATGGAGTAGGATTTATGTCTCTTTCCTTGCTGGTGAGATTTAAGTTTAATCTTGGTGTGTATATTTTATAGAAGGTGGAAATTTTGGTTTTCAAATCACTTGGGCAGACCCAGGGAACATACATCAGCTGCTTGCTGGCTGTATGCTCAGTTAAATGAATGGGGGAATAGGAGATCCACTCTCCCTTCCTTTCTCTGCTCCACCTGTTAGTTCAAAAGAACAGCAGTCATCACTGCATTTTCTGTAGGGTTTATCCTGTCCTTTTGGTAAGGAGTGGTTTGCAAACCCCTCTGAAGCAAGACCTGCTGGCAATCTAGGTGAAGGAATGCCTCACTTCTGCATTCAGATTGGATTTGAGTTAGCCAGAAATGCAGTTGCTTAACTGGGGTTGCTTAGCCTAGAGAAGAGGAGGCTGAGAGGAGACCTCATTGCTTTCTACAACTACCTGAAAGGAGGTTGTAGAGAGGAGGGAGCTGGGCTCTTCTCCCAAGTGACAAGGGACAGGACAAGAGGGAATGACCTCAAGCTCCACCAGGAGAGATTTAGGCTAGAGATTAGGAGGAAGTTTTTCACACAAAGGGTCATTGGGCAGTGGAATAGGCTGCCCAGGGAGGTGGTTGATTCACCTTCCCAAGGAGGTGTTTAAGGGCCAGGTGGACGAGGTGCTGAGGGACATGGTTTAGTGTTTGATAGGAATGGTTGGACTCGATGATCCGATGGGTCTCTTCCAACCTGGTTGTTCTGTGATTCTGTAACTCTAGAAATGCACAGACGTGTTCTTTGCATCAGTGAAAGTGAGGACTTAAGGTTTCTGTGGAGTAATGAATTTCTGTATTGCCAGTAATGTGTTTTCAGTACTTATGTGCCTAATTTTCATTTCATTCCCACTTTAGCACCTAAATCCTTTAAAACTTTGGTCCTGTTATTTCTGTCACTGACTGTACGTTGCTGAAATCCCTTGTTCTTCTAAGGTCTGAATTCTTTTTGTTTAATTAAACCAAGGTATGAAGGGCTTGGTTTGAGTCTGCAAGTGTCTAGAAGGGGTGGTTGGCCCCTTAGGCATGGAGAGAAAGATGCAACAAGGTCCAATGTCTGTTGCATCAGAGCTCAGTGAGTTTAGCTGAGAAGAAAAGTGATTTTGATTTTTTTTTTTTTTTTCAGTAGAGGTACCTAACAGCTGGAGCAAGTTGTCAGTGGTTCATTGCATTCTCAGTCCGTTGGGGTTTAGGTTTAGTCTGTTTTTATTTTTTTTTTTTTTTAGCTAAGAATGAACTTTAAGGATTTTGGCAATCCAAATTTAAACAGGGATTAATTGAAGGAATCCTGTGGTCTGTCAATTAGATGTTACCACATCGTGTCTAGGCTTTGTCAGTCCTGAATTTATAAGTACCAGTTCTTTTAATGGCTGAAGAACTGAGTTTTCAGGTCCCAGCTTTTTAATGGATGTAGGTACATACATTGAGAGGCACCTCAAAGCCTGGGATTAAGTTGTATAGTGTTGTGCATTTGTAACAATTAATACTGTTGAGATTAGACTTGGTGTGTGCTAAGAGAGCATCAGTATCAAGTTGGTGTAAATTAACTTGTAGCTGTTTATTAAAATGTTCTCCCTGAAGCATTACGTGGTTGCTGTTGGAGGCAGAAGTCTGGGCCAGATGGACTTTGGTGTGAGTGTGACAGTGCAGCCTTCTCTCCACCACATCCATCCGGGAACAGTGTCAAACAAGAGTGTGCAATTTTTGGTTTTGTTTCTAGTCATTTTGCTTTAGTGGTAGCCCTTTTCCTTGTTAGGAGAAATCTCACTCCTGTAAATACTGTTCAGGTTAACATATTAGAGGCATTAAAATAATATTTATAAACCAGCCATTCAGTAGTCTATTCCATGCTTTCATGAATGACTGCAATAATTATAGAATCATAGAATAGTTTGGGTTGGAAGGGACCTTAAAGGTCATGCAGTTCCAACCCCTTGTGATGGGCAGGGACACCTCCCACTGTGTCAGGGTGCCCAGGGCCCTATCCAAACCAGCCTTGAACACCTCCAGGGATGGGGCAACCACAACTTCCCTGGGGAACCTGTTGCAGTGTCTTACCATACTTATAATGAAGAAATTCTTCCTTATGTCAAGTTTTTGGTTTTTTTTTTTTTAAATTTAAATCTTATTATTGGTTTAGTGCATAACTGGGCAAACACTGTTCCTGTAAACTGTGTCAGGGGTGCAGCAGGGGAGATGCTGGTGCATTTTAGCAGTAACTGACTCAAGTGGAAACCAACCAGCCTTCCTTTCTGGGGAAAGGCTATTGGACATTCTGCACCAGTGCTGTCTTCCGCTATGGAAACCTCTTTTTTATTAATGTCATTTCTAGTAAAGCTATTGTGTAAGATTCTAAAATTATTCAAACTGAACCTTTTCCAGTGAATGCAGATCTCTTTTTGAATGTTATCTCCCCCACTAGCCAGAAACATTGGCAGTAATAATCCTGGATCTCTTCTACAATCCCTTACCTCTAATTGGACATCATAGTATGTGATAAGTGTGAGGTCAGTTTGGGGTATGAATCAGGCAGTTTTGTCTGGGCAGCATTTTAGAATTTCTAGAGCAGTTTCCAAGTTAGCTACTGTCTAACTGAGTGGAGTTACTGAGCATCCCACATAACCCTAATCGATCAAATCTGCTTCCAGGAGAGCAGCCACCACAGGAAAAACACCACTTCGAGCTTCCCAACAGCAGAGCAACCACAGATTCCCAAGTGACCAGCCAACGGAATGGAGGTTGATAACTAAGCTGGCGACAAGCTTGGTGGCTGGAGTAAAAACAGCATCAGCTTTTCAGATCGAACCCTTCTCTAATGTAATTAAATTTGGAGGCACAGACCTGGAGCGCGGCGTGTGTCCAACTGATGCTGCATTTCCTGAAGGTCAGCTGGAGAGCAGTGAATTTCAACTGCAATCTATATGGTTGTGAGTTTCCTGATTAGGTTTGCATTTGAAGACCTTCCCAAGGCCTAACTTAGTTGGGAAATTGCCTGTTTAAGCAATAAAACATAATAGCTTGTGACACTGCTACTTAATGCTATTGCATGTGGGAGAGTGCATGGGGAGCAAAGACAAACCAGATTCCCCTTTGCCAAGTGTCTTCAGGTAGTAACATCTTTTTCTCTGTATTGTCCTATTGCTCTTCTAGGATAATGAGTTTGATGGGTGGCATCCAAAATACGTTTAGTTGATCTCCTCATACTCACTTGTTGTGCATTTACTATGAGATTTTGACAGTTTTTTGGTTTTTAAACTTCCTGAACTTCCTATTCCTTCTTTTGTTGTGTTTTGTCACTTACTTGTGTCTGCTGTGGATAAGCTAATTCCCAGATCCCACGCTGGTTGAGATAATCCAAGTGTTCATCAGAAGATGAAGAAAGCAAGAGTCTGCTAGTTCTTCAAAAGAAATGCTGTCTCCTGACCTCATTTGCTGTTCTGTGATTTGTCATTGTCTGACTTGCCTGTGTGGGAAGAGGCTGAAGGGAAAGGAAATGAAAATCACATAAATATAGACTTAACTTACCTGTTCTTCCCAACTAGCCAGTTCAAAATGCTTCCCTTTACTGAATATTTCAGGCATTTCCCTTCCAAATGTACTTTAATGATGAAAGGCAGGAATGTCAACCTTGTCATCCTTATTTATTCTCAATACAAAAGAAAAGGCCATTCTTAAACATACCTAATATCACAGTAATAATCCTAGAAACAGGCAGTCTGGTGCCTCTCCCAGGAGGGCAGGGAAGAGCAAGGCTGTCTGCAGGTGGAGAATGGAGATGTTCAGAGCTCTGACGTGTGCCTCCCTCTTCTCTTTGTTGTCCTGTGATAACAGCCACCACCTCAATAGAAGCTGTTTCTTCTAAGTAACACTTACCATTGCCTAGTGATGGAGCTTTCTTTTTCTTTTTCTTTTTTTTTTTTTTTGTTGAGGAGGTGGGATGTCTCACAGTCAACTTTCATTTCCCCCTTTTAGAGAGGTAATTCTCTAAATTTCTCAATCCAATTGGATGGAGAACTTTGTCTTTAGTATTACAAACTTAGAAGCCCTGAAACAGTGGATTGTCAGGGGGAAAATTCGTGTATCAGTTGTGATCCATTGTATTGGCATACAATCCTAGAATCAGAATCATAGAATCACCAGGTTGGAAGAGACCCATCGGATCATTGAGTCTAACCATTCCCACCAGTCTTTAAACCATTCACCTCAGTACCTCATCCACCTGCACCTTAAACACCTCCAGGGAAGGCAAGTCAACCACCCTCGTGGGTAGCCTGCTCCAGTAGCCAATAACCCTTTCTGTGAAGAATTTTTTCCTTATGTCCGGCTTGAACCTCCCCTGGCACAGCTTGAGGCCATTCCCTCTGGTCTTGTCCCCTCTCACTTGGGAGAAGAGCCCAGCTCCCTCCTCTCCACAACCTCCTTTCAGGTAGTTATAGAGAACAATAAGATCTCCCCTCAGCCTCCTCTTCTCCAGGCTAAACACCCCCAGCTCTCTCAGCCGTTCCTCATAAGGCCTGTTCTCCAGCCCCTTCACCAGCTTTGTTGCTCTTCTCTGGACTCGCTCCAGAGCCTCAACATCCTCGATATCTTATTCTTTTCCATAAATGTCAGGTACTTCAAAATAGGCTTATCCCTGTGAGATATTTCCCATCTTTGACAGCTACTCAAAATAATGAGAGTTACAATTGGCATCAAAACATGTGTGTATTTAGCCTGTGTTCCTAGGAAAAAATAGGTTTGGCATCATCTGGAAGTGTTTAACTGTGTGCAGAAGAGTTAAAACTGACTTCTCTGCCAGAAGAAGCAGTTGTTTGACAATAAGGGTTATTCTTGATATGGATGAGAATATAGACACAAGTACAAATATATTGGCAGAAGTTTCTAGGTTTGGCAGAAGTGTGGAAGAAGCTTCTAGGTTGAAATGACACTTTCATTTTGGGTAGTGAGCAGTAAATTGAAAAAAAAAATATATATATCTATATCTCTACATATATAGTGAAGAAAGGTGTCAGTTCATTGTTTGGACCCAAGCATTCCAGAGTATATTTTCCTTTCTTGTAATAAAGGATGGAAGCATTTCTATCACTGCTACAGACACTGGCCACAAGTGCTGTTTTGGACTTCTAAGTATAGGTTCCTTAAAACCTAATAGTTTAGAGTTTTCTCACGATCTAATTCTTAAATAATCAACATTTGATTTTTGCCTTGAAATGGGAAGAAATTTATACTTTTTAAGGTAGAAATATTCTGAAAGACGCAGTAATAAACGTTGTCTGAGCACTTTCATTTAAGATCAAACATTTTGGGTTCACTGAAGCAGAAATCCTTCCTTTAAAACAGAATAGCATAGTTTGGAGTGGAAAGGGTCTTGGATCTAAAACCCTTTCAAACATTGTGTTCCCTGAAAAAGAAAAATATTTCTTAGAATTCTGGAGTGCTGTTGAAGCTGAGAGGACAATCACATCAGAGAAGTGTGGGCAGAGGTAGAAGAAAAAGGTGGAAAGGGTGGATATAGAGAGATTCATACTTTGTACTTAGAGGGGAATTTTTTCAGAAAAAATAGATATAATTGTTTGAGTCTTCAGTGCTAGGCTCAACAGTGGTGTAGCTTGAAAATTAGTGTGTGCTTTGGAGGCCTGACCTTAAATCTACTTAAATTTAAGCTACCAGGTATTTTATTTTGGAGACAGTAAATGCTCTGGAACACCTTCAAGAGTGTCAAGTGGCTCCTCATCAACACCCACAGGCACCTGAGTTTGGTCTGTCTGGGAGGTTCAAATGGGGGTAAACTTCAGGTTTATTTATTTGTTAACGTTTAAATACATTTTCACTTTGAATCAGGAAAGTGTTTTGAAAGTAGCTCTCTAGCTTTGGAGAACATCATGCACTGGTCAGGAAAAGAAAACTAAATTTTCTGAAGTTCTATTTCCATGCTCCTCCCACAGCTCTGCTCCATCTGTTTGAGAAGAATGATAACCAGGAAATCATGTTGGGAATCCACACTGGTATTGGAGGAGAAGTTACAAAGGTTACACTTTTTTTAGATATTTATCTAATATAGAATCATAGAATGGATTTGAATAGACATAGAACCATGAGTTTGGAAAAGATCTTTGAGATCATTAACTCCAACCATACCTGTCTGCTATGAAATTCATGTCCCCAAATACCTCATCTACCTGCCTTTTGAACACCTCCAGGGTTGGTGACTCAACCACCTTCCTGGGCAGCCTCTGCCTCTGCTTGAGAACCCAATCAAGGTCCTCTAGTGCACCCCTCCTACAGTGAGCAAGGACATCTTTAACTTGTTCAGGTTTCTCAGAGCCCTGTCGAACCTGACTGAATGTTTTTAGGGACAGGGCAATACACCACGAGAAAAATCAGATACAACATTCGCACAGGGCTAAAACTGAGAAGGTTATTTTCCAGTGGAAGAGTAATTTTTCCTTTGCCCCAACTACAGAAATGTTTGCTGTCTAACTGTATATTGAAAACCAATGTGGTTATCTTGAAAAAAAGAATAGGAGGAATTAGAATTTCATTCAACTTCAGACTCCTTCAGTATCAAGGGAAGAATCGCTAATTTGGGGGATAGAGTATTTTTCAGTAGCGGGCACTGAATCTGCTGCATATTTTATTTTGGGGGTTTGATGGATGGAAGATACTTCTTTACTAATATTAAGTACTTTCAAGGCTCAGAATGGAATGGACAATCTCCATCACTTAAGGGAATAAGTAGTTAACTTGACAGCTTTCAAAATGCTTAGCTTTACACTTACAGTATATTTAAATAATCATAGAATCATAGAACAACCAGGTTGGAAGAGACCCATCAGATCATCGAGTCCAACCATTCTTATTGAACACTAAACCATGTCCCTCAGGACCTCATCCACCCGTGCCTTAAACACCTCCAAGGAAGGTGAATCAACCACCTCCCTGGGCAGCCTATTCCAATGCCCAAATGAGGAGGTATGGGCTTATATACATGCTTAAAGTACAAGGAACTTAGATGAATCCAGTTTAGAGTAATATACAAAGACAATAAGAAAAGGTGCCGAGATGCTCAATTTACTGTCTCTGTAACGCTCGTCAGGGAGACCTGAAGTGAGAAGAAAGCTGAGCAGGCTGTGAACTCTCCCAGCTACCAGTCAATTCATGGTCACCTTGAGGAGTAGCTTTCCTTCCTTAAAGTTTTCCAGTAAAAGTGCAAATTGTTTAAAACAAACCCCTAAGGCCAGGGATGTCAAAGGCACATAGATAAGTGGAGGTGTTTTCAATGGTATTATTGAATGTATTTTAGGTATCTGGGCCCTATTGAACTTCAATGATATCTAGGAGTAATTTGATGTTTATGAAAACGTTACTTGGTTTCTAAATAGATATACTGATTTTTCTCATAAGTGTTCACCTACAGCTGAATATGAGCCAGCAGGGTGGCCGAGATGTCCAATGGCATTTTGGCTCATATCAGAAACGGAGTGAAGAGCAGGTCCAGGGAGGTTATTCTGCCCCTGGAGTCAGTATTGAGTTCTGGGCCCCTTGCTTCAAGAAGGATGTTGAGGCTTTGGAGAGAGTTCAGAGAAGGGCAACAAAATTGGTGAAAGTGCTAGAGAACAAGTCTTACAAGGAGCAGCTGAGAGAGCTGGGGGTGTTTAGCCTGGAGAATAGGAGGCTGAAGGGAGACCACGTTGCTCGAACTACCTGAAAGGAAGTTGTTGAGAGGAGGGAGCTGGGCTCTTCTCCCAAGTGACAGGGGACAGGACGAGAGGGAATAGCCTCAAGCTCCACCAGGGGAGGCTCAGACTAAAATATCAGAAAGAAATTTTTCACAGAAAGGGTGATTGGGCACTGGAACAAGCTGCCCGGGGATGGGGTGGAGTCACCATCGTTAGAGATGTTTAAAAGATGGGAAGACAATGTGCTCAGGGACATAGTTTAGTGGCAAATGGGAATGGTTAAACTCGATGATCCAAGAGGTCCTTCCCAACCTGGTGATTCTATGATACAGAAGGTCCTGATTCCATTAATTCAGAGGATTCTGCTTCATAGGTAATGAAAAATTAAGCAAGCTTTGACCAAACCTTGGGAACATAACCCAGCAGTTGGCAATAGAAACCCAATTAAAATACTTTCCGTGTACTTGTTTTTAAATATTCATGCTATTGAACCGTTCCCACTTAATGCATAAATGACAGCATAATATCCGACTGTAACAGTTGGTGGAAGCCATTTTAAGTAGCAGTTTAACAAACAGAGATGGATTTTAATTTGCAATGCCAGTTGAGCTATAATAAAAACTAGTATTCCAGCTGTGAAAAAAAAATAAAACACAGCTTGGTTTAGAGTTATTTACAGATGTGTAGGGGTTTGTGGGTTTTTTCCTGAGCCGTACAGTGGAACCATTTGGTCATTATTCCTTCACAGAAACCTGTGTTTCGATGCCTTTCCTAACCCTATTTTTTTGAGTTCAGCTTCTAAGAAAATATATATTAAAATGCTATGGCAATTGTTAAGCTTTCATTGATTACACAACTCAGTTTCCTGTTACAAGTGTTACTGTTTGGCTTTAGTAGAACTCTTTAGATGTGTTTGTGGATGCTGACTGGCTTCTGTTCTCTTGGAGGTAAATCCTATCCTGCTCTCTTTGAGCAATGTTCACGTCTTGGCATTGCTGCTGTCTTCTGGAGCTTTACTGGAACTCTTGCAACTTTGATTTCTGTTTGTTTGTCCTTCTCAAAGTATCAGCTCTGGAATCATGGTATTTTGTGAAAGTTATAGTGCTTTTTCCTTAATGATGCAATTCCCAGTTGCACAAGGGATAAGTGTGCAAATAGGGGTCAAGAACACTCTTGAAATCTCTTCAGAAACCCAAATCAAAAAAATATAAGCTTTGCATTTCTTCACATTAAGTCAGGGCTAGGAGGTAGTAGCCTGGAGGGATGGGTCTCAGTGTGTTCTACTGAGCAGAAGGCATTTTCAGGAACTAGCACAGTGACCTTTCTGACCTGTTTATGACTTGATTTAATATGTGCAGTGTTATGATCCCTGAAGATTCATCTGTAGCTAAACATCAGCTCCTAGGAGGAAAGCATTCATTGCCCTGGGAGGGGCTGGAGAAAATACTTTCATGATTTTGGGTTAAAGAGTGTGGTCAGTGAAAGTTTCCTTCCTTTTTCATTTTGTGTTTTATCAGTATAGTGCGGTTAGAGAGAGATTGTAAAACAGGCTAGAGTGTAAGATAAGCACTTGGAGACCTAAAGGTCTGCAAGCAGTAAACACATCAGCAAAGTTCTTGGAGAGTACAATTTGTACAACAACAACCCTATGCAGAGCTACAGACTGGGAGAAGCCTGGCTGGAAAACTGCCAGGAGGAGAGGGACCTGGGGGTGTTGGTTGACAGCCGACTGACCTTGAGCCAGCAGTGTGCCCAGGTGGCCAAGAAGGCCAATGGCATCCTGGCTTGGATCAGAAATGGTGTGACCAGCAGGTCCAGGGAGGTGATTCTCCCTCTGTACTCAGCACTGGTGAGGCCACTCCTTGAAATCTGTGTTCAGTTCTGGGCCCCTCAGCACAAGAAGGATGTTGAGGCTCTGGAGAGAGTCCAGAGAAGAGCAACAAAATTGGGGAAGGGGCTGGAGAACAGATCTTATGAGGAACGGCTGAGAGAGCTGGGGGTGTTTATCCTGGAGAAGAGGAGGCTGAGAGGAGACCTCAATACTCTCTCCAACTACCAGAAAGGAGGTTGTGGAGAGGAGGGAGCTGGGCTCTTCTCCCAAGTGCCAGGGGACAGGACAAGAGGGAATGGCCTCAAGCTCCACCAGAGGAGATTTAGGCTAGAGATTAGGAGGAAGTTTTTCACGGAAAGGGTTATTGGGCATTGGACTAGGCTGCTCAGGGAGGTGGTTGATTCACCTTCCCTGGAGGGGTTTAAGGGATGGGTAGAGGAGATCCTGAGGGACATGGTTTAGTGTTTGATAGGAATGGTTGGACTCGATGATCCAATGGGTCTCTTCCAACCTGGTGGTTCTATGATTCTGTGAACCAGTGAAGTTCAGAAAAGGTGTGGGGACAGTTTCAAAGACACTAAGAAGCTGAGATTATAAATTTGCAGTGAACAGGAAAACACGGGGAGGGAAAAGTTGGTGTGATGCACTTGCGCAGCAGGGCTGGGAGTAAAACTGTATTGGAGGACAAGGGAACCATGCACACAACAACAAAGAGGAAAGAACTCTTCTGACCTTGTGTGAGAAATCACATTAATTCTGTAGGTCTGAGACTGAAACTTTCTTATTTTCACATCAGTTTTTAGAACAATTGTGGGTTTCACTGTATGCAGCTCATGTGTAACACAGGACTGTGGAAAATATTTCAGTGGCAAATGGAGAAGCTGCAAGGAAATGGCTGAATTATAGCCTTCTAATTGTTGATGGCATCAGGAGAGTTTAAGATCACTAGTGTCATCCGAACTGTGTGTGCATTAAACAGATGAAGACCACAAGAGTAACTAGGCATGTTCATGAACTCTTTGGGAGGAATGGGGAACACGATGAAAGGTGAAGTTGCAGCACAGTGTGTGTAAAAAAAAAAAACCAGAAATATTCTGGAATGCTTCAGCCTGCGGCAGTAAAATTGATGGTGTATCTTGTGGTAGAGAAAAAGGTTAAAAAAAATCCCCTGAGAAAACAGTTTTGAAGAATGCAGCCTTTATAAAGTGTGAATGATTTCAATTCCACCCCATGAGCAACTGTAAAAAACTGTTTGCTTTCTCAAGGATTTTTTTCTGTATTTCCACTTAATTACCTTTCAAAAAATCATGGAAAAGTTTGGGTTGGAAGGGACATTTAAAGGCCATCTTGTCCAGCCACCTACAGTAAGCAGGGACATCTTCAACCAGATCAGGTTGCTCAGAGTCCCATCCAACCTGACCTGGAATCTTTCCACGGATGGAGCTTCTCCCACCCCTCTGAGCAACTTCTGCCAGTGCCTCACTACCCTCACTACAAGCAATTCCTTCCTTCTATCTAGTGTACATCTCCCCGTTATTAGTTTGAAGCCATTACTCCTTGTTTGAGGGCTAGAGGCACTACTGAAAAGTGTGTCCCCATCTTTTCTGTAGGCCCATGTTAAGTACTGGAAGGCTATGAGATGTTACCAGGAGCCTTCTCTTCTCCAAGCTGAACAAAAGCCCATGGACAATAAAGTATTTTGCATTAGAATCATAGAACAACCGGGTTGGAAGAGACCCGTCAGATCATTGAGTCCAACCATTCCTATCAAACATCAAACCATGTCCCTCAGCACCTCATCTACCTGTGCCTTAAACACCTCCAGGGAAGGTGAATCAACCACCTCCCTGAGCAACCTATTCCAATGCCCAATGACCCTTTCCGTGAAAAACTTCCTCCTAATCTCTAGCCTAAATCTCCCCTGGCGGAGCTTGAGGCCATTCCCTCTTGTCCTGTCCTCTGTCCCTTGGCAGAAGAGCCCAGCTCCCTCCTCTCCACAACCTCCCTTCCGGTAGTTGTAGAGAGCAATGAGGTCTCCTCTCAGCCTCCTCTTCTCCAGGCTAAACACCCCCAGCTCTCTCAGTCATTCCTCATAAGGTCTGTTCTTCAGACCCCTCACCAGCCTCGTTGTTCTTCTCTGGACAAAGAAGTTGCTGAGGTGCCTCCACAGAAAATACTAACTTGCCATCCATCACAATCACCTCTCCTGTTTCTGGCTTATGCCCTTGGAGATTCCAGAAGAAACTTTGTAGAACTGAAGCTGTTCACTTTGCTACCTTCAGGGCTGGATTTCTGTCCTGCTTAGTTAAAGGCTGGTGGCAATGGCATTTTCACAGAGGGGCAACAGCATCGCTGCTATGCAGATAGCTTAATTATTCCAAGTGTTCTCAGTTTAAGTCTCTGAAGATGACAGTGTAATGTGGGGACAGCTGAAATGAGAAGTAATGAAAAAGTCAGAGGTAGACAACATGATCTTATGATGTAAGGTCAAACCAAACAAAACACTTGATAAAGGGCTGCGGAGCTGGAATTAGCCAACATTGCTGCATGGGCCACAAGTGTCACAGAAGCTGGGAGGAGGGGAATGGAGAAGGCCAGTGCAGCATAGAGCTCACTCCTCAAGCTCCCTGGAGATTGCTTGAAAGCTAACACTGCACCGACTGGGAAAGGTTTATCCCATATTCAGCTGCTAGGTGTAAAAGAAAAGGTGAAGCTTCTTGAGTGAAGTGGCAAGCAAATGAATGCCAAATGGCTGTCACGCCCAAAAGAGCCACTTTGGTTACAGGTTGTCATGAATGAAGGATGCAAACAGAGGCACAGGCAGCTTTGTGGCATATTTTGTCCCAAATGAAAATGTTACTAGAATTTAGGAGAAAAGGATTTTTACAGAAAATAAAAAAAAAATTTCCAGAAAGTTCAGAGTAAAGACTGAGCTGTTCCTTCAGTTCGTGGGCTAGAATATTGAGCTCACAGGGAGGAAAGCCTAGGAAACCCTACCTCACTGCCCTTCTTCTGCACCTTCCTGCCAGGTATCTTATTGGTGTAGATTCTTGTATTTACTGTTTGAATCAAGAAGAAAATGCAGTCTGTGACTTGGACCGTGACCCTCCTGTGTAAGGTATTCTACACACCAAATTAACAAGACACTCCTTGTCCTAAATCACTTTTAATCTTAAACCAGATAGCAGATGGATGCAGGCAGATGGCAGAGAAAAAAAAGTTGTGACTAGGTCTGATTAAGAATGTTTTCTCATCAAAACCATAGTGGTTGATCAGCTCCCCTTTGAAAAATTTGGATTTGACCGTCTTGAGGTCTGTTGGTCGACAGCCGACTGAACATGAGCCAGCAGTGTGCCCAGGTGGCCAAGAAGGCCAATGGCATCCTGGCTTGGATCAGAAATGGTGTGACCAGCAGGTCCAGGGAGCTTATTTTCCCTCTGGACTCGGCACTGGTGAGGCCACTCCTTGAATCCTGTGTTCAGTTGTGGGCCCCTCACCACAAGAAGGATGTTGAGGCTCTGGTGCGAGTCCAGAGAAGAGCAACGAAGCTGGTGAAGGGGCTGGAGAACAGGCCCTATGAGGAGCGGCTGAGAGAGCTGGGGGTGTTTATCCTGGAGAAGAGGAGGCTGAGAGGAGACCTCATTGCCCTCTACAACTACCAGAAAGGAGGTTGTGGAGAGGAGGGAGCTGGACTCTTCTCCCAAGTGACAGGGGACAGGACAAGAGGGAATGGCCTCAAGCTCCACCAGGGGAGATTTAGGCTAGAGATAAGGAGGAGAATTTTTTAAGGAAAGGGTCATTGGGCATTGGACTAGGCTGCCCAGGGAGGTGGTTGATTCACTTTCCCTGGAGGGGTTTAAGGTGTGGGTAGATGAGGTGCTGAGGGACATGGTTTAGTGTTTGATAGGAATGGTTGGACTTGATGATCCAATGGGTCTCTTCCAACCTGGTTGTTCTATGATTTTATGATTGAGAGAAATTCTGTTGAAAAGTAAAGAACAGAATTCCCAGTCAGGTTAAGGGGACTAGTGGAGAATCATAATGAGCTTGTCATTGAGGTGGGCTGTGTAGTGCTTCAGAGTTCAAGTGTTATACATGGTTTAAATCAGGTTTTTGTGATCTCAGTGAGAATCCTGCCCCTTCCCTTCGTCTGGAAGAAAGCCCTGCTTATTTTATATACTCGTATGCATGCACACATCCTACTGTAGAAGTCTCAGATATGTCCCAATGTAGAATGAGACTCAAGTTTTTCTGAGGAAATTGCTTCCATTTTTTTTATGTAGCCAAAGCTAGTATGTGAAGTAGAAAGTATAGAAATCATAGAATCACCAGGTTGGAAGAGACTCACCAGATCATCGAGTCCAACCATTCCCACCAATCTCTAAACCATGCCCCTCAGTACCTCATCCACCTGCACCTTAAACACCTCCAGGGTGAGGAGGTGTTTAATAAATACATTAACTGAAAGGTAATTATTTAAAGTTTTGGTCACTGATTTGGCTTATGCACGGGCCTCAAACTGTAGTGAATTGTTACAGCTCGTCCAGCTGCCCTGGAGATATTTTGATTTGAATCTGCTGACTTATGATCTTGGGGTCTGCACTTGAATTTCTATTAGAACATTGGACAGGAAGGTAGACTTGTCATGAACCCTTACAGACAAAGGGACTGTTGACTGTGTATGGGACTTTCTTATGGATCACTCTGATTAGAAGGGAACGATGCTTCCTTCTGAGTTGTCTTCCTTCTGTTCTTTATCTCAGAAGAATATTATGTTTCCTCTACTGTAAAGGGTTTTCAACCACACCTTCTGAGTGTCCTCTGTTGTCAGCATTGCAGCGGAAATAGGCTGAGGAGTTTAAACTTCTTTAAACTTCTCCCAAGGGACAGGGGACAGGACAAGAGGGAATGGCCTCAAGCTCCTCCAGGGGAGATTTAGGCTGGAGATTAGGAGGAAGGTTTTCACACAGAGGGTCATTGGAATAGGCTGCCCAAGGAGGTGGTTGATTCCCCTTCTCTGGAGGTGTTTAAGGGACGGGTGGATGAGGTATTGAGGGACATGGTTTAGCATTCGATAGGAATGGTTGGACTTGATGATCCGGTGGGTCCCTTCCAACCTGATTGTTCTATGATTCTATAAAGTGAGATGGTGAGGGGATGGCTCAGAAAAGGGAAAAACACCGTGTGCCATAGAATTTAAAATTGTGTAAGAAGGTTGTGTCTGTAACCTTCAGAAGATGAGATCCTGGATGAACCAGTATCACATACCCAATAGAAATGTTTAGTTTAATATGAAATAACCTCTCAAATAACAGTAATGAGAAAACTTTCCTTTTAGGATGTGTGCCATACACCGCTAAGCATGGGAAAAAGAAATTGGGATCCCCTCTCCTCCTTTCCTCAGCCTGTACAATTACCCAAAAATAGTTATTTTAAGGCAAATTTTAAGAAGGGGATCTCATTTACATAAAAACGTACATCTTATTCTGCACTAAACTGGCAGTTTTACTAAACTGGCAAAGCTAATTGAAGGTAAAGACTAATTGGAAGTCTGATTTGTATAGTTTAGCAGTGAAATAGTGTAAATATATGTTAAGGTTGTACTCGATGATCCGATGGGTCTCTTCCAACCCAGTTGTTCTATGATTCCAAGGTACAAAATATAACATGAATCTTCATTCAGTACCTGTATATGTTTTGTTGGTGTGTTGATGCAATCAGTGAATATATTGATGTCCCTTCTGTTTGCACATATTTCAGTGGTTTGTGTGAAAATAATTTTAATATATTGAAGCTCCCATAAAATAGTTTGATTCCTACTCATTGTGATTTTTTTTAAATAAAATTAAGCATTTTATGGCTTAGTTTAATTCTTTTTCTTACATATTTACTGTGTTCCACATTTTATCAACCTAAAAACCTTTCTTGAACTCACTTTGTGACCTAATGGGCCATTTGACCAGGAGCAGTCATGCAGAAGCTCGTTCAAGTTCAATCCAGGCTGTGAACAGCTTTGTTCTCAACAAGGACGTTTTCTTGCAAACCAGATCTGCGTCTGCAGGTTAGGGTAGAAATAGAAACAAGGCTGAGTCTTTTTGATTGTCTTATTTTTTTGTCTTAACCACAATGGAACCGTGAAGACAGTGAAGCTTTCTCTCCTAGCAGAGTACAAATTATTCATTAAGATGTCATAGTTGAGGTTTTTTTGAGGAATCAATTTTTTATGTTTTTCTGACTAAACATAGGTCAGAAAATGGGAAATGCCTCGTTGTACCTCTGGTTTTATTCAGTGTTTGAAGGGCTGTGCTTTGCTAAGAAAATTTTTTGAGTTCTTAAAGATTTGTGATTCTGTTTTAAAGATTATAAAAATATATTCTTGTTGCAATTAAAAACCTTTCATTCTTTATCTGAATTTAATTATCCCAGTAAGAAAAGATTTAATTTTAACATTTCCTTTTAAGGATGGAAACCTGTTTCTGTAGTGGAGAAGCATGCCTTGTGGGGTAAATTAAACTAACCATCAGTGTACAGAATGAATCATAGAACAACCAGGTTGGAAGAGATCCATCAGATCATCGAGTCCAACCATTCCTATCAAACACTAAACCATGTCCCTCAGCACCTCATCTACCCATCCCTTAAACACCTCCAGGGAAGGTGAATCAACCACCTCCCTGGGCAGCCTAGTCCAATGCCCAATGACCCTTTCTGTGGAAAACTTCCTCCTAATCTCTAGCCTTAATCTCCCCTGGAGGAGCTTGAGGCCATTCCCTCTTGTCCTGTCCTCTGTCACTTGGGAGAAGAGCCCAGCTCTCTCCTCTCTACAACCTCCTTTCAGGTAGTTGGAGAGAGTAATGAGGTCTCCCCTCAGCCTCCTCTTCTCCAGGATAAACACCCCCAGCTCTCTCAGCCGCTCCTCATAGGGCCTGTTCTCCAGCCCCTTCACCAGCCTCGTTGCTCTTCTCTGGACTCGCTCCAGAGCCTCAACATCCTTCTTGTGGTGAGGGGCCCAGAACTGAACACAGGATTCAGGGAGCG
The DNA here is from genome assembly GCA_033558105.1 of Coccyzus lansbergi. Lineage (NCBI taxonomy): Eukaryota > Metazoa > Chordata > Aves > Cuculiformes > Coccyzidae > Coccyzus > Coccyzus lansbergi. Next base: position 1,612,879 of record JAUMJK010000059.1, read on the forward strand.
GCCTCACCAGTGCTGAGTACAGGTGGAGAAGAACCTCCCTGCACCTGCTGGTCACACCATTTCTGATCCAAGCCAGGATGCCATTGGCCTTCTTGGCCACCTGGGCACACTGCTGGGAATGAGTCACGTACTGGGGAATTTAGACATTTTTCCTATAAACTTGTTCTCTGAATTTTGAGTTGGTGCTAATTTCCTCCCTGTAACATTGGAAATGAGAGTAATTTAATATTGTCTTTTGTCCAGAGTCTTCTAAATGTTGTGAATGGACTAAGTCATGTGTAACTGCTTCACAGAAAGTAGGAGGAAAGCATGGTCCTGGTTAGAAGTAAAGGTAGTAACAGAATGAGAAAACACGTAAAAGAAGAGGTTAACTCCTAAAAAATGGAGGCTTTGGATTTTTGGAAAGGGGTAATTGCGGAAACTTAACTCTATACTCAGCACTGGTGAGACCGCTCCTTGAATCCTGTGTTCAGTTCTGGGCCCCTCACCACAAGTAGGATGTTGAGGCTCTGGAGCGAGTCCAGAGAAGAGCAATGAAACTAGTGAAGGGGCTGGAGAACAGGCCTTATGAAGAACGGCTGTGAGAGCTGGGGGTGTTTCTCCTGGAGAAGAGGCTGAGAGGAGACCTAATTACTCTCCCCAACTACCTGATAGGAGGTTGTGGAGAGGAGGGAGCTGGGCTCTTCTGCCAAGTGACAGGGGACAGGACAAGAGGGAATGACCTCAAGCTCCACCAGGGGAGGTTCAGGCTGGACATTAGGAAAAAAAAATTTCACAGAAAGGGTGTTTGGGTACTGGAACAGGCTGCCCAGGTTGGTGGTTGAGGTACCTTCTCTGGAAGTGTTTAAGGGACAAGTGGACAAGGTGCTAAGGGGCATGGTTTAGTGTTTGATAAGAATGGTTGGACTTGATGATCCAGTGTGTCTCTTCCAACCTGGTTGTTCTATGATTCTATTATTCTATGAAAAAGCAGCATGAGCTTAAAAAGTATACCTTGACTGTCTTGCTTGCTCTCCACATCGTGGTGCCTCTCTAGCTTTTCTCTTTGCCCATTCCGCTTCTGCCTGGTTCTGGAGCACAGCTCTTCCTTCATTTCTTCTGACTACAGTTGTTTGAGACTTGAGATCCTTGTCAGTTACACCAGGCAACATTTAACTCACAGATAGTGGTCAAAGTCAAGACAATATTGATACATTTAATTCTCACTAAATAACATCTCTTCTACCTCTGGAGAAACTTCTTCACAAGGTTTTCCTGCAGATGAATGGGGCTCAACTGGTCTCCTTAGCATTCAGCCAGGTTTTGTTCCCTGATATTGTCATCACCAAGTGAGAGCCATTAAATTTAATGACCTCTGTTGAGGTCTTGAGTTTAGACATAACGAGTCCTACATGCAGTGGCACATGATGTGATACAGCCTGTTTGTGACTTGTACATAGGAAAATTCCATGAGCTGGCACTGAACTAATCCTTTTTCTATCACAGTTAAAAAGAGAAATAGTACAAATGCATTTCTGTTAAAGCTGAAGGCTTAGCTAGTGTGTTTGGAATAAACCCAAATTTTCTATGATAGTTTTCCTTTGACTTTATAGCAGTGTAAGAAGGATTAATATACTGTATGAGCATACGGGATGATAATAAATTGGGAGAATTAAAATCACTTCAATACGTTGTAGATAAACCTTTGAAAAAGCAGTAAAAATTCAGTCTTAAGCGTCGGAATAGTTAGGATGCGAGTAACTTTTCCTAAGAAAATGCACTTCAGGAAAATGCACTCAGTCTGGAGGTGACGGGCTCTGAACAGGAAAAGTATGAAGGAAAATGTGCTGTGGTGAGAGTAGCTCTTTGTGTTTCTTCGAAGATCAGGATGGAAGTTAAAGCACAATGTTCTTTAAAAATAATATTTCGTAGCAAATCTATAAAGGATTTAGAGCAGCATCATGTTTTGATAGGGAAAATAGATACACATGGCACATGAGATGTGAAAAGTCATAAATACCATCACTGCTGATGATAATTAATATTAAAAACAGAAACAGATCTAAGAACTTGTATTAATCTCCTTTTCTAAATGCTGGTAGTTGCTCTGTGATTAATGAAGGGGGAAGATAATCTTGCCTTTCTGGTGAATCTGGAACTGAGCAGGTGTCCAAGTCCTGATTCTGCCACGTGCATCCTTTATGATGTTAATCAGAATGCTTTTATCTCTATTTTTGATTTGAAAATTGGACATAACAGTTCCTTTCCTCCCAAGAGCAATTATTGCATCTTAGGCTGCTTTTGTAGAGGACATTTATGGAGTTTTATTTCCACTGTATTTGGAACTGGGGAGACAATGATTTTTTAATATTAACCAATCATAAAACAAAGAAGATTAGAAAGATGAAATAAAGGTGTAAATGCACAGCAGAGAGTTGAAAGAGAAGCCTTTTCAGAAAGCTGATTAAAAATATCATTGTAGGGAAGGCAAAAATGGGCTAAATTTTTTAACTTCTGAAAAAAAGGAGACTCCATTTTACCTTGTTCTGATATCCAAGATTTCTGTTTGCTCCTTAGTTTGTAAGCCTGAGATAAGCAGATACAGTGAGCAAGAGCCCAGAATCATAGAATCATAGAACAACCAGGTTGGAAGAGACCCATCGCATCATTGAGTCCAACCATGTCCCAGCTCAGGGTGGAAACAAAGGGAAGGTATTTGAAAGGCCAACAAGGTATCAGTAATCATTATGGAGAGATGAGAATTTGTACCAAATGCAATCTTTTAATGAAGTCTGAACAGTTTTTTGAAAGATATTTTACAGCTCAGCTAAGCAGTAGACTTGATGCCATAATTACTGCTCCGCATCATGGAAATAGTAAGCCCGGACTGTCCCAGTCATTCGTTCTGGCCTTATGGTCTGTAAATCTGGATGTTACTGTGGAGAACTGTGCTGGTACCATAGTGACAGGGGCCACAGAGGCATGAGAGTGCTGCTAACTTCGCGCCGGTCTTGGAAACAGCGAGGAATGGAGAGACGGCTTCCAGAGAGCTGTCTGCGAACAGATCACTGCAACGCTTTTCACAAATTAATTCTGTGAAGGGCATCTTATGTTCTGTAACGACAAGTTCTTGTGCATGACTGTGAATCCATCTGCTTTGTTCTGTGGGTTAGCTGATGAGAGAAGATTGCATTTTGTTGGTACAGGGGGTTCTATCTTAGAGGAGTGGTACAAAAATAGGTCACAAAACTGAGAACTAAGCTGCTTTTTTTTTTTTTTTTTTATCCTCCCCACCCTGATATTTATTTGCAAAGAATGAACTACTTAAGTTGTCTTCTCGCAGATGTGGTCATGTTTGCTTAAAAGGAAAGGAAAATTATTGTCAGTGCGAGAAGTTCTGGATGGAGAGGTGGGAGAATTGCCTTTTTCCTAGTGTCCAGGAGCTCAGCTCTTAGAGAATTCTCCTGGAATGTGGGAAGTCTGAACTTCTCCTGTCTGGAAGAACTGCAGTTCAACTTTCTGACCATCCAGGGAAATGACCTAACCAGCAGGTCCCAGGATATTCTGGTCACACGGAGTCTACTAGAGCTCCAGGTGAGCTTTCTGATTATCTAGTTCTCACTGCTTCGGCTTTTGGTATTAATTGGTGGTTAGGGAGATGAATTGAAAGTCTTTGCTTTAGTGTAGCTTTTGTGTTGGGGGCATTAGGACTGAATACCATCTCCTTCTAGCAGCAAAGAGAGTTTCCTGTGCTTCTATCTGCTTTAGCCATACACCATTATGTATAATTGGATAAGGAGCCTCCCTGGCAATGTTGTGAATCTTACCCTCCTTTTCCCCCTTTTTAAGCTTTTCCTAAGCTATTACTCCAACGCTTTGTTGTAGGAACAGAATGTTGCACGTAGGATGGAAAATGATTTGTTGAATTATTTTGCTACCTCAATGAGAAAAGAAGGCAAATTATTTAAAATCTACTTGATTCCGAAAGCATTTATTTTTTCCTTTTCTTGAGTCAGCAAATGGAGCAAAAAATGAAAATATTTTTATAGTTCTGTGGGTTTCCAGGCATGGTGAAGATGTAAATAGTCAAATACTTACTGCTAAAATTCAAGAAAGTGAGTAGTGCTTCTGTCTGTACAGTTGCTGACTTTACTGAGATTGTTTCCACTCTTAAATATTTCCCAAAATCAGAACAGAATAGGCTGGAGCTGATTTGGCATTGTATTATGCAGAGATAGCCACTGATCTGGGTGAGAATGGTGTGTCAGTTTAAGGGATCGTATCCGTGGTATTTTTAAATTGATTTTTTAAAACAGGAAAGTCCATGGCAGGATTGGGCATTTGTTGACAAAACCCAGCTCTTCCCTGTGTCCTGATGTTTAACGTAACTGTTTCATCTGAGTCCCTCCCTGTTTCAAGTCCCTGCCCAGTGAAGGTCACCTGCACCTTCATTCATCCCTTATCTTCTGCCACTCTTCAAGGCACACGTTGTGTTCCTGATCATGCCTGGAGCACTGCATGTCCTCAGCTCATCCTTCAGGACAACATCCAGCTCTCTTATCTCCTTGATTCAGAGACAGGCACTGCAGTTTGAGAGGAGCCTGACAGCTCAGGAAAACAAATGGTCCCAGAAGGTCGAGTACCTTTCACATTGGTTGTCTTTGCTCTTGACCTCAGCTGCACATTTTCTTTTCTTGTTTTCCTATCTGTGTTGCGCACCTGGAATTATTTTAAATCTTACTGTTTTAGAAGTGAAAATCACAAAACATAACACAAATGTTTAAGCCGGAATGTGCTTTGCAAGAAGTCTGGATGACTGATATTCATCTGCGGAGCAGTGCAAGTAACTGACTGGTGTTTATAGTCTAAAAGGGAAAAGAAAGTCAGGTCAAACACAGAGTTTGCTCCCCTCTGAGTATTTAGGAACGTTAATTTTAATATCTGAAGTACGGCTTTAAACAAAACCTGATATAACACAAACATGTGAATGAACACAATTGTTGAAAACCTGTAAAATATTTTCAGAGAAGTATATATTGGTTATATTTCACATGAGTTCAAGAAATGACTGAGTTGATTTGAAGATCTGTTTCCTTGGGTTGGCTGACTTTGGTGTGGATGAAGGAAGATTGTGTGCATGTCCAGGGAGGTTATTCTCCCTCTGTACTAAGCACTGGTGAGGCCGCTCCTTGAATCCTGTGTTCAGTTGTGGGCCCCTCACCACAAGAAGGATGTTGAGGCTCTGGAGCGAGTCCAGGGAAGAGCAACAAAGCTGGTGAAGGGGCTGGAGAACAGGCCTTATGAGGAGCAGCTGAGAGAGCTGGGGGTGTTTAGTCTAGAGAAGAGGAGGCTGAGGGGAGACCTCATTACTCTCTACAACTACCTGAAAGGAGGTTGTGGAGAGGAGGGAGCTGGGCTCTCCTCCCAAGTGCCAGCGGACAGGACAAGAGGGAATGGCCTCAAGCTCCACCAGGGGAGATTTAGGCTAGAGATTAGGAGGAGGTTTTTCCCCGAGAGGGTCATTGGACTAGACTGCCCAGGAGGGTGGTTGATTCCCCTTTCCTGGAGGTGTTTAAGGCACAGGTAGATGAGGCGCTGAGGGACATGGTTTAGTGTTTGATAGGAATGGTTGGACTCGATGATCCAATGGGTCTCTTCCAACCTGGTTGTTCTATGATTCTATGTGTTGCAGCAGGGTAATGAGAACTGAAGATGTCAAATAAGTTAATACCAAAAGTCACTTATACTACTTTCAATAATAATATTTTTCAAACCATGAAAACTAGAGACCCTGCTATTTTTAGGAAACAGATTTTCCCTGCTGATCCTCTGAATTCTTTTATTTGTATTTTCTAACTTGCCTTCAGTGACACATGCGCACACAGACTGTTAATGTCCTCTGTACTCCAGAATATGTTACTTTAAGTAGCCTGTAACAGATGTAAAATCTAGGTAAGATTCTGCATTATTCATTCTAGTCAGAGTTATTGATTATGGCATTTTGAGATATTCCTGTGCTTGATTTTTTTTTTCCTTCCCTCCTAGACTGATGATCTAGAAAATGAAAATGTGCAGGGAAAAGTAAAAGCATAGTCTTGGTTCCATTTCTTTGTTCAACTCAATAGTCTCACATTCATGAGACCTTTGTTTTTTTTCATAACACCACCATTTCCACAGCCTGGTCGTCCCTCAGAGCAGCTGGGCTACATGCATAGTGTCAGCCCTTGGCTTGCTACAAAGGTGCAGGGTTTTCATTTATCGAGGCGCAGCATTTGCTTCCTTTATAAATGCCAAACTGAATGAAAACCACTCCTTAGGGAGTTAGAAAATAATGAATGATTGGCATTTGGTGTACAAGTTCTTATTCTAGTGAGATCTTGGTATGCCATTCACTGGGAAATTCAGAGTGTTGAATGACATCCACATTTACCAGATGGGCTGTCAAGGCTCGCTGTGTGTCAACACCTTTGCAGAATATCACTCTAAGCCTAATTCCTCTTATTCATGTGCATCTGATTTGGTGTTTCTGAAGAAGGTATTGTAGATATTTTTTTCCTCACTAAAGCTGTTCCTGCTACTGGAACTGTGGCTCAGTCATTTCATAGAATCATAGAACCATAGAACAACCAGGTTGGAAGAGACCCATCAGATCATCGAGTGCAACCATTCCTATCCAACTCATAATTTCAATATTATTTCACTCATAAAAGGTGTCCATGTCTGAGGGCTGGGGTTAGGAGAAATACGTGAGAGCACAGACACACACACACACACACACGCTCTGAGTAAGCAATGAAGCACAATTAATTCTGAGGTTCTCTTGTGCTCTCGCATGTATTGGTACCTTAAGGTAATCCTGTAGCATCCAGTAGCTAACAGGAGCTTGTTCAAAGTTCTACTGATGGTCAGTTGAAGGTTATGTTCAGGCTTCAGGGGAGGTTCAGGCTCGACATAAGGAAAAAATTCTTCACTGAAAGGGTCATTAGGCAATGGAACAGGCTGCCCAGGTTGGTAGTTGACTCGCCTTCCCTGGAAGCGTTTAAGGTGCAGGTGGATGAGGTACTGAGGGACATGGTTTAGAGATTGGTGGAAATGATTGGACTCGATGAGCCGGTGGGTCTCTTCCAACCTGGTGATTCTATGATTCTATGTTCCTCAGTAGTCAGTACAAATTTAGGGTTGCTGTTGTTTAAGTATTCAGTGATGACTTGATTGTAAGAATGAAATCCTCACCAAGTTGATGGATAACACCAAACAGGGTGGAATAGTTGATCTACTTCATGCCAGAATGAGGCTGCCAATAAAAAAGAGAAAAGGATTGACAAAAGCTTCCTAGAGGCTGAGTAAGGAGAAAAGGACTGTCTGGTGCCTGGAAGGTAACATTCTAAGACGAGGTACGGGACGGGGTGTCTTGTTGGAAGGCAGCTCTACAGAGGTGCCATGACAACATCCTAAGCGTGTGAGAAGGAGAGTTGGTACAGAGTTTCTAGTGCTAATTTTTGAGTATCAGTAGCCAGTGCGAGGTGATAGAAATACCAGTTGGTGTTTGAAATATATAAATGGCAATTAAACTTTCATCATACTCATGATTTCCACCACACTGCAATTGTGAAAGGAAACTCAAAATAAAGTACAACTCTTATACCAGACTCACAGCACCCTCTGTGTTCTTTACAGTGGGACAGATCACAAAATGAACCAGTTTCAAACCTCTGCTATTGTGCTTGGTGTGAGTTTTGTTTGCTGTCTAAGCAGTAGAGTCTAGTGCAGTGTAAGCTCTCAACTTGTTACCGTGTTCATCACAGCTTCAGAGCAGATTGAATTCTCCATCTGATATTTTACTTTACCTTTACCTTCACTTTACCTTCACTTTACCTTCACTTTACCTTCACTTTACCTTCACTTCACCTTCACCTTCACTTCACCTTCACCTTCACCTTCACCTTCACCTTCACCTTCACCTTCACCTTCACTTTACCTTCACCTTCACCTTCACTTTACCTTCACCTTCACCTTCACCTTCACTTTACCTTCACCTTCACCTTCACCTTCACCTTCACTTTACCTTCACCTTCACTTTACCTTCACCTTCACTTTACCTTCACCTTCACTTTACCTTCACCTTCACTTTGCCTTCACCTTCACTTTGCCTTCACCTTCACTTTGCCTTCACCTTCACTTTGCCTTCACCTTGCCTTCACCTTCACTTTGCCTTCACCTTCACTTTACCTTCACCTTCACTTTACCTTCACCTTCACTTTACCTTCACCTTCACTTTACCTTCACCTTCACTTTACCTTCACCTTCACTTTACCTTCACCTTCACTTTACCTTCACCTTCACTTTACCTTCACCTTCACTTTACCTTCACCTTCACTTTACCTTCACCTTCACTTTACCTTCACCTTATTTTATTTTATTTTATTTTATTTTATTTTATTTTATTTTATTTTATTTTATTTTATTTTATTTTATTTTAGTCGGATATGTTTTTTGGTCTCTGATAATTTTTTTTTTCTCACTTCTAGATTCTTTCAGATTGGTTCATGTCTGTCCAAGTGTGTTGTCCGAAAAATGGACTTAAATGAAGTGAGGACTTGTGAGTGCTGAACGGAGCTGAGGGATTTCTTTCTGTGTGCAGGTCGTAATTTTGCTTAGAGTTGCAGTGTGGTGTTTCCCTTTGTGCAGCACCTAAGAGGTGATTCACGTTCAGCTTGCAATCTGCTGTAACTCCCAAATCCTTTCCTGTGAAACTGCTATCCAGCCGCTTCGTTATGTGGTGTTTTATCTAGATTTCTGAATAACAGAGTGGTAGAGTGGTGAACACAGCTGCCTGGAACAGGTTGCGCTCTTGGCCGCTGACCATCTACATAAATATCTTTAGAAGGTTGTACCAGCTGCTTGTTAGAGCAAAGAGACAAGAGCCAGGAAAATGCCGAGTTCAAATCCTAATTAAACTACTGACTTGCTGCATGACCTTGGGTGGCCACACTCTTTGTGTAGCCATGAGCCCCAGATCAAACCCTCTCATCTGAGCTGCTCTCTGAAGACGGATTATGAAACCTCCACAGAACAGAGCTGGTGTGCATCACCCCCAGTAACGTTCTGTTTGTTCTGAACTTCTAACCTGACCCCTGACACATGATGTGGAATACGTGTGTGCCTCCCTATATTTTTATTTTTCTTAATTGATTATATATATTTGTAGCTGCATTATGATTAACATAGAAAGAGGATTATCAAAAGTAGGTCTCAGCAGACCTGATTTCCTCTTTTACCATACAGAAATGCTGAAACTTTGGTGCAGCTTGCGCAAGATGATGCATTTTAGCCTAGAGAAGAGGAGGCTGAGAGGAGACCTCATTACTTTCTACAACTCTACAACTACCTGAAAGGAGGTTGTGGAGAGGAGGGAGTTGGGCTCTTCTCCCAAGTGACAGGGGACAGGACAAGAGGGAATGACCTCAAGCTCCGCCAGGGGAGATTTAGGCTTGAGATTAGGAGGAAGTTTTTCACAGAAAGGGTCATCGGGCATTGGAATGGGCTGCCCAGGGAGGTGGTTGATTCACCTTCCCTGGAGATGTTTAAGGCACAGATAGATGAGGTGCTGAGGGTCGTGGTTTAGTGTTTGATAGGAATGGTTGGACTCGATGATCTGGAGGGTCTCTTCCAACCTGGTGATTCTATGATTCTATGATTTTGTGAGAAAATGTATCAGTTACAGGGCTCTGCGAATGAGCTGCAGCACAAAAGTTTGCTGCTAGGCTCCGCACTGACGAACACAATGTTAACCTAAGTCGGGCTGGACTCTGGCTGTATGCAGACGGCTGATGAGTTCAGGGACAGCAGGGAAGAACGTGGGGATGAATAGGCAATGTGCTATCTGCCTGGGAAACTGGAGCTGCTGCAGAAACGCAAGGGGATGGATATGCAGTAACAAATGTGGAAAAGCAAAGCACACATCTTTGCAAATCCTTTGCCAGGGACCTTGTCTGGAATGTGTTTTAGATGCTAAACATACATCCAAACAAAACTGTGCTATGCCAGTTTGCACCAGCACCACTTGATCTGTTTGGCAGCTGAACAGAGAGGAAGTCTCTGTGAAGTCTGCAGGATTCCCAGTCTCAGGGGAGCACCAACTGGAGGCACATCTGCCGAATGGCAACTGCGTCCCTGGAAGCCCTGTGGTGTGACCCAGCTGATGAACACGTCTGCCTTGGCAGCACCCACCTGCCTGAGCTGGAAGGAGATGTTTGGTGCCGTATGGTTGGAGAACTCCCAGAGGTGTCTCAGGGAGGAACCAGCCAATGTGGTGTTAAGGACCAGACCATTCTTGAGAGCCAAGCACTACCATGCTGGCTTCACAGCAGCGATGTGAGAGTGATGCCTTCTCATCAAGCATAGTGCAGATAACTATGGAAATAGGCTTGCACCACTAACTGAGAACAAATCTGGCTTGTTATTGACCCTGGTACTGATTAAGTACATGAATAAATAAATTGTGCTACCTTCATGAAAGTTTTCAAATTATACAGAAGCACAGAGAAGGGAAATATGAGAGGAGGGAGCTGGGCTCTTCTCCCAAGTGACAGAGGACAGGACAAGAGGGAATGGCCTCAAGCTCCACCAGGGGAGATTTAGGCTAGAGATTAGGATGAAGTTTTTCACAGAGGGTCATTGGGCATTGGAACAGGCTGCCCAGGGAGGTGGTTGATTCATCTTCCCTGGAGGTGTTTAAGGTGTGGGTAGACGAGGTGCTGAGGGACATGGTTTAGTGTTTGATAGGAATGGTTGGACTCGATGATCCGATGAGTCTCTTCCAACCCAGTTGTTCTATGATTCTATGAAATGAAAAGAGCAGGGGGGAAGGCAGGTGAGAAGGCATGCACTGTTCTTCTTGGAGGTTTGCTTTCATGAGGTGGCTGCCTGGTGTTTTGGACAGGGAGAGCATTTTTGTTTTCCTGTGTTGGATGGTACCTTGTGGGCATTGTCACGATGCTGATATAAGTTATGAGGAATTCAAGGAATATTTGGTAATCTTTGCTACATACTGCAAGGAAGACTGGAAATGCTCAAATTAGCAGCAAACAAGTGTTCCATTTAGTGATAACCAAGGGTCCACAGGGCTAATGTATCCTCCAGTTCCAATATATTCAGAGGTACTTGGGGTATAGGTACACTGGGGAATTCTGTGCTGTGCAGGTATTTCCAGGCTAAGTGGTTCAATAGCAGAGTCAAACAAGATTCTGGTGTTTAATCTAAAAAGGAGTCTCTTCTGATTTTCTTGGTAATTCTGCCATGGTTAAAATGTTGTACGAGATTTTATTCTAAGGTAGAAAGGAAGAATTTAATTAGGAGCTACACCTGCGTATCCTGCCGGTCATGAGCTTGGAAAATATAAGTCTAAGCCAAGTTTGTACAAAAACAGGGCTTCTGCTCAGCTGCAGGTAGGAGCACACTTATTCTGAAGTTTCACAGTCAAAGCATATTTCAGTTATAAACTTGAACATGAGTTGTATGCTACCTGGAGTATTGTGTATGAAAGTTAAGTATTTGGAGACGAGGTTTTCAAAAGGAGAAGAAATAGAAAATGTAAGTGTTTATATTCTTTAATAATGGGTGTGGCAGAGTTTCAATCGATTTCTCAGTTTGTGGATCCTTGATAACAAGCAGATGAGTTTCTCACCACCTCTGCTGGACCTGCACTACCTGAAAGTCCCCTACTTCCATCAGTTACAATCATAGAATCATAGAACAACCAGGTTGGAAGAGACCCATCAGATCATCGAGTCCAACCATTCCTATCAAACCCTAAACCATGTCCCTCAGCACCTCATCTACCCATCCCTTACACACCTGCAGGGAAGGTGAATCAACCACCTCCCTGGGCAGCCTATTCCAATGCCCAATGATCCTCTGTGTGAAAAACGTCCTCCTAATCTCTAGCCTAAATCTCCCCTGGCAGAGCTTGACGCCATTCCCTCTTGTCCTGTCCCCTGTCCCTTGGGAGAAGAGCCTAGCTCCCTCCTGAGAGGTCTCCTCTCAGCCTCCTCTTCTCTAGGCTAAACACCCCCAGCTCTCTCTCCCACTCCTCATAGGGCCTGTTCTCCAGCCCCTTCACCAGCTTCATCATGATCTAATCAGGATCTCCTTTCTGTTTCCCAGCAGTTGTAGGAAGTTCTCTTGTGTGCTGGAGGAAGGTGACCAGTCTAGGGGTGCTCAGCCAGTCAGAGGCACTGGCGAGAGGTGGAAGTGGTGAGATTTGTATCACGCAAACTATTGCTTTGTCATGTGGGCTGTATAACAGTTCATCGACAGCACAAGAAAATTATTCATTGCTCTGATGTTCTGGAATTGTTCTCTGAAGTCATAGCTTCAAGGGGTAGGCTGAAGAGAGCAACCTCCTGCCTGACTTGCCTATCGACTCAGAAATGTGCAAAATAGCTTGTCTTTAGTGTGGAAAAGGAGCTCTGTGAGCAAGAGGTTTGTTGCTTTGTTGGTTTGTTGGTTTTTTTTTTTTTTCACTTGCACTTGCTGTCTTTTCAAACATACTCTGTCTCTTCCATCATTCTACATGCAAACATCGCTACGTGCGGGTGGAGGTGCTGGGGAAGGATCGTGCATCTGTGTCTAGACATTTTTGGGTTTGAAGAAAATTTTTCTTTGATAAAGTGACCATTTTCATTAACGAGCAAAAAAAAGTCACAGTGACCCTTGCTGCTGTAGGACAGTGACAACAAGCAAAAAAATAACTGAGCACAAGCACTTGACAAAGGAATTACTGAATGGGAAAGAGTTGGTGAATAGTTTACTAAGCTGACTGATTCCAAAATAATCTAATTTATCTTTTTACCCAGACTTTACTGAATCCTACAGAACCATTTGCAATAGCTGATTTCAGCATCATTTTTATGACAGCAGTTAAAGCTTGACATTAAAATGTATTTTTAATGCTTGTAACACAAACTTGTACAACTGTGCTAAAGTGATGTTTTTCCCTTTGCATTGTATAAAATTGTTGCAGTAGCAACTGTATTTCTCATCTGCTTCAAGAACATAATTCTGAATTTTCCATGCTATTAAGCTGGAAACACATATTTATCAAAATGTTGTTGTCATTGAATTTAATACTCAATTTAATTTATGGCAGTAAAATCCGAGGCAGTTGCTAACACTTCTACCGTTCGTGGGGGATATTATCCTGCCTTAAATAATACTACAGTAAATCTCAAGAATAGCTGACGGTGTTATTTATAGCAATCATTCTTTTCAGGATGCACCATTGTACAGTTCTCACAAATAGAGTTAGTTCCTTTACCAAGACAGGATTAAGGTCTTGGGAAGCCTTTTGGCAAAACCATAACTTCTAAAGATAAATATAAGTTGAATCACACAGAGGGTCATTGGGCATTGGAATAGTCTGCCCAGGGAGGTGGTTGATTCACCTTCCCTGGAGGTGTTTAAGGCACGGGGGGATGAGGTTCTGAGGGACATGGTTTAGGGTTTGATAGGAATGGTTGGACTCGATGATCTGACGGGTCTCTTCCAACCTGGTTGTTCTATGATTCTATGATAATGCATTTGTAAGAGCAGGTATCTCACAGAATGCTTTAATGATAGCTGAAAAGTTCAAAGAAACCATGCAAATAGTGCTGAGATTCTAGATGGAAAAGAGCTTGGCATGCACAAGTTTGAACTTACCGTGCCAAACCCTCAAAACCAGCCTGTCTGCTAATATTCAAGAATTTTGGGGTGAAATATGAACAAGCCAGAATGTTCTCCTTTAGTACTTCACACAGTATAAATAAGAACGGGAAAATACTGAGGAATAAGCCAGTTTCACCTGGAAAACTGATGCTTCAGAAAGTTGCTAATGGACCCTGTTGGAGAGCCCACTCTTCTCACTTGGGTTGGGCAGAGTAGGAAGGAAACTTTTTACATTGCTAGTTACACCAGGTCAGTCGGAATATGTGCAGAGTCAGTTATCACAGAATCACAGAAAAGTTTGGGCTGGAAGGGACCTTAAAGATCATCTAGTTCCAACCCTCCTGCCACGGGCAGGGACACCTCCCACCGGATCAGGGTGATCAAAGCCCCATCCAACCTGGCCCTGAACCCCCCCAGGGATGGAGCAGCCACAGCCCCCCCGGGAAACCTGTTCCAGGGCCCCCCCACACTCATCATGAAGAAATTCTTCCCTATGTCCAGTCCAACTCTGTCCCACTCCAGTTCATCCCCATTGCCCCTTGTCCTATTACCACAAGCCTTTGTCAGCAGTCCCTCCCCAGCCCTCCCGGAGCCCCCTGAGGTACTCAGGTATGCAGAACATCTGAACATAGAAGGATAACAGAATGTCAAGGAGGTTGGAGCTTAGCATTTATGCTTTCTGAATCCAAATTTTCATTGCCTTACAGGCAATTCTGGAATCCCATAGTTATTCCAAATTGAGGAATAGCTGTGGATCCTGGCTTCTGGGTCTATCTTCTATTTCACTTTGTCATTATATGGGTACAGGCTGAGAGAGTTAGGCTTGTTCAACATGGAGAAGAGAAGGCTCAAAGGAGACCTTAGAGTGACCTTCCTGTACCTGAAAGGGGCTACAAGAAATCTCGGAAGGTATTGTTCACAAAGGCTTGGAGTGGTGGGATGAGGGGCCATGGGTATAAACTGCAGAGGGGCAGATTTAGACTAGACATAAGCAAGAATTTCTTTATTATGAGAGCGAGGAGGCCCTGGAACAGGTTGCCCAGGGAAGTTGTGTCTGCCCCATCCCTCGAGGTGTCCAGGACCAGGTTGGATGGGGCCTTGGGCAGCCTGACCCAGTGGGAGGTGTCCTTGACCACGACAGGGGAGTTGGAACTGGGTTATCTTTAAGGTCCCTTTCAACCCAAGCTATTCTATGATTCTGTGTCATGATTATTAGAACAAAAGCCCTGAATTTGCATCCTTGAAAAAGAACCAACCTCCTCAAGTCTGTTTTCCGTGACAGATATATGAGACTCAACAGGGAAAAGTACATTAACTGACTTTAGCCATTTGTAGTATAAAGGGAACAGAATGCTTTCCAACTTATGTGCACAGTAGGTAATGATATGTTATTCAAGACAATTGCTTTCCTCTTGTTTCAAAAAGCTGTCAATGAGGTGAATGTAAACAATATGTAAAGACAACTGAATCTTAAACAGTCAGGTTTTCTGGAACGACGGTTTAAGCCAGTGTGCACAGCGATCACTCATCATCTCTCAGGATCTGACCCATTATATGAACTGTAAAGTTATGAAATTGCCCAATACGCATACGGAAAGAGAAAGCAGCAGGCCTTGTATGATGTGGAAATAGAACTGCATTTTGCTAATAGGGATGAAAAGAAAGTGCTTTCGCTCCACCTTATCTACCTGAAATAGCAGTGCACCCCATGTTTCACTGATCTGTATGAATAATATTCAATTCTGAACTCCAATGAATCCTTGTTGCTCATTGTTTTCCCAAATAGCCACATACTGTTTGCTTTCATCCATCCCGAATGATCACAGATGTATTTTAGTTGAGATTTTCAACACTGGTTAAGTTAGCAGCAGCTGATAACACCAAATAAAATGCCTTAAGGTGCTTTCTGAACCAATGGCTTTGCTCAAACACAAAGCCAAACATTAGAATCTATTTACATCTTGAAAGTGTCCCTATAGAGTGCAGCTGTCTTAAGCACAACTATTTATATGTAGATTTAGTGGTGCTGAGGAGCACCCCTCTTCCCATACCCTCAGAAGGCTTGAGAGCTGATCGCCTAATTTTCAGATCTTCCTTCAGGTATTTGATGTTCATCCCACCAAAGTCTGGCCGATTAAAGTAATCAGGGCACTGCCCTTCAATAGAACCAAGATTACTTGAAAAGCCTGTTGAAAGCCATTAAGAGTGGGAGTTACCAACAGTCCCTGAGCTCAGAATTGAATAAGAATTGGGACAATATCAACTGGGTCTATTTAGAGAATAAATCAAAAGTAAAGCTGCACTTAACTTCTATTGTGTCTCTAGTCCTGAATGTGTAAGTAGGACTTGTGTCCCTTTAAATCAGAAGTTCTTCTCCAAGATGCCTTTTCAAGCAGGACTCATGCTACCCTCAGAGTTTAGTCCAGTGAGATTAAATTGGGAGTGGAGTTAAGAAGGAAAAGTCCTTTAAACAAGGTCAGAAGTGTAGATTGATGTTGTATTTCATTCTCCTGAAGTGCATGCCTCAGCTCCAAAGACTTGGAGTGCTTAGAGCTGGGTAGATGTGGCAGTTGTTGGTGTTTGGGTCCTGTTAGTTTCTGTGTTTTGTAAAACAGGTTTTTTTAATACAATTGAATTCATAATAAGTTTGATATCAATGTAAGTATTAAAGACTCATTTGATCCTTACAAAATGGCAAAGAATGCACTTTCTTGGAACTTTTGAACACAGATGGTTGATTTGCATATGTTCAGAGTTCTTGAATCACTGTTGTGTCTCTGAGTCTCAGCCTAAATGACTGGGGCAGGAGAGAAGGGTTATACTTTAGCTTTGGCTTATATTCAGCCACAGTGACACTCTGGAACTGCACAGAATAGGCCCTGATCATTGCTGGTGAGTTCAGAATTGTTCTTATCTGGAGGACAGCCAATAAAAGCAACCATACACCTCGAAGCCTGGCTTTAGACCTTAGCATTCACATAAAGTAGTATTTGAGAGGTCCTGCTATAGCTGAGATTAAAAGAGTTTGGCAAAACTCCTGTTCTCCATGGGCTTTATGAATGAGACAACTTAAGTTGTTCTGAGTGGAAAAGTGATCTGCCAGATCCTAGTCCAGAGCGCTGTACTGACATGCGGAATCAAGACTCCATGACTTAAAAAGTTATAAAGTAGGTATATTTATTCAGCGCTGAGACGCACGGGAGAATCATTTCTCCAAAACAACATGCGTACCCATCATGGCAACTCCTCTTAGCTTTATACAGTAAACCATTGCATATTCCTAAAATGCTTATACATATTCATGATCCTTATTATAATGAGTTTGAGAAGAGACCTCTTCCTGTTTTTTGCTTGTGAAGGGTTTTCCCAGGGATGGGGGCAGTTGTCTTAATTTCCTTCTGCATCCGTGTTCTCAGGAATCAGTTGTCCTTATCAATGGTGATTCCGCTCTTATCACAGGTCCAGATGACTTGTCCTGCTTCTCAGAAGCCTTTTAACAATAGGCCCCCTTCCTACATAAGACTTATAGAAATATGTAGTTTTAGCTAAACAACTGTCATCCCGGTGTATTCTGTAGGTGTGAGCAGTTTCTATTCCGCTATCCTTCAAGTGTCAGTTGCTTTGCTAAAATATTATTCTGCAGTGTTAGTCCTTTCTTTATTTTCATCTGGGGCCGCTAAACAATGGTTATCCTGTTAGTACTTCCCCTAGGCCCCAAATCAGTACCTATTTGACATTTTATATCTAAGAACAATTAGGACATGTCCTGCATATGCAATAGTGTAAACACGAAGAGTCAGATCTTCTACTGCTTACTTAAAGCACAGGACTGTGTCAGACTGTGCCATTTGCCCTCATACTTTCATGTGCGTGATCGCAAAGCCAACTGTGAGGGACTGTGCACATTAAAGCAGCTCCCACCCTGACCCTCTCTCTCATTATAGTCCAAACAAACACATCCAGCCTCTTCATAACGATAGGTTTGCACATGCATTCAGGTTCCCCTCCTTCAGTAAGAGTATTTCATACAACCTATCTTTGTGACTCCTTATTGCCTTTTTCTATCCTGCTACTCTGATGGGTGGGGGGAGACTTGCTACAAGATGTTCAAGGATGATTTCAAACCAAAGTGGACAGAAAATAGTAACTTTGAACCAAGACTCTGGTGTGTTTCAGGCCGAGTCCAGGGCATGTTACTTGTCTTTTCCCAAAGGATGATTTTTTGTGTTTATGCCTGTTTAATATAAATGGTATAAATCTTACACGTCTTAAAATACGTACTTGCACAAGAACCTGGAACTATTCCAGCAAGAACCATTACACTTTGGTTGTCTATAACAGGGATTTTAAAGCATTTATAAATACATATTCAGCTATCAGACTAACACAGTTCCTTCAAAGACGCTCTACACATAATACACATTTGCAGACCTCCTATTTAAATACATTATTTACCAGGAGAGAGAGGAAATAGTTTCTTCATACCAGCTCTAGTCTCCGGCAGATATATTACTAACTGAGAAACGTGCTAACATATCCTTTACCTTGAAGGACCACTAAAGCATTATTCAATTCTTCCTAAGACGTTTTACTCTTGCGATTAAACCTCAGTCGCATTTTCATCTGGATTGGCTCCGGTATTGCAATGCAAACATGGCATCAACACCACCAATGTTTTGTCTCTGAAAGAGCATGAGCACATAGAAAAAACACCATAAAAAAAGTCATTAACTGAATGCTCACAAATGACACTGTTTTTCTTAGATCTAAATTTCTATCCAAATATGAAAGCAAATTCTTCCACAACATTAATATACTTCAGAATTTACAATTGCCTCTTTAAAATGTTTTCTTCATTCTGAAGTGGCTGCTGCTCTACGCACGTCATCTTTTTGGGTGCTGCTGAGCCCAGCCCAGCTGTAACAAGCAGAAAATCTGATAAGTGTTTCCATCAAGCTAAGAGATGCTCTTTGAAACTGCTGAAGACACTTTTAAGGAGATAGAAATTATTAATTGTTACTGTAATGCTGTTTATTCATAGAATCATGGAATAGTATGGATTGGAAGGGACCTTAAAGATCATCCAGTTCCACCACCCCTGCCCTGAGCAGGGAGACCTCCCACTGGATCAGACTGCCCAAGGTCCATCCAACCTGGCCTTGAACACCTCCAGGGATAGGGCAGCCACAGCTTCCCTGGGCAGCCTGCGCCAGTGCCTCACCACCCTCTTGGTGAAGAAATTCTTCCTAATATCTAGCCTAAATCTGCCCCTTTCCACTGACTGTTTTTATAAATGTACCATCTATGCAAGATATTCAAGATCAGAAATGTTTGACAAAGAGTTTATCATCTGAAAACACAGATTTAACCAAAGCAGCTCTCCTGGAACACACAAGCTGTGAATGAAGCTCTCTTGGGCTGGAAAAACCTTTTTTGGGATTCAAATGACTTTGTGCAGATCAGTGTTGGGAGTTGAACTTGTCTCTCTCACATTCCAGAGCCAGGCTGGGCCAAGTACTCTGCAAGAGGACAGTTTGCATGAAGTTCCTTGGGTTTGTTCCTTTATAATTACTTCCTTTGAGTCCCTAAGAGTTCCTGCACTTGGGGTACAACAACCCTATGCAGAGCTACAGATTGGGAGAAGTCTGTCTTGAAAGCTGCCAGGAGGAGAGGGACCTGGGGGTGTTGGTTGACAGCGACTGAACATGAGCCAGCAGTGTGCCCAGGTGGCCAAGAAGGCCAATGGCATCCTGGCTTGGATCAGAAATGGTGTGACCAGCAGGTCCAGGGAGGTTCTTCTCCACCTGTACTCAGCACTGCTGAGGCTGCTCCCTGAATCCTGTGTTCAGTTGTGGGCCCCTCAGCACAAGAAGGATGTTGAGGCTCTGGAGCGAGTCCAGAGAAGAGCAACAAGGCTGGTGAAGGCGCTGGAGAACAGGCCCTATGAGGAGCAGCTGAAAGAGCTGGGCGTGTTCAACCTGGAGAAGAGGAGGCTGAGAGGAGACCTTATTGCTCTCTACAGCTACCTGAAAGGAGGTTGTGGTGAGGAGGGAGCTGGGCTCTTCTGCCAAGGGACAGGGGACAGGACAAGAGGGAATGACCTCAAGGTCCGCCAGGGAAGATTTAGGATAGACATTAGGAGGAAATTTTTCACGGAAAGGGTCATTGGGCATTGGAATAGGCTGCCCAGGGAGGTAGTTGATTCCCCTTCCCTGGAGGTGTTTAAGGCATGGGTAGACGAGGTGCTGAGGGACATGGTTTAGTGTTTGATAGGAATGGTTGGACTCAATGATCCGATGGGTCTCTTCCAACCTGGTGATTCTATGATTCTATGAAGACTCTATCTTCATTGCAGAACATAAGGATTTTAAAATCTCAGTGCTCTATGGGACACTAGAATATGTTTTCCCTTTGAAGCTATTTCTAGTTGCTTCTTCATTTGAGTCCTGCTCTGAGCCTCTTCAGATGTAAATCATCGCAGTGCACTGAAACAGAAGAGGTGACTCAGATCCCCAGAGGGATTTTGCAAATGCCCACCATGGTTGGTGAGAGTTAATGCCCTGGGATGGGGATAATGGAAAAGAAAGCAAGCTTTTTGACTTGTGGAATTATCTTTATCTCCTAGTAAAAACTTAGCAAATTACTTTCAGCCAATTTGTACTAATTAGTGCTTAATTATCTTCCTGTGTGCAGCGTCTGTGACTTGGGTTTGCATGTCTGTAGTTTTCGGCTCAGTGCTGTTCTACATTCACAGGAGATAGTGGCACTGCCCAATCCGATACCACCTCCTCATGCACACCCCTGTGTTTCCCACCCCCTTTGCTGGGTGGCACCACCATAACCACATTGCTGAACGGCACAACTTGTTCATTTTGAATAATCAACCTCTTTGTTACTACCTGTGGTACCCAGGTTGGATGGGCCTTGGGCAGCCTGATCCAGTGGGAAGTGTCCCTACCCATGGCAGGAGGGGTGGAGTTGGATCACCTTTAAGGTCCCTTCCAACCCCAAGTGTTCCATGATTCCATGAAAGGCAAGACCTGGTAGCTTTCCTTTGACACAGTTTGTCACAGCATTCTGCTACAGAAACTGTCAGCCTCTGGCCTGGACAGGTGCACACTCTCCTGGGTAGAAAACTGCTTGGCTGGCCAGGCCCAGAGAGTGGTGGGAAATGGTGTTAAGTCCAGCTGGAGGCCAGTGACAAGTGGGGTTCCTCAGGGCTCATTGAACAGGGTCCAGCCCTGTTCAATGTCTTCATCAATGACCTGGATGAAGGCATTGAGGGTACCCTTAGCAAGTTTGCAGATGACACTAAGCTGGGTAGAAGTGTCCATCTGCTGGATCAGTTGTGGGCCCCTCACCACAAGAAGGATGTTGAGGCCCTGGAGCAAGTCCAGAGAAGAGCAACTAAATTGGTTAAGGGGCTGGAGAACAGACCTTATGAGGAACGGCTGAGTGAGCTGGGGGTGTTTAGCCTAGAGAAGAGGAGGCTGAGAGGAGACCTCATTACTCTCTACAACTGCCTGAAAGGAGGTTGTGGAGAGGAGGGAGCTGGGCTCTTCACCCAAGTGATAGGGGACAGGACAAGAGGGAATGGCCTCAAGCTCCACCAGGGGAGATTTAGGCTAGACATTAGGAGGATGTTTTACATGGAGGGTCATTGGGCATTGGACTAGGCTGCCCAGGGAGGTGGTTGATTCCCCTTCCCTGGAGGTGTTTAAGGCACAGGTTGATGAGGTCCTGAGGGACATGGTTTAGTGTTTGATAGGAATGGTTGGACTTGATGATCCGATGGGTCTCTTCCAACCTGGTTGTTCTATGATTCCTGTAGAATACTGCTGCCCAGTAAGAGCAGTGCTAAATGCACGCATGCTGCATAAAAGGGTTAGAGAACATCTAGTTTCTGCATATTCTTTTTCCCACTTCCACTTAGTTCACTGTCCTTAAACTACTTTCCAGCCCTGATGTATTTCTAACCCCCTAGGCTGCCCTTCTTCCAAAGTTGCTCTACAGGGCTTCATGGGTTTCTTAACCTACTTTGAGCTTGCTCAACCTCCCCCTCATACTTTTTTTTGTTCCTTCCGTATATTGTCTGTTTATCCGTTATTCCCATGCATGCCACGGTCTCTTTTTGCCTTCAGCTGTTGCTGTGTGTCTGTTCTTGAACCACTGCTCCTTCTCCTCTGCGTTTGGACACAGGGCAGCAATCTCTAGGACAACTGTGTCTCCCTTCAGTTGCTGTCTAGGGAAAGAAATGCATCTAACACTAAATGCAGGTGGACAGATTGTTTTGACAGCAGTAATTACCCGCGGTATTAATGTATAATGATTATTTGGTATTACTGAAATTAGCAGTTGAGACATGACTGGCATGTGGAAGGGCTGCTGTTGAGTGGGAGTTTACATATCCCAGGAAAAAGCGAGAGCTTGGGTTTATATTTTGCTCTAACAGTTCCCCTTTTTAGTGATTTATCAGATTATCTGCAGATTCTGGTTTATGCCTGGATTATTTGGGATTAGAAGGCCTTGATTCTCTCATGTGACTGCTCCGAGTGTCTTTCAGCAGAGCACAATGTTATGTGGCCAATAACAGAAATAACCTGTTTGCTGCTAAGGAAAATATCCTATCAAGAGATAGAATTGTCACTAACACTCTGGGATGTTTGAAAAACATGTGAAGCAGGGTGTTCTCTTTAGATAAGATCCATCCAGCTGGGACAGATTTCAGTATATTCGTTAGCTTTAATCTTTGCCCAAATCTCCTTTTTTTGCAATTTAAATTTGCTATCTTATACTCAGAAAGATCCACGTTTCCTTGAGCGTCTGAAGTAGCATTGTCAAAATGAAAAAGTGTTCCCTACATTAATAAAGGATTGTTTTACAACTCGTTTCTGCGGTAGAAGAATTGCGTGCAGCGTCAGTGCACCATTAAGAAACTTTTTAATGTATTCCTATTAATATGGCTTTTTTTTTCACCTAACAATCTATCAAAAAGTGAAAATCCTATCAGCATCACTAAATCCTTCTTTAAGATTTCATTGATTTTAGCCTTAGAACAAGATTATGAAACCAGTCCTACACAGAGATAATGTCTAGAGGATTTTGGCTAATCTCAGCACTCATTTTAGATTAGATCTAGTCATATTCAGACACACAGCTCTTCTCTGAGATAACATATGCCTACCAGTGTTTACCCTTAATTAAGATGCAATAATTGCTTTTGTTTCTTTTGCTCATAACAAGGGTAACACCAAATATATTCATAGACTTTTGATGATAAATGTCTTGTACTCAATGTGCAGCATTCCAGGCTTGGGATCGATTTTCCCTGATGAGGAATTCTTTCCAACAGTGAAAACTTATGCAGTGAATAACGTCATCTTCATGCATCCTAATGCTTCAGACTGCACTTAGGTATTCAGCTCGTTGCTGTAGTCTTCAGTTCCCATTCTGCAGAAATTTATATATACAAAGATTATTCAAATAGCTTTTTGTCAGAGTGAATTATTTTGGGAAGGGCAGCACATGAAAAAAAAATGTGGAAATTACTATAGAAGTTGAAGAAAAGATTTCATTTTCACTGTATCCATTTTCAGGTGTGCCAGGCTGTAAATGGAGTCTGACAAAGACTAAATTAGCAACATAAAGAAACCAGAATTTAGACTCCAGTGTTAAAATAATAATATGGGTAATATTCTGTACCTCAAATCTGTCACTTGGTTGCATAACTCTTCACGGATTTTCAAGCTCAGAAAATCACCAGTTTTCAGGGTGATTTTTTTATCACACGTGGATGCACATTTGTCAGAACAGCTCAATTTTCTCTTCCTTCTAAATAGAGTTGTATGCAGGGATATTTTGGGGTGTCTTCTAGTATAAATATAAGAACTTATCCCAGTGTATTGCTTTTCATAGGGGAACACATAAGCCTCTGAGGATGCACCATTTGTTTACAGCTGCTTCTTTTGCTCTGTGAGAATGTTTTGCTTTGTATTATTGGTTAATAGCAAGGGAAAACAGAGAGGAAAATCATTGCTGCGTAAACAAATGTGTTACACAAATGCCTTCTACATTCCAAAAGATGATGCTAGAGCTTTCAGGATTTATTTGTTGCAGGGTCATTTCTGAATGACACAACAGTTGAGCTTACGCAGTTTGCCAACTGCAGTAATGGCAGTTTAGGGCTCAGTTCTTAAACACGGCTTAAGCATTTGCAGAATAAGTCCTAGACGGTCAGAGAGATTTGTGTTCTGTAGCTAAAAAGCTACTTTTGTCAGCAGTGAAAGAAATGCTGTTTTCCAGTAACGATTTCTGGTGGAATTCTGCCAAAATCTCTTCCTGCAAGTGCTCTCGTGCGAGTCCCTGGTGTGCCCGAGCTTACGGGAGGGCTCAGGGATTTTACACATCCTTCTTACACAAGTAACGTGATATAATTCATGTGATGTAAGGGAAAAGCTGCAGCATCAACTGAAGCAGCTTCTCTCTTTCCGTGTTGCTGTTCCAGCTGAATACTGTTCTGATGAACCAGCTAAAGCCATTGTATAATTCTGCTTAAACTGCACAGATTTCAGTGCAGCAGTTGTTGTTATGATTTTGTATAGTTACTTTGTCTCAAAGATCATTAATACCCTTTTTTCAGGACTCCTAAGTGTGATGTTAGACAAGGCAAAGACAGCAAGGAGGTTTGTTTGCTCATGTTATACACTGAAAATAGCACTGAGCCCAATAAATATTTGTATTATGCTATACTTAAATCTCAGATCACTGAGCTTTTTTCACATTTTCTCTATACCTTTGCTACTCTTTCCCCTTTTATTTTTATTCACTGAAGCACATCAGTGTTTGTAACTTTTTTTGCATCTTCTTCAGACACGATGCCCAAGGATATCATTGTAATTAAGCTTGTGCTCTACTCCTCTTTTGCATAAACATGGCTGTTTTTCCATAATGTGATATTATGTTCCATATTGTGTCCAACTTTTTACTCAGTTTCTGGCTTCAGTTATGGATTTGTGCTGGTTCCACAACTTGTGCAACTTATTTCCTTTTCCACAACTTGTGCAACTTATTTCCTTTTATTTCCTCTATTTTTTTAATTTTCCTTTTATTTCCTTTCCCATAATGTGATATTATGTTTCATATTGTGTCCAACTTTTTATTCAGTTCCTGACTTCAGTTATTAATTTGTGCTGGTTCCACAACTTGTGCAAGCTCACACAGCACAGACATGGCAGGGCCAGGTACGGAAAAGAGAAAGACCCCTTGGCTCAGACTTTTTAAAACTCCCAACCACTCTGTCCAAAGGGCATTGCACACCTACCCTACAGGTCAGCAAGTGTAACAAAACTGATTAGGAGAACACACATTGGATATGTCACAGCAAAGCAAGAAATATGTTGACTTTAAAGTTATGACCTGCTGAAAACTGTAGACTATTTAGTATTAATAATCTTCATATTCCAGACACAAACCACGATGAATTGAATGAAGCATAAGGTCTTGGGCAACCTGATCTTTAGTGGAAGTTTGGAGCCATCACAGGGGGGTTGAAACAGGGGACAGGACAAGAGGGAATGGCCTCAAGCTCTGCCAGGGGAGATTTTGGCTAGAGATTAGGAGGAAGTTTCTCACGGAAAGGGTCATTGGGCATTGGAATAGGCTGTCCAGGGAGGTGGTTGATTCACCTTCCCTGGAGGGGTTTAAGGGACGGGTAGATGAGGTGCTGAGGGTCATGGTTTAGTGTTTGATAGGAATGGTTGGACTCGATGATCTGATGGGTCTCCTCCAAACTGGTTGTTCTGTGATTCTATGATTCTATAAACTAGATGATCTTTAAGGTCCCTTCCAACCCAGATTATTCTATGATTCTGTTGTGTAGGGTCTGAGAATCCAGCAGCCACCCCTAGCCAGGCTGTCAAGTTTTTCACCTCTGTCTCCCCATCAGCTAATTCCAACTGTTAAACTCAAGTGTGTCGGCACAAATTTCAGTTTCCCCTGTGCCGTCTTGGAATGGGGATGATATCTGAATGTGAAACTGGTTGTGCAATGAAAACAACAGTCATTGTGATCAATGTCTGGGGCTTGGTTTGTATTGGGGTTTTCTAAAAATTTTCTTTTAATTTTTTTTTTAAACTGCAGCCTATCTACAAGGCACTGGTGATGTTTTCCTGCTCAGAAAGATGAGCTGTGACTTACACATGCGGTGCAACCAAAGCTTTGGAGAAACGTGTGGCTTTACTTCCATCCTGTGCAGCTGCTTTCTGCCTGCACTGAGTGATGCTTTTGGGACATGGTGGATTTATTATACACGACATAAGATACAGCTCCAACAGCTGTTTCAGGATCTTGGAATTACTGGTAGAAGTGTTCATTGAGAAGCCAGCCTGAAGCACTGGATGAGATTCTTGGGCTGAGTAAGATGTTCTCAGTTTCCTCCTGGAAGCAAAACAGATCAGAGGCTGAAATGCTTCATATTTAGAAGTCCACTTGTTTTCACTTTGTTTCTGGCATCTCTGGACATAGCAGAGTAGGTCAAAGGCTTAAGTCTTTCAGATCTGTGATAAATTCAGTATTATGGTTTTCCAGATGTGCCCAGTTTGTACTGGGATACACAGGAGCTGTACCTGTGCCTTGTGATTTCTGTTGTAGTGTGTGAAAATAGGCACAGGAGTGGTGGCAAAATAACATTGCAGTTGGGAAGGAAACTAAAATCTAGGCTTTTCTACACTCCTGAATTGCAAAGTCAACTTCAGATACAGAAACTTTTCCATTGTTGAATAACCAAGAGGTACCAAATGCTGGGCTGGTTATCATATTTCATTTTTTTCATCCTGTGTTTTCTATACATCCCCTTTTGGGGATGTGTTTGGGTGCTCAGGTGCCTAAATACACAGGCTACAGCGTATTGGCACACAACTCCTGCTCGGCCGTGGCTTTTCACCTGATACTCCATTCTCTCTGTAGCTGTGAGCTGGTGTGTTCATGCCAGACACCACACAAAGGGGATGAAAATCAGGACACAAGTGGTAGCCTTGTTGTTTCCAGCAATACAGCCCATCTACTGAAATAACCACCTGGAGTGGCTCTTCAGGAAAGGTATCCAGGGCCTATCAGTGCTTATTGTGTTTGGAAAAGTTCAGAGGCTTGAGCAGCATAATGCTTAGTGATGTCTGCTGTACTCTAAACATTTTATGTTTTAAGCAGAAACTTAATTTATTGTTGACAGTGGCAGTCTCTCTGTTTACTTCCCTGCGTAATCTTTGTCTGATTTCAAGTGTGCCTGTAAATACTTGTGCCATTTTGGCAAACAAGTTATTAGCTCTTTCAAAGGGAGAGCTCTTTGAAAGGTTAAGTCTTCTGGAGAGCAAAGTGCCTCTTGAAGGCGGAGTCCACTTTTCCTTTCCTTTGAACATAATCAAACTATGGAGAGGAGCTGGTCGGGAACAAAACGATCAGGGTGGCATAAGTAAAGCTTATTGAATTTGCTCCGAGGATCCCAAAACCGACGCTTCCATTTGTTGCATGCCGTTTTATCCTCTAATTCCTAATCACAATGCTGTCTTATTGTGCACAATGAAAAGACTAATTTGACTAAATCCATTCATAAATGACAAAATCAATAGTTCTCCTTTTGAAAGTCACTCAGCATATAGAATATGAGAATTTATGGTTAGTTTACTGCTGTCATGGATGACTCTCCCTCTCTCTGGTAGTAACTGATAAAGCAGCTTTTGAAGTCAGACTGTCTCAATAAAGTACTTAAATCCATCTTAATGTACCCCAGGGAAGCAAGTCTGAATTAACCTAGTACCTCAGTTTTGCAACAATAATAAGGTGAAAGGGAGTACGAGGCAGAAACTGATTATAATGAGCGATACAAAAAGAGACAGCAACAATGCGGCAGAAGCAGAATAGGAACTGGGATTAAGGGATCTCTCACCCAGCCATGTGCAAAAACGTTGAAAATTAATGTTGTATTGTTTAGCTAACAGCTGTCAAGTCATTCGAGTCATTGTAATGTGTGGTGTGCTTGCTTTCCTCTCTGTCTCACCATGAGCGTGTTAGAAATCATATTCTCTTTCTTCCGAAGAATAACAAAGTTAATCCTTCCTTGTATTGCTTTTAGGATGAACTCATAGCAAAGGCTGCCTCTTAATTTTTTAATAGGGATATTCACATGACGTGAAACTTTGACATCAAACTGGTATCTGAGAAATGGGGTTCATAGAATCATAGAACAACCAGGTTGGAAGGGACCCATTGGATCATCTAGTCCAACCATTCCTATCAAACACTAAACCATGTCCCTCAAGACCTCATCCACCCATGCCTTAAACACCTCCAGGGAAGGTGACTCAACCACCTCCCTGGGCAGCCTATTCCAATGCCCAATGATCCTCTGTGTGAAAAACTTCCTCCTAATCTCTAGCCTAAATCTCCCCTGGCAGAGCTTGAGGCCATTCCGTCTCGTCCTGTCCCCTGTCACTTGGGAGAAGAGCCCAGATCCCTCTTCTCTACAACCTCCTTTGAGGTAGTTGTAGAGAGTAATGAGGTCTCCCCTCAGCCTCCTCTTCTCCAGGATAAACACCCCCAGCTCTTTCAGACACTCCTCATAGGACCTGTTCTCCAACCCCTTCCCCAGCTTCGTGGCTCTTCTCTGGACTCGCTCCAGAGCCTCAACATCCTTCTTGTGGTGAGGGCCCCAGATCAAAGTCACATAGGACCATATTCTTCCTAGCTCTTGTATTTATGCTGAGGAGAAGGTGCAAAGGTTGTGAGTATGCACTCATGCATTCGTGGTGCTGCTGCAATCAGAGAGAACTCCCTGTTCCTGACATTGGCTAAATACTGAGAATTGGCTAAATGCAGTCAGCTGGGAACATGGGACCACAGAGGAGAGCAGGTAGGCATCCTAGGTTCTCTCTGCTTCATTAAGATGCTGATTGCTTATCATCGTTATACAATGAAACTGAAAAAAAACCATGATAAGAATAATGTCTTTATTAAACAGACTTGAAAACCAGTATTACCAAGCGTTCTTAAAATTTCATACTAGGCAATGCCCCTGTCGCTCTCTTCTGACCTGTTATTATCTCTCCAGTTCCAGTCATCCTGTTTTGTTGCTCTCTTTCTAAACACAAGTCATAGTAATAAAAAGTTATACTGGGATTGAAGGGATGTAGTAAATTTACTACAATTTGTTAAAAATCAGTGTTTAAAACTAACTTTTAACCTTTTTTGTGATGCTTCAATATTTCTAAAGTTCTGCCCATGGTGGCACAGAATCAGAAATCAAACAGGTTGTTTTAGGCTTTTTTATCTCTTGTAGTTGCAGACTTTGTCCTCAACCAGCAGAAGTTTCACCTGAGCCTTTTAGCCTTTGATGTTCTATGGAAGGAGGTGGTAACATAGATGGTGGGTGTTTGCTCAACACTCTATTGTTTTTGTTCTTACCCATTCATTTTGCTCCATCCTCCTCTTTGGAGACTCTGACTCAAATAACATGTGAACAAGAGGCACATTTTAAGGTCATAGAACAGAACAAAGCATTTCTTCTATTTCTTTGGTGTTTATCATCTCTTAGAAAGTGATAGGTTTTGTTGGGTGTTTTTACTGCTTTAGATGTCAGTTGAATCTTACAAAAAAGCAAACTCAACAGATTCTTCCAGCTGTTGTGATGTTCTGGTGCTGAGTTGCCAGGAAAACTATTGTGTCAGAACAATTCTGAGGAAGGAGTTTCATCCTTTACCATCAAAATCCTTTAAAAGAAATCAAAATACATCCACTATTAGAACATAGAACAACCAGGTTGGAAGAGACCCACTGGATCATTGAGTCCAACCATTCCTATCAAACATTAAACCAAGTCCCTAAGGACCTCATCCACCCGTACCTTAAACACCTCCAGGGAAGGTGAATCAACCACCTCCCTGGGCAGCCTATTCCAATGCCCAATGACCCTTTCCATGAAAAACTTCCTCCTAATCTCTAGCCTAAATCTCCCCTGGTGGAGCTTGAGGCCATTCCCTCTCTCCTGTCCCCTGTCACTTGGGAGAAGAGCCCAGCTCCCTCCTCTCCACAACCTCCTTTCAGGGAGTTGCAGAGAGTAATGAGGTCTCCTCTCAGCCTCCTCTTCTCCAGGATAAACACCCCCAGCTCTCTCAGACGTTCCTCATAAGGCCTGTTTTCCAACCCCTTCACCAGCCTCGTTGCTCTTCTCTGGACTCGCTCCAGAGCCTCAACATCCTTCTTGTGTTGAGGGGCCCAGAACTGAACACAGGATTCAAGGAGCGGCCTCACCAGTGCTGAGTCCAGAGGGAGAAGAACCTCCCTGGACCTGCTGGTCACACCATTTCTGATACAAGAGTATTATTAATTATTATTACAAGATATTAGAGTGTGTTAATTTTAATGTAGAAAAGATAGAAAGGTAGAAATGTTTTAATGTAGAAAGATAGAAAAAGGAGAATAATTTTGTTCAAATGAGAACGATTTTGATGCTTAGTGTGTAAGTATCTTATGCCAGAAGCGAGAAGCACGTGGAGCTTGCTACCAGTGAGGATGCACTCGTGCCTGATATTCTTGAGGGATGTTAGCAAATGCACTTTGGAGTCACTGTGAATGGATGCACTGCTACCCCTGACAAACCTGTGCTCTCCTAGAACTCCGTACAGCAGAGCACACATAGTGAAATACCGCCCTATATCAGCACTTGATCCAACAGGCAAACTTCCTCCCTTTTGAATGGCTCTGCTGGAAAATCCTGTGAGTGCAATTGCTGTCTGAAAGCCTCACCATTCCAGACTTCCAGCAGTTCGGGATAGCTCACAGCTTTTTTTTTTTAAGATCAAAAATCGCAAAAAGTATTTTCTTAGGCAACTGTTGTTAACAGTGGATGCAGCGTGATGAGGTTTAGTTAGAAACAAACTGATTATCTTGTTCCTGGAGTGAATCCAGCAGCATCCCTTTACAGCTTTGAGCAACCACTGAATGATTGGATAGCTCAGCCCCAGCACTTGCTTCTCAGTGACCCAGGGATGTTCCTGTGGTGATTTGCGTTTGGTGTTTCCCCAGTGCTCAGCGTGCTGTGCCCAGCAATACCTGAGCACTCCGAACTGAACCTCTTCAAAACTGAGACACTGAAACCTTCTAATCTCTTAATGTTCTCACCCCTGCCGCTCTGCTCTGCGCTGTCAGTTCAGCTCCTCCGTGCTCCGTGCAAGAGTCTTCTAAAAAATTCTGGGTTTTATGATTCACCCTGCTTTGTTACAACCACTTAGTTACTCTCTTGGCGTACTCATTAGGTCATCCCTTGTGGATAGTGTTGCAAAATATCTGAGATACTTAAAACAAGACACTTGGGAACATAAAAATTCAATGAAACATGTAAAATGAAGCGCAAGAAAATGTTTTCATAGCCTAGTATGATTGGCTTTTTATTGATTTTTTTTCCATCGAGGAAAATGATTTTTAAAGCCCTCTGTTTATCATCATCTATCAGTTCAGTTCAGAAACTACTGAGCGGAGTTGTACCCCGTAGAGAGTCTTTGCTGTGGGTGTGTTGCCTCTGAGCAGCAGGAACCATTTCGTTGCGTCCCGCTGTGAGCTCTGCAGAGCCTCTGAGGCACAGCTCCTGCAGGCTGCCTGCGAGCAGCCGGCTGCCTCTTCTCAGAGTCTGGTTACCATCCGATGTACATACAGTGAAGCGCTTCTCGGTCTTACAGGAAAGAACACAAGACTGTTCAATTATTCCTTTTGTTTTCATAGTTCTCCAAATTAGGAGAGTTCCTGGACTTCTATGCTCCAAGAAGGCCAATGGCATCCTGGCTTGGATCAGAAATGGTATGACCAGCAGGTCCAGGGAGGTTCTTCTCCCTCTGTACTCAGCACTGGAGAGGCCACTCCTTGAATCCTGTGTTCAGTTCTGGGCCCCTCAGCACAAGAAGGATGTTGAGGCTCTGGAGCAAGTCCAAAGAAGAGCAACAAAGCTGGGGAAGGGGCTGGAGAACAGGCCCTATGAGGAGCGGCTGAGAGAGCTGAGGGTGTTTAGCCTAGAGAAGAGGAGGCTGAGAGGAGACATCGTTACTCTCTACAACTACCTGAAAGGAGGTTGTGGAGAGGAGGGAGCTGGGCTCTTCTGCCAAGTGACAGGGGACAGGACAAGAGGGAATGGCCCCAAGCGCTGCCAGGGGAGATTTAGGCTAGAGATTAGGAGGAAGTTTTTCACACAGAGGATCATTGGGCATTGGAATAGGCTGCCCAGGGAGGTGGTTGATTCACCTTCCCTGGAGGTGTTTAAGGGACGGGTGGCTGAGGTGCTGAGGGACATGGCTTAGTGTTTGACAGGAATGGTTGGACTTGATGATCCAACGGGTCTCTTTCAACCCGATTATTCTATGATTCTGTGATTCCGTGATTCCACAACCCAAGCCATGCAGTAGACAGTGAGGCTGAACAAGCAATAAACACTCACCTGCACCAGTACTGGTCACAGTTCCCATCAGCCACAGCGGGTCCAACCCTAACCCACCGCAGTCCAGCTTTGATCCGTTAAAGTATTCTGTCTTTAGTCAATCTGCCTTAACTCTCAAAGAGCTTATGTCAGGCTGTTTCCATTAGTTGTTTATAAACTGAGACCGACCTTGACCCAGGCTTTCCACTCATTCTATAGCCCTTATTTTCCATGGGTTTTCGCCTGCTAAAAAGGTGCCTTTCTAATGATTACAAGGGAAAGATCAACTACAAGCAAATTGAAACAGTGCACAAGGTGCAGATTCTGTAAACAAATGCTATTTTTTTTTAACAAGTGATTTTCTCATCAATCTGTATTTTGTTCGTTCTTCCATCTGAACTGGGGTCACTCACTTCTGTCGTTGTTGCTGCCTGTGTTTTTTTTCAGACTGTCATCATTAAATAGCAACAATCTGTGCAACCTTGTTCCCTACAGGGCGCTTCCACCTTTATCAGACACACTTTCCTTTCCAATTTCTCCCAAACAACAGTCTCGCAGCTGTATTTTGGTGCAAAGTTGGTGGTTGTATCATAGAATCGTTGAGACTGGAAAAGACATCTAAGCTCATCCAGTCCAACCATCAGCCATACACCACCATGCCTGCTAAACCACATCCCAAAGTGCTGCATCTACACATTTTTTCATAGAAACATAGAATCACCAGGTTGGAAGAGACCCATCATATCATTGAGTCCAACGATTCCCATCAAACACTAAACCATGTCCCTCAGGACCTCATCCACCCGTCCGTTAAACACCTCCAGGGAAGGTGAATCAACCGCCTCCCTGGGCAGCCTATTCCAATGCCCAATGACCCTTTCTGTGAAAAACTTCCTCCTAATCTCTAGCCTAAATCTCCCCTGGCAGAGCTTGATGCCATTCCCTCTTGTCCTGTCCCCTGTCCCTTGGCAGAAGAGCCCAACTCCCTCCTCTCCACAACCCCCTTTCAGGTAGTTGTAGAGAGCAATGAGGTCTCCTCTCAGCCTCCTCTTCTCCAGGCTCAACACCCCCAGCTCTCTCAGCCGTTCCTCATAAGACCTGTTCTCCAGACCCCTCACCAGCCTCATTGCTTTTCTCTGGACTCCCCTCTAGGAATGGAAATTCCACCACTGCCCTGGGCAGCTTCTGCTAAGGCTTCACCACTCTTTTGGTAAAGAAATTTTTCCTAATATCCAGTCTAAATCTCCCCTGGTACAGCTTGAGACTATTTTCTCTTGTCCTATCCTGTTACTTGAGAGAAGAGCCAAATTGAGGGCTGAACACTCCATTCATTTTCATGGGAGCAAAAGCACAAGTCTTAATTTTCTGGATACAGCTTCAGAAGTTCCGACGCCCTCTCTTCTGTGGCTGCAAAAGAATGTTTAGTTTGGGTTTTTTGTCTCCCTGAATGCTTCTGCTGGCAGTGGGGGCTGACAGATTTGTTAGCAGAAGGTAGAACAGGAGAAAGCTGGGCTGGTGATGGGCCTGGGAGGTGAGCACAAAAGGCATGAAAAGCTGGTGCAGGCGGTGAATGAAAAATGAGTGGCAGTGATAATAAGATAAGTATCCTTGCCAAAAAGGCATTGTTTTAGCAACTGTTCGTTAGAAAGGATGAAAATGATCAGTATCAGCTACCCCTGGCATTTTAAAGGATTCCTGGCATACCACAAGTCCACATCAATTGTTTTAGCATGCAAGATAAAGGTGCTGAAAGGAGATCTCTAGACAATGACCTGGATACAGAAAGCAAATCTGAGAGGAAAGGTAAATAGCACAGAGACGGCAGTGCAAGCACTGGAGATGGGTAGCATTTCCCAGTGAAGGTAGAAGGGAAAAAAAATAAAACCCCCAAACTTTTGCCAATGTAACTGCAAGATCTTAGTTTTCATTATCCAAAATTTTTGGAAAATGAATAAACTTTCTCCTGCCTCAGATGTGAAATCCACAGGATGTGAGTTGGGAAAATGCTGGAGGGTGGATATACATTGATTTCTCAACCAGCTTTTTGAGCTGAAAGCTTGTTAAATAAATGCATTGCAAAATACATTTCAGGAAATGCCCGTCTTGTGCCGCTGTCTCTGTGAGATGGAAATTATTGCAGCAGGGCATGCCAGCTGCTCCCAATCAGGACCTAGGGCACAGAATTGTGAACAATGTGGGAACAAGAAGGCCACTTATTATTTAAGAACATGGAAAAACTGAGAGAAATTAATACAACGGCTAACTGGGACAGCTTAGACAGGAAAAGAGAAGAGAAGGTATGGAGAAGAAGAGGCTCTGGGAAGACCTTAGAGCAGCTTCCAGTACTGAAAGGGGCTCCAGAAAAGCTGGGGAGGGGCTCTGAATCAGGGAGGGCAGGGATAGGATGATGGGAAATGGCTTTAAATTGGAAGGGGCAAGATATAGATTAGACATTAGGAAGAAATTCTTCATGATACGGTGGTGAGGCCCTGGCCCAGGCTACCCAGAGCAGTGGTGGCTGCCCCATCCCTGGAGGGGTTCAAGACCAGGTTGGATGGGGCTTGGAGCAACCTGATCCAGTGGGAAGTGTCCGTGCACATGGCAGGGGTGGAACTGGATGGACTTTGAGATTCTTTCCAACCCAAATCATTGTGTCATTCTATGATAAAAGGTTTCTGTCTTCAGAATAAAGAATAACACATGTTTGTATAGAACCTGTGGGGGTTTGCAGACTAAAACAGAGGTATATATTCAAGGCCACTCCTTGAATACTGTGTTCAGTTCTGGGCCCCTCACCACAAGAAGGGTGTTGAGGCTCTGGAGCGAGTCCAGAGAAGAGCAAAAGAGCTGGAGAAGGGGCTGGAGAACAGGCCCTATGAGGAGCGGCTGAGAGAGCTGTGGTTGTTTAGCCTAGAGAAGAGGAGGCTGAGAGGAGACCTCATTACTCTCTACAACTACCTCAAAGGAGGTTGTAGAGAGGAGGGATCTGGGCTCTTCTCCCAAGTGACAGGGGACAGGACAAGAGGGAATGGCCTCAAGCTCCACCAGGGGAGATTTAGGCTAGAGATCAGGATTAAGTTTTTCACACAGAGGGTCATTGGGCATTGGAATAGGCTGCCCAGGGAGGTGGTTGATTCACCTTCCCTGGAGGTGTTTAAGGCATGGGGTAGATGAGGTGCTGAGGGACATGGTTTAGTGTTTGATGGGAATGGTTGGACTCGATGATCCGATGGGTCTCTTCCAACCTGGTTGTTCTATGATTCTGTGATTCTGTATGCGTGAAGTCTGACCTGCTTCACCTTCTAGAGCTTCAGCTAACAGGCCATCCATCTCCAACTATAACACAGTAGATGCCAGTGAGTGCTTTATTTCTAAGGCCCAGTTAATTCAACTTACAGTTTGTCACTCGTGTTTACAATTCAATTTTATATGCATATATATGAGTTTGTGAAAAATAGCATCAGTATAAAAACTAACTCGACTAAAAAGTAAATAATATATATTTTCCTTACTGTTTTCGCCATGAATCCATGTTTAAATAGTGGTGAAAGTAATTTTAAAAGCTTCCTGGGATTATTTTTTGAAAGGTGCGCTGTTCTAATTTATCATTTTAAATGTGCTGACAATATGCACATTTTCAAACCTTATGGCACAATGCATCAGGTTACCTAATATTAATTTACTTTTTATAGTTCATTTAATATAGTATTGATTGCATTAGCATTTGGATTAATGACCTTTTAAATGCTCAAAGACTAAAGCAGTTGTCTGGTAAGATGAGAAGACAGGCAGGAGGCTGGAAGAGTTGGCCAATCAGCTCTTTTAAAATAAATTAAAGATTGTGTAAACCAAAGCAATGTTGAGAATTAGGGCTTTCTAATGAGATCATCAGTTCGAAATCGATACCACCAGGGTCTGCACTCTTGTTTGATGTTCGCTGCGTACTTGGGAGAATTTCAGTAATCAATCCCTGCCGTTCTGACTTGCAGATGCAGAGAATTCCACCTCCCTGCAAGGTGTAAGGCTGCAAAGTGAACTCCATGTAAGCGTGAGGGACGTGGATTGGACTGTGTCCAAAATGGAATATCTGGACTTCCATGATCGTGTCTTAAACTCACTGAAATTCACAGGCTGGATTGGATTTGAAGCTGATCCTTTGTAAAGATACAGGGATGCATGACTAGCCTAATCTAAACCTGCTCTCCTCTGGCATTTTTTTTTTCTCCTGAGCTCAATGTAAGTTAAGGGGAGAGAAAACGCAGTCATGGTGATGTCAGGGAATTCAGGAGAGAGCAAACGGTAAGGCTTTTCACACTCCATGGCTGGAATCTGACTTCAGCCTCGCTGTCTCAAATTGCCTTTGCCATAACCACATATCCATTTCTTTCCAGGGTTATATCTCTTTGGCTTTCCTTTCATTCCTCTCCTCTCCCCCCCATCACTTTGCAGACGTACAGGTGCTGTCTTATACAAACCTGTCAGCAATTAACAGTATAAAATCAGCAACAGGATAATCGCTGCCCTTTCTTATTTCACTTTTCCACAATGTTGAATAATTTTTTGCACCTGGGCTCCTTAGACACGCATTGTTGGAGTTTTTTTCTTATTACCATGCATCAGTGAGCATGAAGCCTTTGAATACTATGAGGAGCAACTGAAAGAGCTGGGGGTATTTAGCCTAGAGAAGAGGAGGCTGAGGGGAGACTTCATTACTCTCTACAACTACATGAAAGGAGATTGTGGAGAGGAGGGAGCTGGACTCTTCTCCCAAGGGACAGGGGACAGGACAAGAGGGAATGACCTCAAGCTCCACCAGGGGAGATTTAGGCTGGAGATTAGGAGGAAGTTTTTCATGGAAAGGGTCATTGGGCATTGGAACAGGCTGCCCAGGGAGGTGGTTGATTCCCCTTCCCTGGAGGTGTTTAAGGCATGGGGTAGATGAGGTTCTGAGGGACATGGTTTAGTGTTTGATAGGAATGGTTGGACTCGATGATCCAATGGGTCTCTTTCAACCTGGTTGTTCTATGATTCTATGACTTTGTTAGTGAGGACGTCCAGACCTAACTCCTGGATCCTCTGATCTTATGGGAGTGCTGTATTTGTAGTCCATCCATAAAAAGAGGAACAGTGAGGGGTCACACTCTGGTTGCTTCGTGCCTCATGGAAATCTAGTGAGTTCACTCCGA